>OY757021.1:5000-1410752 GCA_963580285.1 Lucinisca nassula
CATGTATGGCTCAGAATCAGTATTTTTTCTTCTTATCCACTTAAGTTGACGCGTTGATTGACACCAAATTATATGCGAAGCCTCTGTGGGAATGGGGAACGAAAGTTTGTTCGTTAGGACTGGGTTACATGACCAGTATGACCGCCATGCTCATATATGGTAAAAAGCATTAAACACCTTCTTCTCAGGAATCAAATGGCCGATGACCTTGAAACTTGATATGCATATAGTGAGTTCATATTTGGTATTGTGATAGATTCTGGGCTTAAGTTTTTATCTGCAGTATCAGAACCCATGACCGTGAAAATAGACACTGGTCTCAAATGTTTAGCTGCAGCACCAGCTCTCATGACCATAACCTTGGGGTCAAGGTCGCAGACTTTGAATTCTTATGTTAAAGTTTTTGTGTTAAAGTTTTTAGGAGCTCATCACCCCTTCACCTTTGGATGGATTTAGTTTATACTTGGTATGGTAATAGATACTGGTCTCAGTTTTTAGAAGCTCATTACTTCTTTACGCTTTGATAGATTTAGTTCATACAGGGTGTTGTGATAGGTGCTAGTCAAAAGCATTTATCAGCAGCAGCAGCATGCAAGACTGTGACCTTGGGGTCAAGTCACAGACTTAGAACTTTTATGTTTTTGCACAGAGGATTTTAGATCATTACTTGGTTGCCTTCAGAGCAATTAACTTGAGACTTGATATGGTGATAGAAATTGCTATAAAGTTTTTATCACCAACATCAGCACCTATAACTATGGCCTTGGGTGAAGGTCACAGACTTTGATTTTTGTGTTAAAGTTTTAGGAGCTTATTACTTCTTTACCTTTGAATGGATTTAGTTTATACTTGGCATGGTAATAGATACTGGTGTCAAAATTTTTGGCAGCAGCAACAGCTCACATGGCCATAACCTTGGTGTCAATGTCACAGACTTAGAACTTTTATGGTAATTTTTTGCAGTATAGATTTTAGATAATTACTTGGTTGTCTTTAGATGAATTTGGTATGGTGATAGATAGTGCTTTAAATTTTTATCAGCAACATCAGCACCTATAGCCATGACCCTGGGATCAGGGTAACAGACTTAGAATTTAAATGTTAAAGACTTTTTTCGTTATAGTTTTAGGACCTCATTTCTTCTTTACCGTATGAAAGATTCAGTTCATTATTGCTGAGGTGACAGATACTTGTCTCAAAATTATCAGCAGCATCCGCTTCCATGACCGTGACCTTCAGATCAAAGTCAGACATACTTTTTAGCTCACCTGAACAAATGGTTCTACTGTCCTTGCATTTGCTGTTTGTCGCGCGTGCTGATTGAAATGGTTACAATATTGCGATGAAAACATGCCTGTTTACATGGATGTGGATCAAATGGAATAAAAAGGGATATTAATGTTACATCCTTGAACCATTCATGATCCCGGATATTAATATAGCACTGGATTCTTTCTTTGTGACTTTATTTCTGTTATGGGTCTGAAAATTTGCCTCCGCGCGACTTAAGTCAAAGCGCGACTCCCGGTGAGCTATCCTGTCCAGCGACAGGTCTTATTGAACTTAACCCAAGCAAACCTATTAGAAAGTTTTAGCAAGATTCGACTAAAACCGAAGGGGCTTCGGAGATGACGACAAGGTCGAAAAAGACATATTCAGCAATCAAGGGGACATAACTCCAGATGATGCCGACCTCACCAGTTTTCGGAGTCATGCGAGCTTCATCCCCAGCCTATATTTCCAATGGGTAAATTTAAAAAATATCCGATCAAAACTGGAGGCGATACAGTGATGACAATCATTTTCCTATTTAAGTCTATGGGACATTGTGGTTGCCATAGCAACCAAAGTTTTTATACAATTTCGATTAAAAGGATATGTCATCAATTCCCCCGGCCCCGCCCATCGGGGCTTGAAGAAATAGATTGCATGATGCTTCCACACAGAGCTGAAACCGACCCGCTCATGATTACTGGTAAACCGCTTTGAGGATCTAAGCATGCCCAGCCAAAGCGGTGCGAGTCGGGCTGTCCATGCTTATAAACCCTATTGATTTCATTGGGAAGCAGGGCTTCAGATGTCATTTCATCTCAATGTCGGGTAAAAGTCCCACAAAATTGAAAGCAACGTCTCCAAAATGACCTATACACTGTTGACGGGGACGTTAAACCTCAAACCAAACAAACAAATCAATCCTCCATCAGTGTCATGCTACAAATAAGAAAAGATTGAGATCAGCCTGCAGATTGCCAAGATATAACTGGTCAAAGGTATGGTCGGACGGGCGGACGACAGACGGATGAAGGTTTGACTACCATCCTGTAAGCTCCACCGGAATTTTCAGCCCAGGTGGGCTAAAACAGGCAAATGAGAAGTGGAGTTTAAACGATTTATGTAATTGTCACAAGCCCTGTCCTCTTTTGCTGTTTCCTTGAATGTGTTAGTGGCTGTTCAATGCTACATTATGGGGTTAAAGTCTCCATAGAGTTAACATTAGGAACCCCAGAATGTACGTCTCGTAAGAACGTCCGGATGGATGGACGGACGTACTGACGGATAGGAGTAACACTTAATGCCCTTCCGCTATTCTTCTTCTGTAAGAACATTTAACATTCATCATTTTAGCCATCACTCTCTGCTTACATGTATGCACACTAATCCATTTTGTACTGAATTGAATATTCCACCACAAAGTTCATTTACAAAATTTAGCCATACCATGCTGAGTTTATTTCATAAACTGATTTAAAAATCGAAGTAACATCCCCCAAAACGACCCAAATAGCGTTGACTGGGACGTAAAACCGCAACTCAAACAAAACCTATTAGTTTGATGAAACTTTCCGTTTGTCCTTTTGTTTATTTATTTCCCAAATGTATATAACAAACATAACGCAGCAGAAGTCTTAGCTATCACTGTTTGAGATATCGTGAGTGAACTGTATAAAATTGTATTTTATTTTTATGCATTTTGTGTCGCGCACGATAAAGTTCTTACCGAAACCCATAATTAGCCTGGCCCGCCCTGTGCACAGAATGGGAGGCCAAAATATGTGACGGATGGCGCAATTGTATTAGCACAAGCACACTATTCACTAACGACTTTTTTCTATTACAGGTACAGTTGGGACCCCGGGGGACAAGAAACTGGACACGACTACACTGATCCTAGCGCACAAATGGGGTCCCAAAGCACTAATCGCACTTTTCTATTTCAGGGACGAGAGGAGGCTCAACGGGTAGCCTCAGAAAGGCTCAACGGGGAGCCTCAGGACAACATCCTGAGGGCACCTGGGAGAAAGCCCGTACTGGACTCCCCTGGGTATCAACAGAATGAAGTTCCCGGAAGTATGCAAAGCGAAGGCATAAATACTGCCAGAACAGAGCTTACTAACGGGGACAGGTCACACGCTAAATATCTTTATAAGCGGGGCAACGACAATAGCCACTATTTGTTAGGTATTTGGAAATAGGAAGTCCCTTAAAAATGCCTTTTGGAAGACCGTTCAAAAATAAAAATTAGCGGGATTGCAAAATGGCTGATTAGCCTCATCACCGCCTTTCCCAAACAAACACATCACGAAGACACGCCGATGTGGTTTTGAACCCCACTTGTATAGGCAGGTTTCTGTGATGAGAGCACGGGTACTTTTTGCAATAGCCGGAACAGGCTGGTCTATTAGTCACCCATCCTGGCTAACTTTAGATGCCTGTTCAAAATTCAAACATCTCATGCGTAATCACCCTTTAACAAGCATCGTGACCGAAGGCGTTTTGTTTGCCATGTCAGGGATGGAGGTAGACAATAATGGAAGCCAGAACCGATAATGTATTAACCCATAACTCCCATCAGAGACACCAAAGAGAAAGAAACAACCCTATTCTTGAAATTCTGGGATACCCAATTGTTACGAGATGAAATAAAAAGTAGAAGTAAAACAAAGATCAGGAATTGATACAATTAACTTACTCTACCCATAAAAGACACCAAAGGGAAAGAAATACAAACATTAAGCGACCAGACCATAATGGAAACCTAAACAAAGGAAGGCCATAAGGACAGTTACTTTCCCACAAAATGGCCATATGGCCATCCAAATTTAAAAGACACAAGTGATACACACAGTAAGCAACAAACAACAACATAAATAAATCGCCACAGAAGAGCCGCCTTGGAACGGTCAGTGGAAGATTTCCACTGGGGGGGCTTAAATCAATTTTACGTGGCCACAATCCTCGCCCTTACTTCTGTCGCGATTTAGACAAATAATTTATTCAGTCCGCATGAAGGCCTCCTAACTCTTGGAAAAGCCTATCTGGTGATTTTGCACGTCTAAATTATTTTTAGTAGGTATATGGCAAAGCAGCGCAACAAAGAATTTTAGATGAAATATGGTAGGCAAAATATGTATCGTCACGCACGGATCGATTGTATATCATGCGATATATCCATGAGCGGTTTGTGGGGAAATATTCGCCATACAGTACACACTGGTCAATACATACGCACAGGCTGCGTAGCGGTCGCATAGGCTTCGTATTTTGGACGCATAGGCTTCGATGAAAAATGGCGGCTGACAGTTCATCGCTGCAGGTAAGAAACTGTTTTTACGTTAATGTAACTGTTTTATAGCGTTGCCCAATACTGACATCTGCCTTACGGACCACTTTATTAATGTGCGGCTTCGTCTGTTGCAAGAAAAAGTTCGAAAAACGGAATATGGAAAAATAGACCCCAAAAGAAATTTGGCATTCAACACAGATTCACCTGTATTTTCACTTTGGTCCGGTCGTCCTATGTAACTACACGATTTTGGCTGGTGTATTGGGTAACGCTATAAAACAGTTAGATTAACGTAAAAACAGTTTCTTACCTGCAGCGACGAACTGTCAGCCGCCATTTTTCATCGAAGCCTATGCGTCCAAAATACGAAGCCTATGCGACCGCTACGCAGCCTGTGCGTATGTATTGACCAGTGTGCAGTAGGCCGCTATAAGTCTGATTTTCGTGGATTTTGCCTAAAAAGTTGCCAAGCGCAAAATAGTCCATTTATTCTTTTCATGCCAATCGCGTTGTTTCAAGAAATCATGCTTGCCATGCTCTCATTCAGATTCACTCTGCACTCGTCCTAGCCTTTACATAATCTCGTGAATAAAAACGGATCAAACGATACAAAATAGATAGTGTGGCGCATTGGCAAAGTGAATATTATTATTTGTTTCCATCCACGCACTCATTCTGTCAAAGTTCACACTCCCTCACCCTATCGCTCGCTCTCTCAATCACTCACTCACTGATTCGATTATTTACATTTGCCACGCACTGCCGAGCTCACTCACCCACCCGCTTACTAACTTACTCAAGTATTCTCATGGTATCATATGAATAAAATAAGTCAAACGCTACAGGAAATTTGGAATGTGTCCACAGTGATACACACGTCATAAAACTGATGGCAGCGTCTACAACTGTTATGCTCCTTAGACCACGGCTTTTGAGGTGTCCAGTGTTGGCGATGTGCATTGAACTGGCTGGGTGCACTTGAAAATGGTTACTCCAGAACTGCCCGTCATGCACATTTAATTTAGTCAACCTACTCACTCACTCATGCATGTACATGATATCAGTGCCTTAAACAGATGATGCGATACTGACTAGATAATGTGGCACATTTGGAGGGTCATCACAATGGAAAGCACATGATGTGAATTAACTTATTATATTTTTTCATGAACAAATTCTTCAACGTACTCCATAGTCCTTCCGCCCATCAATGACTCACTCACTCACCAAATCAAAGTATTTACATGATAATTTATAAATGAAACAATCAAAACGATATGGCGCGTGTGGGAAGTGTTCACAGTGCTACACACATCCTTCCATACTCATTCAGTTTCACTCGGTTTCTTAATTTCTAAATAACTTATTCAAGCATTTACATATCATGGATTTGAGTAAAAATCAGGCTGAGGGTGATTCAGTTGGGTAGTTGAGGCTATGTTTATACAAGAAAAAGGAAAAATAGTAAGACTAAATTGCAATGATACACAAAAATGTGTGCGTAGCATACTGACATTTGATTTACATAAAAAATCAATACATGTTGTCTCTAACGGTTACCTAGCAACTGTTGCTTAGGAAACAAAGAATATTTTATCTGATTAGTGTAGCACTGTGGACACCTTTGAAATGTGCCATATTATATTATGACATTTTAGTGCATTTGATACCTGAATATTTGAGTGAGTGAGAGTGCGTGAGTGAACATGGCATTTCACTGAATGACTATGCTGAAAAAAAAAAACAAAAAAAAAAACCAGTCGACCCAAAGCTACTAAATGTCAGCATCTCAAAGTGCTGTTGTCCACGTGACTAACACTGCTTTGGGGGAAACCAAGGTTATGGTTATTAAAAAGAAAGTTGTCGCGCTATTTTATCGATGTTAGTGCCCTGTTACTGGACGCCTTTGGAAAATAGTGTATACCCAGATCAGACGTCGCCAAATGCGATGTCAGCTCAGCCGGCTATTATGGGTCTACACTGTTTGCTTCAATTATTGGTATTTAGGTATAGGCCTTAGCTGCATTCTTCATAGAATTCCTTTTCTTTTATCGAAAGGGTGTACGGTTTTGATCCACCTAATTCATTGTCGTATTGTCTCAGAATTTAAAGTCAGTGTTTGAAACAGATGACGGTATGTCTGTGTATGTTTTGAAATATATGACAGTATTCCTAGATGGAAAGTTCAATCTATGGTTTCAAATTATCCCTTTCGATTCCAATGTTTGTTATTGCGTAATAATGGTTATCCCTTACAACCTTAAGGCCCAGTACAGATACTTATGCAAACAGTGTAGATCCTGATATGATGGCCCTGTGCCAACTTATCGGGATATTTTCTTACCGTTCAGCTGGACGTCCTTTTTAGTAGAATAGATGTGCTCAACATCAACGATGGAATAGTGCACTCCAGAAACTCAATAAGGATATAAATGACAGCACTGAAGGATGTTTGACTTCAGTGGTTTTTCCTTGTGTTTTTACCATGATTAGACAGCCTTTTCATTGTTTGTCGATATTCTTATTTCTTGGAATTCTCAGTCTCACTGTCTACTTAAAGCAGGTGCAAGCAGAAAAAAGCTCTGACAAGCCTGATTACTCATTATTTCCAGCATCATGGTAATGCTATTGAGCATCAATTCAGAAATCTAGTTTTACCACTGAGTACTCTGGTATATTATTTTACTTCCTACTGATCTGCTGGACACCTTTTGACAAGAGGCAACCCAAAATTCAAAGGTATTTAACATGTGGTGTTTGGACGTGATAACATCATTTTAATGACTTTAACATTCCTGCCACACGCATACTAGTTTACAGTAGTTTATAATCTCAACCAATCACAGTCCAGGCAGCAGGAACGACTCAACTTTGGATCAAATTTGGAACAACGTAAAAACGTTTCAATATAGGGATCACCTATGGTTTTTCATGCATTAGAATTTACCGGGTCCCGAGGAAGCTGTTTGTTCAGATATCTTCCGATGGACCAGCCAAACGTTATTGCAATGAAATGACCAAAGCTCCATATAAACTCTTCAAATGCGGCCGGGAAACCATCATGGCGGCTAGTTCAGAATGTTGTTTACAATGACGTTGTTACGCAGTAACCAGCAGACGTCATCATAAAACTCTTAAACGCTACATTCTGGGCGATAACGCTGCGTTGTTCAACGTAACGCAAACGAAGCAAGGCCTGCCTTGTGATATAAAAAGTTCAAAATAGATGTTCAAACAGCCCGAGAATTTCATGATTTGAACAAGTTTTTTGTTGTTTTTTTAGGTCCATTTGGCAATGGCTTCAAACAGTCATGCGCGTATGTATTTATGCAAGAACGATGGTTCAACGTTGAGTAAACGTTGCGTACCTGCAGGGAATAAATAATATTATCACATGACGTCACGTCTGAGAGTGTAATAACGACATGCAATCATGAATAAAATCCGTTTTGAATGTCATCTTGCATTTGTGCTCATACATTAATAAATTTTTTAAACTCGTTCAGGAAAAGGGATGAAATGCTCGACAAAGCCTCGCACTTATCCTTTTTCCACAACTTGTTTAATAAATTCAATAATAATTATAAAAAGAGACAATAGTGACAATGTAAATAGGAAATACATAGTTAGTGTCTTTAATAATAAAATATAATCGGTAAGCCTTAGACAATTTTATAGGGGCGAGCTTTAGCGAGCCCCGATAAAATTGCCACGGCGAACCGATTATATTTTATTATTAAAGACATTAACCGTGTATTTAGTTTATACCGCAATTCAAAACAGTCAAGGGGTTTTGCAATAATTAAGCAAATTTAAGCAAAAAAGACAGCAGACAGTGTGGCATGTTAAACAACATTCAGTGCCATGGTGCGCACACGTTGTATAACGTGACGTCAACGTGTACCAAGTTTGTGACGTCATTTTCATACAAAAGTCTATTTGACCAAATTTGACCTCCGCATAAAATAGGTCAAGTTCATCTGAGGGTCATAATTTGAACAAACTATGATGGGCCCGAGTCCCCAATGCTACATTGTTTCATGACAATCGATCCATTGGTTCCGGAGAAGATTTCTGAAGGTTTGTTTTTCATTATATGGGAATATCGGCCATCTTGGTCATGTGACCAAACACAAAAATTAATTGACTTTTTCCTTGTTCCTAACGGCAAATGTGTGAAATTTAATTAAAAATAGCCAAGTGCTTTCTGTGTAAAACAAGTTTTAATTTCTATACTGAATGTCCTTGAGCCAATGTCAGGAAATGACCATGACCTTGAATCTCATTTCATCCACTCATTTAGCAAATTGCAGCTACCAATTTTCAGATCAAAGGCTTCAATAGTTTCCAAAAACATTCAGTTTTGACTTTTCCCCATACAAAAGTCTATGCGACCAAATTTGACCTGGTGTATGTCATCTGAGGGTCATTACTTGAATAAACTAGCCTGAGTCCAAAAGCTACATACCAAGTTTCATGCCAATCGGCCCCCTGGTTCCAAAGAAGACGATTTTTAAGGGTTTTTACCTTATGTGGGAATGACGACCATCTTGGTCAGGTGACGGAACTCAAATTATTTCATTTTCATTTTCCTCGTTCGTTTAAGTTTTCGTATGAAATTTGGTTACAAAGTGGTTCAGTAGTTCGTTTTAAACAAATTTAAATTTTCATATCTGAATGACCTTGAGCCAAGGTCGAGGAATGACCTTGACACTGAATATCCATGCAACCTCATCCACTCATTTAGCTAACTGTATCTACCAATTTTCAGATCACAGGCTGCAATAGTTTCCGAAAAATACACAATTTTGATTTTTTTTCCTTACAAAAGTCTATGCGACCAAATTTGACCTTGGCGTAACTTGGATGATTTATTAAAGGTATTGACAATACCTATTAGTCAAATTTACCCCATAGAACTTTAGTTAAATACTGCAACTTCTTCTGATACCGAGGCCCCGTATTTGGATTTACACCTATCTATTGTAGATGAATTTGTTTCTTGCAAAATTGATGATAAATGCAATGATTTTGAGAGTGTTAATTTTCCTTTCTTGGATGGTGATGTTCCTCGTGCGGCATCCTGCGGCGTTTATATTTCGCAATTAATTCGATTTGCAAGAGTGTCTAGTCATGTAACTGGCTTCAACACTCGTAATAAATTGTAAACTGCTAAACTTCTTAATCATGGTTATCGGTATCATAAACTACGCAAAGCATTTTCAAAATTTTGTACACGTCATTCCAATTTAATTTTAAAATTCAATGTTGGACTTAAATCTCTTCTGCAACAAGGTCTATCCTGACCCGAATTTTATGTAGACTTAGTTTATAAGTTCAGAAAAATATACAATTGCAATGACTTCAGTACCCAATTTCGTAAAATTGTTTATAAAATGTAAAAAGATTGGATACAACATAAAGGTTATGCATCGTAGTAAACCCAATCACGGTTGACAACTTTGCTTCCCTCTTTAACTGCACGCCGGTGGGTCAGGCCTCCGAATTTATGACGGTTCCAGCCTAAAGGCTCACTGAGAATTAGAGAGAATCTAATTTTAGGTAATGTTGGTTGGTGCCCAATGCTCTGTCTCTTGTTGGGCCCATTGGATTCTAACTGTTGGTCTTCGTTTGCTAAAGCATTTCAGTGGTTTCTTGCTGTCGAGTACTCACCGTTGTTTTATCTCTGTGGCTGATTGATTTTGTGTTCACGGAGATGTTGAACTGGTGAGTTAGGCGGCCTTCACAAGGACTATTTGTCTAAATCGCGACGGAAGTAAGGGCGAGGATTGTGCCCCCACCCGCAAGTGGAATCTGTCGTGGTTTATTAGCTCACCTGGGATCACTTTTTGTCCGTCGTGCGTCCGTGCGTCCGTAAACAATTTCAAATAAGTATATCTCTAATACCCCATCAGTATGAAGTTTTATACAGAGATACCCGCTCTTGAGGAGCGATTGCTTATCTGCTCTGTGATCTAAACAAAACATGTTAAATTGGTCTGTGAGCAATATGATATGCTAGTGTAGAGAATTTATTGCTGCCAGATGCCTTACCTGTAAGATTTGTCTGCTTCATATTTAATTTAATGGTTATTATAAGGTCCGTCAACAATACAAAGTCAACACGCTAACAAGTCCATGTAATGAACACCCTTCTACACCCCACTTTATATAGTGAAAACTGGGGTTTACAGGGGATACATTATTTTTCTTATTTCTGTTCCTAGACGTAAGTTGAGGGAACTCGTTAGAACCGCCTCAATGAAGCGGTTCTAACGAACACACTGAACCTATGTTTGGAGTAAAAATAAGAAAAGAATAATAAAGTTTCATCAGATATGAAAGATGGATGTGTAATCGTAATGGGTAAGTAAATAAACCGGCAAATAAATTATTAAATAAATAAACAATAAGAGTTATATAGAAACTGGTATAGGTTGCAGTAATGGCAACAACATGTGAAATGCCATTTTAAACGGCAAGGGCTGAAACCGAACAACGCAAATCAGAATAAAATACCAGTAATACATACAGTTTTAATCAGACCGTCCCATATCTATCACTTCATCATGGAAACACACCTACACCCCATTAAACCAAACTTTTACACAGTAATCCTGGGGTTAACAGGTCTAAGCATTATTTTCTTATTTCTGCTTAAACATATAGATTGTGCGTACTCATTAAAACCGCCCCATCGAGGCTGTTCTAACGCAAGTTCACACAATCTATGTTTTGAGCAGAAACATGAAAAATATCAGAATTTTTTATCTGAAAATTTTCATTCTTTGGTGGTACTTTAAGTAGGCGTGTGATGAAAGGCATTGTGGCTTCTGATCTGGGTCCACCCTGTGTTAATGCCCCAAAATATAAGAAGCTATGCGTTTTTAGGTTAACTCATCATAGTTTTCTTGTCGTTTGGGATCATTGCTTTCATTGAGGATGTTTGAACATACATGTATTTGAGGGTCACTGATGAGGCCTATTTGGCCGAAACTAGCTAGTCTGGCCCAGAACACTCCATACTTTTTCCTGCTACGATATTTTTCTTGCTTCCGAAAGATAACCCTTTTGTCAGACTCGTATTTAACTCCCCAGCTAATTTAAAGGGAATGTGTGGTGGCCTTAAAAAGTCTCCCAGCCCTTCATCATAGTGTAGTTTATATTTTCTTGTCCTTTGGGATCATTGATTTCATTGTGGAATTTTGAAACTGTTTGAGGTCCCTGATGAGGACTTATTGACCGAAACTAGCTAGTCTGGCCCAGAAAAACTTGTACATGCCATACATTTAACTTCTGCGGTGTATTCATTGCTTCCAAAGGATAACCATTTTATAGAACAAGAAGAAAGAGAGACAGTGTAATGAAAACATTACAAGTGCAGTGTTTTCCCTAAAAATGGCCATAACAACAAAGTATCCAAAATAAAACAATATTACCAGGACATACTTTTTATGTATAAGACTGTTTTGTTCTTTTTTTTTTATCCTCATATTCACCCAGTGGATATTTTTATATATATATACAAAGTTATTTTAAGAAATATTTTTCTAGAATATTGAATCAGAGAATAATATGGCCCCTGCCAATCGAGCCTTGGAGAAATAGACTGGGCTGCATGATGCTTCCACACAGAGCTTAACCCGGTCGCGCATGAGTACTAGTAAACCGCTTAGAAGGTCTAAGCCTGCAAAGTGGTGCGCACCAGTCCGTTTATGCATATAAACCATGTTGGCTTCATTGGACGGCATGGATCGAGATGTCATTTCATCCCAATTTCGGATATAAGTCACACAAAATTTGAAGTGTGTCTCCAAAATGACCTAACTAGCATTGACGGAGAAGTTAAACCTCAAATCAGACAAACAAGCACACCTCAAATGAAACAAACAAACAGAGAATAATAGTTGGTAAACATGTAAGTTTAAAGAGCAATCCATAAACTTCTGGATATCATTATTTTTAGCATATGAGGTAATTTCATTCAACAGTATTACATAATATCGGACTTTACTGCATAAAAGGGATCAGAATTCCCATAGTTTTCAGTTTTTAGGGTTATTATCAAACTTCACTGTAAGTTTGTAGAAATTCATGCTTATAACAGCCAACAGGCCCTCGCCTATCGGGGCCTAAAGCAATAGATAGGTTGCATGATGCTTCCACGCAGACATGAGTACTGGTAAACCGCTAAGAGGATCTAAGTCTGCCCAGGCAAAGCGGTGCGAGTCGGACCGTCCATGCTTATAAACCCTACTGGTTACATTAAGCGACAGGGCTTGAGATGTCATTTCATCTCAGTGTCGGGTAAAAGTCCCACAAAATTGTCTAGCAATATTGTAGCTAGAGTAATATAATTTGCTATGAAATTGTGTATTGTTGTTGTCAGTTTGAAGTTCAAGTGTTTGCAAGTTATTTAGGAAAAAAATACAACAAAACAGCAACAACAACAAAAATGTGGCCTGAGGGATGGACGGACAGAGTGAATAGCATTATGATAACACACCCATGTGACACAGTGCAGTTTTTCACATCTCCGAAATGGCTACTTTTCTCATGAAAATCCGTGATATTTTTCTTATTTTTTTTTTTTTTTTTTTTTTTGGTTTGGGTTTTACGGCCCTTTCAAGATTATTTCACTCATATCGAGCCGATCGTTAATCATAGGTGGGCGAAAACCGGAGTACCCGGAGAAAAACCACCTGACCTTCCGTTGCAGAACTTGGCGTCTCACACGTGACCCGAGCGAGGCTCGAACCCACGGCGGTGAGAGACCTAATGACTAAGAGTCAGCGCTCTTATCCATTAGGCCACGGAGGCCCGTTTGATATTTTTCTTATTTATACTGCAAACATGGGTTGTGGGTGCTCGTTAGAACCACATTATTGAGGCGGGTCTAACGAGTACCTACAACCTATGTCTTGGAGCAGAAAAAATAATGTATACCCCTCTTAACCCCAGTGTTCTCTATTAAAGTGGGGTTTAGGGGGTCTTTATTTCATGGACTTGTTCTTTTGATGCTAAAAGGGCACCCGCAAACACTTTGCGGGAGCCCTAATAATTTAGTCACCATCTCAAACTGGACAAAATGAACAGTTAATTTTTATACTGAAACAAATTGAATTAAAATAATAAATTGATATGTCATCTCTGATTTTTTAAAGAGAAAAATTCACAGATGAACTTTTTCTGAAGTGAGAGTAGTAAAGCACCAGTCAGCATCTGGATATAATCACCTGCTGCGGTTAGCATAAATTGTGATGGTTGATGGCAGTCCGACACATGAAACTGTTATTTTAATGATAATTGCCTCTGATAAGACCAAGGCAAAATTTTGGGAGAATCCGGTTAAAACTTCAGACTGCCATGGACAATCTTGATCAAATTTCATGTGAAGCATCATTAGGTAGGGGGAAAGGCTGCATAAGGTTTTTGGGCTGATCAGATTGGAATTCTGGTTGCCATGGCAACATATAGCTCCCATAGACTTATAATGGGAAATGTTTTAAAAATCTTCTTCTCTGAAACCACAGGGCCCAGAGCTTAGATATTTAGCTTGTAACAATGTTAAGTTGTCACCTACATAAATCCTGCCAATCATGCCCCTGGGGTCCAAATTGGCCAGACCCTGGGGCCCCTTAGCTCCTATAGACTCATAATGAAAAAAAGCTTCAAAAATCTTCTTCTCTGAAACCAAAGGGCCCAGAGCTTAGATATTTAGCTTGTAGCAACGGCAAGTGGTCACCTACATAATTCCTGCCAATCATGCCCCTGGGTTCCAAATGGGCCACGCCCCGGGGCCCCTTTGCCCCCATAGACTCATAAGGGAAAAAAGCTTAAAAAATCTTCTCCTCTAAAACCGCAGGGCCCAGAGCTTAGATATTTAGCATGTAGCAACGGCAAGTGGTCACCTACATTATTCCTGCCAATCATGCCCCTGGGGTCCAAATTGGCCAAGCCCCGGGGCCCCTTAGCTCCTATAGACTCACAATGGAAAAAAGCTTCAAAAATCTTCTTCTCTGAAACCACAGGACCCAGAGCTTAGATATTTAGCATGTAGCAACGGCAAGTGGTCACCTACATAATTCCTGCCAATCATGCCCATGGGTTCCAAATGGGCCACGCCCCCCCCCCCTTCGCTCCCATAGACTCATAATGGAAAAAAGCTTCAAAAATCTTCTTCTCTGAAACCACAGGGCCCAGAGCTTATATATTTAGCATGTAGTAACGGCAAGTGGTCACTTACATAATTCCTGCCAATCATACCCCTGGGTTCCAAATGGGCCACGCCCCGGGGCCCCTTCGCTCCCATAGACTCATAATGAAAAAAGTTTCAAAAATCTTCTTCTCTGAAACCACAGGGCCCAGAGCTTAGATATTTAGCATGTAGCAACGGAAAGTTGTCACCTAAATAATTCCTGCCAATCATGCCCCTGGGGTCCAAACCGGCCCCACCCCGGGGCCCCTTAGCTCCTATAGACTCCTAATGGAAAAAAGCTTCAAAAATATTCTACTCTGAAACCACAGGGCCCAGAGCTTAGATATTTAGCATGTAGCAATGGCAAGTGGTCACCTACATAAATCCTGCCAATCTTGCTCCTGGGGACCAAATGGGCCACGCCTTGGGGCCCCTTAGCTCCCATAGACTCATAATGGAAAAAAAGCTTCAAAAATCATCTTCTCTGAAACCACAGGGCCCAGAGCTTAGATATATATAACATGTAGCAACGGTAAGTGGTCACCTACATAATTCCTGCCAATCATGCCCCTGGGTTCCAAATAGGCCACGCCCTGGGGTCCCTTCGCTCCCATAGACTCATAATAGAAAAAAGCTTCAAAAATCTTCTTCTCTGAAACCACAGGGCCCAGAGCTTAGATATTTAGAATGTAGCAACGGCAAGTGGTCACCTACATAATTCCTGCAAATGATGCCCCTGGGTTCCAAATGGGCCACAACCCGGGGCCCCTTCGCTCCCATAGACTCATAATGGAAAAAAAGCTTCAAAAATCTTCTTCTCTGAAACCACAGGACCCAGAGCTTAGATATTTACCATGTAGCAACGGCAAGTAGTCACCTACATAATTCCTGCCAATCATACCCCTGGGTTCCAAATGGGCCATGCCCCGGCGCCCCTTCGCTCCCATAGACTCATAATGGGAAAAAGCTTCAAAAAGGGCCCAGAGCTTACATATTTAGCATGTAGCAACGGCAAGTGGTCACCTACATAATTCCAGCCAATCATGCCCCTGGGTTCCAAATGGGCCACGCCCCGGGGCCCCTTTGCCCCCATAGACTCATAATGGAAAAAAGGGTTCAAAAATCTGCTCCTCTGAAACCGCAGGGCCCAGAGCTTAGATATTTAGCATGTAGCAACGGCAAGTGGTCACCTACATTATTCCTGCCAATCATGCCCCTGGGGTCCAAATTGACCAAGCCCCGGGGCCCCTTAGCTCCTGTAGACTCATAATGGAAAAAAGCTTAAAAAATCTTCTTCTCTGAAACCACAGGGCCCAGGGCTTAGATAATTAGCATGTAGCAACGGCAAGTGGTCACCTACATAATTCCTGCCAATCATGCTCCCGGGGTCCAAAAGGGTAAGCCCCGGGGCCCCTTAGCTCCTATAGACTCATAATTGAAAAAAAAGGTTCAAAAATCTTCTTCTCTGAAACCACATGACCCAGAGCTGAGATATTTAGCATGTAGCAAGGGCAAGTGGTCACCTACATAAATCCTGCCAATCATGCCCCTGGGGTCCAAATTGGCCACGCCCCGGGGCCCCTTAGCTCCTATAGACTCATAATGGAAAAAAAAGCTTCAAAAATCTTCTTCTCTGAAACCACAGGGCCCAGAGCTTATATATTTAGCATGTAGTAACGGCAAGTGGTCATCTACATAATTCCTGCCAATCATGCCCCTGGGTTGTCAATGGGCCACACCCTAGGCCCCTTCGCTCCCATAGACTCATAATGGAAAAAAAGCTTTCAAAATTGCTCAACCCGTTGTGCTTGGATGAACAAGATGGCTAAAATTATAAAAAAAACTTGTGTCAACCAAAATTGCTCAAACCCTCTACTCTACCATATATTATCTCCAATCTCATTTGTACAATCAGGTGAGAGATCCAGGGCCATCATGGCCCTGTTGTGATTGCTTTGAGGTTTAACATCCCCGTCAACACAGTGTAGGTCATTTTGGAGACTTTGCTTCCATATTTGTGGGACTTTTACCCTACTTTGAGATGAAATGACATCTTAAGCTCTGTTGCCCAATTAAACCAATAAGGTTTAAATGCACAGACGGTTCAACTGGCACCACTTTTCCTGGGCAGGCTTAGAACCTCTAAGCTGTTTACCAGTACTCATGTGTGGTTGGTTCCAGCTCTGTATGGAAGCACCATGTAGCACAGTCTATTTCTTCAAGCCCCGATGGACATTCTTAAAACATTTATGATTTTCTGGTACACAGGTGAGTAGGGCTGGCTAATCGGGGCTGAAAAGATAATCGATTATCATTCCCGTCATTGCGATCGATAATCGATTAGTAATCGCTAAGGTTTTTGTCATAATTTTACCTGTCTGGCTTTCATCTGAGCATGACTCTTACCATATGTTGCACTTTACCATATGTATATTTGAACAGACAGGCCTGAGCAAACAGTGTAGACCCAGATGAGACTTCTGCAGCGCCTCATCAGGGTCTGCACTGTTTGCCACTTATCCAGCTATTTTAGGCATAACTTTGGGTAGTAAATTGTACCTATCAAGTAATCAATTAAAAGCAAATCAGAAATGATAATCATTTTTGTTGAATTTATCGATCCATTAATCGATTATACGATTAATCGTGTCACCCTTACAGGTGAGCGCTATAGGGCCATTGGGCCCTCTTGTTTTTGTTATGGCTTGTCTTTGAGTGTATATTATATTATTTTGCCAATTGGCCATTTTGTGGGAAAGTAACTGTCATTTTGGCTTTCCGCTAGTGATGTTTCCATTAGGGTCTAGTTGTTTCATGTTTGTGTTACTTTCCCTTGGTGTCTCTTTTGGGAGATGTGGGTTAATTGTATCGATTCCTGATAATTTCCTTCACTTCTGTTTTAAATAAAACTACAAGCACTGCATGATGCCCCGCCACTACAATTACATCAAGCAAGTGCCATATCAAAGTGAAAAAGGAATTCAAAGTAAGGATGCATTACTATTTTCCTTAATAAATGCAACAGGAATATATGACTAAGATGACTAATTTAAATGTTCAAGAGCCATGGCTCCAAAACAAAGTAAATCAGAATTAAAATTCTCATTTTCAATTTTTGGGGGCCAGTGTCCTTTAAACTAAAGTCAAGGTCTCCAAAAGTTAGTCAAATCTTTGATCAATGGTAATGATATTTTTCATTGATGTGTTCATGAGACTGGGTGCAGACGAGCCATCTTTGGCCAAAAATTGTCAGTTTTTTTTTTTTTTTGGGGGGGGGGGGGGGGGGAGGGGGCTGTGCCCTTTAAAAATAAGGTCAAGGTCACCAAAACCTGAATGCTGTTTCCCCTATCCTAGTGATGTAACCATGGGAGTTTGGTCAGAATCAATCATTAGGTTCAGGAGATATAGTGCTTCAAACAGACCACATGATAGCAATGGTTATGTTCAATGTTCAAGGGG
The DNA here is from genome assembly GCA_963580285.1 of Lucinisca nassula. Taxonomy (NCBI): domain Eukaryota; kingdom Metazoa; phylum Mollusca; class Bivalvia; order Lucinida; family Lucinidae; genus Lucinisca; species Lucinisca nassula. Next base: position 23,222 of record OY757021.1, read on the forward strand.
CGGTAACTCCAAAAGTGGAAATATCAGAGCTATGGTTCAAATGTTCTGCACGTCGTTTCATTCTGCTCGTCATATCTGTGAAGTTTCATGGAAATATCTGAAACGGCAACGAAGTTAGGGAGTTACTGTTCATATATTCTGCACGTCGTCTCATGGTGCTCTACATATCTGTAAAATTTCAAGGATATATTTCAAACGGTATCAAAGTTATGGAGCGGACACGAAACTATGACTGAAATGGCTATGTTCAATGTTCAAAGGGCAACAACTCCAAAAGTAGGAAAATCAGAGTTACGGTTCATATGTTCTGGACGTCGTCTGATAGTGCTCTACATATGAAAATCTCTCAAACAGCATCAGAGTTACGGAGCGGACACGAAACTATGAGGCGCTGACGGACGGACGTATGGACGGACGGACACTCAAAACTTGCGGGGCATAAAAAGGCATTTGTCAAGAAACCGGTCAGCCTAGAATATTAGAACTTACACGCAAGTCCTACTTCTTATCATTTGTAAACTATATTAACACGTATTGTGGACATTTATATGTATTTCTGTTTCCGTATGTTTACAATCTTCTACACAAGACCCATTTGATATTTAGGCAAGGTGAGTTCTACAATTCGTAAAACTCTCCTATCACTAACTTATGCCCTGGCTTGATAGGCGACCTTTGGTTACCTATTAATTGCAACCAATTGTGTACTGTACACGTAAAGGGAAAACTATTAAAGAAATAAATAAACGAATGGACATAAACTATAGTTTATCAACGACCTTGAAGAGTTAAAAGTTTAAGCGTGACGAGTCGATTCCATTTTTTAGGGGAAGCAGGTTTCGGATACCTGTTTTTCTCGGGATTTTATGGATATAAATCAATGTTTGTATAATATCAACCTAGAAGACATGGTCGAGTGGTTAACTGCGAGTCACACTAAAAATCTTTTAGGCGAGTGGCACATTTTTTATATTTAATGTTTCATTTTTATTTTATCTTTTTTAATGTTTAAAGTTATTTTCTTTATTTTTTCTATTTAGATCCTTAATATTTGGTTCCCTTTGTTTTATGTTCAACAATTATAGTTTTATGTCATTGTAAATCTTTTTGATGCCGGCCTCGGTAGTTCAGTTGGATGCGCGTATGACGGGTGGTCAATAGGATGCGGGCTCGATACCTGCCGGGGTCAGCAACATTCTTTCCCATGGTGATGATTCAAGAAGGGCAGTTGTTAGTTTCTGGGGAAATAATGTGCACTGTACTGGTTAACCGCTTACGTATAAGCTTGCCCAGGATAAGTGTGGATAAGTAAACTGACCGGCTCAAAAATGACATAAATAGTGATGCCTCGGCCGTAAAAGCCCAATACAAACAAACGAAACTCTTTCAGATCCATTTCAAAAGCGCATTTGCCTTCACTGACGGCTGTGAACGTACGTTCAATCACAGTCACATTTTTGATAATACCTCTTGAATCCGAGCTACAACGATTCGCGTGTGCTCGTTCCATCCTTTCAATAAAATGAATATACATCTTATGTGATTGCCCCGCCCATCGGGGCTTGGAGAAATAGTTCGAGCAGCACGATGCTTTCAAGCGGATCTGAAACTGACGACACATGAGAAATGGAAAACCGCTTAGTAAGTCCGAGCCTGCCCAGGCAAAGTGGTGCGGGTTGGACCGTCCATATTTATTAAACCCGTTTAGTTTTATAGGGTGGCAGGGCTTGAGATGTCATTTCATCTCAATGTCGGGTAAAAAACCCACAAAACTGGAAGCAACTTCTCCAAACTTGACGGGGACAATTAACCTCAAATCAATCGAACAAACAAATAAACAAACATCTCCTGGGCTCCAATTTTATAGGTACGAAAAAATGTTAAGAAAAAGTAAAAAAAAAAAAAAAAAAAAAACATCTGACTAAGATTCGAACCCTACATCTCCAAGATGGGAGTCGTGTTACTAGACTGTCTCGACTGGTCGTCAATCTGGTTAAAAGGCGCGCCAGTTCAAGAATATGACGGTAACTATCGCCCAGTGTAAAAATACCCACTACAGGCGACTTACCTAAAACACGGACGAGTCCAAAATTAAAAGTGCAGTCACGTCTCACTGCGTTTTGAAAGACTATACCAATGATGCTTTGTTCGTTTGTTTGTGTTTAAATTTTATGTACTCGTCAGCACTTAGTCATTGCACGACCCGCAGAAAAAGCGACCGACTGAAGTCGGTTGATTTTTTAAGAGTGCCCTAAAATCACCGTGTCATTCTGTCAGTCTGTCTGTCCGTCCGTAACCCGTTTGTGAAAATTGGTGATAGTGACTTAACCGATTGGAATATTTAAACAATTTTTGGCATACTGATAGATATCAATGAGATCTAACCAATGAACTTGCCAAATTTACATTCCATTTAGTATAGCCTCCGCGAGGCGAAAAATGTGAAAATTTTCGAACTGCTTCTCCTCGGAAACCGTTGGGCCGATTGAAGTCAAATTTCATATGGAGCCTCTATGGGATGGGTAAAACCATTTTTTGCTCATGGGGTCCAGGTCACATGACCAAAATGGCCGCCAAGCCATATATGATAAAAACCCTTCGTGCAATAGTCTTCTCCAGAACCACTGGGCAGATTTCCACGAAACTTGATAAATAGCATCTGGGACGTAAGCCCATGATAAAGTGGTAAAAGGGTGACCCTGGGTTGACCTTGACATTGTTTGTGCCTAGGTCAAACTTTGACACATATGCTTTTGTATTGGAAAAGTAAGAATGCATTTTATCCTGCAAACGATTCAGAATACAGTACAAAAGTATAAGATATATTTTTGCTCCTTACGATAAGGCGCATTTATTGGGGGAACCTTTTAGGTCCAGGTCACATGACCAAAATGGCCGCCATACCCATATATGGTAACACTCATAAAGCTAAAAGCATCCGGCGGGTCGTGCACTTCAGCTGAAGCACTGGTTTCTAATATGTATGACTTATACACCATATATACAGTATATATTACATCTCGGGTGCGGCTTCTCTTCCGAAGATATTCGTTTTAAACTAAGAAGCCTCCGTGGTGTAGTGGTTACGCTACTCGCCTTGTAAACCAGGGATCGCAGGATCGATCCCGGGTTTCTCCAGGCTTTCGGATGAGTCTTTAAACCGAGGTCCCATCACCGTATGACATTAGCTGTTGGCGGGACGTAAAACTCTTGTCACTCATTTTAAACTAACTTTGTTTGTTGCGTTATGGAACTGAATATTCTTCACGAATGCACATCTATACTTGGGTTTAAAGGGCATACATTCTTTTCTTATTTCTGCTAAAACATATTTTGTGTATTCTCGATAAGGCAGTTCTAATATGTACCCACAATCTTTATTTGGAGTATGATCACGCAATTTTGTCAATAGCAGTAACCATTTGGGGGCTATGAAAGAATGCACTATGTTACATAGATGTGTTATCGTAATGTTAGCCGACATTTTCAAAACTGCAAAATTAGAGCACATTAGATGGTGTTCCTTGACATGTGGGGTGGGGCACCTTGTTGGTTTTTCTTAAGACAGTCTGTCTGAAATTGGGTCGTACAAATACTATCTTTTAAGAATAAACCCCTTTTTACTCAGGGGACAAAATATTTTTAAAAGACTTGCCTCGGTCCAAGATTTGCACATCATTTGATCGAAACTGTTTTAATCAATCGAAGACGATATTTAGATGAAAACTCACAAAGCGCGAAATAAACAATTCAAGGTGAGTCAATGGACGAAAATAAGCTGGTGTAGGAACATTACGCGTTCCTTTTTAATTTAATCATTACGAGTATCATTTCTTTCTTCCTTTCTACTGATACTGCCATCGGTCACATTACTCGCAGGGGTACATAATATACACGCTAGGTTTTGCAGGATGAAATATGTTCTATAAAAGGGTTATCCTTTGGAAGCAAGGAATACACCACAGAAGTGAAAAATATGGAATGTACATGTTTTCTGGGCCAGACTAGCTAGTTTCGGCCAATTAGGCCTCATCAGTGACCCTCAGATATTTTCAAAATTCCACAATGGAATCAATGATCCCAAAGGACAAGAAAATATAATCTACACTATGATGTAGGACAGGGAGACGTTTTACCGCCGTCACACATTCCCACACACCAGCTGTAGTGAAGTTAAATATGTTCTATAAAAGGGTTATCCTTTGGAAGCAAGGAATACACCACAGAAGTGAAAAATATGGAGTGTACATGTTTTCTGGGCCAGACTAGCCTGCTCAGTAATCATGTAATTACGGTAGGGTTCTTTAACCTGCATAGGGGATGGTTCTCACTGCACAGGGGGTGGGGGGGGGCTCCTGTTAACGTCCCGATCCGAAGGACGGTACACTTTATGACATTCATTCCTGCAAATTATGCCAATGGAGCGTGTTCGGAAACCGAAATTTTATCGCCGCTGCCGGGGATCGAACCAACCCGGGACCTCTAGCATCAGAGGCAAATACACTAACCACTGAGCTATCACGCTCCTTACTACTTATAATAATATCAGCAACATACACAATCGTATTAATACATGAAACCTGTACAATTCAGTGCTATTTACATTTAGCGGTCTTCGCACTTAAAAATCCTATCGCTATGGCTAGCGGTCGGTTTTCCACCTCACCTGGGACTTAGCTAATAGTTGTGTTTGTTCGATCCCCCTGCTGGTGCCATTAAAATCTTTGGGTATAAAGAAAAAAAAAAGCAGATGTCTAACAGTTTATTTTGACAGCTTTCTTATCAATCATCTTTGATTCTCCGGCGTCTTAGTTACAGTTTCAGCCAATAAAATAACAGAACGATATCATAATTTTCATCACACAGCAAAGCTCCTATAGGAGAAAAGCAGCTAGGAGAACAGAACAATCTAAATGGAAGTTTAATGCGTTAGGCGTACCAAAACTCTTGATGAACTGTTTCAAAGCATTTTGTGTGAAAGCTAATAGATGCCGAACTGAAGCAAACAAGACACAACTATTGACTGGTATACCGAACTTTATCACGTTTCCTGTGGTTTAAATTACATAAAAGCAATACTGTAAAAATATTTATATGTGTCAACATAAAGAAATTTAATGCTATATGCGTCCTTGTAGAGAATGGAATAGTGGTGACTTAATGTTGGTGAAATGAGAAAAAATGTCGTATAACGGGCTTATCATTGCTTTACAAAAATTACATTTAAATGTTAGTGACCCTGTCTTGGTACCTTGCATTATTTTCTTAATTTACTGGAACAGAGAGCTAAATATGTCATTAAACAACAACAACAAAAAAAAGTTAGATGCGTCACTTACTCAATTATTATCATATTAATTAGACTTTAAACACCTATCAGTATTCGATACGCTTGGTAATTAAAAACTTCATTTTAAATGTGTGCGAAAGTGTGCGTGTAACCCTAACCCTAAGCCTTAGGGGTTAACAACACACGGCTGACAACGTCGGTTAATGATTTTTGTGTATACCTGGCTTATAACGCCGGTTACCAGAATTCATTTAAAAATGACTAAAATGCCCAAATATGGAATTTAAAAAAAGGTCAAAGTTGACACCCGTGTGTTGTGTTGACAGTTACATCAGGTGTCAATAACGTGGGTAAAAAAAACGCGAAAGGCCTCGCAGTGATACAAATCTGTACACACACACACACACACACACACACACACACACACACACACACACACACACACACACAAAAGAAAAAAACAACAAAAAAAAAAAAAAAAAAAAAAAATCAATAAAAAAAAATATATCAAAAAGAAAAAAAAACACACACAAAAAACACGGAGATCTAGATCAAATTACATATTTTTCTATCCCACGAAAGGTAATATAAAACAAACATCTGTTAATATATCTTTTTCAGGGGAAATGATTAATGATTTTCAGCAGTCGGAGTGACATCTGGTACTTTTTCAAATTTTCTCTCAGCGTAATTTAGACAAGGAATTGAAAAGTTTAACCCATTTAGTACGTACCAGAAACCCCAAAACGGGTACCCTGGCAAACAGTGCAGGCCCAGATCAGACGCCGCAGAACGCGGCGTCTGATCAGGGCCTCCACTGTTTGCTAAAAGTTCAGCCAGTTTCCAAAAAGATTTTGATGAAAACACAACCTGACACCCCTAAATTTTTAAATGGACTCCTGCTATATGTAGGGAGGAAGATTTCATTTGGTATAATATTAGAATCTTATATGGGTGTGAGGGGTGGATGGAATATCTGTCCCAAGGGTCACTGTCCGGCATCACAAGGCTTACCGAGTGATGCCGGACAGTGATCCCGAGGGACGGATTTTTCTATCCACCCCTAGGATTCTTTTTCTTGCATACCTTCCATTTCTTAGCGCGGATTGTTAATGCTGCAGTCACTTCGGTTGCCGACGTCCGCCACTACAGGAATGTTTAGTGACGTCACGTTACGTGCTGTGACGTCAACCTTAACGACGGCGCATACGAGGTCGTAATCAACCAGTGCATTTATCAAACACGCGATTATATGCGATTTTGGGCCGGAACACCAGGGTCAGAACAAAAATTTCTATCCAAGGGTAAAATCACGGATTTCCTTGTCTGGTGTGCAAGGATAAGGGTTAAAGACACTGACTGTCATAATTTTCCACATCTTTGTCCAACTGTACGCTCATTTTGATGTCCAATAACTGACTGCACCGGTGCATCGATTGTCTCTGTGAGAGGGTTGGGAAATAGTCCTGAACGCGGGCTTACAATGTTTCGTTGAAGCCATAAAGTCCTATACTGTAAGAAAACAATGTTTTGTTTGATTTTGTTTGATTTGAGGTTTAACGTCCCCGTCAACACTGTAAAGGTCATTTTGGAGACGTTGCTTCCAATTTTGTGGGACTTTTACCCGACATTGAGATGAAATGACATCTCAAGCCCTGTCGCCCAATGAAACCAATAGGCTTTATTGGCATGGCCTGGGCAAGCTTAGATCCTCTAAGCGGTTTACCAGTACTCGTGTGCGGGTCGGTTTCAGCTCTGCGTGGAAGCTTCAGGCAGCCCATCTATTTCTTCAAACCCAGATGGGCGGGGGCCGATGGAATATTAGTACTCGTTTACTAAGGCATGTTCTAATTTCTGGCCTGGCTTGGTCTGGCCCGGTCTGGCTTGGTCTGGCTCCTTATGACCTATTTAACTCGGATGACATAATACGTCAGGGCCAGCCAGGCCAGGCCAATATTTAAAACTAACATCAGGAGGGGTGTTCAGGTCATGAACCTTGACACTCCATCCCTTGAGACACGCTGCTTGTTGTTGCCATTGATTTACTCCAGTAATCAGAGATGTGTACAGGAATACCTGTTTACTCGTACGCCTAGCAACCTATATATAAATGCGACTTTGGAAAACAGTGCAGGCCCATATAGTTTGTCACGGAACACGTCATCTGATCAGGTTCTACACTGTTTGCAAAAAAAAAGGAAAAGAAAAGAAAAATGTAGCGCTTTGGGGAAAATAAAAAATTGGATTGATGTAAGTTTATTTAACGTCGCATATCCAAAACAAATACAATAAGCTTATAAATTCTTACCTTTCCTTCATTTATCTTCCTAGAACAAGGGAGCACCAAAGAAAGGGAGCGCCTAGTACCGTTTTGCAAGCACGGTTTGGGACCGAACCCGCGACAGTGGACGCTCTATTACTGAGCTATCGAGGCCAGTAGGGTATAAGGCGGCATAAACATGCAAATGAGTTGAATAGGGATGTGGCCGTAGAAAAGGCATTTTCAAGTTATGCCCGTCCAAGGTAGAAGCATAGATTCCATTGATGAATACATACCTTATTTCATTTGTAACCTATGAATTCTCGAGATCTGATGTTGATGCAGGTCACAAAGGCTCTATAACCAGACTGCACACATGTTGCCTCTCTTTTGTTTGTTGCACATGGTACATAGTAGCTGGGCAGATAATTGTAGTTAGGTAGGTAGGTATATTGTGTGTTGTAGTTTTACGGCCCAGTAAACAGCCAAGGTCATATCAGTCTGGTCAGTTAAACGCAAAGGCACTACTCTGTACCATCACTGAGTGCAGCCTACAGGCAGAGGCTAGTTTATGTTCTCTATGAAACAAGTCCCTGTTACTCAATCTCCCATTTTTGGTTAGTTGTATGTACATACAAAAATTGGCAGGTAAGCAGGTAGCAACAAGTAGGCATGCAGAGGAAGGCAGGCATTACAGACAGACAGGCAGTAGTTACATTGTTTTGAAGCTAATTGTAGGTATAGAAGCAAGCAGTACATGTCCACTGATTTTATTTATTTATTTTTTTATTAATTTATTTATACACACAATACTGAGAAACTCCTTGCTGATAAAAAGACTTTTCTTATGTATATAAAACTTTTTCAGTGACTACTGGCAATTGGTGACCTTTGTTTGTTGGGCTGAATCCCATTATATATCCTGATCAGATGTACATCACTGTATCGGACATCTGATCTGAGTATATACTGTTTGCTTATATCCCAGGGCATGATCAGAGTCAATGTTTCACAGGAAAAGTTCTTTCCATAGCACGGTGCTTCCCTGTCCATCACTTTATCCCCTCTACTGTACAAGTATCTCTTTTCTCCCTTTTTTCTGAGGGACGACATTTTCTGGGAGACGACACAAAACTGTCCACAAGAATTAAAGTATAGTTAAACCCCAAACAATCAAGGTTAACCGAAAGTCTTGAGAAGCCCAGGCTGCAATCCGCGACCCTTTGGTTAATGAAACGAGAAGCTTAACGAGGCTTCTAAAAGAATGTGTACTGTACTGCTTAACCGCTTTGGTAGAATCCTGCTGATTAAATGAGTGGTACGGTAAATAACGCAAATCGATATGATCTAAATGGTGTTGACTGGGCAGTTGAAATTCAAATAAACAGAAAAAACAAATGTAATGAAATGGATATCGTAGTTACTCAGTTGTTTGTTTGTTTGTTTGATTTTAGGTTTAACTTCCCGTCAACATTGTAAAGGTCATTTTGGAGACGTTGCTTTCAATTTGTTCGGGACTTTTACCCGACATTGAGATGAAATGACATCTCAAGCCCTGCCACCTTATGAAATCAATAGGGTTTATAAGCATGACGGTCCGACTCGGGACGCTTTGCCTGGGCAGGCTTAGGGGATCTAAGTCAGTCCAGATAAAGAGGTGCGAGTATATACTGATGCCTACATGACTATATCGGTTGTTTATAACTGTGCTGTGTGTGTATTTACGTTTTACGTTCCATCAACAGCTAAGGTCATACAGAGATGAGACCTCGGTTAAGACTCATCCGAAAGTCTGGAAAAGCCCGGGATCGAACCCACGACCCGTGGTTTATGAAGCGAGTAGCATAACCACTACACCACGGCGGCTTCGTTTATAACGGTGCTGTTCTTGTCTTTGTGATGTCAGAGTGTTGTGTCAGGAAGTAAAACTGGGCGGGAGAGTTGGGTTGGACAAACAGTGTAGACCAATATCAGGAGCTGTAGAATGGGGAGGGGTCTAACTAGTGTCTATAGTGTTTGCTTAAAGGACAGGAACTTACTGTAATACTGCCATTTTCACAGCCTTATCACAGAAACTAGCCAGCAATGGGTGTCTAAATCAATAAAATTACAATCAAAGCACTGACAGCACTTGTTTGTTGATTGTCGTGAAAAAAATGTCATAAAAAGGGACTAAATTAGGCTGCTTCGTTTACGTTTAAATTCCTAAACTGTATGCAAACAGTGTAGGGCCTGATCAGACGCAACGGTCTTCGCCAATTGATCTGGGTCTAAACTGTTTGCCTATGTCCAAACAAATGCGCAGAGTGAATGTTTTTCAATAAGCTTTCTTTAACACAGCACTTTGTTGTCACAGAGACTAGAATAGCGTGATTATATTCTATAAATAACGGGTCTCCGTTGCCTAGTGGATAAGCGCACTGACTCTTGATCATTAGGTCTCTCATCGCTGTGGGTTCGAGCCTGGCCAGGTGGTTTTTCTCCGGGTACTCCGGTTTTCGCTTCTTTGCTAATCAGCACTGAAGAGCTTCTGTGCTAATAACATTTAGTCGATTGACAAATAATCAACCCAAAATCGACCAAAATCAAACTTCCAATCAGATCCAGAAGAAATGACTGTCATGAACTATCTCATGCGCGTCTGACTGGTGATCAGGAGGACGCAGGTTCGTTACCTGCAGGGGTCGGCAACATTCTTTCGTGGAGATTGATCATGAAATAGTTTCTACGGTAATTATCTCCTTTCCGCTGATTCAAGAAGGGCAGTTGTCAGTTTCTGACAAAAAGAATGTGCACTGTACCGGTTAGCCGCTTACGCATAAGCCTGCCCAGGAAAAGAGTGGATGGGTAACTTGATAGGCTCAAAATTACCTAAAATAGTGTTGACTGTGCCGTTAAAATCCAAAACAAACATGAGCTATTTCATTTGGGCCTACATACTGTTTGAAGGTCAATTTGAACTGTAGGACTTGAAATATTGACCACTCTAGGTCAGCCTACTGTTGCTAGTCCCAGATAAGACGCCACAGAGTGTAGCATCTGATCAGGGTCTCCACACCGACCTCACAATCAAGAGATGATCCACCCAACCGGTGCTGTCAGTGGTTTGTTTTATTTTGTCTGTAAATCACTGTTAAACAGGATAGCTTGATGCTCAAAATAATTACCAATCCAAACCCATTTATAAAGTTCTTTTTCTTTCAAATTAAATCAAAGATAAATTATAAAAACAAAGAAACAACATCACAGCCATACCAATTGCTAGAATAGCAACCTGCGGTTTTATTGACATTATACACTGTAGTAGTAAATCAGTGCCAAAAGCAAGTAACTTGTCTCAAGGGATGGAGTGTCTAGGTTCTTGACCTGAACACTCATTCTGATGTTAATTCCAATACTGGCCTGGCCTGGCCCGGCCCGAAGCGTTATGTCATTGAAATTAAATAGGTCGCGAGAGGCCAGACCGGGCCAGACCAAGTCAGGCCAGAAATTAGAACATGCCATTTACTAAATGTGTTACCCTCTATAAATAATGTATATTATTATTATTATTATTTTGGATGCCTCAGTCGGTTTTGAAAGTTGATTTGTAAAATCAAGTTACTATGTCAACGCATTTCTACATCTAGTTCTGGACCCACCGGCTTCTTCAGATAGTCCTTAAGACACAAAATGATAGTACACGAGTGAGCATGGGTCGACATCTGATTAAATAAGCATTTTAACACGCTAATTAAATCTTAGAAATAAATTTGCGCTGAAGGAAATGTTCAGAAAAGAAAAAGATACCCGGAACTATTTTCCTACGCGCTTTCCACTGTTAATTTGTTACCCTTTCATCCCTGTTTTTCTGAGCAGGACTCTTCTTTGATATTGGGTGTATTTATTCTTAAGGGTTTTTGTCCAGTACACTGACATGACATGCAGATCCTGGCGAGACTGCTCGTTAGGTTGTGTCTCACCTGGACCTACAAAGTTTGAACAGGTTTACAGCCACGCTTCTCTATGACTGTCAGTATCTAATAAAACTGGGCTAACAACCATTTATTGTCCGATATTGAACATGGTACAGTAAAATTCCTATATTAAGACCACCTTTGGAACTGTTCAAAAGTGGTCTTTAAGACCACTTTTGAACAGTCCCAAGGGTGCTCCTTGACCAGAGGACACAATAAGCAGAAAACACAAAGAAAGAATAATTGCGACCTATTCAATTAGCTTTTTGAAGCAGAATTGGTCTTAATTTTAGGTTGTCCTTATAGCAGAATTTCACTGCATTCCACATGCTTTGGAGATATCTAATTTCAAAATATGTGTTGTTGCATTTATGCGTTGATCACAACCCCTTCTGATTAGTCTAAGGATGTACCCTCTGGCATGATTTTTAGCCATTTTGGTCTGGTCCCCGGCCGGACACCGGTGGCCGGGGCTCTCAGGCAGCATCGGACAGGTGCCCAAAGAGTTTTAACTCGAAGTTAAAATTTCTCCGGTGTCCGTACATTTTCATGATCGGCCACATATCCTCCACGCATCGTTTAAGTATCGTCCGATATCCTGCCGGGAATCGAGCGGTAATCGGCCGGTGTATGTGGCTTCAGAGGAGAATTTTTTGGGACCGGATATGGGCCGATATATCCGGCCGATGTCTGTTTACGGAAAGTTACCCACTTATGTCCGATCGGCTTGAACCGGTGTGGACCACATATGTTACAGACATCTCATCGGCCGGTCATCGGACGGACTATATATATAAACCCCGTCAGTCGACGTGTACAACATTATAGCGCGTTTCTACACAAGAGACAACACACACACAAGCATCGATCGTTTTCCGTAGGATACACGGGCGATATTCGTACAATGTCCGGTGAATAGACCGGTTATCGACCGGACATCAAAGGATAATCGGCCGATTAGTATTAGATGTTCTGTCGGTATTCACTGCCTCGCTGGCCCCCCAAAAAATTCTCTTTGGAAACAGACACCGTACGATTACCAGACGGTCTTCGGACGGCCTCCGGACGGTGCCATTTATGTAAATGATGTGTGACAAATTTTTTGACCGGTGTTGTCCGATGTCGGAAAAAGACCAAAACCAGCGGTGTACACCCGATTACCCCCTATCCCCGGATACCGGCCGATCTTTGTGACCATAGCATTATTCTATAAGCAGCGAGTTTCAAATACAGTTTTGTACTTTCAACAATCAGTCGAGACACTCATCAGACGCCGCATTCTGTGGTCTCTGATCAGGTCATCACTGTTGATTATGACTCATAAACATCTTTTTTCAGAACTCTCAGTACTTTAATTTAACCAAGCGGCCGGCCGTTGTGCACGACTTCAGGCATCGCGGTCTACGTCTACAGGTCGGGGTAAATCGCGAAGGTAGATCTTGCAACGGTAAAAATAAGGCTGAAATAAGGCTCGAAGGCAGCTTTCTCGAGGTTCGGGTAGTGGCCGACCGGTCTCCGGCTGTCCACTCTCTGGGCCTCATAGAAACTAAGTGCGGGTCATTTTGTTCAGGAGATTAACCCATAAAATGCCAATAACGACAATTGTCGTCTGCTTTGTCGTCTGCTGGTTACTTTAAAAGTCATTTTTGCAAACAATGTGGACCCAGATCAGACTGCTCCTACCCAAATCAGACTGCTCCTGTAGGAGCAGTCTGATCTGGGCCTACACTATGCCTGTATGCAAAATATTTTTTAAAAAGTTCGTGAAGAAAGACCAGCAGACGACATTTTTACAGATGTAGTTTTTTTTCGGCGTCTTAAGGGTTAACATTTTATCCGGTTTATTTACCCGTTTTCGAGAATTAATCGTCCAATGCCCTGTGGCTGTACTTGTGATACACCTGTGGTATTTGACATGGCACTTGTCAATTCTTGAAGGGCGGGTAACGCAAGAACTTGGTCCTGCTAGGGCATAGTCCCAGGTATCTGTATTGTGCCTGTCGATTATCGGACGAGCAGCGGTCGATACTAACAATACTACTACTACTACTACTACTACTACTAATAATAATAATAATAATAATAGCAATCGACTTTAAATATAGATTTTAGAGGGTATACACATTTATTTTATACATAGCAGTGAAATCAATGCATATCTGAAACAAATAAAACTGATATTTTCAGAGTGTGAATTACAAATGATATTTTCACAGTGTGAAAAATAACATGACCGTGTTATTTCACAATAGCAGCCCGGACTACTTTTCTCGGCAAAATTCATGTATTAAATTAAATAATTCTGTAAAATACCTTAAAAAAGCACTCTTTGTACTGTAAAAATGCTATATTCAAAAAGCGATCTGTATGTTTTGAAACTGACAGTTGTGACGTCATAGCCAAGTCAAAAGTTGTGACGTAGGATCCGATTGATCAATTACAGTAAGTGTCCTAAAATATTATAAAATAAAAAGAAAATTTACTTTTTTTCGATAAATATCAAAAATATTTCATCTCGTGTGTTGAACACATCAGAATTTTCACTCGTGCTTCGCACTCGTAAAAATTCTGATATTTTCAGCACACTCGATGAAATATTTTGGTATTCATCTCAAAAAAGTAAATATCCTCTATTTATTGTATACATTTTGTTATTCATGCACAAATATAGATTGTATATACTCATTAGAACCGCCTCAATGAGGCGGCTCAAACGCGCACCAACTACATGTAGCTATATGTAGATAATTATCTAAGAAACAATCCACGATTTTCCCTCAGAGAAAAAAATACCATGTTAAGAGCCATATAATAATCTTGAAAGGACTGTACCACCCCGCCCCCCCCCCCCCACCACCACCAAAATAATAATAATAATAATAATAACGCATTCATTTGATGGATCTGATCTTGCCATTTTTCTGGTGGTAGTTTTAATTATGCATTTATTTTATTTATTCTGCTAAAATTACAAATTGACGATGATATACACCAGTGCAACAGACGGTTCCACGCACAGTCCATGTGTCTGATTATGAATACAAGGTAACCAGTCCAAAATCACTATGCACCATTCTATATAAAGTTTGTTTTACGAGGACTAAGCATGTCCAGACAAAGTGGTGCAAGTCGGACCATCCCAGCAAATCAACATTATTGGTTTGTTTCGACGGTAGGGCTTGAGGTAACATTGCATCTTAATGTCGGGTAAAATTCCCATAAAATTAATTTGAAGCATCGTCTCCAAACTGTCACAAATAGCATCATTGAGGCAATTCTAATGAGTACAAACAACATACCTGTAAAAGATCAATTCAGGAAAACCTCCATGAAATATCCGAATATGGATATCTGGAACTTTTGTTCGATTTGAGATTTATCGTCCCCGTCAACACAGCTCGTATACATAGGTCATTTTGGAGACGTTGTTTCCAATTTTTGGACTCCTCAAGCCCTGCCGCCCAATGAAACCAATGCGGTTAATATGCTTGAACTGTCCGACTCGCACCACTTCGCCTTGGCAGGCTTGGACGCGCTAAGCGGTTTACCAGTAACAATGAGCGGTCTGTTTCAGCTCTGCGTGGAAGCACCACGCCGCCAAATCAATTTCTCAAAGTCTCGATGGACGGGGGCCCAGGATATCTGGAGCTATGGAATGAATTCACAAGGAAGTTAAGGACGAGTTCAAATAAGCTATTGTAAACGAGATATCCGAGCTCGAGTTATAAAAGTTTCACTGTAGACGGGTCGCGTCCAAAGAAAAAGATAGGGTTTCGAGCATTTACGCTCAGCGCTCAGGGGAGTCTAAAATCAACCGCTGAACAGTCATTCGAGACAATTTGGATCATCATGCCGCATGTCAAATCAAGAGACTTTACCTGTACTGGCAATTTTTTTTAAGCCTCCGTGGTGTAGTGGTTACGCTACTCGCCTTGTAAACCAGGGCTCGCAGGATCGATCCCGGGCTTCCACAGACTTTCGGGTGAGTCTTTAAAGGTGCATTATTGAGCTACCGGGTCTCAATTTTTTTTTTTCTGTTTTTTTTTTTTTATCCTCAATGCATACTCCTTTGTCATGTGTACACTTTTGGAGCCAAATACAGCTTCAGAACTTTGTGAAAATGGTCGTTTTCATTCGTGTTTACCCTTCGCTCTGAACATGTGTTCGGAATTTCTGTTCTAAAAATAAATCTGTCACTTTACACATACATGGCGACAGTATCATCTCTGAGTGTCGTTACTTATGGCATGGTATTCAGTGTCATATTTTTTCCGATTCAGGCATGGCCTAAGGAAACAAGACCAAAAATGAAAGTCGCATAACGTCATATATGGCGATTCTATTTTTGTCACGAACTAAAAATAGATCTAACTAGTGTTCGAAACCTAGTTAGGGAACCCCTCTCAAACTCGTTTACCTGTAATCATAATGGTTCGCATTTTTGCATAAAGTGCATTCATTTGTATTGTTTAAAAGAAAAATACCGGCTATATGTATTTTATTTTTGGAAGCATTTTTTCCAGATAGCTCAATAATGCACCTTTAAACCGAGGTCCCGTCTCCGTATGACCTTAGCTGTTGGTGGGACGTAAAACTCAAACTCACTCATTCACTGGCAGTTTTTCCAGCTCCGAAAATCCCAAAAAAATTTAAACAATCTCAAAATGACCCAATTTGTTTTTATTTGATTTTCTCAAATTTAACATAGGAGGAAAGAAAAATCATTTTTCTACTTAAATTTTCAGTCACATTTTTCATTGCATTATGAATGTTTTAATTATTATGATAATTGTAAAAATCAGATACTTTCGCGTATTTTTGCTAATTTACTATTAATGTACATTAGAGAGAGGGTCCTATTTTTATTCTAAAATTGACCAATCGTAAAATATATGTCAAATTATATTAAAATTAACGGTAAAATATTGAATTTTTATAATCTTAAACCACATTTTCGCTATCTAGCGTAGTAATGCTAAAATTTATGTCATAGAAACATGTTCCCTATTAACTTCAATATATTTTGTCGCGACACAGGTAATTTAGTGGCTAACAAATGTCCCACATGCTTAAGTTAGAATACGACATACCCGGAACATGAACATGCTTTATGTTAGAATACAGTCATAAGTTAGAATACGACATGCCCGGAACATGAACATGCTTTACGCCTAGAGCTCAGAGAAACTTGATCAGACCGTGCAGACGCACAGTTTGGTCTGAGTGTTCGCTTGCCGCATTAGCCGTCTTTTATGATTTTGTATGCACCGGAATATACACAGAATTATGTTATATTGTTTTGCCTACTTCGTCCTCTCGTCGCAAAAGTTTTACTTGGAGATCCACCCGGAAAAATGTGTGGTTAGATAAACTGCCATACCCAGTATGAACTAAATAGTGTTGACTGGGACTAAAGACTTCAAACAAATAAGCGTTTTACTTCTTCCCTGAAACAGATTCGCTACCGGCCCTATCTTTTGTAGACTTGGTACGAAAACTACGTTGTTTTGATCAGACATGCCAAACACCATTAACCCTTTTTGTACCATCACGATAACGCACCTGTGTGTGTGTGCGTGTGTGCGTGTGTGCGTGTGTGTGTGTGTGATTGTGTGATTGTGTGTGTGTGTGTGTGTGAATTCGGGTTTAACGTCGCTTTCAACAATTTTTCAGTCATATCACGACGGTGTCTGGTTGCGACAGGGAGCTCAATGCTCACTTTTATAGTGCTGCCTCACTCAAGTATCATGTCCCAGACGCATTACATGATACCACACCCAGTCACATTATCCTGACACTGGGTCGACCAGTCCTAGCACTACCCCGTAAATCTGAGTGCCAAGCGAGGAGCAGCTAGTACCATTTTTAACGACTTTGCCGGATCGTTGCAGGGTTGCTGGTGGGGCTTTGTTAGCCGAAACTACGTAGTATAACCCATCTTCTTTCTTATGAATGTTTTCATTGCTCTTAAAGGAACTCATTTTTGATTTTTATTTGCCTTC
This sequence comes from Lucinisca nassula, assembly GCA_963580285.1. Lineage (NCBI taxonomy): Eukaryota > Metazoa > Mollusca > Bivalvia > Lucinida > Lucinidae > Lucinisca > Lucinisca nassula. The sequence goes on from OY757021.1 coordinate 40,730, forward strand.
ACTGCAGCTGGTGTTGTGCCGTGTGGCGGCCGTAAAAAGTCTCCCCGTACATCAACCATAGTGCAGATTATATTTTACTTTTGGTCCTTTGAGATCAGCGTGAATATTCTGAGAAATCAGAAATAAATTATTGGTTTAGACTCATTTTCTAGACAGGTTTTTAATTATTTGGACCACATTTTGATTTATATCAGTCTTTGAATCGACTGCCTATTTGAAATTCGCAAAATTGCAGTATGTTTTCTCTGGCTTTCTTTGCCGGATCGTTGCAGGGTTGCTGGTGGGGCTTTGTTAGCCGAAACTACGTATAATAACCCATCTTCTTTCTTATGAATGTTTTCATTGCTCTTAAAGGAACTCATTTTTGATTTTTTGGTATGTCGCAGCCCGGGATCGAACCCGTGACCTCCCGTTCCCCGGAGCGGACACTCTACCAACTGAGCTATCGGGGCCGGTACGCACCTGTGCGTCATAGTGCATTTTTTTAAATCTCCAAACCGGTCAATTATTTATGAAAATTTGTGATATTATCCTTATTTATACTCAAAACATAGGTTGTGGGTGCTCGTTAGAATCGCCTCATTTAGGCGGTTCTAACGAGTACCCACGACCTATGTCTCATTGAGGCGGTTCTAACGAGTACCCACGACCTATGTCTCATTGAGGCGGTTCTAACGAGTACCCACGACCTATGTCTAGGAGCAGAAATAAAGAAAATAATGTATACCCCCGTAAACCCCTGTTTTCTCTATATAAAGTGGGATGTAAGTGGGTGTTCTTTTAACGGGCTTGTAAGCGTGATTCTTCCTTATATAAAGCAGGGGTCCGTTTCAAAATTTAGACCTGTCAGGTTGTGTTTTCTTCAAAATTTATATTGATAATGACTGAACTTTTAGCAAATAGTGGAGGCCCTGATCAGACGCTGATCTGGGTCTGCACTGTTTACCAATGTGCCCCTTTAGGGATACATCACGAAAACACGCCTATATAATTTTGACCCCCTTGAACCCCACTTTTATATAGAAAAACTGGGGTTTGCAGGGGTAAACCTTATTTTTCTTATTTCTGCTCTAAAGTATAGACTGTGGGTAATCGTTAGAATCGCCTCGACGAGGCGGTTCTAACGAGTGCCCATAATCTATATTTTGAGCAGAAATAAGAAAAATATCACAATTTTTCCTCTAAAATTTTCGTGTTTTAGGAGGTAAAATTTACTTAGTATTTGTATAGGCGTGTTTTCGTAATGGAAACATTCATATTCAAAGAGAGATAAATCTCTATGGTAATTTCGGTAAAACAAATTTGTGTTATGTTCCTTATACCAATTATCGTCATGAGAAAACCTGCTTTCCGAAATGTGTGTACAGGTTAGTTCCCCTGCCAAGTTCCAAAGCCCCAAACAGTCAGTTGGAATAATAATAAAAGAAAACAAAATACAAACCAAGCACCGAACACCAGGCTATATAGTCCGGCATGCACCCTTGATCGCTTGATATGAGCAGGTTCTCCGGCGACTAGGCTCATACGTCAGAGCTAGCGAACAGAGACGTCGCGCGCAAGACTGGGCAGGGCGTAGCTACCTGTACGCAGATACGCACTTGCGTACACATTACAAACGTATAAAACAGAAGAAGAAGAAGAAGAAGAAGAAGAAGAAGAAGAAGAAGAAGAAGAAGAAGAAGAAGAAGAAGGCACGAAAGAGTGGTCCCCATTTGGTAAATTTAGTATTTTCTTTGGTTTGCGCACAAATAATATTCTTCTAGCTACGCCCCTGCTGGGCATCTGTACAGCCGAACGAGAGACCTCTCCGTTCGCACACGAAGGTCGCCTGTCTCGCGACACGACCCAGAATTTACATATTTTTGTAGAGATCACTGAGCCATAAACCTGTCATGAAGTTCCCGTGCATGCGCACATATTCGTTCACTAGTGTTAGTAAAAAGTGATTCGTGCTGGTCAAAAGTTTTGTGGATTTAACAATTTCTTTATTGAGTGTCTACGGGAGAATAACGACAGGGTAAGTTGAGGATAAAAAAAATACAGTGTCAAGGCATCACGAAAACACGCCTATATAATTTTGACCCCCTCGAGCCCCACATTTATTTGATAAAACTGGTGTTTAAAGGGGTATACATTATTTTTACTGTCCCCGCAAAAACATGGACTGCGGGTACCCATCAGCAACGCTTCATCCCTGCCTGAGCATGCGCCTTCTGATCGTTGAATGAATGTCTAGAGGTACACAACGTCGAACCAGCGTCAGTTCGACGACAATAACGTAGAATCGGTGCTAGCTCGACGTTCCTTCGGCGCCCGGTTTATCTTTTAAGAAGAAATAATGTATAATACATATACGTAGTGTCACAGAGTGAAATTATGGAAACTGGAGGAGAGCTTGCGCTCAGGACTTTCTAGTCGTTTCCAGTTATTTCCCCCATTCATAGTTATTTTTCATACATCATATACTCATATAGTTCATCTCTCATTAAGCATTAAGCATTCCTGAGTAGCGTATATCTATTTCCGGTGTCCTTATGTAAGTCTCGCGTGCTTTTCACTTCACTGATTAACACCGCATGCGCACATTCTTACCTCAGCCTTTGTCAGTCTTTCTTTGTCCCTGGCGAGGGTAGGTCTCACGACCACCTGACGGACACAATCTATGTTATTCCTAATTACTTAGGATATTCATATTATTATTCAGGTATGCGTTTACTTTATTTCATTATCTTGTTGAACATTTGTAAATTATCATAATTGTCATTATTTCATGAATATTCATATCTTGCCATTTCGATCTCTCGACCTCGGAGTCAGTCTTTCTTTGTCCCTGGCAAAGGTAGGTCTCACGACCACCTGACGGACACCATCTCTATGTTATTCCTAATTGCTTAGGATATTCATAATATTTATTCAGATGACGAGGTCGAGAGAGAGAATGTTCATGACATAACTCTCAAAAACATGGAAATCATCTATATAGTTGTCATTACTTGAACCCCGAATCCCCTCGAGAAAGCGGGAGAAGACCGTTTAATCAACGTCTATCATCATGTGGCCACAACCACCTTAAATCCATCAGCCCGTGACAACAGCAAATCTTTCCCGTGACAACTGGCACCCAACGTTGGGCGCCAAATGTAACAGGTGAAAAAATGCTAATCACCTTTTGCAACATCTTCCCTGAGTGAACCAATAATATTTGTACCAACTATCAGAGGAACTTTTTGGTTGCTCAGCATTTTGACCTCACTGGTGAAGAGGTTGGCTCTGACTCTGGTTCAGATTTCAGTCAAGTTGACTGGCGTGCTGAACAAACCATTGACGGCACGTTGAACAGAGTGAAGACCATTCTTGCCTCTGGACACAAACCTACCAAGAGACAGATTGCTCTTGAGGAGACAGAATGTCAGAAAATCTTGAAGGATTGGGACAGTCTATTTTTCAAAGACGAGGTACTTTACCATCGTCACTCTTTACATGGCACCTCTGTAAACCAGCTGGTATTGCCTGAGGTTTTCCGGGAGATAGCACTTAATGGTCTGCATGATGAGGCCGGCCATCAAGGCAGAGACCGCACTATGTCCCTGGTAAAATCTCGGTTTTACTGGCCTGGGATGGATGGTGACATTGAAAAGAAAGTCCGAAACTGTCCCAGATGCATCCGAAGAAAGTCTCGAGAGCGGGCTCCAGCAAAACTTGTGACTGTAGAGTCCACTTATCCCATGGACTTGGTATGCATGGATTTTCTGTCTCTTGAGACATCAGCGGGTGGTTACAAAAACATCTTGGTAATTACAGACCATTTCACCCGCTATGCTCAGGCCATACCAACCAAGAACCAAACGGCCAAGACAACCGCTAAAGTTCTCTTCGAAAACTTCATCTGTCACTATGGGTTTCCATCCCGTTTACATAGTGACCAGGGCCGCAATTTTGAGAGCCAGGTTATTAAAGAGCTGTGTTCCATTGCTAACGTTGACAAGTCTAGGACTACACCCTACCATCCCATGGGTAATGGAATGCCTGAGCGCTTTAACCAGACTCTGCTCAATATGTTGGGTACTTTGGAGGATGACCAGAAATCTAACTGGAAGTCCTACGTTGCGCCCTTGGTTCATGCCTACAACTCAACCCGTCATGAGACCACTGGATTTTCCCCGCATTATTTAATGTTTGGGCGACACCCTAGACTGGCGGTTGATGCCTTTCTAGGCATAAATCCAGACAGTAGGCATGCTAACCAGACAAAGTTTGCAGCCGATCTGAAAAAGAGGCTCGACTTTGCCTATAAGACAGCCACCAAGGAGGCCCGTCGCCAGGGCAGAAGGCATAAGGAAACTTATGACCTCAAAGCTCGGGATGCCCAGCTTTTGCCCGGTGACCGTGTACTGGTGCGCAACGTCGGACTGAGGGGAAAGTGCAAGCTGGCAGATAAATGGGAGAAAGAAGTGTACTTGGTTGTTGAACAGCCAAATACAGAGGTTCCTGTGTACGTTGTCAAACGTGAACATGGGAGGAGCATCCGAAGGATGCTGCACAGGAATCTCCTTCTTCCATTCATGGCCCTTCCAGCATCCAAACAACGCCCCCCGGATACAGATATATCACCAAATAGCAGTTCTCAACCGTCACCGGTTGAGGGTACAACTGCCGGTGATATCAATGTTCCGGGTGGAGCGGCAGGTAGTGCATCCTCACCTGCACCAGACTCTGCAGTTCCAGATAGTGCGAACATGCTGGATGCACCGGTATCCCCTAGTGTGGTGATACCCCCAGAGAGATCGTCATTGAATCCTTTGGCGAAACCCTTCAGTCCTGCTCCGGGGTCTCAACCAGAATTGCGACCTCAAGCACGCCCAGCAAGGCATAGGCAGAAACCAAGGTGGCAGGCAGGAGGGGACTGGTTATTTTAACTTTTTTAGAACTGTTTTAAACTGAATTACAGCTGACATGGTTTCCTGGTTTCCTGTGTGTGTTTTAACTATCATAATTGAAATGTCGAGACGACATTTTTTCACAGAGGGGGAGGGGAGCGTGTGACAATTACGCTAAATATATTCTTGAGAGAGGCTTCGAAACAAAAAGTTTTCATTTAAACGGGTTGCTGGGTTGCAGTCGAGTGACGATGCATGGCTTGTCATGGCGTCTCTGGAGAGCTTGTATGTTGTCAGAATGCTCTTGGCACGTGCCGCACTGGAATGCAATTCTGCTGACCCTTTGTTTTTTTTCTTAAGTTCAGCTTCTGCTTGGTTGCAGTCGGTTGACAGTGCATGATTTGTCGCGGTATCTGGAGAGCTAGTATGTTGTCAGATTACCGCTGACACGTGGTGCACTGTACTGCAAACTGGCGAGAAAGTTCTAGTAGGAAAATTGTATTATTGAAAATTTCGCCTTGACATGATTTCGCGCTTGCTTGGACATGGGTTGGTTACAACCTAGGTGGGGGCTATCCCAATCAGACCGTGGCCGGTTCGTGCTTCTGGCTTGTGCTTTCGTGGAAGGGTGAATAATTTCGTAAGAATTGAATAGTTCTGTTATATTTCCTCTCTGCAGTCCAGCGCGTAAATAATGTATTTTTATATGACACTTCCATTTTGGCTGTGTTTTAGGATAAGCAATTTTAGCCTGGTTTTAATGTTTAGCCGTTGGAAACTAAACCAGTAAGGAGTGTCCTATTACGCGCTATCAATAAAAGATTTTTTGTCTAAGTTCTTTATATAAAGTTTTATCTGTTGCGCTGTGCATACTGTGCAGCATTTATGACAGCGCATTTTGATAAGGGTTTACCTGGTAAAGTGTTAGATATGTTTAACTTCACTAGCTCGACAAACATTGGAAGCAATAGCTTCGGCTCCTATTTTATTACCAGATTGAAATCTCTAAACATAATATACATCTGGTAAATTTATATAAATGATTGTAAAGGTGAAGTTAAACTTGTGTTTAAACTCATTCAAGTAATTTGTTAAGTTAAATGTCGGGACGACATTTCCCGAAGAGGGGGAGAATGTCACAGAGTGAAATTATGGAAACTGGAGGAGCGCTTGCGCTTAGGACTTTCTAGTCGTTTCCAGTTATTTCCCCCATTCATAGTTATTTTTCATACATCATATACTCATATATTTCATCTCTCATTAAGCATTAAGCATTCCTGAGTAGCGTATATCTATTTCCGGTGTCCTTATGTAAGTCTCGCGTGCTTTTCACTTCACTGATTAACACCGCATGCGCACATTCTTACCTCAGCCTTTGTCAGTCTTTCTTTGTCCCTGGCGAGGGTAGGTCTCACGACCACCTGACGGACACAATCTATGTTATTCCTAATTACTTAGGATATTCATATTATTATTCAGGTATGCGTTTACTTTATTTCATTATCTTGTTGAACATTTGTAAATTATCATAATTGTCATTATTTCATGAATATTCATATATTGCCATTTCGATCTCTCGACCTCGGAGTCAGTCTTTCTTTGTCCCTGGCGAAGGTAGGTCTCACGACCACCTGACGGACACCATCTCTATGTTATCCCTAATTGCTTAGGATATTCATAATATTTATTCAGATGACGAGGTCGAGAGAGAGAAGGTTCATGACATAACTCTCAAAAACATGGAAATCATCTATATAGTTGTCATTACTTGAACCCCGAACCCCCTCGAGAAAGCGGGAGAAGACCGTTTAATCAACGTCTATCATCATGTGGCCACAACCACCTTAAATCCATCAGCCCGTGACAACAGCAAATCTTTCCCGTGACAGTAGGGAAAGGAGTAAAGCAAATATATGTTAATACTATCGACCAAAAATGCGTACATGTCGCTGGTTTAATAGGTAAATCGCATATGCACACAACGTCGACCCAACGTCGATGCGACGTCTATGACATCGAATCGGAGCCCGAGCGACATTCCCGATTCTATACGGAAAAGTCAGCATATCGTCTACATAAATTGTAGAAAATCAAACGTCGTTTCAACGTCATGACGTTGCAGTGACATAGATGTGACGTTGTATGAACGTCATGACGTACCGACGTTGATGTGACGTCATAATTACGTCATGCGCCTGCTAGGTAGGGTTTAGAGGGGTGTTTATTACACAGACTTGTTAAACTGATTTGAAACGGAAAAGACAAAACTGGGGTTTGCATGTGTAAACCTTATTTTTCTTATTTCTGCGCTAAAATATAGATTGTGAGAACTCGTTAGAACCGCCTCATCAAGGCGGTTCTAACGAGTAACCACAATCTATATTTTTTAGCAGAAATTATAACAGAAATATCTGAAAATTGTCATTTTTCGGCGGTAAAATTTACAATGCATTTTTATAGGCGTGTTTTGGTGAAGTTAAAGTACAACCAGTATTGGCAAATTGTTTGTTTGTTTGGTTTGCGGTGTAATGTTCCCGTCAATATTGTATGGGTCATTTTGAAGATGTTGCTTCCAATTTTGTGGGGCTTTTACCCGACATTGTGATGAAAGTACTAAAATATTACTGACTCCCTTTATCAAATGAAGGGGTTAGTGCAAGAAGGGACCTAAGTCACATTTTTATAATTTCGAGGAAAACGCGAAAAACAAAATATTTTGCAAAATTTTCATATTTTTCATACTTGAATTTAAATAAATTCTTCTGATGTGTTATCGTGTCATCTGAAATGGTGCAAAAACCGCATAAATAGTTCTGAGTATATCGCAGATATTCATTTGTTACAATAATGATTTAGTGCAAGGAGGGGCCTAAGTCCAGGATATATTGGACTTAGGCACCTTCTTGCACTAAACAAATACAACAAGGTTTTCTCTATTAAAAGCAGAAACCTATGGCATTTAGTTGAACATGTATATTTTATCGTATCACGACTCTATATTAGTTTATTATAACAAAAATTTGAAACAAATGAACAATACGTACAATGGAAACTGAAAGTTTTATGTGGTAAAACGAACTTAGACCCCTTCTTGCACCAAAGATACGACATTGGACTTAGTACCCTTCCAAAATTTTATTTACCGTCATTTTTAATGCCAGTAAAGAAATAAGGTATAACAAACTATATATCAGATTGTAGGTCTTGATATGATGTATCTGAAAATAATAATATCCCAGATTTTTCCAAAAATAAACTTGGGGCCCCTTCTTGCACTAACCCCTTCAATTGTGACCCCAAGCTGTTGTTACATCCTCCAGCTGAGTACTGTGCAAAAGATACTTAGTTTGAATAGGGGTTTTGAAGTGAGTAACATGAAGGTCCTGGTATTGAGAGGGATTAAAACTCACATCCCACATCTTTACCCCCCTGTTCTAGTTTGCGTAAGTCTACTTGGAGTATTTGACTGTCAGACTGTGGGCTGATGGCAAGATACATGGCTGTATCATCCGCAAACAGTCTAACTCGTGATATGACCTGCTCAGGCAGATCATTAATGCAACCCAAGAAAAGGATTGATCCGAGAACAGAGCCCTGTTGGACGCCAGAGGAGACTGGGCTTTCCTCATTAATTACCACTGCTTGTGTCCGATTGTCTAAAAATCCTTAACCCAATTTAGGGTGTGCCCTCTAATTCCATAGTGATGTAATTTTAGAAGAACTTTGTCAAAAGCCTTGCTAAAATCTAAAAGTATTAATCGGTCTGTTTGCCCATCTGCATGGTTTTAGATAATTCGTCAATCAACATGGTGAGCTGCGTCTCACGGGATCTCTTTTCTCGGAAACCATGTTGGAGTTCAAATAGAATGTTCAGTTCAGTGAAGTGTTTAGAAAGACTAGAAGAAACTATGTGCTCTAGAACCTTACAAAGGACACATGTCAGTAAGATGGGCCTATTGTTGGGAGGATAAGCTTTGTCGCCTTTCTTGGAAATTGGTGATACATTAGCCTCTTTCCAAATGTCGGCAATTTTCCCTTATTCAGGGATTTCTGGAAGATCAGCTGCACGATTGGGGAAAGCTCTTTATGTAGGGTCTAGAGGACAATGGGCTTTACTTTATCTGGGCCTGCATCCTTGTGGGGGTTCAAGCCTTTAAGGAGTTTGCCAATACCTTCTGTCAAAATGCTGATATCAGGCATGTTAGGGTAGGAGCTGGATCTGAAGGAAAGGTCTTGAATGCCAGAGTCATGCAAGTCCTGGACTGACTTCTGGGCAAATGGTTTAAAGGCATTTAACAGTAACAGTAGGACACACCATGTGTTCATAATTGTCTTATTGCCCCTTGTGGTATTCTGTTTATAGCAGATCAAATGCGGCCTCTAATAGGTGATTAGTAGCCCTTGTTGAATTGCCTGACTGAGGCACTTAAGGGGAAAATCAATAATGTACACTCTAGTCAACAGGTAGTAAATTATTGATTTTTCCCAAGGATGCCTCTTGCCTGTTGAAGACAGATGACTTCTCTTCAGTCAGCACTAAGGGCTACATAATATTATGTAATAAAATGATTGTCCTCAATAATCAAGAATAAATGCCTTTAAGACTTACTGGGCTCTTAAGGTTAAACATTGACTGAAACTGAGCATTCTAGCGACCACCCACAACCTATGTTTAAAGTATAAATAAGGTAAAATCACGGATTTTCATCAGAAAAGTAGCCATTTTGGAGATGTTAAAAAAATGCACTTGTCGCACGGGTGTGTTATCGTAATAAAATCATTTTACGACCATTCTCTGTTGAACGCTGATTCAAGAAGGGCAGCTGTCAGTTGCTTGCAAAAGAATGTCAAATCTACTTGTTCTTCCCATGTATTAGCATTCCGGGAAAAAGTGTCTTGTTTGTTTGATTTGAGGTTTAACGTTCCCGTCAACACTGTAAAGATCATTTTGGAGACGTTGCTTCCAATTTTGTGGGACTTTTACCCGACGTTGAGATGAAATGACATATCAAGCCCTGCCGCCCAATGAAACCAATAGGGTTTATAAGCATGGACGGTCCGACTCGCACCGCTTTGCCTGGGCAGGCTTAGAGCCTCTAAGCTGTTAACCAGTACTCGTGTGCGGGTCAGTTTCAGCTCTGCGTCGAAGCATTCTGCATCACATCTATTTCTTAAAGCCCCGATGGGCGGGGGCCGTGGAGATAAAGTGTCATTTGGTAAACTGTCCTGTTTAATATGATCTCATCACTAAAGCAGGCCTTTATAATTTTGACCCCCTTGAACCCCACTTTTATATACTAAAACTGGGGTTCGCAGGGGTAAACCTTATTTTTCTTATTTCTGCTCTAAAATAAAGATTGTGAGTACTCGTTAGAACCGCTTCGATGAGGCGGTTCTAACGAGTATCAACAATCTATATTTTGAGCACAAATAAAAACATATCACAATTTTTCATTCTCAAATTTGCATTTTTCGGCGATAAAAGTTACAATGTATTTGTACAGGCGTGTTTTTGTAATATATTACTGTTTATTTGGCCAAAACACACAAGCAAAAGTAGGATTCTGAAACGGCTCCGCATGTCTTAATAGTGTTTCTGTGCCGTTAAACTTCAAACAATCAAAGGCCAAAATAAAATAAAAAAAAACAACAAAAAACGTATACTACGCTGGTGAGTATTTACACACATAGAAATGCGCCGGACTACCATCATCGATATTCTTACAGTACGCATATCCACATCCTATTCTATGAGATTTCGCCCACACCATCTGCAAAACGTGATTGAATACAATCTCAGCAAACTTCCGTCTCAAAACGTTCACCTATGGCATCTGATGCGGCGTCGGTTGTGGGTCTCAAAACCGGAATACCCTCAGAAAAACCACCCGACCTGCCATTGCAGAACTTGGCCTGTCACATGTGGCCCAAGCGAGGCGTGAACCACTACAGCGGTGAAAGACCTACTTTTTATTAGACATTCCATGACATACATATTAGAGTCGGACTTCAATGGCTCGAACACCTTTAGGACCATGCAAATCTGTTCGAGACAGAGGTAGTTCAAGTCACTAAGAGGAGGCATATCGAGGTGAATTTTTGGACATCTTTCGATTCTATAATATAAAAAGTATGCTGTGTGTACTCATTAGAAACGCCTCATCGAGGCGATTCTAATGAGCACACACAGCATACATTGGAAAGATACAATTCCAAAATATCCTCAGTTATCCCGCACTATTTATTATAAGCGAGATTCCCTAGAACTCAAGAACGGGTTCGAGTCAGCCATGGTAAACAAGCCATCGGTGTTCGAGCCATTGAAGTTCTATTGTACATGTATACAAAAGTACATATACTGTAATATTATGACAATGAATTGGATGTTAGGGCAGGCCTATATTCATCCTCTCCAAGACGGCCTTTGAATGAAGGTCCATTATACTGAATAGTGCGAGCTGCAAAATTGAAACAACATTCTTTGAAGTAATAACATGAAGAGACAGCCCAAAAACCCTAAACAATTTTAGACAATTTGTTCTTCTTCTATTTAAGAAATTGATCAGCTCTAACCGTGATTTGTTGAGTATTCTAACACAGCGCGCCTATATAGGCAATGCAAAATAACTGTGCTATATTCTGCAACAAATCACAGCTCGGAAGAGCGTGACGAGTGACGTCATTAAAAATTGCAAATTTATGACGTCATTAGTCGATTTCCTTGACGTTAGACGGTGTCACGTCATTTTCTCGCATCGAAAACGTTAGAAAAGGGTATAAATGCATGTGTTTCAGTCGATAATTTTAGCGGGATTTCTTCTAACAATGGCGAAAAGTTGTGAGATTTTGGAGGAAACAACAACGTTATTGCCGATTTTCAGCGTGTTAGAATCGAAATAGATCAGCTCTAGCTAGTGATTTGTTGGGTAATAAATCACAGTTTGTCGATCAGTTGTAAGTAGACAAATCATGCGCGCTACGCGCTCGTGATTTGTCTACTTTACAACTGACCTTCAAACTGTGCTTTATTACACAACAAATCACAGTTAGAGCTGATCTATTTCTTAAATAAATCACAATTTGGAGGTCAGTTGTAAAGTAGATCAACTGACCGACACACTGTGATTTATTACTCAACAAATCACAAACTATTATGCTGTTGTTTCTTTCAAAATCTCACAACTCTCCGCCATTGTTAGAAGAAATCCCGCTAACATTATCGACTGGAACACATGCATTTATATCTAACGTTTTCGATGCGAGGAAAATGACGTTACACCGTCTAACGTCAAGTAAATTGACTAGTGACGTCATAAATTGGCATTTTTAATGACGTCACTCGTCACGCTCTTCCTTGTCGTGATTTGTTGTAGAATAAAACGCAGTTATTTTCCATTGCCTATATAGGCGCGCTGTGTTAGAATTATAATTAACACCTAGTCATTATTTCAGTTTTATCACGAAAACACGCCTATATATTTTTGACCCCCCGTATATAGTAATTATGTTCTATAAAAGGGTTATCCTTTGGAAGCAAGGAATACACCACAGAAGTGAAAAATATGGAGTGTACATGTTTTCTGGGCCGGACTTGCTAGTTTCGGCCAATTAGGCCTCATCAGTGACCCTCAGGTATTTTCAAGATTCCACAATGGAATCAATGATCCCAAAGGACAAGAAAATATAATCTACACTATGATGTAGGGCAGGGAGACGTTTTACAATTAAAAATCAAAAATGAGTTCCTTTAAGAGCAATGAAAACATTCATAAGAAGGCAGATGGGTCATACTACGTAGTTTCGGCTAATAAAGCCTCATCAGTGACCCTGTAATGAAAACTGTACAAAACTGGAATTACAGAGGTAAACCTTAATTATCTTAGTTCTACTCTTAGATATACATTGTTGGCACCCACAATCTATATTTTGAGCAGAAATACGAAAAAAAACAAACAAAAAAAAAAAACATCACAATTTTTCATCTTCAAATTTTTTGTTTTTGTTTTTTTTCGGCGGTAAAGTTAACAATGTATTTGTATAGTAGAAAAAGAGCTTAAGCATGAGACAATAAGATGTTAGTGTACAATATAGTCCAGCCGGTGATTAGGAGGTCGCGGGTTCGATTCCTATTGGGGTCGGCGACATTCTTTCGTGGAGATTGATCATGACACCTTTTTCTCCGGTCATTCTCCCCCTTCTGCTGATTCAAGAAGGACAGTTGCCTAAGTGACCGTTAAGACAAATGCATGTAGGTCGTAAAAGAATACCTGAGGAAGTCGACATTTGACCACTATGAATGGGGCAATGATGAGGAATCGTTATCTGAAATTATAAATAAGGTCACGAAATGAAGCTAAATTTTGCATCTTCCCTCCACTTGGGCCACCTCCAGTAGAGAGAGACAGAGACTCGTATGCGCCGTGGTTAAGGCTGACGTCATAGCACGTTACATGACGTCACTAAACATTCCTGCAGTGTCTTCACAATATGGCGGACGTTCGTAACCGAAGTGACTGCAGCACTAAAAATCCGCGCTAAGTAATGGAAGGTATGCAAGAAAAAGAATCTTATATGGGTGTGAGGGGTGGATGGAAAAATCCGTCCCTCGGGATCACTGTCCGGCATCACTCGGCAAGCCTCGTGATGCCGGACAGTGACCCTCAGGACGGATTTTTCCATCCACCCCTCACACCCATATAAGATTCTTGTATGGCTTTCAGGCGAGGAGTATGATCCCACATGATGTTCCCCATCAACAATCAAAATCAAAGCGCCAAAGGCACTGAAATGACAGATTCTATGAGAAAATCATAACACTGTGAAAACTTACAGAAAACCTTCTAAAAAGAGCTTAAAATTTAGAAAGAAAGTTCTGCAAATTCCAATATGTGATATGTTTTCAGATGTGTATAGACCGGTGGTTTTATGAAAAGTCATTCGATGTTTCAAATTTTTGAAAGAAACTAACTACGTTTTCAAAACCAAACATTAAAATTCAAGTTTTAACAATGCTACTGTCCATAAGTAACAGTTTTTTGTCTGGTCGGTTGTGGACACCTCTACCCAAAGATACTCTATCGGAAAGAGATCGGAGGAGAAAGGCTGGCTAGTCCAGTACATGAATCCCATTGGCTTGAAGACGTTTTTGAGTAAGAACATCACTATGAGCCCCCTCGTAATCCTGCTGGATTCTGAGCGTAAACAAATGAATGAAACCATGTGAGGCCGAAGCACTCGATTGATGTAACGTTTCGCTGTTCAGTTCACGTCTTAGCTATGATCTTGAATGTTCTTAATGACACTAAGCTGCGTTCACTAACTACACGCAATAGCTCGCCACACAATTACGTATATTTCACCCGGTATGGCATGCTCTGTTACGCACGCGTCGCCTCGGCATACCTTACACCTATACGTCGAAACACCCGGAAACGACAACCGGCGTGATTCACGCTGAAGTGCGATTTGTCACTGAAACGCATATGTCAGTCGCTTAGACGCCAATTTTCGTATTTCATGCACTAGCTTAAGTGTTCCGTACGGTGTCGACGCGTTAACTTTGGTCACGACAGGGACGTCTAGCTCTCAAACGTGCATCGCATAAGGGCGACGATCAGAGTCAGTGCTTATTAGTCGGTAGTTGAGACCCCTTGTTTATCTACAGGTACAGTGCTGCCGGCGGATATCTGTTTCGAATATGCGTCTGACGGTCGAATCGATCTTGACGTACGGACGTCGGTCTTCCGCTACGTCGACGTCCACTAGCGTCTCTTGTATGTAGTTAGATATCGCTCCAATAGACGATAGATCACACACTTGTGGCACCCAATATCAGTGTTAACGTCATCCGCTTTACTGTCAAGGGGCACGCTTACGACCCTTTAATGAAAAAATGTTGCAATACGCTCTCACTAAATTCGTTTTTGAGAACAAATTTCAGTTTCTTCTTTTCTAGGCACGACCTTACATTACACACCAAAAGTTTGATCCTGAACATGTGGTTTCTATCCGTACTGGTGTGAAGGTGGTGCACAGGATCGACGCGGCCGGACTGGTAACCAGACGTCACGGTTGATTGATTTAACCTTTTTAGCTTAAGGGCATGGTGCCTAAGTGTGTTCAGAATCAAAGCACTGAGAGTGTGGGGTGTAGGTTGGAGTAATAGGCCTTGGCTGAGATTTAAACTGTTTCATTTAAGGAGGGTGGGGAGTAATTCTTTTCTCTTTAGATTTTTTTTATTTGCTTATATTTTGTAGCTTGAAATCTCTGCACTCGTTTGCCGGTATAAAAATATAGGCACACCAGGCTTTTTTTCGAGCTTTTTAGCCTTAAAGATGGGTACTGTTTTCGAATTTATCGAATGTTTCAATAATTACCCCAGTCATTGACAAATTGTCGATAACAATTGTTTAAAACAATATTTCCAAGTTTGGTTTAAAAAAACACAATGCAGGATAATGTCATGTTTGCGTACCTATGTGTGAAAGACAAACTCTTTCACAGATTTTTGTCCAAACACCTATTTACAAATGTCCTTTTCTGCATGTTTTGCTGTTTTGGGATGCAATTTTCGCTATATTTGAAAAAAGAATGCATTTTTCGTCTTTAGATTTTTCTTATTTTCACATATATTGTGTAATAATATTAGATACACGAAATAGGCGTGAAATTTGACCATGTCACCAGGCATCTGAGAGAAATATTGCAGAAAAAATTACCCCACCCCCCAATAAAAATGGCTAAAAAAGCATAAAGATATTGTTTAAATGACAAGAACAAGGATTATACCTTTATTATTGCACATACTTTTGCTTCCTTAATGTGATATTAATCAAAGTATTTCATTAGAATTGAAACACAATTTCATTTATAAGTTTTATGGTGTGAAAAAAGGATTTTTCTGGCCAAAAAATGCATGTTCTGATATAGCCATATTGTCGTTTTGTTCATGTTTAAAAGATATGAAGCCATTAACATTGTCGCAGACGTTCAAACAATGTCAGATGTATGTTATTAATATACCTGGCAAACATTATTAAACATTTTAGCTTTCTTTTTTGACAATCTATTACCCCACCCCCTAATGAAATGGGTTGAAATTGATAAAAAAAAAAATACAATAAGCTGATGCAAAATAATATAAAAATTTCCTTTTTCCCATTTAACTTCCTGCCAACGTTATAGGGAAAGTAGAAACGCTTCTAATTATTTTTTTTTCTATAATTCTGACAAGTTTTTTTGTTCATGCCATATTGACCGGAAACGCTATTTAATTATCTATTGCCTGTTTATGCAAACTGTGAAAGGTAGGTGAGATAAGTTATCCTTTTACTTTCCGAAAGTGGATAGAAGTGATGGCAATGAACTGAAATCGATACAATTACCCAACACCTCCGATCAGACACACCAAAGGGAAAGAACCACGAACATGAATAACTAGACCGTAATGGAAACATCACTAGCGGAAAGCCAAAATGGCAGTTGCATTCCCACATAGTGGCTTTCGTGGACCTTGAGAAGGCATTTGGTTGAGTGTCTCGAAAAGTCATCTGGGAGGCACAGAGAAAATTTGAAGTGGAGAAGTGGAATGTTCGAATGGTCCAGTGGGTGTATGCTAATTCGCGGAGCCGTATGCGTTTTTGTGTTGGTTCCATTGAAGAATTCGAATTGAAGGTCGGTGTTCCTCAAGGCTCTTTTCTCAGCCTAATGCATTTCATCATTGTGCTTTATGTCTTGTCATGCGAGTTCTGTTCTGGGGGGGGGGGGGGGCCTTTGTAATCGTAGCTGAATCACTTCAGTGTGCTACACCACTTCAAAGGCGTCGCCCAAAAAGTTCTCATATATATAGTCTCTACAATGCATGATAGCCCCGAACTGGCCTTGAAGAAAAAGATTGTGCTGCATGATACTAACCCAATCACTCATGAGTACGAGTAGACCGCCCTGCCCAGGTAAAGTGGTGCAAGACGGACGGTCCTTATAAATATATAGATTGGTTTCACTGGCTGTCAGGTTTCGTCACAATGTCGGGTAAAAAGACCCACAAATTGGGAAGTAACCTCTCCAAAATGACCAATATTATGTTGACGGTAAAATGACATCTCAAGCCCTGCCGCTCAACGAAACCAAAAGGGTTTATATGCATGGACGGTCCGACTCGGACCCATTTTCCTGGACAGGTTTAGACCCTCTAAGCGGTTTACTAGTTCTCACGTGCGGTCGGTTTCAGCTCTGCGTGAAAGCATCATGCAGCCCGATTGGCTGGAGCCGGTACATTGACAAAATTCTGTTATGATGGTGGATGTGTGGGCATACAAAGGCTCCGTGTGGCACAACCTAAACCATCATCTTTATATTCGAAACAGATCAAAGGGATTTTTTCTTGTACACCCTTTTGCTTATGCTTGATTATTGTTTGTTTGATTTGAGGTTTAACGTCCCCGTCAACACTGTATAGGTCATTTTGGAGACTTCGCTTCCAATTTTGTGGGACATTTACCCGACCTTAAGATGAAATGTCAACTAAAACCCCGCCGCCAATTGAACCAATAGAGTTTATTAACATGGACAGGCAGACTCGCACCGCTTTGCCTGGGCAGGCTTAGATCCTCTAAGCAGTTTACCAGTAGGCCTACACCTGTTGAGTGCAAGACCCTAATTATGGGTGCTGGCACAGGCTATTTGTTCACTGAGATGGCTTTACAGTAATTGAACCTGGGACTGCGACTGGCAGTTAAAAGAATATTGTGTGCTGCCAGGCATTACAGTCTGCACTTTTAGTTATCCAATATTGCAGTGTTTTCTTTCCATATATATGACGTCACGCAAACTAAAGTAAACGTCACTATTGATTCATTGTTTTGTTTGTGTTGACAAAGTATGGCCGTGGAATATGTGACCTGATAGACTCTTCGAGGCTATATTTTTGACACCAATGGAAAAATAAAGCAAACATCGTGCGTTAAAGAGAGTTCAGATTTGCCATGGACAGCTGATGGGCTGCAATCGGAGGAAACAAACCAGTAGCTGGAAAAAAACAGGGTTAGTCTGTTTATCCCTCTATTTTCCTGTGCTTCCAGCCATGCGGACTAGACCGGAAAGTAGTCTATGAAGTCGCAAAATACTTTATAACAAAATGCACATTGCAATGGTTATTAAATGTTACAAAAACCTCAGAAAACACTTTGAAAACTAAATAGAAACAAAAATCATTTTGAGGTAAAAATTCGAACCTGATTACGGCAGAGTCAATTATGCGCGACCCTCCTTAACTCTGAAATTCCAAACAAATAGTGAAGATATTGATAAGAAGACGCGTTCGACAGCGTCTGATCTTGGTCTACACTGTTTGCCGAGCTCACCCTATGATTCCAGGATAACCCTCTTCCGTCTTATGGAATGCCCCGATCTCACTGCGGCTATTTTCTACAAGACAAAATGTTATTCTGACAAGTCAGTGATAGTCACGTAGACATTAGCACTTAAGCGCTTTTCTTATTAGCAACTTCGGGTCGAATGCAAAACAATCAACCCAAACATAGCCGCGTCGTTTGTCAGTGTTGGGTACATGTAAATGTTATCTGTAAAATCTGCACATGAATCAAATGCTGGATTTGGCAAACAATGTAAACTCAGTTCAAAAGCCACACAAAGCGGTGCTGATCTTGTTCTACACTTTTGCATTAATTACTAACATCTTAAGTTTAAACGAATCAGTCCAAGTCCCTGTTCATGATCAGCCTGCATTTAGAGACAATCGGCATGAGTGTTGTCAGTGCTTTAAATTTGATGTATTCACTGCCTTGGGTTTCTGGAGTGCACTCTTACATCACTGAAGTTGGGCTCGTCCATTCTGCTAAATATATGGCACCTAAAATTATATCACAGAACCTATACTAAGTATCTGTACCATATTCCAGGGTTGAAAGGGACAGCCTTTCTTTTCAATTTCCCCACACAAAGTCAATATACACCTAAGTTGTAACTGACCTAAACTTGACCTCGAAAGTCAGATAGAAAACCCATTAAAATTCTAGTCTACAGCTGACCTGGTCGAACAGCAGGCTAGTCTTTAAGGATTAAATATTTACAACACTGATAGAAAATAGTGTAAAACCTGAGCAGACTGCTGAGCAGACGCCGCATTGATCTGGGTATTCTCGTCGCATGATGCAGCTGATTCATGTTAATGCTCAATCGTCAAGTCGTCTGCTTCAAAAGTTTGTATTACACTTACAGGATAACTAATACGCTTGTACAATTTGGATTACTGGGCCAAATCGGACTACATTTTGTGCGGACTCATATTTCTATGGCGGTCAAAGCCGGAAGAAAAAGCCTGAATTACCTTAAACGTGCAGCACAGCAAGAATAGACAGATGGAATCTGTCATTAATAACGAATTTGTTATACTGCGTAGCGTGTTCACGGTTTTCAAAACAATTCTTTCTAGCGGACTTCGTGAGAAGTACACGTTTACATGTGACGTCATCAATCGCGCCATTTTGCACGCATTACGTTGGAAACGCTGCTACGTGGAAAAAAAGTTTGCGGCATGTTAGAATGAGAGTTTTAAAACAGAAAGTAATGAAATAAGATGCCGAACGAAATAAAAACAGTCAAAGTTTTCATTTATCAACCCTCATCTTGCTGAATATTCATTTAAGCCACACCCATTTCTGTCTATCAGCCAATCAAATTATTTGATGTAATTTATTGCTACAAATTCATAAACTGAAAGTCAAACAGTGTAGATTCTGATCAGATGGCTTCTTCAGAAGCCATCTGATCTGGATCTACACTGTTTCCAAAGATAGGGGTTGTCGTGAACAGCATGATAAGAGTTAATTTATTGGCAGAAAACTGGTGTGGTGCTTTTATTTATTATCAACTATGCTGTAGATACAAGATAGTGGCCATCGCAATCAAGCGAATGCAAGCGCTAGAGGGTAATATTTTTGTTGCTCACGGGGTATAAGGAAAATAATTGCCCTTCCGCTGTCCAATCAAAACTCTGGAAATTTCTTTGTAGTAAAACAATCTTACGATATACTGTCGGAAACCCGACGTCATCGCGTAACGTCGTTTTTCATTGACTGGCATTTGGTTTTACGCAGCCCACAGCGCTAGCCCTTTTATGCAAACTAGGGTTGTTTTCAACAAAAGAACCGTATACGCGCATTAGAATGTGGATGACTGTATTGCAAAATTGTAATTTTGGGAGGTACATATACGCCTGAGAAGTTTTTGTCTTTTTTTCAAAACGCGTTAGGTAAACTCAATACGCGTTTCTATGCGAGAGAATTGCAACCAATTAGAATAAGACAGGTAAGTGACGATAATCACGTGAGTGCGAGAGAACACGGGCCAATCAAAATCCTCTTTGCTCGTATGTTTGACCCTTATTTTTTATATTATTTTTAAATTTGTTCATGCATTAATGGCGGTATTGGTCTCCCTTATTCGGATACACATGCACACAATTGAATTAACGTTTAAACTTATCTTTTGGATTGCATAACACCTTAATGACTGGCAGTTTGGAGATAATACTTATTCGGGGTATTCTGAGGAATGTCAAACAGCAGGCAGACGTCGGAAACCGAAGTGACTGCAGCATTAAAAATCCGCGCTAAGAAATGGAAGGTATGCAAGAAAAAGAATACCATATGGGTGTGAGGGGTGGACAGAAAAACCCGTCCCTCGGGATCACTGTCTGGACAGTGAACGTCGGGACGGATTTTTCCACCCCCCCCACCTCACACCCATATAAGATTCTTTTAATCTAACACCCCTTAAACTGTAAATGAAGGTGAGCGAAACTAAGAGGTGGAATCTTTTGGTGGCTATATGGCGGCTGGTATTTCAGTGTCAAATTTGTCTGAATTGAGGTTTAACACCAACGTCAACACTAATTAGGTTAGTTTGGAGACGCTGATTCCAATCTCGTGGGACCTTTATCCGACATTGAGATGAAATGCCTTCTCAAGCCCTGTCGACAAATGAAACCAAAAGGGCTGATGTGCATTGAACAGTCCGGCTCGCACCACTTTGCCGTGACAGACTTAGGCCTTCTAAGCGATTTACCAGTACTCATTTGCTCTGCGTGGAAGCATCATGCAGCCTAGTTTATTTCTTCAAGCCACGATGGGCGGGGCCATCGGTGACCAATGTAGTGCCTTACCTGAGTGTAATACAAGACTGGAGATCCGTTTATAGATCCGAAAGCAAAATTATCGACTTCACGGTGCCAAGTATCTATCCTGTCAGTCCAATTATGAGTTGGCATGTTAATCGCTAAATTCTGTCCGACATCAAACCGACCTTAAAATATGCGAAAAATATAATGGCAAATCAGTTCAGATTCTGTCAATTGTCAGTTGGATGTAAAGCAAAGGTCATTCTTGGAGGCCTAGCACAATATCCATTGACATTTTATTGATATTTATCAGTTACCCTATATATTAATTGCATTGCAGCACATTGACCTGATAAAGATATGCTATCTCAGGAAAAGTGAGCATTATCAGGAAAACATGACATTGCAATTTTATGATTGAACAGGACTTCTAGAAAAAATGGCTAAAATGTTATTACCACTGAAAAAAAAAATGGAAAAATTACTTGAGGGAAAAATATGGTTAGTTGATACAAAATATATCGACTGCCTGAAGGTTGCGACGCACTGAGGACCATCGATAACTGATCGTAAATTGCTAGTTTAAGAGTGTACAAGGGGATAACTGATAAATAGAATATCAGATTCATGTCATTTGATATCAAGTTTGTCAGGCTCGTCTTCGAGAACGCATGAAGAATCGCTCGGCAAGCCTCGCGATTGTACAAGCTTCTCGAAGCCTTGCCTGATAAACTTGATATCAAAAGACACGAACCTGGTATTCTCTATTTATCACATGACGTCGCGTCTGAGAATAAAAATAACGCCATGTAATGAATTCGATAAGCCACTAGTGGATTAAATATGCAAATGAGTTAGATACGCCCCGTGACGTTACATGTACGACGTCCATAACGAGGTCGCGTTTACTAATGGCGAAATACTGACATTTTTGTAAAACAATCGTGAATAAAATGCGTTTTAAATGTCATATGATAAACAGAATCTTGTATTCTTGCTCGTGTACTATTGAATTTATTAAACTCGCATTTTATCCCTTTCCTCAACTCGTTTAATATATTAAAAATCATGAAAACTGATGTAAGATCGCTCTTCATATCGTGAACGAGCCTTGGTTGGTCCGAGATCGGGACGAACAACCAACCACCCCGCAAAAAACTGGAGCGCTGCAGACCACAGGTCTTAGTCATCGCCGCCCCAAGCCTTGCTTCGTAGCAATCTAAATCGCGACGGAAGTAAGGGCGAGGATTGTGGCCACGTAAAATCGATTTAAGCCCCCAGTGGAATTCGTTTCACTGACCGTTCCAAGGCGGTTCTTCTGTCGCGTTTTTTTTTTTTTTTTTTTTTTTTTGTTATGGTTTGTCTTTGAGTTTTGTATCGCTTATATTTTATTTTGGATAGCCTATTGGCCATTTTGTGGGAACGAAACTGTCCTTTTGGCTTTCCGCTATTGATGTTTCCATTAGTGTCTAGTTGTTTCTTGTTTGTGCTCTTTCCCTTTGTTGTCTCTGATGGGAGCTGTGGATTAATTGTATCGATTCCTGGTCTTTGCCTTCACTTCTATTTTGTTTGCTTCAAAAGTGTCATCTTTATCACCAGCCATTACGATAACATATCCGTGTGGTATAGTGCATTTTTCAACCCTCATAAAGGTATTTTTTCTGATGAAAACTTGCGATATTTTTCTTATTTATATTCCAAATATAGGTTTTGGGTGCTCGTTAGAACTGCATCATTGAGGCGGTTCTAACGAGTACCCACAACCTATGTTTTGGAGCAGAAATATTGAAAATAATGTTTACCCCCGTAAACCCCCGTTTCCTCTATATAAAGTGGGGTTTAGGGGGGTCTTTAATTCACGGACTTGTTTACGTGATGATCGATTCGCATCCTCGTTGCGTTTCTGTATCGAGACGTATCAAGTGAGTGAGTGATTTTTTTACGTCTCACCAACAGCTAAAGTCATACGGAGACGGGACCTCGGTTTAAAAACTCATCCGAAACTCCGGAGAAACTCGGGATTGATCCAGCGACCCCTGGTTCAGAAGGCGAGTAGCATAACAACTACATCACGGAGGCTTCTTGGAGACGTATCAATGCCGTGATACTGGTCATTTGGTTTTCTATCTGAGGCCGTCTTCAAGAGATCGTTGTAACAGTGGTAGACGTCACTGTCGTCGATGCTGAGGACCGCGTTCCCCGAGATCTTGACGGTCGTCTATTTCACGATGGAGCGGCCTAGGTTCTGAACTGTATTAAGTTCAGTTTGGCAAAATCCAATTGTGCTATCTTCGACTGCATCTTATTCCTAAAAAAATCATTTTAAATCAATTTTATGCACAAAACTGCACTTCAAAGTTACAGAAATACTTGCGACTTTTAAAAACGACCCCAGCACCATTGAAATTGCCTATTCTGAAACCACTGCTATGACAATGAAGTCTCGTGTCACCAAAAGGGTTTCATATCAGGAAGATTTTTTGGGGAAAACATAAGACTAATCTATGAAACAAAAAGACAGGAATTACCAGATTTGATTTTATCAATAGATTTTGAGAAAGCATTTGACACAGTTTCATGGAAATTCATACAAAAAACATTGGCTTATTATTACTTTGAACCTTCCATACAAAAATGGATTAAAGTATTGCAGAAAGGCGCAGAATCATGTATTATTCAGAATGGACATATGTCAGAAAGTTTCAACTTAAACCGTGGAAGTTGACAAGGTGATCCAGTATCACCCTACATATTTATATTATGTGCTGAAATTTTAGGTAAAATGATTCGGAAAAACAAGATATTACAGGAATACTTATTAACAATAAACAATACAAATTAAGTCAGATATTTCTAGATGGGAGTGAAAAATCATTAAAGACGGCTTTGAACAAAGTATTTGTCTAAATCGCGACGGAAGTAATGGCGAGAATTGTGGCCACGTAAAATCGATTTAAGCACCCCCCCCAGTGGAAATCTTTCAACTAACCGTTCCAAGGCGGTTCTTCTGTGGCGGTTTATTTATGGTGTTGTTTGTTACTTACTGTGTGTATCACTTGTGTCTTTTTATTTTGGATGGCCATATGGCCATTTTGTGAGAAAGTAACTGTCCTTATGGCCTTTCTTTGTTTAGGTTTCCATTATGGTCTGGTCGCTTAATGTTTGTGTTTCTTTCCCTTTGGTTTCTTTGATGGGTGGAGTAAGTTAATTGTATCGATTCCTGATCTTTGTTTTACTTCTACTTTGAAGGTATTAAATAATTGTTATTGGATATCTGGTTTAAAAATTAATGTTGAGAAAACAAAAGCTATTTGGATAGGAGCATTAAGTCATTCAGAAAACCGACTATGTGCGAATTATGAGTTAGATTGGACACAGGGACCCTTTAAGATATTAGGAGGGACTTTTTCTAATGAAGTATTTGATATTTGGGATCTAAATCAACATGAAATTTTGAACAAAATGGAAAATATATTTGTACAGTGGTCTAAAAGAAAACTCACATTATTTGGCCGAGTAACTGTGATTGAATCACTGGCACTGTCTAAGTTCACTCACCTCTTTTTGGCACTACCCAACCCACCAGGAGACTTTATTAAACTGTTGGAAAGGACTTTTTATAATTTTTTATGGAATTCCGGTCCGGATAGAATTAAACGTAACGTTATAATTAAAGATGTTAATGCAGGGGGTTTACGAATGATTAATGTTAAATATTTAATAAAAGCCTTAAAAATTTCATGGTTACGAAGAGTTATTCAAAGTTCTGAAAAGTGTGCTTGGTATTCTCTCGCTAATATTGACTTCGAATTTATTTTAGTATTGGATCGGAACACGCAGAAACAATTAGACATGATATGAATAATCCTTTTTGGAGAAAAATATTGCAACATTGGACAGAATTATGCGACTCAGTAAAAGTTGAAAATATTTTCCAAGATTTAAACTCGCCAGTTTGGTACAATAAGAACTTGACACAAGGAACAAATCTGATTATTAAAAACTGGTATAATGAAGGAGTTAGATTACTTTCGGATCTGACTGACCAAAATGGAAACTTCTACATATTTGAAAAATTTAAGAATATATATGGAGTAAACGGAACTTTTTTAGATTATCAAAGGGTGCTGGCCAAAATATCAGAACAATGGAAAACCCTAATCAGGAACAATACGCGAAAACGCATAATATTATAAGGGTTCATGTAGTATGTATACTTCACTTCTTATAAGAGATAAAAAGGGATGTAGAAGATTTTATGACATTATGATTAAAACTGACGAAGTAATCTTACAAAATAAATGGTTAAGAGAAGTGGGAAACTTAAACGAAAATGATTTTATTAATTACAACAAAGTAGAAGTAAAACAAAGATCAGGAATCGATACAATTAACTTACTCCACCCATCAAAGACATCAAAGGGAAAGAAACACAAACATTAAGCGACCAGACCATAATGGAAACCGAAACAAAGGAAGGCCATGAGGACAGTTACTTTCCCACAAAATGGCCATATTGTCATCCAAAATAAAAAGACACAAACAACAACAAATAAATCGCCACAGAAGAATCGCCTTGGAACGGTCAGTGGAAAGATTTCCACTGGGGGGCTTAAATCGATTTTACGTGGCGGTATTATTAGATCTAAAGGAGGTTACATTGAAAGATTTCCAATTTAAAGTTACAAATAAAATTCTTGTCACTAAGGCTTTCCTGCACCGCAGAGGTAAGATTGATAATAATCAATGCTCCTATTGTAACCAACATATAGAAACTATCTATCACCTGTTTATTGAATGCGATAAAGTTAAACAACTTTGGCAGGAACTTAGACAGTAGCTGAATACAGTGTCAAATTTATTATTAGTATTGGAGGAAAAAACTATTTTTTTTCGTACCATGGCAGACACAGTGTTAAACTATATTTTAAACTTGCCAAACAATATATATATATATATATAACTAAATTCTTTGAAAACCAGCTGAACTTGAATGCATTTATATCAATCTTACAGAATAAGTTTCGATGTGAGAAATATATTGCTTTCATTAATAACACTAAGGCAAAGATTTTGTCTAAATGTGGTCCTGTGTACAATTTATTTAAACAAGTTCAATATTATCATCTTTGAAATAATATGCCAATTCTGCGAGAGACAGGACTTAATATGATTTGAAATTACTATTAGGCTGGGATGACGGGATCAGGAGTGCAGCGGAAAGTTTTTTTTTTTTTTTTTTTTTTTTTTTTTGACATTGGAGACGAGACTTGATTGTTTCCCTTAAGGTAAGGGACAGGATATGAAAAAAAGGAAGAGACTCGAGCTATATCATATTTTCTTAATATTCGAAAAATTATATATACATTGTGCGTGTTGTATGTAATATTGGCTTATTTTGAAAATAAAATTATAAAAAAAGTCGCGTGTCACATTAAATCGATTTTACGGTCCCATTAGAGGTTCAAAACAGGTAAAATTATGCAATATTTCATACCGTTTTACAGGTGAGGAATGCCATTTACAAAAATTATACTTGTAATTTCAAAGGTAGTCACGCCCTCTCTGGCGAAATAACAACAACAACAACAACAACAAAAACACACACAAAAAACAACAAAGAAAAATCGGAGAATAAAAAGCTATATTTCGATTAGATAAGCGCAACACTAAATACAAGAAACGGTTGACGCGGGAGGCCCTGAAAATGACATGGAGTGCCTTTGGCACCGAAGGGTTCGACAAGGGTGGAGAAGAAAATGATCAGCTGTATGCTTTCCAGCTCTCTGTTGGGTTGTACAAAATGAGTAAGGTCACCCAAGAGGGAATTAGGTCACTGAAAATCGAAGAGCTAAGCGATATAGATGTGTCATATGCCGTTCCAAAACGGGTTCACACATGAGCTTATACTTAGGGTAAGTGCATACCTTTGCGGATCCCGTCCAACAAACAGGATGACTTTTTGACATAAAAATCGCGTCTTCGTACGTTATAACTTGAAAGCAGCACAGAGTTCGGAAATAGTGGATAGTGGAACTAGGCTGTGCTCTTATATTCCTGAGAAGAAAATCCTTGTCGTTTCCTAAGGTCACACGCTAAGAACGAGCAATAACCGACAGGGAATTCAAAAATGATCTCCGTATTCCCCCAGGCTGGAATTATTTGTTTAGGGTTACCAATATCAACAATCATCCTCGAAATATTTCTCGGAGACAGGCCTGAAGACTTTGTTGATGTGTTACCTGGCTTCATGCTCAAGTGCACTCAAGCGTGTGCCAGTAAAGATATGGGGTGCATATCGTAGTAAAAGAGTTGCCTTAAGCGCGATTCGCACTTGAAGGCATACAATATCTAGCTAATTATCGCTTTCTGGAACTGAATAAGATTTTCAATGGTCCAGTTTCCTTGAAACGGATTCGATTTACGCCCGATGAGCTCACGCCAGATCGAACCGCGGACATTGTTGACCGGTAGTTTTACTTTTAAACTCTGCCAGCTCGTGGGGGTAGTGTACCCACAATGGGCTTATACCTAGGACTCGAAACTGGAGAGAATTGCCGAATCGACCATGTGGCTGAACAGCGGTTTCGTCTCGAGAAAGAATGGTATAAGGATACTTCAGAGCCTCGCTGTACAAGAAATATCGGCGCGGGGTTAACGTCGTTGACGGGCTTGATACCTCGCTTTCCGTGGCCAGTGTTGGCTTGGTTACTTGTAACGTTGGAACGTTAGCAACGATAATCGCGACGCCTGTCGCCCTCGGCCTCCAAGCTGGAGCAATAGTGTGCGGGATGCTTACAGCCAGCGGGAAACTTATAGGCCGGAACCTTCAAGTAAAGTCTAGAAAGGATAATGAGATACGCATCTTGTCTGAGTCGAAGATGAACACAATCACAGACCATATCTCGACCGCGCTGAACGATGATAGGATGTCGAGCTGATACTGTCCGAAATCCGATAAATAAAATCAAATGAAAGCTGAGATCCATGGGTGCCACAAGAAGGGTTTGTCCGAGGACAAAAAAATAATAATAAAAAAAAAAAACAAAAAAAAAACGGCTATCACGAGAAACGATGATGGCCACCCGAACCAAGGTACTGGAAGACCTGACCAGTGGCACCTCTCAATCAATATTTCTTGTTGGAGAGCTTAAACGTGTGCAGGCTGGTAAAGATCAATTGAACTGATCCAGTCGCAGACCCTTACGGCAAAAAGCTGTCTCCGGGATTCGAACCGAAAAACAGCAAAATCTCCCTAAAGAGTCCTAGTCGTTTTCAATTTTTTAAACTTTATTTCTTCAGACTCCCTTTTTTTCGACCAGGACCTCTTCGGCTTACTCCTACATTCAGCCCCTAACTGGGCGAACATTCGAAAGCTGCTAGAAACTTACTAGATGTAACTTATTATAAGGGATAGGGGGGGATGAGGGAGGAAATTGGATGTAGCTACTTTGCCTTAGGCTGCCCACTATTTATAGGTTATTGACTTTATATTGTGAAATATTCGGCACGAGTTCATATGGCGAAGGACGCACGAGCTTGCGTCTCCGCCATATGGACGAGGGCCGAATATTTCATAATATAAAGTCAGTAACATTTTTATTATATACCCAAAACTTGTTCTGTCTACTAGAATTCAGGATTGCCTGGTATAGAAATCTGACCATAAAATCAGATTATATATCTTTATGTGGTTTGAAATGGAAAACAACGAAGGTCGTTAAGTCTCCCTATACACTGAAAAGCCACGCTCAACGGCGCCAAACTGAAGACGACGTTAACGTTGGTGGATGTGACGTCATTAAAAACATTGATGTTTTCCAAAGCAGGACGCCATTTTTTCCGAAGCGTCGGTTATATTTCTTTCAAAATACTCCTGATTTCTTAGAAGAAAGTAT
This sequence comes from Lucinisca nassula, assembly GCA_963580285.1. NCBI lineage: Eukaryota > Metazoa > Mollusca > Bivalvia > Lucinida > Lucinidae > Lucinisca > Lucinisca nassula. Next base: position 69,643 of record OY757021.1, read on the forward strand.
TGAAAATCTACACAGGTAGTAGGTAGGTCATATTTGACATCATAAAATGCGCTTTATGCACTTTGTCAGAACCTTTACGTTCTTTCAGCCGATACGCACGACAAGATGGCTGCCGATGTTTCGTCTTGCAAACGCATAGATTTGAAAGCAGTTCTGTTATGAACGAGACTGCTTATCTACAGGCAATATGAACTTGACTACGGGCAATATGGAAAACTATTGACTGGTAACTTCTGTACAAAATTAACGGGACATTTTCTGGATATATAATAATGGGTAATATACAAGTGTATTTTTAACATTGAAAAGATAGACTTAATATTGCGTAACCCGTAACGGCGATGAAAATTGTTTTTCTGGTTAGAAACAAAAGCTGTTAGCATAATTCGTCCAAAACAAATCCAAGCCATATAAACATAAATATATATAAAATAAAGCTTTTTAGTGCCCCGGAGAGACAACATTTTATAGCCGCCGGGAACCTATTTTTATATTAATTTGTTTGATCTGAGGTTTAACGTCCCCGTCAACACTGTAAAGGTCATTTTGGAGATGTTGCTTCCAATTTTGTGGGACTTTTACCCGACATTGAGATGAAATGACATCTCAAGCCCTGTCACCCAAAAAAAACCAATAGGGTTTATTAGCATGGGCGGTCCCGCCTCGCACCGCGGTTCCTGGACAGGCTTAGATCCTCTAAGCGGTTTACCGGTACTAGTGTGCGGGCCGGATTCAGCTCTGCGTGGAAGCATCATGCAGCCCATATATTTCTTCAAGCCCCTATTGGCGGGGGCGGATTATTGGCAGCTGTACAGTGCCAGGGGCGAATTTTTATATCAATACTCGTTTACAATACAATTTATCCCGAGGACAGGCCTATATAATTTTGACCCCCTTGAACCCCACTTTTATATAGTAAAACTAGGGTTCGCAGGGGTAAACCTTATTTTTCTTATTTCTGCTCTAAATTATAAATTGTGGGTACTCGTTAGAACCGCCTCCGCGGTTCTAACGAGTACACACAATCTATATTTTGAGCAGAAATAATTTAAATATCACAATTTTTCCTCTAAATTTTTTTTTTTTTTTCGGCGATAAAGGTTACAATGTAGTTGTATAGGCGTGTTTTCGTATTGGTTATATTTATATCAAGACATAGATGTTGTATAAATGTTATTTCAGTAACAATTCTGATTCTGAAGGAATTTGCTCCACAAAAACAAACTCTTAATACGTAATTACCAACATAATATTCAAAGTGCATCATTTATTGTCGAAGACAGGATGTGGCAAGCCAATTTGGTTTTTAACATGTTTGTTCTGGTCAATTTTTTTCTTGGGTTTCGGTTCTCGGGTCGGGCCTTGTGTGCTTGAACACTTGCTTTCAGAGCCCCGGGTCGGCGAGGTTTGTGGGTCGTCCCCGCGATGGGGGCTCGGGCGGTTCTCGGGTCAGGCTCTTGTATGCTTGATGTGTTGTTGCTTCGCAACGGGAACAGGGACTGCGAGGCTCAGCCGCCCCATCTAGTTTGTCTGTTCACCCCCCCCCCCAACCCCACCACTGCTGCTAAACTTGATACTAGATTTGGTTATTCATTTTTAGTTACGATTGTCCTTCCAGTTTGTCATGTTGTTGATTCTGATTCTTCCCCAACCCCCTTATGTATATTGCTCTTTTTGTTAGGTTCGGATATTTTGAGTCTGCTCACTCGATTTATCTGCTGTCCGTTTTGTTTACTGTCAACACTCCTTGTTTTGACATATTGTGGGAAGAATTTGGGATCTGAGTGTATCCTTTTTTGATCGTTTTTCTTTTTAAATTTCTCTATGTATAGGTCACTTCCGATTATAGCAAGCAGTTATTTGACACCCTTTATTGGGTTACCACACAGCAGGCACACGTCGCTAGGGCATCGTCAAACAAACGTCGGTGCAACGTCACTACGATGCACAGACGTAGACGCATAAACGGCATGACGTTGTAACGACGTTCAAGTGACGTCACAATTACGCATGCGCCTGCTGGGCAGAATTGTCGTCTGCGGTATAAAAATCACGGCTAGAAATGTAAAGACGAATAAGGAACATTACCAGTAAGAGTGTTAGAATTAGAAAATAGATCAGCTCTTGCTGTGAATATGTTAAATAATAAATCACAGGTTGTAGGTCAAGTGTAAAGCAAATCATCATCACGAGCACATAGCGCGAGTGCTGTGTCTACCTACAACCTCACGCCAATGTTAGAAGAAACTACACGCCATTGTTAGAAGAAAGCCCGCCAAACATACCGAACTTTTTCCTTCATAGGCGGCGATCGGAATAAGTCGTGAATTTCCGTTAAAACCTGTCTGGGCGATTATTCGAGTTATCTCCCTGTACACCACTGGGATCAAGGTACAGAATATCCAATATTTTTTCTCGAGTCGCTGACCTCAGGGAATCATTAATCATACATCTGCAGATATGACACTTTGCTTAATAGATCTACCTGTAGGTATTCAAAGGAGCTCAAATTAAGGCTATCTAAATGTGAAAAAGAACTTGAAGTAACAACCATGCCTTTTCATTTCGAGGCATCTAGTATGAACGAACATATTTAACATATTGAAGAGCTACATTATGTAGAATTGCTTAATAATAATAATAATATAATAATTACAATTATCAATATCATTATTATGAGTAGTAGTATTAGTAATAGGTTTTTTTTTTTTTTTTTTTTTTTTTTTTTGACACGTGGGATAGTGGGTCTATATGTTAAGCTGCCTGTGTCTTGAACATCCTTGTTAATTGGTAAGTTCGGAGTTTACAAGAGTATATATTATATTCCTTTTTCTTGCTCAAAAACATAGCTGGGGTACCGTCCGAATCAGGGTGTTGCAAAGAACACCAATAATCTATTTTTGTGCCCTAAATTCCCACTTCATATAGAGAAATATTGGAAACTATTGCATCACATTGGTGTGGCTAATCACACGTGTACTGTTCGATAATTAAGGACAACTTAATGTATTTCTTAATCTGGCCGGTTATTACCGCCATTATATATTAGCGCAGTCTCTTGTCCAGTGATATTAAATAAGGATTAAGGTCAAATATGATACGTGAAATCTCTCTTGACTCCGATCTTTTTATGCATTTATTTTATCTATTTATTTAAATAAATAACGCCATGAAAAATATTTTAGCCAATCACGAAAACACGCCTATAAGACTCGATCAAGATCAAGTCAGGTTTTGTTTGTGTGTTTGATTTGAGGTTTAACGCCCCCGTCAACACTGTAAAGGTCATTTTGGAGACGTTGCTTCCAATTTTGTGAGACTTTTACCCGACATTGAGATGAAATGACATCTCAAGCCCTGTCGCCCAATGAAATCAATAGGCTTTATTAGCATCCGCCTCGCACCGCGGTTCCTGGACAGGCGTAGATCCTCTAAGCGGTTTACCAGTACTAGTGTGCGGGCCGGATTCAGCCCTGCCTGGAAGCATCATGCAGCCCATATATTTCTTCAAGCCCATATGGGCGGGGGCCGAGATGAACTCAGATAAGAAAGTTCTTACATTAAAACCAGTTTTGTTCCATTACGAAAACACGCCTATACATATACATTGTAAATTTTCAGATGAAAAAATTTGATATTTTTCTTATTTCTGCACAAGACATAGATTGTGGATACTCGTCAGAACCACCTCGGCGAGGCGGTTCTAACGAGTATCCACAATCTATGTTTTTAAGAAGAAATAAGAAATAATGTATACCCCTGCAAACTCAAGTTTTACTATTACTATGAAAATGGGGTTATAGGGGGTCAAATTTTCGTGATGGTCTGTCGCAGTCATAATTGACACCTTGAGAATTAACATTACACCGATATACAGTATATTGTATAAGATATTTCCTGAATAATTAAAAGGACGCCATAAAAAGTAGCATGATAGGTAAACACATTTTGAAAAATGTTGTCTGCCCAAGTCATGACTGACACTTCAAGAGTTAACACTGCACTGATATACAGTATATTGTATAAGATATTCCCTGAATAATTGAAAGGACGCCATAAAAGTAACATAATGTGTAAACACAGATAAGCCTATTTATTCAATTATGTATTTATTTATTTATTATAAAAGACATTTCACTCATATTTGAATCGGCTGTAATTTTTGTCCTAAACAATTTTAACACAATTTCGAAAATGTTGTTTGTCGAGCTATGGTTGACACTTTAAGAATACAAGAAAGATATAAAAAGTACCTTAAAAGTCAGTCACAGAAGGTATTTATTAAAATGAGGCATGGAATTACTATGTGAATGGGCTGCAATAGTTTTATGATCACATCACAAAAACACCCCATATTACCCACTTTTATGTAGTAAAATAGGGATCATTATTTTTCTTATTTCTGCTAAAACGAGTTCCATCAATTTAGAAATACGAAAAGTAGCAATTTTTTTATCTGAATACTTTCATTTTTTGGTGGTAAAATTTTCAATATTTTTAATAGACGTGTTTTCGAAATAAATCAACTTAAAACCAGGAAAATGTCATCTGCACTAGATGATTGTGTTACTTTATTTATTTATTTATTTATTTATTTATTTATTTAATCAAATTGTTATCTTCAAGATTATGATTGACACTTTAAGGGTAACACGTGATTGACACTTTAAATAAACACATATTGGGGGACGACGGGCACGCGCCACCTCATTGTTAAATTAAAGCACGTTTGTTAACTTCGTCATCACGATAACACACCTATATAATTCTGACCTACGTGTACCCCAATTTTATATAGTAAAACTGGGGTTTATAGGGGTATACATTATTTATCTGACTGTTACTCTTAAACCTCAAACAAGCAAAAGAAATGTCTTTATTAACCTTTAAACTAGACATACCTTTGATATGCGGAAAATAGTGGAAAATTCGGACAGAGGAACTTTAAACCGGTTTCTACTAAAGTAGATTCTTTCATCTCTGAATAATTATAACAGTTATTTTTATCACCTTATATTGCCATTATGCATGATGGATTGAGAGAATGAAATATTTGATTGATTGATTGATCCATCTCTCATCACAAAAACACACCTATATTATTGTGACTCCTTAAACCCCACTTTTATACAGTAAAACTGAGGTTTAGTGGTATACATTATTTTTTTCATCAAAACAAAGATTGTGGATACTCGTTAGAACTGCCTTACCGGGGCGGTTCTGACGAGTTCCTATAATCTATTCTTGGAACAGAAGTATGAAAAATAGCAGTATTTTCTATCTATACATTTTCATTTTTATTTTATTTTTTTTTTTGTGGTAAAATTTATCAGTATAGGATAGGCGTGATTTCGTAATGTGAATTGAGACAATTCCATTTTTATTGACGGTGGTTTAGTCAAAGTCATCAACAGAATGGCAAACAGTGTAGAGCTGGATAGAAGACCGCTCATTCTGAGCAGTCGAACCATGATCTACACTGTGCGGACAGGCAGAGTTGAATATCATTAACAGAAAATAACAGAATAGCAAAGAGTGTAGATCCAGATTAGGCGCATCAGCTGGATCTGCATTGTTTGCATAGAAATTTGCACTGGTCTGTATGGCGTTAATAGTTAAAATACCATACACAGCCTCATCTGGATCTACACTGTAAAGTAGTGTCTTTTCCAATAAGTGGAAATATAAAATCATTCAGGATGGCAAACAGTGTAGATCCAGATGAGACGCTTCGTCTGGATGTACAACAATGAACAGAAATTTGATTTACACAGTTTATAAAGTATCGGGTTGCAAATTCAATCATTAACAGTAGAGATCCATCGCGAGCATCCTCATCCGTACCTACTACACTGCTTGCAGATATGTCATTACCCAGCGGGCCGGTATGGTTGACATTACAGGACTTTGGTGGACACATCCCTGAGACCGAACCCCAAGAACACCCTCTAATTCCCCCCCCCCCCCCAAAAAAAAAAAAACACGCCTGTTCAAATACATTGTTTAATGTTGAACAATTTCAGATGAATAACTGAGATATTTTTCTAAGTTCTGCACAAAACATAGATTGTTGGTGCTCGTTTGAACCCCCTCGACGAGGCGAATGTGCACTGTACTGGTTAACCGCTTACGTATAAGCTTGCTCAGGAAAAGTGTGGACAGGCAAACCGACCGGCTCAAAACTGACCTAAATAGTGTTGACTGGACCGTTAAACTCCAATAGAAACAAACACAATCAATTAATGGCTTCAAACTGCCAATTAACTTTTCATGGTGGTTTTAATCGGCATTTAATCGCCATTTCACAGTTAATGATTTCGACATTGTTTGTCCTTTTGACATATTTGCCGCCCATTCATAATGAATGAAAACATAAATGTAACAAAAGTGAGACAAAATTATAATAAAATAAAATAAAGAAATCCGAGGAATATAATAACTGTATCAAGTATATTATCCGTATGTTGTTTATTACTTGTAATTACAAAATTAATACAAAAAAAGCTTTACCTGTTTGATACGATTTCTGGTACATATAATGTGGACTTAGCGAATTTTTGCATCATGAACTGCAGTACTGATAAACAGCTTATAAACGATTTTTAAGCTCTCGGGGAAGCAAATTATCATTTTTCAATAGAAATAAACTTTATATCATCGTAAACTTTGAACAACAGTCTAACAGTATATAACAGTGACTTAATTCCAAACAAAACATTTCTATTTAATATTGGCAACCAAACATGGAAATCTGACGGGTTTTTTTTAAAATACATTGCCGTCTATGGAGCATATAGGCGTGACATTAAATTGCAGATGGAAGCAATAAGAATTAATTATTCATCACTTTGAAATGCACCAAATAAAAACTGAATAATTTTCCTACATCAGGATAACAGTGACTTTTTTCTAGTGTTAAGGATAAATAAGATACGAGGAGTTAATATTTTTTTCCTTCATAATTTTAATATGAAAAGCCTTCAAAATAGACAGGTAACTTTAACTGCCGAGTTCCTACGGAAATCGATATTCAACTCGGTAATTTCCGGCGAATGAAGGAAAAAGTTCAACATGACGGTCTTTGAAACATACATTTAGCTCCATTGTAACGTTTTCGATACGAGAAAACGGCGTTACAATCTAGAAGTGACGTCATAAAACGCAGGTTGTTCGCGTCATTACCGCCTTCTTTGTGATTTATTATAGGAAAGAATTTCATTTTTTTGTGTGGATTTTATCGATGTGTAAACTTCGGCGAATCACTCACAAACTGCATGAAGCCCAACGGTTTTATGCTAAGTTTGTGAGTGATTCGCCGAAGTTTACATATTGATAAAATCCACAAAAATGATAAGTCATTCCTTATGATTTCAATTTTCTCATCGAAATGTTTAAATTTCCACCAAAATTTTATGAATTCTTTCCAAAGCTTAAGAATTAACTAACCATCGGCTACGGTGGCATAATTATTCCATTAAGAGCTGCTATCTTGGAAAGAAACCAAAGCGAAAAAACCCAAACAAACAAAAAAAAACAAAAAAACAACAACAACAAAAAAAAAACATCAAGACTTTAAATACAGATTATTTGTCTTCTAACATTAACGTTTTCAATAGTTCTCCATCTTTCAACCGAACGTCGCTTCAAATAAATGACGTAACGCGCGGATTCTAAACGTGCTATTTGACGTCACGTTATATTACTTCCTGTCGCTGTGTGATATGATTATGGGATTCTTGCTGATGGAATTTATCGAAGTATAAAACTTTTATTTTTACCAACCAATCACTCGAAATGTATATAATGAAAGAGAACTGGAATTATTACGAACTAAGTTAAAGATTTTTTCTATTGTCTATAAAGTAAAATAAAAGTGAAGGCAACCAGAGTTATGGTTCATGCGCTCTGCACATTGATCCATAGTGCTTTACATTTGTTTGAAGTTTCATGAAAATACCTTAAAACGGTTGTCGAGTTATATGAATAACGATTTTTTTTTCAATGTTCAAAGGGCAATAACTCCAAAAGTAGGCAATCCAGAGCTATAGTTCATGCGCTCTGCACATTGTCTCATAGTGTTTTACATTTGTGTGAAGTTTCATAAAAAAACCTCAAACGGTTTTCGAGTTATCATGTATAACGGAATTTTTTCAATGTTCAAAGGGCAATAACTCAAAAAGAAGGCAATCCAGAGTTATGGTTTATGCGCTCTGCACATTGTCCCAAGTGCTTTACATTTGTGTGAAGTTTCATGAAAATACCTCAAAAGGTTATTGAGTTACGATGAATAACGGCATTACAGAATTACGGAATTTCGGAACTACGGAATCACAGAAGACCAAGGCCAATCCAATAAAGCCCCCACTTTTTCAAAGCGGGGCTATAATGATCAGGAATCCATACAGTTACCTCACACCTCCCATCAGAGACACGGAGGGAACGGAACACGAACATGAAGTAACTATACCTCATGAAAACATTACTAGCGGATAGCCGAAAGAACAGTTACTTTCCCATAAAATGGTCAAACGGCTATCTAAAACAAAAAGATATAAGTAATACATACGTGCAAGAACAAATTATAACAAATAATGAACCAGGATGGAACGGTCAGCAAAAAGTATTACACACGGGGGCTTAAATCGATTTTACATGGCCATAATCCTCTCTCTAGGCTCTGTCGTGTTTGGGACAAATAATTGGTTCAGTCCACATGAAGGCTGTCTATTTTATCAGTGCAACATCTCCAACAACATAATAATCAAACAGCTACAGAGATGAAACAACGATAAGGACTCGACAAATCAGGCCATCTGTGTTAGAATCGCACGTAACGCAATGATGCCGTCCATAATTGCCTTCCGTTTTCCATTAAACATTCTTCTAACTTGTTCTGTAGTAAAAATCCGATTTACAATTGTTACTTATTTAACAGAATATTATCACACACGTTGACAATTCATACGAAATGTATGAAAATCGCCATCGGCGATTTTCATAAATTTCGTTTGAAATGATCACCCATGCAAGATCCTACTCACCGGGAATCATTCGCTTAAAGTGACTGTCATGTCCATAAACACAGTTATCAGCGTACTTCTGGGCTACTTCTGCTACTTCATCATCCCAGCTCTGCGAGAAAATACGAGATAACACGTTAAGTTGGCATATTGTCCGCCATTGGTAGCCTCCGTTGCATTGCGGTCGCCTCATAAGCGCCAACATGGGTTCTATTTCGGGTTTTTATCCTATGAATAGCGAAATGACAGGCTAAATGCGATTTTACCGTTTTTTTTTCCGTAAACAGCATGATACAACTGTGGCCAGTTATTAATCCTTGTCCTGCTGAATATTCATATATGCCACACCCACTGCCGATTATCAACCAATCAGATTATTTGATCCAAATTATTGCAACAAATTCACAATCTGAATGGCAAACAATGTAGATCCTGATCAGATGGCTTCGTCAGAAGCCACCTGATCTAGATCTTCATTGTTTGGAAAATAATGCATGTCCGGCTCAGCAGAACAAGGGTTAATTAAAAGCTAACAATGTCGTTATAGTTAACATATCTTTAAAACTTTGATCATTGACTATGGGAAATATGATACTATTTTTGCTGAAAAAATGTGAGCAGCTTTTGCCGATACAAAAGCTGCTCACCATTTTTCAGCAAAATACCCAAATTTTTGATATTATACTTCATAGAACAGTTAACAATTCGAACAGCAACGAGCTTGTTAAGCTAATGATTCTTTGAACAACTGGCCCCAGAACTACCTGAAGTAGTTTCACTGCCGTTGCCTATGTGATTGGAAATATAGAAACCGCAAGTACCGAAAAGTGTTGGCACTGATGGAGTTCAAGACAATTTTTCTCAGCCTTCATTCAAACCGGGCTTGTCATTGCTTTTATTTGTGATACTCGTATAGCGTTTCTTGATCAGTCTCGAGTTCTCATACAAACCGGATCTAAGCTGCAGTATTAGTTGAAAGCCAATCAGATGTAGGCTGGAAAAATAATCCTGAACTGAGAACTGGTATGAGGTTTCGTTTGAGTCTAAATTATCACTGTAGACCCTGGTCAAATGCAGTATATCGCTGGGACATGCGCCGGGTTAATGTTTTACAATAATCTTTCTTTTACACAGCATCCTGACATCACAACGACAGAAATAAGGCGGCTATTTTCTATATATAACCGTTACCCGGCTTTCCTGTAAATTCGTGGTAGCCACGTGGACATCAGCCTCGAAGAACTTCTGTACTTAGTAACTTTAGGCCGATTGACAAACAATCGACCCAGCAACTAGAAGTATTGAACTATCCACGGCACCTACACATAGGTGCAGATCAGCTATCTCAAAGACATGTTTTCCTGTGACGGGATTCACATATATATGAGCCTGCGCATGACAAAATTACAAAGCCTACAATAAGACCGGTGCGACCAGCAGAGACTAAAATTAACCTGCGCACCCATTCACTGTGACAAGATCCTTTGCTTATGTCTCTTAGCATAGATATTAGCCTATACTCGTAGTAGGTACATGCGATGAGCGAACACTCTGATCAGACTGCGCGAATGCGCAGGCTGATCTGAGAGTTCGCTGATAGCTCAAGACTTCTTGTAGATTTTGTCATGCGCTGGCTCATATAATAATGTTTTGTGCCTTTAAACATTTTGGCTTCACATTATCACTGTATAAAAGGCACCATGTCTCTTGTTATTGTCTACCAGGTGCTTTTGGGTCATATAAAAGGGCCAGTGAGGACACAGGCGGGCCAAGGTGGCAAAAACTGGCAGGGTCTCAAGGCCGATCCCGCCATTTCGTTTTTCCCCATGTCAAAACTTTGCACATGTAACGTTCACCGGGTCATCCGCGGTCATCCCCGGTGTCAAGCAACGCGGTCACCTATCCAGGTACTAACCGCGATGCCCGATGCTTAACTTCGTGCAAAAGCCAACCACACTACCCACGACGCCAAAATAGCTGCAGAAGTGGTGTACGCCAATAACCGTTTCATTCCTCCCCATCATTTCTTGACTTCGTTCCGAAGTCACCTATACCACGCAAGTGAACACCGACGGCGGTCTATGCAACACACCAACGGCAATGTTTCTATGCCGCCGCTGCCACAAATGTAGCATTTGCCGGGTCATCCATGACACGGTCACCTATCCAGGTACTAATTGCGAGTACTAACTAAAAGCCAAACGCTCTACCCACGTCACTAAAACGAGAAACGCTGGAGAATTGGTATATGTCGACCGAATTGCGGTGTGGTTTGGCGTTTTCATTGGTTGCCATAAAAAAGATTTTTTTTCTGAAGAAAATGTGCGATATTTTTCACAGTTTGGATGGTCTGGGGTGTTCGTTAGAACCACCTCAAAGAACGCCTCATTGAACACCCATATTTTGTATACGATTTTCAATTTACATAGCATATGAACTTGTTAACGTAAAGTGTACAAAAATAACATTCGGGCTTCGCACTCATGTTTTAATATCTGATTTTTTCCATAGATGTGTTACTCACAAAATGCAAGAACTGGATGTTAGTTATAATAAAAAAACACATTCTATAGAATACCTGTCTGGGCCCGACCAAATCTTCATTTTTGACGTTTGCAGTCAAATGATTGCGAGAAGGACCCCAGCAGGCACACGTCGCTAGGACAACATCAAATCAACGTCGGTGCAACGTCATGACGTTGCAGCGACGCAGATGTGACGTTGCATATAAATCATGACGTTGCGCCGTCGACGATGTGACGTCATGAATGACGTCATGTGCCTGGTGGCACTGATCAAAACCAAAATTTAGTAAAACGTACCATTTTGAGCATGTCTCGCGCGGAGGGATTGACATTAGCACGATGATGATTATGTCGATCTACTATCTCTGTCTTTTCTGCTTCACTGACACCTGCGATAACAGAGATGATGATAACATTATGAAAACACACCTATAAAACTACATTGTAACCTTCATCGCCGAAAAAATGAAAATTTTAAGATGAAAAAGTGTGATATTTTTCTTATTTCTGCTCAAAATATAGATTGTGGGCACTGGTTAGAACCGTCTCATCGAGGCGGTTCTAATGAATACCCATAATCTATATTATTGTGCAGAAATAAGAAAAATAAGGTTTACCCCTGCAAACCCCAGTTTTACTATATATAGGTGGTGTTCGAGGGGGTCAAAATTATATAGGCGTGTTTTCGTGATGAAGCTATAAAGAATGCCACTGGACAATCAACGTTCTGCTAGGTCGATTGCCATAAAAGGCCCTGAACGAGGACTTGGACTGTTTCGTTTAACCCTCAAATTCTACTATTTTGAAGCAAACATTGTAGACCCTGATCAGATGCCGCGTAATGCGGCGACTGATCTTGATCTACCTTGTTTGCCAATTTCCATGCACATGAGCCAGTTTATGCTTCACAGATAGCCTTCATTACATAAAACTGACGTCACACGGTCAAAACTAGCGCGGCTAAAAATAACCATTGCCTGGATTTCGTATAAATCAGCGATAGTCACGTGGACACCAGTAATGCAAAACTTCTGCACTTAGTAACTTTGGGTCCACTGACAAACAATGGACCAAAATAAACGCACACACAAGAATGGAGACAAGAATCACATTTTCTGGGAGAAGACTAGCTACTTTCGGCAAATAAGGCCTCATCAGTGACCTTGTACTAATTTACTAAACCCCGAATCAACTCGATGACCCCAAAAGAAAATAAATATATTTTTCATAAACTGTACCATGACGTCTTAACGCCACTACACCTCGCAAGGAACTGAAATAAAACTTTAAAGGTTGTATTTGGAACGGGCCTCCGTTTCCTAGTGGATAAGAGCGCTGACTCTTAATCAATACGTCTCTCTTACCGCTGTGGGTTCAAGGCTGGCTCGGGTCACCTGTGAGATGCAAAGTTCTGCAACGGAAGGTCAGGTGATTTTTATCCGGGTACTCCGGTTTTCTCCCATCTCTGATTAATGATCGGCTCGATATGAGTGAAATAATCTTGAAAGGGCCGTGAAGCCAAAATGAAAACAACCACACAAAAAATAGTTGAACAAATACCCAAAATTAAAATAATTACGTTTTCTGCTCCAGGCTAGCTAGTTTCGGCCGATAAGGCCCCGACGGGGGACAGCGTTCTAATTGTCAAGAAACTCAGAGAAAATAAACAGATATACATATGTGTGAGATTTGTTTGTATGAACTGAGGTTTACAACATCTAAGATCTTCAGCATTGTTGAAGTCATACTGGAGATGTTGCTTCCAATTTTGTGGGACTTTTATCCGACATGAAGATGAAATGGCATCAGTTGCCCTGCCGCCTAATGCGAGGACCCGTGAGATTAAAAATAAACTTTCGAGGTATGGGCTCACCGAAGGATGTCTGAGCTACATGATTATTTATTTTCAAATGAACCCAACTATTTACATTTATGAGCGATATATCTTACCAGACGTTTGAGCATATGCAAACTTTGGCAAGCATGCTGAATGTCCCGGGATCAGCCGAAACCTAGCAGAACAGGCCTGAAATGTATATGAAATAGATATTTAACGAATTTGTTGAAAAAGTCTTACTTTTGCTGAAAAATCGGGGTCTTCAGTGACAGTATATTCTGCGATATACTATCGGAAATACGACGTCACCAGGTAACGTCGCTTTTCATTGGCTAGCATTTGGTCAGCGATTACCTTTTTATGCAAAACAGAACAGTATTTAACAACGGAGTGTCTATTGCCAGACGTCTGGCAATAGCAGAAAGTCGGTAAAAGTGCTATTGCCAGACGTCTGGCAATAGTAGAAATTCGGCAAAAATGCTATTGACAGACGTTTTATATTGTGATCTATGCGGAAATATACGAATATAACCAAAGAATATGTAAATGTCGCTGGTTTGTGTTGGGTCTTTCAAAGTTTATGCTTTATTTATTTTTTTATGTAGTTGTTGTTCGCGTAACCCATGGGTTTCTGATTGTTCTTTCTTTTGTAACAGAAACCGAAGATATTAGAGTCTGTTTAACATTTTTTCTTATATCATATTTCTCTGTTTGTGTCTTTCTATCTTTTTTCACCTCCGACCCAAAGTTTCATTTTGAAATATTATTAGAAGCTTTTTTTTTACTGTTTATAACACTCCTATGAGACATAGTGCATGTTTTACATCTGAAAATAAATGGCTTCGATACCTGCCGGGGTTGGCAACATACGTTCGTGTAGATTGATAATGAACTCTTTTCTACGGCCATTCTCTCCCTTCCGCTGATTCAAGAAGGGCAGTTGTCAGCTTCTAGGGAAAGAATGTGCACTGTCCTGGTTAACCGCTCATGTATAAGCCTGCCCAGGAAAAGTGTGGATAGTAAACTGACCGGCTCAAAATTGACATAAAAATGGCTACTTATGGGCGATTGTTAACTCCTCTCTTGCTGAATATTCAGTTTAGCCACACCCATTTCTGACTTTGAACCAATCAGATTACTTGATGTAATTTATTCTTACAAAGCCATAATAAAAATGTCAAACAGTGTAGATCCTGATCAGATGGCTTCTTCAGAAGCCAGCTGATCTGGATCTACACTGTTTGCAAATATAGGGGTTGTCGTGAACAGCAAGATAAGAGATAAAACCGTTCTAAAGAGTACCCACAACCTATGTCTTGGAGCAGAAATAAGAAAAATAATATATACCCCAATAAACCCCATTTTTCCATATAAAGTGGGGTTAAGTGTGTGTGTGGTCATTTCACGGACTTGTTCACGTGAAGCTTACGATCTTGGTTGGATGGAAATATATGGTTGTGGGTACAAACGCAGTCTGACAAGTCTTCGCTGGGCAAAGGAGAACTTTTGCTATCTATCAAACGCCATCCGAAAACTTTGACCAGAAAGCGCTGATGCGCAGGGTGATCTGGGTGTTGGGTGGACGCCTATTTAAATTATAAGCTTAGACCGTGTAATTAGATTTGACAGTCTCGCAGCCGACTCTTGAAATAGTAAAAAGAAAACCTAGGTCCACAAACAACCAACGGTATACCCGTGTAATAAAGGCACTAACGGAACAGCGCATTTTGACCTATCACGCATTACAGCAGGACTATGTAACATTATACACTTGAAGAACAACGACAGGAACTGATACAATCAGATCCCAAACCCTGCTCTAAACATCATAGCCCAATTTCATGTAGTAAAAGTCGTTTTTTGGATTATATATTTTATTTTTTCTTATTTCTGATTTAAAGGAAAAATGTCAAATTTTTTCATCTGAAATATTTCGTTTTCACGGGTATATTTGCATAGATGAATTGTTCAGGCGTTGTCATAACTTACCAGTTGTTCCATACCTCGTATATAAATCAGGTTAGCATCTTGCATAGAAAATTTACCGTAATTTTGCGTCTGACAATAGCACATTTCTCGACTTTGTGCTATTGACAGACGTCTGGCAATAGAACATTTCCCGACTTTACGCTATTGGCAGACGTCCGACAAATGGACTCTTCCATTTAACAAAGCAGCCGAATAAGTGCATTAAATTTGGGGTGGTAAATCTCCGGTTTTAGGTCGCAAATTGTGTTATAAAACCTCCACAAATGAAAGTTTTCAATAGTTATTCCCTGATTCATACTGAGTCAGAGCAGTTTTGCTGATGACACGCCTATTTAACAAAATAAGGGTTGATTTTTAACGTTTATTAAAAGATCAAGTCATGAGTTGAGAAAGGGGACCCTGAAGGGAGCCATTAACTTTTACTTTGGGCGTTACCCGATGTTGTTCAAACTTCAGTGAACATTAAATAAATAGAGGATCATACAGGAGTGTTCATGTATTATTGAATTTATTAAACGAGTTGAGGAAAAGGGATAAAATGCGAGGCTTTGCCGAGCATCGTATCCCTTTTCCTCAACGAGTTTAATAAATTCAATATTACATGTGCACGAATGCAAGATTCTGTTTATCATATGACGTTTAAAACATAGCCAATTCACGATTTTTGTACAAAAATGTCAATATTCCACCATTTGTAAACGTAACGTCGTTAATGACGTCGTACATGTAACGTTATGGAGCGTATCTAAATAATTTGCATATTTAATCCACTAGTGGATTACCGAATTGATTACATTACGTTATTACATTCTAAGATGACTTTTCATGACTTCCAGACTGTGTTATGACCTTTAAAAAACCTAAAAATCGATTTACCTACTTTAAAAGTGACACCGTCATTGCTAACGACAACGTCATCTCACGTGATGTAAACATTCTATTTGCGATCGGTCACATTTGACCATTACTCGCAGGTGTACATTACATTACGTATACTCTAGATTTGCAGATAAAAGCCTACACAGTAATTACGTAATTACGTTGGGGTTCTTTTTACCTGCACAGGTGATGAGTCTCCCCCAGTTCAAAGGACGGAGCAATTTGTGGCATTCATCACTGCAAATAATGCCAATGGAGCATGTTCGGACAACGCAATGTTATTACCGCTGCCGGGATTCGAGCCGGGCGCCTCTAGCAGCAGAGACAAGTGCACTAACCACTGAACTACCACGCTCAAAATGAGCGCTCAACAACAACAACCAGTTGAACGAATGCTAGAATCACTGTATAACGGAATGTTAGCTCTAGGAGAATTACGTTTTAGAGAGGTTTCAATGCGAAAACTCTATTTATCATATGCCGTCGTTAATAGCGTCGTGTAATAAATATCGTATGAACACACGTGTAATAACACTTTGGCGGGATTAAGTAACGTCATGACGACGTCCATGTCAACAATGCATTTTTCGTAGAAAAATTGTCAAATAAAACGACGATGAAATCCAATTTAAAGTAATCATATGATAAAGAGAATCTTACACTCGTGGTTCATATGAAATGACCACTCGTGTAAGCTCCTCTATATAACTTAAGACAATCGTCTTTGTTTTTGTGTCCACATTTTTTATGTCTTCAACAATTGTGTGTGATTTCCAAAATGATGGTGAGTTTTCTGATCCATTTCCTGAGACAAATGGAGTCAAGCAAGGATGTGTACTAGCCCAAACACTGTTCAGCATGATGTTTCTACCCAGCTCACAGATGCTTTCCAGGATGGTGACAATGGTATACCTATTAGGTATCGAATTGATAGGAAGCTTTTCAACCTTAGAAGGTTGCAAGCCAAATCCAAGGTGCAAACAGTGGTTTTCGATGAGTTCATGTTTCCTGAGGACATGGCAAAAGGTGCTACAACAGAGGAGATGGTGCAAAAATGTATAGATCAAATATCTGATTCCTGTGACAGCTATGACCACATAATCAGCATCAAAAGGACTGAGGTGGTCTATCAACCAGCACCTGGCAAGCCTTACAAGGAGCCCACCATCAGTATGAAAGGTCAAATACTGCAAGTGGTAGATCAGTTCGCATACCTTTGGAGCACACTGTCAGAGCCGTGCGTATTGATGACGAAGTCAATGCCAGGATTGCCATATCTAGTGCAACATTTGGCCGACTAAAATGTAGTGTTTGGGATCGAAGTGGAATCAGGCTGGACACAAAGCTGAAAGTCTACAGAACTGTAGTGCTGCCAGCATTATTATATGCATGTGAAACATGGACAATTTAGTTGATACTTTTTTTTTTATTATTTATTCTTTTATTTCAGAAATTACATCGTACAAGCATGTATAACTTTACATACCTTATACAATACATACTATACACAATAATGTAACAAATCTATAATTTGTACAAGTTAAACGTTTAACTAAAGGAATCAATCAAGGCATTTGGGATTTTGAAACGTAATTTTGTTTTACTGATTTTCAGTGGTATGCTTTTACAATACAATTTCGGAAACATTTTTTGAAAAAAAAAGAGAGGAAAAAATATACAAAAAAGAAAACAGTGGAAGAAAAAAAAAGAAAAAGAAGAGAAGATCTTCTGCTGCCTTTAGTATGCTGCCAAATTTATCCAAGGAATTAATCTAGTAAAGCGATCATAGTATTCCATTTCCTATTAAACTGGGTAATCTTATCTTTCATAAAATAGATCTGTTTCTCAATGTTTAGTTTCTGCTTTAGGTACGATATAAAATGCACGAACAATATTGGAGTTTGCTGACATTTGTTTTTAAATATAAAGTACTTTCCCAGCAGTATGATATAATTTTGTACTTGAGTTTTTAGCTCATTACAATTTACAGTAATACCAAAGGTTATAATCTTTTGGTTAAGAGTAATATCAAAACTATGGTCCTTTAAGAATTTTGATACTTCTGTCCAAAATTGTTGAACGAATAAACACTCCCAAAAGAGATGGTTAAGTGTTTCTATTTCCATTGTGCAAAATTCACACAGTGTGGATACGGCAAGGTTACATTTCATCAGAAATTTATTAGTTGGTATGATTCGCATCAAGAACTTATATTGAAAGTTTTGAAGTTTTATGTCTTTTGTTGTTTTTAACATGTTTGTATATATACATTTCCAGTTTAAAGTACTATCACTAAATTGATTTGTCCACTTTACTTCAGATTTTATTTCTATCTTTGCTATGTTTTTCATTAAAAGGTGGTAAACATATTTATTTGTTTGCTTAGATATTATCACTTGACTTATTGTTGTAGGTGTTTCGGGGATATGTATATTTTCGTTTTTGATATTTTCATATTTTTGGTATGCTGCATATAAGTGTAAAATATCTTAGATAGTCACGGTCTGGTAAATTGTAGATATCCTTTAATCTATCAAAGGAATAAATTTTATTTGCCGAGTCATCGTATATATGTTTAAGTTGTTTAATGCCATTCTGGTACCAATTAAGATATACCAGTGTCTTTCCATCGGCTTTTATATGAGTATTATTCCATATCATTTCATTTCTATAGTTCAGTATCGCAGTTTTGTTGTTGCAGGAACACCATGCAAGAAGGATATCTTTTAAAAAATTGTTATTTTGTGCAAATGTCTCTACGTCCTTTTCAGTAAAATTACATTCGAATAATAGTTTCCCGCCAAATGAATTCAATCTTTTTAGGTATAATTTATTTAGTATTCCATTTATGTCTGATTCGATTATACGTTTTATCCATGTTACTTTGAGAGATTTAATAAAAATTTCCAGATTGATCATTTTTAAACCCCCATTTTCATAGTCATTAGTTAAAATATCCCTTTTGATTTTTTCTGGCTTGCCGTTCCATATAAACTCATACATTAGTTTCTTGATTCGATTTATTGTTGATTTTGATGGGCTTGGTAGTGAGGTTAAAACATATATAAGTTTTGGAAGTGCGTAGTTTTTGATTACTGTAATTTTCCCCATTAATGTTAATTTACGATGGTGCCCCTGTTTTAGACATGCTTCAAAAAGTTTTATTTTAGATTCTAAATTACTTTGGAAAGTGATGTTTTTGTCATTGTTAAATGTCATACCAAGTGAAATTGCTTCGGATGAACTCCACTGAAATTTTCGCTTTTTTAAATAAACAGTTTCATTTTTTACCATGCTTCCGATTCGCAAAACTTGACATTTCTTTGCATTAAGATTTAAACCGGATATTAATGCAAAATCGTCTAGTACACTAATAAGCGTTTCAAATGATTTTAGCGAGCCATCTAGAATAAACGATGCGTCATCTGCAAAAAGCGACCTCTTGAATTCCTGGTTTAAGTAGTATATGCCTTTAATATCTTCACAAGTACTCACTTTATGTGATAGAAGTTCGATACACATGATAAAGAGATACGGCATCCCTGCCGTACGCCACGTTTAATGGGAAAGAAACTAGACAAGAAACCGTTGTTTGAAACGCAGCTTTTTGCATCTGTATTAAACAAAGTTATCCATTGTATAAAAGTTTCACCAAAATTAAAATGTTTTAAACACTTTATTATGTAAGAGTGGTTTATACTATCAAAGGCTTTCTCAAAGTCTGAGAAAAAGATAAGACCTGGTTTATTTTCTTCATTTACGTTTTCTATGATTTCCAACACAAGCCTTATATTTTCCCCAATATATCTTCCCTTGATAAAACCGGTTTGTGAATCGTCTATTATTTTGGTTAGCACAGGCTTAATACGATTAG
The DNA here is from genome assembly GCA_963580285.1 of Lucinisca nassula. Lineage (NCBI taxonomy): Eukaryota > Metazoa > Mollusca > Bivalvia > Lucinida > Lucinidae > Lucinisca > Lucinisca nassula. The sequence continues at coordinate 89,767 of OY757021.1, forward strand.
CAATTGCTTTTGTTGCTATTTTGTAGTCAACATTCAATAAACTGATGGGTCTCCAGTTATCGAGATTTGTAATATCTTTATTCTGTTTCGGTAGAAGTGTAATTATGCTCTGTTTTTGTAGTTCAGTTAATGATCCCATTTCAAAGGAGTAATTGATTGAGTTTATAAAGTACTGCTTTAAATTATTCCAGAACAGTTTGTAAAATTCATCTGTTAGGCCATCTGACCCCGGACTTTTATTATTCTTCATGTCTTTTAGAGCTTTTGCGCATTCTATATCTGTAAGTTGTCCTTCACAAAATTCTTTATCTGTCTCCTCAAGTTTATCTATGGCGTTATTAAAAAAGTCTAATCGTGACTCTCGTGTTTCTCTTTGGTCGTATAATCTTCTGTAGTAAGTTTCCGTTTCATGCATTATATCACTTTGGTTTGTATTTATACCATTATTAATCAGTAATCTTGATATTACTTTTCTTTCAGATCTCTTTTTCTCTAAACTTGCAAAATATGCCGTGTTTCTTTCACTGTATTCAGCTATATTAGCTTTCGATCGAAGAATTAAACCATTCAATTTGTTGTCTGTTAAAGTTTCTAGTTCAGTGTTTTCCTCATTTAAATCAGTATGAAGAACTTCAATTGTATGCGAATCAGTGCTTTCCGAAAAAGATTTAGTCAACTGGCATATTTCATTTTTAAGTATTTTTTCCCTTTCATTTGCATTTTTCTTTTTCTTGGTTGCATATTTTATGGTTTCATTTCTAACAGTCCCCTTTATTATTTCCCATAGTGTATTTGGATTCGATTCATGATTTATCATCGCAATTTCATGTATACTTTTCTTTATAATTTCTTGAAATTCTATGTCCAATAGTAAACTATTATTTAATTTAAAATAGCCTGGTCCTCGACTTATGTTCATGACATCAATATTTAAAATCACAGGGCTATGATCTGATTTATAGCTTAGACTGTGTTTGCATGAAATAACCGAGTTTTTCAAATTATCTGATATTAAAAAATAATCTAGCCTACAAAATATCGGTGGTTTATGAGATGAATGCCAAGTAAATTGCTTTGTGTTCGGATGCGTCTCCCGCCAAATATCTATTAATTTAAATGATTCTGTTATATCTTTAATCTTATTTCTGCATGATTTATGGGACTCAGTTTTGCCAATTCGTTTATCTAGTAATTCATTTAAAACTGTATTAAAGTCTCCTCCAATAATGAAATTTTGTTCTTCGTTTTCTTGCAAAAATTCTTCCAATCTTTTAAAAAGGGTGACATCGTCGTTGTTGGGCCCATATTAATTTACTATAGTTACTTCTTTGTCATTTATTTTTAAATCCAAAGCTTGTACTCTACCATCTACTATGTTTGTGTATTTCTGAATTGTATACGAAAAATTTGGATTCCAATGCCTTCACTGTAATTGCTATGTCCAGAGTTAAATGCGTCATTGTTCCACTCGCCCTTCCAGATATCATGTGTACCTACTCCTGAGTGAGTTTCTTGCAGCAAACATACTGATATGTTGTTTGTTTTAATCCATGCGAATATTTGTTCACGCTTTAGTTTTTTACCCAGACCTCTAACATTATATGAACATATGGAAATATTCATTGGGTATGAAAAGGAGTGACAAAATGTATCCTAAATATCTGAAGGCAGCAGAAAGAATAAAACAAAAAAAAAGAAAAGAAAATCATTTTCTTTGTCCATGTAGAGTGGGGGAGGGCCCTGATGCTGCAGATATAAAGAACACTGACAAGGTATAAAGTATAGGTGCAATCATGGACAAGTTCAGCAATTTCAAGGAAAACATTTTGATTTTCTAAAAAACAAAATAATAATAAATAACAGTAATGTTTCATTTGAGTGTTTTAATACTGCCTATAAGAGTACTGTCGGACTTCAATGGCTCGAACATCTTTGGGACTTCGAAAAACTGTTTAAGGCCGAGTTAGATCGAGTCACTGAGGGCTACCCCCAGGAGGTAGAATGGTAATAAGTTTGGGACTTTTCTTCGGTGTTCTGTATTCTAAATATATTTCAAATGCATGCTGCGTGTACCCATTAGATTCGCCTCTCTGATGCGATTCTAATGAGTTCACACAGCACCGATTTGCAGTCGACGAAAATACAGTCAAAAATAGAAGTGGAGGCAAAGGTTATGGATCTGCCAAACAAGCAACCTGTCCTAAGCAAGCATGCTTGTACTTCCCGGAAAAGGCCAATGCAGTAATAATTACCTGCGTTTAACAAGCACCTGTCATAAGCAAGCACCTTTTGAATATCCCTAAGGTGCTTGCTTAACACAGATTGGACTGTATCCTTAATTTCTCCCACTATTCCTTTTGTAGAGAAATTCCCTAGAACGTGTTTCGAGCCATCGAAGTTCTACTATAAGTAGAAGTATAAATTGACCAAGCTATAAGATCAGTATGTAATACGCATTTTTGTACAATAAACAAACGTTCTATGCAAGAAGTAACACGCTCAAAATTGTTTGAGGCAGCCGAATCTATTTACTGGTAAATGCGGGATTTCGGGATACCGCAGGTACACCATTGTGGATGTTCCTAACAAAGAGACTCACCACTCAAAATGTTTGGATGATGAAAAGATTGGTTGATAGAGAAAGGACAATGTTATCACACAGAACATTTGCATTTAACTCTTATCGGCCCTTGTAAACCGGTTATTACAAACAACGTAGGTCCAGAGATGTAACATAAAGGACCGTTTCATTAGGATCGACATGGTTTGTCATCATGTAAATTTAGGAATAATGGGCCTATCCGAATTGAAAGATGGGAGGGCCCATTTCAGGATTTCATGGGCGAAAGAGTCAAATTGAATACAATACATTGAATAGAGCGATAAAATTAAAATTGAACTTGTGGTATTCTATAGTGATTTCCCGATACATGCATATGCATTCATTCTTGTAAAAACCATACATATAAGCAATTATTTAAGAATATATACATATGTACTTAAATACTTAAATTTAGTTGATACTTATTTACACTCCAAACATATATTTTGGTTGCTCTTTAGAACCGCCTATCGAATTTTCAGAATTCAAGTGTTTTGAGAATTAATTAGGAAACAATGTACAGCATTGTAAACTCCAGTTTTCTTATTATAAAGCTGGGTTTTCGGGGATGTTAATTAGACGGATTTGTAAACGTGATGTTTGTAAGCGAGAGAGGTTTTTTGCTCTCACCACAAACAAGACATTAAGTGTGTGACATTGGTTATGAGGACATCAAAATATATTCGGTGAAAAAAAGGAAAGAAACATAAACATGAAATAACTAGACCATAATGGAAACCGTAATGGAAACTTGCCATCGTGGGCTATTTTTGGAAACAGTCAAGGGGTCACTGTGTAACTTTTGCAGAATAAATCAATAAAACGACCAAGATTTAGCATCATACAAATAACACTTAGCACAAGATTTCTAACATTTGATACATGTAACACTTCATTAGATACCCTGTTTGCCTTTTCGCAAAAGATGAAACTTTAGTTACATTTGCTAATAGATACAGGTGATCACGTATAAAACAAATAGAAGTGAAGGCAATGACAATGAGTCGATACAATTAACCCACATCTCTTATCAGAGACACCAAAGGGAAAGAAACGCAAACATGAAATAACTAGACCCTGATGGAAACATCAATAGCGGAAAGCCAAGGGCACAGTAACTTTCCCATAAAATGGCCAATTGGCTATCCAAATCAAAATACGAGGGTAGGCTGAAAAGTTCTGAGCCTGACCAAGAAGCAGGCATCGAACAGCCATGGAATTTTGTATTCATGAAATCAAAACCTTATTTACTTGATTTGACTCAAATGAGTTCAAGTTTATCTGCAATAACGTAGAAATTCTGGACTTTGAAAATTGATACTAGCACGTTTTTGAGAAAATGGACAAAATCTGGCATCGTGGTGTCATCAACTACCTCCATAAAAAGGGGTTAGCTCCTAAGGACATTCATGCCGATAGGGTTGCTACATTAGGGGATGATGCTCCTTCGTATGTCACCGTGAAAAGGTGGGCAGCAAATTTTAAGATGGGGAAGGACAGCCTTGAAGATGATGACAGGTGTGGACGACCCACAACGGCAACAACTGAGGAAACCATCAGTCAAGTGCACAGGGCCGTGATGAATGACGACGTTTAACTGTGAATCAGTTAGCTAACACTTTTGGCATCTCCCGTGAACGAGTAGAGAACATTCTACACAGTGAATTAGGAATGTCGAAGGTTTCCGCCAGATGGGTGACACGGCTTTTGACGCCTGACCAAAAGTTGACCAGACTGAACCTGTCACAAGTCAACTTGGCTATTTTTGAAGCAGACCAAGATGGTTTTCTTGAGCGTTTTGTCACTTTGAGCCAGAGACCAAAAGACAATCCATGCAATGGGAGCACCCTTGCTCACCTGTTACATGTGGGTTTACGGCGTCCCGCAAACCCCCATGCTGACAAGACAACCGAGCGTGATCTCTGACAGGTGTACGGGCAGCTGTGGGGTAAGGCACAAGAAAGATGTTAGATGAATGACATGAATTATTTACAGTATCTACATACAACACTTACTAACACAAAACATCACAATTTGTTGCTTCTGTAGCCAACTCACGACGTCCGCTCCGAAGGCAAAACAATGTTCTGTGCTCGGAACGGATGACGTGAATACCTACAGAAGCAAACAACAAAAACAACAACAAAAACAAAAAAAGAAACAACACAAGACGCGACTGGCCAGTTTATAACTTAGGGTGAATCCCCCTCTCGCGTGAAACTTCCTCTCGCGAACTAGTGCAAACTGCACACTAGTCTATCGACATAGTTGCCGATCACAGGTTGCCGATCACAGGTTTAGCGATCGTCCGAATATCCTGCAGGTTAGTTGACCTCTTTTATGGTCTCACATTTCTTGTCAATGAACAATGATTCTGATTCTGGTCTACGCTGATTACGGCGGTCTGTCCGCCCTTGCTGGACCCTAACGCCTAGCGTCGTACCAGTACCTGCTGCTATGAAGCAGGGAGCAGCAGGTCACACATTGTCGTGCCTGCAAATTACGATAACTGGACTAAGACACGAGTCACAAAACATACATGCTATATCATGATCCCCCTCCCGGAGAAGTAAGAATATGTTCATGCATATACCGCTATTGCGCATGCGCCGACCAGACATACAGGCTGATTAGTGCATGCGACAAATAACCGTACAGCAGAACTCAACTTGACTGTGCATCAAATTATCAGCACCCAGCGCTTGACACAATAATACTCAAAGTTCATGTTTCCTTACTGAGCACTACAGAAATCAATTAATGCTCACTACTACTGAGCATAATACTCATCAAATTTGTGCTCACTACATTATCACAAGTAAGAGGCAATTGAACAGACCACGCCTTTGCGCTACCTGGTCAGCTGCCAATTACAGGAAACATAACAATCTCTTTTTCATATCCTTCTCCGCGACACGGCTCACAAATATAGCTATTCACAAATTCAATACATTAATAACAGATAGAAACTACAACAGAAGATTTTCATCTATAATCCACAACATTCGTTAGTGTCTCATAAGGGCCAACACTGTTTGCCGTAAATTCTCTCTGTATTTGGTAGGCACCCCGTCACAACCGTCCTCGCGACGCCGATGACGCAGCTGACTTCATCCCCGCCGCTCAGGCCGTTATGACGTGTGGCGACCAAATACTCCCACTTATCATCATCACGTTCTTAATATGTACATACATGCACAAACTGAGTTATCAGACAAAAACGGCATCATTACAAAATGAACTCGTAATTCTTCTTGAACAAAATTATTTCTAATCAACGTGAACATGCTTGTAAAATAAAATTCATTACGGTTCATCATCACGGATAACCCAACAGGCTCTTGTAAGAGTTTGCCCTGATGATGAAGATATGGTTAAACCCGTCTTAAGTTTACGTCCCCTCTACACCTAATATCATATTGGGACGGAACCACGGTTTTCTAACCACAGCTAGTCAAAAGTCATGGATCAAACAAGTGACCCGGCGTTTATTAATTACATTCTACAAAAGGGGTCTAAAAGCCTAAATGAATCTAGAACTAGAGCTGTCAGTGAAACTGACTAGGGCCCCGGCAGCGCTATCAGAGGAGTAGGAAAATGTTGATGTTAAAAAAGACGTTTTTTTTTTCCTTTCACCTCTAAGTATGACCTTGACCTTTGAGGTATGGACCTGGGTCTTGCGCGTGACACACTGTTACATTATGGTTAATATTTCTGCTAAGTAATATTTAAATCCATCCAGGTATAAGAAAGTTATAGATTGGACACAATAAAAAAGACCCTTTTTTGACCTTTTATCTCTAAGTATGACCTTGACCTTTGAGGTACGGCTGTGGGTCTTGCGTGTGACACTTCGTCACATTATGGTTAACATTTCTGCCAAGTAATATTTAAATCCATCCAGGAATAATAAAGTTATTAATTGGACACAGGAAAGACCCTTTTTTGACCTTTAACCTCTAAGTATGACCTTGACATTTGAGGTACGGACCTGAGTCTTGCGCGCAACACTCCATCACATTATGGTTAACATTTCTGCCAAGTAATATTTAAATCCATCCAGGAATAAGAAAGTTATGGAGGATAAAAAAATTTGTGGACGGACAGACGGACAGACAGACAGACAGACAGACGGACGGACAGAGTGATGCCAAGTAATATTTAAATCCATCCAGGAATAATAAAAAGTTATGGAGGATAAAAAAATTTGTGGACGGACAGACGGACAGACGGACGGACAGACAGACAGACGGACGGACAGAGTGATTACTATAGGGCACCCACACTTTCAGTGCGGGGCCCTAATGAGCGGGTGTCCAAACTTTACGTCTCACCAACATCTAGGGTCAGCATGAGACAGGACCTCACTTAGAAAGACTCATTCTACTACTGGAGAAGCCTGGGATCAATCCTGCGACGTCTAGCTGACAAAGCTAGTAGCCTAATCACTACAGGTCACAACAGTGAATTCAGAATAGGCTTCAGAAAGTTGGGGTATACTAGAAGTAAACCCCTCCAAAACCTACAAGCATGTTCATACAAAAATAATACTAAACATAGATTTAACATACCTTTCAATATACTTTCTATTTCCCGCCACGATGTTGTAGGTACACGTTACAACTTGACCTGCTGCTAAAGTGTTCGTTTTTCTCAGGGTTTATATATCTATGAATACTACCAGAAAATCATGCCTACTCATATTACCTTGCTCAATTCGTGGCGAGGTGGAGATACCGGCCACAAATAAAGCTAGATAGCAAAAATCGAGTAGATAATGGATTTGCGTTCAAATAGTATATTTCCCATAGGAAAAATTGATGAAACGACCCTATAAATCAATGACATGACTCCTGTCAAAACGAACACCCACACAACACGTGACGGGAATAAAAATCATATATGGCACAATTTGGCGGTTGGCGATTTTTAGGCAAATTCTATAGGACTCGGCCTTATAGCGGCCCCCTGTATTGTAAAAACAGCTCTCTATAAACCACTCATGCATACATCGTATGATATGTGCATGACTTGTTCATGGAGCAGCACAGTTTGCGTACCACATTTCACCTAAAATATTTCACTCGCACCGCCCTACCATATATCTACTAAAATAATTTAGATGTGCATAAGCACCAGAGAGGTTTCCTATTCCATCTCGTAACAAAGGTTTCCCCTTTTGGAGAAAAAACAATCAGAAATGTTTTTTCTTTGTGTACAGAGATGGAATAGGATGAACCTATCTAAACAAGACAGCTATTTACACAACAACCGTGCGAAGAATTACCTACTAAGGTAGTCTGCCCCCAAATTTTCCTGGCCCCGAATTGCAACAATCCGAAATCTATACGGCTGTAGTTTCATTGCCCAACGCATAATTCGAGGATTGAGAACTTTTGCTGTTTGCATATAAGACAAGGGCTTGTGGTCTGTCTCAAGCAGGAATTCTACTCCGTAAAGATACTTGCGAAATTTCTCAACACCCCAGATAATAGCCAAACATTCTTTCTCTATTACAGAATAGTTTTTCTCACGAGGCAAAAGTTTCTTGCTGGCATAAGCAATGGGAAGTCGTCCTTCCCCTTCAAATTCTTGGAGCAAAACGGCTCCTATACCAACATCAGAAGCGTCCGTCCGGAGTATGAACGGATTCCCATCATGAAAGATAGGAAGACGAAGAATAGGACTAGACATGAGTCTATTCTTCAGGGTCTGGAAAGCCTTTTCATGATGGTCCTGCCAGTCTGTGATCTTGTTTGGTCTACTTTTCTTAGTTAAATCTGTCAAAGGGGAAGCAATAGATGAGAAATTTGGAATGAAACGGCGGTAGAAACCAGCCAACCCAAGAAATGACTTTATTTGTCTCTTAGTAGAAGGTCGAGGAGCATCCTTTATAGCTTGTATCTTGTCTTCTTGCGGTCTTACTGACTGAGCAGCTACACTGTGACCAAGACATTCGATACTGCTATACCCAATCATACACTTGGAAGGTTTTGCCGTCAACTTGGCTGTCCTAAGTCTATCCAAAACTTCACGTAATGACGTCAAGTGGTCTTTCCAAGTTTCGGTAAAGATCCACATATCATCGACGAAACTATCAACGTTAGAAAGTTCGGACAGAATCATTCTCATCAACCTGCAAAATGTTGCTCCTGAGTTTACCAAACCGAAGGGCATAGTTTTGAATTGAAACAAGCCTTTGGGGGTTTCGAACGCAGTTAGGGGTTTTGCCTTAGACGTCATTTTTACCTGCCAATAACCTTTTGACAAATCTAATTTGCTAAAGTATTTGTGCCCCGACATTCTATTTATAACCTCCTCCATATTTGGCATTGGTTCTGCATCGAACTCCGTCACTTTATTAAGTTTACGGAAGTCAATGCAGAACCGCACCGAACCATCTTTTTTAGGGACAAGTACTACAGGGGATGAGTATGGAGATATTGATGGCTCAATAACTCCTAAATCTAACATATCTTGAATTTCCTTTTCCATTACATCCCGTACTTTATATGGTATTGCATAACCTTTTGACCTCACTGGTTCCGACGTCAGCAACTTTATGTCGTGTTCTATTTGGTCAGTTCGTCCTGGTACACTGGACAGTACGTCCGGGTATTCTTTTATCAACGTCTCTATTTCTTTACGCTACTCCTGCGTTAACATTTCTGAAATATTGACGTCCTTAAACGTCTCCGGTTGCTTTGCAGTAGTAAAAGCGCAATCTTCCAATGAGAATTCGTCAACGTCATCATTTTCAGTTGACGGAATGGACTCTACAGAAAGCAAGCAATGTGACGTCACATTCTGACGTTACACATATTGCTTCAGTATGTTAGCGTGATATGTGTTAACATTTCCATTGACGTCAATCTTATAATCCATTCTGTTCACTACCTCAACCACTTCATAAGGACCTTTCCATTGAAGCAATAATTTATTACTGTCTGTCGGTAGTAACAACAGCACTTTATCGCCGACGTCAAATTTACGCGACCTCGCGCCTTTATCATAATAAGCTTTCTGCTTAATCTGAACCTTCTTTAAATTATCACGCGCTAATTTGCATGTCTGCTCTAACCGTTCCCTAAGCTCAATAACGTATTGATACGTCGAAAGAACTTGCTCATCGCGTACCTCTTCAGCCCATAATTCTCTTAATATTGCCATTGGACCTCTGACGTTACGTCCATATAACAACTCAAAAGGGGAGTATCCTAAAGACTCTTGTGGGACTTCCCTTACCGCAAATAATAAAGCTGGAAGATATTTATCCCAATCTTTTGGACGTTCAGCACACATGCGACGTAACATCTGCTTTAACGTAGCGTGGAAACGCTCTATCAGTCCGTTGCAAATTGGGTGTCTCGGACTACACGTTAACTGTTGAAGAGAAAGAAGTCTGCTGACTTCCTTCATTACCTCAGCAGTAAACTGTGATCCACAATCAGTCAACATTTCATCAGGAATGCCAACCCTACTAAACATTTCAATAAGCGCTTCCGCGACACGTTCCGTCTCAATACTCGGTAAAGCTATCGCCTCTGGATACCTTGTCGCATAATCTATCATGGTTAAAATATACCGAGATTTCCTATCAGATCGAGGCTCAATTGGACCAACTATGTCCACTGCCACCCTCTTAAATGGCGTATCAATCAATGGCATTTTTCCTAGAGGTACTTTAGTGACCCGACCTTTCTGAATAGTTCTCTGACAAATATCACAAGATTTACAAAATCTAGCGACATCACCGCAAATACCGGGCCAGTAAAACTCAGTTACAACTCTATCCAATGTCTTCCTAATACCCATATGTCCAGACATAAGCGTTTCATGAGCAAGTTTCAACACCTTTCCTCGGAAACTTTGAGGGACCACAAGTTGGAAAGAGACTTTGTTACCCTTGGTGAACTCCCTATATGCCAAACCTTTTTTTCTCAATAAACCTAGTTTCACCTCGGTTTAAACCACGACTCACAGTCTTGTTCCCAGATACAACCCTTTTCCTGATGTTTTCCAAAGTTGGATCATCAACCTGAGCTTGCTTGAAAGCCTCCTTGTCATCGTTAATGATCTGATCGGGAACCTTAAGTTTTCTGTAAGGCTTCTCATCCTGCCTAGTTTGAGACCTAGTTACAGCCGCAGCTGAGAAATGAGACATATCAGGAAGTTTTGATCCATCAATGTTACCGATAACCAAATCGTACAACGTATCATCCATACACAAAGCTTCAGTTTTCCAGTGAAAAAAGGACAATCAATGTCAATCATTGCCAAAGGATACCTTTGTGTGGATTCATCAATCAACGTAACATTTGATTCCTTCCCTATTAACTGACTATCCGAAACCAAACTTCTCCGAACGACACAGCCTGTACACCCAGTATCTCTTAATACAACCACCTTTTTATTATTAACCAATCCTTGTGCCGTCGGTAACCTTCCCTTTAAGAAGTAACAGACACCTTCCCTAGTTTCCTTACTACACTCCTCCCTATCCGAAATCAAAGGATCACCAACCTTATTTTCAAAAATACTTCCAATCTCATCACCTTTCCTAGTTACTTCCGTCTGACAAAAACTAACTTGGTGTGCTGCGCCACGTGGTGTGCTATTAGTTTTACCGCGTCCGCGAAAAGACCCTCTAAAATTACCACGACCACGTGTATAACCACGACCCACATTCTGCGTATTCTCATTCTTAACCTGAGAACCTTGAGTCTCTACGCGCGTGTTAAAATTTTCCTTAACACCGCTATCCCCACCTCCAGTTGCTCCAACCTCTGCGCTTTACAATTGTTTCCTGTCGGGGTTCTTAAAACATTTAATTGTTAAATGCCCCTTACCGCATATGCTACACTTGATATCCGGTCTACCACTCGGTTTGTTCGAGTCAACTTTGTCCTGTTTACCCTGCGCTGCGCCTCTATTATCGCGTTGCCCCTTATTAATGCAACTATATACGCCCCCGCGCGCTTCTGCAAACAAATCTGCCTCCCTAGCCATTTCATCTAAATTACCAAACTGTTTTGGCTTCAGATGTACATACAGTTCTCTATTACATGACTCCAGGAACTGATCCCTTGCCATGAAATCACAGACAGCCGGAAAAGATTTTTCTATCTTTGCCATATTAAGCCATTTTTCTAAATAACTTCTCAGTCTACTACTGAACTGTATGAACGTTTCTGATTTCTCGGGCCTACTATAACGAAACTGCTTCCTAAATCCGCGCTCTGTCATGTCAAAATTCTTTAATAAAGCGTCCTTTAACTTTTCATAATCCGCCGCATCCTCATTTGACAACCGGTCATATACATCAAGTGCGCGCCCTCTGAGCAATGCACTTAAATATGCGGCCCAAACACTCTTATCCCATTTATTAGCCGTAGCATATTTCTCAAACCTAGATAAATAACTATCCATTTTATCTTTACCCTCTTCAAAATAAGGTAACTTAGGATCCCGGGCATGCGCCACCTTCTCAGCTTTTTGCTTTTCAAATTCTAGCTCGAGCTTCGTTCTCTGCATTTCTAATTGGTTCCTTAATTCTTGGTGCTGAAGCTCAAACCCATGCTTTATTTGTTCTAAATGGGTCTCACTAATCTCTTTTGCCTCCCTTTCAGTCTTAATGCGTGCCATTTCAAGTTCCTTATTAACATTCAACATAGCTAGTTCATGTGCCCTTTCCTTTTCCTTTTCTTCTAACTTAGCTAGTTCATGTGCCCTTTCCTTTTCCTTTTCCTCTAACTTAGCTAGTTCATGTACCCTTTCCTTTTCCTTTTCCTCAGACCTTAACCTTTCTAAATCCCTTTGCTCTTGCCTTTCTGCCCGCTCAATATTTTGCTGCTCTTTAACAAAACCTTGTAACTCCTTCCCCTGATAACCTAAGTCCTTTCCCATTTGCATTAAACGCTCCATTATTGATAACGTAAATCTCACGTTACTATCAAAACCACTATAAACTGATCAGTTATGATCAGTGATGATTTAATGGGCTTAACTAAAACGTTAAGATATGTGTTATACGCGTTAATCTAACTAAAACGTTAGTTATTAAAGCACACGCGATTTGAAATGTCAAATGCTTTCAGCAAAGTATGACGTTGCGTACTGGTAGTCTAATATGACGTCATAAACTGACGACGTTTACAGTAAAATTCTACAATCCGAAGTTTCATCACATTACAAAACTCCGATCATAACAAGTCACCATTAATGTTTCTATTACGTCATACCTAACCTCAAGCCACTGTGTAAATATTAACGCTACCGTTATGTCAACGTCAGTAAATTGTTAACGTCACTACGTCAGAACCATGTGTGGGTAAGATCAATTAGTAACTCCAGTTTAACTTAGAATGTCAGGTAACACAATTAAGTGGGGTCTACTTAAATTTTTCGTTACCAAGAAAAAGTGGGGTTTGCCTTGCCTTCCTGCTCAGAAATTATCGACTTGTCAGTATCCATTCAGTTGAATACATGGGTTTCGCACTTCATCAACGCAGGAAGGAAGATTAAAGTTAATTTCTAAATGTGGCTGTCAATGCATTTTTTTTTTTTTTTAAGTTGATGATTCAGAGTATCAATGTGCTGTTCCACAGCCGGGAACACCAGCCAGAGATCAAATCCCACTTCTGACACCAAATGTTACATGTGGGTTTACGGCGTCCCGCAAACCCCCATGCTGACAAGACAACCGAGCGTGATCTCTGACAGGTGTACGGGCAGCTGTGGGGTAAGGCACAAGAAAGATGTTAGATGAATGACATGAATTATTTACAGTATCTACATACAACACTTACTAACACAAAACATCACAATTTGTTGCTTCTGTAGCCAACTCACGACGTCCGCTCCGAAGGCAAAACAATGTTCTGTGCTCGGAACGGGTGACGTGAATACCTACAGAAGCAAACAACAAAAACAACAACAAAAACAAAAAAAGAAACAACACAAGACGCGACTGGCCAGTTTATAACTTAGGGTGAATCCCCCTCTCGCTTGAAACTTCCTCTCGCGAACTAGTGCAAACTGCACACTAGTCTATCGACATAGTTGCCGATCACAGGTTGCCGATCACAGGTTTAGCGATCGTCCGAATATCCTGCAGGTTAGTTGACCTCTTTTATGGTCTCACATTTGTTGACAATGAACAATGGTTCTGTTTCTGGTCTACGCTGATTACGGCGGTCTGTCCGCCCTTGCTGGACCCTAACGCCTAGCGTCGTACCAGTACCTGCTGCTATGAAGCAGGGAGCAGCAGGTCACACATTGTCGTGCCTGCAAATTACGATAACTGGACTAAGACACGAGTCACAAAACATACATGCTATATCATGATCCCCCTCCCGGAGAAGTAAGAATATGTTCATGCATATACCGCTATTGCGCATGCGCCGACCAGACATACAGGCTGATTAGTGCATGCGACAAATAACCGTACAGCAGAACTCAACTTGACTGTGCATCAAATTATCAGCACCCAGCGCTTGACACAATAATACTCAAAGTTCATGTTTCCTTACTGAGCACTACAGAAATCAATTAATGCTCACTACTACTGAGCATAATACTCATCAAATTTGTGCTCACTACATTATCACAAGTAAGAGGCAATTGAACAGACCACGCCTTTGCGCTACCTGGTCAGCTGCCAATTACAGGAAACATAACAATCTCTATTTCATATCCTTCTCCGCGACACGGCTCACAAATATAGCTATTCACAAATTCAATACATTAATAACAGATAGAAACTACAACAGAAGATTTTCATCTATAATCCACAACATTTGTTAGTGTCTCATAAGGGCCAACACTGTTTGCCGTAAATTCTCTCTGTATTTGGTAGGCACCCCGTCACAACCGTCCTCGCGACGCCTATGACGCAGCTGACGTCATCCCCGCCGCTCAGGCCGTTATGACGTGTGGCGACTAAATACTCCCACTTATCATCATCACGTTCTTTATATGTACATACATGCACAAACTGAGTTATCAGACAAAAACGGCATCATTACAAAATGAACTCGTAATTCTTCTTGAACAAAATTATTTCTAATCAACGTGAACATGCTTGTAAAATAAAATTCATTACGGTTCATCATCACGGATAACCCAACAGGCTCTTGTAAGAGTTTGCCCTGATGATGAAGATATGGTTAAACCCGTCTTAAGTTTACGTCCCCTCTACACCTAATATCATATTGGGACGGAACCACGGTTTTCTAACCACAGCTAGTCAAAAGTCATGGATCAAACAAGTGACCCGGCGTTTATTAATTACATTCTACAAAATGGGTCTAAAAGCCTAAATGAATCTAGAATGAGCGGGTGTCCAAACTTTACGTCTCACCAACATCTAGGGTCAGCATGAGACAGGACCTCACTTAGAAAGACTCATTCTGCTACTGGAGAAGCCTGGGATCAATCCTGCGACGTCTAGCTGGCAAAGCTAGTAGCCTAATCACTACAGGCCACAACAGTGAATTCAGAATAGGCTTCAGAAAGTTGGGGTATACTAGAAGTAAACCCCTCCAAAACCTACAAGCATGTTCATACAAAAATAATACTAAACATAGATTTAACATACCTTTCAATATACTTTCTATTTCCCGGCACGATGTTGTAGGTAAACGTTACAACTTGACCTGCTGCTAAAGTGTTCGTTTTTCTCAGGGTTTATATATCTATGAATACTACCAGAAAATCATGCCTACTCATATTACCTTGCTCAATTCGTGGCGAGGTGGAGATACCGGCCACAAATAAAGCTAGATAGCAAAAATCGAGTAGATAATGGATTTGCTTTCAAATAGTATATTTCCCATAAGAAAAATTGATGAAACGACCCTATAAATCAATGACATGACTCCTGTCAAAACGAACATCCACACAACACGTGACGGGAATAAAAATCATATATGGCACAATTTGGCGGTTGGCGATTTTTAGGCAAATTCTATAGGACTCGGCCTTATAGCGGCCCCCTGTATTGTAAAAACAGCTCTCTATAAACCACTCATGCATACATCGTATGATATGTGCATGACTTGTTCATGGAGCAGCACAGTTTGCGTACCATATTTCACCTAAAATATTTCACTCGCACCGCCCTACCATATATCTACTAAAATAATTTAGATGTGCATAAGCACCAGAGAGGTTTCCTATTCCATCTCGTAACATCACCCCCTCCAAAGAAGGCAAAGGTCGTCTCCTCTGCATGACAGGTGACGGCATCAGTGTTCTGGGGTGCCAAGGGTATACTATTCATCGATTACCTTCAAAAGGGCAGAACAATTAATGGGGAGTATTATGCAGCTCTGCTAAAACGATTGCGAAAAGCAATTAAGGCTAAACGACCCGGAAAATTGACAAAAAGGGGTCTTGTTCCATCAGGACAATGCGCCTGCTCATTAATCGGTTGTCGCAATGGCTGCTGTGCATGACTGTGGCTTCACACTTGTCGATCATCCTCCGTATTCACCTGATCTAGCTCCATCAGATTATTTCCTGTTTACAAACATGAAAAAGCACTTGGCTGTGCAGCATTATCGGTCAGACAAGGAGGTGATAGCTGCTGTGGAGGAGTTTTTCAGGGACCTAGATGAGACCTTCTATACCACTGGGATCCAAGGACTCCAGTATCGCTGGAGGAAGTGTGTGGACAGGAAGGGAGACTATTTTGAAAAATAATGCACTTTCAGCATGGACAAACCATTGGATCTTGGTAAGGCTCAGATATTTTTAGCCTACCCTCGTATATACACACATTCAAGGACACAAAACTTAACCGCGGGAGAAGAACCGCCTTGGAACAGGCAGTGAAAATAATTTCACTGCGGGGTTTAAATCGATTTCACGCGGCCGCAATCCTCGTGCTTACTTCCCTTGCGATTTATAAAAATAATTTGTTCAGTCCTTAAAAAAGTAGAAGTTGAGGTTATGATATTAACCCACAGCTCCCATCAGAGACACCAAAGGGAAAGAAACACAAACATGAAACAACAGACCCTACTGGAAACATCAATAGCGGAAAGCCAAAAGGACATTTACTTTCCAACAAAATGGTCAATAGGCCATCCAAAATAAAATAATATAAGCGACACAAACACCCAAAGACAAACCATAACAAAAATAAACCGCGACAGAAGAACCGCCTTGGAACGGTCAGCGGAAACGAATTCCACTGGGATGGGGGCTGGGGGGGGGGGCTTAAATCGATTTTACGTGGCCACAATCCTCGCTCTTACTTCCGTCGCGATGAAGACAAATAATTTGTTCAGTCCGTAAAGGCTTGCTTGCAACATCTCCGAGAACACAAACGTTAACAACTACAGAGATGAAACATCGGTGAGGACTCAACAACAAGAACCAACTGAAATGCTGGAGCAAATAAAACCAACAGTTAGACTCCGATGGGCCCGACCAGAGACAGACGGATTCCTTGAAGTTGTATGGAAACTCCATAGAAATTCGCAATAGGTAGTGTTATATGCTAGATGATTTTCTACATTATTTTGCCATCATGGTTAACAGCAATGTTGGCAACATAGTGCTGTTTAAAGAAATTACAAAAAATGAGTGACACGTATAGAAATACCAACAGTTTAAAATTGCCATATTTTTTACTTGAAAGGGGTGTAATCTGAGAATTTCCCAAATTAAAGCCATGATTGCAGTGCAAAGTCATGAGATGTTGAGGTTAACATGAGTTCCGATGTTCAACGAATTTACTCTTTCATCTCAGACACAAAACGATCATCTGCGCATGCGCAATGCCAAAATCCTTGCAAAACCTTTCTTGGCATATATTGAAAGACAACTCTTGAGCAGAATGTTATGGGCAAAAGCAAGTTTGTGCATTTTGTAGCTAAACGTACGATTCGCATGTCTACATCCATCTTTAGCTACTCGATAGCTCCGGAAGCTGGTATAGTTACTTTTTTGACCGAGTATATAGAATATAGAATCAAGACGTCGCTATGTTGCCATGATTGACTAACAATGCAAAATTTGCTCTATGACCAAGACAGGCAGAAACCTCGGGCGCTCAGGAAAATGCTATTGTTTAATAGTAATAATGAGCCAGCGCATGACAAAACCAACAATAATACATTAGCGCCCACGAAGACTCAGATCAGCCTGCGCATCCGCGCAGTCTGATAAGAGTCTTCGTTGTGCGCTCTAAGGATAGCTAAGGGCCCAGTGCTTCTTCATGCAGCAAGAGAAATCTCTTGTTAGACTATATGCATGCGCAGGCTGATCTGATTCTTCGCTGTGCGTACATGTAAGTTGAAGGCAATGCTGTGCCCCGGCTCAATTGTTTAGAATATATGGTACTATAGTCACCGTTGACGCCATCCGGTTCTATAGTCATTGTTGAGACCAGACTCATAAAATCCCTAAAATTTTACAATATGCAGTTGAACTAAATGGTAAACAAAAACAACTAAATATTCAGTAACAATAGTAGCAATACAATCAAAATCAAACTTACCACCTCGACGCTTTGTAAACCTGAAAAGAAAGGAAAAAAACCGCCAATATAGATCTGTGAGTCTAACACATAACTGTTGTAGGAACTTGGGTCCGAATCCCTTTGCTCTCTAAGGATTGAATGAATAGAGGTTATTTACTTTTCTTTGGAAGAATACCAAAATATATTTCATTGAGTGTGTTGAAAACATAACATACCCGTGCGACATAGTGCACTTTTTCACATATCCAAAATGGCTACTTTTCTGATGAAAATCCGTGATACTTTTTTACATTTACTTAAAACATTGGTTGTCATTGAGGCGGTTCTAACGAGTACCCAAAACATATGTCTTGGAACAAAAATAATAAAAATAATGTAAACCCCCGTGAACCCCGGTTTTCTCTGCGATAAAGTAGGGTTTGATGGGGTATTCATTACATGGACGGTCTTTGATTTTAGCGCTGTTGAAGCACTACAATACAAAAGGTTCCCAGCGTTCCCAGATTTACAGTGTGGAACTACATAAAGCTTAACGTCTGCCCTTGGGGCTCGCTGCGAACGCACACCTGTAAACCGGAAAGGACAATCTTTAGGGCATGTGAGCCATACCGCCTAAAATTTTACAATAGTGATGGACAGTTGAAATAGACATTTCACTAACCCGATAACCATGCCCGTGTCCAGTCATATAAAGATATGTAAAATGGACACAATATGAAAGTTAGAATCGACACAGCTACCTCTGAAGTTGGGGCTGTCATGATTGTTTACCAAATATCTACCAGAGGTTGTTCGATCAGACTTGTGCAAGAACTTGCGCAGTTTGAAATCCGGTAGCATAGTCCGGTTTGTGATCGAAGTCGCTCGTGTTTTTTCATAACTCTTCCGACGAAAACTTTTATTTCTGTTCCAAACACAGAGTACAGGTGCTCGTTAGAACCGCCTCATTGAGGTTCTAACCGCTTCATTGAGGCGCTTCATTGTTTTTTTTTTTGTTGTTGTTTTTTTGTTGTGTTTGTTTGTTTGTTTTCGTTTTACGGCCCTTTCAAGATTACTTCACTCATATCGAGCCGACCGTTGATCAGAGGTTGCCGAAAACCGGAGTACCCGGAGAAAAACCACCTGACCTTCCGTTGCAGAACTTGGTGTCTCACTTGTGACCCGAACGAGACTCGAACCCATAGCGGTGAGAGGCGGTTCTAACAAGTACCAACAACCTATGTTTTTACAGCATACATACAGGAGATAAATAATACCCCCGCAAACCCCACGTTTCTCTATATAAAGAGGGATGTAGAAGGACGTTCAATCCACGGGCTTGTTAACCTGATGCGTTAGAATCGGATCCATTAATCGATTCTAAAGAGCATACACAACCTTCACGCAGCTTTACAATACTTATTGAATATCTGAAAAATATTCTTGAATCATTGAGGAATGGTAGTAGATCACGGTTGGTAATCAGGGGAACTAGCTCGAAAATGAGTCAATGGCAATTTATTCCCTCGACACATCCGGGAACTCCCGAGCTAGCTCCATCACCAGGAAACTGGTAAACAAAGGTAGGTCTCGAAGAACTGTATCACCAGTTGATTTCTTTGTAAGCTATTTATAAAGAAATCCGGCAATATAGTGCCACATAGAAATGATTTAACTTTGTATCCCGCTAAAATTTGCCATGGAAATTTGCAGCGCTGGAGTACTTTTCATCGCGGACCTGCAAAATTGTCAATACTGAGATATTGGCCGACAAATTTTCATTTTCCATCAAAAGTACGCCCTTCACACCCCAGAAGCAACATCCCTAGTGAAATGAAACATGGAAAGTTTGAGATAAGCAAAAGCTTTTGGCCGTGATTACGTAACCTCGCGACTTATGACGAAATTACTGTCCGAGCTAGTCTTCTCGTCAAGGAGTTAATTCACTCGACATGGAGATAGTGCCCTAAAACGATGATGAAACATGCATCAGATGACTGGTGCCTGATTTGTTGTCTTTCAATGGTCCCGACCAGTTTGTCCAAGTGGTTTCTTTACCTCTCACTAGTGGGTATGGTGGTTAAGTGCGCTGTCTGTCTTGCTTAACCATTTAGCTGCAAACTCAAATTGAGCACGAATCTATATCTTGTCTTTCAACAATTTAGTCGAACTTTGTGTTGAGCCTTTATGGGTAGAGGAAGCGGCATCTGGGTTACATGACCAAGATGGCTACCACGCCCATATATGGTAAAATCATTAAAAAATCTTCTCTAAAACCAGTGGGCTGATTTTCAAGAAACTTGGGTATGTAGTACCTAGGACTGCAGCTCAACATAATTGCTTTAAACAATGACAAATAATCAGATCACCTGCGGGAACAATATGTGATTATTGAGTAAAACAAAAATCATCAAAAAGATTACCGGTAGGAATCAAATACTTCATTTATTTAATCAAGCCTTCACACGACACTGGCATTTGTGTGCATATATATTTTCTTTCTTTTTCCATCCATCCATCCATCCATCCATCCACCCACCGACCCATCCGCCAGTCCGTCTGTCTGTCTGTGTCTGTCTGTCCGTCCGTACGTTTGTTCGTCCGTTCATCCGTCCTCCAATGGACCCCTCTCTGTAGTGTACCTATCCATCCATCCATCCATCCATCCATCCATCCATTCATCCATTCATCCATCATTCAATCTATCCATTCATCATTCAATCCACCAATCCATCCATCCATCCATCCATCCATCCATCCATCCATCCATCCATCCTTCCTTCCTTCCTTCCTTCCATCCATCCATCCATCCATCCATCCATCCATCCATCCTTCCATCCATCCATCCATCCATCCAAAAGCCATCCATCCATTGATCCGTTCTAAAGGAGGAGGGGGCGAAGCAACTAGGTGGGCGAAATAACTAAGGGGGCGAAAAGACCAGGATTTAGGGAGGGGGAAACAACTAGGGGTGCAAAATGAGGGCGAAACGACTAGGGAGAAACGGCTGGGTGGTGCGTCTTGGGGGCATAGTATCTGGTTACCCCACTAGCCAGAGGTAAAGAAACTGGTTGGATAAACTGGGAGGGACCATAGAAAGACATAGAATCAGGCCCCAGCACTATCTCCCTATCGATTGAACTAGCTCCTTGTCGAGAAGACTAGCTCGGACAGTAATTTCGTCATAAGTCGCAAGTAACGTAATCACGGCCAAAATTTTGTGCTTATTTCAAACTTTCCATGTTTCATCCCACTAGGGATGTTGCTTCTGGGGGTATGAAGGGCGTACTTTTGACGGAAAATGAAAATGTGTCGGCCAAAACCTCCGTGTTGACATAAATTGACAATTTTTCAGGTCCGTGATAAAACGTTTCCTTCCATTCATACTCAAGCGCTGCAAATTTCAATGACAAATTCTAGCGGGGTACAAAGTTAAATCATAACTATGTGGCACTGCATTGCCGGAATTTTTATGCCCCCGCGTATTCGGAGAATACCGGAAGGGCATTAAGTTTTACCCCTGTCCGTCCGTTCGTTCGTTCGTTCGTCCGTTCGTCCGTTTGTCCGGTGACATCGTGTCCGGGCCGTAACTCCTAAACCGTATGGAATATATTCATGAAACTTCACAGTTGCATTCATCACACTGAGACGATGTGTCATGAACAAGGAAGACAACTCTTGCTTTTTTGGTTTTTGAATTATCTGCCCTTGACTTAGTACCATATAGTAAACCGTGTCCGGGCCATAACTCCTAAACGGTATGGAATATATTCATGAAACTTCACAGGTGCATTCATCACACTGAGACGATGTGTCATGAATAAGGAAGACAACTCTCGCATTTTTGGCTTTTGAATTATCTGCCCTTCACTTACATCCATATATAGTCAAATGGTATGTCGTGTCCGGGCCATAACTCCTAAATCGTATGGAATATATTCATGAAACTTCACAGGTGCATTCATCACACTTAGACGATGTGTCATGAACAAGGAAGACAACGCTTACATTTTTGGTTTTTGAATTATCTGCCCTTGACTTAGTACCATATAGTAAACCGTGTCTGGGCCATAACTCCTAAACCGTATGGAATATATTTATGAAACTTCACAGGTGCATTCATCACACTGAGGCGATGTGTCATGAACAAGGAAGACAACTCTTGCATTTTTGGTTTTTGAATTATCTGCCCTTGACTTAGTACCAAATAGTAAACCGTGTCCGGGCCATAACTCCTAAACCGTATGGAATATATTCATGAAACTTCACAGGTGCATTCATCATACTGAGACGATGTGTCATGAACAAGGAAGACAACTCTTGCATTTTTGGTTTTTGGATTATCTGCCCTTGATGCATATATTTTATGATTGATTTGAAGTACATTTGTAATATTTTTATCCCCTCGCACAACATAGTTGTGAGGGGGGATATAGCATTACTTCACACAAATGTTCCTTATAAAAAAATCTCGAGTGAGTTCGACTTTTAAGGTCATGACCTCAAGGTCAAGGTCACTGTAGCTATTTTTAGAAAAACTTTGTCATCGCTCTAGGGCCTACATTTCTTCCACAATTTCATTATAACTTCACACAAATGTTCCCTATAAAAAAATCTCGAGCGAGTTCGACTTTCAAGGTCATGACCTCAAGGTCAAGGTCACTGTGGCTATTTTTAGAAAAACTTTGTCATCGCTCTAGCGCCTACATTTCTTCGCCAATTTCATTAAAACTTCACACAAATGTTCCTTATAAAAATTCTCGAGGTGTTAGACTTTCAAGGTCATGACCACAAGGTCAAGGTCACTGTGGCTATTTTTAGAAAAACTTTGTCATCGCTCTAGCGCCTATATTTCTTCACCAATTTCAATATAACTTCACACAAATGTTCCTTATAAAAAATCTCGAGGGAGTTCGACTTTCAAGGTCATGACCTCAAGGTCAAGGTCACTGTGGCTACTTTTAGAAAAACTTTGTCATCGCTCTAGCGCCTACATTTCTCCACTGATTTCAATATAACTTCACACAAATGTTTCTTATGACAATATCTCGAGCACATTTGACTTTCAAGGTCATGACCTCAAGGTCAAGGTCACTGTGGCTATTTTTAGAAAAACTTTGTCATCGCTCCAGCGCCTACATTTCTTCACTGATTTCAATATTACTTCACACAAATGTTTCTTATGACAATATCTCGAGCGAGTTCGACTTTCAAGGTCATGACCTCAAGGTCAAGGTCACTGTGGATATTTTTAGAAAAACTTTGTCATCGCTCTAGCGCCTACATTTCTTAACTGATTTCAATATAACTTCACACAAATGTTATCTCTAGCGAGTTCCACTTTCAAGGTCAATGTCACTCTGGCTATTTTTAGAAAAACTTTGTCATCGCTCTAGCGCCTACATTTCTCCACTGATTTCAATATAACTTCACACAAGTGTTTCTTATGACAATATCTCGAGCACGTTTGACTTTCAAGGTCATGACCTCAAGGTCAAGGTCCCTGTGGCTATTTTTAGAAAAACTTTGTCATCGCTCCAGCGCCTACAATTCTTCACTGATTTCAATATTACTTCACACAAATGTTTCTTATGACAATATCTCGAGCGAGTTCGACTTTCAAGGTCATGACCTCAAGGTCAAGGTCACTGTGGATATTTTTAGAAAACTTTGTAATCGCTCTAGCGCCTACATTTCTTAACTGATTTTAATATAACTTCACACAAATGTTTCTTATGACAATATCTCTAGCCATTTCGACTTTCAAGGTCAAGGTCACAATGGCTATTTTTAGAAAAACTTTGTCATAGCTCTAGCGACTACATTTCTTCACTGATTTCAATATAACTTCACACAAATGTTCCTATGACAATACCTTGAGCGAGTTTGACTTTCAAGGTCAAGGTCACTGTGGCTATTTTTAGAAAAACTTTGTCATGGCTCTAGCGCTTACATTTCTTCACCGATTTCGGTATAACTTCACACAAATGTTCCTTATGACAATATTTCAAGCTATTTCAACTTTAAGGGCAAGGTCACTGTGGCTATTTTTAGAAAAACTTTGTCATCGCTCTAACGCCTATATTTATGATTTTAATATAATTTATGATTGATTTGCAGTAAATTTGTTATATTTTTTATGAATGGCATTTGGCGGGGGCATCCGTGTCCTATGGACACTTTTTCTAGTTTTATAAATAGCTTACAAAGAAAAAACTGGTGATACAATTCTTCGAGACCTACCCTTGTTTACCAGTTTCTAGGTGATGGAGCTAGCTCGAGAGTTCCCGGATGTGTCGAGGGAACAAATTTCCATTGACTCATTTTCGAGCTAGATCCCCTGATTACCACCCGTGTAGATGGTTTCACCTCCACGCCTGAAGCTATGATAGACCTAGAAGATAACACTGCAGACCCAGACCAGACTGCTCTAGAAGGATCAGTTTGATCAGGGTCTACACTATTTGCCATTCCATCTGCACCTTTTGGACGTCTTGTTGGATCATAAAACAAATTTATTAAATTTTATTAAGAGAATATTTCAGCAAGTTGTCAAGGTGTCCGAATTTTTAGGAGTTTTACGTATCTCAAATATGATAGCTCCAAAGGCATGTTCGAGGCACCGTAGTCCGACTGAGACAAATAAAAAATACCAGCCTTGAAGATCCGACAATGATCTGATATCATCACAATAACACGCTTATCATATGACGTCGTTGATATGCAGTGGATATCGTCGTGTAATAAATATCGTATGGCCACACGTGTAATAACACTTTTGCGGGATTAAGTAACGTCATGACGACGTCCATATCAACCATGCATTTTTGTGGGAAAATATGTCAAATTAAAGGCGATAAAATGCAATTTAAAGTGGTCATATGATAAACAGAATCTTACACTCGTGGTCATTTCAAATGAAATTTATGAAACTCGCCGAAGGCTCGTTTCATAAATTTCATATGAAATGACCACTCGTGTAAGATCCTTTATCTATATAATTTTGATCCCCTTGAACCCCACTATTATTAGTAAAGCCTATTTGTCTTATTTCTGCTCTAAAATATAAGTTGTGGGTACGCGTTAGAACCGCCTCGATGCGGCGGTTCTAACGAGTACCCACAATCTATATTGTGAGCAGAAATAAGAATTATGACAAGTTTTCATCTGAAATTTTTCGTTTTTTCGGCGGTAAGGTTTTACCATGCATTTGTATAGGCGTGCATTCGTAATGAAAGCGCCAATGACAAAACAGTCACAAAAGATGAAAAACGTCAAATGTGATTTTAATGTGATTTTACACATTTTCAAAAGAGGAAAACAGCCGGCCTCGGTAGCTCAGCCAGATGCGCGTCTGATTGGTGATCAGGCGGACGCGGGTTCGATATCTGCCGGGGTCGGCAACAATTCTTTCGTGGAGATTGATTATGAAATCGTTTCTAAGGTCATTCTCTCCCTTCCGCTGATTCAAGAAGGACAGTTGTCAGTTTCCGGCGAAAGAATTTGCACTGTAGTGGTTAACCGCTTACGTATAAGACTACCCAGGAAAAGTGTGGATAGATAAACTGGCCGGCTCAAAAATGTTCTAAAATAATGTTGACTGGGCCGCTAAACGCCAATAGAAACAAACAAAAGAGGAAAACAAAAGGGTAACATACCAGAACTTATAAGTATTCCGATAGACCTTTCTTTCAGCCCTTTCATGATAGGGCTACCATACGACACGGGAAAATATTCCATACAATAAAGGACCACAGCCACAGCCCAACAGACGAAAATAATTTTCTTCATATTTGTATAAGAATCAAACTGCTGATGAAATTGCTTGTACATAGAGGATCTTACACGAGTCATTTCATATGGTCATTTCATATGAAATTTATGAAACGAGTCTTCGGCGAGTTTCATAAATTTCATATGAAATGACTACGAGTGTAAGATTCTGTTTATCATATGGCCACTTTACATGTAACTTGGATTTCATTGCCCTTAAATTTGACAAATTTCCGCAAAAATGCATTGTTGACATGGACGTCGTCATGACGTTACTTAATCCCGCCAAAGTGTTATTACACGTGTGGTCATATGGTTTTTATTACACGACGTTGTCCACTGCTTATCAACGACGTCATATGATAAATGTATTTATTGCATGTATCTGAAGGTGAATATACAACTGAACACAGTTCTGGTGTTTAAAACAAGACAACTGAACTGACTCACTATTTGCTAACCTGTAAACTGAACCAGTCTACTCTTAGAGGAAAAGTTTCTTCCACATCGGCAAATCTTTAAAGAGTTGTCACCCTTTATAGAGCATAGATTCGTCTTAAACTGGCCGATACACGTGGAAATGTGTTTAAGGCATTAGTTGATGTTGCCGGGTTAGTTTTCACTCATTGTAACCAATGGTTGGTCCTTATTACTGAATGTTTCAGCGATCGTTTGTGTATGTACAGGCTTGTCTGAGTCTTCAGTATTCGCCTGTATGATAGTAAGTGTCCCATCTGTATTTATAACATTTAATGATAAGACAAGGATCAGCCTGTGCATATACTCACTAAGGCGAGTTGTCGTTTACTTTAATTTTGAATAACCCGGATGCTATGCGATGTTCTTGCGGACTGTGAGGACTCTGACCAGACTGCGCGGATGCGCAGGCTGGTCTGAGCCCTCGCTGGGAGAGTAGGACTTATTATTATAGGTTTTGTTTAACATGTATAAATTGCTGTCTAATTAGAAATGGAATATTGTCTAATTATATGGTATTTAAAAATTACATACAATTACTTACTTTAAATTTTAAATGAGATCTTCCATGAAAACAAATACCGCTCATGTCAAACGCCATTAAAAAAGCTTTATAATCTATAGCTTATTTAACTCGATCATTGGAAGTGCTTACGTACCAGATAGGCGTGAATAGGCGTGTTTTCTTAATGAAGTTGATTTTGCCATCTTGTTAAAGCTTGTAAACAGGGGTTTTAGTCGAAATCATGAACAATAATAGCAAACGCCACAGATCCCGAAAGGCTAATTATAAACCGTCTTATCTGGATCTACACGATTTCCTTGGGTATTTGTATCGTTTATGGGTCAATTGTTAAGCTTGGTCGATTGATAAACAATCGACCCACTGGATCGATTGTATAACAATCGACCCAGCGTTACTAAAACTCCAGAAGCTTTCCAAATGCTTTTGTCCACGTGACTACCACTTACCATGTACAAAATCCAGCTTTCGGTTATTTATAGCCGCGCTGTTCTTGTCGGCGTGACGTCAGTATTGTTTAAAGAAGGTTATCTATGAAAAATAGACTGGCCCCGAGGTTATGAAACATTTTTTCATGCTCAGTTCAGCTGAGCATGAAATTTGAAGTGCTCATAAAAATGAAATACTAATAAGTTGAGTGTTTTTTTTTTCTTTCTCAGATAGCAGAGAATGTTATTTGTCCTGCTCACACATTTAAAAATGCCAACAATTGTTGGCATTTTAAAATATGTGAGCAGGACAAATTTCATGCTCAAGTGAGTTGAGCATGAAAAAAGTTTTATAACCTCGGGGCCTAGGCTCATGTGCATGGCAAACTGAACAGACGTCAAAGTACATAGCGTCTGATCAAGGCTGTGTAAAGCGCGTTTTCTGTAAAACATAAAATAGACTCATGGGCTGGGATACTGGCAAACAGTGTAGATTCTGAGCAGACGTCAAAGTACATGGCGTCTGATCAGGGTCTACACTGATTGCATAAAATAAACGGTAATTAACGAAACAATCCAAGTCTCCGTTCAGATCAATTTTCCACAACGGACCCTCGCTCTCGCCAATCGGGGCTTGGAGAAATAGATTGGGCTGCATGGTGCTTCTCCGCAGAGTTGAAATCGACCGAACATGAGTAAACAGCTTAGAAGGTCTAAGCCTGCCCAGGCAAAGCGATTCGAGTTGGACCGTCCTTGCGGTTTGTTTGGGTGGTAGGGCTTGAGATTCACTTCATCTCTATGTCGGGAAAAATCCCACAACAATCTCAACTCAAAAAGACTGACAGTGCTTTCAGTACTTTGATTCAGGCATTTGAAAGTGTTAAGCGGAATCGGAACTCCTTCTGGGAAGACAATTCCTGCAAAAGTGTTTTTGTCTCCCATGCCAATAGGGGTAAACTCTTACAGGAAAAAAATTGCTCCTAAAGACCAAATTCTTTCCATTAAGAGTTGACCCCTTTTTCAGAGGGACAAGGCTTATAGAAAAGCGAAAAGGAAGTCCCCAAAGTTGTTTCCCTTTGAAAAATGGCGGTAAAATCTGCCAGGTGTTCCCATTCCCCTTAAAAATCATGTAAAGTCCAATCAAAACACTGAGAGTACTTACTGGTGGGTGGATTATCTCTGAGTGTAGGCTGGGTAAATGGTCCTGAACTGAGAGAGATTTACACTGTTTCGTTAGCCCACCAATTTTAGTTTTTAAGCAAACAGAGTAGAACCTGATCCGACGCCGCATCTGGGTCGTCACTGGTTGCCAGCCCAACCAATGCTTCCAGTCAAGATGTAGCCTTCTTACACAACACTCTGACCTCACGGCTATCTATAATGCTAAATAAATAAAGGGGCCAATAACATGAAAACTAAAAATGGCGAAGATTTGCTGAATATTGAGTTTTCGATATTGAGTTTTCATTGATAATGTCGATATGAGAATTGTTTATTGTTACGTAGATTTTGTGATGTTTAGGGTTCTGTATTTCGCATGCGGTTGTTTCAGACATATTTTTAGAAGTAAGTCGATTCGGTCAAATGCGCCAGGCTCAGACAATATTTCGAAAACATACCGGCGCCTAAAGGTACACAAACAAAAGATCTTTTCTGAACGAGTGTGACATGGACTCAACCAAACACGAGGGGTGGGGATGTGTCGCGTAAATTCTCCCAACTACTTGTTGCTCAGAAAAGCTGCAGCGATTTGCCATTTTGTCAATAACAGGTCACGTGGTAAAGTGACTTCGATTGCTAAAAATGTTTCCAAACACCTTTGCGCACACACCTGCACGATAGTCCTCTTAACAGGGTTGCTTTGTTTGTTTGTTTGATTTGAGGTTTAACGTTCCCGTCAACACTGTATTTGCCATTTTGGAGAGGTTACTTCCAATTTTGTGCGAGTTTTACCCGACATTGAGATGAAATGACATCTCAAACCCTGTCGCCCATTGCAACCAATAGGGTTTATAAGCATGGAATTCTCGCACCGCTTTACCTGGGCAGGCTAAGATCCTCTTAGTGGTTTACCAGTACTCGTGTGCCGGTCGGTTTCAGATCTGCATGGAATCATCATGCAGCCCATCTATTTCTTCAAGCCCCGATGGGCGGGGGCTAATCATCTCGTTGTCGAAGCGATGGAAGCCAATATTCTTTATTTTCCTTTGGTTGGTTATTATTTGTTTCTGACAATAAAATCGGCATTTAATGGCACTGTACAGCTGCCAATAATCCGCCCCCGCACATCGGGGCTTGACGAAATAGATGGGCTGCATGATGCTTCCACGCAGAGCTGAAACCGACCGCACACGAGTACTGGTAAACCGCTTAGAGGATCTAAGCCCGCCCAGTCAAAGCGGTGCGAGTTGGACCGTCCCTGCTTATAACCCCTTTTGGTTTCATTGGGCTTGAGGTGTCATTTCATCTCAATGTCGGGTAAAAGTCCCACAAAATTGGAAGCAACGTCTCCAAAATGACCTATACAGTATTGACTGGGACGTTAAACCTCAAATAAAACAAGACACCGAGAAGATAAGAAGAACAAAAACAGCACTGCGCTTTCTCTGTCTGAATTGTTACTGGTGGCACTCATTGTGACATTCATTCACCAGGGACTATTTACTTAGTTTTATCAGTTACCCCCTTTATATATTGCATTGTAACGCATTGACCTGATAAAGATATGCTATCTCAGGACAAGTGAGCTTTATCACATCAACGTGACATTTCACTTTGAATGAATGAAGCGGACTACATGTACCGACAAAAATGGCTAAAAAGTTATAATAACTAGAAAAATTGGAAAAAAATACATTTAAAAAGATAAAAAAAATAATAAAATAAAAATAACGGTCAGCTGATAGTAAATATACTAATATATTCTGCGTCGGATTGGAACGCAATGACTTATCGTAAACTGCCGATTTAAAGAGTTTACACATTGATAAACTGATAAATAGAATACCAGTTAGACGTACGCATGCACTCATTTATAGATTTGTTTTTAGCTCACCGTCACGTAGTGACGAGGTGAGCTTTTGGGATCACTTTTCGTCCGTCGTCCGTCGTCCGTGCGTGCGTGCGTGCGTCCGTAAACTTTTTCTTCAAACGACATCTCCTCCTAAACCACTGAGCGGATTTTGACCAAACTTCACAGGAATGATCCTTAGGTGGTCCCCTTTCAAAGTTGTTCAAATGGTTCCGGTCCGTTGCACATATGGGTCACAGGAGCCAAAAATAGATTTTTTTCACTGAAAACTTAAAAAATCTTCTTCTCTGAAACTGCAAGGCCCAGGTCTTTGATATTTGGTATGAAGCTTCATCTAGTGGACCCCTACCAAGATTGTTCAAATTATAGTGCTGGGGCCAAAAATGCCCCCGCCCCGGGGCCCTTTGGTTTTACATGGGCTTATATAGGGAAAATCTTTAAAAATCTTCTTCTCTGAAACTGCAAGGCCCAGGTCTTTGATATTTGGTATGTATCTTTATCTAGTGGACCCCTACCAAGATTGTTCAAATTATAGTGCTGGGGCCAAAGATGCCCCCGCCCCGGGGCCCTTTGGTTTTACATAGGCTTATATAGGGAAAATCTTTAAAAATCTTCTTCTCTGAAACCGCAAGGCCCAGGTCTTTGATATTTGGTTTGAAGCTTCATCTAGTGGACCCCTACCAAGATTGTTCAAATTATAGTGCTGGGGCCAAAAATGCCCCCGCCCTGGGGCCCTTTGGTTTTACATGGGCTTATATAGGGAAAATCTTTAAAAATCTTCTTCTCTGAAACTGCAAGGCCCAGGTCTTTGATATTTGGTATGAATCTTCATCTGGTGGACCCCTACCAAGATTATTCAAATTATAGTGCTGGGGCCAAAGATGCCCCCGCCCCGGGGCCCTTTGGTTTTACATAGGCTTATATAGGGAAAATCTTTAAAAATCTTCTTCTCTGAAACTGCAAGGCCCAGGTCTTTGATATTTGGTATGAAGCTTCATCTAGTGGACCCCTACCAAGATTGTTCAAATTATAGTGCTGGGGCCAAAAATGCCCCCGCCCCGGGGCCCTTTGGTTTTACATGGGCTTATATAGGGAAAATCTTTAAAAATCTTCTTCTCTGCAACTGCAAGGCCCAGGTCTTTGATATTTGGTATGAATCTTCATCTTATGGACCCCTACCAAGATTGTTCAAATTATAGTGCTGGGGCCAAATATGCCCCCGCCCCGGGGCCCTTTGGTTTTACATAGGCTTATATAGGGAAAACCTTTAAAAATCTTCTTCTATGAAACCGCAAGGCCCAGGTCTTTGATATTTGGTATGAAGCTTCATCTAGTGGACCCCTACCAAGATTGTTCAAATTATAGTGCTGGGGTCAAAAATGCCCCCGCCCCAGGGCCCTTTGGTTTTACATGGGCTTATATTGGGAAAATCTTTAAAAAATCTTCTTCTCTGAAACTGCAGGGCCCAGGTCTTTGCTATTTGGTATGAAGCTTCATCTAGTGGACCCCTACCAAGACTGTTCAAATTATAGTGCTGGGGCCAAAAATGCCCCCGCCCCGGGGCCCTTTGGTTTTACATAGGCTTATATAGAGAAAATCTTTAAAAATCTTCTTTTCTGAAACTGCAAGGCCCAGGTCTTTGATATTTGGTATGAAGTTTCATCTTGTGGACCTCTATCAAGATTGTTCAAATTATAGCCCTGAGGCCAAAATTGGCCCCGCTCCTGGGCCCTTTGGTTTTTCATAGACTTATATAGGGAAAATCTTGAAAAATCTTCTACTCTGAAACCACAAGGCCTAGGTCTTTGACATTTGTAATGAAGCTTCAGCTAGTTGACCTCTACCAAGATTGTTCAAATTATAGCCCTGGGGCCACAATGCCCCCGCCCCAGGGCCCTTTGGTTTTACATAGACTTATAATAGAGATAATCTTTGAAAATCTTCTTCTCTGAAACAACAAGGCCCAGATCTTTGATATTTTGTTGTGTAGCTTCATCTAGTGGACCTTTGCCAACATTGTTCAAATTATAGTCTTTTGTTGATATTTGGTATGAAGCTTCACCTTTTTAGACCTCCCTCAACATTTTGCACATTATAACCCTGGGGTCAATAATGGCCCTCCCCGGGGCCCACTTGTTACTCTATGGATCAGGTGAGCGATCCAGGGCCATCATGGTCCTCTTGTTTTAATAGTTGTGCATGCGACGAGTTCAGAAGAGTAGTATTAGCAATGAGGGTTCTGGGACAACCCCCCCCCCCAACCCCACCTCCCGGGTCGGCCCAACCGAGTGAGGACATTTTTTTCCTCCCCGCAACACTGTGGGCCCCAACCCCCACCCTGGCTCCACCGAGAGGGGATGCAATAGAATAAAATATTTGTTTGCCCGCCATATCGCATGGCCAACACGTGACCAGCTCGCCAACAGCCCCACGGGGCGGGTTGCACGGGGCCCAGCGCAAACCAGCGGGTCCTATCATATTTACCCAAAAAGTTGTGTCTTAAGGCACCTTTACTGCACATCGCACCCAGTGCGTAAGAGGTCTTTTTATTTTGCCTCAGTAAAACACCATATCATATTACCATTATAGAAAAGTTTGTTCGTTTATTTTCCAATACATATATTTTCTACGCAGTAAGATATGACTACATCTATAATTTTGGACGAGTCCATGTTTTAGGTAAGTCACCTTCATTTGGGATTTTATATTGGCGCGATACAGATTTACTGAGATTCCTACTGCATTATATTATCCACTTGGGCACGAATTGTACATAATGGTATTATCAAAAACTTATTTATAATTTTAAAATCCTTTGAAAAAAAAAAAACCAAAAAAAAAAAACAAATCCGAAACCTGCTTTCCTTAAAACATGGAATAGTCTTGCCGAGCTTGAACGTTCAACTCTCAAAGGTCGTTGATACTTACATGTTATGAAGTAGCTTGTTTTATATATGACAGCTTTCAAACTTTTCTGAGTATGATAGGATAATAACATATTTATTTAGGAAGTAACCAATGATGTAAGTATTCTTTATTTTTGGTAACTTCACGGGTATAAATTATTTTTATTATCCCTGCTCCGGGACATAGGTTGAGGGTACATGTTAGAACGGTTCTAACGAGCGCCCACAACCTATGTTTGCAGTATAAATAAGAAAAATATCACCGACTCCATATGACATTAGCTGTTGGTGGGACGTAAAACTGAAACACACAGACAATTTAGTCTTAGATTAATTTTTTGGCTGGTTCAACATGAAAAGGGCCATCCTTCACTGAAAAAGTTTGTTTGTTTGTTTGATTTGTTTGACTTGAGGTTTAACGTCCCCGTCAACACTGTAAAGGTCATTTTGGAGACGTTGCTTCCAGTTTTGTGGGACTTTTACCAGACATTGAGATGAAATAACATCTCAAGCCCTGTCGCCCAATGAAACCAATAGGGTTTATAAGCATGGACGGGCCGACTCGCACCGCGGTTCCTGAACAGGCTTAGATCCTCTAAGCGGTTTACCAGTACTAGTGTGCGGACGGTTTCAGCTCTGCGTGGAAGCATCATGCAGCCCATCATGTTTTCTGGGCCAGACTAGCTAGTTTCAACCAATTAGGCCTCATCCAGGACCCTCAGATACTTTCAAAATTCCACAATGGAATTAATGATCCCAAAGGACAAGAATATAAGAATCTTATATGGGTGTGAGGGGTGGATGGAAAAATCCGTCCCGAGGGACACTGGCCGGCATCACGAGGCTTGCCGAGTGATGCCGGACAGTGATCCCGAGGGACGGATTTTTCTTTCCACCCCTCACACCCATATTGGATTCTTTTTCTTGCATACCTTCCATTTCTATTGCGAATTTTTAATGCTGCTGTCACTTCGGTTACCGACGTCCGCCATTTTGTGATGACACAACAGGAATGTTTCGTGACGTCACGCATGACGACGACGCGCATGAGGTTGTAATCAACCAGTGCATTTATCAAACACGCGATTATATTCGATTTGGGGTCGGAACACCAGGGTCAGAACATAAATTTCTATCCCAGGGTAAAATCACGGATTTCCTTGTCTGGTGTGCAAGAAAATATAATCTACACTATAAAAACCCGTCATAGAAATCATAAAAATGCTTAGTTTCGTTTTGTTCTTTTTTTCAGGTCACAACACGTTTTGATAATTTTAAAAGCTGATTGGAAAAATTGACGAATCACATGCAGGAGAACTACCCTGATTATGAAGTTTTTAAAAAATGGATATCACACTACAAACAGTGCAGCATAGGTCATCGCTCACGCCATGCGCGGTGTTATGGTAGATTATTGGTTATTCTTTCCTTGATAGGATAAAATCAACGCGCACGCCGTGCGCGGTGTTAGTATAGAACAATACACGGTGATTTTAACCTTCCACTAAGATGCGCGGTGTTATGGTAGATTGATTATTCTTTCCTTGGTAGGATAAAATCAACGCGCACGGCGTGCGCGGTGTTAGTACACAACAATATACAGGGATTTTATCCTCCACTTAGATGCGCGGTGTTGTGGTAGCCTTGATGAATCTAAAGTGGTAGGATAAAATCAACGTGCACGCCGTGCGCGGTGTTAGCACACAACAATACACTGGGATTTTATCCTTCCAATCAAATGTAGGTCATCGCTCACGCGGTGTTGTGGTAGATTGATTATTCTTTCCTTGATGATGATTTTATTGTAATAAAATTCCTCAAACCATTTTAATATCTTATTATTGTCTTAGTGTATGTGTATGATTGTTTATGGAGTTAGGCGTGCTTGTAAGGTAATTGAACCTTTCATCTAAGACAGACCCTAGAAAACAATTAAGGGGTATGAAGTTGGACCAGCTCATTGGGAGCCTACTTAAGTTTTTTAAGCTCGCCAGCAAGAAATATTCAAGTGCAACTCGGTGCAGGTTGGTTGAGTTCCTCTAACAGCTTCGTACGGGCCGTCATTAACGCCTCGTCTTTCGCACGTTGAAACAACTTCTTTTTTTCCACCGCCGACAAACCAAAAGTTTGTTTCTGGCGCTGACGAATTTCTTCTTTCATCTGATTGAATTTGTCGATTTCACAAAGAATCAGGCGAAATTCCGTTTCAGATATATTATCGTCGTTCAGCGCGATAGAAATGCGGTCGGCGATTGAGTTTAGCTTCGACTCAGCCAAGATATGAATCTCGTCGTGTTTTTTTGCTTTTGTTTGGAGTTTTCGTCCAATACATTTCCCGCCAACGCCCAGCAACCAACACACAATCGCCCCAGCTCCAAGGCCAATGGCGACAGGCGTCGCGATGATAGTTGACAAGAGCCCGACGCCAGAAGCAGCCAGCCCTACGCTAGTCGCAGTAAGCGCGGTATCAATCCCATCAACAACATTAGCCCCGCGAGGCTCTGAAGTCTCGTTCTTTTTCGAGACGGAATTTGACCTCGGCCACGTGCTGAAGGCGGTGTTTGTCTCCGGTTCCAAGTCCTGGGTAGAGGCCCATCGTGTACTACCCCTCGAGCTGGGTGGGTTTAAATAGACTAACTGGCTAATAATGACTATAGCTTTGTCTGGTGTGAGCGCACCGGGCGTAAATCGCAGCCTTTTGAGAGACGTTGGGCCTATAAAAATATTATGTAGGTCTAAATGACGGTAATCAACTTGGTGTTGGATTCCTTCAAGAGTGTACTGCACTCGAGGCGTTTCTTGAACTTGTATATAAATCCCAGCCTCTTTATTAGCATTTGCTTGACTCCACTTGAGCTTGAAGCCGGGTAACACATCAACAAAGTCGGCGGGTCTATCTCCGAGAATTAGAACAAGGATGTTCATACCAATGATTCCCGCTGGGGGGAATTCGAAGACTATTTTCAGGATTCCCTGCCGGTTGTTGCTTGTCTTCAGCACGTTATCTTCGGAAACGACAATGTTCTTCGTCCCGGGGATATATGAGCACAGTCGAGTGCCACTATTCACTACCTTCCTAAATTTGTGCTCCTTTCCAGTCACAACGTACGGAGACGAGATTTGTATGTCAATAAGCCACCCCGTTTGTTGGATGGGGTCTGCAAAAGCAACCAACTTGCTCCCAGTGAAGGCCAGCGTATGAACCCGCTTTGGAACGGCATGTGAGGTATCTTCGTCGCTGAGATCACCGAATGCCAATGACCCCACTTGGGCGACCTCTTTTCTTTTGTAGACTCCCTCAGAGAGCTGGAAGGCGTACAATCGATCTTCCTTCCCATCCTTATCGAACCCCTAAGTGTCACCACGATCAGCCAAAGCCACCCCATGGCATCTTCTGACCCCACCGGGGCCGCTTGCGTCAACCATTCCTTATATGTAGGGTTGCGCTCATATACTCAATGGTAACATCTCCCCGTTACTATCTCTAAGTGAGATAGTTAGCTGTGAAACAGGCCCTGACGACAACCTTTTGTACTGTCAGACGGGAAATGATTCAGTTCCACCAGCTCCACACTTTTCGTTCTCGACGGGGACAGATCTAAGCAGTGTAGAGGGGCGACCGTTATGCAGATTGTCTGAAGTACTTAATTCAGCAAGATGAAAGTAGACCTCACGATGGACTGCCAGCTTGTGTGGTTCATTTGCAGTGAACGTCTTGGTGCGGCCTCCTTCCAAGTAATGGCCATTGTTATTGATCAGCGCCACAGGAGGGGGTTTGAAAGTATCGGAAAAGCCTAAGATATAAACTAATTCGCGATTCATTGCTTAACTTCTCCGGGCTTTAAATTATTGGTTTAGACTCATATTCTAGGCAGGATTTTAATTATTTGGACCCCATTTTGATTTATATTAGTCTTTGAATCGACTGCCTATTCAAAATTCGCAAAATTGCAGTATGTTTCCTCTGGCTTTCTTTGCCGGATCATTACAGGGTCACTGATGAGGCTTTATTAGCCGCAACTACGTGGTATGACCCATCTTCTTTCTTATGAATGTTTTCATTGCTCTTAAAGGAACTCATGTTTGATTTTTATTTGCCTTCACTGCAGCTGGTGTTGTGCCGTGTGGCGGCCGTAAAATGTATCCCCGTACATCAGTCATAGTGCAGTTTATATTTTACTTTTGGTCCTTTGAGATCAGCGTGAATATTCTGAGAAATCAGAATTAATATATTGGTTTAGACTCATATTCTAGACAGGATTTTAATTATTTGGATCCCATTTTGATTTATATCAGTCTTTGAATCGACTGCCTATTCGAAATTCGCAAAATTGCAGTATGTTTCCTCTGGCTTTCTTTGCCGGATCATTACAGGGTCACTGATGAGGCTTTATTAGCCGAAACTACTTAGTATAACCCATCTTCTTTCTTATGAATGTTTTCATTGCTCTTAAAGGAACTCATTTTTGATTTTTATTTACCGTTAATTGCAGAAGACCAGAGGATTTATCTAGTGTGAGTTCGGCGCCCAACCGTTGAAACACGTTTTCGTTCAACTCACAGACGTTATAATACCCGTCAGGTATTATTTTTTCAGTCTTTTTATTTGAGACCTTATTGTTCCTTTTCGCCGTGCTTATGTTGTACCACCAGTGATAATACGTCAAATCGCAGAAAGCAATCTCTCGCTCACCCGCAGACAGGGTCCTGGCAAGATTGATTGGCACATCGTTTTGAACGTCAGTGAGTGTGATGTACATGATACTCACCTAAATGGGTATGGATACAAAGGCGTTTACGTTTAACAGCTTGACAAAATATCGGGCAGGCGGCCATTTCAAATATAAGGAGTCAGCAGCAGGGGAGCCCAACCTAGTCATAATGGTCGACGATAAGGGAAGGCACTTCCTTGCCAAATACCCGAACATCTTCGATTATCAAAATCATCCGCTTACACGCAAACAAAAGGCAAACGCGGTGTGGGACAACACCTGGCAGCATTATCAAAACCCTCCGCTTACCGGGGACGTCACTTAAGCAAACAAGGCGTGGGACAGCTGGCAGCACACCCCCTCCAGCTGGTGGCAGTGCCAGCTGAACTTTGCGGTTTGGTGCGCAACCGCTGGATGTGGTGTTTCATTCCAGGACCATCTCCAAGCGGAGGAGCCCCTTCTTGCAAGCCTGTATTGCTTCCATGTTTATTTTACGACGAGGCGTCTGCTTGAGAAGCTAAAATCGCCCTCCCTGGGGACGAGTCCTATTTATGGTACGATAACCAATATGACTCGAGGGCCTACAAGCGGCTTTGCGAGGAGTTCGCCGTTTCGCCTTCTACAGATTGGAGGCAAAAGCGGGACTACGGGTGTCAAGGCCTCGGATCTTTTAGTACACTCATGACCCTTTTCGGGGAAATACCGCAGTGATCACAGCTCCGATGGCCCCTTCTTTCACCCGAAGGATGCCATACGCCATAATGCGGATATTTCAAAGGCGTGGACGATGTTCATTTTCGATAAATCAGATGGCTTCACGCAAGCGGGTGTCGTGCGCCTCAACGACTCGATTCAGACTTATGTTTGGGCAATCCTGGGAGCGCAAGCTCAAACCCGTTCCAACATTCTCAAAGTCGGATCGGGGTTCGACACCCAGAAGCAGTTTACGGCGAATCTCGAAGACGCCATCGCCTCACCCGTCGACATCCCCAGCAGCATCGATCGCTATCAAAAGACGTTGCAATATTCATCCACACCACTGGATTACGTTTGCGGGAGAGCGCTCTACTTGATGCCGAGCGACATGGCACTCCATCCAGGCAATGTCCAAGGTTATAATAACCAAATCCAAATAGCGGGGTCAGACGCTGCCATCGGCCACAACCCAGGAATAAACAAGGCGGCACTAATTCAACCTGCCTCTAAAGTCGATAGGACATTCCAGGGGAAAACTGCCGCACCAGCCGGGACCGATCCGCGAGTACTCGCAGGGCCACCGCCCGAAGGGTCGCCTTCGTCTGCCATGGTTGCTCCGGACCGAAATCCGGTCTAGCAGCAGGGGGGGGGGGGTGAATGGACTTTTTGTTTCAG
This sequence comes from Lucinisca nassula, assembly GCA_963580285.1. Classification (NCBI taxonomy): domain Eukaryota; kingdom Metazoa; phylum Mollusca; class Bivalvia; order Lucinida; family Lucinidae; genus Lucinisca; species Lucinisca nassula. The sequence continues at coordinate 129,059 of OY757021.1, forward strand.
CCATGAAAGCTCCATTTAACCCATTAAGCTTCCCACCTCATTTTGACCCAAATATATTCTTTTTTTGGTAAATTAAGCCTCCCAACCCAAACATCAATATTTCCATTTGGCAAATTAAGCCTTCCAACCCAAAAAGAATTTCCACCCCAACTGCCTGCGACATACCAAGGGCACTCGGCGAGTGCCTCGTATAGGCAAAACCCCAGAGCCCCAGGGGGCGGCCCACCACCATCGCCGGCCTTGGGGATCGGGTCCGGGATAAGGATGTAACCTATTTAGACAAGTAGTTGCAAAAGACATAAAGGTAAATTAGGCGCAAACTGAAAGCGTCGAAGCCGTGCACTAAACGATGGCCCATCTCTGCCCAAGCCGCGCCCGCTCCCCCGGGCGGCCAACCGAGCCCTTCTCACCCCTGACGATGTTCACATGCACCTTCGAAGCCCTGATCAGCAACATCGGCTGCCCCCACAACGAGCACACGGACATCCTCGGCTCTCGGATTGCCGCAGGCCTGGGAGGGGCCGTCAAGGCCTTAAACAGCAACTATGGCCACTTCTGCGCCCCCGGCTTCGAGCAGTTCTTGAAGGCCCCGGCCAAGGCCGGCCGGCGGCCGGCTGGCAGCGGCAACCAACGGAAAACCCAGGGCGACGCGACCTGCTTCAACTCCGCCCTCGAGCCGACGATCGTCCCCGGCCTCGAAGATGCGCCCCCCGCGCTGGTCCCTCCTCGAAGAGATTCCCGGAAAGTATTACGCCGTCAAATCTTTCCCAACGGCAGGGCACGCACAAGTTCCAGGGGTCGTTTGCTCCGACTTCTCAGACGGCGTTTTTGTTGCGGCCCTGTGGGCTCGCTTCTTGACGGAGGCCGTGGTCTGGTCGCGGCAGATCATGGTGAACTTCAAGTTCCATCTGAACTACCAGAGCGACCGAGTCGTCCTCAACCTGGCGCGCATCGTCGAACACCTGGGGCGCGCCAAAGATGGAAGGAGGGGACCGTACCCGATCCGTGAAATCAAGGCCCCCCAGGACGGTCAGAACATTTCGTTCAAACTCGTGTGCCACATCGGGGAGGCCAAAACGAAAAAGGTCCGGGTCAATATCTTTTACCGTGGGAAGGTCAATATCCTGGGGGCTCGAGATTTCGAAGTCCCCCGGGTTATCCGCAAATATCTTTCGGTACTGGTCAACTCCCAGTGGACTGAGCTGGTGGGTCTCAAGCCCCTTCCGGACGCCAAGCGCGCAGGGCTCGATGCGATCCTGTGGCTGGCGGAGGAGTTTGTGGCCGAGTTCGGCTTCCGGGATAAGGAAGTAACCTATTTAGACATGTAGTTGCAAAAGACATACCGGTTTTAACGTTCACCATGCCTAAGGGACACAACAATTGTAAGTGGTTGACTTTGGGCTCGGTTGAGTCCTGTGGTAAGAGTTGTATGGAAGAGCACTGTAAAACCCACCGCATGCGTCTTTGCAAGGGTTAATGCACGCGGCCATGCGAGGTTTGTGGGGCTGGGGTTACAAACAAACATCGACTTTGTTCGTCGCATGGGTATGCAAGTGCGTGGAGCCGTGCAACCATAGCGGTGAAGAAGGAATTTAAGCGTTTGTCTGATATCGATATTTCCTATTAGAGAATAATTTGATAACTGGTATACCTATCCGCAACTATGGAAGAACTGATCAATCAAATCCTTGCAGAGCCCGACCCAGTCCCAGACAACCATAGCGGTGCAGAAGGAATTTAAGCGTCTAGCCGCCATCGACATTACCACTTAGAGAATAGTGATTATCCCAATACCCAATTAGAGAATAATTATTTTTAATTAGAGAATAATTTGATAACTAGTATACCTATCCGCAATTATGGATGAACTGATCAATGAGATTCTTGCAGAAATACCCGGCCCAATCCCACAGGGTCAACAATTTACCGACCTGGATGGTCAGGTCCCTCACTCGGTGGGGCTTCCAGCCGACCAGTGGGTCGAGATTCTTAACGACGCCAAAGAAGAGTTCGAAGTTGATAGTGCCGCTGTGGTCTTCTCTACATGGAGGGTGGAAGAAGAAGACCCCTTTGACGTCGGTGATATCGAGTGGGTCGACGGTATGCATGCCAGAGCGGACCGAATGGCTGTGGATGCCAGTATGACAGACGAGAGAGCGGCAAGGCTGCTTGGAAGCCTTCCGGAGGGCGGGTTTCATCTGAAACTCAAATTTCTCCGTGGGCTACAGGATGGCGACTGGGTCGTTGAAGACAAATTCGACCCAGTCCGTGCGGAGAGAAGGAAGGGACAGGCTGTCGTCGACATCTCACGGGACACAAAACCTGGCGTGTTGACTGGAATCGATAAAGTCTTCTAGCAGAACGCCAATCCCGTCACTGCAGTTGCCTACGGCCTCTACGCAATCAGAGACCCAGATCCGGCCAACCTCGCCCCACTAAGAGATGGCGACCTCAACTGTGTGGCCCAGAGAGTTGTTGAGCACTTTGAAGGCGCCCTGAGGGGCCAGGGTTTGACAGCAACGCGTCGCCAAAAATACAAGAATGGGAGATGAGAGTCCACAGAGGTGGAGCGACTGTTCGCGACGTGGCCGAACTGGAAAAGATACTCAAAAGAGCAATCATCCTGAGGGACATTGCTGGTGAGGACATTTTCAACAGTGGCAAAAATGGTAGAGGTGGGAATGGCGGCCATAGATCCGTAGAACTCATCTGCCACAACGGCCACGCTTGGTCCAAAGACCTCCACTTCCCCCAGAGTAGAGAGGTCCACATCTACGAGGGCGACATCTGGCAGGCTATTCGGGAAGCAACCCGTGGGGAGCCGATTGCGGTCTAGCTCCTGGGCGACCAGGACATGCATGTAGGCCGACAACTCTCAGTCGACCAGTTCGTGCTCCAGGACGGCCGCACCTACAGGATGCGGGAGGTCCAAGAGCGACTACAAGCAATCTGCGCCAAACTGGGCAACCCTGAACTCGCTGAAAGAGCCTTCGGCGAATATCACGCGGCCAGTATTGTGGCAAAGGAAAGGAACGGTTGGAAGCCAACCCCAGCCAACCTCCTTCCAGACGTCGAGAAGGCCTGTGTGGAGCACGGTCACGGCGGCCTCTGGAACTCTATGAATTATGACACGAGGGAAGTCGTAAGCATCGACATGAAGGCCTGCTATCTCCAGGGCATGGGTGAAGCCAAAGCCTATTTCCAGCGGCTCGGACACCCAACCCACCGGATGGTCCGTGTAGCCATCAATGGCGCTCTCCCCAAAGACATATGTACATGCTTCGGCGAGATTCAAGAATGGGAGTTTGATGCAACCTGCCATCCTGTCATCCCTGCCTGGTTCGGGAAGCATTTCTCCTCCGATGGTTGGGTCCCGACACAGCTCCTTGCCTATCTGACAGAGTCTGGTTTGTTGAAGAGTCTCAAGGTTCGGGAAGCCATCATCTCCTTTAAGAAACAAACTGATATGTGGTTCCCAGAAGACCGCAACCAAGGTTGTAGTGTCATCGGTAAATTCACCCAGGGCGCAAAAGCTGCTACCGACGAAACTGGTGGCAAAAGACTGACACGAAGGCTTGTGACCGACCAGGGAGAACTCGACTTACTCGTGCGAGATACTTGCGAAAGCGGCACCTTGGTCGGAGCTCCCGAAAGATGTCCCCTGGGTTATATTCTCACGTACTACGACGGCTCCCAACCGCAGTACACCCATCTAAGGGCGAACATGCTGGCCTACGTCCACATCAACCTCCTCTCCATGCTTTCGAGGTTTGAACCCGATGAGGTGGTCCGAGTGGCAACCGATTCTATTTATGTAAAGAAAACGGCACCCTACAAACTAGACGGCGTTGGTGTCTTCAAACCTCATGAAATCCACCCAAAAGGAAAATGTCGTATCTGTTACACCCGCCACGAGGAGGAGACACTAATGCCACCACGAGACGTGATTGCCCCAGCCCAGTGGCGTGACATGGATGAACAACTCTACATGCCATTGTGACACGCGGTCTACGCCCCTGACCCTAAATATATAGCAAACATCAAAAACCTGCCCGATTCGTCCGCGCCACTTTATGACGATCCCCTGACCCGACATCAGTTGAGCTACCTAAACTTAGGCGGGGGAAGCGGCAAGACCACCCGGGCGATTGAGCTCTTCCGCGACAAGAACCCCCTCGTCTTCACCCCAACCCATCGCCTGGCCAAAGAGATGCGGGCCAGGGGCGTCCAGGCCCAGACCTATCACAGCTTCTTCCGCTGGAGTGGCCAGACGGACTGGACACCCGAAAGGATGGGACAGAAGTTCATTCCCCGCGTGATAATCTGGGATGAGATTTGCACAGTGCCCCGCCCCACTCTGGGAACCTTCCTCGACTGGCTCGATTTTCGGGGCGTCCTGGTCGTCTGTTGTGGCGACCAGGGGCACCCGCCCCCAATCGCCGGAGAAATGCCGCACAACTGGCTGCGGCGGAGAGCCGATTACTTTGAAGAGGTCCTGACCGACCACAGGGCAAAAGAACCGGCTCTGAAAGCTCTTAAAAGGGAGATCCGTCTCCTACCAGACCGAGTACAGTGTCGGGCTATGAGACAAGCGTTACCGGCCTGCCTTGGATGGGATAGATTCGTAGAAGCTTGGAAGCCGGGTGACTTGATCCTGACCTCGAGGCAGAAGGTTCGCGACAAGGCCCAGATTCGGCTGTTCGAGAGTCATGAGAAGAATTTTCCTGACCTCCCCGTTCCTCTGCTATATCGTCCCAAGGATACTCGGCGGCAAAACATAATGGTCACCATCCCTGGGCCCTTGGTGTTGGATGGTGAGCGAGACCAGCAGGAGCTCGTTCTGCACGACGTTGTCGAGGTTTCATTGCAACGGTATATGGGGCCAGGACTGGGCTCTTGGCCATGCCGTCACAGTCCACTCAAGCCAAGGTCTCACCATCGCAGACCCACCAAGTCTGGATTATTGATGACTTCCTGCAGTGGTCCAATCTCGCATATTTGGCAGTTTCAAGGGTGGAGTACATGCTCCAGCTCGAAAGGGTAGTCTGTCCCCCAGAGGAGGGTTCTGAGGGGCCACCCATACTCACCGAGCAGCAGCTTCGCAAGGTTATTGCGAAGAAGCTTGTGGCTCACAAGCGACAGGACCAGGCCAAGGGGCTAAGGTTAAACCTGAAGGTTGGTCAAATCCTAGAACTCAAGGAGGCACAGAACAATCGCTGTGCCGCGTGCGATATTGAGCTCCTATGGGCTTACCAACCAAAGGACACCCAGTAGTTCAGTGTTGACCGGCTGGACAATACCCAAGGCCACACCCGTGACAATGTTCGCCTGACGTGCCTGGAGTGCAATAGAAAAAGAGGTTGTGCGGTCCTCAGCGTCTAAGGACCCATCCGGAGGAAGCTGAGTGTCGCGAGGCACAACAAGAAGTTCTTCGCGCACAAAGCCGCGCTGAGGTCCATCCTGCAAGTAATACACCACGGGCTCATCAGACTTGGTGACTGTGCGCCCGAGCCGGTGCACATCCAGGGACCATATGGGATCAGTCGCTCGCCAGCGCCCCCTTCAAGTTCGCCAGGCTGGTACAAATAACGAACGCCGACGCCGGAGGGGATTATTGTCTCCTCGAGACCAACAGGACGACCAGCAACTATACAGGAGGGCTTTTGTGCCACCGATCGCGCCCTTATGGCCTCAGAGGGCTTTTTGCCGGTCGGGTGACCTCACCATTCAAGGCTGTTACAATGGCAGGCAACCTTTTCACCCACTCTGAAGACCGCTGACCAGACGTGAGTCGCATCTCTTGAGCGTATTGGTGTCCGAAGAGCCGCTCTGCGAGGGTCCGGTTCCAGCGTTCTACGATGCCTTGGTCCCGATGGATGTCAACCCGACCGCGCCGAACCCGGACAGAGTGCTTTGCCAACAGCTGGCTGACAGAGCCCATGAACTCACGACCGGGGTCGACCTGGAGCAATTTGGGCCACCTGAACGGGCCTCGCCTGTAGATGCGAGACAAAGCTTCAGCAACCTCTTTGGCTTCTTTAGTGGCCAGAGGCTCAGCTTCTTTGAAGCGTGAGGCTACATCAACCACGGTAAGGGCGTATTTGTACGTGCGCTTGCGAACACGGTCGTGTGGTAGAAAGAGCAGGTCAGATTGATGGACCTCGTTCGGTTTGGTGATGTCGAATTTGGGTCGTGGCCGTGCTGCGGGGCGGCGAGGTAGATCTGCCAGATGGCCTGCTTCTTCAACCAAGCTCGGGCCACATCTTCTGAGGTCTTAGCCGCATAAGCCAGCTTCTTTATGGCCTCAAGACCCCTTCAGTAACCCTTAGGGCTGTAATAAATATCCGCAAGGCGCCGATCCATGTTTTATTGTTGCATTAAGTCTCTAACGGAAACAACTGCTTGTCTTGGCAGCCTGCACTCTTTTAAGCTCGCCAGCAAGAAATATTCATGTGCCACTGTGACCAGCTTTGTCCAACTCTTCCAACAGCTTGGTACGGGCCGTCATTAACGCCTCGTCTTTCGCACGTTGAAACAACTTCTTTTTTCCTCCTCCGACAAACCAACAGTTTGTTTCTGGCGCTGACGAATCTCTTCTTTCATCTGATTGAACTTGTCGATTTCACACAGAATCAGGCGAAATTCCGTTTCAGATATATTATCGTCGTTCAGCGCGATGGAAATGCGATTGGCGATTGAGTTTAGCTTCGACTCAGCCAAGATACGAATCTCGTCGTGTTTTTTGGCTTTTGTTTGGAGTTTTCGTCCAATACATTTATTCTTCCCTTGATAGGATAAAATCAACGCGCACGCCGTGCGCGGTGTTAGTATAGAACAATACAGTGAGATTTTATCCTTCCACTAAGATGCGCGGTGTTATGGTAGATTGATTATCCTTTCCTCGGTAGGATAAAATCAACGCGCACGGCATGCGCGGTGTTAGCACACAACAATAAACTGGGATTTTATCCTTCCACTTAGATGCGCGGTGTTGTGGTAGCCTTGATGAATCAAAAGTGGTAGGATAAAATCAACGCGCACTGCGCTTTGCGCGGTGTTAGCACACAACAATACACTGGGATTTTATCCTTCCAATCAAATGTAGGTCATCGCTCACGCGGTGTTGTGGTAGATTGATTATTCTTTCCTTGATGATGATTTTATTGTAATAAAATTCCTCAAACCATTTTAATATCTTATTATTGTCTTAGTGTATGTGTGTGATTGTTTATGGAGTTAGGCGTGCTTGTAAGGTAATTGAACCTTTTATCTAAGACAGACCCTAGAAAACAATTAAGGGGTATGAAGTTGGACCAGCTCATTGGGAGCCTACGTTAAGTTTTTTAAGCTCGCCAGCAAGAAATATTCAAGTGCAACTCGGTGCAGGTTGGTTGAGTTCCTCTAACAGCTTCGTACGGGCCGTCATTAACGCCTCGTCTTTCGCACGTTGAAACAACTTCTTTTTTTCTACATCCGACAAACCAAAAGTTTGTTTCTGGCGCTGACGAATTTCGTCTTTCATCTGATTGAACTTGTCGATTTCACAAAGAATCAGGCGAAATTCCGTTTCAGATATATTATCGTCGTTCAGCTCGATAGAAATGTGGTCGGCGATTGAGTTTAGCTTCGACTCAGCCAAGATACGAATCTCGTCGTGTTTTTTTGCTTTTGTTTGGAGTTTTTGTCCAATACATTTACCGCCAAAGCCCAGCAACCCACACACAATCGGCCCAGCTCCAAGGCCAATGGCGACAGGCGTCGCGATGATAGTTGACAAAAGCCCGACGCCAGAAGCAGCCAGCCCTACGCTAGTCGCAGTAAGCGCGGTATCAATCCCATCAACAACATTAGCCCCACGTCTGTATTTCTTGTACAGCGAGGCTCTGAAGTCTCGTTCTTTTTCGAGACGGAATTTTACCTCGGCCACGTGCTGAAGGCGTGTTTGTCTCCGGTTTCAAGTCCTGGGTAGAGACCCATCGTGTACTACCCCTCGAGCTAGGTGGGTTTAAATAGACTTCTGGCTAATAATGACTATAGCTTGGTCTGGTGTGAGCGCACCGGGCGTAAATCGCAGCCTTTTGAGAGACGTTGGGCCTATAAAAATATTATGTAGGTCTAAATGACGGTAATCAACTTGGTGTTGGATTCCTTCAAGAGTGTACTGCACTCGAGGCGTTTCTTGAACTTGTATATAAATCCCAACTTCTTCATTAGCATTTGCTTGACTCCACTTGAGCTTGAAGCCGGGTAACACATCAACAAAGTCGGCGGGTCTATCTCCGAGAATTAGATCAAGGATGATCGATGATGTTGGCAAGTTCATACCAATGATTCCCGCTGGGGGAATTCGAAGACTATTTTTAGGATTCCCTGCCGGTTGTTGCTTGTCTTCAGCACGTTAGCTTCGGAAACGACAATGTTCTTCGTCCCGGGGATATACGACCACAGTGGATTGCCACTATTCACTACCTTTCTAACTTTGTGCTCCTTTCCAGTCACAACGTACGGAGACGAGATTTGTATGTCAATAAGCCACCCCGTTTGTTGGACGGGGTCCGCAAAAGCAACCCACTTGCTCCCAGTGCAGGCAAGCGTATGAACCCGCTTTGGAACAGCGTGTGAGGTTTCTACGTCGCTGAGATCACCGAATGCCAATGACCCCGCTTGGACGACCTCTTTTCTTTTGTAGACTCCCTCAGAGAGCTGGAAGGCGTACAATCGATCTTCCTTCCCGTCCTTATCGAACCCCTCAGTGTCACCAAGATCAGCCAAAGCCACCCCTTGGCATTTTCTGACCCCACCGGGGCCGCTTGCGTCAACCATTCCTTATATGTAGGGTTGCGCTCATATACTCGAATGGTAACATCTCCCCGTTGGTATCTCTAAGTGAGATAGTTAGCTGTGAAAGTGGCCCTGACGACAACATTTTGTACTGTAAGACGGGAAATGATTCAGTTCTTCCAGCTCCACACTTTTCGTTCTCGACGGACCAGCTGACGACCCGCGACACGGGGAAACTGGAAAACAACAACAATCGACGGAGACAGCTCCAAGCAGTGTAGAGGGGCGACCGTTATGCAGATTGTCTGAAGTACTTAATTCAGCAAGGTGAAAGGAGACCTCACGATGGACGGCCAGCTTGTGTGGCTGCTCTGCAGTGAACGTCTAGGGGCGGGGTTCAATACTTTTCAGGTCACCGTTGACAAGGGTAAAAGTTGGGGGACGAGGTCTGAAAGTATTGTCGGAAAATCCTAAGATATTAGCTAATTCGCGATTTATTATAACTTCTCCGGGCTTCACCGTTAATTGCAGTAGACCAGATGGTTCATCTAGAGTGAGTTCGGCGCCCAACCGTTGAAACACCTTTTCGTTCAACTCACAGACGTTATAATACCCGTCAGGTATTGTTTTTTCAGTCTTTTTATTTGAGACCTTATTGTTCCTTTTCACCGTACATATGTTGTACCACCAGTGATAATACGTCAACTCGCAGAGAGCAATCTCTCGCTCACACGCAGACAGGGTCCAGGCAAGATTGATTGGCACATCGTTTTGAACGTCAGTGAGTGTGGTGTACATGATAATCACCAATATGGGTATGGATACAAAGGCGTTTACGTTTAATAGCTCGACAAAATATCAGGCAGGCGGCCATTTCAGATATAAAGAGTCAGCAGTAGGGGAGCCCACCCTAGTCATAATGGTCGACGATAAGGGAAGTCACTTCCTTGCCAAGTACCCGAACATCTTCGATTATCAAAATCATCCGCTTACCCGCAAACAAAAGGCAAACGCGGTGTGGGACAACACCTGGCAGCATTATCAAAACCCTCCGCTTACCGAGGACGTCACTAAGGCAAACAAGGCGTGGGACAGCTGGCAGCACGCCCCCTTCAGCTGGTGGCAGTGCCAGCTGAACTTTGCGGTTTGGTGCGCAACCGCCGGATGTGGTATTTCAAACCTCACCTTTCATGTTTTCGTGATGGGGGTAGGGGTGGTATTTCTGCCCAAAAACTCCGCGTCGACGAGGCGGTTCTAACGATTTCCCACAATCCAAATTACATAAATCGGGTCAAGATCAGGGTGTCACTTTGCACTTTGGGCATGTTATGTGGTAGAAACACAAAGCTAATTGACCTCAGCCAGGTTTACTTTTTATATTCATATAGCAGAGGTACCAGGCTTTCATGGCATGTCTCATAATTGGGTGTATTGAGATGCATATTGCTTTTATAAAACATTACATACCCAAAAATTGCCATTTTTCCTATTTTATGCTATGTCACATTTTTTTTTTCAAAGTAACGTATCTTCCATATTAGTTCTCACACGGTCATAAAACAATGCAAAGTCATGAAGACATATGCCTACTTTTGATTTTTTTTTACAGAATAAATTTTGGTCAATTAACTAAAATTTCAGGATGGGAAATATAAAACCCTAGCTTTGTTATATTTCCCATTTTTTAGGGTTATTGCACTCTGTCGCCTAAGCTTTATGCAAAAGGATCAAAATTAGTCTTAATAAGATAATTTGACAGTCCAGAAACTATTAGCGAAGGAACAACTGCTTAAAGTCTGGTTTACCCTCTCAAAATACATATTTATTATTTTGAAAAAGCTATATTTTCTGTAGAGTCCGTAGCCACTACTTTCTACATCAAAATGAAACAACCATAGCTTTCTAAATTAATTCAATTTACCTTGATGTTTTACAGATTGTGGGGCTGGCTACTGATGTCCAAGGCCTAGGAACTGAAGCTAATAGCAAATGAAGCAGCGACCAATACAGTTTGTCCGTAGCCCCGTAGAGTCCGTAGCCCCTTGAAAATTAGGACTTTAAAACCTTAATAATTTTGTTTTTGTGTCTTTTTATTTTGGATGGCCATATGGCCATTTTGTGGGAAAGTAACTGTCCTTATGGCCTTCCTTTGTTTAGGTTTCCATTATGGTCTGGTCGCTTAATGTTTGTGTTTCTTTCCCTTTGGTGTCTTTGATGGGTGGAGTAAGTTAATTGTATCGATTCCTGATCTTTTTTTTACTTCTACTATGTCTTCTTTTACTAAAAAAATCTCATTAAGTTTCATGTGTTTTGAATAAATAAAACTTGTTTCAACTCAATTTTGCTATCTGACATCCAAAGAATGGTTATGTGTTGACAGAAAATCGAAAAAAGTAAATTTGATTGACAGTGTTTGAAGGAGTCCTAACTAAGCCTTGTACTCTTGTATTCTTTCTGATAAACAATGTAAAATTTGGGGTTTCAATTCAAGAAAATGAGTAGGATTAAACCCATTTTAGCGATCTAATTTGACCAACTTATGTTTTAATTAAGCGGTTCAACAGGGGCTACGGACTCTACAACAAACATAGCCGCTACATTTACTAAGCATATGAATTAATTTTTCGGTTGTTTGATATAAATATGAGGCCCCTCACAAGGAAATGGGCTCTAGACATTAATAACAATGATCTGGGCACTGGAACAGAAAATAATAGTTCTGGACAACATGCTGAAAACTCACTTGGTCAAAAAGTCAAGAAAATGAGGTATCGAGAAAATGTCATGTAGGATTTTGAAAGATTACTGAAACAAATGAAACTTAGTGAGATGTTCAATAAAAGAAGATAAAAACAAAGTTAATAAGGTTAAAAGTCCTCATTTTCAAAGGACTATGGACTCTATGGGGCTACGGGGGGGGGGGTGGGTTTTACGGCCCTTTCAAGATTATTTCACTCATATCGAGCCGATCGTTAATCAGAGGTGGGCGAAAACCGGAGTACCCGGAGAAAAACCACCTGACCTTCCGTTGCAGAACTTGGCATCTCACACGTGGCCCGAGCGAGGCTCGAACCTACGGCGGTGAGAGATCTAATGACTAAGAGTCAGCGCTCTTATCCACTAGGCCACGGAGGCCCTATGGGGCTACGGACAAACTGTATTGGTCTCCGATTCATTTGCTATCAGCTTCAGTTCCTAGGTCTTTGACATCAGTAGCCAGCTCAACAATTTATAAAACATCAAGGTAAATTGAATTAATTTAGAAGGCTGGGTTTGTTTTATTTTAATACACAAAATAGGGACCCTGTACCATACAAAAAATATGGCTTTTCAAAATAAAAAGTATGTACCGTATTTTGAACGTGTAAACCAGACCTTAAGCATTTTTACCTTCCCTAATAGTTCTGGACTGTCAAATTATGTGTGTGTGTGTCTTTGTAATGGATCTCCTCTGAAACCAGTTAAGGTACACTTTTCAAATTTTGCCTTTTGATAGTACATGGGATGTAGATGGCACTGGGCTACTTTTGGCATGACCTTGACCCCAACATGACCCCAAAGGTCAAAAAGTATGACTTTGCCATATATCTCCTAAATTATTGGAATTACACTTCTGAAACTTGGTTATTGGATGGCCGTTGGAATACAGAATTAATTGGGGTACTTTTGGTGGACCTCAACATAACCCCAAGGTAATGGTGAAAAAGTATGACATTGCCATATCTTCTAAACTATAGGAGTTACACTTCTGAAACTTTGCTTATCAGTTAGAATGTTCTTTGTTACTTTTTTAACTTACATGTAGTTTTGACTAGCTGACACATATCCATTAGTGTTAAGCATAGAAAAAGCGGATATTTGTGATGGTATACCATCGACTGCGTGATCTAGTTAAGACTAATTTTGATACTTTTTGCATGAAGCTTAAGGCCACAGAGTGCAATAACCATGATAACCCTGAGAAATGGAAAAATACAACAAAGGTAGGGTTTTATATTTTCCATCCTGAAATTTTACTTCATTGACCAAATTTTATTTTGTAAAAAAATTTAAAAGTAGGCATATGTCTTCATTATTTTATGACCATGTGAGATGTAATATAGGAGATACACAACCTTGAAAAAGAAAAAAAAATGTGACACAGCATAACATAGGTAAAATGGCAATTTTGGGGTATATAATGATTTATAAAAGCATTGTGCATATCAATACACCCAATAATGAGACATGTCATGAAGCCTCATACTCTGCTATATGACTATAAAAAGTAAACCTGGCTGAGGTCAGCTAGCTTTGTGTTTCTACCGCATAACATGCCCAAGGTGATGATGCAGAAGGGTACTGGCCTCGACAAGCATGGTTGTTAAGAAACTGCAGATACCTGTTTTGAGTAACCGTAGTAATAACAGGATGGTACTTCTTGAATTTAAGGATATTAATTTGATAAATGCGAAACATTTAGAACAGAGATAGCTGCCAAACGAAGACCTTTGTGCACAATGTTTTATTTCATGGTGTCTGTGTTCGTGGTTTATAATTCAGAATAGGATGCTGTTCACAACACAATTTCAAGCCTAACAAAGCATAAAGACATGTGCCTACTTCTTCTGCAATTGCAATTTATTGTCTTTTAGCAAAGGGCTCTAAAACTGGACATTTTACTGTGAATTAGCCACCTTGTGGTTTAATTCAGAGTATTACGTAGAGTCTGTAGCCCCTTACTGAAAGAAAATCCAATTGCAGTTTTAAGTATATGAACTACTAACAGACAAAGCTGGTCTTCGTTCTTTGAAAACACATTGATTTTTTAAATCCAAAGTGCACAATCTGGAAGATTTACTCAAAAACTTTTTTTTGTGTTATTTAAATGTTGATCAGGTGTTTATTCTTGTTCTGAGTTATCTAATTTAATGTTTATTCTCAAAAGTTCCAATGAATTTGCTGATTTTTGCTGTTAAAATCTTTTTTACAAAGTTTAAGTCACATGGCTTTAGTCTCATCTTCATGAAAACATTAACTGAGGAAAGTTAATTAAATGCCTGCCTTTGTAGAGTCCGTAGGCCCCAGAACAAGATAGAAGAATCCAGTAAAAAAAGAGGTTATTAGATGACATGCTCAATGTATGGATGAATATTTGAAAGCCACTAGGTCTTACTATCAGAAAAAGAATTGTATATGTGCAGATTGGATGCGAATGATTTTTAAGTCAGATTACCAATTTCACATGTTTCTAATAGGGTTGTGTAATATAAATTTTCACAATGCATCAATGTTTAACATTCTGAGTCTAAAAATATCAGAATGACAGTTGTTCAAATCAGAAAAGCAATTCTTTGTATTGTTTAGTTTGAAAAAACCTTCAGTGATAAGAATTGTAAAGAACTGTTTTTGTAGAGTCCGTAGCCCCTCAGCAGCTGTCACCTTTTGATATGTAACATGAAACTACTGTTAATTGTAATGGCATAAGATATTAAGGTTTGGTTGTCTGAAGTCTAAAGCTCAATTTGATAACAGAATTAAGTTTTTTCCTCAAGTTTTCTTCAGATACAATAAAAGTTCATGCATCTGTGCAGAAATGTATATTCTTTAGGAGATCTCCTCTTGCCATATTGTATCAAAAACTCAATGCACAAGCTAGTACTATTTTATTTTGTATTTGTTGACTTTTTTCCTCAAAATTGTTCAAATGATATCATTTAATTCAATAAAATGTTGAAAAAAAATGTCATGTTATGCTCTTACATGTAGAGTCCGTAGCCCTTTTCACCCTCCTACCTATTTTGATCTGAATCTTGAAAATGGCCAATCAGAAACGTGTACTGTTTCAGAATTTTGCAGAGGAAAGTTCATAGATGAAAACCCAAATACCGAAAATGATATGCATAGAAGTTGATTTTTTACCGAATGTGACACACAAAGTGACACCCTGATCTTGTCTCAGCCGAAATGGCTGGCTTCACTGATGAAAAGTTTGCTAATTAAAATATTCAACAGTGAGTTAAAGTACAGCCGCTTTTAAAATACCCCTAATTACATAACAGGATTGGTAAAAATTTCATAACTTGAATTTTACTAATAAACAAAAAAAATGTTGAATGATTGCACGTTATTAACAGGCCTTTTAAGATACGGTCATTTTTTTCATCACGAAAACAAGCCTTTACTACTGGGATTTATTGACAACATTTAAAATCATGAGGGTAATATTTCCAGAATGACGGAGTTTGATATTTTCTCGCTCCTGGAATGTCGAAAACGCAGAAATAGATATCACGACACCATGAAAAAATGGTAACTATAAACGTAAATTACATGCTTTTAAACGAAACAATACTAGACTTAAGTGACTGTCAATAATATTATTAAATCATGGACGCCACTCTATGTTTTCATTTCTAAGTTCATTGCCCGTTTCTGTTTTGCGTCTTCTGGACACCGAGGCGAATAAATTCTACGATAGTTCTAATCAGTTATATGATGCGGCTCTTTTAACTAGAGGCTGTACTCAGCATACTTTCCGTCCTTACATTGATCCTGAAATTAATCATAAACGCCATTTCTTCAAATTATCCTTCATTAATAAGGGTATGGATTTTATAGATTTGCCCAGTATTTTTCGACAGAGCTCGGTGCTTTCTTCCATTCCTGCTTATTTTCAAAATACTGAAACACCTATAATTTGCTATAAATATAACAAACCTAATAGATCTATCATTTTTAATTTCAATAAACTTGTTTCAGATCTTGATATTGATACTAATACTCCTGATTCATGTGATAGTAAAAACTCAGTGTATTGCTATCCTGCTGCTGGTCATATAATTACTAGCAATTTGAAAATTATTCCTGATTCTAGGATAAGGAATATACTTTCTTAAGGACCGAAATATCGGTTTCCTTCTGAAATTGATTCCAGTAAATGTAGAGATGAAATCGCTGCTGCCTTGAATAAATTCGGTAATCGATGGTGTAAGCTAGAGTATGTTGAGCATAAAGCCCTTAAGGACTGGAAACTTAGCATTTTAAAACTAGTGAATAAACGCATTTCTTTCTATTCTTAAAATACTAACTTATTACCTCCTTAGCCTAAGACGTCTTAACGTCATCTTAAACTAGGTATTCAAGAATTGCATAAGAAGTTTGTTTTGGCCCCTGCAGACAAGGCCGCTAAAAACGTCGTCGTTGTGTGACGGCTCCACTATGTTAACACGCTTAAGCAGGAGCTTGGTGGTACTAAGGCCTATGAACTACAGCCTTTAGCTGAAGAGAGAGCTATAGTAGATACACATATTTGTCATTCAGCCACCAAGTTTGCTGTGTGTGTTACCGAAGGCCAAGACAAGCTTTCTACGCTATACTGGTTACCAAAACTTCATAAAAGACCTTACAAAGCACGGTTTATTGCAAATTCTAGCTCTTGCACTACCACTGAACTTTCTAAATTATTAACTTCATGTCTTACTGCTGTTAAAACGCATGTGATTAAATATTGTGATAAAGTCTTTGAAAGATCAGGAAGAAATCTGTTTTGGTCTATAAAAAATTCGAATGAGGTTTTAAATAAATTGAAATCCAGACATTTTCGTGCTTCTACTTACGATTTTTCCACTCTTTACACTACACTTCCTCATAATCTTATAAAAGAAAAGCTTAATGATTTAATTGAATGGGCTTTTCACACAGAAGATTCTCTCTATCTTGCATGTAATGTCAGAAATGCATTTTTCACTTCTAAAGAGCATAAGAATTATACACTTTGGTCATGTCAGAAAGTGTGTGATGCCCTCACCTTTCTACTCGACAATATTTATATTAGATTCGGTACTAAGTTATTTAGACAAATTGTGGGTATTCCGATGGGTACGAATTGCGTAACTCTTGTGGCTGATCTGTTCTTGTATTGTTATGTGTTATGAAAGAGACTTCATGCTGTCGCTTTCCATTGATAACCAATCTGAAATTATTGAAGCTTTTAGCACCACTTCTAGATATTTAGATGATTTATTAAATATTGATAATACCAGTTTCAGTTTTACCCCCCCCCCCAGAAATTCAGTTAAATAAAGCAAATTCTTCTGCTACCGAGGCCCCGTTTTTGGATTTGCGTCTATTTATTGTAGATGGGTTCGTTTCGTGCAAAGTTTATGATAAACGCGATGACTTTGATTTTGAGATTGTAAATTTTCCTTTTTTGGATGGCGATGTTCCTCGTGCGCCATCCTATGGCGTTTATATTTCGCAGTTAATTCGATTTGCTAGAGTGTGTAGTCATGTAACTGACTTCAACACTCGTCATAAATTATTAACGGCTAAACTTCTTAATCAGGGTTATCGGTACCATAAACTACGCAAATAAAAATCAAAAATGAGTTCCTTTAAGAGCAAAGAAAACATTCATAAGAAAGAAAATGGGTCATACTACGTAGTTTCGGCTAATAAAGCCTCATCAGTGACCCTGTAATGATCCGGCAAAGAAAGCCAGAGGAAACATACTGCAATTTTTGCGAATCTCGAATAGGCAGTCGATTCAAAGACTGATATAAATCAAAATGGGGTCCAAAGAATTAAAAGCCTGTCTAGAATAGGAGTATAAACCAATAATTTATTTCTGATTTCTCAGAATATTCACGCTGATCTCAAAGGCCCAAAAGTAAAATATAAACTGCATTATGGTTGATGTACGGGGAGACGTTTTACGGCCGCCACACGGCACAACACCAGCTGCAGTGAAGGCAAATAAAAATCAAAAATGAGTTCCTTTTTAAAATTTTATAGACGCCATTCTGATTTAATTTCAAAATTCAATATTAGACTCAAATCTCTTCTGCAACAAGGTCTATCGGAACCCGAATTTTATGGTGACTTAGTATATAAATTCAGAAAAATATATAACTGCAATGACTTCAGCACCCAATTTTGTAAAATCTTTCGATATAAAAAGATTGGGTACAACATGGATGTTATACGACAGACTGCATGCATGGTAGTTAACCCAGTCACGATTGGCAACTTTGCTTCCCTCTTTAATTGCACGCCGGTGGGTCAGGCCTCAGATTCTATTACGGTTCCACGTAAAGGCTTATTGAGAATTAGAGAGATCTAATTCAGGGTAATGTTGGTTGGTGCCTGATGCTCTGTCTCTGGTCGGGCACATAGGAGTCTAACTGTTGGTTTTCTTTTGCTCCAGCATTTCAGTGGTTTCTTGCTGTCGAGTCCTCACCGTTGTCTTACCTCTATGGTTCTTTGATCATTTGTGTTCACGGAGATGTTGCACTGATGAATTAGGAGGCCTTCATGCGGACTAAACAAATGATTTGTCTAAATTGCGACAGAAGTAAGGGCGAGGATTGTGGCCACGTAAAATCGATTTAAGCCCCCCAGTGGAATTCGTTTCACTGACTGTTCCAAGGCGGTTATTCTGTCGCGGTTTATGTATGTTATGGTTTGTTTTTGAAGTTTGGAGGCCTTCGTGCGGACTGAGCAAAATATTTGTCTTAATCGCGACGGATGTAAGGGCGAGGATTGTGGCCATGTAAAATCGATTTGAGCCCCCCAGTGAAAATCTTTCCACTGACCGTTCCAAGGCGGTTCTTCTGTGGCGGTTTATTTATGTTGTTGTTTGTTACTTACTGTGTTTATCACTTGTGTCTTTTTATTTTGGATGGTCATATGGCCATTTCGTGGGAAAGTGACTGTCCTTATGGCCTTCCTTTGTTTAGGTTTCCATTATTGTCTGGTAGCTTAATGTTTGTGTTTCTTTCCCTTTGGTGTCTGATGGGTGGAGTAAGTTAATTGTATCGATTCCTGATCTTTGTTTTACTTCTACTTTGAAAGATCAGGAAGAAATATCTTTTGGTCTATAAAAATTCGAATGAGGTTTAAAATAAATTGAAATCCAGACGTTTTCGTGCTTCAAGTCTGTCTATACGATTTTTCCAATCTTTACACTACACTATCTAGTAATATTATAAAAGAAAAGCTTAATGATTTAATTGAATGGGCTTTTCACAGAGAATATTCTCTATATCTTGCATGGTAATGTCAGAAATGCATTTTTCACTTCAAAAGAGCATACGAATTATACACTTTGGTCATGTCAGAAAGTTTGTGATGCCCCCACCTTTCTTCTTGACAATATTTATATTAGATTCGGTACTAAGTTATTTAGACAAATTGGGGGTATTCCGATTAGAACGAATTGCGCACCTCTTGTGGCTGATCTGTTCTTGTATTGTTATGAAAGAGACTTCATGTTGTCGCTTTCCCGTACGAGGTTACACACAAACATGCCTGAACCCAAAACCGTTAGAGACCCGATTTCAGAAACAATAAATGATTTAACCGCACCTAAGACGCAACCAACCAAAAAGGAGCGTAGTGATCAAAGGGCGGCCATCTCACGGCGAAAAGGGGAACAAAGTCAACGGTAGGCACTGTGGTTTGCGGCCTCGGCTTTGCACTAAGGAGTGCCTAACGGTGACAGCGATCCCTGGATCACTGTGAGAAGACCATAACAGAACGGGGCATGGACCTACCACAAGGAAAATCCATGGCCCCGACCCACCCTCCAAAGGGGTATGGCAAGCGAGAGGCTAAGACGAGATGTAGCGTTGTGGTTGCGGCCCACTGGCTTTGCACTTATGAGCGCTGCACCAAAATCCTAGCTGATCGGGAGCCACACCGCCCAAAAGAGGATCACACGAGAACACGCCGGGACTTGGCATGGATCCACCACAAGGAAAATCCATCGCCCGGCCTGTCCGGAGGGGGTGTGGCAAACGGGAAATCAGGACGAGATGTAACGCTGGGGTTTGCGGTCTTAGGACTTTGGCACTGAGCAGCGTTGCGTCAAAATCCTGGCTGATCAAGAACCACACAACCCAAAGGAGAACGGCACACAAACACACTAGCAAACAAACAGGCTCTCCTTCAGGAATGCACATAGATGAGTGGGACAGAAATAAGAAACAATAGGCCTTATCACATCTCTTTGTTTTTCTCTTTTTTTTTTTTCTTCTTTTTTTTTTTCGCAAATTTCGCTTTCGAACAAAGGATGTACATTATAAGGTTACCCAAACGGAATGATCTGAGGGCCCACAAAAGGACATTTTATAAACACCCGACTAGCAGAAAAATCGCAGGAAGGCCCTTTCTAAGCACACATGGTATTGCTTCTGTCCCTCCCTTGACAAATGAATACGGTCCCTATAATAGTGCCTGTGGAGACGACCATCGCTGTCCCAATTTTGCCCTCGGGAAATATGAACCGCTGTCCCACAAGTCAACATCATAGCTCGCCACGCGCATACCCCCACGGCCGAAAAACCGAACCTCGCCTGGTACATCAAACAGCCCTCGGTACTACCCTTGTCGTTTAACATAAGTATCATCAAAGACAGCAAATCGCGCCATGACCGTAATTAAAACGGACGGTCAAGACGGCCAAATATTTATACAGATAAGGGAAATTAACTAACTAACTAGGGCATGACTAAGCGCGACCCTGAAGGAGGGCATCAACACACAACCACCCACGCAAAACTAAAACAACACACATCCACCCACGCAATGCTCAATTAGGTAGATATAGCGATAGTTGTAGAATATTTGTAGAGTAGGAATCCCGCAGAGAGGATAGTATAGGAAAAGAGAGATCAAAAACCTGGAGATAGAAGAAGAAGAAGAAGAGTTTTCTCCCAAAAAGCGATTTCAAACATTGTTAACTGTAAATATGACACATAAAAACAAGATCGCATAGGAGTGCTCGACTGCGCACATGCGCAGGCGGACGCTTGTATGCGACCTACATGATTATATGAATTTGTACTAACTACATTGCTAACGAGATCGGCACACGATATCTCGGGCCCTCAAACGACTAGGTAGGAATACAATTACTCCTACGGTGCCTTCCTTCACGTAGGTTGCGATAATGACATGTAAACATGGCGACTCAGAATGACCCACTTACGGCCCCACAGAATATGACATCCTACGTGGAGGAGGCCTAGCTAGGGGCACCACATTTTCCTAACTTTAACAAAAAATGCAGAAAGGGGATTGACCTACTTTCACATCCTCCGCGATAGAGATCACCCACTAACTAAAATAAACACAAACTTGGGCCCGAGACGGCGGAGGCCATCATACTATACTGTATGTTGTATGTACAGAATAAACAAAATCACAAAATATAATCTACAAGCACAACCTTGCAGGTACAAAAACTGTCCTACCCAGCAATAGAGAGCGGGTGGGCTTGCCCCAAAACGGACAACACCATCTTTAAAGCACAAGAAAAACAAACATGACAGGTCCGTGGCGGGGCGAGCACATCCGCCCACATATATACTCAATAAGCTGGGGGCACAGACCAAATAATGTAAAAATGTACATACGTTACAAAAATATGCAAAAATCAAACAAAAAAAAAAAAAATACCAATATCAAAATTGATACAAAAAGCGTAGACGACATCCATAGACATGGTGCTGGCGTGAGGGTGTAGATGCGACTGAAGCTACAAGCTAGAAGAAAGAAATGGATGGACTCTACAATTTTGTTGTGCAAATAAGCACCACAAAATGGCTAAAAACTTTGTCCCGAATCCCTGATTGGATATAAGGTGCATAACACGTAGCATGGAAACGTGTATAGCAATCTTTAGAAACGTCTTCCAAATTGCAATGAAACTTTCAAACAAAATTAACTGCTAAACGATCCCCTTTATGATAAGGTCAAACTCGGAGCCTACCCTGTTACACAAAACAACCCACACCCCTTTGCGGCAAACCGCAAAAACCCAAGGCACAGCACTGCTATAACTTAAACGCAGGCAATCACGTAGCCAAACATTTAGAATGGAGTTCCAAATTACTACAACTAAACTATGTTGCACCAAAACAAAGGCTCACATTGGAACCGTGCAACACATCCACAGCCCTTAAAAAATGAAGCACGCCTAGCCCAGAAACTCCAATCAATAAAGATGCCCTTTAGCGACAGGACACATGCACTCCTGAAGCAAAGGGGAAGACAAAATATAAGCCCCACCGAGACCTGGAAAGGTCACGGCACCGTCTCACAAACCTCTCAGGACGGAGCTCGGCGATTGGCTACAGGGTAAGGGGATGCCCGTGGGCTCGGAGACACCTGAGACGTGAGACGACAAACATGAGACGGACGGGGCTGGAGCCGAGCGATGGTCTCCCTGTTCACCGGCAACGGGGAATGGGGCTACCACCGAACGGCTACGGTGTAGTGCCAGCATGGATTCGTTCCCTGGGACCCCACCAGCTGACGACCCGCGACACGGGGAAACTGGAAAACAACAACAACAACAAAGTTGTCGCTTTCCATTGATAACCAATCTGAAATTATTGAAGCTTTTAGCTCTACTTCTAGATATTTAGATAATTCATTAAATATTGACAATACTTACTTTGATGGTTTGATCAGTCAGAATTATCCCCTAGAACTTCAGTTAAACAAAGCAAATTCCTCTGATACCGAGACCCCCTTTTTGGATTTACATTTATCTTTTGTAAATGGATTTGTTTCTTGCAAAATTTATGATAAACGTGATGATTTTGATTTCGAGATTGTAAATTTTCCTTTTTTGGACGGTGATGTTCCTCGTGCGACATCGTACGGGGTTTATCTTTCGCAGTTAATTCGATTCGCAAGAGTGTCTAGTCATGTATCCGACTTCAACACTCGTTATAAAATATTAACCGCTAAACTTCTTAATCAGGGTGTATCGGTATCATTAACTACGTAAAGTAGAAGTAAAACAAAGATCAGGAATTGATACAATTAACTTACTCCACCCATAAAAGACACCAAAGGGAAAGAAATACAAACATTAAGCGACCAGACCATAATAGAAACCTAAACAAAGGAAGGCCATAAGGACAGTTACTTTCCCACAAAAAGGCCACATGGCCATCCAAAATTAAAAGACACAAGTGATACACACAGTAAGTAACAAACAACAACATAAATAAATCGCCACAGAAGAGCCGCCTTGGAACGGTCAGTGGAAGATTTCCACTGGGGGGCTTAAATCGATTTTACGTGGCCACAATCCTCGCCCTTACTTCCGTCGCGATTTAGACAAATAATTTGTTCAGTCCGCATGAAGGCCTCCTAACTCATCAGTGCAACATCTCCGTGAACACAAAAATCAAAGAACCACAGAGGTGAGACAACGGTGAGGACTCGACAGCAAGAAACCACTGAAATGCTGGAGCAAAAGAAAACCAACAGTTAGACTCCGATGGGCCCGACCAGAGACAGAGCATCAGGCACCAACCAACATTACCTTGAATTAGATCTCTCTAATTCTCAATAAGCCTTTACGTTGGAGCCGTCATAGAATCTGAGGCCTGACCCACCGGCGTGCAATTAAAGAGGTAAGCAAAGTTGCCAACCGTGATTGGGTTAACTATCATGCATGCAGTCTGTCGTATAATATCCATGTTGTACCCAATCTTTTTATATCGAAGAATGATTTTACGAAATTGGGTGCTGAAGTCATTGCGGTTATATATTTTTCTGAATTTATATACTAAGTCACCATAAAATTCGGGTTCCGATAGACCTTGTTGCAGAAGAGATTTAAGTCCAATATTGAATTTTGAAATTAAATCAGAATGGCGTCTATAAAATGGTGAAAAGGCTTTGCGTAGTTTATGGTACCGATGACCCTGATTAAGGAGTTTAGCCGTTAATAATTTATTACGAGTGTTGAAGTCAGTTACATGACTACACACTCTAGCAAATCGAATTAATTGCGAATTATAAACGCCATAGGATGGCGCACGAGGAACATCACCATCCAAAAAAGGAAAATTTACAATCTCAAAATCAAAGTCATCGCGTTTATCATAAATTTTGCAAGAAACAAATCCATCTACAATAGATAGATGTAAATCCAAAAACGGGGCCTCGGTATCAGAAGAATTTGCTTTATTTAACTGAAGTTCTAGGGGGTAAATCTGACTGATCAAACCATCAAAATATGTATTATCAATATTTAATACATCATCTAAATATATAGAAGTGGAGCTAAAAGCTTCAATAATTTCAGATTGGTTATCAATGGAAAGCGACAAAATGAAGTCTCTTTCATAGCAATACAAGAACAGATCAGTCACAAGAGGTGCGCAATTAGTACCCATCGGAATACTCCCAATTTGTCTAAATAACTTAGTACCGAATCTAATATAAATATTGTCAAGTAGAAAGGTGAGGGCATCACACACTTTCTGACATGACCAAAGTGTATAATTCTTATGCTCTTTAGAAGTGAAAAATGCATTTCTGACATTACATGCAAGATAGAGAGAATCTTCTCTGTGAAAAGCCCATTCAATTAAATCATTAAGCTTTTCTTTTATAAGATTATGAGGAAGTGTAGTGTAAAGAGTGGAAAAATCGTAAGTAGACAGACTAGAAGCACGAAAATGTCTGGATTTCAATTTATTTTAAACCTCATTCGAATTTTTTATAGACCAAAACAGATTTCTTCCTGATCTTTCAAAGACTTTATCACAATATTCAATTACATGCGTTTTAATAGCAGTAAGACAGGAAGTTAATAATTTAGAAAGTTCAGTGGTAGTGCAAGAGCTAGAATTTGCAATAAACCGTGCTTTGTAAGGTCTTTTATGAAGTTTTGTTAACCAGTATAGCGTAGGAAGCTTGTCTTGGCCTTCGTTAACACACACAGCAAACTTGGTGGCTGAAAGACAAACATGTTTATCTACTATAGCTCTCTCTTCAGCTAAAGGCTGAAGTTCATAGGCCTTAGTACCACCAAGCTCCTGCTTAAGCGTGTTAACATAGTGGAGCCGTCACACAACGACGACGTTGTTAGCGGCCTTGTCTGCAGGGGCCAAAACAAACTTCTTATGAAACTCTTGAATACCTAGTTTAAGATGACGTAAAGACGTCTTGGGCTTAGGAGGTAATAAGTTAGTATTTTGAGAATAGAAAGAAATGCGTTTATTCACTAGTTTTAAAATGCTAAGTTTCCAGTCCTTAAGGGCTTTATGCTCAACAGACTCTCGCTTACACCATCGATTACCGAATTCATTCAAGGAAGCAGCGATTTCATCTCTACATTTACTGAAATCAATTTTAGAAGGAAACCGATATTTCGGTCCTTTAGAAATTATATTCCTTATCCTAGAATCAGGAATAATTTTCAAATTGCCAGTAATTACATGACCAGCAGCAGGATAGCAATACTTTGAGTGTTTACAATCACATGAATCAGGAGTATTAGTATCAATATCAAGATCTGAAACAAGTTTATTAAAATTAAAAATGATAGATCTAACAGGTTTGTTATATTTATAGCAAACTATAGGGGTTTCAGTATTTTGAAAATAAGCAGGAATGGAAGAAAGCACCGATCTCTCACGGAAGATACTGGGCAAATCTATAAAATCCATACCCTTATTAATGAAGGATATTTTGAAGAAATGGCGTTTATGATTAATTTCAGAATCAATGTAAGGACGGAGAGTATGCTGAGTATAGCCTCTAGTTAAGACTTTAAAGCCTTTTCTAAGTTTTATAGACGTCATTCTGATTTGGTTTCAAAATTCAATGTTGAACCTAAAACACTTCTGCAACAAGGCCTATCGGAACCAGAATTCTATGGTGACTTAATATATGAATTTAGAAAAATACATGCCTGTAATGACTTAAGTACCCAATTTCGTAAAATAGTTCGTCGATATATAAAGATTGGGTACAACTTAAATGTTATAAAACAGACTGCATGCATGGTCGTTCACCCAAACACGGTTGGCAACTTTGCTTCCCTCTTTGATTGCACACCGGTGGATCGGGCCTAAGATTATATGACGGTTCCAGCGTAAAAACATAAATGGAATTTTATTTTAGTATTCTTTATGTTGGTTGGCGCCTGATGCTCCGTCTTTGGCTGGGCCCCTCGGAGTCTAACTGTTGGTTTTCTTTTGCTCCAGCAATTCTGTTGTTGTATGCTGTCGTGTCCTCAACCCTGTTTCAAGTAGAAGTAAAACAAAGATCAGGAATTGATACAATTAACTTACTCCATCCATAAAAGACACCAAAGGGAAAGAAATACAAACATTAAGCGACCAGACCATAATGGAAACCTAAACAAAGGAAGGCCATATGGACAGTTACTTTCCCACAAAATGGCCATATGGCCATCCAAAATTAAAAGACACAAGTGATACACACAGTAAGTAACAAACAACAACATAAATAAATCGCCACAGAAGAGCCGCCTTGGAACGGTCAGTGGAAGATTTCCACTGGGGGGCTTAAATCGATTTTACGTGGCCACAATCCTCGCCCTTACTTCCGTCGCGATTTAGACAAATAATTTGTTCAGTCCGCATGAAGGCCTCCTAACTCATCAGTGCAACATCTCCGTGAACACAGAAATCAAAGAACCACAGAGGTGCGACAACGGTGAGGACTCGACAGCAAGAAACCACTGAAATGCTGGAGCAAAAGAAAACCAACAGTTAGACTCCGATGAGCCCGACCAGAGACAGAGCATCAGGCACCAACCAACATTATCTCTTTAATTTTCAATAAGCCTTTACGTTGGAGCCGTCATAGAATCTGAGGCCTGACCCACCGGCGTGCAATTAAAGAGGGAAGCAAAGTTGCCAACCGTGATTGGGTTAACTACCATGCATGCAGTCTGTCGTATAATATCCATGTTGTACCCAATCTTTTTATATCGAAGAATGATTTTACGAAATTGGGTGCTGAAGTCATTGCGGTTATATATTTTTCTGAATTTATATACTAAGTCACCATAAAATTCGGGTTCCGATAGACCTTGTTGCAGAAGAGATTTAAGTCCAATATTGAATTTTGAAATTAAATCAGAATGGCGTCTATAAAATTTTGAAAAGGCTTTGCGTAGTTTATGGTACCGATAACCCTGATTAAGGAGTTTAGCCGTTAATAATTTATTACGAGTGTTGAAGTCAGTTACATGACTACACACTCTAGCAAATCGAATTAATTGCGAAATATAAACGCCATAGGATGGCGCACGAGGAACATCACCATCCAAAAAAGGAAAATTTACAATCTCAAAATCAAAGTCATCGCGTTTATCATAAATTTTGCACGAAACAAACCCATCTACAATAGATAGATGTAAATCCAAAAACGGGGCCTCGGTATCAGAAGAATTTGCTTTATTTAACTGAAGTTCTAGGGGGTAAATCTGACTGATCAAACCATCAAAATAGGTATTATCAATATTTAATAAATCATCTAAATATCTAGAAGTAGAGCTAAAAGCTTCAATAATTTCAGATGGGTTATCAATGGAAAGCGACAAAATGAAGTCTCTTTCATAACAATACAAGAACAGATCAGCCACAAGAGGTGCGCAATTAGTACCCATCGGAATACCCACAATTTGTCTAAATAACTTAGTACCGAATCTAATATAAATATTGTCAAGTAGAAAGGTGAGGGCATCACACACTTTCTGACATGACCAAAGTGTATAATTCTTATGCTCTTTAGAAGTGAAAAATGCATTTCTGACATTACATGCAAGATAGAGAGAATCTTCTCTGTGAAAAGCCCATTCAATTAAATCATTAAGCTTTTCTTTTATAAGATTATGAGGAAGTGTAGTGTAAAGAGTGGAAAAATCGTAGGTAGACAGACTAGAAGCACGAAACTGTCTAGATTTCAATTTATTTAAAACCTCATTCGAATTTTTTATAGACCAAAACAGATTTCTTCCTGATCTTTCAAAGACTTTATCACAATATTTAACTACATGCGTTTTAATAGCTGTAAGACAGGAAGTTAATAATTTAGAAAGTTCAGTGGTAGTGCAAGAACTAGAATTTGCAATAAACCGTGCTTTGTAAGGTTTTTTTATTAAGTTTTGGTAACCAGTATAGCGTAGGAAGCTTGTCTTGGCCTTCGTTAACACACACAGCAAACTTGGTGGCTGAAAGACAAACATGTTTATCTACTATAGCTCTCTCTTCAGCCAAAGGCTGAAGTTCATAGGCCTTAGTACCACCAAGCTCCTGCTTAAGCGTGTTAACATAGTGGAGCCGTCACACAACGACGACGTTGTTAGCGGCCTTGTCTGCAGGGGCCAAAACAAACTTCTTATGAAATTCTTGAATACCTAGTTTAAGATGACGTAAAGACGTCTTGGGCTTAGGAGGTAATAAGTTAGTATTTTGAGAATAGAAAGAAATGCGTTTATTCACTAGTCTTAAAATGCTAAGTTTCCAGTCCTTTAGGGCTTTACACTCAACATACTCTCGCTTACACCATCGATTACCGAATTCATTCAAGGAAGCAGCGATTTCATCTCTACATTTACTGAAATCAATTTTAGAAGGAAACCGATATTTCGGTCCTTTAGAAATTATATTCCTTATCCAACTCTGTAGTTTTCTTTTATTTGTATGTTCTCGGAGATGTTACATTGATGAGTTAGGAAGCCTTCATGCGGACTAAACAAAATTAGTGTATATCGCGACAGAGTTAAGGACGAGGATAATGGCCATGTAATATCGATTTAAGCCCACCAGTGGCATTCTTTCCACTGGCCATTCCAATGCGGTTCTTCTGTGACGGTTTATTTATGTTGTTGTTTGTTACTTACTGTGTGTATCACTTGTATCGTTTTATTTTGGATGGCCATTTGGCCATTTTGTGGGAAAGTAACTGTCCTTATGACCTTCCTGTGTTTAGGTTTCCATTATGGTCTGGTCGCTTCATGTTTGTGTTTCTTTCCTTTTGGTATCTTTGATTGGTGGAGTAAGTTAATTGTTTCGATTCCTGATCTTTGTTTTACTTCTACTTTACAACATTATGATAACTCACCCGTGCGACATAGTGCGTTTTTCATATCTCCGAAATGGCTACTTTTCATATGAAAGTCCGTGATATTTTTTAATAAATCTCAAAACATAGGGTGCTCGGAGACATCAAAGGAAAAGAAACACGCACATGAAGTAGCTAAACCCTAAAGAAAATACCATTAGCTGATAGCCGAAAGGCAATTATCACGAATCGATACAATTAACCCATACCTCCCCTCAGAGATAACAAAGGGAAAGAAACACAAACATTAAATAACTAGACCCTAATGGCAACATCAATAGCGGAAAGCCAAAAGGACAGTTACCGTTCCATAAAATGGCCAATGGGCTTTCGAAAAAAGATACAATCCATATACACACTCAAAGACAAACAATAACAAAAATAAGCCACGACAAAGGAAGAACCGCCTAGGAATGGTTAGTGAAACAAATTCCACTGGGGACATAATTGTTGCCTAATGCTCTGGCTCTGGTCGGGCCCACAGGAGTCTAACTGTGGGTTTTCTCAAGAATTTCAGTCCTCATCGTTAATTATCTCTATGGTTGATTGATTTTTGTGTTGTCGGAGATGTTGCACGGATGAGTTAGGAGGTCTTCATGCGGACTGAACACATTATTTGTATAAATCGCGACGAAAGTAGGGACGAGGACTGCAGATGCGTCAAATCGATTTCATCCCCCTACCTCCATCCCACCCCCAGTGGAATTCGTTTCACTCACCGTTCCAAGGCGGCTCTTCTGTCGCGGTTTAATTTTGTTATTGTTTTTCTTTGAGTGTGTATTTCGTTTAAACTATTTTGTTTTGCATAGTCTTTTGACCATTGTGTGAGAAAATAACTGTCATATTGGCTTCCCGCAATTGATGCTTCCATTTGGGTCTAATTATTTCATGTTTGTGTTTCTTTCCCTTTGGTGTCACTGCTAGGAGTTGTGGGATAATTGTATCGATTTATGATCATTGCCTTCACTTCTATTTTAAATCGATTTTACGCGGCCGCAACCCTGGCCCTTGATTCCGTCGCGATTAGGACAATTTGTTCTGTCCAAATGAAAGTGGGTGGGGGGGGGGGGGGGGGGAGGATTGTGGCCACGTAGGATCGATTTAGGCCCGCCGGTGGAGTTCGTTTCCGCTGACCGTTCCAGGGCGTTTCTTCTGTCGCGGTTTGTTTTTGTTATGGTTTGTCTTTGGGTGTTTGTGTCGCTTGTGTTGTTTTGTTTTGGATAGCATATTGGCCATTTTGTGGGAAAGTAACTGTCATTTTGGCTTTCCGCTATTGGTGTTTCCATTAGGTATGTTGTTTCATCTTTGTATTTCTCCCCCTTTGGTGTCTCTGATGGGAGCTGTTGGTTGATTGTTTTGATTCTTGATCATTGCCCCAACTTCTATTTTCCCAACACATCAGTGCAACGTCTCAGTGAACACAAAACTCAAATAACCACAGAGATGATCAGCCCTGCGCAGATATATCAATAAGTCGGCGAAATTACCATTCTTGTTAACGCCACCTTATAAAGCGAAAATTGGGACTTGCAAGAGTAGACATTATTGTTCGTATTTCTGCTCCATTACATCAGTTATTTGTGCTCGTAAAAACCACAATACGAAAACATGCCTATACAAATGCATTGTAAATTTACAACTGAAAAATGGAAATTTTCAGAACCAAAATGGTGATATTGTTCTTATTTTTGCTCAAAACATAGATTGTGCATATTCGTTAGTACCCACAATTTATATTTTTGAGCAGAAATAAGAAAAATAATGTATACCCGTTCAAACCCCAGTTTCACTATATAAAAGTGGGGTTTAAGGGGACCAATCTTATATTGGCATGTGTTCGTGATGATCTCACATCAATTCTCACGAGTAGCCACAGATCAAAGGAAAGAGAAATATCGCCAATATTCGCAAGAAAAACTATGTTTGCGTAGTATAAAAGTCACTGTACAACACGGAAAGATTATCAAAATTGATGCATTGGCGTATTAAAATGCAATCACTACTTGTCAAGGGCAAATGGTCGACCTTTCAAGATGCATCACATGATCTCATTTTTGAAGTTATGATAATACTCTGCGGAAAAGTTTTCATGAATATATTGTGAAAACAAAAACATTGCATTACTAAGATGTAGCAAAGAAATATCGGTATAATACTTGCAACTTCTTGTGCATCACGTGAACAAGTCCGTGAAATGAACACCCCCTAAACCCCGCTTTATATAGATAAAACTGCGGTTTACGGAGATATACACTATTTTCCTTATTTCTGCCCCAAGACATAGGGTGTGGGTACTCGTTAGAACCGCCTCAATGCGGCGGTTCTAACGAGCACCCACAACCTATGTTTGAAGTGAAAATAACAAAAAATATGACAGATTTTCATCAGAAAAGTAGCAATTTTGGAGATGTGAAAAATGCACTGTGTCGCACGGGTGCGTTATCATAATGGTGGTTATTTGAACTTTATAAACCTTTGTACATTGTGTAATAAGAAAACTAAAACTCCTTAAAAAAGTATTAGTATACATTTAAACTTCTAAGACTCGTTAACCACGGCTGCTTCAAATATTTTCCAGGGTCCAAGCAACATTTTGCCTTTTTTCCAGATACTAACACAGTTGGAATGATCTAGGGAAATATTTCTTATTCCATCTTGAAAATCAATGTTGTATCTTATCACAAGAACCTGGCATCATCGAGGCGTTTCTGAGTTCACACAAATTATCAGTAGTTAATAAAATCTTGAATCGGTATCCCTAAACACCCGGCACCATTACGTAAACAAGTCCGTGCAATAATCACCCCTAATCCTACTTTACAGAGAGAAAACTGAGGTTAACTAGGGCTGTTTTTTATTTCTGCTCCGAGGTATAATTTGTGGGTACTCATAAGTACCGCCTCAATGTATTTGCAGTATAAATAAGAAAAATATCATGGATTTTCACAGAAAGGTAGTCATTTTTGATATGTGAAAAATTGCTCCATGCCCATCACTAAACACGCCTATATAATGAAGACCCCCCATGAACCCCACTTTTATATAATAAAACTGGGTTTCTAACGAGTGCCCACAATCTGTATTTTGAGCAGAAATAAGTGAAATATCACAATTTTTCATCATAAAATGTTCGTTTTTTTTCGGAGATAAAGGTGACAATGTATTTGTATAGACGTGTTTGCGTAATGCGCACGGTTGTGTTATCGTAATGACAAGGTCGTCTGATCAGGAGCTATCAAAACTTGATGTAAGTATGTGACCTTGACCTTAAAGCCAAAGGCTTAGTAGGAGGTATTGCCTAATAAACCTTTGATCCTGTATCTATCATCATAGCAAAAATAAACCAAATACATCACATAGATTGGATAATATGAGCTCTTTAAAAAACTTCAACATGACAAATCTCTAAGTCGTGGGATGGACCTATATCTAACCAAATTTATTGTAAAATTTCGGTTTTTACTGGTACAAATACCTTTACCCGAGACTTTAACGTTACCTGAGACTTCAACATTAAAAATTTGTAAGTCCGTGACCTTGGCCTTAAGGTCATGGGCATGGGTGGGAGTAGTGCTGAATAAAAAAATCAGTGGCTCGAATCATTGCAATACATTAGGAAAACATGTCTGTAAGAAATAATGGCGGCCGATATGCTGTTAGAAAATGATAAATATTAGGTAAAAATGATAACATCTTTATTATTTCTGCTTTCAACATAGATTGTGGGTGCTCGTTAGAACCGCCTCAATGAGGCGGTTTTACAGAGTAGCCACAGTCTATGTTTATGAGCAAATATAAGGCAAATAATGTATACCCCCGTAAACCCTAGTTTTCTTTATATAACGTTTAGGGTGTGTCTTCGTTTCACAGACATGTTATCGTGATAACACACCCATGCGACATAGTACATTTTTCATTTCTCCAAATGTGCTACTTTGTATCATTGTGGCGGTTCTACCTAGTACCAACAACCTATGCCTTGAAGTAAAACATTTATAAGAAAATAATGTTAACCCCCGAAAACCCACTTTGTACATAAATATGGGTTTTAGAGGGTTGATTATAATACGGACGTGTATACATGATGAGCCTTATTCGAACAAATCTTATTTGGTCCCAAAGTTGTCTTTAAACGACACTTCAACGTCATTGTGATAGGATAAGCACGGCTTTAAATACAATTTTGCCTTTACCTTGAGTTTACAGATAAGTATCTTAACATGTCATTTCAACGTCATAGTGACACGATTAGCAAGGCTATAAATAGCCGTTACCTAGCTATTACCGATAACCTTCTTTACACGTCACTTCAAAGTCATAGTGACACAAATAGCACGGCTATAAATAGCCGTTACCTGGAGTTTACATATAATTTTCTTTACACCTCACTTCAACCTCACAGTGACACGAATAGCACGGTTATAAATAGCTGTTAACAGGAGTTTCCAGATAACATTCTTTACACGTCACTTCATGATCGTAGTGACACGAATAGCGCGGATATAAATAGCCCTTACCTTGAGTTTACAGATGACCTTCGTCACACGGCACTACGTCATAGTGACATGAATAACCCAGCTATAAATAGCCAGTACCTGGAGTTTACAGATAGCCTTCTTTACACGACACTATTACGTCATAGTGACACGAGTAGCACGGGCAATAAATAGCAGTTGCCTGGAGTCTACAGATTACGTTCTTTACACGTCACGTCAACGTCATAGTGACATAAATAGTTGGGCTATAAATAGCTGTTTACCTGGAGTTTACAGACACCCAGTAGCTGGAAATAATCATGTCTACAAAAAATTCAACAGTCCAAAAGATTGTACCAGCCATGGTGTGTTTTTTTAGAAACATTTATTGTATACCTAGCAGTGAAATAAATGCACGGAACCCGGGAAGGGACATCATTTTTTTTTATATGTTGTGCGAACAAGATATTAAGTTGTGCAAACAAGATATTATCTTGTGCGCACAAGATTATATGTTTTGCGGACAAAATATTATCTTGTGCGGACAACATAATTTATGTTGTGCGGACAAGATAATATCTTGTTTGCATAACTTAATATCTTGTGCGGACAAGATATTAACTTGTTCGCACAACTAAATTTCTTGTTTGCACAACATGGATCTTCGAAAGTTGAGCGAACAAGATATTATCTTGTGCGGACAAGATATTATCTTGTGCAGACAAGATATCATCTTGATTGAACAACATATTATCGTGTGCGGACAAGATATTGAGTTGTGCGAACAAGATAATATCTTGTGCGGACAAGAAATTATCTTGTGCGCACAAGATATTATCTTTGCGCACAAGATCTATGTTGTGCGGACAAGATATTATCTTGTGCGGACAAGATAATATCTTGTTCGCACAACTTAATTTCTTGTGCGCACAAGATAATATGTTGTGCGAACAAGATATTATGTTGTCCGCACAAGATAATATCTTGTGCGAACAAGATAATTCTTGTCCGCACAATATAATAAAAATAAAAAGTCATGTCCCTTCCCGGGTTCCGTAGAAGCAAATAAAAATGATATTTAATCTCTGTGGACGTTGACAACCTTTTGTTCTTTATCTTATCGTCAAGATTTGAATTGGTCTCGAGTTACTGAAGATAACTTTCCAAGTATAGTGTTTTATACTTTTCATATTTTAATATATGAATCGGGGCACGGCATTTCCTACAATTTACATCTACGCACAGCGAAGAATCAGAGCAACCTGTGCATTCATATAGTCTAGCCAGAGACTTCTCTTGCTGCATGAAGGAGCATTAGACCCTAAACTATCCTTAGAGCACAAGGCGAAGACTCTGATCAGACTGCGGATCCATATAGTCTCACCAGAGATTTCTCTTGCAGCACGAAGACGCATTAGACCTTTAGCTATCCTTAGAACGCACAGCGAAGACTCTGATCAGACTGCGGATCCATATAGTCTAACCGGATATTTCTCTTGCTGCATGGATGAGCATTAGACCTTTAGCCATCCTAAGAACGCACAACGAAGACTCTGATCAGACTGCGAATCCATATACTCTAACCCGATATTTCTCTTGCTGCATGAAGGAGCATTAGACCCTTAGCTTTCCTTAGAACGCACAGCTAAGACTCTGATCAGACTGGGCGTCTGATCTGAGTCTTTGCTAGGCGCACGTGCCTTATTGAAGGTTTTGTAATTTTGAGTCCCGTCTTGAGAAAATCTGTCTTCGAAGTTTAGACCAGTCTGATCAGCTACACAGACTAGCAAGTCTTGATCTCTACATATTTGTGTGATTGTTTTGAAGTTTTACATCCTCGTCATTAATGTTTAGGTCCTTCCGATTTTATGGGACTTCTACCTGACATTGAAATTAAATGACATCTCAAGCCCTACCACCAAAAGAAACCGCTAGGGTTCAAGGAGTGGTCCGACTCGCATCACTTTTTTAGGCAGGCTACATGTACCAATTCTCAAGTTCGTCGGTTTCAAGTCTGCGCAGAAGTACCATGCATCCCAATCTATTTCTCCCGGGGGGCAAAGTTCTAGATATAGAAACTAAAATATATATAACGAACACTTAGATGTGGTCAGAATGTTTACAAATACAGGCTGACCTACATCATTGTTGTTCACAACTGACAAATGATACGTTTTCTCATGATAGTGCTCCTCGAGAGATAACCCGTCTATGACGTCACAGGCTGATCTACATCATTGTTATTCACAACTGACAAATGATACGTTTTCTCATGATAGTGCTCCTCGTGAGATAACCCGTCTATGACGTCACAGGCTGATCTACATCATTGTTGTTCACAACTGACAAATGATACGTTTTCTCATGATAGTGCTCCTCGTGAGATAACCCGTCTATGACGTCACAGGCTGATCTACATCATTGTTGTTCACAACTGACAAATGATACGTTTTCTCATGATAGTGCTCCTCGTGAGATAACCCGTCTATGACGTCACAGGCTGATCTACATCATTGTTGTTCACAACTGACAAATGATACGTTTTCTCATGATAGTGCTCCTCGTGAGATAACCCGTCTATGACGTCACAGGC
The DNA here is from genome assembly GCA_963580285.1 of Lucinisca nassula. Taxonomy (NCBI): domain Eukaryota; kingdom Metazoa; phylum Mollusca; class Bivalvia; order Lucinida; family Lucinidae; genus Lucinisca; species Lucinisca nassula. The sequence continues at coordinate 164,798 of OY757021.1, forward strand.
TGATCTACATCATTGTTGTTCACAACTGACAAATGATACGTTTTCTCATGATAGTGCTCCTCGTGAGATAACCCGTCTATGACATCACAGGCTGATCTACATCATTGTTGTTCACAACTGACAAACGATACGTTTTCTCATGATAGTGCTCCTCGTTAGATAACCCGTCTATGACGTCACAGGCTGATCTACATCATTGTCGTTCACAACTGACAAACGATACGTTTTCTCATGATAGTGCTCCTCGTGAGATAACCCGTCTATGACGTCACAGGCTGATCTACATCATTGTTGTTCACAACTGACAAACGATACGTTTTCTCATGATAGTGCTCCTCGTGAGATAACCCGTCTATGACATCACAGGCTGAACAAACGATACGTTTTCTCATGATAGTGCTCCTCGTGAGATAACCCGTCTATGACATCACAGGCTGAACAAACGATACGTTTTCTCATGATAGTGCTCCTCGTGAGATAACCCGTCTATGACGTCACAGGCTGATCTACATCATTGTTGTTCACAACTGACAAACGATACGTTTTCTCATGATAGTGCTCCTCATGTGATAACCTGTCTATGACGTCATGGTTATATTAAGCTTTTTACCTCATCTGAGATATCAATTAGTTTTATTGTCCCTTAGTGACACGGTCATCTGAAACCTGAAACTGTTTCTAAACTTCCTTATACATTCATCTTAGATTATAGCCGTGTATCCGATCTGATTTTTGTGACAGCGTGTGTGCCCTGAATTTTAAAACTACAGTGTACCAAGAATGGCTTTTTCTCGACGTGAGTACATTTACATTCTTTAGCCATAATATGCTTCACTTCACGCTACACAAGGCTGGCCTGGCGACGACATATTTTCTTTCTTAAGTTCTTACGACAAAAATCCTGTTTCATCAAATTCTCGCAATTTGCGATGTTCGCACTTTTTGTCGTATCCTGAGATGAGTATCTAGGCATCGTACGTTGAAATGTTTGCCTTTAACTTGGAACAAATGGCAAATGTTTATTCTGCACAAACATATTTGCAATAAATGGCTAATGCTGTTAAAAATATGATACTGTATGTAAAATTGAACATTCCTCTAAACCGTACTTTGTATTTAGAAAGTTCGGGTTAACAGGGGTAAACATCAGTTTGCTTATTTCTGCTCCAAGACATAGGTTGTAGGCATTCATTATAACCGCGTAATTGAGGCGGTTTTAACGAGCACCCACGAGCAATACTTGAAATATAAATAAGAAAAATATCAAAAATTCTCCGCAGAAAAGTATCTATTTTGGAGATATGAAAGAATGCACTGTATCACATGGGTATGTAATGGTTATGCCTTAATAGATCATGTCCATTACTTCAACAAGACTCTGCAATGAAGTCCCATCGAACTTTGCATCTCTCTTATAATCATTAATATGGGGACTTTGAGTGGAAAACATTATTGCTTGTTTTTTTTTTTAAACAAAGATTGGGGGTAGGTTCCTTGGAACCGCCTCCTTACTAGTATCCCCAAAATATGTTTGAGGGTTTCAGTTAGAACCGACGCTCTAAGGTGGTTCTAGTGAGAACCCACAATATACGATTACACTATTGATTAAATTGAAGATTCATGTGAGTCGCCAAGTTCTGCAACGGAAGGTCAGGTGGTTTTTCCGGGTACTCCGGTGTTCGCCCACCTCCGATTAACGATCGGCTCGATATGAGTGAAATAAACTTATAAGGCCCGTAAAACCAAAACCAAAACAAAAAATGAAGATTCAGTTTACATCACGATAACAAGTCCGTGAAATGAAGACCCCACTAAACCCAACTTTATATAGAGAAAGTGGGGTTTACGGGGGTATACATTATGTGCCTTATTTTTGCTCAAAACATAGAATATGAGGCGGTTCTAACGAGCACCCACAATCTATGTTGAAAGCATAAATAAGAAAAAGGTTATCATTATTACCAAAAATGTGTCACTTCTGACACCATGTTGGACGCCATTATTACACACGGACATGTTTTCCTAATGAACAAAAAATCGACAAACAAACAAAAATAAAGTGTTTTGACAAATGTACATATCTAAATTAAAAAAAAAACTGTTATGTACTGGTACATGTATTTCGTCTGTGTAACTGATTGCACTGGCTGTTGATTATATAATTAATACATGTATGAGGGGGTATGTATTTATAGAATCTGTTTTCAAGTCAGTTTCTCTGCATTTCGCCTCACTTGGGCGTTCGAAGGAGTAAACATAGATAACTTCAAATATAGATAGTGGGTACTTAAACAGACTAGCAAGAGATATACAACACAACAGAACATTATTATACAGGCATTTGAAATCAAACCTGGTTTAGTGTTTGTAGCCATGTAAGATATATACCTGCTCACGTACACAGACTAGCAATAGATGTAGAAACTAAACATGTGTATAAAGCGGCATAAAATTATTGTACAGATATGTTGAAATCAATCCTGGTTTAGTGTTTGTGGCCAGGTAATTTATTTAAACAATATTTTAAGAGGATGACACAATTAGCAATAGATAGCTATTCTGCCTTGCGGTCCTCTAAAACTTATATACACATATATACAAGAACTAAGATATCTACCTGCTCACTTACACAGACTAGCAAAATATATTTAACATAACAGAACATTATTATAGAGGCATGTTGAAATCAAACTTGGTTTAGTATTTGTGGCCAGGTAAGATATCTACCTGCTCACTTACACAGACTAGCAAGAGATATACAACATAACGGAACAGTATTATACGGGCATTGGTACAACATAGAAGAACATTAGATATTTTTAGGGTGTGTGACCAGGTAAGACATCAATTTGCCAGCTCACCTACACATACTAGCAAGAGAATTATTTTAGGCTGTGTGACCAGGTCAGACATCAATCTTCCTGCTCACTTACTCAAAATAGCAAGTGAATTGTTTTAGAGGTTGAGACCAGGTAAGACATCAACCTGCCTGCTTACTTACACAGACTAACAAGAGAATTGTTTAAGAGTTTGTGAACAGGTTAGCCATCCAGCTGCCTGCTCACTTACACACACTAGCAAGAAAATTGTTTTGGAGTTTGTGAACAGGTAAGCTATCATTCTTCCTGCTCACTTATACAGACTAGCAAGATATTGTTTTGGAGTTTGTGATCAGGTATGGCATCAAATGCCTGCTCACTTCCACAGACTAGCAAAAGAATAGTTTTGGAGTTTGTGACCAGGTAAGGTATCAACTTGCCTGCTCACTTACACAGACAAGCATGAGAATTGTTTTCGAGTTTGTGGTCAGGTAAGATATCAATCTGCCTGCTTACTTACACAGGCTAGCAAGAGAATTGTTTTGGAGTTTGTGGTCTGGTAAGATATCAATCTTCGGTTCACGTATTCAGACTAGCATGATAATTTTTATTGAGTTTGTGATCAGATAAGGTATCAACCCGCCTGCCCACTTACACAGACTAGCAAGAGAATAGTTTTAGGGTTTGGTACCAGGTAAGACATCAAGGTTCCTGCTCACTTACACAGACTAGCAAGAGAATTGTTTTAAGGTTTTTGACCAGATAAGACATCAATATGCCTACTCATTTACACAGACTAGCAAAAGAATAGTTTTAGGGTTTGTGTCCAGGTAAGGCATCAAGGTTCCTGCTCACTTACACAGACTAGCAAGATAATTGTTTTAGGGTTTGTGACCAGGTAAGACATCAACCTGCCTGCTCACTTACACAGGCTTGCAAAAGAATTGTTTCAGGGGTTTGTGACCAGGTAAGACATCAATGTTCCTGCTCACTTACACAGACTATCAAGAGAATTGTTTAAGGGTTTGTGTCCAGGTAAGGCATCAAGGTTCCTGCTCACTTACACAGACTAACAAGAGAATTGTTTTAGGGTTTGTGACCAGGTAAGACATCAATCTGCCTGCTCACATATACAGACTAGCAAGAAAATTGTTTTAGGGTTTGTGACCAGGTAAGACATCAACCCGCCTGCTCACTTACACAGGCTAGCAAAAGAATTGTTTCAGGGGCTTGTGACCAGGTAAGACATCAATGTTCCTGCTCACTTACACAGACTATCAAGAGAATTGTTAAAGGGTTTGTGACCAGGTATGGCATCCAGGTTCCTGCTCACTTACACAGACTAGCAAGAAAATCGTTTAAGTGTTTGTGACCAGGTAAGGAATCAACCTGCCTGCTCACTTACACAGACTAGCAAGAAAATTGTTTTAGGGTTTGTGACCAGGTAAGCTATCAATCTGCCTACTCACATACGAAGACTGTTCAAATATGAATGCAACTAAGCACATAAAAATGATTCCGTGATAGATTTCGATGAAAAATTTATTTTGACCTCTCAAAGTATTCCCCTTTACCAGATATACAAACTTTCAGTCTTCTGATCCAATCATTGAATGCATTTTGGTAGTCTTTTCGATGTATACTATGAAGGCACTGGAATATTGCAGAACCGAGGTGTTTGCGCTGTACAAATTTTCGACCAGAAAGGTATTTTTTCAGCCGCGGGAACCAAAAAAAGTCACACGGGGCAAGGTCAGGGGAATACGGGGGGAGAGGGAGTTCAACAACCTTTTCCTGCTTTAGATAGTATTGCACAATAAACGCCTTGTGCGATGACGCATTGTCATGTAGCAATCTGACATTGGCCAAACCAGTTGCGGGTCTTCGTTCTTTGAAATATTTCTTCAATTTTCGAAGAACTTTATTCTTGTAAAACTTCGCATTTACAGATTTGCCTTTAGGCACAGCAACCTGAATAGCAGGGCCCTGATTTGAAAAGAATATGGCATACATTACCTTCTTGACGCTCATGGTCCGCTTTGCAATGCATGGTCTTTTGCAATACTTTGTTGCCCATATTTTGGTCTGAATCTTTCGTTTTGGCTAAAAAAGTGAACCTATGTCTCGTCACCTGTGACGACATTAGCGAAAGACCGTGCAATGAAATTTGGAAACTTTTTAAGCAACTTCTTGGCGCACTGAACGCGTGTCTTTTTCTGCTCATCTGTCAACATATGGGGAATCCATCTGGCACAGATTTTTCTCATTTTCAAATCCTGTTTCAGAATTGTATGAGCTGCTCCTAATAAGATGCCAACCATACTAGCTATTTGCCTAGTCGTGTATCGTGCATCGGTAGCAATTATTTCTTTCACTCTAGCAACCATCTTGGCAGATGTTGCTCTTTTCGGCCGACGATCATGCGGTGCATCTTCTGTTGAGCGTAGCCAACAGCTGAATTTCTGAAACCAAAGAAAAGCTGTTGGAAAAGACATTTCATTATGCCCATAAACCGAACATATTTCATCAAAAATGTCTTTGCACCGTGTACCAATAATACAACGATTCTTAATATAGGACCGTATTTCAACGGCGTACTCTGACCTTCTTCCAACCATGTTTTGTATTAGTATACAAGAGAAGACAGTGTTTATCGAACGATATACATGGCTAAAGTGGACGGATTTTAACAGGTTTGGTATCAATGTATAGGTAAAATGTTTTTCTACGCTGTGATATTTATTTCCAGGTGATTTTCGCATTAGTGCATGAGAAAACGTTCTACTTGCATTCATATTTGAACAGTCCTCGTATACACACTAGCAATATAATTGTTTTGGAGTTTGTGACCAGGTAAGACGTCAATCTGCCTGCTCACTTACACAGACTAGCAAGGGAATAGTTTTAGGGTTTGTGACCAGGTAAGATATCTACCTGTCTGCTCACTTACACAGACTAGCAAGAGAATTGCTTTTTGGGTTAGAGACTAGGTAAGACATTAATCCGCCTGCTCACTTCCACAGACTAGCGAGATAATTTTTAGAGTCAGTGACCAGTTAAGCTATAAACCTGCCTGCTGACTAACATATTCTAACAAGACATGTACAGAACGGGCCTCCGTGGCCTAGACGATAAGAGCGCTGACTCTTAATCATTAGGTCTCTCACCGCTGTGGGTTCGGGCCTGGCTCGGGTCACATGTGAGACGCCAAGTTCTGCAACGGAAGGTCAGGTGGTTTTTCTCGGGGTTTTCCGGTTTTCGCCCACCTCTGATTAACGATCGACTCGATATGAGTGATATTATCTTGAAAGGCCGTAAAACCAAAACCTAAAAAAAAAAAAAAAAAAAAAAAAAACAGGAGATATAGAAACTAAGGTTATCAAAATATCCATGGAGAGATTTTGTTTGATTTGAGGTTTTACGTCCCCGCAAACACTGTAACTGTCATTTTGGAGACGTTGCTTCCAATATGGTGGGATTTTTTGAAATGACATCTCAAGCCCTGACGCCAAAAGAAAAAAGGGGGCCGATCTACGAAGAGATGATGTTGATCAGTCTGCGCGGATGGTCAAGCTGTTCTGCACCTTTGTTGTTTACAATGGGGAAAGGTTTTTATGACTTTGCTGAAATATTAAGCTATTGCAGCAAACTTCAGTTCTTAGACTGTAAATTGCATAAAGGCAAAGTTCTGGCTCATGACAATGTAATCTACCACATATTGTGTTTGAGGAAGTGCATTTCCAATGACATCGGCCCCGATAGCTCAGTTGGTAGAGTTTCCGCTCCGGGGAACGGGAGGTCATGGGTTCGATCCCGGGCCGCGACATACCAAAGTCGTTAAAATGGTACAAGCTGCTCCTCGCTTGGCACTCAGATTTACGAGGTAGAGCTAGGACTGGTCGACCCAGTGTCAGGATAATGTGACTGGGTGTCGTATCATGTAATGTGTCTGGGACATGATACTTCAGTAAGGCAGCACTATAAAAGTGAGCATTGAGCTCCCTGTCGCAACCAGACACCGTCGTGATATGACTGAAAAATTGTTGAAAACGACGTTAAACCCGAATTCACACACACACACGCATTTCCAATGACAGGGTTTTCAGGTTTGTTTTGATTGCAGTAAGTTTTACGAATATTTATGTTGTTTATGCAAACAGTGTACACCCATATCAGACGCCGTATTCTGCGGCGTCTGATCTAGGTCTACACTGTTTGCAAATGTCCCAAAAAGGGCCGCTAGGCTATTTGGGTGAATTTCACATTAAAGTAAAGATTTGATGTATTGAATAGATAAGCTGGTAGCAAATGCAAGCTTAAAGGATGTGTTGTTATGTTTCTTTTTCTACTCTTTTTTCAGCTGTTGTTCCCACACCCAGAGGTCTTCCACGACATCACAGGACGTTGTCACTGAAGTTGAATGAGATACTGGGAGACCTGGGAGTGACTGAAGAGATACGAATGCTGAAAATGGACGACTGCTCCAGATATGAAATATTGAATACTATATACTACGAGTCGTATGCACAGCCATTTATGAGTTGTAATGTTTTTGGGAGCAGTATTGAAGGGACGTCGACATTAGGCATGGGCTCTGATGTCGATCAGGTTTTAATTACCAACAGCTTAAACGTAGTGACTGATCCTGCTGACCATCCTGTCGGCACATGTTTACTGATGGTTCTGGATCAAACCACGTCTCCAGGATATTGTAAGTTGCAAGTAGCACATAATGGAAATGCTCTGTGGGGAAACCATTCAGAGGTAACTAGTCAACTTCCTCTTGATATACAGGACTGGTTTAAATTCTGTACTGACAAGAATAATAGACTGGTCTGTTCATTTAAGCCTCCGAATGATATTACACAGGGCTTTCATAGTAGACAAGGACCGGCACTGTCCAGAGATGCATCAGGATCAGCATTGTCAGCAGATCTTGTAATAGCATTAAAGTGCAGCAAGTGGCCAGAATGTGCTTCTGAATGGCTGAACAGACAAAGACATTACCACTGGCCAACTACTGAAATGATAAATTTATGTGAAACATTTGGATGTTTGTTTGTTCCAGTCGGACCCCCAAACAGTGATGAACAAGACCTTATGTGGAGAGTGTCATTATCACAACAGGAAAGATTGCTTGTGACTAATTTTAATTCAGTGCAGCAGAAATGTTATGTACTGCTAAAGATCTTAAAAAAAGACTTAATAGTTCCCCATGTTCCAGATTCATTAAGTTCATATCATATCAAGACATGTATGTTTTATCTTATAGAAAATACTCGGTTTGAATTTTGGAGGCCCGAGAATTTACTTGGTTGTGTAGTCGCTACTTTAACTCTTCTGTCACAATGGACTGAAACTGGCATCTGTCCTAATTACTTTATACCAGCATCGAACTTGTTCGTCAGACGTGTCCATGGAGATGTGAGACAACAGCTTCATCAGCGATTGCAGCTTTTATTATCAGCTGATTGTAAATTTCTTGCTGGTATCAAAACTAATGAAATTGGTTACTATTTACAAATTTACTGTGATCCGTCAGTTGCAAAAGCAACAGAAACGTACTTTAGTAAGCGCTTGAATAGGCACAAACAGAGGTCAAAATTATCAATTCAGTTGAATAAGCTTGATGATGTTTTCGTCTTTGGAAAGTATTATATTTCTGCAGCATTAAAGGCTGATTCCGATTCACCCCTAGAGTCACTGATGATAAAAAAGCTCGAACTGACGAGTCCTAGACTGAGCCCCGGTCATACAGAAGAGCAAACACAGCGAGCAATAACTCCAGTGTTACCATACATAGAAATAAGTATCATGTCTGGTATTGTGACCTTGGCAGTAAAACAAGGAAAACCAACAGAACAGATCTGGTCTCACTTGATAAGTGAAAACTGGAACAGTCTAACTTCACAATCTGATTCTTTCTCGGCAAAGATCAAACAGGCAACGTTAATGTATATGCTAGGTTATTACTGTTCTTCTCTTGATATTTTGTTCTCACTGAACAGTCTAGTCAGGTTTACTCTTTGTGGCTGCTTTAGAGACAGAGATGTATATCCTGGTGACAATGGTCTTATTGAAGCATTGCCACAGCTGCCACATATCACTACAGAATATCTCATGTCAAATATGATTATACCTTGTGTATATTTCCTACCATTTGAGAAGGATGTCACACCCATCGCTCTGCGTTATGAAATGATACGCCAAGATGATCGTCATACATCACCAGGAAATATTACCCGGGGAAGAGCTGATCTATTCTGTGGTGACTGGGCCTTAGTAGATGCTCAGTTTCTGCTACATTTCTTACTCTTTCTGAACCATGAAAAACTTAACATGGCCACTCATGCCTCAGCTGATATTGACAATATGGAAACATTGTTAGGTACACGTGGTATCAGTCATAGAGAAACATTGTTATGTACACGTGGTATCAGTCATAGAGAAACATGTCTCAATCTTCTGGGGTGGGTGTATAAAGAACAGGGTCATGTTTACAAAGCAATGGAATGTTTCAGAAAATCGCTGCTTATAAAACCTTATTGGAATGCTGCATTTTGGCATATTATAGTATGTATTGCCAGTTACGTAGCAGGCCGTATGTAGACAGATGACCTACATTTGGATATATCACCCACCACCCTGTTTTATTGAATTACAGCAAAATTCCCATATTGAACCACCTTTGGGTCTGTATGCAGAAAACAGGAAGAGAGAATAACTGCAATATACTAAATAAGCTTTTAAAAGCAGAATAAGACTTAATTTCATGTGGTCTTAATAGCGGAATTTCACTGTATATGATAACTGCAAGCTGCGGTATCCACAGGATCCAGACATCCATGTTGAAACCCTACCACCGTCCATTTTGTACTTACTTATTTCTTTACAAAACAATTCTTTCGGGTGTATTCGCATCAGCCCGATGTCTGTTTGAGTTTGATAAATCTTAAAGTGAATGGCCACCTTTTTTTCTAAAATCTATTTTACAATAACACCATATTCTTCTCCTAAACTGTTTCTCTAATTAACTGTAATGGCTCATTCAAGTTGTTTATAGGGTGTCGGCCCAGGAACCGCGGTGCGAGGCGGACCGTCCATGCTTACAAACCCAATTGGTTTCATTGGGCGACAGGGCTTGAGATGTCATTTCATCTCAATGTCGGGTAAAAGTCCCACAAAATTGGAAGCAACGTCTCCAAAATGACCTTTACAGTGTTGACGGGGACGTTAAACCTCAAATCAAACAAAATAGGGTGTCGGACATTTTTACAGATTAAATTTCCTGCAGTGACCTCACGGAAACTGTTCAGTTCATGTTCTGATAATGAACAAATCTTTGTATTTTAGTGTCCTGTGACGTCTGATCTGGGTCTGCAGTGTTTGGCAGGGTACCTCTTTTGGGGTATTCTGGTGCTAAATCGGTTCATTCAGTTTGACTTCCGGGACTTCCGTGGAGTGTGGGTCATGTTTGCTGATGTTGGCTCGGTGGGGGACCCTATAAGTCCGCGGGTAGGCTCTCTTGCCTGATGCCTCCAGCTGACCTGCCTCATAGGCTACGTCGGTCGGTGTGTGCTCGGAGGGGGATGTGCTGTGTTTGCCGGGTCTTGTTTATCATCCGTTTCGGTTTCAAAACTTTAGGGTTGAGACACACTGATGAAGATTAAATAACAGAAAGGCCTCTGTGTCACTTAATTAGGTATAGTTACGCCTTAATTTGAAGCACAGATTGTGGGTACTCAATGAGGCGATTCCTTCGGTTACCCATAATTTATGTTTTAATTTTCACATAAAGTCCTCGATTTTATGCAAACAGTGTACAAGGTGAAGGAGCTGAAAATACAAGGTCTGGAATATAAAGTGGTTAACTGTAGATCAGACAAAAAATACAGAAACAATTTTTTTGTGGGAAATTTAAGGTATTTAATGCTCTTATTTTTGCAACGATTTATTTATGTTGTTGATTTTTACTTACTGTGTGTATCACTTGTGTCTTTTTATTTTGGATGGCCATATGGCAATTTTGTGGGAAAGTAACTGTCCTTATGGCCTTCCTTTGTTTGGGTTTCCTTTATGGTCTGGTCGCTTAATGTTTGTGTTTCTTTCCCTTTGGTGTCTTTGATGGGTGGAGTAAGTTAATTGTATCGATTCCTGATCTTTGTTTTACTTCTACTTTGTTTGTTTGAATTGATGTTTAACTTTCCCATCACAACTATATAGGGCATTTTGGAGATGCTGCTTCCAGTTATGTGGGACTTTATCCCGACACTCAGATGAATGCCCCAAATGAAATCAATAGCACCAAACTCAGGAAAACTGTCTTCAAAGTATTTATTTTTATCCAAAGACAGAATCGAGCCTGTATGTAAGACCCTGAACTGACAGCCTATTTAACGATTTATGAGAATGCAGCCTGATTAGAGAGCCTCATTACTTCTCCTTGAGAAGCTACTTAGAGAGACAAAGAGCTTCAATGGGCTCCATGGGGTCAGGAATTTAGCAAACAGTAAGAATGCTTGGAAACGTGTGGATTTCCTTGGAGAAAATATTGCCGCTGCCAGAAGGCTTCACTAAAACCATTAATTTTGGATTTAATTACCTTAGTAGATTTCAGTTGGTAATAAAGTCAGGGATTAATCATTAAAGTAACCTTTTTTTTGGAAATGAAGTAATAATATTATAAAGGTGGTCATTCACTTAAAATTAAGAATATAATATTTGCAAGATTCGGTATCATTAGAATCCAGACATCCGTCATATAAATCTCAGAGTGCCAACGCACAACGGTACCCAGTAACTCTATCCGACGGGTCATGCAGATAAAATTGGATAAACACTGCTAAATGAAAACGCCTTATTTGATGATCGTACTGACTGATCATGGGTACTCATGTCTCAGATGATATCGAAAATATGGAAATATTGTTAGGTACACACAACATCATCTACATGGGAGCATACTTCAATCAACTAAGAAGGGCGTATAAAGAAATATGTCGTGTCCTCAAAGCAATGGAAAGTTACCGAAAAGCACAGGCAGTCAACACTTATTAGAAAGCTGCATTTTGGCATGTTCGTAAACATGACCAATAATCAAGTCGTGTGCTTGTAGCTAGTAGTCTCCTCTGGCAGCAATGAACCAGATAAGAACCTACTGACCAGGTAGTGTGTATGTAGATAGTAGGAAAGTAGAAGTAAAACAAAGATCAGAAATTGATACAATTAACTTACTCCATCCATAAAAGACACCAAAGGGAAAGAAATACAAACATTAAGCGACCAGACCATAATGGAAACCTAAACAAAGGAAGGCCATATGGACAGTTACTTTCCCACAAAATGGCCATATGGCCATCCAAAATTAAAAGACACAAGTGATACACACAGTAAGTAACAAACAACAACATAAATAAATCGCCACAGAAGAGCCGCCTTGGAACGGTCAGTGGAAGATTTCCACTGGGGGGCTTAAATCGATTTTACGTGGCCACAATCCTCGCCCTTACTTCCGTCGCGATTTAGACAAAAAAATTGTTCAGTCCGCATGAAGGCCTCCTAACTCATCAGCGCAACATCTCCGTGAACACAGAAATCAAAGAACCACAGAGGTGAGACAACGGTGAGGACTCGACAGCAAGAAACCACTGAAATGCTGGAGCAAAAGAAAACCAACAGTTAGACAGGAGCCTGTGACAACAATGAACCAGATTAGAAACTACTAACCAGGTAGTGTGTATGAGATAGTAGGATCCTGTGACATCATTGAACCAGATTAGAACCTTTTAATCAGGTAGTGTGTATGTAGTAGTAGGATCCTGTGACATCATTGAACCAGATTAGAACCTAATAATCAGGTAGTGTGTATGTAGATAGTAGGATCCTGTGACAGCAATGAACCAGATTAGAACCTACTAACCAGGTAGTGTGTATGTAGGTAGCAGGATCCTGTGACAGCAATGAACCAGATTAGAACCTACTAATCAGTATTGTATTATCCCCACCCTCGACCAGACCTACAGCTAAATTTGAATAAGAACCAACTAATCAGGCAGTGTGTATGAGATAGTAATCTCCTGAGATAGTAATGAACCAGATTACAACCCACTAATCAGGTAGTGTGTGTGTAGATTGTAGGCGCCTCTGATAGTAATGTTCCAGTTTAGAACCCATTCATCAGGTATTGTGTATGTAGGTAATAGGTTCATACGGTAGTAATGAATCAGATAACAACCCACTAATCAGGTAGTGTGTATGTAGACAGTAGACTCCTGTAATAGCTCGTAGTAATAAATCAGATAAGAACCCATTAATCAGGTGGTGTGTAGGTAGATAGTAGGCCCTGAGATAGTAATGAACTAGATTAGAACCCACTAATCAGGTAGTGTGTATGTAGATAGAAGGCCCTGAGGTAGTAATGAACCAGATTATAACCAACTAATCAGGTAGTGTGTATCTAGATAGTAGTCACCAGACAAATCAGGTAAAGTGTATGCAGATAGTAGGCTCCTGTGATAGTAATGAACCAGATTAGAACCAGTTAATCAGGTAGTGTGTGTGTTGACATTAGGCTCCTGTGATAGCAATGAACCAAATTAGAACCCACTAATCAGGTAGTGTGTATGTAGACAGTAGTCTCTTGTGACAGTAATGAACCAAATTAGAACCCACTAATCAGGTAAAGTTTACGTAAATAGTAGGCTACTGTGGTAGCAATGAACCAGATTAGAACCAACTATTCGGGTAATGTGTTTGTAGATAGTAGGCTTCTGTGATTGTAATGAATCAGATAATAACCCACTAATCAGGTAATGAGTATGTAGATAGAAGTCTCCTGTGACAGAAACGAACCGGATTAGAACCCACTATTCAGGAATGTGTATGTAGATAGTAGGATCCTGATATAGTAATGAACCAGATTAGAACCCACTAATCAGGTAGTGTGTATCTGAATAGTAGTCTCCTGAGATGGAACTGAACCAGAATGGAACCAGCTAACCAGGTAGTGTGTAAGTGGATAGTAGGCTCCTTTGATAGAAATGAACCAGAGCCTTCAGTGTCACTGGTCTTGTGCACTTGAATGTCGGCCTTCATTGGCACTGGTCTGGTTCACCTGAACGTGATCCTACAGTATCACTGGTCTGATACACGTGAACGTGAGCCTTCAGTGTCACTGGTCTGATGCACTTGAACATAAGTCTTCCGTGTCACTGGTCTATTGCACTTGAATGTGAGCTTTAAGTGTCAATTGTCTGGTGGTGCATTTGAACGTGAGCCTTCAGTGTAACTGGTCTTGTGCACTTGAATATAAGCCTTCATTGTCACTGGTCTGATGCACTTGAAGGTGATCCTGCAGTGTCACTGGTCTGATGCAGTTGAACGTAGTCCTCCAGTGTTACTGGTTTGATGCACTTGAATGCGAGCCTTCAGTGTCACTGGTCTGATGCACTTGAATGTGAGCCTTCAGTGTCACTGGTCTGATGCACTTGAATGTGAGCCTTCAGTGTCACTGATCTGATGCACTTGAATGCGAGCCTTCAGTGTCACTGGTCTGATGCACTTGATTGTGAGCCTTCAGGGTCACTGGTCTGATGCACTTGAATGTGAGCCTTCAGTGTCACTGGTCTGATGCACTTGAATGTGAGCCTTCAGTGTTACTGGTTTGATGCACTTGAACGTGAGCCTTCAGTGTCACTGGTCTGATGCACTTGAATGCGAGCCTTCAGTGTCACTGGTCTGATGCACTTGAATGTGAGCCTTCAGTGTCACTGGTCTGATGCACTTGAATGCGAGCCTTCAGTGTCACTGGTCTGATGCACTTGAATGTGAGCCTTCAGTTTCACTGGTCTGATGCACTTGAAAGTGAGCCTTCAGTGTCACTGGTCTGATGCACTTGAACGTGAGCCTTCAGTGTCACTGTGCTGATGCACTTGAATGTGAGCCTTCAGTGTCACTGGTCTGGTGCACTTGAATGTGAGCCTTCAGTGGCACTGGTCTGATGCACTTGAATGTGAGCCTTCAGTGTCACTGGTCTGATGCACTTGAATATAAGCCTTCAGTGTCACTGGTCTGATGTACTTAAATGTGAGTCTTCAGTGTCACTGGTCTGATGCACTTGAATATAAGCCTTCAGTATCACTGGTCTGATGCACTTGAATGTGAGCCTTCAGTGTCACTGGTCTAATACACTTGAATATAAGCCTTCAGTGTCACTGGCCTGATGCACTTGAACGTAAGCCTTCAGTGTCACTGGTCTGATGCACTTGCATGTGAGCCTTCAGTGTCACTGGTCTGATGCACTTGAATATAAACCTTCAGTGTCACTGGTCTGATGCACTTGAATGTAAGCCTTCAGTGTCACTGGTCTGATGCACTTGAATGTGAGCCTTCAGTGTCACTGGTCTGATGCACTTGAATATAAGCCTTCAGTGTCACTGGTCTGATGCACTTGAATGTGAGCCGTCAGTGTCACTGGTCTGATGCACTTGAATATGAGCCTTCAGTGTCACTGGTCTGGTGCACTTGAACGCGAGCCTTCAGTGTCACTGGTCTGATGCATTTGAATGTGAGCCTTCAGTGTCACTGGTCTGATGCACTTGAACGTGAGCCTTCAGTGTCACTGGTCTGATGCACTTTAATGTGGGCCTTCAGTGTCACTGGTCTGGTGCACTTGAATGTGGGCCTTCAGTGTCACTGGTCTGGTGCACTTGAATGTGAGCCTTCAGTGTCACTGGTCTGATGCACTTGAATGTAATCATTCAGTGTCACTGGTCTGATGCACTTGAATGTGAGCCTTCAGTGTCACTGTTCTGATGCACTTGAATATAAGCCACCAGTGTCACTGGTCTGATGCACTTGAAGGTGATCCTGCAGTGTCACTGGTCTGATGCACTTGAATGTGAGCCTTCAGTGTCACTGGTGTGATGCACTTGAATGCGAGCCTTCAGTGTCACTGGTCTGATGCACTTGAATGTGAGCCTTCAGTGTCACTGGTCTGATGCACTTGAATGCGAGCCTTCAGTGTTACTGGTCTGATGCACTTAAATGTGAGCCTTCAGTGTCACTGGTCTGATGCACTTGAATGTGAGCCTTCAGTGTCACTGGTCTGATGCACTTGAACGTGAGCCTTCAGTGTCACTGGTCTGATGCACTTGAATGTGAGCCTTCAGTGTCACTGGTCTGGTGCACTTGAATGTGAGCCTTCAGTGTCACTGGTCTGGTGCACTTGAATATAAGCCTTCAGTGTCACTGGTCTGATGCACTTGAATGTGAGCCTTCAGTGTCACTGGTCTGATGCACTTGAAGGTGATCCTGCAGTGTCACTGGTCTGATGCACTTGAATGTGAGACTTCAGTGTCACTGGTCTGATGCACTTGAATGTGAGCATTCAGTGTCACTGGTCTGATGCACTTGAATGCGAGCCTTCAGTGTCACTGGTCTGATGCACTTGAATGTGAGCCTTCAGTGTCACTGATCTGCTGCACTTGAATGCGAGCCTTCAGTGTCACTGGTCTGTTGCACTTGAATGTGAGCCTTCAGTGTCACTGGTCTGATGCACTTGAATGTGAGCCTTCAGTGTCACTGGTCTGATGCACTTGAACGTGAGCCTTCAGTGTCACTGGTCTGATGCACTTGAATGTGAGCCTTCAGTGTCACTGGTCTGGTGCACTTGAATATGAGCCTTCAGTGTCACTGGTCTGATGCACTTGAATGTGAGCCTTCAGTGTCACTGGTCTGATGCACTTGAATATAAGCCTTCAGTGTCACTGGTCTGATGCACTTGAATGTGAGCCTTCAGTGTCACTGGTCTGATGCACTTGAATGTGAGCCTTCAGTGTCACTGGTCTGATGCACTTGAATATAAGCCTTCAGTGTCACTGGTCTGATGCACTTGAACGTAAGCCTTCAGTGTCACTGGTCTGATGCACTTGCATGTGAGCCTGAAGTGTCACTGGTCTGATGCACTTGAATATAAGCCTTCAGTGTCACTGGTCTGATGCTTTTGAACGTAAGCCTTCAGTGTCACTGGTCTGATGCACTTGAATGTGAGCCTTCAGTGTCACTGGTCTGATGCACTTGAATATAAGCCTTCAGTGTGACTGGTCTGATGCACTTGAATGTGAGCCTTCAGTGTCACTGGTCTGATGCACTTGAATGTGAGCCTTCAGTGTCACTGGTCTGGTGCACTTGAACGGGAGCCTTCGGTTATACTGGTCTGATGCACTTGAATGTGAGCCTTCAGTGTCACTGGTCTGATGCACTTGAACGTGAGTCTTCAGTGTCACTGGTCTGATGCACTTGAATGTGGGCCTTCGGTGTCACTGGTCTGGTGCACTTGAATGTGAGCCTTCAGTGTCACTGGTCTGATGCACTTGAATGTGAGCCTTCAGTGTCACTGGTCTGATGCACTTGAATATAATCATTCAGTGTCACTGGTCTGATGCACATGAATATGAGCCTTCAGTGTCACTGGTCTGATGCACTTGAATATAAGCCTTCAGTGTCACTGGTCTGATGCACTTGAATGTGAGCCGTCAGTGACACTGGTCTAATGCACTTGAATATAAGCCTTCAGTGTCACTGGTCTGATGCACTTGAACGTAAGCCTTCAGTGTCACTGGTCTGATGCACTTGAATGTGAGCCTTCAGTGTCACTGGTCTGATGCACTTGAATATAAGCCTTCAGTGTTACTGGTATGATGCACTGGAACGTATGCCTTCAGTGTCACTGGTCTGATACACTTGAATGTGAGCCTTCAGTGTCACTGGTCTGATGCACTTGAATAGAAGCCTTCAGTTTCTCTGGTGTGGTTCACTTAAACTTTAGCCTTCAGTTTCGAACATCATAATTCTAAGCTTTCATCGGCAGTATAAATAAGTTCTGAAGTTATATCCTTTGGAAGCAAGGAATACACCAAATAAACGAAAATAGCAGACTCAGTTTTATTGAGTCTGTTCATGACCAGTACTGAAATGTGCAACACCGGCCACACACCTTAGCACCGGCTTAAGCAGAACTCTATTCTCAAAATGATACCAAATGACCTCAATGATCCCAAAGGACCAGAAAATATAATCTGCACTATGATGGTGTACGGGGAGACCTTTCACGGCCGCCACACGACACAACATCAGCTACAGTGAAAATAAATAATTTCTGAAGCTAGATCCTTTGGAAGCAAGGAATACACCAATTTAACGAAAATAGCAGACTCGGTTTTATTGAGTCTGTTCATGACCAGTACTGAAATGAGCAACACCGGTCACGCCCTCTAGCACCGACTAAGACTGATCAGAGCTTCCAGTGTTGAAACCGACTCATCCGAGTATTTGCTGTAGCTTGGGTTTATCTGAACATTCGATGTTTCTTGTGATAAACTAAGTTTTCATTGTTCTTTAATGTATCTGCCCAAACTGAGCTTTCTTGGCTGTTGGTGACTGAGCCTTCATTGTTGTATCTGATCGACCAAACCTGACCGAACGGACCGAAATGAGCTTTCTTGGCTGTTGTTAACTGAACTCTGCCTTCATTGTTGTACTTAATCGATTTAACCTGACCTAACTGAGCTTTCTTGCTGTTGGTGACTGAACTCAGCCTTCATTCTTGAACCTGATTGAATTAACCTCTAAAATGTTCCTGACCGAAGTGAGCTTTCTTAGCTGTTAATGGCTGGACGCAGCCTTCATTGATGTACTCATTAATGTACCTGACAGAACTGAGCTTTCGTGGCTGTTGTTGACTGAACATTGCTGTATCAAACCGAATTGAGCCGTCTTCAATGACTCAGATCAGCCTATACATTCATGTAGTATGATCCAGTCTTCGTTTTGATCTGTATGGATATGAATAGATATCTAATCCCTCTAAAATAATTTAGCCACGTCACGAGAAGAAAGAAAAAGTGATATGGGCTCCCAGCAATGAATCAGATCAGTCGTAACATTCATGCAGTATACAAAGAAAACTACCTGACCTTCCACTGCAGAACATGTCGCCCGAGCGTACCACAGCATTAAGACTAAGTTGTCTTAGACATCAGGACACGGAGACCCGTTACTTCATGTTTAATTTGTTACTAGTGTGCTGTTACGCATACAGTAAAACTGAGATGGCTCGAACACTGATGGCTCGTTTCTCATGGCTGAGTCGAACACTTTCTAGAGCCCGCAGGAGAAATCTCTACATAAGAAATAGTGGGGGATAATTAAGAAGATTTTAGTCTTTTATCTTGCCATTGTATGTTGTGTGTACTCATTAGAATCGCCTCCATGATGATGCGATTCTAATGAGTACACACAGCATACAGTTTTGTATATAGCCAGTGCAATTTGACATGAGACTGGTGGCCTCTATTACCACAATTTCACACCCGACTGATTGTATATATTTATTTTCGCCGTTTTCGGAAGAGGTCGATATTGTTATTCAATACATGGAGGTTCGGTAAATGGGTCGCCATTCACGAGATGCCGAAAATTCACGAGCAGTTTACGAAAACCGACGTATTAGGCGAAAACATTGACTAATTTATTCTTTGCATAGAGGTCAATCTCATGTCTAATTGTGTAATTGTGGATTGTTGTTGGTATACATGTTTGTAGCAAGAGACTGCATTTTATAGATATTGTGTTATTATTTGATTGTTGTTGGTATATGTAGCAAGAACATTTGCGTTTGACTGCATGTTATAGTTATTGTGTAATTATTTGATTGTTTTTGGTATATGTGGCAAGAACGTTGCGTTTGACTTCATTTTATAGTTATTGCGTAATTATTTGATTGTTGTTGGCAAATGTAACAATAACATTGTGTTTGACTGCATTTTATAGTTATTGTGTAATTATTTGATTGTTGTTGGTATATGTAGCAAGAACATTGCGTTTGACTTCATTTTATAGTTATTGTGTAATTATTTGATTCTTGTTGGCAAATGTAGCAATAGCATTGTGTTTGACTGCATTTTATAATGATTGTGTAATTATTGGATTGTGGTTGGTACAGTCGAACTTCGATGGGTCGAACTCGGTAGGCTCGAACACCACGTTTGGGTCGAACTGACTTTTCAGTCCCGGCAAAATCCCTATTCATGTTAAACTAAACATGCCACCCTTGGCTCGAACCACGATGGCTCGAACCCTCGAACTCTAAGCCTGGTCCCTAGAGTGCATTTTCTATGTAAAATCCACAGATGGCTCGCACTAATTACCTTTTTAAAATTCCAATTTTATTGATCAAGTCACGCAGGCGCGTGATCAGTATCATAATACGGACCAAAAATACGGCTCATCATCCACTCTTTAACTATGACCGATTAATGTACCGGAAGTCACCAAAATCGCCGCAGCTATGATGAAAAATCATAGTACACAAAGATGGATCTTGCCGAGTTGGACTCCAATGGCTCGAACTACCGATGGCTCGAAATTTTTTCGGCGGTCCCGGCGAGTTCGAACCATCGAAGTTCGACTGTATATGTAGCAACAACATTGCGTTTGACTGCATGTTGTAGGTATATGTAGCAATATCATGATGTTTGACTGCATTTTATAGTTATTGTATTAGTATTTGATTGTTGTTGGTATATGTAGCAAGAACATTGTGTTTGACTGCATTTTATAGTAATTGTGTAAGTATTTGATTGTTGTTGGTATATGTAGCAAGTACATGCAGTTTGACAGCATAATACGGACATGCGCAGATGCCGGAGGCAAGATGTCCTCCTATAGATTAAGATGTACACGCACAGTCATAACTACGGAACTTCACAACCCTAAGAAAAATTGTTTCATGGTCAATCACTGGTCTGGGGGACTTGAACCTTAGCCTTCAGTGTTAGAATTTCATCATTTGGGCCTTCACCAGCAGCATAAGACTGATCAGAACTTCCAGTGCTGAAACCGACTCCTCTGAGTATTTGCTGTAGCTTGGGTTTATCTGACAACTCGATGTTTCTTGTGTCTAAACTAAGTCTTCATTGTTGTGCATGATTGAACTAACCTTTTTAAATGTACCTGACCGAACTGAGCCTTCAACTGAGCTTTCTTGGCTGTTGGTGACTGAACTCAGCCTTCATTGTTATATCTGATTGAACTAACATCTTTAATGTGCCTTAACTGAATTTTGCTTTCTTGGCTTTGGTGACTGAACTCAGCCTTCATTGTTGTAACTGACTTAAATAACCTCTTTTATCTACCTGATCAAACTGAGCTTGCTTGGTTGTTGGTGACTGAACTCGGCCTCCATTGTTGTATCTGATTGAACTAACCTTTTTAATGTACCAGACCGCACTGGGTTTTCTTAGCTGTTGGTGACTGAAGTCAGCCTTCATTGTTGTACCTGACTGAACTAATCTCTAAAATGTATCTGACCGAACGGAGCTTCATCGACTGCTTGTGACTGAACTCAGCCTTCAGCGGGCCCGTCGGAGTCTAACTGTTGGTTTTCTTTTGCTCCAGCATTTCAAGGGTTTCTTGGTGTCGATTCCTCCCCGGTGTTTCGTCGGAGATGTTGCACTGATGAGTTAGGAGGCCTTCATGCAGAGTGAACAATCGATTAAAGCCCCCCCCCCCCCCCCCAGTGGAATTCGGTTCACTGACCGTCCCAACGCGGTTCTTCTGTGGTGGTTTATTTTTGTATGATTTGTCTTTTGAGTGTGTGTATCGCTTATATTATTTTGTTTTGGATAGCCTATTGGCCGTAGTATTCATGTAATTATTTTAATATTAGAGTCAATCTTCAATACTTCTTACACCGATTGCTCTTGCACATGGCTGATTCTGAAGTCCATAGGGAATTATTATCATAGAACCAAGCCCCGATGGAGAGGGGACCATAGTATACATATAATTATTATAATATTAGAGTCTAACTTCAATACTTCTTACACACCGATGGCTCGTGCACCATGGCTGTTACCAATTCGTTAAGTACCTAGGGAATTATTATCAAAGAATCAATCCCCGATGGAGCAGGGATCAAAGTTTTCATGTTATTATTGTAATATTAGCGATCTTACACCCATGACTCTGCACCATGGTTAATTCGAACTAATTCTAAAGTACCTAGAGAATTGCACGACCCGCAGAAAAAGCGACCGACTGAAGTCGGTTTATATTCTAAGAGTGCCCTAAAATCACCGTGTCATTCTGTCAGTCTGTCCGTCCGTAACCCGTTTGTGAAAATAGGTGATAGTGACTTAACCGATTGGAATATTTAAATAATTTTTGGCATACTGATAGATATCAATGAGATCTAACCAATGAATTTGCCAAATATTACATTCCATTTAGTATAGCCTCGCCGAGGCAAAAAATGAAAATTTTCGAACTGCTTCTCCTCGGAAACCGTTGGGCCGATTGAAGTCAAATTTCATATGGAGCCTCTATGGGATGGGTAAAATCCAAATTTGCTCATGGGGTCCAGGTCACATGACCAAAATGGCCGCCAAGCCATATATGGTAAAAACCCTTCAAAAATAGTCTTCTTCTCCAGAACCACTGGTCAGATTTCCACGAAACTTGATAAATAGCATCTGGCACGTAGGCCCATCATAAAGTGCTAAAATGGTGACCCTGGGTTGACCTTGACATTCTTTGTGCCTAGGTCAAACTTTGACACATATGCTTTTGTATTGGAAAAGTAAGAATGCATTTTATCCTGCAAACGATTCATTATTATCTTCGAACCAAGCCCCGATGGAGGGGGGACCAACGTGTGTTGATGATACGAACTTATTTACTTGATGCATATTTTTGTGTTTCAATACAGGTCTGAACAACGGTATTGCCGAAAGAAAAAAAAAAGACTATTTATTTCTGTTTTTATAACTATATTTTAATACATTTCACCAATAAAAAAACACAAGAGGACCATGATGGCCCTGGATCGCTCACCTGATCCACACTGTAGCAATGGAATGGTAGGTAATACAGTAAGGTACCTTGTCAGAAGAAAAATATATGCCAAATATGAAGGCTCTATCTCAAATGGTTCAAAAGTAATGAAAGTAGGTCAAATGTCAAGGTCACAGGTCAGACTTTTTGTATGGATGTAAAACCATTGTCAAAAGATTTTGTTTGTTTGTTTGACTTGAGGTTTAACGTCCCCGTCAACACTGTAAAGGTCATTTTGGAGACGTTGCTTCCAATTTTGTGGGACTTTTACCCGACATTGAGATGAAATGACATCTCAAGCCCTGTCGCCCAATGAAACCTATAGGGTTTATTAGCATGGACGGTCCGCCTCGCACTGCGGTTCCTGGACAGGCTTAGATCCTCTAAGCGGTTTACCAGTACTATTGTGCGGGTCGGATTCAGCTCTGCGTGGAAGCATCATGCAGCCCATATATTTCTTCAAGCCCCTATGGGCGGGGGCCAATTGTCACAAGAAATATACATGCCAAATATGAAGGCCCTATCTCAAATGGTTCCAAAGTTATGATTTAGTAGGTCACAGATCAAGGTCACAGGTCAAATTGTTTTGCATGAGTGGGAAGACCTTGTCACAAGGAACATATATGCCAAATATGAAGGCTCTACCTTAAATGGTTCAAACGTTATTACAAAAACGATCAAAGGTCAAGGTAACCGGTCAGACGTTTTGCATGGTTGGGAAGCCCTTGTCACAAATGGCCCTACATGCCAAATATGAAGGCTCTATGTTTAATGGTTCAAAAGTTATGGGAAAGAATGTCAAAGGTTAAGGTAAGGTCACAGGTCAAAAGTTTTGTATGGGTGAAAGTCGTTGCTACAAGGAACATACATGCCAAAAATGAAGGCTCTTTCTCAAATGGTTCAAAAGTTATGATAAAGAAGGTCACATGTCAAGGCCCCAAGTCAGTTTTGTATGACACAAGGAAACTACATGCCAAAATATGAAGGCTCTATCTCAAACACTTAAAAATTTATGACAAAGTAGGTCAAAGGTCAAGGTCATAAGACGCAATATTTTTGTATGGGTGGGAAGACCTTTTCACAAGGAACATACATGCCAAATATGAAGGCACTATCTCCAATGGTTCAAAAGTTATCATAAAGTAGGTAAAATAACAAGATAAAGGTCACAGATCATTTTATGTATGATTAGGAAACCCTTGTCGCAAGGAACCTACATGCCAAATATGTATCTCAAAGGCTTTAAAAATGATGACAAAGTAGTTCAACGGTCAAGGTGATGGGTCAAAATTTTTGAATGGTAAGGAAAACCTTGTCACAAGGAACATACATGCCAAATATGAAGGCCCTCTCTCATATGGTTCAAAGGTTTTGATAAAGTAGATCAAAGGTCAGGATCACAGGTCAATTTTATATGCGGGGGAAGCCCTTGTCACAATGAACCTACATGCCAAACATGAAGGCTCTATCTCAAACGGTTCAAAAGTTATGACAAAATAACCTACTGATCTACTTTTTGATTTGACATGACCCATATTCGAACTTAACTGAGATATTATTCAGATGGTCATTCTGGGCAAGTTTTATGATGATTGGACTAAAAATGTGGCCTCATAGAGCGTTCACAACGTTTTTCTATTATTTGACCTGCTGATCTACTTTTTGACCCGACATGACCCATATTCAAACTTGACCCAGATATTGTCACGCTGATAATTTTGAGCAAGTTTGATGATGATCGGACAAAAACCTGGAGATCTAGTGTGTTCACAAGGTTTTTCAACAATCTGACCCACTGACTTACTTATTAACCAGACACGACCCATATTCGAAATTAACCGAGATATTGTCAAATGAGCATTATGATCAAGTTTGATGATGATCGATCCAAAACTGTGGCCTCTAGTGTGTTCAGAGAGTTTTTCTATGATTTAACCTACTGACCTACTTTTTTACCAGCCATGACCCATATCCAACCTTGGCTGAGATATTGTCAAGATGATCATTATGGGAAAGTTTTATGATCGGACCAAAACTGTGGCCTCTATTGTGTTCACAAGGTTTTCTCTGATTTGACCTACTGACCTACTTTTTGGCCCAACATGATCCATATTCGAAGTTGACCCAGATATTGTCAAGATAATCATTATGACCAAGTTTGATGATGATTTGCCCAAAACTGTGGCCTCTAGTGTGTTCAAAAGAAAAATTACGCACACTCGGACCCACGTCGGACAAAATGTGATCCCAGAAGCTCCCCTCGTCACTACTTGACAGGTGAGCTAAAAAAAAAAAAGACTCCGTTCAGAAAATCTGAATCATCGATTTTTTCGTGTCTTCCTTTTAATACTCATTTTAGCCCATACATCATTATGGGAAAGTTTTAGACCTGACTCTCCGCCGAATTCTCCAGCAAGTCGTATGCCTCTGTGACAGTCAGGAAAGGCTGTGATTATTTGGAGAAAATTGTAAAACAAAGAAATGAGACCACAGACTAAGTCCATGTGATGAGTACTGTCGGGTGAAATAATACATATTCAAATCCATGTGATGCACTTTATAAATAGATATGCAATTACGACACACCTTACATTCGAATGGCTAGATAGAAGCTCACTAGGAACGGGGAGTCACTAGCGCGATGTGCTGTGAACAGTGGTCAAAATGAATTAAACCGATATCAGATGTGGTGTCACAGCTAATGATTTTCCATGAAGTGATCGTGTAAATAAAATATAGACGCCCTTGTAATTTACAAGAGCAATAATCACTTCTATTTGTGGTTTAAAAGGGTGTGTCCAACCTGTCAGAATGTCTTAGTCTGTGAACGAAAATTTAGATTTTGCAATTTTCTCCAAATAATCACAGCCTTTCCAAGCTATCACAGAAGCTTACGACTTTTAGGAGAAATCGGCGGAGGGTGAGGTCTATAACTTTCCTATAGTGATGTATGGGCTAAAATGAGTATTAAAAGGAAGAAACGAAAAAATCGATGTTTCAGATTTTCTGAACGGAGTTTTTTTTTAACACCAGTTTATGTGTACTTCACTTGGACGAGTGTGTGGACTTAACAGATTTAAGCAATGTTCCGTATGTTGGCGGTAAAACGTCTCCTTGTATTCTTACATATTGTTGAATATATTCTTTCTTTGAGCTCGTATAACCTGGTCTAAAGTTTGAAGTTAGCAGATTTTAGAAATGTTCCGTGTGGTGGCGGTAAAACATCTCCTTGTACTCATACATAGTGTAGTATGTATTCTTTCTTTGAGCTCGTATAACCTGTTCTAAAGTTTGAAGTTAGCAGATTTAAGGAATGTTCCGTGTTGGCGGTAAAACGTCTCTTTGTACTCCTACATAATGTAGTATATATTCCTTCTTTGAGATCGTATAACCTTGTCAAAAGTTCCACGTGGTGGTGGTAAAACTTCTCCTTGTACTCCTACATAGTGTAGTATATATTCCTTCCTTGAGATCGTATAACTTGGTTAAAAGTTCCACGTGGTGGTGGTAAAACGTCTCCTTGTACTCCTACATAGTGTAGTATATATTCCTTCTTTGAGATCGTATAACCTTGTCAAAAGTTCCAAGTGGTGGTGGTAAAACGTCTCCTTGTACTCCTACATAGTGTAGTATATATTCCTTCTTTGAGATCGTATAACCTTGTCAAAAGTTCCACGTGGTGGTGGTAAAACGTCTCCTTGTACTCCTACATAGTGTAGTATATATTGCTTCTTTGAGATCGTATAACCTTGTCAAAAGTTCCACGTGGTGGTGGTAAAACGTCTCCTTGTACTCCTACATAGTGTAGTATATATTCCTTCTTTGAGATCGTATAACCTTGTCATAAGTTCCACGTGGTGGTGGTAAAACGTCTCCTTGTACTCTTACATGGTGTAGTATATATTCCTTCTTTGAGGTCGTATAACCTGGTTAAAAGTTCCAAGTGGTGGTGGTAAAACGTCTCCTTGTACTCCTACACAGTGTAGTATATATTGCTTCTTTGAGATCGTATAACCTGGTCAAAAGTTTCACGTGGTGGTGGTAAAACGTCTCCTTGTACTCCTACATAGTGTAGTATATATTCCTTCTTTGAGATCGTATAACCTGGTCAAAAGTTCCACGTGGTGGTGGTAAAACGTCTCCTTGTACTCCTACATAGTGTAGTATATATTCCTTCTTTGAGATCGTATAACCTTGTCAAAAGTTTCACGTGGTGGTGGTAAAACGTCTCCTTGTACTCCTACATAGTGTAGTATATATTCCTTCTTTGAGATCGTATAACCTTGTCAAAAGTTCCACGTGGTGGTGGTAAAACGTCTCCTTGTACTCCTACATAGTGTAGTATATATTCCTTCTTTGAGATCGTATAACCTGGTCTAAAGTTTGAATGGGAATGGATACACCTGGAATTTTTTACACCAATTTTCAAAGGGAGACAACTTTCGGAACTCGCCGTTCACTTTTCTACAACTTCTGTCCCACGGAAAAAAGTGGTCTACTCTTAAAGGAAAGAATTTGCTCCTTTAAGAATAGATCCCTTTTGACATGGCAGACAAAAATACTTTTTGCTGGAGTTGCCTCCCCTGTAGGTGTATATATTCCCTTTAACTGGAGTTAGGTTTATCCACGCTAGATGGCGTAATACTTCACAGTCATACTGAATGGAACATTTCCTGAAATGTGCACTCATACCATAGGTATTCACATTTGATGTTTGACGACGACTAGTGTTTAACAATAGCATGATTATATAAAAAGATTAAACATGAAAAATATAAATTTCTTGTTTCTATTGCCCCACCTCTCCACATGTTGTAGAGTACGCGATTTCTCCACAAGTTGTAGAATACGTTATTTCTCAACAAGTTGTAGAGTTGACCAATTCTCAACAAGTTGAAGAGTGCGCCATTTCTCTACAAGATGTAGAGTAGGTCATTTCTCAACAAGTTGTAGAGTAGTCCATTTGTCCATAGGTTGTTGAGTACGGCATGCCTCCGCCTGTTACAGAGTTCGCCATTTCTCCACAAGTTGTAGAGTATGCCATTTCTCTACAAGTTGTAGAGTACTACATTTCTCTACAATTTGTAGAATACGTTATTTCTCCAGAAGTTGTAGAGTACGCGATTTCTCCACAAGATGTACAGTACGTTATTTCTCAGCAAGTTATAGAGTAGACCATTTGTCCATAAGGTGAAGAGTACGCAATTCCTCCACCAATTGCAGAGTTGGCCATTTCTTTAGAAGTTGTAGAATAGGCCATTTCTGCACAAGTTGTAGAGTACGCCATTTCTCGACATGGTCCGGTTGCAACCGTTACATGAGCCAATGCACAACATTCCATGC
The DNA here is from genome assembly GCA_963580285.1 of Lucinisca nassula. Classification (NCBI taxonomy): domain Eukaryota; kingdom Metazoa; phylum Mollusca; class Bivalvia; order Lucinida; family Lucinidae; genus Lucinisca; species Lucinisca nassula. The sequence continues at coordinate 192,853 of OY757021.1, forward strand.
CCAAAGAAGTCTCAGAGCTGTACAGTGTGATAGAATATGTACTATAAAAGGGTTTTGGTTTTTGGAAGCAAAGACCTTAAACGTAAGGAGTGTACAGGTATTTTTGGTCACCATTCGCTGATCGTATGCTTGCTAGGACTGCATCTAACAATGCCCACATCTATATTTTGGACAAGAGACTGTTGTTCTTGTTGTTGGAATTTAACTCCAGCAGGCACAGTTCGCAAGGGCGATGTTAAATCAACTTCTGTACAACGGTATGACGTTTTATCGACGTAGATGTGACGTTGCACAAACGTCATGATGTGTCAACGACGAAGACTTGACGTTGCATAAACGTCATGATGTTGCATCGAAGTAGATATGTCGCTGTATAAACGTCGGGACGTTGCAACGACATAAATTTGACGTTGCATAGACGGCTTGACGTTGTACCGACGTAGATGTGACGTTGCGCAATCGTCATTACGTTGCACCGACGTTTGTGTGGGGCTGCACTAATGTCATGACGTTACATGAACATTGAATCGACGTCGCATTAGCGTTATGTACCTGCTGGGAACATATCAAACCTAGTGGGTCATCTTGTCTCGTCTACAGATAGGGGATGAAATGGAGAAACCTGAGAAATGAGAATGATAAAAGAAAAACAGAAAACCACTCCCATATCCACCTTTCCTACTGCTAAAAGTGATTTATAGGGGTTATGCACGAATCTGCGTGATATCAAATTAAGTCAGAAATGTAGTAAAATTCCTGTGTAAAGACAACTTTTTGAGGTCATGACGTATAGCAGATTTTCGTAAAAGAAGGGCTATAATGTTAATATATATGCTGGTATGAATTTTTCTCGGGTTATCTCCCTTATGAAGTGACAAAACCCCTTGATTGTATTTTTTTAATCAACGACCCTATCTCACTATTTCACTTATATTGAGCCGATCGTTAATCGGAGATGGACGAGAACCCCGAGTACCCGGAGAAACAAACATGTAACCTTCCAATATAGAACTTTTATATCCCTCTTGAACATGCTGGCGTCTAGCACTACAAACTAGCGGTCATAAAGCATGTAACCTTCCAATGTAGAACTTTTATATCCCTCTTGAACATGCTGGCGTCTAGCACTACAAGCTAGGGGGCATAAAGCATGTAACCTTCCAATGTAGAACGTGTATATCCCTCTTGAACATGCTGGCGTCTAGCACTACAAGCTAGGGGGCATAAAGCATGTAACCTTCCAATGTAGAACGTGTATATCCCTCTTGAACATGATGGCGTCTAGCACTACAAGCTAGGGGGCATAAAGCATGTAACCTTCCAATGTAGAACGTGTATATCCCTCTTGAACATGATGGCGTCTAGCACTACAAGCTAGGGGGCATAAAGCATGTAACCTTCCAATGTAGAACTTTTATATCCTTCTTGAACATGCTGGCGTCTAGCACTACAAGCTAGGGGGTATAAAGCATGTAACCTTCCAATGTAGAACTTTTATATCCCTCTTGAACATGCTGGCGTCTAGCACTACAAGCTAGGGGGTATACAACATGTAAACTTCCAATGTAGAACTTTTATATTCCTCTTGAACATGCTGGCGTCATGCACCACAAACTAGGGGTATACAACATGTAATATTCCGTTGTAGAACTTTTATATCCCTCTTTAACACAGGTAGAACTTTTATATCCCTCTTGAACATGCTGGCGTCTAGCACTACAAGCTAGGGGGCATAAAGCATGTAACCTTCCAATGTAGACTTTTATATCCCTCTTGAACATGCTGGCGTCTAGCACTACAAGCTAGGGGGCATAAAGCATGTAACCTTCCTTTGCAGAACTTTTATATCCCTCTTGAACATGCTGGCGTCTAGCACTACAAGCTAGGGGCATAAAGCATGTAACCTTCCAATGTAGAACTTTTATATCCCTCTTGAACATGCTGGCGTCTAGCACTACAAGCTAGGGGGTATACAACATTTAACCTTCCAATGTATAACTTTTATATCCCTCTTGAACATGCTGGCGTCTTGCACCACAAACTAGGGGTATACAACATGTAATATTCCGTTGTAGAACTTTTGTATCCCTCTTGAACATGCTTGCGTCTAACAATACAAACTAGGGGGCAAACAACATGTAACTTTCAGTTGTAGAACTTTTATATCCCTCTTGAACATGCTGGCGTCTAGCACTACCACATGTAACATTCCGCTGTAGAACTTATATATCCCTCTTGAACATGCTGGCGTCTAGCACTTCAAACTAGGGGGCATACAACATGTAACCTTCCGTTGTAAAACTTTTATATCCCTCTTGAACATGCTGGCGTCTTGCTCTACAAACTAGCTGCATACCACATGTAACTGTCGTTTTAGAATTTTTATATCCCTCTTGAACATGCTGGCGTCTAGCACTACGAACTAGCGGCCATACAACATATAACCTTCTTTGTAGAACTTTTATATCCCTCTTGAACATGCTGGCGTCTAGTACTACAAACTAGCGGTCATACAACATGTAACATTCCGTTGCAGATCTTTTTATATCCCTCTCGGACATGCTTGCGTCTAGCACTACAAACTAGGGGGTATACAACATGTAACCTTCCGTTGTAGAACTTTAATGTCACTCTTGAACATGCTGGCGTCTAGCACTACAAACTAGGTGGTATACAACATGTAACCTTCCGTTGTATAACCTTTATGTCACTCTTGAACATGCTGGCGTCTAGCACTACAAACTAGCGGTCAAACAACATGTAACCTTCCTTCCTTTGCAGAAATTTATATCCCTCATGAACATGCTGGTGTCTAGCACTACAAACTAGCGGTCATACAACATTTAACCTTTCTTTGCAGAACTTTTATATCCCTCTTGAACATGCTGGCGTCTAGCACTACAAACTAGCGGTCATACAACATGTAACCTTTCTTTGCAGAACTTTTATATCCCTCTTGAACATGCTGGCGTCTAGCACTACAAACTAGCGGTCATACAACATTTAACCTTTCTTTGCAGAACTTTTATATCCCTCTTGAACATGCTGGCGTCTAGCACTACAAGCTAGGGGGCATAAAGCATGTAACCTTCCTTTGCAGAACTTTTATATCCCTCTTGAACATGCTGGCGTCTAGCACTACAAACTAGCGGTCATACAACATGTAACCTTTCTTTGCAGAACTTTTATATCCCTCTTGAACATGATGGCGTCTAGCACTACAAGCTAGGGGGCATAAAGCATGTAACCTTCCAATGTAGAACTTTTATATCCCTCTTGAACATGCTGGCGTCTAGCACTACAAGCTAGGGGGCATAAAGCATGTAAACTTCCAATGTAGAACTTTTATATCCCTATTGAACATGCTGGCGTCTAGCACTACAAGCTAGGGGGCATAAAGCATGTAACCTTCCAATGTAGAACGTGTATATCCCTCTTGAACATGATGGCGTCTAGCACTACAAGCTAGGGGGCATAAAGCATGTAACCTTCCAATGTAGAACGTGTATATCCCTCTTGAACATGCTGGCGTCTAGCACTACAAGCTAGGGGGCATAAAGCATGTAACCTTCCAATGTAGAACGGGTATATCCCTCTTGAACATGATGGCTTCTAGCACTACAAGCTAGGGGGCATAAAGCATGTAACCTTCCAATGTAGAACGTGTATATCCCTCTTGAACATGATGGCGTCTAGCACTACAAGCTTGGGGGCATAAAGCATGTAACCTTCCAATGTAGAACGTGTATATTCCTCTTGAACATGCTGGCGTCTAGCACTACAAGCTAGGGGGCATAAAGCATGTAACCTTCCAATGTAGAACTTTTATATCCCTCTTGAACATGCTGGCGTCTAGCACTACAAGCTAGGGGGCATAAAGCATCTAAACTTCCAATGTAGAACTTTTATATTCCTCTTGAACATGCTGGCGTCTAGCACTACAAGCTAGGGGGCATAAAGCATGTAACCTTCCAATGTAGAACTTTTATATCCCTCTTGAACATGCTGGCGTCTAGCACTACAAGCTAGGGGGCATAAAGCATGTAAACTTCCAATGTAGAACTTTTATATCCCTCTTGAACATGCTGGCGTCTAGCACTACAAGCTAGGGGGCATAAAGCATGTAACCTTCCAATGTAGAACTTTTATATCCCTCTTGAACATGCTGGCGTCTAGCACTACAAGCTAGGGGGCATAAAGCATGTTACCTTCCTTTGCATAACTTTTATATCCCTCTTGAACATGCTGGCGTCTAGCACTACAAGCTAGGGGGCATAAAGCATGTAACCTTCCTTTGCAGAACTTTTATATCCCTCTTGAACATGCTGGCGTCTAGCACTACAAGCTAGGGGGCATAAGGCATGTAACCTTCCAATGTAGACCGTGTATATCCCTCTTGAACATGATGGCGTCTAGCACTACAAGCTAGGGGGCATAAAGCATGTAACCTTCCAATGTAGAACGTGTATATCCCTCTTGAACATGCTGGCGTCTAGCACTACAAGCTAGGGGGCATAAAGCATGTAACTATCCAATGTAGAACGTGTATATCCCTCTTGAACATGCTGGCGTCTAGCACTACAAGCTAGGGGGCATAAAGCATGTAACCTTCCAATGTAGAACGTGTATATCCCTCTTGAACATGCTGGCGTCTAGCACTACAAGCTAGGGGGCATAAAGCATGTAACCTTCCAATATAGAACGTGTATATCCCTCTTGAACATGCTGGCGTCTAGCACTACAAGCTAGGGGGCATAAAGCATGTAAACTTCCAATGTAGAACGTGTATATCCTTCTTGAACATGCTGGCGTCTAGCACTACAAGCTTGGTGGCATAAAACATGTAACCTTCCAATGTAGAACGTGTATATCCCTCTTGAACATGCTGGCGTCTAGCACTACAAGCTAGGGGGCATAAAGCATGTAACCTTTCTTTGCAGAACTTTTATATCCCTCTTGAACATGCTGGCGTCTAGGACTACAAGCTAGGGGCCATAAAGCATGTAACCTTTCTTTGCAGAACTTTTATATCCCTCTTGAACATGCTGGCATCTAGCACTACAAACTAGCGGGCATACAGCGTGTATGCAACGTTGTATCAACGTCAATTCTGGCGTTTGTCACTACAAACTTGGGGGCATACAACGTGTATGCAACGTTGTATCAACGTCAATTCTGGCGTCTGTCACTACAAACAAGGGGGGGGGGGGCATACAACGTGTTTGCGACGTTGTATAAACGTCAATTCTGGCGTCTATCACTATCAACTAGGGGGCATACAACGTGTATGCAGCGTTGTATCAACGTCGATTCTGGCGCCTGTCACTACAAACTAGGGGGTATACAACGTGTATGCAACGTTGTATCCCGCCCATCGGGGCTTAAAGAAATAGATAGATGCATTATGGTTCCACGCAGAGCTGAAACCGACCACACACGTGTACTGGTAAACCGCTTTGAGGATCAAAGCCGGCCCAGGCAAAGCGGTGTGAGTCGGACCGTCCATGCTTATAAACCCTATTTGTTTCATTAGGCGACAGGGCTTGAGATGTCATTTTATTTCAATGTTGGGTAAAAGTCCAACGAAATTGGAAGCACGTCTCCAAAATGACCTATACAGTGTCTCCCCGTACTTCATCATAGTGCAGATGATATTTTTATTTTCTTTGGATGCAGCGGGTCCATTGCTGGTACATGTAATTTGAAAATCGAGTACCGCTGAAATCGATGCCTGCGGGGGCGTATTCAGCCTTGCAGACAACAGTGCTGTTTATGAAGAAACTCAATAAAACCGAGTTTCCGGTTTTCATACTAATATGTATTCTTTGCTTCCAAAGTTATCCTTTTTCATTTATTTGACAGGGACGTTAAATCTCAAATCAAACGAGTAAACAGCGTTGTATCAATGCCGATACTGATGTCTACCGCTACAATCTGCAATAATTCCCAAAGACCACACAACGTGTATGTAACGTGGTATCAACGTCAATAATGGCTTCTGTCACTACAAACTGCAATAATTCCCAGCGACTACACAACGTGTGAGCATAGTTGTATGAACGTCAATACTGGCATCTGTCACTACAAACTACTATAATTCCCAGTGACCAAACGACGTGTACGGGACGTTGTATGAAGGTCGATACTGGCGTCTGTAACTACAAACTGTAATAATTTCCAGCGACCACATAGCGTGTATGCAACGTTGTATCAACGTCGATACTGGCGTCTGTTACTACAAAAATGCAATAATTCCCAGCGGGCACACGTGTATGTAACGTTGTATCAACGTCGATACGGACGTCTGTCACTACAGACTGCAATAACTCCCATCGACCACACAACGTGTATGTAACGGTGTATCAACATCGATACTGACGCCTGTCACTGCAAACTGCAATAATTCCTAGCGAGCACAGAACGTGTAAGCAACGTTGTATCAACGTCGATACTGGCGTCTGTCATTACAAACTGCAATTATTCCCAACTACCACACAACGTGTTGCAATGTTGTATCAGCATCGATACTGACATCTGTCACTAGAAACTGCAATAATTCGCAGCGATCACGCAGCGTGGTAGCGACGTTATTTTAACTTGCGTTAACTTACTTGTGTAACTTGTTGATACTTTCGTCTGGCACTACAAACTGCAAAAATTCATAGCTACCACACAACATGTATGCGGCATATGCAACGTTGTATCAACGTCGATACTGGCGTCTGTCAATATAAACTCATTTTTGATTTTTATTTCCAATATTTCTTAGCTATTACACAATGTATAAGCGAGGTTGTATCAACGTCGATACTGTCTTCTATAACTACAATCTGCAATAATTCGCACCGACTACACAACGTGTTAGCGACGTTGTATCAACGTCGATACTGGCGTCTGTCACCACAAGCTGCAATAATTCCAAGCGACCACACAACGTGTTAGCGACGTTGTATCAACGTCGATACTGGCGCCTGTCACTACAAACTGCACTCATTCCAAGCGACCACACAACGTGTTAGCGACGTTGTATCAACGTTGATACTGGCGTCTGTCACTACAAACTGCGCTAATTCCAAGCGACCACACAACGTGTTAGCGACGTTGTATCAACGTTGATACTGCCGTCGGTCACTACAAACTGCACTAATTCCAAGCGAGCACACAACGTGTTAGCGACGTTGTATCAACGTTGATACTGGCGTCTGTCACTACAAACTGCACTAATTCCAAGCGACCACACAACGTGTTAGCGACGTTGTATCAACGTCGATACTGGCGTCTGTCACTACAAACTGCACTAATTCCAAGCGACCACACAACGTGTTAGCGACGTTGTATCAACGTTGATACTGGCGTCTGTCACTACAAACTGCACTAATTCCAAGCGACCACACAACGTGTTAGCGACGTTGTATCAACGTTGATACTGGCGTCTGTCACTGCAAACTGCACTAATTCCAAGCGACCACACAACGTGTTAGCGACGTTGTATCAACGTCGATACTGGCGTCTGTCACTACAAACTGCACTAATTCCAAGCGACCACACAACATGTGTTATGCATAAGAATGATGTATGACGACGACTAATGTTTAACAATAGCATGGTTATACAAACAGAAGAAAAAAATATAACTTCCATGTTTCTATTACGCCATTCCACGTGGAGCGTGATAGCCAAGTGGTTAGTGCACCTGCCTCTGATGCTAGAGGTCCCCGGTTCGATCCCCGAATACGCTCCAAACACGCTCCGTTGGCATCATTTGCAGGGATGAATGTCATAAAGTGCACCGTCCTTCGGATGGGGACGTTAACTGAGGCCCCCTTTGCAGGGAGAATCACCCCCTGTGGAGATTAAAGAACCCTGCAGTAATTACACTATTACTGTGTAGGCTTTCATCCTGCAAAACTGGAGTGTATGTAATATACACTGTCTGTGTCCCCTCCTGAGGTTAAGGCGAAACCGGAAGGAAGAAAGAAATTTCTGCACAACTTGTAGAGTTGGCCACAAGTACAAAGCTCGTGAATACAGTATGCAGGGACTGCATCTAACAATTCCCTCAATCTATATTTTTGGCTGTTGTACTTGTTGATGGAATTTAAACACTTCGCTAGGGCGATTGCAAATAACACGTCGGAGCAACATCATGACGTTTATTCGACATAGATGTGACGTTGCATAAACGTCATGGTTTTGCACCAACGTAGATGTGACATTGCATAATCGTCATTACGTTGCACCGACGATGGTGTAAGGCATCACTAATGTCATGCAGTTACATGAACGTCGAATCGACGTCGCATTAGCGTTATGTACCTGCTGGGAACACATCAACGCTTGTGTGTCATCTTGTGTTGTCTACAGATAGGAGATGAAATGGAGAAACCTGAGAAAATAATGAAATGAGAATGTTACTACAGATAGTGGATTAAATGGAGAAACCTGAGAAAATAATGAAATGAGAATAAAAGAAGCGAAACAGAAAAAAAATCCCATCTGCCCTTACTTGTTGCTAAAAGCGGCCCCGCCCATCGGGGCTTGAAGAAATAAATGGGCTGCATGATGCTTCCACGCAGAGCTGAAATCGACCCGCGCACGAGTACTGGTTAACTGCTTAGAGGATCTATGCCTGCCCATGCAAAGCGGTGTATGTCCATCCGTCCATGCTTATAAACCCTATTGGTTTAATTGGGCGACAGGTCTTGAGATGTCATTTCATCTCAATGTCGGGTAAAAGTCCCACAAAATTGGAAGCAACGCCTCCAAAATGACCTATACAGTGTTGACGGAGACGTTAAACCTCAAAACAAACAAACAAAATTGTTGCTAAAAGTGTACGAATCCGCATGACGTTTGATATCAAATTAAATCAGAATATGTTGTAAAATTCCTGTCTTAAAACCACTTTTTTACAGTTCTAAAGGCGGTCTCTTTCAAGAGTAATAAATTTTTGTTCTTCAGAATAATAGGTTTGTAAAGGAAGGGCAATACTTTTTATATTTATGCTGGTGTGAATCTTTCTCCGGTTATCTCCCTAAACCTTGATTGTTTTTATTTTATTTTTTTTGTTTCTATTTATGGCCCTTTCAAGATTATCTTGTGTTATATTTTATCGAGCCGATCATTAATCAATGGGTGGACGAAAACCCCGAGTACCCGGAGAAAAACCACGTTACCTTCCGTTGCAGAACTTATGTCCCTCTTGAACGTGCTTGGCCCCCGCCCATAGGGGCTTGAAGAAATATATAGGCTGCATGATGCTTCCACGCAGAGCTGAATCCGGCCCGCACTTCAGTACTGGTAAACCGCTTAGAGGATCTAAGCCTGTCCAGGAACTGCGGTGCGAGGCGGACCGTCCATACTAATAAACCCTATTGGTTTCATTGGGCGGCAGGGCTTGAGATGTCATTTCATCTCATTGTCGGGTAAAAGTCCCACAAAATTGGAAGCAACGTCTCCAAAATGACATTTACAGTGTTGACGGGGACGTTAAACCTCTAATCAAACGCACATCTTCAACATGCGGGACTCTGTAACTACAAACTTCAATATTTTACAGCTTGCACATACGTGTAAGCGACGTTGTATCAACGTCGATACAGGCGTCTGTCACTACAAACTTCAATAATTCCCAGCGACGACATAATAAATACTTCAATGATTCAATAATTCCCAGTCACCACAAAACGTGTTAGCGACGTTGTATCAACGTCGATACTGGCGTCTGTCTCTACAAACTATAATAATTCCCAGCGACCACACGACGTGTAAGCGACGTTGTATCAACGTCGATACTGGCGTATGTCTCTACAAAGTATAATAATTCCCAGCGACCACACGCCGTGTAAGCGACGTTGTATCAACGTCGATACTGGCGTCCGTCAATACAATCTGCAATAATTCCCAGCGACCACACGACGTGTATGTAACATTGTATCAAAGTCGATATGGGCATCTGTCGCTACAATTTGCAGTGATTCCCAGTAGGCACACAACGTATAAGCGACGTTGTATCAACGTCGGTACTGGCGTCTGTCACTACAAACTGCAGTGATTCCCAGTAGGCACACAACGTGTAAGCGACGTTGTATCAACGTCGATACTGGCGTCTGTCAATACAAACTGCAGTGATTCCAAGTAGGCACACACGTGTAAGCGACGTTGTATCAACGTCGATACTGGCGTCTGTCACTACAATCTGCAATAATTTCCAGCGACCACACAGCGTGTATGCAGCTTTGTATCAACGTCGATACTGGCGTCTATGGAACAGTATTAAGGTAAAAACTCAATTATGCAATGTGCAATTACAATATGAATTGTTGAAACCGCACTTTGCATTATGAACCTTTCCATATCTTTCTACTTTATTTGAATATGCAACATGCACATTCTAATTTGAGACCTTTGTATTTAAATATGGCATTTGGACGTCCTATTTTGCATTATTCAGTTTCGATTCTGCTGTGGTCAGACGGGGTACGAGTCATTGAGGTGACGGTAACGTTCGGTAATGTCCGTGGATTTGCCGTATTTTTTCCGATGACAAGCGTCCGTTTGAGAAGATCGCATTCGCTTTTCCAGGGGCCAAATTCAAGCCAGCAGCGATAAATTTTATCCAGCTATTCAATAATTCGGATATTTACAATAATGTGTACGTTTGCATCTTTAAAATAAATTTTACAGCGCGGTTCCTTATTTATGAGAAACAGGATTTTTATTTAAAAGTTAATACTTGTTTGACGAAGGGGAAAATACTCTATCGTTGAACATTTACTAAATTACCATGAGGGATTAGTCTGTGCCGAATCCGTGGATTTGAAATGAGCAATTATTGTTAAAATTGATTAATTCATACAATTTGCATAAATCTGATCCTTCTGAGGTGTTACTTATAAAGATATTATTTACTAATTGCAACCTCACTCAAAACTCAAATGTTTGGATATTATAGAAGTATGTATATGTCCGCACAGCGTATCGCCGAGCGGTGGGGTAACCCCTATATGCTTATGACGCCCGTTTACCTTCAAAACCAGTTTGTCTCTCTGTTCACCGGCAACGGGGATTCCTTCCCTGGGACCTCACCAGCTGACCACACGGGGAATTTGGAAAACAACAACTAGTTCCACAATTCCCATTGTAATTCTGATGTAAATACTTCATCCATTAACATGAACAGTAATTAACACATTCTCAGCCCCGACCCACAACCATAGAAACGCACCTGTGGTCACAATGACAGCTGTCCTATTCATATGTCCGTCTGTCTGTCTTCATAAGTTAGACTGGGGCAGGATAGCTTTCATCCAACAGAATCACAACGCGAAAGTATTAGCTGGTCGTCTGTCAGTTCGTCCGTCCGTCCGTCTGTCTTCAGCCAGCAAAACCTTGCTGAGCTAGTGTCGCGACTGTCTTAACCAGCCTACTACATATTTCTTCAAGTTCTACATGTAACGATTTGGCAAATGGAGTGGCTGAATCCAAACCATTTTGTACTTACATGTATTTCCATGTATTAGGTCTACACCAAAGTTTTTTTTTCTTCTTGTTTTATTACAGTTAGACCGCGTACAGCGTACCCAGGTTTACCTGGCGGAACTTAACGACATTATCTATTTATTTATTTATTTATTTATTTATTTATTTACTTATTATTAAAGTTTACAGAATCCAGAAAAAAAAAATGTTTTTGATGCATTAGATTTGTACATTATACCGCCGAAAAATACAACAACAAAAATTGAAAGATGAAAAGTCGTGATGATATTTTTCTGACTGTTGCTTAAAATATACATATTGGGTACACGTTAGAAGCGCCTCTTCGATCCCATTTTAACGAGTACCCACAATCTATATTTTGGAGTAGAAATGAGAAAAATAATGTTTACTCCTGTCAATCCCAGTTTTACCCTATAAAAGTGGGGATCAAGTGTGTGTGTGTGTGTGGGGGGGGGGGGGGGGGGGCGGGTAAGAATTATAAAGATGTTATTTTATGGTGGGATGCGCTTGGTATGTGAGTGCGTTTTTAGTTTTACGTCTCGACAACAGCTAAGGTCATACGGAGATGGGACCTGGGTTTAAAGACTCATCCGAAATTCTGGAGAAGCCGGGGTCGATCCTGCGATCCCTGGTTAATGAGGCGAGTGGCATAACCACTACACCACAGAGGCTTCCAGCGCTTGATATGTTACATTGTAGCAGGTGCGGGTTTTCCACCTGCACTCCGGTATGAAAGAATTTGCTGCGCGTTGTGTTTTTCTCAAACAAGAGGGCCATGATGGCCCTGGATCGCTCACCTGACCCATATGATAGAGTTACAAGTGGGCCTCTGGGAGGGCCATTATTGACCCCAGGGCTACAATGTGCATAATGTTGAGGGAGGTCTAAAAAGGTGAAGCTTCATACCAAATATCAACAAAGCCTATAATTTGAACAATCTTGGCAAAGGTCCACTAGATGAAGCTACACACCAAATATCAAAGACCTGGGCCTTGGGGTTTCAGAGACCATTTTTTAAAGATATTCCCTACATAGCCTATGTAAAACCAAATGGCCCCGGGGCGGGGACATTTTTGGCCTCAGAGCTATAATTTAAACAATCTTGATAGAGGTCCACTAGATGAAGCTTCACACCAAATATCAAAGACCTAGGTCTTGCTGTTTCAGAGAAGATTTCCAAAGATTATCTCTATATATAAGTCTATGTAAAACCAAAGGGCCCCAGGACAGGGGCTATAATTTGAACAATCTTGTTAGAGGTCCACTAGATGAAGCTCCATACCAAATATCAAAGACATGGGCCTTGTGGTTTCAGAGAAGAAGATTTTTAAAGATTTTCCCTATATAAGTCTATGCAAAACCAAAGGGTCTCGGGGCGGGGGCATTTTTGGCCCCAGGACTATAAATTGAATAATCTGTATAGAGGTCCACTAGATGAAATTTCACACCAAATATCAAAGACCTAGGCCTTGTGGTTGCACAGAAGAAGATTTTTAAAGATTTTCCCTATATAAGTCTATGTAAAACCAAAGGGCCCCCGAGACAGGGGCGTTTTTGGTCTCAGGGCTATAATTTGAACAATCTTGGTAGAGGTCCACAAGATTAAGCTTCATACCAAATGTCAAAGACCTAGGCCTTGTGGTTTCAGAGAAGAAGATTTTTAAAGCTTTTCCCTGTATAAGTCTATGTAAAACCAAAGGGCCCCAAGGCTGGGGCATTTTTGGTCTCAGGGCTATAATTGAACAATTTTGGTAGAGGTCCACTAGATGAAGCTTCATACCAAATATCAAAGACCTAGGCCTTGTGAATTCAGAGACAAAATTTTTCAAGATTTTCCCCATATAAGTCTATGTAAAACCAAATGGCCCTGGAGCGGGAGCATTTTTGGCCCGTGGGCTATAATTTGAACAATCTTGATAGGGGTCCACTAGGTGAAGCTTCATACCAAATATCAAAGACCTGGGACATGTTGTTTCAGAGAAGAAGATTTTTTAAGATTTCCCTATATAAGCCTATGTAAAACCAAAGGGTCTCGGGCGTGTGCATTTTTGGCCCCAGAACTATAATTTGAACAATCTTGGTAGGGGTCCACTAGGTATAGCTTCATACCAAATATCAAAGACCTGGGCCTTGCGGTTTCAGAGAAGAAGATTTTTAAAGATTTTCCCTATATATGCCCATGTAAAACCAAAAGGCCCCGGGGCGGGGGCATTTTTGGCCCCAGCAATATAATTTGAACAATCTTGGTAGGGGTCCACTAGATGAAGCTTCATACCAAATATCAAAAACATGGCCCTTACGGTTTCAGAGAAGAAAATTTTTAAAGATTTTCCCTATATAAGCCTATGAAAAATCAAAGGGTCCCGGGGCGGGGGCATTTTTGGCCCCAGCACTATAATTTGAACAATCTTCGTAGGGGTCCACAAGATGAAGCCTCATACCAAATATCAAAGACCTGGGCCTTGCGGTTTCAGAGAAGAAGATTTTTCAAGATTTTCCATATATAAGCCCATGTAAAACCAAAGGGCCCCCGAGCAGGGGCATTTTTGGCCCCAGGGCTATAATATGAACAATCTTGGTAGGGGTCTACTAGGTGAAGCTTCATACCAAATATCAAAGACCTAGGCCTTGCGGTTTCAGAGAAGAAGATTTTTAAAGATTTTTCCTATTTAAGCCCATGTAAAACCAAAGGGCCCCGGGGCGGGGGCATTTTTGGCCCCAGCACTATAATTTGAACAATCTTGGTAAGGGTCCCCTAGATGAAGCTTCATACCAAATATCAAAGAACTGGGCTTTGCGGTTTCAGAGAAGAAGATTTTTACAGATTTTCCCTATAAAAGCCCATGTAAAACCAAAGGGCCCCAGAGCGGGGGCATTTTTGGCCCCAGCACTATAATTTGGACAATCTTGGTAGGGGTCCACTAGATGAAGCTTCATACCAAATATCAAAGACCTGGGCCTTACGGTTTCAGAGAAGAAGATTTTTAAAGATTTTCCCTATATAAGCCCATGTAAAACCAAAGGGCCCCGGAGCGTGGGCATTTTTGGTCCCAGCACTATAATTTGAACAATCTTGGTAGGGGTCCACTAGATGAAGCTTCATACCAAATATCAAAGACCTGGGCCTTGTGGTTTCAGAGAAGAAGATTTTTTAAGTTTTTGGTGAAAAAAAAATCTATTTTTGGCTCCTATGACCTAGATGTGCAACGGACCGGAACCATTTGAACAACTTTGAAAGGGGACCACCATTCCTGTGAAGTTTGGTCAAAATCCGATCAGTGGTTTAGGAGGAGATGTCGTTTGAAGAAATTGTTTACGGACGCACGGACTGACGACGGACGACGGTCGAAAAGTGATCCCAAAAGCTCACCTCGTCACTACGTGACGGTGAGCTAAAAAGTGGAAACCTTTGCGTTTTGTCACTTGAAGCCAAAAATCTAGTATAAAAAGTCAGATAGTTTTCTATTTTCTTATAAATTAATGAATGCATTTAACACAAACAGTTACGAACATCTATATAAACATGTGACAAAACAAACTGGGAATCAGACCCCCGGCCATCGGGGCTTGAAGAAATAGATGGGCTGCATGAACTGAAACCGACCCGCACACCAGTACTGGTAAACCGCTTAGAGGATCTAAGTCTACCGAGCCAAAGCGGTGCTTACAAACCCAATTGGTTTCATTGGGCGACAGGGCTTGGAGATGTCATTTCATCTCAGTGTCGGGTAAAAGTCCCACAAAAGTGGAAGCAACGTCTCCAAAATGATCTATACTGTGTTGAAGGTGACGTTAAACATCAAATCAAACAACAGAACCAAAATGCCTAGTTTTAGAATTCCGTTGGATATGCCCTAAATCAGAAATAAATGTTAGAGGGAACGTAAGTCGTTTCTCATCTGAAAGCATTTTCACAAAAGAGAGTTGTAACTATGTTTGCTTCAGGTGATCATAAAGGAGCAGTCTCACCAAGGCCTACACGACATTTGACAGGAGCCTTTCTGTGCCATACAAAATTATTATAAGTATTTACAACAAATTTATATTTTAGTGGTGCAATGGCCTGAACACATTTGCGATATATTTAGATAAAACTTGGACACAAAACAAACACAGCAAAGCTGATTCCTGGTCTGACATATAAAATAAAAATTATGTGTAAATGATTTTATCGGCAAGGGTGTAATGTCCCCAAATCGTCCGTTTTATGCCAAAAATATAGTTCTCTCGTTTCTTTCACTCCCCCGTGTCACCAATACGCTTGCAGATTCTTTTTGGTATCTTCCGAATACAGGCGGACGTTTACGGAAAAACGATCACAGCGCCACTTAACGAGAATAATGAGAACTAGAAGAAGCAGAAGCGGAATATTTTGCACAATTGTAACTGAATATAGCATAACAGAATATCAAAATTGCATACTGCAATCTCAATGTTGCATAATTGAGTTTTTACCTAAATCCTGTTCCATAAATATAGCATAACAGAATATCAAAATTGCATATTGCAATCTCAATGTTGCATAATTGAGGTTTTACCTAAATACTGTTCCATAGGCGTCTGTCACTACAAACTGCAATGATTCCTAGTGAGTACACAACGTGTAAGCGACTTTGTATCAACGTCGATACTCGCGTCTGTCAGTACAAACCACAGTGATTTTAAGCGGGCACACAACACAACGTGCCTGCAACGTTGTATCAACGTCGATACTAGCGTCTGTCACTACAAACTGCAATAATTCCCAGCGAGCACACAACGTGTGTGCGACTGTTACATGTGGGTTTACGGCGTCCCGCAAACCCCCATGCTGACAAGACAACCGAGCGTGATCTCTGACAGGTGTACGGTCAGCTGTTGTGTAAGGCACAAGAAAGATATCAAATGAATGACATGAATTATTTACAGTATCTACATACAACAATACTAACAAAAAATCACATTTATTTGCTTCTATAGCCCACTCACGACGTCCGCCCCGAAGGCAAAATAATGTTCTGTGCTCGGAACGGGGTGACGTGAATGTCTACAGAAGCAAATAACAAAAACAACAATAGAATAAGAAAGAGAAACACAAAAACCCGACGGGCCAGATTATACGTTCACTTAGGGTATACCACTTCTCGCGCACTGCTGTCAACTAGTTTGACGACCTTGTTGTCGACCACAAGTTGATTTAAATTATTTATCGATTGGATACGAACTTGAAGTCCCGGTAACTTCTTCGTTTGAATCGACTCCAGGTCGTTTTCCAGGACCTGTTTAATATGGTCGAATCCACTCTAGGTTGTTTTCTACGACCTGTCTAATATGGTCTCGACGGTCTGATATTGGGTCTGTCCGCCCTTGCTGGACACTAAACCGACAGCGTCGCACCAGTACCTGCTCCTATCTGGCAGGGAGCAGCAGGTCACCACACATCGCTGTGCCTGCAAATTACAATAATCGACTAAGATACAGTTCACAAAACGTACATGCTATATCATGATACCCCTCCCGTATAAGTAAGAATATGCGCCCCCGACCATAGGGGCTTGAAGAAATATATGGGCTGCATGATGCTTCCACGCAGAGCTGAATCCGGCCCGCACACTAGTACTGGTAAACCGCTTAGAGGATCTAAGACTGTCCAGGAACCGCGGTGCGAGGCGGACCGTCCATGCAAATAAACCCTATTGGTTTCATTGGGCGACAGGGCTTGAGATGTCATTTCATATCAAAGTCGGGTAAAAGTCCCACAAAATTGGAAGCAACGTCTCCAAAATGACCTTTACAGTGTTGACGGGGACGTAAAACCTCAAATCACACAAACAAAACAATAAGTAAGAATATGTTCATGCATATACCGTTATTGCGCATGCGCCGACCAGACACACAGGCTGATCAGTTCATGCGACAAATAACTGTACAGTAGAACTCAACTGGACTGTGCATCAAATTATCAGCACCCAGCGCTTGACACAAGAATACTTTAAATTTATGTTTCCTTACTGAGCACTACAGGAATCAATTAACGCTCACTTCTACTGAGCATAATACCCATCAAATTCGTGCTCACTACATTAGCACAGGTAAGAGGCAATTGAACAGACCACGCCTTTGCGCTACCTGGTCTCCCGCCAATGACAGGAAACACAACAATCTATTTCATACCCTTCTCCGCGACACGGCTCACAATTATAGCTATTCACAAATTTATTACATTAACAACAGCTAGAAATTAAAAACAGGAAGATTTTCATCTAATCTCCACAACATTTGTTAGTGTCTCATAAGGACCAACACTGTTTGCCGTAAATTCTTTCCGTATTTGGTAGGCACCATGTCACAACCGTCTTCGTGACGCTGATGACGCAGCTGACGTCATCCACGTCGCTCAGGCCGTTATAACGTGTGGCGACCAAATACTCTCACTTATCATCACGTTCTTTTTATGTAGATTCATGTACAAATCGAGTTCTCAAACAGAAACAGCATCATTACAAAATGAACTCTTAATTCTTCTTGAACAAAATTATGTCTACTTAACATAAACATGCTGTAAAATCAAATTCATCAAGGTTCATCATCACGGATAACCCGACAGGCTCTTGTAAGAGTTTACCCTGATGATGAAGATATGGTTAAACTCGTCTTAATTTTACGTCCCCTCTACACATAATATCATATAGAGACGGGACCAAGGTTTACCACTGCTAATCAAAAGTTATGGATCAAACTAGTGACCCGACGTTTATTAATTATATTCTTCAAAAGGGGTCTATAAAAGCCTAAATGAATCTAGAATGAGCGGGTGTCCAAACGTTACGTCTCACCAACATCTAGGGTCAGAATGAGACAGGACCTCGCTTAAAAAAATCATTCTACTGCTGAAGAAGCATGGGAACAATCCTGCGACCTCTAGCTGGTAAAGCTAGTAGCCTAATCACTACACAATAGAGGCTTCAAAAGTGAATCCAGAATAGGCTTCAGAAAGTTGGGGTATACTAGAAGTAAACCCCTCCAAAACCTAGTAGCATGTTCATACAAAAAATAATAATAATAAACATAAATCTAACATACGGTTCTATATTCATTCACTGTCCCGGTACCATGTTGTGTGCATTTATTCGCACTTGACCTGCTGCTGAATAATGTTCCTTTTCCAGGCCGTGTGGCGGCCGTAAAACGTCTCCCCGTACATCAACCATAGTGCAGTTTATATTTTACTTTTCAGTTAAATAAAGCAAATTCTTCTGATACCGAGGCCCCGTTTTTGGATTTACATCTATCTATTGTAGATGGATTTGTTTCGTGCAAAATTTATGATAAACGCGATGACTTTGATTTTGAGATTGTAAATTTTCCTTTTTTGGATGGTGATGTTCCTCGTGCGCCGTCCTATGGCGTTTATATTTCGCAATTAATTCGATTTGCTAGAGTGTGTAGTCATGTAACTGACTTCAACACTCGTAATAAATTATTAACGGCTAAACTCCTTAATCAGGGTTATCGGTACCATAAACTACGCAAAGCCTTTTCAAAATTTTATAGACGCCATTCTGATTTAATTTCAAAATTCAATATTGGACTTAAATCTCTTCTGCAACAAGGTCTATCGGAACCCGAATTTTATGGTGACTTAGTATATAAATTCAGAAAAATATATAACCGCAATGACTTCAGCACCCAATTTCGTAAAATCATTCTTCGATATAAAAAGATTGGGTACAACATGGATATTATACGACAGACTGCATGCATGGTAGTTAACCCAATCACGGTTGGCAACTTTGCTTCCCTCTTTAATTGCACGCCGGTGGGTCAGGCCTCAGATTCTATGACGGCTCCAACGTAAAGGCTTATTGAGAATTAGAGAGATAATGTTGGTTGGTGCCTGATGCTCTGTCTCTGGTCGGGCTCATCGGAGTCTAACTGTTTGTTTTCTTTTGCTCCAGCATTTCAGTGGTTTCTTGCTGTCGAGTCCTCACCGTTGTCTCACCTCTGTGGTTCTTTGATTTTTGTGTTCACGGAGATGTTGCACTGATGAGTTAGGAGGCCTTCATGCGGACTGAACAAATTATTTGTCTAAATCGCGACGGAAGTAAGGGCGAGGATTGTGGCCACGTAAAATCGATTTAAGCCCCCAAGTTGAAATCTTCCACGGACCGTTCCAAGGCGGCTCTTCTGTGGCGATTTATTTATGTTGTTGTTTGTTACTTACTGTGTGTATCACTTGTGTCTTTTAATTTTGGATGGCCATATGGCCATTTTGTGGGAAAGTAAGTGTCCTTATGGCCTTCCTTTGTTTGGGTTTCCGTTGTGGTCTGGTCGCTTGGTGTTTGTATTTCTTTCCCTTTGGTGTCTTTTATGGGTGGAGTAAGTTAATTGTATCAATTCCTGATCTTTGTTTTACTTCTACTTTGTATATCTATCAATACTACCGGAAAATCATGCATACGCATGTTAGCTCGATAAAATCGTAGCAAATTGAAGATACCGTCCACAATCATAGCCATATAGCAAACATCGAGTAGATAATTGATTTGCGTTAAAATAGTATTCCCCCTAGGAAAAAATTGATGTAACTTCCCTATAAATCAATGGTATAACTCCCGTCAAAACGAACACACACAACATCATGAATGGAATGAAAATTATATGGCACAATTTGGCGGTTGGCGACTTTGAGGCAAATTTTATAGAAATCAGCCTTATAGCGGCTAACTGTATGGTAAAAAAATCTCCACAAACCACTCATGCATACATCGTATGATATGTGCATGACTTGTGCATGGAGCAGCACATTTTGCCTACCGTATTTCACCAAAATTATTTCACTAGCGCCGCCTTGCCATATACCTACTAAAATAAATTAGATGTGCATAAGCACCAGAGAAGTTTCCTATTCCATCTCGTAACAAAGGTTTCCCCTTTTGGAGAAAAAACAACCAGAAATGTTTTTTCTTTGTGTACAGAGATGGAATTGGATAAAGCCTATCTGAACAAAGACAGCTATATACACAACAATCGTGCGAAATCTATCTTGGCCCCGAATAGCAATAATCCGAAATCTATACGACTGTAGTTTCATTGCCCAACGCATAATTTGAGGATTGAGAACTTTTGCTGTTTGCATATAAGACAAGGGCTTGTGGTCTGTCTCAAGCAAGAATTCTACTCCGTAAAGCTACTTGCGAAATTTCTCAACACCCCAGATAATAGCCAAACATTCCTTCTCTATCACAGTATAGTTTCTTTCACGAGGCAAAAGTTTCTTGCTGGCATAAGCAATGGGAAGTCGTCCTTCACCTTCAAAATCTTGGAGCAAAACGGCTCCTATACCAACATCAGAAGCGTCCGTCCGGAATATGAACGGATTCCCATCATGAAAGATAGGAAGACGAAGAATAGGACTAGACGTGAGTCTATTCTTCAGGGTCTGGAAAGCCTTTTCATGATGCCAGTCTGTGATCTTGTTTGGTCTACTTTTCTTAGTTAAATCTGTCAAAGGGGAAGCTATAGATGAGAAATTTGGAATGAAACGGCGATAGAAACCAGCTAACCCAAGAAATGACTTCATTTGTCTCTTAGTGGAAGGTCGAGGAGCATCCTTTATAGCTTGTATCTTGTCTTCTTGCGGTCTAACTGACTGAGCAGTTACACTATGACCAAGACACTCGATACTGCTATATCCAATCATACACTTGGAAGGTTTTGCCGTCAACTTGGCTGTCCTAAGTCTATCCAAAACTACACGTAATGACGTCAAGTGGTCTTTCCAAGTTTTGGTAAAGATCCACATATCATCGACAAAACTATCAACGTTAGAATGTTTGGACAGAATCATTCTCATCAACCTGTAAAATGTTGCTCCTGAGTGTACCAAACCGAAGGGCATAGTTTTGAATTAAAACAAGCCTTTGGGGGTTTCGAACGCAGTTACGGGTTTTGCCTTGGACGTCATTTTTACCTGCCAATAACCCTTAGATAAATCTAATTTGCTGAAGTATTTGTGCCCCGACATTCTATTTATAACCTCCTCCATATTTGGCATTGGTTCTGCATCGAACCCCGTTACTTTATTCAGTTTACGGAAGTCAATGCAGAACCGCACCAAACCATCTTTGTTTAGGGACAAGTACTACAGGGGATGAGTAAGGAGATATTGATGGCTCAATAGCTCCTAAATCTAACATATCTTGAATTTCTTTTTCCATTACATCCCGTACTTTATATGGTATGGCATATCCTTTTGACCTCACTGGTTCCGACGTCAGCAACTTTGTGTCGTGTTCTATTTGGTCAGTTCGTTCTGGTACACTCGACAGTACGTCCGGGTATTCTTTTATCAACGTCTCTATTTCTTTACGCTGATCCTGCGTTAACATTTCTGAAATATTGACGTCCTTAAACGTCTCTGGTTGCTTTGCAGTAGGAAAAAAGCAATCTTCCACTGAGAATTCGTCAACGTCATCATTTTCAGTTGACGGAACGGACTCTACAGAAATCAAGCAATGTTACGTCACATTCTAACGTTCCACATATTGCTTCAGTATGTTAGCGTGATATGTGTTAACATTTCCATTGACGTCAATCTTATAATCCATTCTGTTTACTACCTCAACTACTTCATAAGGACCTTTCCATTGAAGCAATAACTTATTACTGTCTGTCGGTAGTTACAAAAGCACTTTATCGCCGACGTCAAATTTACGCGACCTCGCGCCTTTATCATAATAAGCTTTCTGCTAAATCTGAACCTTCTTTAAATTATCACGAGCTAATTTGTATGTCTGCTCTTACCGTTCCCTTAGCTTAATAACGTACTGATACGTCGAAAGAACTTGCTCATCGCGTACCTCGTCAGTCCATAATTCTCTTAATATTGCTATTGGACCTCTGACGTTACGTCCATATAACAACTCAAAAGGGGAGTATCCTAAAGACTCTTTTGGGACTTACCTAACCACAAATAACAAAGCTGGAAGATATTTATCCCAATCTTTTGGACGTTCAGCACACATGCGACGTAACATCTGCTTTAACGTAGCGTGGAAACGCTCAATCAATCCGTTGCATATCGGGTGTCTCGGACTAATTGTTAACTGTTGAAGAGAAAGAAGTCTGCTGACTTCTTTCATTACCTCAGCAGTGAACTGTGATCCACAATCAGTCAACATTTCATCAGGAATGCCAACCCTACTAAACATTTCAATAAGCGCTTCCGCGACACGTTCCGTCTCAATACTCGGTAAAGCTATCGCCTCTGGATACCTTGTCGCATAATCTATCATTTTTAAAATGTACCGAGATTTCCTATCAGATCGAGGCTCAATTGGACCAACTATGTCTCCTGCCACCCTCTTAAATGGCGTATCAATCAATGGCATATTTCCTAGAGGTACTTTAGTGACCTGACCTTTCTGAATGGTTCTTTGACAAATATCACAAGATTTACAAGATCTAGTGACATCACCGCAAATACCGGGCCAGTAAAACATAGTTACAACTCTATCCAATGTCTTCCTTATACCCATATGTCCAGACATAAGCGTTTCATGAGCCAGTTTCAACACCTTTCCTCGGAAACTTTGAGGGACCACAAGTTTGAAAGAGACTTTGTTGCCCTTGGTGAACTCCCTATATGCCAACCTGAAGAGATGAAAGAGGCTCAACAACAAGATAAAAATAGAATTGATGGCAGTGAATCGATACAATTAATACACAGTTCCAATCAGAGACACCAAAGGGAAAAGAAACAAAACATAAAAAACAGACCCTTATGGAAACATCAATAGCGAAAAGCCAAAAGACAGTGACTTTCCCACAAAATGGCCAATTGCCTATCCAAAACAAAATAATATAAGCGATACCAACACTCAAAGACAAACCATAACAAAAATAAACTGCGACAGAAGAGCTGCCTTGGAACAGTTAGTAAAACGAATTCCCACCAGAGATAGAGCATCAGGCACCAACCAACATTAGATAGAATTAGAATCTCTCTTATCCTCAGCAAGCCTTCACGCTGGAACCGTCATAGAATCTGAGGTCTGGCCCAACGGCGTGCAATTAAAGAGGGAAGCAAAGTTGTCAACCGTGAATATGTTAACTACCATGCATGCAGTCTGTCGTATAACATTTATGTTGTATCCAATCTTTTTATATCGAAGAACGATTGTACGAAATTGGGTGCTGAAGTCATTGTGGTTATATATATTTTTCTGAATTAAAATACCAAGTCACCATAAAATTCGAGTTCCGATATACCTTGTTTCACAAAAGATTTAAGTCCAGTATTGAATTTTGAAATTAAATTGGAATGACGTCTATTAAATTTTGAAAAGGCTTTGTTGATCTATTCTTGTTTTGTTATGGAAGAGACTTCATGTTGTCGCTTTCCATTAATAACCAATCTGAAATTATTGAACTTTTTAGCTCCACTTCTAGATATTTAGATGATTTATTAAATATTGATAATACCTATTTCGATGGTTTGATCAGTCAGATTTGCCCCCCCCCCAGAACTTCAGTTAAATAAAGCAAATTCTTCTGATACCGAGGCCCCGTTTTTGGATTTACATCTATCTATTGTAGATGGGTTTGTTTCATGCAAAATTTATGATAAACGCGATGACTTAGATTTTGAGATTGTAAATTTTTTTTTATTTGGATGGTGATGTTCCTCGTGCGCCATCCTGTGGCGTTTATATTTCGCAATTAATTCGATTTGCTAGAGTGTGTAATCATGTAACTGACTTCAACACTCGTAATAAATTATTAACGGCTAAACTTCTGATTCATGTGATTGTAAAAACTCAAAGTATTGCTATCCTGCTGCTGGTCATGTGATTACTGGCAATTTGAAAATTATTCCTGATTCTAGGATAAGGAATACAATTTCTAAAGGACCGACATATCGGTTTCCTTCTAAAATTGATTTCAGTAAATGTAGAGATGAAATCGCCGCTTCATTGAATGAATTCGGTAATCGATGGTGTAAGCGAGAGTATGTTGAGCATAAAGCCCTTAAGGACTGGAAACTTAGCATTTTAAAACTAGTGAATAAACGCATTTCTTTCTATTCTCAAAATACTAACTTATTACCTCCTAAGCCCAAGACGTCTTTACGTCATCTTAAACTAGGTATTCAAGAATTTCATAAGAAGTTTGTTTTGGCCCCTGCAGACAAGGCCGCTAACAACGTCGTAGTTGTGTAACGGCTCCACTATGTTAACACGCTTAAGCAGGAGCTTGGTGGTACTAAGGCCTATGAACTTCAGCCTTTAGCTGAAGAGAGAGCTATAGTAGATAAACATGTTTGTCTTTCAGCCACCAGGTTTGCTGTGTGTGTTAACGAAGGCCAAGACAAGCTTCCTACGCTATACTGGTTACCAAAACTTCATAAAAAAAACCTTACAAAGCACGGTTTATTGCAAATTCTAGCTCTTGCACTACCACTGAACTTTCTAAATTATTAACTTCCTGTCTTACTGCTATTAAAACGCATGTAATTAAATATTGTGATAAATAAAAATCTAAAATGAGTTCCTTTAAGAGCAATGAAAACATTCATAAGAACGAAGATGGGTCATACTACGTAGTTTCGGCTAATAAAGCCTCATCAGTGACCCTGTAATGGTCCGACAAAGAAAGCCAGAGGAAACATACTGCAATTTTGCGAATTTCGAATAGGCAGTCGATTCAAAGACTGATATAAATCAAAATGGGGTCCAAATAATTAAAAACCTGTCTAGAATATGAGTCTAAACCAATAATATATTTCTGATTTCTCAGAATATTCACGCTGATCTCAAAGCACCAAAAGTAAAATATAAACTACACTATGGTTGATGTACGGGGAGACGTTTTACGGCCGCCACACGGCACAACACCAGCTGCAGTGAAGGCAAATAAAAATCTAAAATGAGTTCCTTTAAGAGCAATGAAAACATTCATAAGAACGAAGATGGGTCATACTACGTAGTTTCTGAAAGTCTTTGAAAGATCAGGAAGAAATCTGTTTTGGTCTATAAAATTCGAGCTTCTAGTCTGTCTACCTACGATTTTTCCACTCTTTACACTACACTTCCTCATAATCTTATAAAAGAAAAGCGTAATGATTTAATTGAATGGGCTTTTCACAGAGAAGATTCTCTCTATCTTGCATGTAAAGTCAGAAATGCATTTTTCACTTCTAAAGAGCATAAGAATTATACACTTTGGTCATGTCAGAAAGTGTGTGATGCTCTCACCTTTCTACTTGACAATATTTATATTAGATTCGGTACTAAGTTATTTAGACAAATTGTGGGTATTCCGATGGGTACTAATTGCGCACCTCTGTTCTTGTATTGTTATGAAAGAGACTTCATTTTGTCGCTTTCCATTGATAACCAATCTGAAATTATGAAGCTTTTAGCTCTACTTCTAGATATTTAGATGATTTATTAAATATTGATAATACCTATTTTGATGGTTTGATCAGTCAGATTTACCCCCTAGAACTTCAGTTAAATAAAGCAAATTCTTCTGATACCGAGGCCCCGTTTTTGGATTTACATCTATCTATTGTAGATGGATTTGTTTCGTGCAAAATTTATGATAAACGCGATGACTTTGATTTTGAGATTGTAAATTTTCCTTTTTTGGATGGTGATGTTCCTCGTGCGCCGTCCTATGGCGTTTATATTTCGCAATTAATTCGATTTGCTAGAGTGTGTAGTCATGTAACTGACTTCAACACTCGTAATAAATTATTAACGGCTAAACTCCTTAATCAGGGTTATCGGTACCATAAACTACGCAAAGCCTTTTCAAAATTTTATAGACGCCATTCTGATTTAATTTCAAAATTCAATATTGGACTTAAATCTCTTCTGCAACAAGGTCTATCGGAACCCGAATTTTATGGTGACTTAGTATATAAATTCAGAAAAATATATAACCGCAATGACTTCAGCACCCAATTTCGTAAAATCATTCTTCGATATAAAAAGATTGGGTACAACATGGATATTATACGACAGACTGCATGCATGGTAGTTAACCCAATCACGGTTGGCAGCTTTGCTTCCCTCTTTAATTGCACGCCGGTGGGTCAGGCCTCAGATTCTATGACGGCTCCAACGTAAAGACTTATTGAGAATTAGAGAGATAATGCTGGTTGGTGCCTGATGCTCTGTCTCTGGTCGGGCTCATCGGAGTCTAACTGTTGGTTTTCTTTTGCTCCAGCATTTCAGTGGTTTCTTGCTGTCGAGTCCTCACCGTTGTCTCACCTCTGTGGTTCTTTGATTTTTGTGTTCACGGAGATGTAGCACTGATGAGTTAGGAGGCCTTCATGCGGACTGAACAAATTATTTGTCTAAATCGCGACGGAAGTAAGGGCGAGGATTGTGGCCACGTAAAATAGATTTAAGCCCCCCAGTGGAAATCTTCCACTGACCGTTCCAAGGCGGCTCTTCTGTGGCGATTTATTTATGTTGTTGTTTGTTACTTACTGTGTGTATCACTTGTATCTTTTAATTTTGGATTGCCATATGGCGATTTTGTGGGAAAGTAACTGTCCTTATGGCCTTCCTTTGTTTAGGTTTCCATTATGGTCTGGTCGCTTAATGTTTGTATTTCTTTCCCTTTGGTGTCTTTTATGGGTGGGGTAAGTTAATTGTATCAATTCCTGATCTTTGTTTTACTTCTACTTTCTACATCAGGGTTACCGGTACCATAAACTACGCAAAGCCTTTTCAAAATTTTATAGACGCCATTCTGATTTAATTTCAAAATTCAATATTGGACTTAAATCTCTTCTGCAACAAGGTCTATCGGAACCCAAATTTTATGGTGACTTAGTATATAAATTCAGAAAAATATATAACCGCAATAACTTTAGCACCCAATTTCGTAAAATCATTTTTCGATATAAAAAGATTTGGTACAACATGGATATTATACGACAGGCTGCATGCATGGTAGTTAACCCAATCACGGTTGGCAACTTTGCTTCCCTCTTTAATTGCACACCGGTGGGTCAGGCCTCAGATTCTATGACGGTTCCAACGTAAAGGCTTATTGAGAATTAGAGAGATCTAATTCAATGGAATGTTAGTTGGTGTCTGATGCTCTGTCTCTGGTAGGGCCCATCGGAGTCTTACTGTTGGTTTTCTTTTGCTCCAGCATTTTAGTGGTTTCTTGCTGTCGAGTCCTCACCGTTGTCTCACCTCTGTGGTTCTTTGATTATTTGTGTTTACAATCTCAAAATCAAAGTCATCGCTTTTATCATAAATTTTGCAGGAAACAAACCCATCTACAATACAAAGATGTAAATCCAAAAACGGGGCCTCGGTTTCCAAAGAATTTGATTTATTTTACTGAAGTTCTGGTTGGGGGGAGTTGAAGGATCAAACCATCAAAATAGGAATTGTCAATATTTAATAAATCATCCAAATATCTTGAAGTCGAGCTAAAAACTTCAAGGATTTCAGATTGGTTTTCAGCAGAAAGGGACATCATGGAGTCTTTCTCATAACAAAACAAAAACAGATAAGTCACAGGGGATGCGCAATTAGTACCTATCGGAATACCCACAACTTGTTTAAATAACTAAGTACCAAATCTTATGTAAATATTGTCAAATTGAAAAGGTGAGAGCTTCACACACTCTATGACATGACCATAAAGTATGATTTTTATGCTCTTCAGAAGTGAATAATCATTTCTTACATTAACTAACCGTAATGTTAGTTTGATTTTAAAAAGTTCTTGCAAGTGTGAAAAACAGAAGTGAAGGCAATGATCAGGAATCGATACAATTAACCCACAGCACCCATCAGAGACACCAAAGGGAAAGAAAAACAATCACGAAACAACTAGACCCTAATGAAAACACCAATCTCGGAAAGCCAAAACAGTTACGCGCCACTAAATGGCCATTTGGCTATCCGAAACAAAATCATATAAGCGACACACCCACTCAAAGACAAGCCATAACAAAAATAAGTCGCGAAAAAGAATCGCCTTTGAATGGTCGGTGAAACGAATTCCGCTGGGGTGGGGGGATTGGGCTTAAATCGATTTTTTGTGGCCAAAATCCTCGCTTTCGCCTTTACTTTCGTCGCGATTTAGATATATAATTTATTCAGTCCGCATGAAGGCCTCCTAACTATGAACTTTGGCATTTTCACCAAAGTAAAATAGCGTTATTTTGCGGGGCTTTCGCAGTCCCTTCATTCTTCTTTATTGAGAATCTCACTCTATAGTAGGTGCATAATATAATGAACGGAGTTTAGAAAAAGTAGAAGTAAAACAAAAATCAGGAATTGATACAATTAACTTACTCCACCCATAAAAGACACCAAAGGGAAAGAAATACAAACATTAAGCGACCAGACCATAATGGAAACCTAAACAAAGGAAGGCCATAAGGACAGTTACTTTCCCACAAAATGGCCATATGGCCATCCAAAATTAAAAGACACAAGTGATACACACAGTAAGCAACAAACAACAACACAAATAAATCGCCACAGAAGAGCCGCCTTGGAACGGTCAGTGGAAAATTTCCACTTGGGGGCTTAAATCGATTTTACGTGGCCACAATCCTCGCCCTTACTTCTAGTCTGGAAATGGGGTTGTTTGTATCCACAATAAATCAACTTGAAATTTGAATATTTTTTTGGATTTAAAGTAAAACCTTTTGTAATTTAGTATTTTATATACTGCACAACTTTTATAAGGATACGAACTTTGCAATCTATAAAGTAAAATTGATAAGATAACTCTATTGAAGACTCAAATGTATACTGCACAACAATAAATAGTTTTCCATTAGTAGTAATATAGTATACTGTTCAATACAAATAATGTGACTCCAAAATTCATTCTTAAAATCAGCATTTTTTTAATTTCCTGTCATGTTAATGCTGGAGGACAATGAGTTCTAGATCAGGATCACCCGTGTGATGTCACCAGAATAGTTGATAAGAAATGTTAAAAAATAGACAGTTCGAGATACAAGATGAAGGGTTAGGGTTAGGGTTAGAGTAGACATAGCTTCTGTGTTCTTGAGAAGCAGAGTTTGAAATTTAAAATGTGTCAGAACATTGAATATGAATTGAATGCAAGAATCCGATGCGTTGTTGTAATATTCGCTGCATAATGATTTGAATCAGGAGGCGCTAGTATTCGCGTGTATTTATCCATTGAACATCACAGAAATGCTGATTGTAACTTTTCTGATCCACTTATGTACACCGGGAAGAACTTGAGCATGCTATATATTACCACTAAGAACACTAAGAACAGTGTTATGAAACAGACTGAGTCGACTTTTAAATTGAAAATTAACAATGTACTTGAACTGAATATTATCTCACATTTATTATTAACTTAAATTAGGATGTGCAGCCTTTACTGATTTCAAGGTTTCAGAATTCGCTTACATTAATCATCAAATTAATATGTTAAGATAATCGAACAGAGGAATGAATGAGTGAGAAAGAAGTTAGAATGAGACAATGGTTTTGTATATAAATATGTCAATAAATTTTTCCTCTATTAAAATGAATTTAGAAATGTCTTAACATCTTAACTGTGCATGAGGACAATTATGTCTCCCCCGAATTTTTTTTTTCGGAGAGACATATTGTTTTTCCCCGGGCGTGTTTGTCCGTCTGTCTGTCTGTCCGTCTGTCACAAAATCGTGTTCGCTCTATCACTTGAAAACCGTTCAAGCTATCTTCACGAAACTTCATATAAGTATTAATCAATATAGACGATGTGCAGTGCGCAAGAATTATAACTCTCCATTCATACTTTTTGAATTATCTCCCTTGGAAGTTTATCGGTATGTATGTATGTATGGGCAAATCGTGTCCGGTCAATAACTTTCTTATTTTCAGATGGATTTTGAAATTACTTGGCAGAAATGTTAAACACCATGAGACGATGTGTTGCGTGCATGACCCAGGTTGGTACCTTAAATGTCAAGGTCATACTTAGAGGTCAAATGTAAAAAGGGGCCTTTTTCGTGTTTGGTCAATAACTTTCTTATTTTTAGATGGATTTTAAAATTATTTGGCAGAAATGATAACAACCATGAGTCAATATGTTGCGTGCATGACCCAGGTTGGTACCTCAAAATTCAAGGTCATACTTAGAGGTCAAAGGTAAAAAATGGGCCTTTTTCGTGTTTTTTCAATTACTTTCTTAGTTTTAGATAGAATTTGAAATTACTTGGCAGAAATGTTAACTATCATGGGACGATGAGTTGCATGCATGATTCAGGTTGGTACCTCAAATATCAAGGTCATACATAGAGGTCAAAGGTCAGAAAAGGGCCTTTTTCGTGTTTGGTCAATAACTTCCTTGTTTTTAGATGGATTTTAAAATTATTTGGCAGAAATGTTAACAACCATGGGTAGATGTGTTGTGCATGACCCAGGTTCGAAACTTAAAGGTCAATGAGGCGGTTCTAACAAGTATCCACATTCTATGTTTTTTAGCAAATATACGGCAGATAATATATGCCCACGTAAACCCCAATTTTCTCTATATAAAGTGGGGTTTAGGGGGGTCTTCGTTTCACGGACCTGTTATCGTGATGAAAAGGGGCACTTTTTCGTGTTTGGTCAATAACTTTCTTTTTTTAAGATGGATTTTGAAATTATTTGGCAGAAATGTTAACAACCATGAGTCGATATGTTGCGTGCATGACCCAGGTTGGTACCTCAAAGGTCAAGGTCATACTTAGAGGTCAAAGGTAAAAAATGGGCATTTTTTCGTGTTTTGTCAATAACTTTCTTATTATTTGATAGAATATGAAATTACTTTGCAACAGTGTTAACTATTATGGGACGATATGTTGCACGCATGATTTAGGTTGGTACCTCAAAGGTCAAGGTCATACATATAGGTCAAAGGTCAAAAAGGGGCCTTTTTTCGTGTTTGGTTAATAACTTTCTTATTTTTTTTATGGATTTTGAAATTACTTGACAGAATGTTTACCACCATGCGATGATGTGTCGCTGCATGACCCAGGTTGGTACCTCAAAGGTGAAAGTCATACTTAGAGGTCAATGGTAAAAAGGGGACTTTTTTTCGTGTTTGGTCAATAACTTTCATATTTTTAAATGGATTTTGAAATTACTTGGCAGAAATGTTAACCATCGTGTGACAATGTGTCTCTTGCATGACCCATTTTGGTACCTCACAGTTCAAGGTCATATATAGAGGTCAAAGGTAAAATAGGGGCCTTTTTTAGTGTTCAGTCAATAACTTTCCTATTCCTGGATAGATGACAGAAATCAACCATCATCATAATCAGGTCAAGGTCAAGGTCACACTAAGAGGTTACCAGCCCCAATAGCTCAGTTGGTAGAGTGTCCGCTCCGGGGAACGGGAAGTCACGTGTTCGATCCCGGGCCGCGACATACCAAAGTCGTTAAAAATGGTACTAGCTGTTCCTCGCTTGGCACTCAGATTTACGGGGTAGAGCTAGGACTGGTCGACCCAGTGTCAGGATAATGTAACTGGGTGTGGTATCATGTAATGTGTCTGGGACATGATACTTCAGTGAGGCAGCACTATAAAAGTGAGCATTGAGCTCCCTGTCGCAACCAGACACCGTCGTGATATGACTGAAAAATTGTTGAAAGCGACGTTAAACCCGAATTCACACACACACACACACACACACACACACACACACACACACACACACACACACACACACTAAGAGGTCAAAGATAAAAAAGTCTCTTTTTTGTATCCAGTCAATAACTTTTTTTATTTCTGGATGGACTTTTTAGAGTAACAATGCAGAAAGGTTCACCTTCAATAGATGATGAGTTGCAAGACCAAGGTCCATCCCTCCAATGTCAAGGTCATACCTAGAGGTCAAAGGTAAAAAAGGGGCCTTTTTGTGTACAGGCAATAACTTTTTTATTCTTTTATGGATTATGAAATTACTTGGCAGAAATGTGAACCATCATGAGGCGATGTGTTGTACCTCAAACGTCAAGGCCATACTTATAGGTCAAAGGTGAAAAAGGGCTTTTTTGTGTACAGCCAATAACTTTCTTATTTCTCTATGAGCTTTTTAAAGTTACCTTGCAGAAATGTTCATCTTCATTAGATGATGTGTTGCACACAAGACCTAGGTCCATACCTCCAATGTCAAGGTCATACTTACAGGTCAAAAAGGGGGAGACATCTGTGTTTTTGTAGAAAAACAAATTCTAGTTAAAGCCAGTAGCTCAGTGGTTAACTGCACAAGCAAGTCGGCTATTAGGTCGTTCAAACGGGGACCCGCAACATGTGTCCAAGAACAAAAATTAGAAAAATAATGGATACACGTATAAACCCCAGTTTTATCTATATAAAGTGACTTAAAAAGGTATTTATTATACGGACTTGTTAACATGAAGATTTGCTGAGTATTTTACAACATGTCTTCTACTGAATTCTCGTCTGACGCTGAATGATATGGAACTTTAAATCTTGCCAATGCCCAATGTTAAGGCTGCAAGGCATATAGGAATTCAATGTAAAACTTAAAAATAAAAACGGACTCGCAAGAACCGAAAAGTCTTTTTTCAATATTGAACAGGTTACACAATTGTTCATGACCATTTTCCCGTTTACGCTCAATCACAACTGCCAGTTAGTGCCGTCAGGGCTTGCGGCGGAGGTAAGGGCGCGGATTGTGGCCACGTAAAATCGATTTAAGCCCCCCAGTGGAAATCTTTCCACTGACCGTTCCAAGGCGGTTCTTCTGTGGCGATTTATTTATGTTGTTGTTTGTTACTTACTGTGTGTATCACTTGTGTATTTTTATTTTGGATGGCCATATGGCCATTTTGTGGGAAAGTAACTGTCCTTATGGCCTTCCTTTGTTTAGGTTTCCATTATGGTCTGGTCGCTTAATATTTGCGTTTCTTTCCCTTTGGTGTCTTTTATGGGTGGAGTAAGTTAATTGTATCGATTCCTGATCTTTGTTTTACTTCTACTTTGATTATGGCGAGTTTGTTTGGGAAGACGAGAAACAAACGTCGAACGTGATTGACGAGTTATGCAATTGTTAAGCAGGTGCATGTAACGTATAGCTGCGTAAATTTACTTTTTATTATATAGTAAAACCTTAATACCCGAAATTGCCAAAGATACTAAGCCGCAACGGCAAAATCTACAACTGAAAAAGCTTGTCCGACCATCGAAGACTCTGATAATAGAAGTGAAGGCAATCTGCTAATCTGATCGCACCACCCGAGTTGAGATAAGCGAAAACGTTCGTTAAATTCTTGTCACCTGTACATAATCCTCGCGATGGGGTGCTGCAGTATGGAAGGATGGATAAACTGTGAGGATTTTAGTGTGATCTGCATACTGACTGGTATCTTAATTAATTGCACCACGTTTTGAAAAAAAAAACATGAAGTTGACGATATCTGTCTTTAATTTCACCGAATGAACACCAAACAAAATTCTTAAGAGTGCCAAGGTCACGAGTAGAAATATCTTTGGTGTTCATTTGTGAAATCAAAAGAGATCTTACAGTGTCAAAATCTATTACATTTATGCTTTAATTAGGGCCCCGCAAATCTATTTGCGGGTGCCCTAAAGTAATCACACTGTCTGTCCGTCTATCTGTCTGTCCGTCCGCATTTTTTATGTTGTTTCTTAATAGCTACGAACCGTCAGGCGCATCAACTTCAAACTTTAAATACAAGGTCACAACATCATTACACCATTTCTAACTCTAGCTACAATACTCTCAGAGTAATGGCTCTTTGAAAAACTTTAAAATGGCCACATTTTTCATGTTTTTTTTTTAATCTTAGTACCTTTCTCCAACCTTTACACTTCAAACTTTGAATATATGGTCTCATTATCAATACACACTTTTATGGCAACCGTAGCTTTAATACTCTCAGAGTTATGGCCTTTGAAAAACTTAAAAGTTCAGATTTTTTCGTCTTTTTTTTTTAATCTTTATTTTAAAACCGCTATAGATACTTAAATGAAACTTCCTATATTTATTGACCGTTGGCCTGTAGTAATGCCCTGTCTGTCCATCAATCCGTCCGTCCATCCATCCATCCATTCATCCATCCATCCATCCATCCATCCATCCATCCGTCTCTCCATCCATCTGCTTGTCCATCTGTCCATCTGACAGTTTGTTCTTCAACATTTTTCATGTTTTTTCTTTATAACTTACAAACCTTCATGGCAACTTATTTAAGTCCAGCTATAATACTCTGAGAGTTATTGCCTTTTAAAAGAAAAAAATCAGCTTTTCTCATCTTTTGTTTTCATCTTAATTTCAAAACCAATATAGATATCCAAATGAAAATGAAGCTGAATTTATTGAGTTGGCATATAGTAATACCCTTTCGTTTTTCATTCATAACGTACCAACCGTCAAATGCATCAGCTTCAAACTTTATTAGCTGAAACTACGTAGTATGACCCATCTTCTTTCTTATGAATGTTTTCATTGCTCTTAAAGGAACTCATTTTTGATTTTTATTTGCCTTCACTGCAGCTGGTGTTGTGCCGTGTGGCGGCCGTAAAACGTCTCCCCGTACATCAACCATAGTGCAGTTTATATTTTACTTTTGGTCCTTTGAGATCAGCGTGAATATTCTGAGAAATCAGAAATAAATTATAGGTTTAGACTCATATTCTAGACAGGTTTTTAATTATTTGGACCCCATTTTGAT
Organism: Lucinisca nassula; assembly: GCA_963580285.1. NCBI lineage: Eukaryota > Metazoa > Mollusca > Bivalvia > Lucinida > Lucinidae > Lucinisca > Lucinisca nassula. Next base: position 228,057 of record OY757021.1, read on the forward strand.
TTATATCAGTCTTTGAATCGACTGTCTATTCGAAATTCGCAAAATTGCAGTATGATTCCTCTGGCTTTCTTTGCCGGATCATTACAGGGTCACTGATGAGGCTTTATTAGCTGAAACTACGTAGTATGACCCATCTTCTTTCTTATGAATGTTTTCATTGCTCTTAAAGGAACTCATTTTTTTATTTTTATTTGCCTTCACTGCAGCTGGTGTTGTGCCGTGTGGCGGCCGTAAAACGTCTCCCCGTACATCAACCATAGTGCAGTTTATATTTTACTTTTGGTCCTTTGAGATCAGCGTGAATATTCTAAGAAATCAGAAATAAATTATTGGTTTAGACTCATATTCTAGACAGGTTTTTAATTATTTGGACCCCATTTTGATTTATATCAGTCTTTGAATCGACTGCCTATTCAAAATTCGCAAAATTGCAGTATGATTCCTCTGGCTTTCTTTGCCGGATCATTACAGGGTCACTGATGAGGCTTTATTAGCTGAAATTACGTAGTATGACCCATCTTCTTTCTTATGAATATTTTCATTGCTCTTAAAGGAACTCATTTTTGATTTTTATTTGCCTTCACTGCAGCTGGTGTTGTGCCGTGTGGCGGCCGTAAAACGTCTCCCCGTACATCAACCATAGTGCAGTTTATATTTTACTTTTGGTCCTTTGAGATCAGCGTGAATATTCTGAGAAATCAGAAATAAATTATTGGTTTAGACTCATATTCTAGACAGGTTTTTAATTATTTGGACCCCATTTTGATTTATATCAGTCTTTGAATCGACTGCCTATTCGAAATTTGCAAAATTGCAGTATGATTCCTCTGGCTTTCTTTGTCGGATCATTACAGGGTCACTGATGAGGCTTTATTAGCCGAAACTACGTAGTATGGCCCATTTTCTTTCTTATGAATGTTTTCATTGCTCTTAAAGGATTTCATTTTTGATTTTTTATTTGCCTTCACTGCAGCTGGTGTTGTGCCGTGTGGCGGCCATAAAACGTCTCCCCGTACATCAACCATAGTGCAGTTTATATTTTACTTTTGGTCCTTTGAGATCAGCGTGGATATTCTGAGTAATCAGAAATAAATTATTGGTTTAGACTCATATTCTAGACAGGTTTTTAATTATTTGGACCCCATTTTGATTTATATCAGTCTGTGAATCGACTGCCTATTAGAAATTCGCAAAATTGCAGTATGTTTCCTCTGGCTTTCTTTTCCGGATTATTACAGGGTCACTGATGAGGCTTTATTAGCCGAAACTACGTAGTATGGCCCATTTTCTTTCTTATGAATGTTTTCATTGCTCTTAAAGGATTTCATTTTTGATTTTTTATTTATTAGCTGAAACTACGTAGTATGACCCACCTTCTTTCTTATGAATGTTTTCATTGCTCTTAAAGGAACTCATTTTTGATTTTTATTTGCCTTCACTGCAGCTGGTGTTGTGCCGTGTGGCGGCCGTAAAACGTCTCCCCGTACATCAACCATAATGCAGTTTATATTTTACTTTTGGTCCTTTGAGATCAGCGTGAATATTCTGAGAAATCAGAAATAAATTATTGGTTTAGACTCATATTCTAGACAGGTTTTTAATTATTTGGACCCCATTTTGATTTATATCAGTCTTTGAATCGACTGCCTATTCGAAATTCGCAAAATTGCAGTATGATACCTCTGGCTTTCTTTGCCGGATCATTACAGGGTCACTGATGAGGCTTTATTAGCTGAAACTACGTAGTATGACCCATCTTCTTTCTTATGAATGTTTTCATTGCTCTTAAAGGAACTCATTTTTGATTTTCATTAAGATATAAGATCAACATATCATTACACAATTACATGGCAAGTTACGTAACTCTGGCTTCAATACTCTAAGAGTTATGGCGCTTTGAAAAAAAATCCAACTCCTCTGATGGCACTGCCGGGGCCCTTGTCAGTTTCACTGACAGCTTTAGTTTTGACTTAGCCCTAAACAAATAAATGTGTTTCCGCTAACCAGACCGATCGAATTTTTGTGCTGACCGTGCAATATTTATTGCTTCCAAGAAAAAAGTCTTACCTAACGTCATTAATATTTTCTAGCACTTCTGATAAGAAAACCCCATAAAACTGTCAAAACAGCTAAACTGATAAACTTAAAACCCTGTTATTTTGTGACTTCTTGATGCATTTAACGTCCTCATGTTAACGTTTTCCGGTAATATAATCAAAAATTAGCCGTTTTAATATTTTGCCTTTTTCCCAAAGAATAATGTTTTGACAAAAAATAAAAAAAGCTTTTGCGACCTACCGTCCCATACCCGTTTTCTGTATGTTGGTAGAAATACAGCAATGTTTAGGCCTTATTATTGCAATTCGTCATTGCAATTATTGTAATCGTCACCGCAGACTTAACACTTTTACCGTGCGTGTTTCGACTGGCTATATTCATTATTTGCAGTGAGACGTTTATGTCACCGAATGAACACCAACAAGTTTCTTCATTTCTCCACGAGTGACAAAGGCACGAGTTGAATACAAGTTCTGGTTTTCATAAGTGAATTCAAAATTGATATAACACTGATAAAATGTGTTACTTTTATGCTTTAATCTTGACTTATTAACTTATTATTGCGATTCGTAAACGTTAGACGTCACCACAGAGAACAAGCTTTCTCCATGCGAGTTTTGACTGGTTATTTTGATTGTTTGTTTGGAATTTACCGACACATCATGCCTTTTTGTCGTTTTGTGTCATCTCCATGAGAAAGGTAGAAAAGATAAAAGATGAAAGAGAAGGACATCGATTAATAGATTATAATGGGGTTTAACGTCAAGGCAACCCTTGTCGGTCATTTTGTGTTGTCTCCAAAAGAAAGGGTGAAAAGGGATAGAAGAGATAGTAGAAGTGATGCAAGTTAGGGACAGGGCAAAAAGAGGAAAATAAATTGAAGTGCAGAAACAAAAATAACAACAACATTTCCCCATATACCCGTACCTGCTGTAACGACAACAGGCCTTGCCCAACTGTGAGCCAACATCGGTTGTACACCTTTGTGACACCTTACCCCAAGGATCTTTCCCTCTAAGTATGCGGCGAAGGTGTCGTGTATCTAGCGTCACTTGGGCGCCCAAGTGATGGTAGAGGTACGGGTAGCGGTACACTGTTGTTATTTTTTTCTGTTTCTTCAATTTCTTTAATTTTTATCTTTCTTTTCTATCCCTCCAATATTTTCTCTACTATAAAAGTAGAAGTAAAACAAAGATCAGGAATTGATACAATTAACTTACTCCATCCATAAAAGACACCAAAGGGAAAGAAATACAAACATTAAGCGACCAGACCATAATGGAAACCTAAACAAAGGAAGGCCATATGGACAGTTACTTTCCCACAAAATGGCCATATGGCCATCCAAAATTAAAAGACACAAGTGATACACACAGTAAGTAACAAACAACAACATAAATAAATCGCCACGGAAGAGCCGCCTTGGAACGGTCAGTGGAAGATTTCCACTGGGGGGCTTAAATCGATTTTACGTGGCCACAATCCTCGCCCTTACTTCCGTCGCGATTTAGACAAATAATTTGTTCAGTCCGCATGAAGGCCTCCTAACTCATCAGTGCAACATCTCCGTGAACACAGAAATCAAAGAACCACAGAGGTGAGACAACGGTGAGGACTCGACAGCAAGAAACCACTGAAATGCTGGAGCAAAAGAAAACCAACAGTTAGACTCCGATGAGCCCGACCAGAGACAGAGCATCAGGCACCAACCGACAAAGTCTATCTCTTTTCTCCCATTCTTTATAAAACGGCACATGATGTGTCTTTAATCCCCAACACAATGAACCAATACCTTCACCTCACCCACCCACCTCAAGCTAGGGATAGGGGAGAAATACCAAACTAAATTCCTGCACACCAGATAAGGAAATCCATAGTTTTAGCCTTGGATAGAAATTCTGTTCTAACCCCGATGTTCTTGCCCAAAATCGAATATTGTCGCGTCTATAAAAAATACAGTGGTGGAATACGACCTTGTATGCGTCGTCGTTAAGGTTGACGTTACAACACGTTACGTGACGTCACTAAGTATCACTGTAGGGTCTTCACGGTATGGTGGGTGCCGGCAACTGAGGTGACTGGAGTATTAAAAGCCCCGCTCAGAAATGGAATTTATGCAAGAAAAAGATTCGATCATGGATGCGATGGGTGGCTAGTAGAATCCGACCCTCGGGATCACTGTCCGGCATCACTCGGCAAGCCTCGTGACCCACGGAATGGTTATTTCCATTCACCCTTCACACCCATGTAAGATTCTTGAAGGAAATTGAAGAAAGGGAAGAAACAACAACATCCCTAACTGCAAGGACGGCAGGCCTTGCCCAGCTGTAAGTCAGTGTCATTTGTGCGCCCGAGTGCGTTTAATTGCTGGGAATAATATTAGGTATTAACTAAGTGTGTACGCGTGTGTAGGGTCGGGCAGCTTGGCACAATAGTTTATCAATTTGTGTACTTGAAATTTCCAACAACAAATAACGTCCACATTAGCTGGGTATTTGCGTCTGCAGCAGACGACATTTTGAAATATTTTTCTGTTTTTCGTTTTTCCCAGAGAACAGAATTTGACATGTCATAAAATTTGCATGAGATGGCAAGTCCTGCTTTCCGGGAAAAATAAGAAAATTATTAACAATGTGTCGACTGCTGAATTAGCCTAGAGAGTGGTAAAGGTTAATAATGTTACGCTGACACTGAAAGTGGCGTCATCAACGTCTGGCATGCACGCATACGTAACGTTATTTCTGACAGACATTATATACATTTTGTCAATTGATATCGAATAAGCAACTGATGCATGACTGAATTTATAAAAAGTGATAATAAAATCGTATAGTCACTGTTCAAACAATGAAATTACTTCATGTATCTTTATTTCTCTGAAAAAAAGGTTGTCATTGCTAAGGGCATTATAGGTCCCAATGGTAACATCATGGAGACAATAAGGGTTGGTCAGGCCTTACATTCTATGACGTTTCCAGCGTAAAGTCTTACTTAGAAGTCAAATTTAATTTATTTAATGTTGTTACGGGATGCTCTACCTCTCGTCGGGTCCATCGGTGTCTAATTGTTGGTTTTCTTTTGCTCCAGCATTTCAGCTATTTCTTGCTGTCGAGTACTTACCGTTTTTCAGCTTTGTGGTTGTTTGAATTTTGTTTCTCCGAGAAGACGCATTGATGAGCCTTCATGCGGACTGAACAAATTATTTGTCTAAATCGCAACGGTTGTAAGGGCGAGGATTGTGGCCGCGTAAAATCGATTAAACCCCCAACGTGAAATATGTGTCACTGACATTACAAGGAGGTTTTTCTTTCGCGGTTCATTTTGTTTCTGTTCGTTTTTAAAAGTGTGTATCGCTTATATACTTTTGTTTTGGATGGCCATTTTTGGGGAATGTAACTCTGATTTTAGCATCCGCTATTGATGCTTCCATTAGAAAAGTAGAAGTAAAACAAAGATCAGGAATCGATACAATTAACTTACTCCACCCATCAAAGACACCAAAGTGAAAGAAACACAAACATTAAGCGACCAGACCATAATGGAAACCTAACTAGAGGAAGGCCATAAGGACAGTTACTTTCCCACAAAATGGCCATATGGCCATCCAAAATAAAAAGACACAAGTGATACACACAGTAAGTAACAAACAACACCATAAATAAACCGCCACAGAAGAACCGCCTTGGAACGGTCAGTGGAAGATTTACACTGAGGGGCTTAAATCGATTTTACGTGGCCACAATCCTCGCCCTAACTTCCGTCGCGATTTAGACAAATAATTTGTTCAGTCCGCATGAAGGCCTCCTAATTCATCAGTGCAACATCTCCGTGAACACAAAAATCAAAGAACCACAGAGGTGAGACAACGGTGAGGACTCGACAGCAAGAAACCACTGAAGTGCTGGAGCAAAAGAAAACCAACAGTTAGACTCCGATGGGCCCGACCAGAGACAGAGTCTAGTTAGTTCATGGTTGTGTTTTTTTCCTGATTGGAGGTGCGGGTAAGTTGCATTGATTCCTGATCATTGCCTTCACTTCTATTTTCTATATATAAATGCGGGTAGCGAATATTCTTTGCTGGTAAAAACATTTATCAATAGAGGTTCTGATATAAGTGGTCATTTGATATGATAGAAAACAAACCATTAGCGAGTTTCATGCGCAAATAACCGTAAGCTTGGGATTCTCTTTATCAAATGTCTATTTTTCTTAGAAGTTATCTTTTGATATGTTTTATTAGATTCTTCAGAAACAATTACGCCCGTCAAGGACGACGTGAAAAAGTGTTACAACATTTAAGCAACAGTGTAGATACTGACCATATGCCGCATTCTGCAGCGTCTTCTATAGCTCCTCTCTGTTTGGCAATTTCCTATTTTTAAATTCTAGGCGTCTGTGGGTTGACTATTTCAATACTCAAAACATTTTTCAGTGCATCCATGTCCTTTATTATTATTGTGATCTGTCCATTGAGCAGTCCACTAAAAATCTGTCTCGTTTTACTTTTTGGTAAAACTGGTCAGTGTTTATCTTATGGACAATATTGGTGAATCTTCCACAGTATTATTAAACATCTTTTGTATTTATATTTATTACTATCTGAGGACGTGAATGCTCAAACGACAACTTACCACTTAGAATGGGCGAAACCAGGAACACCGCACCATTGCAGCCAGTTGGCGTGTCACCAACAACAGATTACTGAAGCGACTATGTATGCTGACGAGTCCTCAACCTTGTTTCATCTCTGTAGTTTTTTGATTTGTATGTTCTCGGAGATGTTACACTGATGAGTTAGGAAGCCTTCATGCGGACTAAACAAAATTAGTGTATACCGCGATAGAGGTAAGGGCGAGGATTATGGCCATGTAAAATCAATTTAAGCCCCCCCCCCCCCCCCCCAGTGGAATTCTTTCCACTGACCGTTCCAAGGCGGTTCTTCTGTGGTGGTTTATTTATGTTGTTGTTTGTTACTACTTACTGTGTGTATCACTTGTGTCTTTTTATTTTGGATGGCCATTTGGCCATTTTGTGGAAAAGTAACTGTCCTTATGGCCTTCCTTTGTTTAGGTTTCCATTATGGTCTGGTCGCTTCATGTTTGTGTTTCTTTCCCTTTGGTGTCTTTGATGGGTGGAGTAAGTAAATTGTATCGATTCCTGATATTTGTTTTACTTCTACTTTACTCTGATAAGACTAAACGGATGTCAGACAGATGCTTCATTCATCGCGCATTTCTTTACGCGCAATCCTTTCTAAATTCGAGCAGATTATTGACTTTGGATATAAGTTGTGAATTAGTCTTAGATCAACTCCACTTCTAGATATTTGGATGATTTATCAAATATTGACAATACCTTTTTCGATGGTTTGATCAGTCATATTTACCCCCCAAAACTTCAGTTAAATAAAGCAAATTCTTCTGATACCGAGGCCCCGTTTTTGGATTTACATCTGTCTATTGTAGATGGGGTTGTTTCGTGCAAATTTTATGATAAACGCGATGATTCTAATTTTGAGATTCTAAATTTTCCTTTTTTGGATGGTGATGTTCTTCGTGCGCCATCCTATGGCGATTATATTTCGCAATGTATTCGATTAGCCAGAGTGTTTAGTCATGTAACTGACTTCAACACGCGTAATAAATTGTTAATGGCTAAACTTCTTAATCAGGGTTATCTGTACCATAAACTACGAAAAGCTTTTCAAAATTTTATAGACGTCATTTTGATTTAATTTCAAAATTCAATATCGGACTTAAATCTCTTTTGCAACAAGGTCTATCGGAACTCGAGTTTTATGGTAATTTAGTATATAGATTCAGGAAAATATATAACCGCAATGACTTCAGCACCAAATTTCGTAAAATCATTCTTCGATATAAAAATATGGGATACAACATGGATGTTATATGACAGATTGCATGCATGGTAGTTAACCCAATCACGGTTGACAACATTGCTTCCCTCTTTAATTGCAAGCGGGTGGGCTAGGCCTCAGTTTCTATAACGGTTACAACGTAAAGGCTTATGTTGGTTGGTACCTGATGCTCTGTCTCTGGTCGCGCCCATCGGAGTCTAACTATTGGTTTTCTTTTGCTCCAGCATTTCAGTGGTTTCTTGCTGTCGGGTACTCGCCGATGTTTCACTGATGAGTTAGGAGGCCTTCATGCGGACTGAACAAATTATTTGTCTTAATCGCGATGGCAGTAAGGGCGTGGATTGTGGCCACGTAAAATTTATTTAAGCCCCACCCCCAAGTGGAATTCGTTTCCGCTGACCATTCCAAGGCGTTCTTCTATCGCGGTTTATTTTTGTTATGGTTTGTCTTTGGATGTTTGTGTCGCTTATATTATTTTATTTAGGTAGCCTATAGGCCATTTTGTTGCAAAGTAACTGTCCTTTGGGCTTTCCGCTATTGATGTTGCCATTAGATTGCGTTGTTTCATGTTTGTGTTTCTTTCCTTTTGGTGCCTCTGATAGGAGCTGTGGGTTTTTTATATCGATTCCTGATCATTGCCTCCGCTTCAACTTTTACCATTTTGGTGAACGCTAGCGTTATCACAAATATTACCGGCTTTGAACAATTTGGTGAATGCTAGGGTTGAACAGACTCAATTAAACCACGTCTGCTATTTTCGTTTATTTGGTGTATACCTTGCTTCCAAAGGATCTAACTTCAGAACTTATTTGAACTGTTTGGTTGTCACAAAGAACAGTTTGGTGAACGCTTGGGTTGTCAAAACTGTTGATGGCTTGAATTGGATTCCTATATCGCGTTATACTTAAAGCAGGCGTGACATAAAGACAGGCAACTCATATTTTCTATTCATGGCCAGAGGTTATAGTAATCATTTATTGCCCTTGTGTGAGGGGAATATCATGATTTTTGTTTTCATGCGAGTAGGTTTTGGTGCCCGCGGGCGAAGCGCGTGGTCAATATTACCCTATAGGGCGAACAAATTGTCATATTCCACAAACACAAGAACAACAAATAATTTATTATACAAAATTCTGACTTGTACTTTTGAGCAGTGACGTCAGAGGTGAATGTTGCAGGGAATATGATGATTTATGGTCATGTGCGTGGCATGCTCTCGGGCAATCAGATTATGATTATTAATGAGGTATAATAAAATGCTTTGTATGCTCAAATGGGCATGACATTTGTAATGTTCATAAATTTATAATACCATTCAATCAGACAATGTTTCTGGTCAAATCAGCAGTCCTTCTGTTCTGTTCAACAATCACTGGCATTTTAAATCTATAAGAAGGACAAAATTATGCTCAACTAATATAAGCATCTTACATTTTATACCGTCGCGGACAGATCACGTAAACCAGTGGGGCCTCAGTTTCTCAGTCGAATGCGAATCTAATTGGTGATCTGGAGGTCGCGAGTTCAAAACCTGCTGGGTCCGCAACATTGATCATGAAATCTTGCCTGTGGCTGATTTAAGACTGGAAGTTGTTAGTTTCTGGAAGAGGAATGCGCTCTGTACATCTTAAATGTCTATGTATAAATGCATAGGAAAATGTGAGGTTATGTCCATTGGCTTGCTCGATTTGACCAAAATACTGTCTCATGGGCTCTTAAACCCCAAACAAACGGCAAAATACCAAACGTTTTCCTTACTCTCAAAGAATTACCTTTATACAGAACTTTTTAAACGCACCACGGGTAGTTTTAAAGGAATGTGTGGTGGTCGAAAAATGTCACTCTTCATGGTGTATATTATATTCTATAATGCTTTCGGATCATTGATTCAATTTTGGGGCTCGAAAATATCAAAATGTCTCTATTGAGGCATAATTTACAGAATGACCTGGCTCCGAGAAATCGAATACAGTCCAACTTAAAGAGCTGTAATACCTTTGGATTTAAGTGTATTTCAAGCCTCTGTTTGGTGTTGGCTTTGGTTGTTAGCCGTCATGACTGATGGTAGTTTGTTGGTATGACTCATGAAAGCTTGCTGCCATGACTCCTGATGGTTTACTGTCATTGCTCAGGGTTGTATAGTGTCATGACTGATTATTGTTTGCTGTCAGGCTATTTAAGTTTGTATTCAAAGTAGAAGTAAAACAAAGATCAGGAATCGATACAATTAACTTACTCAACCCATCAAAGACAACAAAGGGTTCAGAACTTATTTATTAGTATCGTATGTGTTTGCTGTCATGCACGGTTGTTTGCTGTCATGTATCACTGTAGCTTGTTGTCATGACTCATGAGTATTTGTTATCATGACTGATTATAGTTTACTGTCATGGGTCATTCTACTTTGCTGTCATGACCCATTGTTGCTTGCTGTCGTGATCTTTGCTGTCATGAATCATTGAAGTTTGATGTCATCACCAACGGCTGTCGGCTGTCATGACTCATGGTAGTTTCCTGTTACGACTCATTGAATTATGCTTTCATGACTCACGGTAATTTACTGTCATAACTCAGGGTTGTTTGCTGTAATGACTTATTATTATTGTTTGCTGTCATGAAGTTTGCTGTCAGGACTCTTTTTTCATGACTCATTGTTGTATGGTGTCATGGCTCACAGTTATTTGTTATTTGTGCTTTCCTTTCATGGATTTCTGGTCAGCTGACATGACAATTGTTTGTGTGCTGTCGTGACTTACCGTTGTTTGCTGTTACAATACACTTTTTGTCACGACTCATTGTTGAGCAAAGTAGCGATTTTGCGGAAAATGACCTTGATAATGTGTTACTGATCAGGGGCCAGTTATTCAAAACTAACGACGTCGTTATTTAACGTATCGTTAAAACTTTGATCATTAAATATGGCAAATATGCTAAACTTTTTGCTGAAACAATGTGAGCAGCTTTTGCGGCTGCTCACATTTTTTCAGCAAAAATACCAAAATTTTCGATATTTTTCTTGCTAGAACAGTTAACAATTTGACCATTAACGAGCTCGTTAAGCTAACGATGCTTTGAACAACTGGCCCCTTAAATTGACAGGAAGATTTTGCAACTTCGTTCATTCAGTTTTCGACAGTTTCAATCACTCAAGCTTAAATCTTGATTTTTGATAAAACTGAACATATTTTCAGAAACAAAACGAAATGTCAGAGACACTAACATATATTTTATTCACACAAAGCGAGGTAAGGGTACGTTAGGTCAAAAGACTTAGTCATATACGTACTGAGTCTGTACACAATACTGTTAACGTAATGTGTTCGCAAGTTAAGTACTTTATTTGTTTGTGATGTTGCTTCTTAATTGTCATATATATACAGTTGAATTTAATATGGCTAATCAATATCTATGTAGAAGCCTCCGTGGTGTAGTGGTTATGCTACTCGCCTTGTCCATGGGTCGCAGGATCGATCCCGGGTTTCTTCAGACTTTCGGATGCGTCTTTAAACCGAGATCCCGTCTCCGTTTGGCCTTAGCTATTAGTGAAACGTAAAACTCAAACACTCACTCACTCAATATATATGTATGTGTTTCAGCTTTACGGCCCACAAACAGCTAAGGTCATACAGAAGCGGGATCTCGGTATATAGACATATCCGAAAGTCTGGAGAAGCCGGGAATCGATCTCACGACTCCTGGTTTATGAGGCGAGTAGCATAACAACAACACAACGGGGGCTTCTAGGCTATTAAATATAGCTAAATTGACATTAAAGCTAATTAATAATTTGTTTGAGTGTAGCTCCAAACTGTGTTCTACATGGACTTACTTTCCTATTTTGTTTTCTATGGAGAAATGGGACAATCCAAGTGTTGTCAAGTTTTTGCCGAAACTAGCTAGTCTGATCTAGTAAAAAACTTATAAACTTGACAGTTTTCAGGTCTGTGCTATAGTCCTTTCTTTCAAAGAACCATCTTTATATAGAGCATATTTAACTTCACCACAGCTGGTGTATAGTGACTGTTTTGAGGCCAATTAAATAGAAGTGAAGGCAATGATTATATATTCTGGTGCTTTGGGATCAATGATCCTACTGCGGAAATGTGTATATAACAGGCTGTCTAAAGAGACGAAACTGGCCAAGAACCAAGAAAAAAAAACATAAAAATAAAAATTAACACATAAAATACAATAAAACTTGTGTATTCTTCTGTTCACAGATTGTAGTTCTACGCTGTTGTCCTATTTTCGAAACGATTACTTGTTTTTCTAGAAAATATGTACAGTCTTCATGGTCACGCAGAATAATACATATGCAAACGTTTTACAATGAAAATGTCCTAGATATGTTACTTCTGTCTGTGTCCTTGTGTCTAGAAGCATTTGAAATCTTTCTTTGTTGCCTGAGTATCTCCACTCACCTCTTTTGGAGATTTATTTTACAGCCGTTATAATAATACACTCTTAAGAAATTGTTTAACAATGAAAAGAACATAGATAATTTGGTCTGTTTTCTTGGGTCTAAACATTACTGCTATCTGTTGCCTGATTATTTCCATCTAACCCCCTTGGCGATTTACCAATGTTGTTGGCTTGAAGCAGTTCTTGATTCAGACGTTCTATGTTGGCTTTGTCCTGTAAGAAAGAGCTTAATTAACGGATTTGTAATTACCAGAATTGTTGTAATTACCAGGATACTTGAATTACAATATATGAAGAAAATGCGACATGTTTCTATATGATCACTTTGGAGTTGGTTTAGTGGTTGCCAATCTCATTTTTGTTTATAAAAATGACCAAAAACATTTCACACACATACACAAAGATCAAAACAGCACGAGCACTAGCACTTAGTGAAAAATAGTATTATTACAAAAATAGAAGTGAAGGAAATGATCAGGAATCGATACAATTAACCCACAACTCCCGCCAGAGACACCAAAGGGAAGACACATAAAGATGAAATAACTAGACCCTAATGGAAACATCAATAGCGAAAGCCAAAAGGACAGTTACTTTTCAGTAGATGGCCAATTGGCACTCAAAATAAAAACAAACAAGAGCAGCGCAAGCGGCGCCATGCTCGTCTGTTTTTCCTTGTCACATAGACAAATCAGAGAAATTGCATCATAGAGTTATTGAACTTATACAAAATATAGCCTTTTTGATAATACAGATGTGTCAAGTTCCATGAGGCTGAGCCATATGGTCAAAGTTAAAGTTTTTTGGTTAATTTTTCGAAAAATAGGCCAAAGTTCAAAGGTCAAGGTCACAGGTCAAAAAGCGTGGTATGACTGAAAAGGTCTTGTCCCAAGGAACATTCATGTGAAGTTCGAAGGCTCTGTTGTGAATAGTATTGAAATAAGAGACAAAAACAATTTAAAAAAAAACGGAGAGAAAAGGGGAGATAATTCAATCAAATTGCAAGATGGAGTTATAAAACTTGTAGGGAATGTAGCTCTTGTGATGGTGAGTATGTGTGTGAAGTTTCATGAAGGTAGGCCAAATACTTTTGGAAATATGGTCAAGGTTAAGGTTTTCGGTTAAATTTTCGAAAAATAGGTCAAAGTTCAAAGGTCAAGGTCACAGATCAAAAAATGTGGTATCACTGAAAAGGTCTTGTCCCAAGGAACATTCATGTGAAGTTCGAAGGCTCTGTTGTGAATAGTATTGAAATAAGAGACAAAAACAATTTAAAAAAAAAACGGAGAGAAAAGGGGAGATAATTCAATCAAATTGCAAGATGGAGTTATAAAACTTGTAGGGAATGTAGCTCTTGTGATGGTGAGTATGTGTGTGAAGTTTCATGAAGGTAGGCCAAATACTTTTGGAAATATGGTCAAGGTTAAGGTTTTCGGTTAAATTTTCGAAAAATAGGTCAAAGTTCAAAGGTCAAGGTCACAGATCAAAAAATGTGGTATCACTGAAAAGGTCTTGTCCCAAGGAACATTCATGTGAAGTTTGAAGGCTCTGTTGTGAATAGTATTAAAATGAAAGCAAAAAATGTGTTTGAGAAAAAAAAATGGAAAAGGGGAGATAATTCAGCCAAAATCAACAATGTTGTTATGGTCCTTGGTCAAAATGTAGCTCTTGTGATGATGAGTGTGTGTATGAAGTTTCATGAGGCTAGGTCTAATACTTTTTAAGTTATATCCAAGGTTAAGTTTTTTTTGGAACGACGCCAGACGACGCCAGACGACAACGCAGACGCCGGAGTGATGACAATAGCTCGAAAGTTTTTTTTTAAAAAACAGACGAGCTAAAAAGCGGTCCGCACACTCTCAAACCCAAAACCATAACAAAAATAAACCGCGACAGAAGAAACGCCTAGAAACGGTCAGCGAAACGAATTCCACTAGGGGGCTTTAATCGATTTTACGCGGCCGCAATCCTGGCCCTTACTGCCGTCGCCATTCCGACAAATAATTCGTTTAGTCCGCATGAAGACCTCCTAACTCATCATCTCCGATAACACAAAAATCAAACTGCAAAGAAAGTCTTAAAAGCAGTGTGCGCATAAAAAATAAGTTTAAAACTGCATGTTTATTAAACGTATTTGGTAGCTTTTAATGTAAACTATGCATATAAAGACAACCAATTAGAAAGTGCATCCAAACGACAACACCAAAAAAATTGTGAAGAACAAATTATATACAATATGGTGTTGAAATTCACAAATGCCTATAACCTGCATCTAAGTTATATATGTCAATAAGAATATAGATAGATGCAAAGAACAAAACAACCATGCTATTTATTTTGAAAATGTAAACCATAAGAAGCATGGATTACACAAAAAAACTGACCTATTTACGGCTGATAAGGCCTAACCAGCGACCCACAAATAAATTCAAGATTCCAAAATAGAATCAACGATCCTTAAATGTATTCTATATAAACGGGTGTTATTTTACGCGTCACTTATATGCATATAGCAAACCGGCATTCGATTTAGTTTCAAAATGCAATGTTGGACTTAAATCTCTTCTGCAGAAAGGCCTATCGAGTTTTATGGTCAAATACATGCTTATGCAATTCGTAAAATCATTCTTCGATATAAAAGATATGTTAAACGACGGACTGCATGCATGGGTAGTTAACCCAGTCACGGCTGATAGTTAATTGCATGTCGGCGGGTCGGCCTCTATGGCAGCTCTAGCCTAAAGACTAACTTCAACATTTTTCAGTAATGTCGGTTGGATGCTTGATGGTCTGTCTCTGGTCGTAGTCCAATGCACTGATCAGTTAGAAACCCCTTAACGGACTGAACTAATATGTCTATACCACGACAGAACCAAGGACGAGAATTTGGTCGCGTAGAATCGATTTAAGATCTGATAAAATTATTTTAATGCCCGTTCTAAGGCTGTTCTTCTGTTGTTGTTTATTATTGTTATAGTTCGTCTTTGCATGTAAGTATTGCTTATATATTTTAACTTTGGATAGTCGTTTGACCATTTTGTGGGAAAGTAACTATCCCTTTGGCTTTCCGATTGCGATGTTTTCATTATTGTAATGTTGATTTATGTTTTTGTTTCTTTCCCTATGGTGTCTGGGATAGGAATTTGAGGTAGTTTTATCAATTCCTAATTATTTCCTTCACTTCTCTTTATACGGTCTTCAAAAATGGCGTCAAAGGAAAGGTAGGGTCTTCCATAGTTTTACCTTCTAAATAGAAGTGGAGGCAATGAGCAGGAATCGGTATAATTAACCCACAGCTCCCATCAGAGACACCAAAGGGAAAGAAACACAAACATGAAACAGCAGATCCAAATGGAAACATCAACAACGGAAAGCCAAAAGAACAGTTACTTTCCCACAAAATGGCCAATAGGCTATCCCACATAAAACAATATAAGCGACACAAACACTCAAAGACAAACCATAACAAATATAGGCGTAACTATACCGAATTTAGTGACACAGAGCCCTTTCTGATATTCAATCTTCATCAGTGTATCTCAACAACAAAGTTATGAAACCGAAACGGATGACGGACAAGTCCCGGCAAACACAGCACATCCCCGTCCGAGCACACACAGACCGACGTAGCTCATGAGACAGGTCAAAGACGCCTACCCGCTACTTATAGTCGTCCCCCACCGAGACAACATCAACACACATGGCCCATACTCCATGGTAGTCCCTGGCATCAGGAAGGAGATGTCAAAAGTAGCTAGACTTGCAAAAATAAACCGCGACAGAAGAACTGCCTTGGAACGGTCAGCGGAAACGATGGAGGTAAAGCCTTGATTTAAACTATATATTTTTATCATCTTATTCCTCGATGCGTTTCAAATTATTGTACATGTACTTTATAAACAGTCTATTTTACATTTTCAGAGGTGTTTCTGCTGATAATATAAGGCATTGTCTTAAATTTCTATATTTTTCCTATTCATTAACCCATTATCTTACATCTGCTATCCGTTTCCTGAGCTTGTTAATCTCATTTTTCATCCCGTCGGTATTTTGTGTATCAACTTTACTTGTCTCTGTTTCTTTCATACTGAATCCTAGAAAAAGTGGAAAATGTGAAATTAAGTCAGATGTGCGATATTTTCATATTCAAAGTTTGAACAATATTGCCCTCAGGCTGATATTAAAGATGATCATCAAAATTTGAATAACACTCGGCCAACCAAGAAAGCGATCCCAGCCAAGTCAAATCAAACTGCACATCATCTCAGACAGAAATGGTCCAACCCTGTCTACATAAGAATAGTTGGGGCAATACCAATTTACAATGAGCTCAGGACAGACTGATCAGACTGCGCAGGCTGATCTGTCTGTGTGGATATTTTCTGTACGCACATATCCGAAAATATTTAAATTTTATTTTGTTGTAGTTGACTTGGGAGAAGGGTTAGGCTTAGGGTTAGGGAATCCACACCTGAAATCCCAGGCATTGAGTTTTGTTGTCTATTTCAGTGCAAAAGCCTCAAGACAGAGGTCAATGTCATGATACGAAAAAGCTTGTCATGCAAATTTCGGTTTACAAAGGACAAGCTTTGTTACCGTCGCAGAAGACCGAAGTTGCCGTTACTGACTTTAAATTGTCCATTATCTCTCTGATGTGTCTAGATTGATTTGACCTACCTTCAGTTACAATAATATGCTCAGTATCTCTCTGTTTTGTCTGGTAGGAGCCACTGGCAGTAGAAGCTGCAGTCCTTTCGTTCAAAGAAGGATTAAGGAATCTTCCACTCACTTTGTTTCTGATACTTATCTGAATTAAAAAGACAATAATAATAGTTATCATTATTAAAAATATTCCATTATATTTTGACCGATCGCTAAAATCTTGTCAACCAAATCACCATAAGCAGTGTCAATTTCGTTTATTTGTTTTAAAACTCATGAATATATTTTCAGTTTTGTTTATGTAATTATGTTTGTTTATGACTGTAAGTATAAAACTCTCAGTTTTTATTCAAATATTTGCGAATTGGAAGCATTTGCAAATAAATATACTACACAACAGAATGAAAACAAACTACAAGAGCGCACCATGTCTATGTGATCAAGTGATTTTATCGCTGCTTTGAAATAGTTCATTAGTCAGGACCGTGGCAAAAAACACTTGATGAGCAGTATTGTGAATTTAACAACTGTTATGAATCAGAAACAGCTGGTACTGTGCACACACAGCTGTTACGGGACATAGGGCAGAAACATATATTACGAGGCGGAAACATCTGTGACTGGGCAGAAACAGCTGTTACAAGGCAAAGCAGCTTATGGGGGCAGAAACAATTAAAAGGGCAGCAAACATCTGTTACGCGGCAGACACAGTTGTTAAGGGGTAGGAACAGATACCCAGGAAGAACTACAGCCAAAGAACATGGTCCAGTCCATCCCTCTCTCAAAAACAAATAATGACACTTTAGTAATTAAATAGAAAAGAAACCAACGATGAAATGATACAGCACAGTTTATCATTGACTCATATACTAAGAATGATGCAATTTTAAGGAGAAGGTAACTGGACAAAGCAAAAATAAATAAAAAAGACCCCGAAAGAATGAAAACTGCCATGGAGGCAAGCACCGTTGAATGCAACACTATCAGTCAACATTATATAAAAGATCTTGCATGAATACTCATATATTATTGAATTTATTAACTTCGTTGAGGAAAAGGGATAAAATGCGGCGCTTCGCCAGGCATTTTTATCCATTTTCCTCAATAATAATAATACATTCAATGACACATGAGCACGAATGCAAGATTCTATTTATCATTTGACATTTGAAACGTATTTAATTCACAGTTTTTGTACATATTACGCCATAAGTAAACCCGACGTCGTTAAGGACGTCGTATGTGTAACGTTAGGGGATGTATCAAACTAATTTGTATATTTAATCCACTACTGAAGTGATGTGATTCCCACAATGACGCTATTCCCAGACGCGACGTCATATGATAAAAAGCATAGGCCAGCTTCGGGAATTCAACTCACATCAGGAAACTGAAAACGGAAACGGTCAGGAACGGATGCAATCAGATCCAAGATCCACTCACAATATCACAAGGGAAAGAAGTCGAAACATAGAGTTACTAGAGTAAACAAAAAAGACACTGGTAAACCGAGTTAGATGGTGACTCAGATAATCAAAATGTAACTAAAAAGCAACGACATACATAATGGAGGAAAGATTTAGAATCTTCAACATTACACACATTAAACAGGAAGTAACCACAGCAAACGTGCCGACTTGGAACTGTTAACTCTACCGTGTTTGTGTTTTTGAGGTTTACGTCCCACCAACAGCTAAAGTTTTACGGAAACAGGATCTCGATTCAAAATAAAAGTGAAGGCAATGATCAGGAATCGATACAATTACTTGACACCTCCCACCAAACGGAAAGACACACAAACATAAAACACCATAATAAACAATGTACAAGAGGAAAACTAAAAGGACAGTTACTTTCACACAATATGGACACACGGCTATCCGAAATAAAAAAGAATATTTCCAATACAATCATGCGAACTATAACAATTTTAAACACAACAGAAGACAGACTTGGAACGGTCAGAAAATAGACTCGAAAGTCTGGGAAAACCGGGATCGAACCTATGACCCCTGGTTTATTAGGCGAGTAGCATAACCACTACACCACGGTGGCTTCAAATTGTGGCCGCCAGTATATTGCATACAGAATAACAAAATAAAACATCTGGATGATTCAAAAGCATTGAACTGTAATTGAAATTTTCCGTCTGTATTTTACAACAATTCAAATAATAATTTCAAATTGCAATAACATCACAATTGTGTACCAGTGCACTACTAATGTTCAGATGGTCGTTTCAGATCAGCCACGTGTACAACAGGTATTCCTTCCAATCCGTTTATGATCATCCCAGTGAATCACTAGTGTCAGTGTTTCATAAATTTCATAAGTTTATAACAGGTGTTCAGTCAGTTCGGTGTTTCAGATCAGCAAAGTAAACCGCTAGTGTAAAGTCAGGTTAATGTTTCTGATCAGCCAAGAAACAGAAGTTATTTGAAAAGTTGATAATAGAAGAAAAAGAAATGAAGGCAATTTCACTGAAACATGTCATCAAAGTGTAGTTTATATTTTCTTGTCGTTTGGAATCATTGATTCCATTGTGGAATTTTGAAAATATTTGGGGATCACTGAAAGGCCTATTACCGCCGGTGGGCCAGGCCTCAGATTATATGACGGTTCCAACGTAAAGACTTATTGAGAATTAGAGATATCTAATTCAAGTTAATGTTGCTTGGTGCCTGATGCTCAGTCACTGGTCGGGCCCATCGGAGTCTAACTGTTGGTTTTCTTTTGCTCCAGCATTTCAGTGGTTTCTTGCTGTCGAGTCCTCACCGTTGTCTCACCTCTGTGGTTCTTTGATTATTTGTGTTCACGGAGATGTTGCACTGATGAGTTAGGAGGCCTTCATGCGGACTAAACAAATTATGTGTCTAAATCGCGACGGAAGTAAGGGCGAGGATTGTGGCCACGTCAAATCGATTTAAGCCCCCCAGTGGAAATCTTTCCACTGACCGTTCCAAGGCGGTTCTTCTGTGGCGATTTATTTATGTTGTTGTTTGTTACTTACTGTGTGTATCACTTGTGTCTTTTTATTTTGGATGGCCATATGGCCATTTTGTGGACAATTATCTGTCCTTATGGCCTTCCTTTGTTTAGGTTTCCATTATGCTCTAGTCGCTTAATGTTTGTGTTTCTTTCCCTTTGGTGTCTTTGATGGGTGGAGTAAGTTAATTTTATCAATTCCTGATCTTTGTTTTACTCCTACTAATTAGCCGAAACTAGCTATTCTGGCCAAGAAAACATTTACACTCCATACATTCAGCTCTGTGGTGTATTCAATGGAAAATCCTTTTATGGAACATTTTCCCTATTTCTAACGATGTGCGTTCTATGTATTTGTGTTACGTTATGAATCTGTCAAAGCCCCGTTTCTTACGATTGCATTAACTGTTATCTGGGGTCTGACATTTGAAGTATTTTTCGCTTTTTTGTTTTCTTTTGTGGGGAATTGTCAAAGCAATTTTATTAACCTCTATTATTCATTATCGCACCTCAATCGTAATATAAAATAAATTGTTAACCTTTGGGATAAACAGAATGCAAAGGCACATCGTCGTACAATACATTACAAACGCTGACAGGAGTACAAAGTTCAATGTCGTTTGTTCTGTTGGTAGCACGTGCATCAGAGGTACGCCAAATATACAGACAATGACAACATTATAGATACAAAATCCAATGTATTTAGAGTCGTTCAGTGCTGAAATAAAATGAACAATGCTATATATTTTGGCTGAGTATCTTAATATTCAGGGTTTAAAACATAAAAATAAACACCCATAAACATATACAGTGGAAATAACAGAATCGATTTGCTAACTTTGATTTAACGCTTTTTCGTGAGAGAGCCAGATTTATTTTTTGAGCACACGCACTTTAGGAAAATAAGTCGATCCTTCATTTAGAAGTAGACTTTTAGACTGAAAAGCCGCCAATTTACACGGGAGACAAAATATTGAAAGTTGCCTCTGTTAAAAGTGTTTCAAAAATATTTTATGACGTATTTTTTTTATTTCAAGAAGATACACTTTTCATTGAGGATGAACCTCTTTAAGCTGAATCTATTAACCGACAACTAATTTCTATAAGGAGAAGAAAAGTGAACTACGGCAACTCTACAGAAGACAGTATGTGCACGAGATTTTGTGGGATAACTTTCCCGTGATGATTTCATAATTCCGTGGTGTCTAATGCTCTGTTTCTGGTCGGGCCCACCGGAGACTAATTGTTGGTTTTCTATAAGCATTTCAGTAACTTCCTGCTGTCGTGTCCTTATCTTTGTTTTATCAATCAATTGGTTTCATTTAAAAATTTAGAGTCTGATCAGACATTAACTGTCAGCAAATGTCATCAAGCTATCCTTACCTATCCACAGAATCACAGCAATATATAATTGACTGCATTAATAAGGAATCGATTCAATTACCTCAGAGCTCCCATCCAGGCCATCGACAAAGGGAAATAAATGGAAACATAAAACAACTTCACCATAATGAAACTTATCAAGCGGAAAGCCAAAAGGACAGTTACTTTTCTGTACAATGGCCAAGTGGCTATCCACATAAAAAAGATACAAGCAATACATACATGTAAATACGAACTATAATAATGATAAACCACAACAGAAGGACCGCATTGGAACGGTCAGTAAAACGTTTTCAATTCAGTAAAACGATTTTACTCGGGGACTTAAATCGACTTTACGTGGTCACAATCATCGTGCTTGGTTCTGTCGTGGTTTTCACAATTAATTTGTTTAGTCCGCATGGAGGATTTCTAACTTATCAGTACAACATATCCGAGAACATAAAGATAAAACGAATACAGAGATGAAACAGGGATGAGGACTCGGCAGCAAGAAATAACTGAAATGCTGGAGCAAAGGAAAACCAACAATTATATTCCGGTGCGCTCTACCAGAGACAGAGCATAAGGTACCAACCGACATAAATTATAAAAAAAAGTTTTCAAAAGGTCTAGCCTCCTATAAGGCGCCACAGACACACATACTCTTCTGTTTAATTACCGATGAAAGGACAGATAAAAGATCTTACATGAGTGTTTAAGTATTAATAAATCTAATAATACATGAGCACGAACGCAAGATTCTGTTTATCGTATGATATTTAAAACTTATTGTATTTAAGATTGTTTCACAAAAATGTCAATAATCAGCAATTACTAAACGCGACTTCGTTGAGGATCTCGTACATGTAACGTTGCGAGGCCTTTCTAGCTAATTTGCATATTTAATCCCTAGTGAATCATAGAATTTATGACATGGCGTTATTTCATTTTCAGACGCGACGTCATAATATAAAAGAAATTTGCATATCATTTGTAACACAGAGAAATGTACCTGGTACAGTGACGTGACGGGTCTCCCAGGCTAGAAAGGTACCGAACGCAAGAAGCAGTCCTTTGTATATGTACATAGTAACGAACCAGTAACCTTCATAGGGGTGGTGGCAGTAAGTGTACACCTGGGCTATCACCTCATTATGGTCAAAGTTGTCCTTCAATAGAAAAGATATATACACACGTTTAACATGTGGTACCAATAATATCTTGACTACGCTGTTGTAGTAGTTGGTAATGGACTAATAGTGATACCCTGACTAGACAGCTGTAATAGTTTGTGATAGTGATGCCCTGACTAGACAGCTGTAATAGTTTGTGATAGTGATGCCCTGACTAGACAGCTGTAATAGTTTGTGATAGTGATGCCCTGACTAGACAGCTGTAATAGTTTGTGATAGTGATGCCCTGACTAAACAGCTGTAATAGTTTGTGATAGTGATGCCCTGACTAGACATTTGTAATGGGCAGTAGCAAATCACGATCTGACTACACAGCTGTAATAGGTGATAATAGCAACGCCCTGACTAAACTTTTGTAATAGGTGGTACTAATGATGATATAACAACACAGTTGTAATAGTTGGTTGTAGTGATTCCGTGATTAGACAGTTGTAATAGGTGGTAACAGTGATGAACTGGTAACTTAGTTGTAAAATAAGGTACCAATAATGACTTGACTACACATTTGTAACAGCTGGTACCAGTGATGACCTTGCTGCATAGTTGAAATAGATGGTAAAGTGATGGGTTAGGGTGAGTGTAATTCTAAATCGAATCCTAGACCTTGCTACACATTTTAGTTGAAGTTAGTGGTACCAGTGTTGACTAAGGTACACAGTTTAAATAGATGGTATCAGTGATGGCCGGACTACACAGCCAATATAGGTGGTACCAGTGCCGATTTTACTACGCAGCTAAAACAGGTGGTACCAGTGATGACCAAACTACCCAGATTTAATAGATGGCACCAGTGTTGACTTTACTGCACAGTTGCAATAGATGATATCAGTGATGGCCTTAAAAAGACGTAACAGGTGGTGCTCGTGATGACTTGACAATATAGTTGAAATAGGTGGTACGAGTGATGACTTCACTACATAGCTGAAATAGGCGGCAATAGTGATGACTTCACTACATAGTTAAAATATGTGGTGCATGTGGGTCAGGGTTAGGGTTAGGGTTGACTAAACAGCTGAAAAAGGTGGCACAACTAATGCTTTGACTGAAATATATTACATGTATATCAGTGATGACTTGACTACACAGTTGAAATAAATGGTACAGTGATAAAACTGACTACATGTGAAAACAACACAGTTGAAATAGGTAACACCGGTGATGACTAGACTATACAATTTCAAAAGGTCGTACCACGATGACCTGACCACAAATAAAAAATAGGTGATACCCGTGATGATTTTACTACACAGATGAAAAAATTGACACCAGTGACAACACAATTGTAATAGAAGGTACCAGTGATAACTTGATAGCATAGTTGAAATAGGTGGTACAAGTGGTGGGTTAGGGTTAGGGTGATTGTATTACTCAAACCAAATCCCAACCCTTGACTACACATTTTACCATGTGGTGCGAGACTACAGAATGTAATATGTAACAACACAGTAGAAATAAGTGGTGGCAGTGATGACTTGACTATATAAGTAGGTGGTACCAGTTATAACATGACTACACAGTTGAAAAAAGGTGGTACCCGGGATGACCTGACTACTTAGTTGAAATAGGTCGTACTAATGATGGACTACAAACTCAGTTAAAACAGATGCTACCAGTGATTACCTGACTACACAGCTGAAAAAGGTCGCACCAGTGTTGAATTAACTACATAGTTTAATAGGTGGTACCAGTGATGACCCCACTACAAAGCTGAAATACAGTAAAGTAGAAGTAAAACAAAGATCAGGAATCGATACAATTAACATATTCCACCCACCAAAGACACCAAAGGGAAAGGAACACAAACATTAAGCGACCAGACCATAATGGAAACTTAAACAAAGGAATGCCATAAGGACAGTTACTTTCCCACAAAATGGCCATATGGCCATCCAAAATAAAAAGACACAAGTGGTACACACAGTAAGTAACAAACAACAACATAAATAAACCGCCACAGAAGAACCGCCTTGGAACGGTCAGTGGAAAAATTTCCACTGGGGTGCTTAAATCGATTTTACGTGGCCACAATCCTCGCCCTTACTTATGTCGCGATTTAGACAAATAATTTGTTCAGTCCGCATGAAGGCCTCCTAACTCATCAGTGCAACATCTCCGTGAACAAACATAATCAAAGAACCACAGAGGTGAGACAACGGTGGGGACTCGACAACAAGAAACCACTGAAATGCTGGAGCAAAAGAAAACCAACAGTTAGACCTCGATTGGCCCGACCAGAGACAGAGCATCAGGCACCAACCAACATTACCTTGAATTAGACCTCTCTAATTCTCAATAAGCCTTAACGTTGGAACCGTCATAGAATCTGAGGCCTGACCCACCGGCGTGCAATTAAAGAGGGAAGAAAAGTTGCCAACCTTGATTGGGTTAACTACCATGCATGCAGTCTGTCGTATAACATCCATGTTGTACCCAATCTTTTTATATCGAAGAATGAGTTTACGAAATTGGGGGCTGAAGTCATTGCGGTTATATATTTTTCTGAATTTATATACTAAGTCACCATAAAATTCGGGTTCCGATAGACCTTGTTGCAGAAGAGATTTAAGTCCAATATTGAATTTTGAAATTAAATCAGAATGGCGTCTATAAAATTTAGAAAAGGCTTTGCGTAGTTTATTGTACCGATAACCCTGATTAAGAAGTTTAGCCGTTAATAATTTATGGCTCGAACACCGATGGCTCGTCAACCATGGCTGAGTCGAACCCGTTCTTGAGTCCCGAGGGAATTTCTCCACATAAGGAAAGTGGAGGGTAATTAACGATATTTTCCTATTCTCTTGTAAATGTATGCTGTGAGTACACACAGCCTACATTTTGTTATATAACACCGAAAAGATGTTCCAAAATTAAGGCTGTTATGTTTCATGGCAGTAACCCTCAGTGGGTCGAACTACCCCTGTCTCGAACAGATTTTCATGGTCCCAAACGTGTTCGAGCCATTAAAGTTCTACTGTAGGTGGTTACAGTGATGACCACACAACAAAGCTGAAATAGGCGTTACCAATGTTGACTTTGCTGCATAGTTGAAATAGGGGGGACCAGTGATGATATGGCTACACAGCTGATTGGGGTGGCACCATTCCTGACTTTACTACGCAGTTGAAATAGGTGGTACCAGTGTCTTACTACACAGTTTAAATAGGTCGACCCAGTCGTAACTTGACCCATCAAATCCTCTGAGTATATTACAACTCTAGTCCAGCAACGCCTGTTTACGTAACAGGTCTAGTCTAGTATATTAATGACTCTTACAGTTTTACAGGTTTTTACAGCACTGATGCTTGTGGTTGTTAAAGGTCTTGTCTAGCCATGACTCTGAAATTATTGAAGGACTAGACCGGTTCTGGTTTTGAGGTTATTAAAAACATAGCCATGCAGTTACTTTACGATTTATGCTGATCTACTCCAGCAATGACTCATAGATAACAGAGGTCTATTTCAGCATCGGCTATGAGGTTAATTGATAAAATAGAAGTGAAGGCAATGGTCCGAAATCTATCCAATTACCGTTACCTTTCACCCATGATACCAACGAAAACGAAACATCAACATATAATGACATCGTCGTATTTAAGATCGCAAGCAGAATATGTTCTAGAAAAAGAGTTATCCTTTGGAAGCAAGGAAAACAACAAAAATGGAACATATAGAGTGTACGTTTTCTGGGCCACACTAGCTAATTTCGGCCAATTAGGCCTCATCAGTTACCCTCAAAATATTTTCAAAATTCCACAATGGAATCAATGGTCCCAAAGGACCAGAAAATATAAACTACACTATGATGCAAGCCGAACGGGCAGTCCCTTTTCCACAAAATGGGAAAATAAATAGCTATCAACAGTGCATATATGCACAAAATAAAAGACAAAATACAGTTATAAGCCACAACAGAAGCACTGCCTTTGAACTGTCAATATGGCTTAATTACATTTTTGTGGCCAAATCATCGCGCCTTGATTCTGACATGGTTTAGTCAAGTAATTTGTTCAGCCCGCATGAATGATTGGAAACTCGGTGCACATCTCCGAAAACATTTACGCCAAACGAATACAGAGATAAAACAACCATGAAGACTCGACAGCATGAAATAACTAAAAAAGCTGAAGCAGCAGAAAACAGCGATGTCTCTGAGATTATTAAAGGTCTACTCTAGCAAAACTCTGAGAATATTACAGGTGAAGTCGGCTAGCAGAGTATTAAAGGTCTGGCCATAAATTGCCGCATGTATAAAAGGCTAGCCAAGCGATGTCTCTGAGAGGACAAAGCAATTGCTCTGAGAGAATTGGTTTGAGGTTTAACGTCCTCGTCAACACTATTTAGGTCATTTTAGACAAGTTGCTTCCAATTTTGAGGGGCTCTTACCCGACATTGAGATGAAATGACATCCCAATCCCTGCCGCCCAAAGAAACGAATATGTCATATGCATGGACTTTCACCTCTTTGCCCGGACAGGCTTAGACCTAAGCGATTTATCAGTACGCATGTGCGGTCAGTTTCAGCTATGTGTGGAAGCATCATGCAGCCCAATCTATTTCTCCAAGCCCCGATGGGCGGGGCAGGTCCTTCTTTCTGTTTCTTAATCTCTCAATGGAGAGAAGTGGCAATGATACTGATGAAGTCATTTTATCTGAGTGAGTTACCGACACATAGCTTCGCCATCACAAGAGTAAAGTGTATAATTATTGAACGTGTTCACACGTCAATTACACTACTACACAGATTTTCCTGTCAATGAGTTGATCATATTTTGGCCAGAATCTTTGTTTTGCGTATGTCGATACCCAGTGACCCAATGTTTCTTCATGCAGAAAGTTATATCGATATTTAGACTGAGTGGGTACAAATGTCAATTGAAATATCAGATGCGTGTACCTGCCCACAGATAAATTGTCGTCAATCGCGATCCAAGTATTTCCAGGGACTCACCAATGTTTTCTTCGTAAAATGTTTTTTCTGAAGACGATGTGTTGAAGTCCATGAAATCATCAAAATAGAGTCGATCATCAACAGAAACACTACAATCCCAAACAAATGCCAGTCTTTAATAGTCTGAAACAAACAAAATTTACATTCTTAAATAGAGGATACTAGGTTCGTGTCATTTATTATCAAATTTATGAGGTAAGGCTTCGAAAACGCAAGGCTCGCCGAGCCTGATAAACTTGATATCGAATGACACGAATCAGGTATCCTATTTATCATTTAATCCCCTTGTGCACTCTTACAGTTTTGTCATTTTCCCAGTAGTCCAGTTCATAGAAGTGCAATGTCACGTTGACCTGATTAAGTTCACTTGTCCCGAAATAGCATATCTTTATCAGGTCAGTATGTTACAATGCAATTAATATAGAGTGCAACTGATAAAATTACAATCAGCTTAAGGCAAATTACTTTACTCATCTGGCATTTTGCCTATTTAACAAGTAATCAACTTTTATGACTGCCTGGTAACTGTTTTACCAACAGTAAACCGATCCGACCTAAAGCGGGGAATACTTTAAAAGAACTAATAAAAAGATAAACGGATACGACATAAGGGTCGCAACACCTTTAAATATTACTTCCCTTGAGATTAGCGATATCACAAAACATCATATTTCATGTATGCTAAACACAGATCTCATTTGTTTGAGTGTAGGTTTTAATCTCCGTCAACAATATTAAGATCATTTTCGAGACGTTGCTTCCGAATTTGCGGGACTTTTACCAAACAATGAGACGAAATGGTATCCCTACCGCCCAAAGAAACCACTAGCGTTCATAGAACATTACGACTCGCACCACTTTTCCTGGACAGACTTAGACTATGTAAGCGGTTTACCAGTACTCAAGTTTAGTCTGTTTCAGTGCGGAAGCACCATGTAGCCCAATCTATTGGGTGGGACGGAGTGGGGCGATCTAAACACTGGTCACGTCAAAAACATCAGAAGCCTCCGTGGTGTAGTGGTTACGCTAATCGCCTTGAAAACCAGGGATCGCACGATCGTTCCCGGGCTTCTCAAGACTTTCGGATGAGTATTTAAACCGAGGTCCCGTCTCCGTATGACCTCAGCTGTTGGTGGGACGTTAAACTCTAACACTCACGTCAAAAACATACGCATAGTTAGAATATGCATATACGCATTACGGGATTTTTTTATAAATGAAAATACGTTATCAAGAAAGGCACGTCAGTCTGACCAGTCTTGTTTGAACCTAATTTTATGTTATGCTGACATAACCCACTATTGAGCTACGAATCCCTTATTATGTTCATGTGTTATAATGATGTATTTGAATGGCGAACGAGGACTGGCACAGTCAAATTGAGAGTTGATGTCCTTACTGGTGTTGATATCGACAGCTCCTTGGCAACAAGTCCTTTGCAGTTTCTTTTTTTTCCATACATGGGTGTAAGGGGTGGATGGAAAAATCCGTGCCGAAGGTCACTTTCCGGCATCACAAGGTTTGCCGAGTGATGCCGGACAATAATCCCGAGGGACGGATTTTTCTATCCACACCTTACACCCATATAGGATTATTTTTCTTGCATACCTTCCATGTCCTAGCGCGGATTTTTAATGCTGCGGTCACCTCGGTAACCGACGTCCGCCATATTGTGATGACACTACAGGTATGTTTAGCGATGTGCTGTGACGTCAACCTTAACGACGGCGCATATAAGGCCGTATTTGTTACGTGATGGAATAGGAAACCTCTCTGGTGCTTATGCACATCTAAATTATTTTAGTGGGTATATGGCAAGGCGGTGCGAGTGAAATATTTTAGGTGAAATACGGTAGGCTAAATATGCTGCTCCATGCACAAATCATGCACATATCAATCGATGTATGCATGAGTGGTTTATGGTGCAATTATTTACCATACAGTTGGCCGCTATGAGGCTGATTTCTATAAAATTTGCCTAAAAAGTCGCCAACCGCCAAATTGTGCCATATATAATTTTCATGCCAGTCACGATGTTGTGGGTGTTCGTACAGCCGGGAGTTATACCATTGATTTAAAGGGATGTTTCATCATTTTGTCCTAGGGGAAATACTATTCTAACGTAAATAAATTATCTGCTCGATTTTGATTTATTGCTATGATTGTGAACTAGTGAATGGTATCATCACTTTGCCACGGTCTTAGCGAGCTAGCACGAGTATGCATGTTTTTCCGGTAGTATTCATAGATATAAATACCCTGAAAAACGTACATTATTCAGCAGCAGGTTAAGTGCGAACAAGTTCGCACAACATCGAGGTGGCACAGTGAAAGAATATTGAAGGTATGTTAAATCTATGTTTAGTATTATTTTTTGTATGGACATGCTTGTAGGTTTTGGAGGGGTTTACTTCTAGTATACCCCAACTTTCTGGAGCCTTTTCTGGATTTACTTTTGGAGCCTCTGTGGTGAAGTGATTAGGCTACTAGCTTTGCCAGCTAGAGGTCGCATGATCGATCCCAGGCTTAATGAGTGATTAGGCTACTAGCTTTGCCAGGCTCCAGGTCGCATGATCGATCCCAGGCTTTTGGAGGGGTTTACTTCTAGTATACCCCAACTTTCTGGAGCCTTTTCTGGATTTACTTTTGGAGCCTCTGTGGTGAAGTGATTAGGCTACTAGCTTTGCCAGCTAGAGGTCGCATGATCGATCCCAGGCCTTCATGCGGACTGAACAAATTATTTGTCTAAATCGCGACGGAAGTAAGGGCGAGGATTGTGGCCACGTGAAATCGATTTAAGCCCCCCAGTGGAAATCTTCCACTGACCGTTCCAAGGCGGATCTTCTGTGGCGATTTATTTATGTTGTTGTTTGTTACTTAGTGTGTGTATCGCTTGTGTCTTTTAATTTTGGATGGCCATATGGCCATTTTGTGGGAAAGTAACTGTCCTTATGGCCTTCTTTTGTTTAGGTTTCCATTATGGTCTGGTCGCTTAATGTTTGTATTTCTTTCCCTTTGGTGTCTTTTATGGGTGGAGTAAGTTAATTGTATCAATTCCTGATCTTTGTTTTACTTCTACTTCTCCTGAAATAGAATCAGTCTTTTAAGCGAGGTCCTGTCTCATTCTGACCCTAGATGTTGGTGAGCTTAAAGTTTGGACATCCGCTCATTCTAGATTCATTTAGGCTTTTATAGACCCCTTTTGTATAATATAATTAATAAACGTCGGGTCACTAGTTCGATCCATAACTTTTGACTAGCAGTGGTTAGAAAACCGTGGTCCCGTCTCTATATGATATAAGGTGTAGGGGGACGTAAAGTTAAGGTGGGTTTAACCATATCTTCATCATCAGGGCGGACACTTACAAGAGACTGTCGGGTTATCCGTGATTATTAACCGTGATGAATTTGATTTCACAAGCATGTTCATGTTGAGAAGAAATAATTTTGTTCAAGACGAATTACGAGTTCATTTTGTAATGATGCCGTTTCTATTTGAAAACTCGGTTTGTACATGTATGTACAAAAAAGAACGTGATGGTGATCAGTGTAAGTATTTGGTCGCCACACGTTATAACGGCCTGAGTGGCGCCGATGACGTCAGCTGCGTCATCAGCGTCACGAAGGCGGTTATGACGTGGTGTCTTCCAAATACGGAAAGAATTTACGACAAACAGTGTTGATCCTTATCAAACACTTACAAATGGTGTGGATAATAGATGAAACTATTCCTGTTTTTAGTTTCTAGCTGTTGTTCGTGTAATGAATTTGTGAATGGCTATATTTGTGAGCCGTGTCGCGGAGAAGGATATGAATAGAGTTTATTATTTTTGCTGTAACTGTGACCAGGTAGCGCAAAGGCGTGGTCTGTTCAATTGCCTCTTACCTGTGCTAACTTTTGTGAGCATGAATTTGATGAGTATTATGCTCAGTAGTAGTGAAAAGTAGAAGCAAACAAAGATCAGGAATCGATACAATTAACTTACTCCACCAATCAAAGACACCAAAGGGAAAGAAACACAAACACCAAGCGACCAGACCATAATGGAAACCTAAACAAAGGAAGGCCATAAGGACAGTTACTTTCCCACAAAATGGCCATATGGCCATCCAAAATAAAAAGACACAAGTGATACACACAATAAGTAACAGACAACACCATAAATAAACCGCCACAGAAGAACCGCCTTGGAACGGTCAGTGGAATGATTTCCACTGGGGGGCTTAAATCGATTTTACGTGGCCACAATCCTCGCCCTTACTTCTGTCGCGATTTAGAAGAATACTTTATTCAGTCCGCATGAAGGCCTCCTAACTCATCAGTGCAACATCTCCGTGAACACAAAAATCAAAGAACCACAGAGGTGAGACAACGGTGAGGATTCGACAGCAAGAAACCACTGAAATGCTGGAGCAAAAGAAAACCAACAGTTAGACTCCGATGGGCCCGACCAGAGATAGAGCATCAGGCACCAACCAAAATTACCTTGAATTAGATCTCTCTAATTCTCAATAAGCCTTTACGTAGGAGTTGTCATAGAATCTGAGGCCTGACCCACCGGCGTGCAATTAAAGAGGGAAGCAAAGTTGCCAACCGTGATTGGATTAACTACCATGCATGCAGTCTGTCGTATAACATCCATGTTGTACCCAATCTTTTTATATCGAAGAATTATTTTACGAAATTGGGTGCTGAAGTCATTACGGTTAAATATTTTTCTGAATTTATATACTAAGTCACCATAAAATTCGGGTTCCGATAGACCATGTTGCAGAAGAGATTTAAGTCCAATAGTGAATTTTGAAATTAAATCAGAATGGCGTCTATAAAATTTTGAAAAGTAGAAGTAAAACAAAGATCAGGAATTGATACAATTAACTTACTCCACCCATAAAAGACACCAAAGGGAAAGAAATACAAACTTTAAGCGACCAGACCATAATGGAAACCTAAACAAAGGAAGGCCATAAGGACAGTTACTTTCCCACAAAATGGCCATATGGCCATCCAAAATTAAAAGACACAAGTGATACACACAGTAAGCAACAATCAACAACATAAATAAATCGCCACAGAAGAGCCGCCTTGGAACGGTCAGTGGAAGATTTCCACCGGGTGGCTTAAATCGATTTTACGTGGCCACAATCCCCGCCCTTACTTCCGTCGCGATTTAGACAAATAATTTGTTCAGTCCGCATGAAGGCCTCCTAACTCATCAGTGCAACATCTCCGTGAACACAAAAATCAAAGAACCACAGAGGTGAGACAACGGTGAGGACTCGACAGCAAGAAACCACTGAAATACTGGAGCAAAAGAAAACAAACAGTTAGACTCCGATGGGCCCGACCAGAGATAGAGCATCAGGCACCAACCAACATTACCTTGAATTAGATCTCTCTAATTCTCAATAAGCCTTTACGTTGGAGTCGTCATAGAATCTGAGGCCTGACCCACCGGCGTGCAATTAAAGAGGGAAGCAAAGTTGCCAACCGTGATTGGATTAACTACCATGCATGCAGTCTGTCGTATAACATCCATGTTGTACCCAATCTTTTTATATCGAAGAATGATTTTACGAAATTGGGTGCTGAAGTCATTACGGTTAAATATTTTTCTGAATTTATGTACTAAGTCACCATAAAATTCGGGTTCCGATAGACCATGTTGCAGAAGAGATTTAAGTCCAATAGTGAATTTTGAAATTAAATCAGAATGGCGTCTATAAAATTTTGAAAAGTAGAAGTAAAACAAAGATCAGGAATTGATACAATTAACTTACTCCACCCATAAAAGACACCAAAGAGAAAGAATTACAAACATTAAGCGACCAGACCATAATGGAAACCTAAACAAAGGAAGGCCATAAGGACAGTTACTTTCCCACAAAATGGCCATATGGCCATCCAAAATTAAAAGACACAAGTGATACACACAGTAAGCAACAATCAACAACATAAATAAATCGCAACAGAAGAACCGCCTTGGAACGGTCAGTGGAAGATTTCCACCGGGTGGCTTAAATCGATTTTACGTGGCCACAATCCTCGCCCTTACTTCCGTCGCGATTTAGACAAATAATTTGTTCAGTCCGCATGAAGGCCTCCTAACTCATCAGTGCAACATCTCCGTGAACACAAAAATCAAAGAACCACAGAGGTGAGACAACGGTGAGGACTCGACAGCAAGAAACCACTGAAATGCTGGAGCAAAAGAAAACCAAAAGTTAGACTCCGATGAGCCCGACCAGAGACAGAGCATCAGGCACCAACCAACATTATCTCTCTAATTTTCAATAAGCCTTTACGTTGGAGCCGTCATAAAATCTGAGGCCTGACCCACCGGCGTGCAATTAAAGAGGGAAGCAAAGTTGCCAACCTTGATTGGGTTAACTACCATGCATGCAGTCTGTCGTATAATATCCATGTTGTACCCAATCTTTTTATATCGAAGAATGATTTTACGAAATTGGGTGCTGAAGTCATTGCGGTTATATATTTTTCTGAATTTATATACTAAGTCACCATAAAATTCG
Organism: Lucinisca nassula; assembly: GCA_963580285.1. Lineage (NCBI taxonomy): Eukaryota > Metazoa > Mollusca > Bivalvia > Lucinida > Lucinidae > Lucinisca > Lucinisca nassula. Next base: position 262,102 of record OY757021.1, read on the forward strand.
GGTTCCGAAGGCTTTGCGTAGTTTATGGTACCGATAACCCTGATTAAGGAGTTTAGCCGTTAATAATTTATTACGAGTGTTGAAGTCAGTTACATGACGACTACACACTCTAGAAAATCGAATTAACTGCGAAATATAAACGCCATAGGATGGCGCACGAGGAACATCACCATCCAAAAAAGGAAAATTTACAATCTCAAAATCAAAGTCATCGCGTTTATCATAAATTTTGCACGAAACAAATCCATCTACAATAGATAGATGTAAATCTAAAAACGGGGCCTCGGTATCAGAAGAATTTGCTTTATTTAACTGAAGTTCTGGGGGGGGGGGGGGGGTAAATCTGACTGATCAAACCATCGAAATAGGTATTATCAATATTTAATAAATCATCTAAATATCTAGAAGTGGAGCTAAAAGCTTCAATAATTTCAGATTGGTTATCAATGGAAAGCGACAACATGAAGTCTCCTTCATAAGAATACAAGAACAGATCAGCCACAAGCGGTGCGCAATTTGTACCCATCGGAATACCCACAATTTGTCTAAATAACTTAGTACCGAATCTAATATAAATATTGTCAAGTAGAAAGGTGAGGGCATCACACACTTTCTGTCATGACCAAAGTGTATAATTCTTATGCTCTTTAGAAGTGAAAAAGGCATTTCTGACATTACATGCAAGATAGAATCTTCTCTGTGAAAAGCCCATTCAATTAAATCATTAAGTTTTTCTTTTATAAGATTATGAGGAAGTGTAGTGTAAAGAGTGGAAAAATCGAAAGTAGACAGACTTGAAGCACGAAAATGTCTGGATTTCAATTTATTTAAAACCTCATTCGAATTTTTTATAGACCAAAACAGATTTCTTCTTGATCTTTCAAAGACTTTAAAACAATATTTAATTACATGCGTTTTAATAGCAGTAAGACAGGAAGTTAATAATTTAGAAAGTTCAGCGGTAGTGCAAGAGCTAGAATTTGCAATAAACCGTGCTTTGTAAGGTCTTTTATGAAGTTTTGGTAACCAGTATAGCGTAGGAAGCTTGTCTTGGCCTTCGTTAACACACACAGCAAACTTGGTGGCTGAAAGACAAACATGTTTATCTACTATAGCTCTATCTTCAGCTAAAGGCTGAAGTTCATAGGCCTTGGTACCACCAAGTTCCTGCTTAAGCGTGTTAACATAGTGGAGCCGTCACACAACGACGACGTTGTTAGCGGCCTTGTCTGCATGGGCCGAAACAAACTTCTTATGAAGTTCTTGAATACCTAGTTTAAGCTGACGTAAAGACGTCTTGGGCTTAGGAGGTAATAAGTTAGTAATTTGAGAATAGAAAGAATATTCACTAGTTTTAAAATGCTAAGTTTCCAGTCCTTAAGGGCTTTATGCTCAACATACTCTCGCTTACACCATCGATTACCAAATTCATTCAAGGAAGCAGCGATTTCATCTCTACATTTACTGAAATCAATTTTAGAAGGAAACCGATATTTCGGTCCTGTAGAAATTATATTTCTTATCCTGGAATCAGGAATAATTTTCAAATTGCCAGTAATTACATGGCCAGCAGCAGGATAGCAATACTTTGAGTTTTTACAATCACATGAATCAGGAGCATTAATTGATTTCTGTAGTGCTCAGTAGGGTAAAATTAACTTTGCCTTTTCTTGTGTCAAGCGCTGGGTGCTGATAATTTGATGCACAGTCAAGTTGAGTTCTGTTGCGCCGTTATTTGTCGCATGCACTGATCAGCCTGTGTGTCTGGTTGGCGCATGCGCAATAACGGTATGTGCATGAACATACTTTTACTTCTCCGGGAGGGGGATCATGATTTAGCAGGTACGTTTCGTGAACTGTATCTGAGTCCATTATCGTAATTTGCAGGCACAAAGATGTGTGGTGACCTGCTGCTCCCTGCCTAATAGGAGCAGGTACTGGTACGACGCAACGGTCCCGTTGCCCTGCATAGGCGGACAGGACCAGTTTAACAGAGTGTCGACCTTAACGATAGGTTGAGAGAAACCATAGTATCGAGTAAAACGACAGGTTTAAAGAAACCATAGTGTCGGGTATAACGACAGGGTGAGGAAACACCAAGTGTCGAGAATGAAGTAGAAGTTACCGGTACTTTCGATTGTCACTGAAAACAACTGACAGCGAAGATCAGTCATGTGACACTGTGACAGTTGATTCTTCAGTGATATTCAACAGCGTTAACGCAAAGTTCACACCAAGTGGACTTATAACTCCCGCGATAACCCATGTGTGGCGGCCGTAAAAAGTCTCTTAGCCCTACATCATAGTGTAGTTTATATTTTCTTGTCCTTTGGGATCATTGATTCCATTGTGGAATTTTGAAAATAATTGACGGTCACTGATGATGCCTATTTGGCCGAAACTAGCTAGTCTGGCCCAGAAAACATGCACACTCCATATTTTTCAGCTCTGTGGTGTTTTCCTTGCTTCCAAAGGGTAACCCTTTTATAGAACTTATAAGTGGCCAACCGCGGTGTGTGTATTTCTTGTTGTTGTGGCTGTTGTTGTTGTTGTTGTTGTTGTTGTTGTTGTTTATTTGCTTCTGTAGGCATTCACGTCATCCCGGTCCGAGCACAGAACATAGTTTTGCCTTCGGGGCGAACGTCGTGAATGGGCTATAGAAGCAAATAAATGTAATGTTCAGTGTTGGTATTGTTGTATACACATAGGACTAAACATATCTTATATCAAATAAGTGTGAGTATCGTAGACTCAGGCGCTATTCGATATAGGGCTTAACGTCCCTCATGTCATGTCAGAGGGAGAATATTAGACTCGAGCGGGTTACCACAGAGGGCTATACGTACCTTATTTCACATGAGAGGTAGTATCGCAGACTCAGGCGTGCTACTACAGAGGACTAAACATTCCTAAGGACATGCTAGTTTGAGGTTTGTTGCTTAGGCGTGTAGAACTAAACACACCTTCTACACTAAACATGTAGGGTTTATAAGCATGGACGGGCCGACACACACCGCTTTGCCTGGGCAGGCTTAGATCCCCTTAGCGGTTTACCAGTACTCGTGTGGGGGTCGGTTTAGCTCTGCATGGAAGCATCACGCAGTCCATAAATTTCTTCAAGCCCCGATGGGCGGGGGCCGAAGTATTGTAGTCTAAGATGCGTTACCATACAGGACAAGATGTAACTTATGTCATACGAGAGGGTGTATTGTAGACTCCGGTATGTTATTGTTGAGGACACAACTTACCTTATTTCATGTGAGAGGTAGTAGTGTAGTCTAAGGTGTGTTACAACAGAGGAGTTAATGTTCCTCATGTCATACGAGAGGCAGTGTCGTAGACTAAGGCGTGTTACCACAATGGTCTAAAGGAACCTTATGTCATATATGAGAGTGAGTACAATAGATTTCGGCATGTTATTGTAGAGGGCTGAACGTGCATTATGTAATGTGGGAGGCAGTATCGTTGTCTAAGACGCTATACCACAGGGTACAAAACGTTCCTGACGTATCTTAGACTGAAGCATGTTTTAACAATGAACTAAAAGTACCTTTTGCCATTTGAGAGGGAGTATCGTCGTCTCAGGCGTGATACCACATAGGACTAAATGTACCTTATATGAGATACAGTATTGTAATCTAAAACATGTATTACAGAGGACTAAACTCATCTTATTCCGAGTAAATAAAATGAGTTCAGTACGTGCATCATTGCAGTCCTCCTGTGTGTGCCGTCTGCAAAGTGTCGCCGGTTTCTGTGCTATAGCTGCAGTTTTGAGTAGTTTAGGTCGTAGTACCAAAGCGTTAATCCAAAATCGTTAATCCATTGACAAAATGGCAAAAATCAATGTTCGGATTCTCACAACATGAATTACGCGATATTTCAAATATTAGAATAGATAAATTTGAAAGCATGCCGAAGCGTCACTAAACCGGCTAACAATAGAAGCTATAAATGGAACTAAATAAATATGCATCTCCTTTCAGCATGATGGTTAAATGATAATCTCAAAACCCCAATAAAACAATTAATACTCGCATTTATTCATCAATTTACGATCAGACAATAATTTGCAATATTTTTATTATAAATATATAACCTCGTATGTTATATATATACATACAGCATGACCCCCGCCCAGCGGGGCTTGAAGAAAAAGATGGGCTGCATGATGGCTCCATGCATAGCTGAAACCAACCCCCACGAGTACTGGTAAACTGCTTAGAGAATATAAGCCTGCCCAGGCAAAGCGGTGCGAGTCAAACTGTCCATATAAACCGACAAAATTGCAAGCAACATCTCTAAAATGACCTATACAGTGTTGACGGGGACGTTAAACCTCAAATCAAACAAACAAACAATATACACACAGCAAATATAACCCGACACACATGTAATAAAAAACCATGCTAACATTTTCATTTTGCGGCAAATAAAGTCTTAAACTGGAGTCTACAGGTAATTTTTTTTTAAATACCAAAGTTCTAGAATTTTAGTGAATAACTCATCAACTGAAGAAACGTGTGAGTCAGTGCAATTGCAAACAATAGATTATAGTGCCGAACAAAATGACAAAATTTATTGATAGCACTATTTCAAAAGCCAATACGATAACATTTTATTGCCTTTGTGTTATCATCTGGTATACTTCCCTCGCCCTGATTTAATAGTAGCATACACACCGTTTTCTTTAATTTGTAATCTCTGAACAAGATATGCACTCGCCAGGTCTTTGAAAATAAGGCACCAAACAACGAGGTGAAACCTAGACACATGATCCATACCCGTAACTAGAAAAAGAAGATAAATTTACATCAATTATTTTTTTCGTGAAAATCAAGGACGTATCTGTGGTCATAAATCAATTTCGAAATTATCTTCACACCGACTCTAATGCAGTACTTGAGATTCAACAGGATTGAAAAACTGATTGTTCATATTTCTCTTTGGATTCGTGCGTCGATTCATATATATATTTTTATGTAGGAGCTGCCATTTCGTTAAGCATGGTTGCTTGAGATATATGTTGTCATTTAATTAGCTTTTAATGAATACTCGTTTCTTTGCTTCCGAGTTTTTGGTACAAGGAATAATACGGTTGCGTTCACCCACACTGATGTAGTGATTTTCAATGCCATTCAGGAAATGTCAAAAGTACAGTAGGATATGTTGTCAGTTTAATCTTCATATTTGTTTGACGAGATCTTACATGACGATGCACCTAAGTGATATTATGATAGTCTATCATACGAGAGCGCTTCGGAAAGTAATAAAAATTGCTTTCACGCGTCGATAACTAATGTTTTGTTGGTTGCGACACGTTGTGTACCTTGGGTGCGAATCTGTACTAACCGTGACATTTCTTTCGATAGTTTGAGATGTCTGTTGTCACTGTATGTATTATTTACTGAATAACCGTTTCTTTCCAATATTTCTTTGACGCGAGTTTAGTAATAGAACTTGAGTAATATGAAATGCTTCCTCCAACGAATATCTATGATAGTCAATCATACAGAGCTGTTCGAAAAATAATGAGGCTGTTGCACGCATCGATAACTGATGTTATGATCGTAGCAAAACGCTGTGTGAAGGTATTCGGTATGATGTTTTTTATTTTCCAGTTGGTTGCTTTTGTTGTACCTTCAAGAAAATGCGAATTTTCTTTTTCGATAGCAGCGCCATGTGACGTTCGGTCATTATCTTGATAATTACCCGCGAAAATGTCAAATATCTCACCCCCTCCCGCCAAAGATTCCATTTACTTTTCCCAAGAGGAAACTATTTATTTGCTTCCGAGTTTTTGAGACAAGAATAATACGGCTGCGTTCAACCACGCTGATGTAGTGACTGTCAATTCCATTCAGTTGTCGGTTTATCTTCATATACGCTTACTACATCTTATTCCGAAAAAACGTATACTTAAAACTGACAGTTCGTGTTCTAAAATCCTGTTTAAACGTTTCATACATTCAATATCTGCAAATAACTTTGATTTTCGGAAAATAAATACTAGTTGTGTTGCTGAAAGTCTGTATGTGCCAAAGTATTTTGGGATCATTTATGTCATTTTTAAAAGCTAGAGAATTCTGTTTCTGATATTTCAATAAAAGACAACAATGATGACCTCGTTAATCAGGCTTAAATGGTGGTTTGATCAGTAAACTTCACACCCCCCCCCCCCAGAATTTCAGTTAAATAAAGCAAATTTTTCTGATACCGAGGTCCCGTTTTTATTTACATCTGTCTGTTGTAGATGGGATTGTTTCTTGCACAATTTATGATAAACGCGATGATTTTGATTTTGAAATTGTAAATTTTCCTTTCTTGGATGGTGATTTTCCTCGTGCGGCATCCTATGGCGTTTATATTTCACCAAGAGTGTCTAGTCATGTAACTGACTTCAACACCAATAATAAATACACTCATGTACACTCCATATGTTCCAGTTGTGCGGTGTATTCCTCGCTTCCAAAGGATAACTATTTCCAGAACATATTTAACGTCACTTGGCGGCCGTAAAAAGTCTCCCTGTCCTGCATCATAGTGAATTTTATATTTTCTTGTCCCATGGGATCATTGATACCATTGTCAAATATTGAGAATATTTGAGGGTCAATGATGAGGCCTAATTGGAAGAAACTTGCTAGTCTGGCTTAGAAAGCATGTACACTCCACATTTTCAAGTTCTGTGGTGTATTCCTTGCTTCCAAAAGATACCCTTTCCAGAACATATTTAACGTCACTACAGCTGGTGTCTGGGCATGTGTCGTGGCTGGAAAATGTCTCCCTGCCCTGCATCATAGTGTAATTTACATTTTCTTGTCCTTTGGGATCATTGTTTCCACTGTTGAATATTGAAAATATTTTAGGGTCACGGGTGAGACCTAATTGACCGAAACTAGCTAGTCTGGCACCGAAAACATGTAAACTTCATATTTTCCAGTTCTGTGCTGTATTCATTGCTTCCGAAGGATAATACTTTATAGAACATATTTAACGTTGCTACAGCTGGTGTCTGGGAATGTGTGGCGGCCGTAAAACTTCTCCCTGCCCTGCATCATATTGTTGTTTATATTTCCTTATCTTTTGGGATCATTGATTCCATTGTTGAATTTTGAAAATATTTGAGGGTCATTGTTGAAAAATAGAAGTAAAGGCAATGATCAGGAACCGATACAATTAACCCATAGCTCCCATCAGAGACACCAAAGGGGAAGAAACACAAACATGCAACAGCAGTCCTAATGGAAACATGGACAGCGAAAGCCAAAAGGACAGTTACTTTCCCACGAAATGGCCAATAGGCTATCCAAAATAACAAATAACACAAGCGACACGAACATCTAAAGACAAACCATAACAAAAATAAATCGCGACAGAAGAACCGCCTTGGAACGGTCAGTGGAAACGAATTCCACTGGGAAGCCTAAATGGCCGCTACTTGCACAGTATCGCCCAGAAAACATGTTCACTCCATATTTTCCATTTCTGTGGTGTATTCCTTACTTCCAAAAGAACATATTCAACTGCTAAACGTCTTAATCAGGGACATCGGTATCATAAACTATGCAAAGCATTTTCCAAACTTTGTAGACGTCATTCCGATTTAATTTCAAAGTTCAATGTTGGACTTAAATCTCTTCTGCAACACGGTCTATCGGAACTCGAATTTTATGGTGACTTAGTATATACATTCAGAAAATATATATAAATGCAGTGACTTCAGCACCAAATTTCGTAAAATCATTCTTCGATATAGAAATATAGTGTAAACCATAAATGTTATACGACAGACTGCATGCATGGTAGTTAACTGAATCACGGTTGACAACTTTGCTTCCATCTTTAACCGCACCCGGTGGGTCAGGCCTTAGATTCTATGACTGTTCAATCGCAAAGGCTTACTGAGAATTAGAGAGTATCTTATTTTATGCAACGTTGGTTGGTGCCTGATGCTCTGCCTGTGGTCGGGCCAATCGGAGTCAAACTGTTGGTCTTCTTTTGCTCCAGCATTTCAGTGATTTCTTGCTGTCAACACTGTTATTTCATCTCTGTGGTTGTTTATTTTTTGTATTCACGGACTGTTGCACTGATGAGCTAGGAGTCCTTGATGCGGACTGAACAAATTATTTGTCTAAGTGGCGACTGGAATAAGGGCGAGGATTCTGGCCACGTAAAATTAAGCCCCACAGTGGAATTCGTTTCACTGATCGTTCTAAGGCGGTTCTTCTGTCGCGGTTGATTTTTTGTTAAGGTTTGTCTTTGAGTGTGTGTGTCGCTTATATTATTTTGTTTTAGATAGCCAATTGGCCATTCTCTGGGAAAGTAACTGTCGTTTAAGCTTTCCGCTATCGATGTTTCCATTAGGGTCTAGTTGTTTTTTTGCTTCATTCTCTTTTATGTCACGTATGGGGTTATTTGTATCGATTCCTGATCATTTGTCTTCACTTCTATTTAACGTAAAACAGAACAGAAGTGAAGTCAATGGCCAGTTATCGATACAATTTCCTCACACTTCCTATCCATTAATGCGAAACAAACATGAACATATATTAGCAGCACTATAATAAAACACGTCACAGGCGGAAAGCCAAAAGGACAATAATTTCCAAACAAAATGGCAAAATGGCCATCCAAAATAATATCATAGTAGCACTACATAGATCAAAAGGCTATAGCAATAATAAACCACGACAGAAGAACCGTCTTGGAACAGTCAGTTAAAAGTACATTACCGGAGGGAGCTTAAATCGATTCAGGTTGCCACAGTCCTCGCTCTCGGTAAAAGGGCTACTTACAATTAAATTTCCCGATTCATCTCAAGGTGACGTTACAAAGGTGTCGAAGCCCCGTGGGTTCATTTGTTTGAATAAACTTGTCTTATATGTTAGGAATCAATCAACAAACTCCTAAGATATCCGATGAACCATATTCAAAATATAAGGCCAATTTTCCTTACTTTCCTAACAGATTTGCCAATATCTCAGCACATAGAAAATTAAACCGATGTGTGCTTTTTGCCACCCATTACACTCCTCTTTAACATCGCCGAGTAAATTTGAAGGCAGAAGAAGTCAGAATAGGCAGTAGAAAAAATAGAAAGAATATATACTCAGTCAAAAAAGTTCCTATACCTAAAATTGCTTCTGTTACTACAGCTACTACAGATAAAAACTACACAAAGTTTGTTATGTTTTGATAAGAAGACTCATTTTTCCGTGCAAAAGCACCATTCGTTTTTGTTTTCGTAAACACATCATCGTAGACTATTACTTTAAACACCCAAGGGGTCAGTGTGCCATTTTCGCAGAGAAAATCATTAAAACATGCTATGATATAACATCACAAAAGTTCCCTGTACCCTGCATTTCTAAAATTTAATACAAGTGACATTTCTTTAGATACCATTTGCGTCTATTCACAAAAGATTTGGAACTTTAGTTGCATCAGCTACGAGAAACAGGCTATCACATATTGACCCCCAATTCTTAGAAGTTGCGGCAAATGCTGCTTTCAATGGGAACTCCATAGAAAATCACAATCGATAGTGCTACATGTTACATGAATTTTCTGTATCTTTTACCATCATGATGAACGGTAATGGTGGACACAAAGCGTTTTATGAAAAAATGGCAAAAATTGATTGACAGGAATAAAAATTACAGCAGTTCGAAAATTGCTATATTTTTAATTGCAAGGGAGATAATTTGAGAATTTCACAAATTAAAACCTCGCTTTTAATGCGAGATCATGAGATATTGTAAAAGTAAAGTGTTATCCGATGTTCAGAGAATATTGTCTTCCTTCTTAGACAAAAAAGAACTTTCTGCGCATGCGCAATGTCCATTTTCTACCAAAATCTTTCTAGGCACATATTGGAAGACAACTCTGGAGTAGAAAGGAATGGACAAATGCAAGTTTGAGCATTCTCTAGCTAAACGTCCGATTTAAATGTATACAGCCAAATTTAGCCCAATAGCTGCCAGATATCTAGTGAGTTTCACCCGAAAGTTGATATAGTTACTTTTTTGACTAAGTATATAATATAATAGAAGACGTACCAAAGTAAAGAAACCATCTTTACGGTATCAGTGGTGCCCTTGAGGCCTCATAGTTACGGAACTTATGGTGATGAAGATAATAATGATGGCTGCAGCTGCTGCTGGTGATGATGATGGTCATCATCATTATAATGACGGTAATGATATGTTTATATGATGCTGGAAGTAGTGACTGTGACGGTCGTAGATATGATATTGATGATGATGATGATGATGATGATGACGATGATACAAAAGATACACACGCTTATATTAAGGCGTTACTATACCAAATTTAGTGACACAGAGGCCTTTCTGATATGTAATCTTCATCAGTGTGTCTCATTCCCAAAGTTCTGAAACCGAAACGGATGATGGACAAGACCCGGCAAACACAGCACATCCGCCTCCGAGCACACACCGACCGACGAAGCCTATGAGACAGGTTAATTGGAGGCATCAGGCAATATCTTACATTTACGTATAATGCCGGAGATTATCAAAAGACACAGAGCGTACTTACCATACATATATGTTTATCGAATGCCACCGGAAGCATATGTCCATAATACAGTGTGGTGAAGAACACGCAGATGTACATAAAAATACTTCCAGCTATGATAATGTTGTTTATCATTGGACTCGAAAGTTTAATATTACTGAAACAAGAAGGGAACACAAAGACATACTACTACACATAAAAAATAAATGCAAATTGGTAAGACACGCGTGTTATCAATGAGATTTAAAATCTGTCTGGTCACGAAGTCTTTGAAAAATCTGATCTATGATGCACACAGTTCATTTAATAATATCAAATTTACATTTGAAACTACATCAAAATAGTTCATATTTAATTGACAATTTTGTAGCTGAATGCATTATTGGCTCGATTACACAGGATTACTTTGTAATAATATATCGTTTTGGTCCTATGTGAGAAATACCACAAATAAAAACACTTATACATTAGTAACGGAATAAAATATAGAACATAAGTAGTTCAAGCTCAATCATCACTACTCGCCTCCTACGAAAACACGACTATTCAAATATATTGAGAATTTTACCACCAACAAATGAAGACTTTTAGATAAAACATTCTGATATTTGTCACATTTCTGGTCAAAATATAGATTTTGAGAACTCGTTAGAATCGCCTTGGAGGGCAAGACTTCGGATAATCTTCAAAATATTTTACGAGAATAGAAATAGATTTTCCGTGTCTTTAAATCGACCTGTTTATTAATTGGTTTTCTTCTGCTTTGATTCCAGTTTCTTTTTCCGTCAGAAACCTTGATTACTGATTGTATTAATTAAGTAAAGTAAATATAGTTTGTAGTTTCCTGTCATGACACCTTAGGGTCATAATCTCTCAATTCTTTAATGCGTTATTGACTGTATCAATATGTGACGTTAGGTTTGATGGTACATTGTACTTGATGATTACTTTTGTATTTTCGTAAACTAAGGCGGCAGGACCAGTAGTTAGAATGCAGATCGTCACAAGACGGTGGTCCTATACAATTTGTCATTTGTCAATTGAATTTGATATGATTGTGTATGCATTATTTCCTTTTTGTATGTGCCTTAATGTCTTTTTCTTTTCACATGGTGGCTTAAGACTGCAGTGTTCTTTTCTTTCGGATCTCTGAATCTGAATATGTATTTTCTTAATACCTCTGTGTTACCTGGCATTTTTAAATTTTCGTGTCCAATTTACTTATCATTCACTATTCTTTCAGTGGCACGAGAAAATTGTTTCATTTGATTGTGAGTTTTGAGTAATATTTTGATGCTTGCTTAAAGGCTTACTTAATTTGCTCTGTCTGTGGTATGGCCCTACGGAGTCTAAGCTTAGTTTTTCTTTTGTTTCAGATTTTAGTTATTTCAATATGTCGAGACCTTATTCTTTTCACCGCTGTTTGGTTTTTATGTTCTCAGAGATGTAGCACTGATGAGTTAGAAATACTTCATGCGGACAGAACAACTTATTTGTCTAGGCCGCGACAGAAGCAAGGGCGATGGTTGTGGCAACGTAAAATCGATTTAAAATGGATGTGAAGGCAATGTTCAGAAATCGATAAATTAACCCACAACTGCCATCAGCGACACCAAAGACAGGCATGAAACAACTATACTATACACTAATGGAAACAATACCGGAAAGCCAAAAGGACAGTTAGATTATACTAATTTATTTAGTTCGATTGCGATGAAAGCTTCCAGCATATTGAATCGCTCTCACACACTAATTCCGGGTGTTTCCCGCGCGCGTGATAGACGGGCAGCGGCTTTTTCACCACTGCTACCATTTAAACATTGTTGGAGTGGGGCAATGTCATTAAGTGTCTTGCCCAAGAACACCCCTCGATAACGGTGACCGGATTCGAACGCACAAACTCTCAATCATAAGTCGAACGCGTTTACCACTGCGCTATCGAGGCTGACAGTTACTTTCCCGCAAAATGGCCAACTGTTTATCCAAAATAAAATAATATAAGCGATACATACACTCAAAGACAAACCATAACAAAAATAAACCGCGCGACAGAAGAACCGCCTTGGAACGGTCAGTGAATTCCACTGAAGGGTGTTTCGCGGCCACTTATTTCCGTCGCGATTTAGACAAATAATTTGTCCAGTCCGCACATCAGTGCAACATCTCTGTGAACACAAAAATCAATCAATCAGAGATAAAAATCAGTCAACCACAGATATGAAACAGCGGTGAGGACACGACAGCAACAAACCACTGAAATGCTGGAAAAAAAGAAGACCAACAGGCAGAGCATCAGGCACCAACCAACATTACATAAAATTAGATACTCTCCAATTCTCAGTAAGCCTTTACGCTGGAACCGTCATAGAATCTGAGGCCTGACCGACCGGCGTGTAATTTAAGAGGGAAGCAAAATTGTCAACCGTGATTGGGATAACTATCATGCATGCAGTCAATCGTATAAAATTTATGTTGTAGCCTATCTTTTTCAATCGAAGAATGACCTTACAAAAATTGGATGCTGACGTCATTGCATTTATATATTTGTCTGAGTTCATTCACCAAGCCACCACAAAACACGGGTTCCGATAGACCTTGTTTCAGAAGAGACCCAAGTCCAACATTGAATTTTGAAAATCAATCGGAATGACGTCTATAAAATTTTGAAAAGGTTTTGCGTAGACTATGATACCGAAAGAGTTAGATTAATCATAACCCTAATAAATTTAGCAGTTAATAATTTATTACGAGTGTTGAAAATTAGAAGTAAAACAAAGATCAGGAATCGATACAATTAACTTACTCCACCCATCAAAGACACCATAGGGAAAGAAACACAAACATTAAGCGACCAGACCATAATGGAAACCTAAACAAAGGAAGGCCATAAGGACACATTGAAGTCAGTTACAGGCACTCTGGCAAATCGAATTAATTGCAAAATACAAACGCCACAGGACGCAGCACGAGGAACACACCGTGTAAGAAAGGAAACTTTACAATCTCAAAATCAAAAACATCGCGTTTATCATAAATTTTGCAAGAGACAAATCCATCTTCAACAGACAGATATAAATCCAAAACCGGGATCCTGCTTTATTTAACTGAAGCTCTGGGGGCAAACTTGACTGACCAAACCATCGAAATAGATATTGCCAATATTTAATAAATCAGCCAAACATCCGGAAGCCGAGCTAAAGGCTTCAACGACCCAAGACCGGCCCCCAATTGAAAAGGACATCATGGAGTCTCTTTCTTAACAAAAGGAGAACAGACCAGCCACAAGGATGTGCAATCTGTACTCGTCGGAACACCCACAACCTGTCCAAACAACCCAGCACCAAACCTCGTGCAAACACTGCCAACCAGAACGATGAGAGCCCCTCAAACCCTCCGACACTACCACAAAACATTTTTTATCCTCTTCAGAAGTGTAAATAGTAACCCCTACACCACACGCAAGACAGACTAGCACTCTAAGCCCGCTAGTGAAATACATTTTATATACCGTTCCAATTCGGTTCTTCTATCGCGTTTTTTTTTGTTATAGTTTGTCTTTACATGTAAGTATTGCTTTTATCTCTTTTACTTTAGATAGTCGTTCGGTCTTTTTGTTGGAAAGTAAATGTCATTTTGGCTTTCCGCCTTATGGTTTAAACATATTTATTTCGAAAGAATAATGTTTGACAAATGCAACATAGACATGATACAACAATATATGATTTGGAGGTCTTCATGCGGACTGAACAAATCATTTGTCTAAATCGCGACAGAGGTAAGGGCGAGGATGGTGGCCACGTAAAATCGATTTAAGCCCCGCCTCCCATCCCCCACCCCCAGTGGAATTCGTTTCCGGTGACCGATCCAAGGCGGTCCTTCTGTCGCGGTTTATTTTTGTTATTGTTTGTCTTTGGGTGTTTGTGGCGCTTAAATTATTTTATTTTGGCTAGCCTAGTGACCATTTTATGGGAAAGTAACTGTCCTTTTGGCTTTTCGCTATTAATGTTTCCATTAGGGTGTGTAGTTTGTGGTTCTTGCCATTTGGTGTCTGTGATTAGAGCTGTTGGTTAATTGTATCGATTCCTGATCATTGCCTCCACCTCTATTTTAGAACGGAAGCTATTAGCTTATTTAGTTTCCACTTTTTAATGTGTTCAGATAGTGGTAATTTTTCTGGTCAGTTCAGGAAAATTGTTGCGAAATACAAATAGCACGGATGGTATGTTACAGGCCGCGTGTTTGACTGTCAACCCTTTGACAGTGGACACTCTGGTTGCACGGCGGCGTGTTGGACTTCTGACTATATGACAGTTTCATGCTGAATCTTTTGAATCCCAGAGGGGGGGTCTGATACTTCCTGGGTTCGACCCTCCGTTATCAAAACTGGTGGTTTTCTTCTACATTGACGTCGGATTGTTGTTGAGTCCTCGATCATGATTTATGATGGTATTAATTTATACATGGCTATCTTACTATGTATTTCAGTTCAACTCACTGTTAAGAGCTAGAAAGTCCCCATTCGGCTCAATGTGGTCTTGCTATAATGCTTGATACTGCAATGGTACTGAGGCGAGTGTTGACATTCCATAAACTCCGGAGTTGAGGCCGCAGTAGTTGTATAACTGCTTCGTCTTTGTGTGTGTATCTCCATGTCAGTTAATTTCTTTAGGTGACTTGAGATGGCTACGTTCGTTGATTGTGGTCTTTCCTGGGCGACATTTCCTTACTAGTTTTCCTGAGGGTTTAGTTTTTTCATGTTCGTGTTTCTTTCCATTTTGTGTCTCTGGTGGAAATCGTTGGGTTGATGTATCGATTCCTGATCGGTCACGGGTCGTTTCGCCCGAGAGTCGTTTCGGCCGAGATTCGTTTCTCCTGTGGGTCGTTTCGCCTTGAGTCGTTTCGCCCTGGGTCATGTCGCCCGTGGGTCGTTTCGACCTGATTTGGTGGGTCGTTTCGCACCGTTGACTCTTCTTTTGATATATTGCCAAAACCTCTTGTGGAAATATGATGCTGATGATTTAACCTCAAAGGAATGCATAGAAACCCTTACGAATTAAAAAATGAGATATTCCCTAACTCAAAATCAAATACATACCTATTCCGCCGAAAGTATATATTGAAGGAGAGAAATCCAACTGCAGTGGCACAGCAGAACGTGTTTATAATTGTAACCAGCACCAATGATGGAACATTAGGCTCTACTGTAACACTTCGGTACGTAAATCTATCCTCAGGAATGACTCCGCCTGCAAAAGAGACGCAGCCGAAATACTGATATATTCGTTCAACTTTAGTGACACAACCTTTAAGCATTTTAAGAGGGGGGACCGCAGAAGGAATGGCAATGATCAGGAATCGTAAAACTTCCGTCCCATGCTTTAACACTACCTCCACCGAAACGGTTTCTCTGCCCCCGCCAAACGGGGCTTGGAGAAATAGATTATGCTGCATGATGCTTCCACACAGAGCTAAAACCGGCCGCACACGAGCCCTGGTAAACCGAGCCTGCCCAGGCAAAGTAGTGCGAGTCTGCCCGTCTTTGCATATACACCATATTGGTTTCATTGGGCGACAGGGATTGGTATGTCATTTCATCTCAATGTCTCGTAAAAGTCCAACAAAATTGGAAGCAACGTCTCCAAAATTAGTGTTGATGGGGACGTTTAATTACAAATCAAACATACAAACAAAGCGGTTTCTCTCAAGGACGAAGAAATCACTAAATCGCTCTGTTCTTCTTCGATGGACCTTTAAACGGTAATTTGTGAGATCTTCAACCTAAACTAATCCGTAACGAAAGCTTGTTTTTCCAGTCGGCGCGTCGAAACCGCAAATGACGTCGGCACTTATATATTGGGGCGGCTCTATGGAGCTTGTAAAATCCTCCCGTTGTAAAGACCTGTAAGGACGTGCTGACCTTTGCCTAGCCCTTATCCTCTTACCAATTGTCTGCGCGGAACATTCCCTGTGACAGTAGCTGGTAGGAAGCGTTGACACAAATGCGTTAACGTCATATAGCGATCTTGACTTCGACGATCACACGAGGCCTACCCATGGAAGGATGGTCTTTAACACTTTAAGTCTGCCGGAAAAGATCGGTCAACTTCTGAAAAGTTCTGCTTGTGCAACCAAAGCCTAGACCGCGCTTAACGTGTTGCCGACGTTGAGCATAACTGTGGTTTGCGCTTGTCGTTTTTAAAACGCAACATGCTGCTCAAAATGCTTTTGTTGTTTGCTGATACACAAGACATTGGAGATTGCTGACAGGCGTTTTTACACGTGATATAAAGGAATATGACTGATGCATATATTGTTTAACAAGGCTGATTGCGCACAGTAACAACTCCTGTAAAGAAGGCAAAGTAGCGCTACAAGTCTTTTGATATGCGTTTTAATATCAGGACCATGAAAAACCAAAAAGTTTTGACAAAGAACATCGTTTGCGTTTAAGATTTTTAGTTTTGTATAATTGAATATTAACAAGTTTTGTTTTAAGGAATGGTGTAATGGTCATTCCAAGATTAATTCACTTCTTTCGAGCCAATCATAAATTAGAGTTGGCAAAAAACCGTAATACCTTGTGAAATCCACATGACCGTTGGTTTCGTGTGATCCGAGCGAGGCTAAAATCACAGCAGTGAAAGACCTGATGATTAAGAGTAAGGTTTCTTACCCACTATACCATGGATGCCCTTCAAGTAGAAACGAAAAAGGGGGCTTCTATCCCAAAAATTGCCAAGTGGTTTTCTGTCCTGGGTTTGTTAATTATGTATGATGCTGTATTCAAATAGAGGGCGATGGTTGCATTCATATAATTTTCGCAACAGAATATTCCGAGTATTGTAATAGCGGACCCTGCTATTCATTTTAACTGAAAAGGGAAAAGATCAGAATATAATCGGTTCCCAAATCCTCCCCACGATATCACTAGGGACCTTAAACAATACAGATAACTGGTAAACGGAGTCAGCAATTCTTTCCCAACCAGGTGTTGGCTCAGATAATCGAAACGCAAATACTAAGGAACAGCATACATAATCACCAATATAACAAACATAAAATATGAAGGATAAACGTAATCAAAAATGAACAATTAAAAAGGAGAAGAATCGGAATTACCTACATAACAACATATATAATGCATAAACGATTCAGAATCACCAATATAAAACATGAAGGAACCACAGCAAAACGCATTGACTTGGAATGGTCAGTAAACGTTTCAGATGGGCTTAAGTATACTTTACGGGATCCCAACCCCTCACCCTTATTTTTACGGTGGTTCAAACATGTATTTTTTGATCGCGCGAAGGTTTTCTAACCCATCAGTGAATCAACTCGGTTAGCAAAGAAATTGCAATTAAAGCTAAGTTGACCCAAGATAAGGAGTCGATAGTACCAACAGTTGAATCAACAGACACAGAATTTTCGGCAACGACCAACTAATAAATAGCATTAAGCCAGAGCCATAATGGAGTCCGAAAATAAAAAGAGAAACGATCAGGAACTGAGACAATCAGATCCTAAATTATTCCCACAATATCACTAGGGAAAGAATTCGAAACATCGAATGACGACAGAAAGCACAATGAACAACACCGAGCTCTTTCCCAAACAGTTGGTGACTCATACTATCCAAACCTATTTTACAGGAGCAATATACATAAAAGGGAAAAAGAATCAGAATCACCAACATGACAAACATTTAACTGGAAGGCAAATGTAACTCAAATGGATAACCGAAAAGGGGAAAGAACCAACATCATCGACGTAACAACATATATGATTTGGGAATAAATCAGAACCAACAACACAAAACATGAAGGAACCACAGAAAAGTACCGGCTTGGAACGGTCAGTAAAAATACTGGTTGGTGTAAGAATCGTTCTCCATTTTAGTTGTTAATTTTAAGTTAAGTTTATCCTTCCTATTTTATATGTGTTATGTTGGTGAGTATGTATAGTAGAAGTAAAACAAAGATCAGGAATTTATACAATTAACTTACTCCAACCATAAAAGACACCAAAGAGAAAGAAATACAAACATTAAGCGACCAGACCATAATGGAAACCTAAACAAAGAAGGCCATAAGGACAGTTACTTTCCCACAAAATGGCCATATGGCCATCCAAAATTAAAAGACACAAGTGATACGCACAGTAAGTAACAAACAACAACATAAATAAATCGCCACAGAAGAGCCGCCTTGGAACGGTCAGTGGAAGATTTCCACTGGGGGGCTTAAATCGATTTTACGTGGCCACAATCCTCGCCCTTACTTCCGTCGCGATTTAGACAAATAATTTGTTCAGTCCGCATGAAGGCCTCCTAACTCATCAGTGCAACATCTCCGTGAACACAAAAATCAAAGAACCACAGAGGTGAGACAACGGTGAGGACTCGACAGCAGGAAACCACTGAAATGCTGGAGCAAAAGAAAACCAACAGTTAGACTCCGATGAGCCCGTCCAGAGACAGAGCATCAGGCACCAACCAACATTATCTCTCTAATTCTCAATAAGCCTTTACGTTGGAGCCGTCATAGAATCTGAGGCCTGACCCACCGGCGTGCAATTAAAGAGAGAAGCAAAGTTGCCAACCGTGATTTGGTTAATTACCATGCATGCAGTCTGTCGTATAATATCCATGTTGTACCCAATCTTTTTATATCGAAGAATGATTTTACGAAATTTGGTGCTGAAGTCATTGCGGTTATATATTTTTCTGAATTTATATACTAAGTCACCATAAAATTCGAGTTCCGATAGACCTTGTTGCAGAAGAGATTTAAGTCCAATATTGAATTTTGAAATTAAATCAGAATGGCGTCTATAAAATTTTGAAAAGGCTTTGCGTAGTTTATGGTACCGATAACCCTGATTAAGGAGTTTAGCCGTTAATAATTTATTACGAGTGTTGAAGTCAGTTACATGACTACACACTCTAGCAAATCGAATTAATTGCGAAATATAAACGCCATAGGATGGCGCACGAGGAACACCACCATCCAAAAAAGGAAAATTTACAATCTCAAAATCAAAGCCACCGCGTTTATCATAAATTTTGCACGAAACAAATCCATCTACAATAGATAGATGTAAATCCAAAAACGGGGCCTCGGTATCAGAAGAATTTGCTTTATTTAACTGAAGTTCTAGGGGGTAAATCTGACTGATCAAACCATCAAAATAGGTATTATCAATATTTAATAAATCATCTAAATATCTAGAAGTAGAGCTAAAAGCTTCAATAATTTCAGATTGGTTATCAATGGAAAGCGACAAAATGAAGTCTCTTTCATAACAATACAAGAACAGATCAGCCACAAGAGGTGCGCAATTAGTACCCATCGGAATACCCACAACTTGTCTAAATAACTTAGTACCGAATCTAATATAAATATTGTCAAGTAGAAAGGTGAGGGCATCACACACTTTCTGACATGACCAAAGTGTATAATTCTTAAGCTCTTTAGAAGTGAAAAATGCAATTCTGACATTACATGCAAGATAGAGAGAATCTTCTCTGTGAAAAGCCCACTCAATTAAATCATTAAGCTTTTCTTTTATAAGATTATGTATGTTTGTGATTATGTATCCGAACCCCGATCCACCGGAGTGCAATGAAAGAGGAAAGCATAACGTCAAACCGCGATTGGGTCAATAACCATGCATGCAGACTGTTAATAGCATTTATATTGCATTCCATGCGTTTTGAACGTTCGAATCTTTTCTGGAATTGTTCATAAAAGTTAAGTTTGCCTTTATTTTTTTCTTAATTTATATATAACGTCGCCAAAACCTCAGGCTGTGTCATCCCCTGCAGCAAAAGTCTTGACAATCCAACCTTAATTTTATTAATTAATTCATAGTGTTGGCGATAAAATTAAGAAAATATTTTTCCGAAGTTTAATATATCGATATCCCTGATCCAGTTGTTAAGCAGTTAAACTTTTATTACGAATGTTAAAATCAGCGACATGACTTGACACTCTTGCAAAGCAAATTAATTGCGAAATTTAAACACCGTAGGAAGGCGAACGAGAAACATTAACCATATCAAAATCAAAATAACCGCCCTTATCGTAAATATGAGTTGAAATAAAACCATTTGAAATGAATAAATGAAACACCAAAATGGCAGCTTCGACATCAGAAATTTGGCTTTGTTTAACTGTAGGCCAGGGGGATAAATTTTATTGACCATTCCTTCAAAGTAAGGGTTGTCAATATTTAAAAGGTCATCGAAACATGTTGACGGTAAGCTACATTCTTCAATAATGTCTGTTTGATTTTGACTATTATAATAAAGATATATCATAAAATCTCGATCATAGCAAAACAAAAAATAAATCAGCTCCAAGGGGAGCTGAGTTTGCACCCGTTGGAATACCTACGATTTGTCTATGTAACTTTATACCAAAGTGTTAGTCTATTCACTTATATGTAAAATGTTTTGTGTGTTTGGACGAATTAATGACAAAAGTTAATCGTTCTCTTTCGTCTTAGTATTAAATTGTAAATAAATCTGACGCCTATAAAACACAGAATAGACTTTAAATATGTTGTAGAAAGGGTTATCCTTTGGAAGCAAGGAATACACCACAGAACTGGAAAATATGAAGTGCATATGTTTTCTTTGCCAGACTAGCTAGTTTCGGCCATTTAGGCCCCATCAGTGACCTCAAACATTTTCAAAATTCCACAATGGAATCATATAAACTACACTATGATTTAGGGCAGGGAGACTTTTTACGGCCGCCACACATTCCCAGACAACAGCTGTAGTGACGTTAAATATGTTGTAGAAAGGGAGCAAGGACTACACCACAGCACTGGCAAAATATGGAGTGCATATGTTTTTCTGGGCCAGACTAGCTAGTTTCAGCCATTTAGGCCCCATCAGTGACACTCAAACATTTTCAAAATTCCACAATGGAATAAGTAGTTTATGATACCGATGGCTCTGATAAAGAACTTCAGCAGTTTAAAATTTATAGCGTACGAGCAACATCACCATCCAAGAATGGGAAATTTACAATCTCAGAATCAAAATCATCGCATTTATCCAATTTTTCTTAAAGAAATAAACCCATCGTCAATTGATAAATGTAATTCATAAAACGAGGCTTCGATTTCAGAAGAATTTTCTTTATTTAACCGATGTTCTCTGGGGTTTTGGGGTGTAAATTTGACTGATCGTAGCAGGTATTTTCAATACCCAATACATCATCCGAGTGTCATATTATTGTCCATGCGGACTGATAAAATTATTTGCCTAAACCAAGATGGGGGTTGCATCCATTAAGCATCGATGTAAGTTTCCAAGTAAAAAAAACACTTTATACTGGGCGTTCCAAATGCGGTTCTTCTGTTGTGGTTTGCTGTTGTGAAGTTTTTCTTTGCATGCGTGTATTGCTTACACCTATTTATTTTTGGATAGTCGTTAGGCCATTTTGTGGGAAAGCAACTGCTCTTTTGACCTTCCGCTCGTTAGGATTTCATTATAAAGAAATTATTTATGTTTCTGTTTCTTTTTCTTTGTTGTCTTGGATGAACGATGTGAGGTAATTGTGTCGATTCCTAAACATTGCCTTCACTTCTTGTTTTTTTTTTTCGCTACTTTAAATTTCCACTTTAAGGACGAACAAATTATTGGTCTAAATCGCGACGGAAGTAAAGCGGAAAATGCGGCCGCGTAAAATCGATTTAAGCCCCCAGTGGAATTCGTTACACTGACCGTTCTAAGGCGGTTCTTCTGTCGCGGTTTAGTTTTGTTATGGTCTGTCTTTGGGTGTATCGCTTATACTTTTGTGGTTTGGATAGTCAATTGACCCTTTTGTGGGAAAGTAACCGTCCTTTTGGCTTTCCGCTATTGATGGTTCCATTAGAGTCTAGTTATTTCATATTTGTGTTTTTCCCGTTGGTGTCTCTGATGGGAGATGTGGGTTAATTGTATCGATCATATGTCTTGTTTTGCTGTATGAAACGAGGATAAAGAAACTATATTTTGTCTGTTACGCACTGAATGTCTTTTGCTTCATGTACTCAAACTCACAGTTAGAATGACACCGATGGTGAGTTTTCATTTTAATCTAAGTATCATCAGATAGCTTTATTTCTTTAACCAGTATTAAATATGCATTGCATGGAACCAAAGAAAAAAATCGTTCTATATGTTCCTCTTATGTTGGGGCTCTTCGAGGTAAAGAATTTTCTTTGTGCTTTGTGTATAATTATATGAAAGTGGCGAGATAACCAGATGGATGCTTCCACCAACTGTATTTCAAATGACGGGTAAATGAAAACACTATTGCTGATTATCGCTTAAAATCAAAATCACTTACCTGGCCAGAGGGATTCTGCAGGAACAAACCATTGAAGCATATCTGTCGACTCATCGTACATAGCAACCCGGATTCTTGTATTATCTGTGGGGCAAAGTAGATTACATCAAATGAGAGCATCTTTTTGTTAAATTACTAAGTGCACATTTTAGGCATATGGTGTGGTTTTCCTACATGTTAATTAGCTTTGTGTAGTTGGTACCATGGGTGTGTTTGTTTGTTCCATCATATCATGTTTTATATTCTTTTTATTAATTCGATAGTTTGTTACTGCTTCTTCCTACCTTACTGTTTGTTCTTCTGCTTCGTAAGTGTTTGTCCTGGATAATTTTCTCAAGCTTCCATATAAAAATGTGTTTACATATTGTTTTGTCTTTTTCGGGAGTGTGTGTGTGGTGGGGGTGGGGGGGGTGGGGGTGGCTGCTTCCAGGACACGAAAAAGTCTGTTCACGCCGTTGATCTTGCACATGAAGAGTTCCCCTAGTTTCAGCTATACTAATTTGTTCATAATGATCACATTGTGGTGATGCAGGGATAAAAATGCTGCCGCCACCACCACACCGGTTATCGCGGTAAATCGAACGCGACAAGATATAACAAACGCAGTTGAAATAATGACGGGGAAAAGTGTAAATATAATGT
The DNA here is from genome assembly GCA_963580285.1 of Lucinisca nassula. NCBI lineage: Eukaryota > Metazoa > Mollusca > Bivalvia > Lucinida > Lucinidae > Lucinisca > Lucinisca nassula. Next base: position 285,633 of record OY757021.1, read on the forward strand.
TTCCTTTATTTTTGGCGGAAATATCACAAGTTTCTGTTGGTTATTGGATGACAAACAGGTTGTGTTTTTGTTGTTTTTGTCCAAATATTAAGTTCATGCTTAGGAATCAATACAATTAACCAATAACTTCCATCATAGACACTAAAAGGAAAGAAACATAAACATGAAACAACTAGACCTTAATATAAAACATGAATCGCTGAAATTCAGAAGGACAGTTACTTTCCCACAAAATGGCCAATTGGCTATCCAAGAGAAAAAAAATACCAGCGATACACACACTCAAAGACAAACCATAAAAACCCTCGATAGAAGAACCGCCTGTGAAACGAATTCCACCGGGGGAGGGGACTCAATTCAATTTTACGCGGAAGCAATCCTCGCCCTTACTTCCGACACGATTTAGACAAATAATTTGTTCAGTCCGCATGAAGGCCTCCTAACGCATCAGCGCAACATCTCCAAGAACACAAAAATCAAGCATCGACAGAGATAAAACAACGGTGAAGGCTCGACAGCAAGAAACCACTGAAATGCTGGAACAAAAGAAAACCAATAGTTAGACTCCGATAGGCCCAACCAGAGACAAAGCATCAGGCGCCAACCAAAATTACAAAAAAAAAATAATAAATTCTCTCTAATTTTCAGTAAGCCTTAATGTCATTGTCTAAAGAAATGTAATAGAATCCGAGGCCTGACCCACCGGCGTGCCTATAAAGAGGGAAGCAAAGCTGTCAACCGTGAAAGCCTTTTCCTACTTTTATAGACGCCATTGCGATTTTGTTCAAAATGCAATTTTGAAATTTAAATCTCTTCTGCAAGAATCAAGAAGGCCTATCGGAACCTGAATTTTATGGTGACTAAGTATAAGATTCAGAAAAAAAGATATGTTTGCAATGATTTCAGTACCCGATTTATATAAAAAAGATAAGAGATTGTGTACAACACAAATATAATTCGACAGAATGCATGCATGGTAGTTGACCCTATCACGGATGACAACTTTGCTTCCCTCTATAATTGCACGCCGACGGATCGGGATTCAGACTCTATTTTGGCTCCACTCTAAAGACTTAACTAGTCTAACTGTTGGTTTTCTTTTGCTCCAGCATTTCAGTGGTTTCTTGCTGTCGAGTCCTCACCGTTGTCTCACCTCTGTGGTTCTTTGATTTTTGTGTTCACGGAGATGTTGCACTGATGAGTTAGGAGGCCTTCATGCGGACTGAACAAATTATTTGTCTAAAACGCGACGGAAGTAAGGGCGAGGATTTTGGCCACGTAAAATCGATTTAAGACCCCCCAGTGGAAATCATTCCACTGACCGATCCAAGGCGTTTCTTTTGTGGCGGTTTATTTATGGTGTTGTTTGTTACTTACTGTGTGTATCACTTGTGTCTTTTTATTTTGGATGGTCATATGGCCATTTTGTGGGAAAGTAACTGTCCTTATGGCCTTCTTTTGTTTAGGTTTCCATTATGGTCTGGTCGCTTAATGTTTGTGTTTCTTTCCCTTTGGTGTCTTTGATGGGTGGAGTAAGTTAATTGTATCGATTCCTGATCTTTGTTTTACTTCTACTTTACTTTAAGATATGCTGACTGATGCTTTGTTTTAAGTGGGCCGACAGGAGTTCAGCTGTTTGTTTCCTTTTACTCCAGCATTGTTGTTGCGCCGTCATCGTTTTTTGGTCACAGTACTTGTTTAAATTTATGTTCTCGGAGATATTGAACTGATGAGTAAGAAATCCTCCATGCGGACGGAATAAATTATTTGCTTAAACTACAGATGAACCACGGGCCAGGATTATGCCACGTAAAATCGATTAGCAACCCTTCCCCCACCCATGTTAAACTGTTTACCGGTCCTTTCAAGACGGTTCTTCCGTTGTAGTTTACAATTTTTATTTTTCGTCTTTGCATATAAAAATATTTTATAATTGCTAATATCTTTTATTTTGGTAAACCGGTTGGCCCTTTTGTGAGATAGTAACAGTTCTTTTGGCTTTCCGTTTATTTAGATTCCATTGTATTGAAGTTATTTTAATATGTTTTTGTTTCCTGCCTGTTTCCTTCCCGTTGGTGTCTTGGACGGGAGGTGTGTTATTTGTATCGATTTTAATCATTGCCTTCACTTCTATTTTTCATTTCCCTTAAAAGATATTACAAATTTAGCTTACATTTGCATTCTTATAGTCATTAATGTGGCTACCAGTGGACTGTTCGAAGAATCAAAACGTTGAGGTCATACGGGTTGACAATACTGACACGCTCAATTCTAAATTTAGCTACCAAGATGATAACTGTAATGTGGACGAGGATTAAACAAATGGCTGAAAGATATAATCACGTTCACGAGAAAACCTCTCTTCTCTGAAACCAGGTAAGACTTTAACTGGCCGCTCAGCCATTACGATTACACATCCGTGCGACTCAGTGCATTTTTCACATCTCCAAAATGGTCTTCTTTTCTGATAAAATTAACCGCGACAGAAAAACCGACTTAGAACGGTCAGTGAAAAGAATATCGCTAGGGGTGGAGGGTTAAATCGATTCCAAACGGCCGCAATCCTCGCGATTTAGACAAATTATTTTTTCAGTCCGCATGAAGGCCTCCTTACTCATCAGTGCAACATCTCCGAGAACACAAAAACCAAACAACCACATAGATGAAACAACGGTGAGGACTCGACAGAAAAAGACTGAAATACTGGAGCAAAAGAGAAACGAACCGTTAGACTTCGATAGGCCCGACCAGAGACAGAGCATCCGGCACGCACCAGCATTACATTAAATTATAATTCTCCGTAAAGTAGAAGTAAAACAAAGATCAGGAATCGATACAATTAACTTACTCCACCCATCAAAGACACCAAAGGGAAAGAAACACATACATTAAGCGACCAGACCATAATGGAAACCTAAACAAAGGAAGGCCATAAGGACAGTTACTTTCCCACAAAATGGCCATATGGCCATCCAAAATCAAAAGACACAAGTGATACACACAGTAAGTAACAAACAACAACAAAAATAAATCGCCACAGAAGAACCTTAAGCCTTTACGCTGGAACCGTCATAGAGGCTTGACCAACCGGCATGTAATTAAGGATGGAGGCAAAGATGTAAACCGAGATTGAGTTAACTACCCTGCTTGCTGTCTGTCGTATAACAGTTATGTTGTACCCAATCTTTTTATATCTTAGAATGATTTTACGAAATTGGGTGCTGAAGTTTTTGCAAGTATATATTTTTCTGAATTTATATACTAAGTCACCACAAAATTTAGGTTCCGATAGACCTTGTTGCAGAAGAGATTTAAATCCAACATTTAATTTTGAAATGAAATCGGAATGACATCTTTAAAATTAAGAAAAGGTTTTGCGTAATATTTGATACAAATAACCTCCACCAAATATTGAGCATATATTTTCATAGACATCTTATCATAAGGAATAAAATATATAAAACTAAATTAGCCTCAAAAACTAGAAAACTGTAAAACCGTGCTAAAGTAAGTGAGTTTTAATTAATAACTAACTATTTGCTAATTGCTATTTTTACCTTATATTTCCGGAGTCTTTTATGGTGTCTTTTATGGATGGAGTAAGTTAATTGTGTCAATTCCTGATCTTTGTTTTACTTCTACTTTATTTAAATTGTTCAATTTTATTTGGAGAAATAAAGACGTATTCCTTCATATAATCTCCTGTCAAGTAACGAACATTCAGTAAATTCTCCCAATAGTTACACCAACTAAAGAATCGAATTTCATGTACAAAATATCCATCGCGACGCAGTTTTTCAATTATACAAGCAGTGTCAGATGTTGTTATTGTTGTTGTTGTTATCGCCGTAGTATCCTTCTGCTTGCTTTTTGTAGCTTCAGTTGTGTCGCATAAAATGTAAATCTTTCTATACAAAAATATGCACACAGAATTTCATAGCGAGAAAAAAATCTTAATCTGAATGAATCTCTGGAGCTTTTGTTACCTACAACTATTAAATATGTTCCTGATTAAATTTTAAGATTACTAGTTATACACAGGTAATAAAACTCAGTGTACTGTGATGCTGAATGCACGTAAGAATGACCGAAAACTGACATTAATATAGTCCTGCCCACTCAAGCTATAATTACAGCAACCCTCTTTGGCGCAGTCGAATTAGGGACGAACTGATGATCATCAGGTGGTTATAGGTTCAATCCCGGTAGGGTACTTGCAAAAACAGAAGTTAACCATACTGGTTAACTGCTTATTCATAACGTCAGGCAAAGAGCTGATAGGTACACCGAACGGCTCGACATATCTTTAATAGTTTTGAATTGGTCGTACAACTCCAACCCACGCCAAAACAGAAGCGATGGAAATGATCAGGAATTGATTCAATTACCTCACACCTCTCTCATAGACACCAAAGGGAAAGAAACACAAACATAACATGAGCCCCGTCAAGCGATTTTGGTACTTATTGCCTATGCGAGCAGCGAAGGTTCAGGCGAGCCTGCACATCTGCGCAGTCTCGCCAGAACCTTCGCTGCTCACTCATACAAGCAGTGATTCAAGAGAAACCTTCAGACAGAACGCAATATCCCTGGCCTCTCTGAATGGCTGGGCATGCGCAGTTAAAATTTGTCATGACGGAATGCTCGAAGACACAAATTCGCTTGGCGGGGCTCAAATACCTTAACTAGAATGAAAACTTAACAATCGGAAAGCTATAAGGGCAGTTACTTTCCCCACAAAATGGCCAAACGGCTTTCCAAAATAAAAATATATAAGCAATACATAGACCAGCCAACCGTAAAATCCCATTTTTTTCTTTCGCGGAGAAATAGACTAACGCACAATCGGATATTTCTTCCGCGAAACCGCGATAAAAAAAAAAAATAAAATGAGCGAGAAATTTTTCGCGGTGATTTCTCCCGATTTCGCGGTGAAAATTAGCGAGGATTCTCGGTGAAAAGTTGACCGATTTCTTTCATTGAAAATGAATGAAAGTAGAAGTAAAACAAAGATCAGGAATCGATACAATTAACCTACTCCACCCATCAAAGACACCAAAGGGAAAGAAACACAAACATTAAGCTACCAGACCATAATGGAAACCAAAACAAAGGAAGGCCATAAGGACAGTTACTTTCCCACAAAATGGCCATATGGCCATCCAAAATAAAAAGACACAAGTGATACACACAGTAAGTAACAAACAACAACATAAATAAAATGCCGCAGCGTTTCGCGGAGAAAAGAAAAACAAACAAAAACTGGGCTTATGGGAAATTAAAAGTCAACTTCTCGGCTAATTATTATTTCTTTGTTTCGCCTTGTTTTGTAAACGAAGGCAAATGGTAGTCGTTATTCAAAGATAATCAAATATTCTTTTATGTTAAACAATAACAGTTTAGTAATTTATTTCTCCATTGTATAATCCCTTTCAATAGTGTCAGGACAACTTTTGTTCACACCTCGAAAACACGTCTATTTATTATTTACCACTTAAAGCTCAATTTTATATAGAAAAACTGGGGTTGACAGGGGTATACATTATTTATTTGATTTCTACTCAAAAACTTAGATCGCGGGTACCCGTAAGAACCGCCTCACTCTAAAGAGTACCCACAATCTTGAGCAAAACAAAAAAGAAAAAATGTTAGAAATTAAAATTTTCCCGCTTTAAATGGTAAAACTTTCAATATATTTGAATGGGAGAGTTTTCATAATAAGATCTACCATGTAGGTAATTAACACCATAATCATGTGCGACACTTACCAAAAGCTCAGATTCGCTTCAATTGTTTATGATTACAAACTGTCTTAATTCGTACAGTAGCGGTGCTTTGAATGCAAAGTTAATGACCAGTTTACGAGGAAAACAAGAATTCCATCGCAGGCTAGACGTATGTCGCGGACGAACTGATGGAAAACCGGACTCCTATATCGCGCCATCCTTCATCGGGCGCGTCAAAACGGACATACTGCTTACCATTCACACGCATTAATGAACGCTAATGATTTGCGCTACCAAAACTCCTTCCCCGATCCCTCACCTACCCTAACTAATAAATACTCCCAAATGGAGCAAACAGATGGCGCATAACTATGTTAATAAAGCACATGTAATGAACAACCCAATATATCTCATTTTGCATGTATAAAGAGAGAACAAGAGTTTATAGGTTTTGTCGGGCCCATCGGCGTCTAACTGTCGGTCTTCTCTTGCTCCAGCATTCCAGTGGTTTCTTGCTGTCAAGTCCTCGCCGTTGTTTTATCTATGTGGTTGTTTGATTTTTAATGTTCACGAAGATGTTGCACTGATGAGTTAGGAGGCATTCATGCGGACTGAAAAATTATTTGTCTAAATCGCGACGGAAGTAAGGGTGAGGATTGTGGACACATATAATCGGTCTAAGCCCCCTAGGCGAATTCGTGGAGCTGTGGGTTAATTGTATCGATTCCTGATCATTGCTTTCACTTCTATTTTAATTTTTTTTCCTATTCTGTTTCTAGACGTACACTGTAGGATATGAGTATTCGTTACAACTGCCTCAGTGAGAGGATTCTTATGGGAAACCGCAATTTACTTATGGAGTAATATCACATATTTTCATCAGGAAATAACCGTTTTAGGTATGAATGATTGCATAGGGGTGTGTTATCGTGATGTGTACTAAGGCTATTCCGTTTAAAATGATATAAACCGTTTGTTTGTTTGATTTGAGGTTTTACGTCACCGTCAACACTGTAAAGGTCATTTTGGTGACGTTGCTTCCAATTTTGTGGGACTTTTACCCGACATTGAGATGAAATGACTTCTCAAGCCCTGCCGCCGTATGAAACCAATAGAGTTTATTAGCATTGACGGTCCCGCCTCGCACCGCGGTTCCTGGACAGGCTTAGATCCTCGAAGCGGTTTACCAGTACTAGTGTGCGGGCCGGATTCAGCTCTGCGTGGAAGCATCATGCAGTCCATATATTTCTTCAAGCCCCTATGGGCGGGGACGAGATATAAACCGTAAGTGAACAGAGAGAAAACAACGAATGCATGTCAAAATACATGGACAAATATACATGTATGTATAAGCAGATTTCTCGTAGAAACACCGTGAACCTCTTCACCTGTACTAATTTTCGTAATCTGGGAAAAAGCGATTTCCGAGGAGAAATTTCGCGACATTTCGCGGAGAAATTAACGGCTTTGAGACGCGAAATTTTTTTCTTCTCAGAGAAGATTCTAACTTGTTCTCCGAGAAAAATAACCTATCACCTCGCAGAAAAAATATGGGTTTTTACCGCTGGCTGGTTTGTAAATACAAAGACAAACTATAGCAATGATAAACCACAACTAAAGAACCGCCTTTGAATGGCCAATAAAAAGGTTTTGCTGGGAGTGGGGTTCGGGGCTTAAATGTAATTGTCGTGACCAAAGCCTATGCTTGCACCCACCTCTATCCGACGCGTGTGTGGACCACTTTCTGAGTATAGTTTAAAGTAACTTAACATATCTTGCTATTGGACAGACTAACTGTGAGTTGGTAGAAGCATTGGCTTAAATAAACATATGTTTCCGGTACAAAGGGTCATTCAAAATATGTTGAAGTGTCTTCAAACATATTAATCACGAATATCTTATAACTTCAGTGCAGCCCTATTAAATTTGTCCTTCTGTATATCTGGTTTAAGTCCAGTACATTGTGCCTTGTTCGTAGAGCCTGACTTAATTTATATTTTCTGGTCCTTTGGGATCATTGAGTTCATTCGGTATTATTTTGAAAATAGAGTTCTGCGTAAGCCGGTGCTAGAGGACGTGGCCGGTGTTGCACATTTCAGTACAGGCCATGAACCGAGCCACCAAAAGACTGGATTTTGGTACACATGTGATACTTCTTCAATAGACTCTTATTAGCAGTTCAGGGGCCAGTTGTTCAAAGCATCGTTCAAAGCATCGTTAGCTTAACGAGCTCGTTAGTGGTCATATTGTTAACTGTTCCAGCAAGTTTAATATCTAAAATTTTGTTATTTTTGCTGATAAAATGTGAGTAGCTTTTGCATATGCAAAAGCTGCTCACATTTTTTCAGCAAAAATTTTAGCATATTTGCCATATTTAATAATCAAAGTTTTAACGATTCGTTAACTAACGACGTCGTTAGTTTTGAACAACTGGCCCCAAGTGTTTAGTACACTTTGTCTAAAGAGGCTAACATGTTATTTAAGGGGGAACATTTGTTTGTTTATTGGTATAATATGCTCACTAGGACATTTAGGTGTTGACAATTCTGAAACTTTGAATCCGAAATCTGGACTTAGTATTCTTTATTATATAGTGTAGTTTATCTTATGGTGTAGTTTATATCATAGTGTAGTTTATATTATATATTTAATTTCGTCATGGTGTATATTATATTTTCTTGTCCTTTGGAAACACTGATTCCATTGTGGAATTTTGAAAATATTTGAGCGTCACTGTGAGGCCTAACTGGCCGAAATTAACTAGTCCGGCCCAGAAAACATGTACACTCCATTCTGTTCAGTTCTGTGGCGTACACTCCATTATTTTCAGTTCTGTGGTGTATTCCTTGCTTCCAAAGGATTATCCTTTTATTGAAGATAGACTAATGTTCTAACATTTTAAAAAACATACTTCTCCCCTTATGGTAAATTTTCTTGAGACCAGACAGCCTACTTCTTCTTGCCTAGATCTCTTTTATAGGAGAGGGGTGTAGTGGAGCCACATGCCGGCTGGGCCAATTCTGCCATAATTTAAAATTGAAAAGGTCCCCATGTACATATTATTATAACGAAAAAAAAAAACCTACAATTATCTGACTAGCAAATTAACCAGTTAACATAAAAATAGCATCTTACTTTGAAAACCATTATTATCAATCTTCCAATCTTCTGTCTTGTTTTCCAAAACAACTACTTTTTGTGCATGGATTAAAACATACATCACAGCTGGCTGACACTAGTTAAAATATTTTAGGATAATCAATACCTTTTTGTACTTGACAATTACTTTGCCGAACCATACAGGATTTATTCTTTAAAATATATAAACTTAATCGCTTTAAAACGCAGGCTCACACTGGCTTTATTCATTACGATAACATACCCCTGTGACATAGTGCATTTTTCATACTTCAAGAAAGACTGCTTTTGCGATGAAAATTTGTGATATTTTAGTTATTCAAATTCTAATCGTAGGCCGTGGGTGCTCGTTAGAACCGCCTCATTTAGGCGATTTTAACCAGTACCCACCACCTATGCCTAGGAGCAGAAATAAGTAAACTAATGTATACCCCGTAAACGCCAGTTTTCTCTATATAAAGTGGGGTTAAGTGGGTGTTCATTTCACGGACATATTCACGTGATGTGCCGAAATGTTATCATAGATATACGATAACGGCATTAAAATTTAGACGTTATTACTGACAAAGATAAATTTATTAAAATAGTGTTTCATTGGAGTCATTCAAGTTCTAGGAAAACTGATATGACATTATTTGTTTTTTTAAGGCAGGCATTCGGAAGAAAAGAATTCGGAACAGGATTTAAAAGTGTGTTGTGTTAGAGTTTTCTGGGCATAGGTCACCATCAAATTCAAAGTCATCACTTGTATCATGAATTATAGACAAAGGATACAATAAAATGTAAAAAGAGATCCAAAAGTGTGGTCCTGCACACATAAGAATTAGTCTCCTTTTTATCATTATTCTTTGAAATAAATTTTGATCGAAGAAGATATTTAAACGATCCGCTAATTATCGAGAAGTAGAATTGTTTTGAATATCTTTGGAAAGGGAAATTAATTAAGAGGCTGATTTGTGAAAAGTCTACAAAATAGAAGTGAAGGCAATGATCAAGAGTCGATAAAAATACCTCACACCTCCCTTTCAAGACACTAAAAGGAAAGAAACAGCAACATTATACGACAACAAAAAATTAAAAACGCCACATGCGGAAAGCTATAATGACAGTTACTTTCCCGTAAAATGACAAAATAAAAATAGAAGCATTGATCAGGAATCGATACAATTAACCCACAGCTCCCATCAGAGACACCAAAGGGAAAGAAACACATACATGAAGCAACCCAACAGAAACACCAACAGCGGAAAGCCAAAAGGACAGTTAATTTCCCACAAAATGGCTAAGGCTATCCAAAATAAAATAATATAAGCAACACAAACACCAAAAGACAAACCATAACAAAAATAAGAACCGCCTTGGCACGGTCAGCGTAAACGAATTCCACTGGGGGTCTGAAATCAATTTTACGACTATCCAAAATAAAAAGATATTAGCTGTACATACATGCAAAGTCTGTCCTATAACATTTATGTTGTACCAAATCTGCTAAAAACTCAAATGTTTACAAAAAAGACATATGAAAAAATCTTGCTAGTCTTCGTTAACCCTCTAGCAAGCACGAGCAGTTCTCTGTTGTCAAAATATTAAAACTAGAACACTATTCGAACACTTGTGAAACACACAAGTGAAGGCGATGATAAGAAATCGATACAATTACCTCACATCTCCTCTCCAAGACACCAAAGGTAAAGAACACCAGCATAAAACACTTTTACCATAATGAAAACGTCACAAGCGGAAAGCCAAAAAGACAGTTACTTTCCAACAAAAAGATCAAAGGTTTATGCAAAATAAAAAGTAATTCCAAAAGCAAATATACTTACTAAAGTTTTGTTCTATAAAGGTGACGCCAGCTCTACTTCCCGCAGCATCAAACGACACTGGTCCCTGCGATATCAAACAAATTTTCTCTACAATAACTATAAAACGATCAGATGATATAATTTTTTATGAAACTGAATATTTTTTATTTGGTTTCTCTCCTCTTTTGGTTCGAGCCTTTATCTGGTCACATGTGAGATGTCAAGCTCGTTCAAGATCAGAAGTGGCTGAAAATCGGTGTACTGGAGAAGAACCACATGAGCTTTCATTTAGTCCGATACTTTATGCCTTTCCTTTATGCCTTACTTTATGCCTTTCCTAGTTCGCTTCAAATTTCATATAGTGAAAAGTTGTAAAATAGAAGTGAAGGCAATGTTCAGGAAACGGTACAATTAACCCACAGCTCCCAGTAGTGACTCCAAATGGAAAGAAACACATGCATGAAATTCCTTGGCTCTAATGGAAACATCAATAGCGGAAAGCCCAAAGGATAGTTATCTTCCCACAAAATGACCAACTGGCTATCGAAAACATAATAATATAAGAGAAAAACACAATCAAAGACAAACCCTAAAATAATAAACCGCGACAGAAGAACTGCATTGGAACGGTCAGTGAAACGAAATTCCACTGGGGAGGTGGGGGCCTAAAACGAGTTTATGCAGCTGCAATCCTCGCTCTTTCTTCCGTCGCGATTTAGATAAATAATTGTTTCAAGTCCGCATGAAGGCCTCCTAACTCATCAGTGCAACATCTCCGAGAACACAAAAATCAAACAACCACAGACATGAAACAATGGTGAGGACTCGACAGCAAAAAAAACACTGAAGTGTTAGAGCAAAAGAAAACCAACAGTAAGATTCTGATCTTTCAATTGTTAGAGAAGCCATAATTGACATGCAATTTTCATAAAACATTTTTCTCCCACCAAATTGACAATATTTCACAAACCCGCAAATATACAGATATGAAAAATTAAATATGTGGACTACTAATCCTGAGGCTTCAGTCTTTAAAGTCCCACCTATAGCAGAGTATAAGAAACGACAATTGGTGCTAGTAAATTATTTGATGATCTAACAGAAACTCAGGAAAATGTTAAATTTTACAGCATATGAATAAACTTTCTAATGCACTTGCGTATGTAACGCGACGTTTGATTTTATAACGTAAACATTCGCGACAGTATATAATGCGATAAACTGTCGGAAACATTGCGTCTTGGTAATTTTAGGTCCACTTGTAATGCCTCGGAAAATGTATGTATACAAAATTATGCATACACTTAGCTAGATCTGATTTGAAAGTCCTCTACCTTGAAAGCCGAAAACAGCACTATTCAACCTTGTCTTTATCATTACTCAAACACTTAGCCTACGTGAAACTTGAAGAGACTTAGGAAAGACTAAATCATAAGCTGGTCAGATTCTACTATTAAAGTTACCTTCCGTTGACTTGCAAACGAATCATCATTTGATAATGCTCACAGCCAAACTCATCCATTGTGCCACAAATTTAAATGAAACTTATATCTATTTATGTCCTTCTATTTTTACAAATATCTCGGATTGAAATTAAATCTCTGAACAGGTCAGAAAGTGGCTAAATACAACTTAAGATTTTCTGCTTGATTTCCAAAAGCAGCAATATTTTGCCTTCTACACAGCATAAGGCCACCAATTCTCAGATCATTTTAACTCGATAAAAAGGTAGGTATACTGATGGAGATCTGATTTAACTTCACTGCAGATGGTGTTGTGTCATGTTGCGGCCATAAAAAGTCTCCCCGTACATCATCATAGTGCAGATTATATTTTCTGGTCCCATGAGATCATTGAGTTTATTTAGATTTGTTTTCAAAATAGAGTTCTGCTTCAGTCGGTGCTAGAGTGTGTGGCTGTTGTTGCACATTTTCGTACTTGACATGAACAGACTCAATAAAACCGAGTATGTTATTTTCGTTTATTTGGTGTATTTTTTGCTTCCAATGGACCTAACCATTCAGAACGTATTTAACTTCACTGCAGCTGAAACTGTGTCATGTTGCGGTCGTAAAAAATTGTCCTCGTACATCGTCATAGTGCAGATTGTATTTTCTGGTCCTTTGAGATTATTGAGCTCCTTTAGAATCGTTTTGAAAGTAGAACTCTGATTAAGCCGGTGCTAGAGGTTGTGGTCGGTGTTGCTCATTTCAGTACTGGTGATGAAAAGACTCAATAACTCTTTGCTCCCAGGAGACCTAACCATTTAGAACTTATTTAATGTGTCTGTCTACGGATGTTGCAAACAGCAAAATTTGACCGTTTTCTGTTTCATAACCGTTTATTCTTTATCGGAATACATATGCATAAAATATCAGAGGAATTCGTAACCTGGTCGCATTCAGTCATTGACATCGCAGGAACGTCCCTTTAAATGCTCGAAGTTGCTTATTTTACCGTGATCCGGGACTTAATTATCTGTTTGAATCAAAGCATCATAAAATATGCAAAACAGATATTAACCTATGTAAAGTAGAAGTAAAACAAAGAGCAGGAATCGATACAATTAACTTACTCCACCCATCAACCAAAGGGAAAGAAACACAAACATTAAGCGACCAGGCCATAATGGAAACCTAAACAAAGGAAGGCCATACGGACAGTCACTTTCCCACAAAATGGCAATATGGCCATCCAAAATAAAAAGACACAAGTGATACACACAGTAGGTAACAAACCTTCATAAATTGATCAGATCCATTCAATAGCACTACAATGCAGCAAATGGCAATCGCTGATATCATCATAAATCAGAATAAATTAAATGTGTAAATATGCTTCAGAAATCAAGGCGATACTTTGTTTGCCATTTCATTTGTGTTATGTTCGATTCCGTTCAACTTTTAAATGTTTCAACTTTTCTGTGTGACCAAATTATTTAGCTATCGAGGCCGCATCGATAGCTCGCATTCGACTTATGATCGAGAAGTTCCGGGTTCGAATCCAGCCACTCGAAGCGAGATGTGTCCTTGGGCAAGACACGTTATGCCACAGCCCACTCAACCAAGGTGTAAATTGGTAGCTGGTGTGTAAAAGTCACTACCTCCCTCGTGCGCGCATGATAACATTCGACATGCGTGTTCAGGAGCGATTCAAATAAACTTGCAAATTTCATCGTAATCGAACTACAATAAATTAGCATTAACGAAATGATTTAGTTCAGAAAATGCAATTGAGTTACCATAGCTTTGAGAAATAGCTGCTAACAAGGCTTATCGCCTGTGACATAGTTGTTTAAGATATGTGTGTCCGTTTTTCCTTTGATGTTTGGGATAGGCCTTTGGTTCTGATTCCTGCAGTATCTTTGCTCATTTATTAGGGTGCTAGCCAAAGAGTCATAAATGCAGAAACTGTTCAGATGTTTTGAAGTCCAGCTTTATTCTAGATTTTACTCATCCAAAAGGCCTGCTCGAGCCAGGTTTATTATTATTACAGAATTGTACGTACTGAAACTCCTGCAAAATTTACTTCAAGCATTCCTTTCATGATTGCATCAAGGTAATATTCATTGTTGGTATAGGTATTTAGACCAGACTCGTTGAGATATTGCAGACTATTGTTCAGACCGACAGCTAATGCCCAAGCAGTATCGTAAACCCATGCAAAACTGTTTGATAGCAGGTAGTCAGTTTCAGCTGCTTTCTCCTCAAAATAGGCTTTCACTTCATCTGGGGTCTGAAACGATAGTGATACTAAATCTTCTAAACAACCGACCAGTACTTAAAGAATTATCTATATAATATCGCTTATCAGAAAAGATGACTATAACGTCGGTAGGTTTACAGGTAAGCTCACGGGCACAGGTTCCAATAACGCATGATGATAATTCATTAATATTATGATTTCAAAGGAACAAAAGATGATGATTTTACTCGTAAATAATTGAGTTAGCTAGTGTGATCTTTCTGTTACATTTGGCCTCGCCTTCCGAAGGCAACCCCATACCGAGAAAAAGGTCTCAAGGAATAAATAGTTTTGTTTTGAATTTATAGTTCTTTCTTGTTCCATTTTAACATTTTCAATTCAGTCTGAAATCAATCTCTCTTTTTGTAACTAGACTAGTCCTAGAATATTTGGAAAAAATGTAAAAGTGAAACTTTGAATTTCATTTATGTACATCAAATGAAAAATGGTAAAAAATGAAACCTCTGGCAGTAGCATTGTAATGAAAACGTCAATAGTGGAAAGCCAAAAGCACAGTTAGCCCCCCCCCCCCAAAAAAAAAGCCAAACGTCTATCCAAACTAAAAACAAGTTATAAGCATATTAGCAATACATAAAAGCAAAATCGAACTATAGCAATAAAAATAAATGGTAGAAGAACCGCCTTAGAATGGCCATTAAATATTTATTAACTTGATCGCTTAAATCCATTTTACGTGGCCATAATCCTTGCCATTACTTCTGCCGTGGTTCATAAAATAATTAGTTCAGTCCACATAGAAACTCCTTACTCATCAGTGCAACATCTCTGAGAACATCAAAATCAAAGGAATACAAAGGCTGAATATATGACATGGCCGAAGGTTTTAAATTACGTAAACTGAGCACTTACCAAAAAGTAATAAGTGGAAAGAAAATCATGAAGCTTTGTGTGTAAAAAAGAGGTAAATGCAATGATCAGGGATCGATGCAATTTCCTCATACCTATCATTCAAGACACAAAAGGAAATAAAAACGCCAACACAAAACATTTTCCCATTAATTAAACGTCACAAGCGGAAAGCCAAAAGGATAGATACATTCCCACATAATTTACTATTCAACCTTTGTCGACTTGTGAAAAATTAATCATTGTTTAGACGATATTAGCTTTACAATTGTTGAAGTTTTATGTGTGTATTGTTTTGCAAAAATGTAAATGATTAAAAAACACAAATACACAAAAACATAAATCGGAAGCTCACAAGAATTATGTATCATTTTTTAATTCTTTAAAACCAAATAGAACACAGAAGACTGAAATTCCGATATTCGATTTGATTAAGTCTCCCTATAAGAAGCACTTTCATTTGCCGGTCGCTTACGGACTGAGTATCTGGTTAACAATTAGATGTTAACAACGTAACCAGAATGGATTTAGACAGACTGCTGGCATGGTAGTTAATCCTAATCACGGTTTATAACTTAGCCTCCCTCTTTAATAACACGCAGGCGGGTCATGCCTCAGATCCTTTGACAAGTTCCAGCGTAAAGATCTCCTTGAAATTTAATTGTCAGGTAATGTTGGTTGGTATCTGATGCACTGTCTCTGGTTGGGCCCACCGGACTCTTCCTGTTGGTTTTCTTTTACTCCGGCCTTTCAGTTATTTCAGGCTGTCGAGTCCTCGCCGTTGTTGCATCTCTTTAATTATTTGATTTCCATGTTCTCGTAGATGAAAGGTTGCATTCATGTGGACTGAACGAATCATTTGTCTAAACGGAGTGAAGGCAATGATCAGGAATCGATACAATTAACCCACACCTTCCATCAGAGTCACCAAAGGGAAAGAAACACAAACATAAAATAATCAGACCCTCATGGAAACATCAATGACGGAAAGCCAAAAGGATAGTTTCTTTCCCATAAAATGGCCAATTGGTTATCCAAAACAAAAATATATTAGCCAAACACACTCTCAAAGACAAACCATAACAAAAATCAACCGCGACAGAAGATCCGCCTTGAAACCTTTAGTGAAATGAATTTCACTAGAGGGTTTAAATGGATTTTACGCGGCCACAATCCTCGACAGAAGTAAGGGCGAGGATTGTGGCCATGTAAAATCGATTTAAGCCCCCAATGAAATACTTTTCCTTGACCATTCCAAGGCGGTTCTTCTGTTGTAATTTAGATTTGATATGTGTGTCTCGCTTATAAACTTTTGATTTGGATAGCCAGCTGGCCATTTTACGGGAAACTATCTGTCCACTTGGCTTTCCGCTAGTGTTGTTTCCATTAGGGTCCAGTTTGTTTTTGTTCGTGTTTCTTTCCCATTTGGTAATGAAGGAAATATAATCAGTATTTGGATGAATAATGAATTTAGAAATAAGAATACAAATATAGATATTACCGATTTACTTATTGTTGTTATGTTCCTGTTATCGAACCTGTCGTAATTTAACGTAATATGCCCGTCCGTCGCCTGTATAAACTCATCGTATGTACAATCGATCTTGTTGAAATCAACACGGTCCATCCAACCTAAGTGCAAACCTGGTCCGGGCAGAATCCAGACATAGTGGCTACCATATAAACCTTGTTTGAATGCCTGAAAAGGAATCATCAAAACGTTATTGATTGATGCTGTACTGAATCACATTATGACTTACATGCATGCAACCCTCTTTGAGCTAGAACCTACCAATCTACTCAAAACACATCCCAGCCAAAAAGCGAATTCGAACGTTCACACCAGGAACGTCCCCGAAAGGGTACCTCTAGGGCTGGAAGTAAACGGATTCATACATTCTCGATTTATTTCCCTTGACATAAACGTTCCTGGCATGAACGTTCGAATTAGGCGATCGATATAGGTGAGGTAAATACATCGCGTTACTATATGCTATTTTGCGGAGACTACATTTACTTCGGCGGTGACCGCTTCTTTGCAGCTGATTTACCCAACGGCAGAAAGATATAGTTAGGAACAAACACCAACGCACCAATATGTACCTCGAATTAGAGAAACAGCTATCACGAGAGGCCTACGCCGATATCCGGTCTGGTAGGCTATCTGTCCTGGAAGCTAGGTATACAAAATCAGGGGCAATACAGGCAAATATACTCATAAACAAACCCAGGACCGGCCAGATATGGAAGAGACGATTCGGTAACTTCCCAACGCATCTTTCCACAATACTTTCTGTCCAAGAAGGAGAAGCAAATTATAGACCTCTCCAAGTACACATTCTGCGCTAGAAATCAAATCCCCAGACAACTCCTCGAGATATATGCTTTCGTTGCCAGAGTGGTATAAAAGTAGACATAGTCTATATATATATGCTCCAAACCAATTCTGACCATCTGCAGGAAAAATTAGATTGTTTCTTGAGGAGTCGGAGCCGGCCGAAAGACAAAAAGGCAAATGTATCGACTGCCTTGCTGCTATATCCTACCACGGTGTGCCTCCAGTACCCTCCTCGGTTGCCGCCACTTGCAAAGCGAAGCCATAGACCACTGTATTGTTGGCGAGAAATGCATTCGAAAACCAAAGACGTTCAAACCGGACCACCACCAATGCAACCACAGTAAGTGATTCCAGAAGAGATCGCAATCTGCAAAGATATTTACAGCATCAAGAACTTGCACGACGGTGACGGTCTAGGTTGGACTCTTCGATATGCACGCCTTGTCGGAAATATGGCGAAGCTCTGTACATGCGGACGCGATACATGCACGTGGCGAAAAAATGGCATGATACGATATTTGCAAAACAAACTTGCAATAGAGCCTCCAAGTACCCCCAGGGAAGAACACACAAAAATCCAAAGTCTATATTTGCTAAATACAAGCATGCCCAGAGGAAGATTGGAATTGGACACCGCCCCACCAATTACCATGTGGAACATAGCTGGCAATCTTTCGGAGGGGACCTTCCTTTGCAAAACCTTCTCGGTAGGCCGAAACAAAATAAGAATAGGCTACTTCTTCTATTGACCGATCCCAGCGAAGAATAACCCTCCACCATTACTCCAGTGTATGGGTATCGCATCCAAGAAACGACGCGACTCCCATATGGAATAGAAATCCTTCGAAAACTCGACCAACCATTATTTTGCAAACTTGACAAAATCTGCGAATCGCCCATCTCGAAGCATATGGACGATCGATAAGTGTCCTTTGTGTCCCAAAACTGATCAGATATGCCCGTAGAAGGCCTCCTCCACTCCTAGCGAAACATCTCCAAAACTAGAAAAATACGAGACTACTGGCGACCCGTTAGACTACATAGATGGCTCTGAGGTTCCTCCGGAACGAGTGTATTACGTCAGCCTGGTGTATGAAAATGCGCTAGAGGGTAAAATCGGGTATCTCTTCTATGTCGATACGGAAGCGGAACTACTACCCGTATACAGCAAGGCACTCTGGGACCAGGTGTGCCCGGAAGAGGACACCGAAATATTCCAGTGCACTTTTGGCGAAAAACCCACCTACGCTGATACCACCAGAACCATAGAATACGACATGTAGAGGAGTTGCGCTGCAGCCTAGGAGCAGTGCCGCGAGGACTGCAGCCCCGGCCAAGGCATTCAAGTTGAGTGCCGGCCACAAGGTCTCTTGGAACCGGACCCGGTCTAGTTGCCACCCTAGACCCCCGGCGCCTCGCAGAAAAAGAGCAAACTTGTGCAGCAGCGTCCGGCTGTTATATCCTGGTGTTCTTACTCTTTTCCTGGCTCTGCCGAAGAACAACGACCGAGCTCCCCAATCTTTTTCTGACTGTTTCTCCACGGATATGCGTTTCTCCTTCATGTAGAAGGGGTCCCCGGATTTTGTATTTTTCTGTTTGGGAAGTTGCTCTGCGAGTGCTCTGCAAAAGTGGGAAAGTGCTTGTTTTGCTCCGCAAAGGTGGGCCAAGGCCTGGCAGCATTTGCCACAGCTTGGCATTGCCAACTATTTGACCAGCAGAGCAACTTTCCGGGAGTTCACAAATAGAGAGATGGGGAAGTATGGGACAACGTCGCTGTGTCGGGAAACAGCCATGACTCCCAAACGAGAACTGTCCCAGGAAATCCAGGCCCTCCGGGACCAGAAGCTTAAAAAAAGATATGGCGCGACAAGTCTGTCGCCGAGCCTATTGCCTCCCCTCCGCTGGCACAAAACCTCTTGAACAACGATGACGTGATTGCGTTGGCTCCGCCAAAGAACAACAGCAAGCCCCGCGCCCGAATGTCGAACACTTCTACAAAAGGCTGAAGGGACTCAAGTCCCAAGCAGTGTAATCTACGAGACTGTTGGTGTAGGTTCTGGTCCATGTTGCATCGCAAAGCGACCAAGATGTCTTTCTCGACCAGCCGGAGGATGTCCCGGCTACCGCACCATCGCATCAGCACGACGAGCTTGAAAAGGCCCGAAACGCGCAGACAGAGACCAGGATGAACCTCCAGAAATGTGGGGAAAGGGACAGGGCAGATGGTTGAGATGGCCAAAAAAATGGGCATACACTTCCCTCGGTGTAATATTCGTCTGTAAAGTCGTCGAGCAGCCTGGAAGCGATGAACGCCATTTGCTTGTTTGTGGGGGATGCCAACAAGGCACGACATGGGGAAACAGCGCATACAGCCACGCCGTCGGAGTCGAAAGAAAACACAAAACCCGGAGACCCCTTCTACACGGAGTAGAAAGATATCGACGCTGAAATGGTCCAAAAACTGGCGTGTAGGAGTCCTTAATGCGGACGGAACAAACTATTTGTCTCAATCGCGACGGAGGTAAGGGCGAGGATTGTGGCCTGGTAGAATCGATTTAAGCCCCTCCGGGTAGGTTCTTCTGTCGCGGTTTTGTTTTGTTATGGTTTGGGTGTTTTTGTCACTTAATTTGTTATATTTTGGATAGTCTATTGGCCATTTTGTGGGAAAGTAAGTGTCCTTTTGGCTTTCCGCTGTTGATGTTTCCATTGAGGTCTGTTGTTTCGTGTTTCTTTCCCTTTGGCGTCTCTGATGAGAGCTGTGGGTTAATTGTATCGATTCCTTCTCATTGCCTCCACTTCTGTTTTTTTCTTTGGCGGAGCCAGGAAAAAGGCAAGAACACCAGGGCAGAGCCGCCTGGCACTGGTGCTCTTGCTCTTTTTCTGCCTGGGTAGCAAGGCACCGGGGGTTTGGAGCGGCAACGACACTGGATCGGGTTCAAAGAGACCTTCGACTGGAATACCTTGGCCGGGGCCACAGTCCCCGCGGCTCTGTCCCTAGGCTGCAGAACAGCTCTTCTACATGTCGTACTCTATGGTTCTGGTGGGATGGGTGTAGATGGGTTTCTCGCAGAAAGTACAATGGAAAAGAATATATTCAGGTTATATACATTCTGGCCAGTGAATGTATTCCTATTAGTACACCGTTAGACTTCCAGATGTAACTTAATTCTATCGGTCCTGATCATTACCCATACATATTTTCAACTACCGTATTCTGGAAAACAGTGTCGCCCAATGTTCGCGGAATTGCGTGGTCGGTCTTGATCCGCGAAAATTAAAATCAGCGAAATATTCTATAAGTTTGTCAAAAATAGCATTAATAAGCTTCAATGCTCCTTAAACACCGTTTTGTGGTAAATAAGAGCAAGAAAATCGAAGTAATACAGGTATTTCCTGCGGCAAGGCTTATGGTTTATATTTCTACATAGTGTCGGCTCCAACGTAAAGGCTTATTGAGAATTAGAGAGATCTAATTCAAGGTAATGTTGGTTGGTGCCTGATGTTCTGTCTGTGGTCGGGCCCATCGGAGTCTGACCCCATTTTGATTTATATCAGTCTTTGAATCGACTGCCTATTCGAAATTCGCAAAATTGCAGTATGTTTCCTCTGGCTTTCTTTGCCGGATCATTACAGGGTCACTGATGAGGATTTATTAGCCGAAACTACGAAGTATGACCCATCTTCTTTCTTATGAATGTTTTCATTGCCTTTAAAGGAACTTATTTTTGATTTTTATTTGCCTTCACTGCAGCTGGTGTTGTGCCGTGTGGCGGCGGTAAAACGTCTCCCCGTACATCTACCATAGTGCAGTTTATATTTTACTTTTGGTCCTTTGATTTCAGCGTGAATATTCTGAGAAATCAGAAATAAATTATTCGTTTAGACTCATATTCTAGACAGCTTTTTAATTATTTGGACCCCATTTTGATTTATATCAGTCTTTGAATCGACTGCCTATTCGAAATTCGCAAAATTGCAGTATGTTTCCTCTTGTTTTCTTTGCCGGATCATTACAGGGTCACTGATGAGGCTTTATTAGCCGAAACTACGTAGTATGACCCATCTTCTTTCTTATGAATGTTTTCATTGCTCTTAAAGGAACTTATTTTTGATTTTTATCTAACTGTTGGTTTTCTTTTTGCTCCAGCATTTCAGTGGTTTCTTGCTGTCGAGTCCTCACCGTTGTCTCACCGCTGTGGTTCTTTGATTTTTGTGTTCACGGAGATGTTGCACTGATGAGTTAGGAGGCCTTCATGCGGACTGAACAAAATACTTGTCTGAATCGCGACGGAAGTAAGAGGATTGTGGCCACCTAAAATCGATTTAAGCCCCCCCCCCCAGTGGAAATCTTTCCACTGACCGTTCCAAGGCGGTTCTTCTGTGGCGGTTTATTTATGGTGTTGTTTGTTACTTACTGTGTGTATCACTTGTGTCTTTTTATTTTGGATGGCCATATGGCCATTTTGTGGGAAAGTAACTGTCCTTATGGCCTTCCTTTGTTTAGGTTTCCATTATGGTCTGGTCGCTTAATGTTTGTGTTTCTTTCCCTTTAGTGTCTTTGATGGGTGGAGTAAGTTAATTGTATCGATTCCTGATCTTTGTTTTACTTCTACTTTTTATATTTTCTTGATCTTTTGGATCATTGATTCCATTGTTGAATTTTGAAATATTTGAGGGTCACTGATGGGGCCTAATTGGCCGAAACAAGCTAGTCTAGCCCAGAAATAATGTACAGTTCATATTTCTCAGTTATGTGGTGTATTCCTTGCTTCCAAAGGATAACCCTTCTAGAACATATTTGTGTTATGTTATCAGATATTACAATGGTCATCGGAAAGACTGCCCCTTGATTAAATATTCAGAAGGTTTGTTTACCCCTATCCCCCAAAATATCCCTTCCCAATATTGAGACTATATTTATGTTTTTATTCAATGTCAAACCAAAAAGCCTTGACCCAAAGCTATCTGTGCATGATCTTAGGTCGCAACCCGTGACCAAACTCGAAAGTGTGTCATACGTAAACTATAAGTATACAATCAAACCGATTTAAATATACTGTCATTACTATGCACGAAAAGTAGAAGTGGAGGCAATGATCAGGATTCATGAAAGCATGTAAGGTACAATTAAATGCGACTGAGAGCCCAGTGAACCTGCATGTGTAATAGATGGGTCCATAGGGGACAACATATTATATTTTCCCATATGGTCAAAGGTGTGATTCCCGACTGAAATTTTGTGTTGCTGCTGTATCCACTCCTTCCAACCCACTTAAGTATCCCTTATAATACTTAACAGCCCTTAAGTCTAGGATAGCTCTTTGTTTAAGTCCCATAATACCTGAACAATACTAACATGCATTAGTTTATTTGTGCCTCAATGCACTCAGGTTTTGGAATTTGAACGTTGAAGGTGTAGTTATCTTCAACACATATTAAGCTGTTGAGCTTATGTTGAAAATGTATTTACACATATTTTCAGGTTAGTGCTGTTTTATTCTAAAATAAGGTTAAGATATTGGCGATTTTGTCAATGTGTGATTTTGATATTTTGAATTAGGTGTATTGTGAATTTGTGAATTACCATGAACATTGTGAAACAGTGGGGTGTTCATTTAAATGTACACGTCTAACAATAATTTACAATACAGCAACCAGAATTCATTAGAGCATAAATGAAATGCCATTTCATATTATATGATTTGTCATCTCATATATTGCTAACGGCACTCAGGTTTTGGAATTTGAACGTTGAAGGTGTAGTTATCGTCAACATATATTGAGCTGTTAAGCTTATGTTGAAAATGAATTTACATATATTTTCAAATGATTTGAATAAACATTGTTGTTACCATTCTCCATGTTGTGCTTCTGGTGGTCTCATTACGAAAAGTGGGGTTCAAGGGATCAAAATTATATAAAGGTGTTTTCGTGATGTTCAGCGGTATCAAATGAAGCAGTCTGGTCTATCTCGGATTAATTTACCACTTCTATTTGTTTTAATAGATATGTCCATAACAAAACGAATTTAAGCCAATTTACAGCCAACCTTCACATGGGATATTTGTCAATTTTCGTGGGACAATCACAGTATTTTTTTTCACGGGTACAAACGACCGCGGAAATAAAACACCAAGAATATTTATCCTCGTGTTTTTTTATGCAAATGGCCGAAAATTTGGCGACGCGGAAATATTCCAGAATACGGTATCAAACTATAGCTGGGCCTCTGCGGCCTGATATGTAAGAGGACCGTCTCTTTCGGAATCTGATTTTTATGTTGTATTAGTATATAAATTCAGAAAAAATGTATGCTTGCAATGATTTCAGTACACAATTTCGCTATTAAAAGTTTGGGTTCAACATAAATTTTATATGAAAGATTGCATGCATGGTAGTTAACCCAATAAAGATTTATAAATTTGCTTCCCTCTTTATGCACGCCAGGGACTCGGGCCTCAGACTCATTTGATGGCTCTAGCCTACAGACTTACTTAAACTTGTTTAAGTAATTTCGGTTGGTGCCTGATGCCCTGTCTCTGGTCGGACCAACAAGCATTTCAGATATTTCATGCGGTCCAGTCCTCGTCGTTGTTTCGTCTCTGTATTTATTTACATTTTTATATTCTCGGAGATGTTGCACCGATGAGTTAAAAATTCTCCTATGCAGAGTGAACAAATAATATGTATAACCACGACAGAACCAACGGCGGGAATTGTGGTCACGTTTAATCGATTTAAGCCTCTCATTAAAAACGTTTTACTGGCCGTTCGAAGGCGGTTAATCTGTTGTGGTTTATTGTTATAGTTCGTCTTTGCATATATGTATTGCTAATTTATTTTAGATAGCAGTTTGTCAATTCTGTGAGAAAGTAACTATTTAGCCAATTTTCAGCCAATCTTGAATTTCCGTTTGTGACGTTGTCATTATTGTTAAGTTGTTTGACACTTTTGTTTCTCCCCCTGTTGTCTAATTTTATGTAATTGTGGTTGGTGTCTGATGCTCTGTCTCTGGTCGGGCCCATCGGAGTCTAACTGTTGGTCTTCCTTTGCTCCAGCATTTCAGTGTTTTCAGCTGTCGAGTCCTCAACCCGTTCTTTAGTTGTATCGATTCCTGATCACCGCGTTTACTATTATTCTTTTATCTAAACCATTGGGTCTATTACCGCGCCTCGCTCGGGCAAATGGTGATATGCCAAATTCTAAAATGGGAGGTTTGGTGGTTTCCAATCGGATACTCCGGTTTTCGCCCACCTCTGATTAGCGATTGGCTCAGAATAAATGAAGCAATCTTGAAGGGACAGTAACAGTCCCCCCCCAAAAAAAAAAGAAAACGAAAGTTACCACAACCGCCCAATTCATCGAAAGAAACAATGTTGTTATTCGTAGGAGCCATATTCTCAAAATATATTCGTAAGCAATTGGTAAGTTTTGTAAAGTACAAAAATACAGCTGAAATTAGTACTTTTTGGATAACCAATTCCACGGTGGAACTTTCAAATATTTGAGGGCCACTGCTGAGGCAGAATTGAACAACGGGAACATTAAACCTACCCCTACCCTCCATCACGGCGTCGATTATATTTTATGGATCTTTAGGACCATTGATTCCACTGAGAGTTTTTGAATAAAACTTATGTGTCTTTATTGGCCAATACTATCTTGTCATACCAAGAAAATCGTGTGCGCGCTAAAATTGTTAGTTTTATGGAGTATTCCTTGCCTCCAAATGATAATGTTTAGTAAAACATGATTAGCTCTTGGACGATAAATGGGCTTTTGTACTTCTGAGAAAAATATTTAAGTTCACAACAGATGATATAAAGAGATTCTTTTGCGAACTTTAAGCCTCCTTGTCCTTCATCAAAGTGTATATTAAATTGTCTTGTCTTTTAGAATCAACTATGTTTCTGCGTTGTTTTGAAAAATATGTGAGTACCACGGACGTAGCCTGATCGGCCGAAACTAGCTAGTCTGTCCCAGAAACACTTCTACACTCCACAATATTCACTTCTGTGGCTTAATCGTTGATAGCAAATGAATTTTGATAAAACACAATTACCTTTGGACGGAATATGGAATATAATTACCTCGCAAAAGATCCTCGGAGCTTTTGTATTTCTGAAAGATGCCATGACAATGCGTACATCGTATTGCTGAAATTGAGAAATGAATATAAATACAGGCAAACTACATTTAACTTCTTTATTTTCGCCCATTGGTCGGTCCTCACACCCTATGACCGCACTAGCCTAAACACTTACTTGAACTTTTAAGTAATTTTGCTTGATGCCTGACTGATGTTCTGTCTTGGGCCCACCGGAATCCAACTGTTGATTTTCTTTTACTCCAGAATTTCAGTTATTTCATGCTGTCGAGTCCTCATCACTGTTTCATCTCCGTATTCGTTTGATTTTCATGTTCTCCGAGATATTGCACTGATGAGTTAGAAATCTTTCGTGCGACTAAACAAATTATTTGTCCAAACCTCGACAGAAACAATGGCGATTTGTTTAAAGTCAGCCATCAGTGATAATATAGACAGTATATATTGCAACAACAGAATCACCATAAATGCCAACGCAGATTCATATTGCTGAGTGCAGTTTTGCCTAATGAGACGGACTTCACTTCTAATTAACATTCAAAACACCATACTGCTTAAATTATTGAACGTCACTCTTATTCATACAATGGTTGATGACAACAAAAATATAGAAATAGACGCCAAGGAAAAGCCAAAGATTTAAGTAGAAGTGGAGGCAATGATCAGGAATCGATAAATTAATCCCCAGCTTCCATCAGAGACACTAAAGGGAAAGAAATACAAACATGAATCAACAGACCCTAATGAAAACATCAATAGCGGAAAGCCAAAAGGACAGATACTTACAAAATGGCCAAATGGCTATCCAAAATAAAATAATATAATCGACACAAACAACTAAAGACATACCATAACAAAAATAAACCGCGACAGAAGAACCGCCTTAGAACGGTCAGCGGAAACGAATATCACTGGGGGGGGGGGGGGCAAAAATCGATTTTACGCGGCCACAATTCTCGCCCTGACTTTCGTCGCGATTTAGACAAATAATTTGTTCAGTCCGTTTGAAAGCCTCCTAACTTATCAGTGGCACATCTCCGTGAACACAAAAAATCAAACAACCACAGAGATGAAACAACGGTGGGGACTCGACACCAAGAAACCACTAAAATGCTGGAGCAAAAGAAAACCAACAGTTAGACTCCGATGGGCCCAACCAGAGACAGAGTATAAGGCACCAACCAACGTTACATTGAATTAGATCGCTCTAATTCTCAGTAAGCCATTACGCTGGAACCGTCATAGAATCTGAGGCCTGACCCACCGGCATGCAATTAAAGAGGGAAGCAAAGTTGTCAGCCGTAATTGGGTTTAACTACCATGCATGCAGTCTGTCGTATAACATTTATGTTGTACCCAATCTTTTCATATCGAAGAATGAGTTTACGAAACTGGGTGCTGAAGTCATTGCGGTTATATCTTTTCTGAATTTATGTACTAAGTCACCATAAAATTCAGTTTCGGATAGACCTTGTTGAAAGAGAGATGTGAGTTCAAAATTTGAATTTTGAAATTTAATCATAATGACGCCTATAAAATTTTGAAAAGCCTACTTATGGTACCAAGAGGAGGAGTAACTTACAATGAGGAAATAAAAAAAAAAGAATAAAAACATGAATCACAAATAGATCAGCAACAAACTCCCTGTTACCCTCAAGAGGTGATCAAGGTACAACAGGCACTATAAATGAAAAATAAAAAATAACCATTTACAACCATATGGAGGATCTTACATGAGTGTTCATGTATTATTGAATTTATTAAACGAGTTGAGGAAAAGGAATAAAATGCGAGGCTTTGCCGAGCATTTTATGCCTTTTCCTCAACGAGTTTAATAAATTTAACAATACATGAGAACGAATGCAAGATTCTATTTATTATATGACATTTAAGACGCATTTAATTCACGATTTGTTTATAAAAATGTCAATATTCCACCATTAGAAAATACGACGCCGTTAAGGACGTCGTACGTGTAACGTTACGGGGCGTATCTAACTAATTTGCATATTTAATCCACTAATGGATTATCGAAAATGATGCATGACGTTATTACACTCTTAGACGCGACGACATGTGATAAATAAAAAATAATCATATACAACCATAAGCACATACAACATGAAAAGCCCCGTCGGAAATTCCCATAAAGCTCCGTACATTTAAAATAAACAAGATTAGAACCACCGCCCTAGGTCGGTTAACAGCAGGAAACACTGTGGGGTTTGAATCGATAATATGAGCCCAGCCGTCACTCTAGGTCCTAATATTATTTACAGCACACAAAATAGTTGGTCCGTCTGAAGGTAAGACCAGCAATCGGTAAAATGGCATATTTTTTCTTCGCGGTATTAGGTTTCTTTTTCTCGGAGAACAAGCGACAAATTTCTGCGAGAAGAAAATAAAAATCGCGTTTCAAAGCGGTAAATTTCTACGCGAAACGCCGAGAATTTTTTCCGCGAAAATTGCTTTTTCTCGGAGAGAGAAAATTAGTACAGGTGAAGACGATAACGGTGTTTCTCCTCGAAATCTGCTTATACCTACACGAATATTTGTTAATGTGCACGTATGTTTTCAAACATTCAAATTTCATACAAAGAGTTTGAAGCATATGACAAAATGCATGTTTTTGTTCAAAGAGGGACAACTCTAACGATAGTAAAGTATGAAATTGATCCGGTTGGAATCATAATGATTTGCAAATTATGCACTTTACAACGCAGGATAGAGATGATGAGACTTTTCTAAGATTCTTTTTATTGTTGTGTAAACCATTGCACATGAGTACTGGTAAACCATTTAGGAGGTCTGTGCCTGCCCCGGCTAAGTGGTGCGAGTTGGATCTTCCTTGCATATAAAAATAGAAGTAAACTAGGCAATGACCAGGAATCGATACAATTAACCCACAGCTCCAATCAGAGACACCAAAGGGAAAAAACACAAACATGAATTAATTAGACCCTAATGGAAACACCAATAGCGGAAAGCCAAAAGGACAGTCACTTTCCCACAAAATGGCCAATTGGCTATCCAATACAAAAACACAAACACTCGAATAAACCATAACAAAAATAAACCGCAACAGAAGAACCGGCTTGGAACGGTCAGTGAAACGAATTCCACTGGGAGCTTAAATCGATTTAACGAGGTCACAATCCTCGCCCTTACTTCCGTCGCGATTTAGACAAATAATATGTTCAGTCCGCATGAAAGCCTCCTAACGCATCAGTGCAAGTACATAAGTACCTCGTAGTTGTCTCATGTCCCTATTGGATTCATTGGTCGGCAGGGCTTGAGATGTCATTTCAGCTCGGTTTCGGGTTAAAGTCCCAAACAAATGGAAGCAACGTCTCCAAAATGACCTAAATATCGTTGAAAGGGACGTTAATCCTCGAATCAAAGAAACAAACGGAAGTTCCACATTTTAATTTGGCGGACCTAAAGGGTCCTGGTTTCAAACGGCGCCCACATGTGATCATTTTTACATGTAAGTATTCGGGATTCGCTCGTGACTCTTTACTACAGGTACATGTAGATCACAGAACGGCATTGGTTTCTTCTCTGTTTGTTTACTGTTTATATCATTTGGGCCCCGTCAAGTGATTTTGGTACTTATCGCCTATGCGAGCTGCGAAGGTTCAGGCGAGCCTGCGCATCCGCGCAGTCTCGCCAGAACCTTCGCTGCTCGCTCATGCAAGCAGTGAATCAAGAGGAACCTTAAGACAGAAAGCCATATCCCTGGCCCCTCTGAATGGCTGAGCATGCGCAGTTAAAATTTGTCATGACGGAATGCTCGAAGACACAAATTCGCTAGGCGGGGCTCATTTTCAAACGGCATATTCGTAGTACACATCACGATAACACACCCATATGCAATCATTCATGTCTAAAACGCTTATTTCCTGAGGAAAAATATGTGATATTTTTCCTATTATACCCCATAAGTAATTTGCGGGTTCTCAAAAGAATCTCCTTACTAGGGCAGTTGTAACGAGTACCCACTTTTTCATTGTACATCTAGGAACAGAATAAGGAAAAATGAATACCTTCTAAATTCCAGTCCTTTCTATGAACTTGTAAAATGGGGAATAGTGGGTTGTTCATTTCATGGGCTTTATCATCATGATGATGCACCATCCTTTTGCTCGAATTGGGAGTATTTATTAGTTAGGGTTGGATGAGGGGTCGGAGAAGGAAACTTTGTAGCGCAAATAACGATTGTTCATAAATACGTACGAATGCAAAGCAGCAGGTCCTTTTTCACGCGTCTTCTTGAAGCATGGCACGATTTACTTTTTTGTACCGTTCGCCGGTCTGTGACTAAGTCAGTCAATAGAACAAGTTAGCTTATCAACAGAATTACAATTTCGACATTAAAATACAAAAGTTAAACTATTTTAAAAATAGAAGTGAAGGCAATGATCAGGAATCGATACAATTAACCAACACCTCCCATCAGAAACACCAAAAGGAAAGCAACACAAACTTTAAATAACTAGACCCTAATAGACACATTAATAGCGGAAAGCCAAAAAAAAAAAACAATTACTTTTCCACAAAAAGGTAGATTGGCTATCCAAAACAAAAGTTATAAGCGATATACACACTCAAAGACAAACCATAAAAATAAACCGGTGCTTAAATCGATTTTAATATATGACGTCGCGTCTGAGAGTGTAATAACGCCATGTAATATTTTCGATAATGCACTAGTGGATTAAATATGCAAATTAGCTAGATACGTCCCATAACATTACATGTACGACGTACACTAATGGCGGAATATTGACATTTTTGTAATCAATCGAGAATAAAATGCGTTTTAAATGTCATTTGATAAATAGAATCTTGCATTCGTGCTCGTGTGTTATTGAATCTATTAAACTCGTTGAGGAAAAGGGATAAAATGCTCGGCAAAGCCTCGCATTTTATCCCTCTTCCTCAACTCGTTTAATAAATTCAATAATACATGAGCACTCATGTAAGATACTCTATTTACGCGGCCGCAATCCTCGCCCTCGATTCCATCGCAACTAATTGTTGCAATGGATTGACTAGATGCTTGATACAGCTTTCGTAATCAACAAATGTACATATGAATCCAATGCATAGGGAATCTATGGTCGACGAAGGCTATTGCTTTCTTGAAAACTGCAATGCTGAAGAGTCTCAGTTAAACAAATTTTCATATTTTGTCTGTTTGAATATTGCGATAACACACCAGTGTGACTTAGGTCATTTTTCAAATCTCCAAAATGGCCACTTTTCTTATGAAAGTCAGTGATGTTTTCTTATTTATAGGTTATGTGAGCGGTTCTAACAACAGCCCACAACCTATGTCTTGGAGCAGAAGTAAGAAAAATAATGCATACCCCCGTAAACCCCAGTTTCTCTATATACCATTGCCTTCGCTTCTATTTAGATAGATTCCTTTTCACCGACTTGTTTAAGTGATGAATCAAATAAGAAATCACGTAAGGGGAATGCAAATAGGCAACTGTAGAGTTAGACATAGATCAGTTTACATACACTTACCAGTAATCTTGCTATCAAAGGTTTCAAATCGGCCTGTTCATCTGAGATCACCGCTGACGTCACAAGTGTCAAATTGTGATATTTAAGGAGCTCATGGAAATAGTTCATGTGCTGTTAAAATTAAACAAGAAATTTTTATAATAATGCATTTGCTTTAATAAAATTTCACCGATTACTTGAGGCGATTTCACAAACGTAATTAAATGAGTCATACATTGCAACCATAAAAATGTTCATGCATAGCAAAGATATAGATTAAACAATTAAAACTGCAGAAGACTCTTAGGTGAAGTGGTTATAATACTTGCTTCATAAACCAGGGTCTTTGGTTACATCCCAGTATTATCCAGACCAGCGGATTAGTCTTTAAACTAACGTCTCCGCATGACTTTAATGGGACGTAATACTCAAACACACACACACACACACATTGAATTTGTGCAATGACAATATAAGTTAAGATCAAGTATCAATGACAAGTATGGAAGCACAACTCAACCATTGAGTAGGAATGCAGCGTACCCGAAATTTTTTGTCATAACTGTCTATTGTCGAGAACAATACCTGTGGGCAAGAAATATAAGGCATGTAGCTACCATTGTTTATTCAATTCAAGCATGATCTCACATGTCACATTAATGGAAACATAAGCCTTTGGACGACAATATAGAACTCAAAATTGTTGGGTGGACAATTTATTTCGTGGCCAGACTAGCTAGTTTTGGTCATTTACCCTTCAAATATTTCCGAAACCCCACAGTGAAATCAATGGTACCAAAGAACCAGAACTATTTTTTTTTTTTTGCAAAATTAAAACTTCGTTTTTATGGCAAAACTTACAATTAATCATGCCACATACTTTTGAATAATTTCTGCAGCAGGGACTGTAAGAGTCTGAATTTTATTAAAATAGGGTTGGAGAGTTTATAAAGCATTTTTTCCATCACGAAAACATTCCTATATACTTTGGACCCCCTTGAACCCCACTTTTATATAGCAAAACTGGGGTTTACAGGGGTAAACCTTATTTTTCTCATCTCTGCTCTAAAATATAGATTGTGGGTATTCGTTTGAACCGCCTCGATGAGGCGGTTCTAACGTGTACTCACAATCTATATTTTAAGCAGAAATTAGAAAAATATTACATTTTTTCAGCTTAAAATTTTCACTTTTTGGCGGAACAATTTACAATGTATAAGTATAGGTTTGTTTTCGTAATGGTCCCATTAAGAAGTCCTTCACCCGATACCTTGTCTATTGTGTTCCATTACAAAAAATCAGTCCTGGTTTTTTAAACGGTAGCACAAGTTTTGGAAAGTGAGTGGAGTAATTCAGTAAGAACCTGAAGTATCTTATTTCATGCTTGATTACTGTTTTAGAATAAACCACACCCAGGTATAGCTTCCGTGTTAGTTAGACAAATGCCCTTTTTTAACTTTCAACCATTCAATGAAATATTATATCTGCAGCAACTTTTTAAGACAAATTTAATTCTGTTTATTTTGTATCTTGGAAGTTAATAATCATGATTTATACTTTTTAAACGAACCCAAATATAATATTAGGAATTCATCATGTGCATTAACAGTGGTATAAGAATATAAAATTAATCAAAATGCAAAGAAATTTTTGGCTTGCGTGATTTGAAGGTCGCATAGCTTTATTATTGGAGCTTAACCCTAAAACAAAAAGACAATCCCGACCTTGAACTTGAACTCACGTTTAAGGTCGTGATATATGTAAAGGTAGCCAAATTAGCGTCTTGTGCATGATTCCATTAGAGTTCCTTATGAAACTGTGACTTGTGCCTTACTTACTTAGGTTTATCTTTGGATCATGTACAGCTTTGATTCTGTATATATCAAGATGTAAAACAATAACTAGAAATGCGTCTTCAGGACACGGATGTCTCCGCTGAAAACATGTTTAAGTTTCGAATGCACTCAAGTACATTTGATCTCTAAGTATGACCTTGACCTTTGCGGAACCAACTTGAGTCTTGCGCAAAAATCCATCTAGAAATAAGAAAGCGATTGACCGTGTTAAAGATTCGGATCCTTTTTTTTTTTTTTTTTTTGACTTTTGACTTTTGACTATTTAGTACGACGTTGACCTAAGAGATACGGACCTGAGTTCTGCGCGAGACAGATCGTCACATGATGGTTTACATTTCTGCCAAATAATTACATTATTTATCAAGAAATAAGAAAGTTATTGATTGTGTTAAAGTTTCAGACCCTCTTTCTGCATTCGACCTCTACGTACGAACTTGAACTTGGAGGCACCAACTTGGATTTTGCGCCTTGCACATCGTCCTATAATGGTTAACATTTCTGTCAAATAATTTGAAAATCAATCCAGAAATAAGGAAGTGTTTAAGCTTCGGATCCTTTTTTACCTTTGATATCTAAGCACGAACTTGATCGTGGAGATACCGATCTGGGTTTACGCCAGACAGGTCATCTTATGATTGTTAACATTTTTACCAAGTTATTTCAAAACCCATCAAGAAATAAGAAAGTTATTGACCGCATTTAAGTTTGGGCCCTTTTCTTTGACATACGACCTTGATCTAGGTTTTGCAGACGACATATCGTCGCATTCTTATTAACATTTCTGTCAAGAAATTTCAAAATACATCCAGATATAAGAAAGTTATTGACCGTGTTTAAGTTTCGGACACTTTTAGAATTTCGATTTCAAAGTACAACATTGACCTTAGAGGTATGAACCTTGGTCTTGCGCGAGACACATCGCCTCAGGTTAAAATTTCTACCAACTAATTTTGAAAATCCATCAAAACAGATAAACGAACGGACAGGGACAAATACAAGTGAATGCAATAAACAGGAATCGATACTATTAACCCGAACCTCACATCAGAGACACAAACTTGAAACAAATAGACCCTAATGGAAACGTCAATAGCGAAAAGCCAAAAACACAGTTAATTGCCCACAAAATGACCGATTGGCTATCCAAAACAAAAAATATAAGCGATACATACATTCAAAGACGAGCTATAATAAAAGTAAACAGTGACAGAAGAACCGCCTTCGAACGGTCAGTGAAACGTATTTCACTGGTTGAGTGGGAGTGTGCTTAAATCGAGTTTACTCGGCCGCAACCCTCGCCCTTACTTCCTTTGCGATTTTGACATATAGTTTGTTCAGTCCGCATGCAGGTGAGAATAACTGAAATATTGGAGCAAAGGAAAACCAACAGTTAGACCCCAATGGACCCAACAGGACTGAACAAATAATTTGTCTTAATCGCGACGAAATCAAGGGCCAGAATTGCGGCCGCGTAAAATCTACTTAAGCTCTCCAGTGAAATTGTTTTCACTGACCATTCAAAGGCGGTTCTTCTGTCGCGGTTTATTTTTGTTATGGTGTTTTTTTGAGGGTTTCTCTGATGGGAGGTGTTGGATATTTGTGTCGATCCCCGATCATTGCCTTCACCTCTAGTTTGGCTAAAACTCAAGATAGCTGGACATTGTTTCAAATATTGATAGTACCTACTACGGTGCTTTGATCAGTCAAATTTAAACGCCATACCCGAACTTCAGCTAAATATAGCAAATTTTTCTGATAAGCTTCGTTTATGGATTAAGAATTATCTATTGTAGATGGGTTTGTTTCCTGCAAAAATCTTAATAATCGCGATGATTTTGAAAATTAAAAGGAGAAACGATCAGGATCTGATACAATCAAATATCAAATTCTTCCCACAATATCACTTGGGAAAGAGGTCGAAACCTTGACTGGCGACAGTAAACAAAATTCAAAACTTGTAAACCGAGTCAACAGCTCTTTCCAAACAGGTGGTAATTCAGAATATCTAAAGCTAACTAAAAAGGAGCAATGTACATAATGGGGGAAAGGATCAGAATCACCAACATGACAAACATCAAACGGGAAGAACAAACGTAACTAAAATTAACAGTCAAAAATAAGGAGAATCGGAATCATCAGCGTAACAACATATTTGATTAGGGAACGAATCAGAACCACCAACACAAAACATGAATGGCCCTCAGCGAAAGCACCGGCTTGGAACTGTCAGAGTAAGGGTTAGGGTTACACTAACCCATTGACTTTGTGATTGTAAATTTCCCTTTTTTAGATGGCGATATTCCTCGTACAGCCTACGGTGTTTATATTTCGCAATTATTTCGATTTATCAGAGTGTCTAGTCATTTAACTGACTTCTACACCCGTTACAAATTGTAAACTGCGAAACTTCTGAATAAGGGTATCGGTATCATAAACTACGAACAGCCTTTTCTAAGTTTTATAGACGTCATTCCTATTTTGTTCACAACTCAATGTTGGATTTAAATTTCTTCTGTATTAAGGCCTATCAAAAATTAGAATTTTATTTAAGTAAAATTTTGCTTGCAATGATTTCAGTGCTCAATTTCGTTAAATGATTCTTCGATATAAAAAGAGTGTGTACAACAGAAATGCTACACAACAGACTGCGTGAATGGTAGTGACACCAATTACGGTTGATAACTTTACGTCCCTCTTAAATTGCACGCCGTTGGGTCAGGCCTTAGACAAAATGACATTTGCAGCGGCTTTCTCAAATGTTAAGGTAATGTTGGTTGGAACTGTTGCTCTGTCTCTCAAGTCAGCCTCACCGGAGTCTAAATCTTAGATTTCTTTTGCTCCAGCATTTCAGTTGTATCACGGTGTCGATTCCGCATCGTTGACTTACCTGCGAAATTGTTTGATTTTATGTTCTCGGAGATGTAGCTCTGATGAGTACTGAACAAATTGTTTGTCTAAACCGCGGCAGAACTATGGGCGAAAATTGAGGCCACGTAAAATCGATTTAAGCACCTAGTAAAATCCTTTTACTTTCCATTTAAATGCGGTGTTTCTGTCGCGGTTTCATTTTGTTATAGTACGCCTGCATGTATGCTTATATATTTTTTTTTATTTTGGATGGCCATTAGACCATTTTGTTGGAAAGTGGATGGCTTTCCAATAGTTATATTTTCATTCGGTTTATTTTTCATAGTCGTGTTTCTTTCCCTTCTTTGACTGTGATGGGAGATATGGGGTAGCTGTATCGGTTCCTGATCATTCCCTTCACTTTCATTTTCGAATCTCCGACTCGAAGTGTTATTTTATAGCTTCGACCCTCGGTGATCTTATTACCGATATTCGGAATGTGGTTTAAGCCATGGCTGTTGAATATTGTGTGCATGCAAGGTTTTTTGTTCCTTTTTTATGATCCAAACTTCAAAGAAGTTGGAGGGGCATGTTGCTTCTGGTTCGTTCGATCGTTCTTCCGTTCGTCCGATCGCCCGTCCGTTACGCTTTTGATGTAAAAGATAAGTTTAGAACCGTATGCTAGGGGGTTGAAATTTCAGTTATCATGGCAAAATAGCTGATGCGAATTTTTCTCAAAATCTATTGGCGCTAGAGCCTTGAAAGTTGGTAATAGGTTGGTGATGATGAGTAGATGACCTAATTAAATTTTGTCTAAATTCAGAAACATACTTAATGAGTTAAGGCCTTTGTCACTTTAGGTATTTGTAAGTTGTAGGCTTTGTGATTCATAGCATAACTGCAGAACCGTGTATGCAAGAGTTTCGAAATTTTATATATTGATGCCTCTTTGAAAATTAGCATCACTTTTTTTTTCATCCGGATTTGCCGCTTTTAAGAGTTATTGTCACTTAAAAATTTTTGATAAAATCTTGTCAGCATAATATCTCAAAATTAATTGGAGCTACAGTCTTGAAAGTTTGTGTATAGATTGGTGAGGATGAGTAGATGACCTAATTAAATTTTGTGTAAATTCTGAAAAATACTTAATTAGTTATGGACCTCTGTCACTTTGGGTAGTTGTACATCGTATGCTTTGTGATCCATAGCATCGCTTAAGAACTGTGTATGGTAGAGTTTTTAAATTTCATATACGGTTTCCTCCTGGAAAATTATGCATAATTTTCTCATCCGGATTATGTCCCTTTCAAGAGTTATTGCCACTTGAAAATTTTTTGATAATTTGATAAAATCTCTTCAGCCCACTATCTCAAAATTTATTGGAGCTGGAGCTTTGAAAGTCAGTGAATACATTTGCGGTAAAAAGTAGAAGACCTGATTAACTTTAGACACAATTCAGAAAAAACCTCATGAGTTATGGCCCTTTATGACTTCGGGTATTTGTACATTATATGCTTAGCGATGCATAGCATAGCTTGAGAATCAAGTTTGCTAGGGTTTTGAAATTTCATATATTGTTACTCGTGGAAAATTACCTAAAGCGTATTTTTTACATCCGGATTGTGCACTTTGAAAGAAATTGACAAAGTAGAAGTAAAACAAAGATCAGGAATCGATTCAATTAACTTACTCCATCCATCAAAGACACCAAAGGGAAAGAAACAGAAACATTAAGCGACCAGACCATAATGGAAACCTAAACAAAGGAAGGCCATAAGGACAGTTACTTTCCCACAAAATGGCCATATGGCCATCCAAAATAAAAAGACACAAGTGATAAACACAGTAAGTAACAAACAACAACATAAATAAACCGCCATAGAAGAACCGCCATGGAACGGTCAGTGGAAAGATTTCCACTGGGGGGCTTAAATCGATTTTACGTGGCCACAATCCTCGCCCTTACTTCCGTCGCGATTTAGACAAATAGTTTGTTCAGTCCGCATGAAGGCCTCCTAACTCATCAGTGCAACATCTCCGTGAATACAAAAAATCAAAGAACCACAGAGGTGAAACAATGGTGAGGACTCGACAGCAAGAAACCACTGAAATGCTGGAGCAAAAGAAAACCAACAGTTAGACTCCGAAAACCTTGTCAGCAAAATATCTAAAAAATCTATGAGCTAGAGCCTCATATGGCATACTATTGCGTTTATATTTCGAAATAATTAAGGTGTCTAGTCATGTAACTGAATTCAACACTCGTAATAAGTTGTTAACCGCAAAACGTCTTAATGAGGGTTATCGGTATCATAAAATACGCAAAGTCTTTACAAAATTTTACAGACGTCATTCCGATCCAATTTCAAAATAAAATGTTGGACTTAAATTTCTTCTTCAACAAGGTCTATGGAACCCAAACTTTATTGTGACTTAGTATATACATTCAGAAAAAATAAATAATTGCAATGACTTCAGCACCCAATTTCGTAAAATCATTCTTCGATATAAAAAAGATTGGGTACAACATAAAAGTTATACAACAGGTTGCATCGATGGTAGTTAACCCAATCACGGATTGGAACTTTGCTTTTCTCTTTACTTGCAAGCCCGTGGGTCAGGCCTCAGATTCCATGACGGTTCCTGCGTAAAGGCTTACTGAGAATTAGAGAGAATGTAATGTTGGTTTGTGCCTGATGCTCTGTCTCTGGTCGGGTCGATCGGAGTCCAACTGTTGGTTTTCTTTTGCTCCAGCAATTCAGTGGTTTCTTGTTGTCGAATTATCACCATTGTTTCATCTCTGTGGTTGTTTGATTTATCTGTTCACGGGTATGTTGCACTTACGAGTTAGGAGTTATTTTTGTTATGGTTTTTCTTTGAGTGTGTGTTTCGCTTCTAATATTTTGTTTTGGATAGCAAGTGTGCCATTTTGGGGGAAAGTAACTGTCCTTTTGGCTTTCCGATATTGATGATTCCATTAGGGTTTAGTAATTTCTGTTTGTGTTTCTTTCCCGTTGGTGCCACTGCTGGAAGCTGTGGGTTAATTGTATCGATTCCTGATCATTGCCTTTACTTTTATTTTGAAAGTTCGTGAATATATTCGTGGTGATTAATAGATGATCGAATAACCTTTTGACTCAATTTAGAAAAATGCTTCATGGTGTATGGCCCTTTGTCACTTTGGGTATTTGTACATTGAATTCTTTGTGATGCATAGCATAACGTGAGAATCAAGTTTACAAGGGTTTTGAAGTTTCATATATGGATTCCTCGTGGAAAATTAGCTGACGCATATTTTCTTTCTCATCCGGATTATGCCCCTTTGAAGAGTTATTGCCCTTTGAAAAAAAAATGATAAATTTTGTCAGGTGAACATCTAAAAAACTATAAGAGCTAGAGCCTTGAAAGTTTGTGAATAGATTTGTGGTGATGAGTACATGACCTGATAAACTTTGGACTTAATTCTCGGTTACGGTTATGAATTATGCCCTTTTTTCACTCTGGGTATTTGTACATTGTATGCTCTGTGTTTCTGTTTTGAAGCACGTTATTTAAAAATGTTTAAAATGTTGCCTAGAAACTTGACAGGCTGATAGGGTATTACTAGTACATGGCCTGATTATCATTTGAAAAAAACTCAAATTTTCTTTGGCAATGACCCTTTGGAAAAATTAGGTATTAAGGGGCAAGGATATAGTTATGGGCATTGTGTTTTACAAACACCATTTCTAGTTGTTGTTGTTTTGACTCACTTGTGAGCTAGGATGTCTGGATGTGTATGCCTTTATTGTCGACTCTGTGCCTGTGCTGCATTGGAATTAAGGGCGGACGATTAAAGAAATTTCATAACTTTCAGAGATGAACTTCTCAGGTAAGTATTTTCAATACTTGACGCCGGAATGCCTTTGTTCCTTTGCAACATTTTGGGTTATATTAGTTGGCTTAATGCTGTTGGCGTACGCATTTTTTGCTTGTGTTTGTATGTGCGTATGTAACAACTACATGTTACAGCAAGAAAAACACAAAAATTGGTGTTAGCTATTAAGTAATTTAAAATAGGATACATACAGACACATTAATGTCGTCCCCGTAAAATAGCGTCCCAACTCTAGTCCATCCGAAGTACTGCATCATCTTAATACGAAGAGGATTTAGGCTGTCAAATATCTGATTCACTTTGAACATGGTTGAAAATATTTCTCGGTCGATCGTTGACGATGTAGTGGCAATATAAGACAGCTTAAAAAGAAAGAGGGAAATGATGTTTTTAGCCAAAAATGAGATAAAAATAACCAAACAATCTGAAACTCATGCTCCTTGGCATACTGTAATTACATGTCATATGTTTATTTTTTCCGTCATAGCACTTTAATTCTGTACAATTCTAACTGTGACAGAGCTAGTTCAGAAATTAGACACAAAAGTCTTATTCGTTGGTAAACAATGCACATAGTGTTGCCGCCAATCTAAACATATAATTTCTGGAAATATCTGATTCTAGAATACACATTTCCTCTATACATTGACTTTGCAGTAGATAGTGATGAAAGTATGTAAAAAAGAAGTGGAGGCAATGATCAGGAATTTATGAATTCTGCAAGCACTGGTTAAAACGGAAGAGATACGTTATCTAATTTTAGAGACACAAAACAAATAAAAATCAAAAATGAGTTCCTTTAAGAGCAATGAAAACATTCATAAGAAAGAAGATGGGTCATACTACGAAGTTTCGGCTAATAAAGCCTCATCATTGACCCTGTAATGATCCGGCAAAGAAAGCCAGAGGAAACATACTGCAATTTTGCGAATTTCGAATAGGCAGTAGCTTCAAAGACTGATATAAATCAATATGGGGATCAAATAATTAAAAACCTGTCTAGAATATGAGTATAAACCAATAACTTATTTCCGATTTCTCAGAATATTCACGCTGATCTCAAAGGACCAAAAGTAAAATATAAACTGCACTATGGTTGATGTACGGGGAGACGTTTTACGGCTGCCACACGGCACAACACCAGCTGCAGTAAGGCAAATAAAAATCAAAAATGAGTTCCTTTAAGAGCAATGAAAACATTCATAAGAAAGAAGATGGGTCATACTACGTAGTTTCGGCTAATAAAGCCTCATCAGTGACCCTGTAATGATCCGGCAAAGAAAGCCAGAGGAAACATACTGCAATTTTGCGAATTTCGAATAGGAAGTCGCTTCAAAGACTGATATAAATCAATATGGGGTCCAAATAATTAAAAACCTGTCTAGAATATGAGTATAAACCAATAACTTATTTCCGATTTCTCAGAATATTCACGCTGATCTCAAAGGACCAAAAGTAAAATATAAACCGCACTATGGTTGATGTACGGCTGAGGTTAGGCTGAGGTTCTCGAAGCTTTTCATTCAACTTCTATATATCTGGAATCAATCACTATATATACTATTTATTCGAAGTCTTATACTGATGAGTTAGCAAATTCTTCATGTGGAATGAACAAATTGATTGTGTCAACCGCGGTAGAACTTAGGGCGAGAGTTTATTGACCGCCTTCACCCTACCCCCTAAATTTATACTCCATTCCAAGGCGGTGATTCAGTTGCTTGTCATCATTGTCTGTCTTTGCATATGTATCTCCGTAGTTGTTTTATTTTATGTCATTTTAAATTATGGGCAACTGAATAACAATATTTATCCCCCTGAACTAAAACTGAATAGGGCTAATTCTTCGGATACGGTCGCACCCTTTTTAGATATCGATCTCTCCGTCTCCTTTGTTTAGGTTTCCATTATGGTCTGGTCGCTTAATGTTTGTATTTCTTTCCCTTTGGTGTCTTTTATGGGTGGAGTAAGTTAATTGTATCAATTCCTGATCTTTGTTTTACTTCTACTCCTAATAGAATACTCTTATCTAAGATATACGACAAACGGGATGACTTCGACATTAATATTGTAAATTTCCCGTTCTTAGACGGGGATTTCCCCCGTTCTCCTTCATATGGAGTATATATTTCTCTAATGGTTTCGCTGCAATTTCAACTCATGTTGATGATTTTAATAATCGGAATTAACTTCTTACTGCTAAGCAGTATCATAAACGTAGGCAAGCATTTTCTAAATTTCATCGACGGTACTTTAAACTAGTTGAAAAGTACAAAGCTAATTTGAAAACACTTTTGCAACAGGGCATTTCAGAAACAGAGTTTATGGAGATTTGTTATATAAGAATCGATTGTAAAGGATAATTAAACGTCATAAAATAATGAGGTACAATATAATTGTGATGCGACAGACAACATGCCTAGTTTTTAATCCAGTCATTGTTGATAACCATTCTCCCCCCTTTCTTTGCACGACGGGGTGTAATATATATGTATCGTTGACGGCCCAAACTGAAACCTTTATATTTTAATTTTATTGGTGGATAGTGTCTGATGATTTGTCTTTGGCTCGACTCTTCACGGTCTATCTGGTGGTTTTCTTTAACTCCAGCTTACAGTGAGTGGAACAAGCTACGAGCCCTCATCTTTAAGTCATCACAGTTTTTCAATTTGATTTGTATTTCCGTTTGTATGTTATTCTTTGATGGTCTATTCATTGAGTTAGTAAAAAGGGGGACCACTTATAATATTTGAACCTAGAGTGAAGGTTGGGCCCAGAGAATCGATATAAACTCCTCAGTGGTTCTCGCTACTGACTGTCCTAAGGCGGTGGTTCGAATGTTGTTTATTTTAATGTGGCTATTCAAGGCGGTCCTTCTGTCGCGGTTTACTTTTGTTGTGGTTTGTCATTGAGTGTTTGTATGTTTCCATTAAGGTCTGTTGTTTCATGTTTGAGTTTCTTTCCCTTTGGTGTCTCTGGCGGGAGCTGTGGGTTAATTGTATCGTTTCCTGATCATTGCCTTCACTTCTATTGTCGGATTTTCCGACGGGGCTCGTCATGTTGTATGTGCTTGTGGTTGTGTATGATTATTTATTTACTTTTTATTAATTGTGCCTGTTGCACCTGGATCATCTCTTATGTCGGCTTTTAGTGGTCTAAATCTCTTCGGCAATACGGTCTATCGGAACCTGAATTTTATGGCAACTTTGCTTCCCTCTTTAATTGCACGCCGGTGGGTCGGGCCTCAGATTCTATGACGGTTCCAACGTAAAGGCTTATTGAGAATGAGAGAGATCAAATTCAAGGTTATGTTGGTTGGTGCCTGATGCTCTGTCTCTGGTCGGGCCAATCGGAGTCTAACTGTTGGTTTTCTTTTGCTACAGCATTTCAGTGGTTTCTCGCTGTCGAGTCCTCACCGTTGTCTCACCTCTGTGATTTTGATTATTTGTGTTCACGGAGATGTTGCACTGATGAGTTAGGAGGCCTTCATGCGGACTGAACAAATTATTTGTCTAAATCGCGACGGAAGTAAGGGCGAGGATTGTGGCCACGTTAAATCGATTTAAGCCCCAAAGTGGAAATCTTTCCACTGACCGTTCCAAGGCGGTTCTTCTGTGGCGATTTATTGATGCTGTCGTTTG
This sequence comes from Lucinisca nassula, assembly GCA_963580285.1. Lineage (NCBI taxonomy): Eukaryota > Metazoa > Mollusca > Bivalvia > Lucinida > Lucinidae > Lucinisca > Lucinisca nassula. Next base: position 329,093 of record OY757021.1, read on the forward strand.
TTACTTACTGTGTGTATCACTTGTGTCTTTTTATTTTGGATGGCCATATGGCCATTTTGTGGGAAAGTAACTGTCCTTATGGCCTTCCTTTGTTTAGGTTTCCATTATGGTCTGGTCGCTTAATGTTTGTGTTGCTTTCCCTTTGGTGTCTTTGATGGGTAGAGTAAGTTAATTTTATCGATTCCTGATCTTTGTTTTACTTCTACTTTTAATATTATCGAAGATATACAACGTACGGGATGATCGTGATCTGCCAAAGTGCTTCTGTCAAAAATTTTGTAAAGTAAAAGTAAAACAAAGATCAGGAATTGATACAATTAACTTACTCCATCCATAAAAGACACCAAAGGGAAAGAAATACAAACATTAAGCGACCAGACCATAATGGAAAACCTAAACAAAGGAAGGCCATATGGGCAGTTACTTTCCCACAAAATGGCCATATGGCCATCCAAAATTAAAAGACACAAGTGATACACACAGTAAGTAACAAACAACAACATAAATAAATCGCCACAGAAGAGCCGCCTTGGAACGGTCAGTGGAAGATTTCCACTGGGGGGCTTAAATCGATTTTACGTGGCCACAATCCTCGCCCTTACTTCCGTCGCGATTTAGACAAATAATTTGTTCAGTCCGCATGAAGGCCTCCTAACTCTTTAACTCTACTAAAGCTTTAATAAGGTTCTGTATATATTCTAAGTAGAAGTGAAGGCAATGAACAGGAATCGATACAATTAATCCAAACCTCCCATCAGAGACACCAAAGGGGATGAAAAACAAACATGAAATAAATAAACCGTAATGGAAACATCAATAGCAAAAGGATAGTTACTGACCCATGAAATGGCCATCCAAAACAATACAATAAATGCGACACACACATTAAAAAAAAAACTATAACAAAAATAAACCGCGACAGCAGAACCGCCCTGGATTGGTCAGTGGAAAGTATTTCATCGGAGGGTGGGGGGGGGGGGGCTTAAATCGATTTTAAGCTGCCGCCATACACGCCCTTACCTTAATCGAGATATAGGCAAATAATTTGTTCATTCCTCATGAAGACATCCTAAATCATCAGTGCAACATCTCCGATAACATAAAAATCAAACAACCACGTAAATATACCAATAGTGAGGACTCAACAGCAAACAAACACTGTAATGCTGGAGCAAAAGAAAACAATAAAATTTACTCCATGATTGTTTTTGTTTCTTATTGAAAAATTGAAACCATTCGCAGCTTTGTTTCTTGCGAGGAAATATATTTTGCATTTTGCCCATCATGCATATTTAAGCTATTTTTCTATTTGAAATTCTGGACATTCAATGGCAAATCTCCATTTGTTTTATTAAAAAAAAGATTAGACAAAGTTAAAATATAGACCCGAACAGATGCTAAACATAGAAGCTAGGTGTAAGACATACGTGTAAAACGTCGTACGAAGGTGTAATCTGTCCAACAACTGTAAGCTCAGATGATAATGACGGTCCCAGGACCGCAACAATTGGTGGTCCCTCAGTCATGAGTTCAAATAGACGTCGAGCAGCTATCCCACTGTTACCCTGAAATAAAAAAGGACACATACACTTATTGGATATTGTGTGTCTACAAAATGTGATGGTAATGTCAGCTGGTTTATGGAAAAAGAAATGAAGATCAGTTTTATTTATCTGAAGATAAAGGGACTTCACATTTTGAAGAATAATAACTTGTCAAATAAATGAAAAGGATTGACTTTTGAAGCAAAGAATACATATAAGGATGAAAAGTAGAAGTAAAACAAAGATCAGGAATCGATACAATAAACTTACTCCACCAATCAAAGACACCAAGGGGAAAGAAACACAAACATGAAGCGACCAGACCATAATGGAAACCTAAACAAAGGATGGCCACAAGGACAGTTACTTTCCCACAAAATGGCCCAATGGCCACCCAAAATAAAAAGACACAAGTGATACACACAGTAAGTAGTAACAAACAACAACATAAATAAACCGCCACAGAAGAATTGCCTTGGAACGGTCAGTGGAAAGAATTCCACTGGGGGGTTTAAATCGATTTTACATGGCCATAATCCTCGCCCTTACCTCTGTCGCGGTATACACTTATTTTGTTTAGTCCGCATGAAGGCTTCCTAACTCATCAGTGTAACATCTCCGAGAACATACAAATCAAAAAACTACAGAGATGAAACAATGTTGAGGACTCGACAGCATACAACAACAGAATTACTGGAGCAAAAGAAAACCAACAGTTAGACTCCGAGGGGCCCGACCAAAGACGGAAAACTCGGAAACTCTATCTATCTATCTATCTTCTTATACTGAGTCGGTCATATTTGGCCATTACCTCAGTTGGGTGCGTAGCTAAATTTAGAATTTAGCTGAAAAAAATAAGAAAAAAGAGAAGTCACTGGATGAGTCCTTAAAACTATTTACAATCTGAATAACAGAGGTATACTAAAACGCATACCTCTGAGTCTCAATCTTACACTGTATGGGCTTTGAACTCCTCTGCAGTCTTAGCATTCACCACAGAAGAGGGAAGACTATTCCACTGGGGAATAGTCCTAGGGAAGAAGGAATTTTTCAGGGCATCACTGTAGGACTGGTACCTGTGATACTGTGAGTTGTTTACTTTTGATGCCCTTGTTCGAGTTGAAACTGTCACAGGGGTCAAGTATTTATCTTCATTAACGGCCACTGTACCTGAATGTATCTTATAGAAGAAGGTTAAAGAGGACCGCTCACGACGGGCCTCTAGGGACGGCCATTCTAGCTCGTTAAGCATGTCACCGACGCTGCTTCTATTGCGCCATCGTCGGCAGGTCCATCGAGCAGCTGTCCTCTGCACCTTCTCCACCTGCTGAATCTGAGTTTTAACATAGGGATGCCAAATGGGTGATGCATATTCTAGCTGAGGGCGAACCAATATTTTATATGCAACATCCTTTGTCTGCCTAGGTGCAAAAGCCAAGTTTCGTCTAAGAAATCCTAAAGTCCTAGTTGCTTTTGATGTAATTTCTGAAACGTGTTGACCCCAATCAAGATCATCAGTGATGGTGATACCAAGATATTTGGCGGATTGAACCTGCTCCAAGATTTGCTGGTGTAGTTTATAGTCAAACTTAATTTGTTTGTCAGGAGGGTGTCGCGACACCCTCATTGAATGACATTTGGCCACATTGAACTTCATCTGCCAATCGGCCTCCCACTGTGCTAGTTGATTCAGGTCATCTTGTAGAATAAGACAGTCAGAAGAAGAATATATATTCCTATAAAGGACACAATCATCAGCAAACAAACGGACAGATGACCTGATGTTATCAGGGAGATCCATAATGAATACCAAGAAAAGGACCGGTCCAAGGACCGAACCTTGGGGGACACCAGATAAAACAGGGACTGGATCAGACGCTTGGCCATCAAGTACAACTTGTTGTGAGCGCCCTGAGAGCCATGAGCTAATCCACCTGTGTGTGGATCCTCTTATCCCATAGTAATCCAATTTATACAATAGCCTCCTGTGAGGTACCTTGTCAAAGGCCTTAGCGAAGTCCATGATAATCAAGTCAGTCTGTTTGTGGCCACGGTTTGTGGCCCCATCCAGATTGCTCACAATGTCATGGTAAAACTGAACTAATTGAGTTTCGCAAGACCTTTGACTTCGGAAACCATGTTGACAGTCAGCAAGAATGCTCTCAGAGGCTAGGTGCTTGTTGATGTTACTAACTATTATATGCTCCAGGGTTTTGCAACAGATGCATGTTAGCGACACTGGTCTATAATTTGCCGCATCGTATTTTTCTCCTTTTTTATAGACCGGGGTAACATTAGCTTGTCGCCAGTCATCTGGTACAGTGCCCTGGGCGAGTGATTCATTGAAGATAAAGGCCAGCACAGGTGAAATTTCAGCACCACATTCTTTAAGCACCCTGGCTTTCAGGTCATCCGGCCCAGATGCCTTATGTATTTTGAGCTTACCTAACAGTTTGGCGACCCCGTTTGGGTCAACTATTATGTCCCCCATTGAGGGGAACTGACTATTACCTTTAGTTGGTAGCTCACCATCAGTTTCACGCGTAAATGCAGATTGAAACTGTTTGTTACATATGTTGGCCTTATCGCGCGAATCTGTTTTGAGAATACCGTTATCTCTTAACGAAGTGATCCCAAAAGCTTCCTTTTTCAGGGACTTTACGAATGACCAAAACTTTTTTACTTTACCATTCTTCTGGGGACTGTCGGGATCTGTATTATCATCCTCAAAGGTGAAGATGCTGGAAACATGCTTCCAATATGCATCTCTTATTACCTTTTGTACATGTGCTCTGAACCGTTTGTAATGGCTCTTAACGTCAGGGCTACTAGACTTACGAGCACGAAAGTACATTCGATTGCGTCTTCTAATTAGATGCTTGATCGTGTTGTCGATCCAAGGCGCACTATGCTTTGTTTTGGTCATTTTCGTTGGAATAAACCTTTCCATAGCCGCAGTTAATTCGGTCTTAAAATTGACCCACATGTCGTTAACTGACATGTGCGAAAGGTCAGAGGAAAGGAACGAATCTCTAAATCGCGCCATATGGTCTCGCAGACCATCCATATCCGCACGTTTATATAGATATATTTTACGCGGGGCTTGTCTGATTCGTTTTGCTTTTATGTCGTATTCAATAAGGACTATGTCGTGATCGGCTTTGCCGATCGGGGGCATCCCCTTAACTCGATTAACTGGGGATAGGGAATTTGTAAATAATAGATCGAGGGTCTTTTCTTGACGGGTGGGTATATTAATTACTTGGGCTAGGCAGTGTTCTTTGATTATATCTAAAAGCTGTTGCTGTGTCTGCCTTTTAGATACTCGGTTTTATTGAGCTTCTTCATAAACAGCACTGTTGTCTGCAAGGCTGAATACACCTCCTCCCCCACTAGCATCGATTCCATTGGTACTCGGTTTTTAAATAACTCGCAATGGACTCGATGCATCCAAAGAAAATAAAAATAAATAAAAATATATTCTGCACTATGATGAAGTACGGGGAGGCTACATCAGAATCGTAGCTCAAAAATAAAAGAATGACTAAGCATAACAGGTTTTCATTTTTTTAATGTGTTCTTTCTTCCTAAATAAACCTTTAAAGTTTTATTTTAATTACAGTGGGGTTATTAACTCTCTTTCTCTTATGGATCGGAATAAAAAAGTATCACATTTGACAGAAAAAAATCACTTGGGAAAAGCCATGAGCAAAGACCACAGCCGTCTTAAGCACCAATATAAGCAAAAGACTTGATCACAGAAACACAACTTGGGGAGATGAAGTCACACACAGAAACACAACTTGGGGAGATGAAGTCACACACAGAAACACAATTTGGGGAGATCAAGTCACACACAGAAACACAACTTGGGGAGATCAAGTCACACACAGAAACACATTCCATGTACCAAGACTATAATGCCAATTAATAAGTAAGAAAAGATTCATTGGCAGGGCCAAAAAATGCAGAATCATATGTAATAAGAATATAACAATAACGCAGGGTAATACTCTGGACATATACGATCAGATGCCAACCTTCCTGAAATATTAAGGATGGTACAGTATGTCTAACTTAATCTCTAGTTGTTTGGAAAGTAGAGACAAAAGCGGAAAGCACTCGTTCCGTTCGCGAAGGTAACGATTACAAAAGACGGAACAAAAGCATCAGGAAACCAAGTAAGTGAAATGAACAAAATAGAAGTGGAGGAAATGATCAGGAATCGATACAATCAATCCACAGCTCCCATCAGAGACACCAAAAGGGAAAGAAACACAAACATAAAACAACAGACCTAATGGAAACATCAATAGTAGAAAGCCAAATGGACAGTAACTTTCCCACAAAATGGTCAGTAGGCTATCCAAAATAAAATAATATAAGCGACACAACCTCCCACAAACTAACCATAACTAAGATAAAGCGCAACAGAAGAACCGCCTTGGGACGGTCAGCGGAAACGAATTCCACGGGGGGGGGGGGGGGGGGGGCAACCAACAGTTAGACTCCGATGGGCCCGACCAGAGATAGAGCATCTGCACAGAGACGGGGTGCGCACATGTAGCACTTGTTATCAAACAAATGTTTTAACATTATGTCCACTTTCAAAAACATTTTTTTTTTGGTAAATATCCATAACAATGCAAAGTTTTACACTAACGGTCTGTTTTATTTGTTACATTGCCCCTACTCACGGTGTCATTTGGCGGGGCTGTAATATTTGTTAGATTGTCCCTACTCACGGTGTCATTGGGCGGGGCTGTAATATTTGTTAGATTGCCCCTACTCACGGTGTCATTGGGCAGGGCTGTAATATTTGATAGATTGCCCATACTCACGGTGTCATTGGGCGGGGCTGTAATATTTGTTAGATTGCCCCTACCCACGGTGTCATTGGGCGAGGCTGTAATATTTGTTAGATTGCCCCTACTCACAGTGTCATCGGGCGGGGCTGTAATATTTGTTAGATTGCCCCTACTCACGGTGTCATTGGGCGGGGCTGTAATATTTGTTAGATTGCCCCTACTCATGGTGTCATTGGGCGGGGCTGTAATATTTGTTATATTGCCCCTACTCACGGTGTCATTGGGCGGGGCTGTAATATTTGTTAAATTGGTCTTCATCTCGATGCCATTTGGGGATGTGGCTGTAATATTTGGTAAAATGGTTTTACTCGATGTGTCATTTAGCTTGGGGTGAAATATTTTGTTGAATTTATGTTCCTGTCATTGCGTTTGATCGGGACTATAATATTTGTTAAAATTGTGTTCCGATTGTAATCATGTCAGTGTGACTGGATGTGTCAGTGATAATTGTTAAATTTGTCTTTCTGAAGGTGCCATTGGGTTGGGCTGCAATATTTATTATTTGTTTAATTGCCCCTTCTCCAGGTGTCATCCAACGGGACTATAATATTTGCAAGACATAAGGTTTTGCTGCAATATTTGACTCTACTTCTGGTGTCATTAACGGGGACTATTATAATTATAAAGTTGACCAACCTTTCGATGCAATTTGGTATGGGTTTTGATATTTGTTAGATTGTTCTTCTTTTGATGTCATTGGACGGGACTTTATCATATGACGTCGCGCCTGAGAGTGTAATAACGCCATGTAATATTTTTGATAATCCACTAGTGGATTAAATATGCAAATTAGCTAGATACGTCCCGTAACGTTACAGGTACGACGTCATTAAGGACGTGACGTTTACTAACGGCGGAATATTGACATTTTTGTAACAATCGTGAATAAAATGCGTTTTAAATGTCATATGATAAATGGAATCTTGCATTCGTGCTCATGTATTATTGAATTTATTAAACTCGTTGAGGAAAATTGATAAAATACTCGGCAAAGCCTCGCATTTTATCCCTTTTCCTCAACTCGTTTAATAAATTCAATAATACATGAGCACTTATGTAAGATCCTCTATATAATATTTGGCTAAATTGATCTTCCTGTCGTTGCTGTTAGTATGGACTGTACTATTTGGTAGATACCTGTACAACTCGATGCCATAATGTGGGGCTGTAATATTTGTTTAATTGGTCTTCCTCTCGATGTTATTGGGTGGATGTCATATTTGATAGATTAGTCTTCCTCTCGGTTTCATCCGGCTGGGTGTATATCTGGTTGATTACTGTTTATGTCGGCGCCAGGTGGTGGGCCTGATGCTTTGTCCTTGGCTTGACTCTTCATGGTCTACCTGGTGGTTTTCTTTAGCTCTGGCTTTCAGAGTATGGAACAAACCACGAGTCATCATCTTTGTGTCATCACATTTATTTAATTTGATTTGTATTTTAGTCTGTTCTAATTTGTATGTTATTTTGTAATGGTTCATTGGTTGAGTTAGTCATCTTCAGGTGGACGGACTATTTTGTGTGTTGTAAATAAAATTAGCACCTGGAGAACTGGTTCTCGCTAATGACCGTCCTAAGGCAGCGGTTCTGATGTTGTTTATTGAGGCTTTTCTTTTCATGTTGAAAGTGTTTATGGTTGTATATTATTATAATCATTATTTGATTTTTATTTCCTGTGCCTGTTGAATCTTGATCACCTCATGTGGTGAAAGAGGGAGCACCGGCTTAAGCAGAACTCTGTTTTCAAAATGATTCGAAATGTACTCAATGATCCAAAAGGACCAGAAAATATAGTCTGCACTATGGTGATGTACGAGGAGACTTTTAACGGCCGCCACACGGCACAACACCAGCTGCAGTAAAGATAAATATGTTTTGAATATTTTGTTCCCTTGGAAGCAACGTATACACCAAATAAACAAAAATAGCAAACTCGGTTTTATTGAGTCTCTTCATGACCAGTATTGAAATATGCAACACCGGTCACGCCCTCTAGCACCGGCTTTAGTAGAACTGTATTTTCGAAATGATTCGTTTGTGCTTTTGCGATTCGTTTATTTCCTGTTTTGTCTTCCTCATTGTCAGTTACTTTTCATTTTAGTGGTAGGCTGCAATCTTTTATTGTGGCTTTTCCTTTTCAATATTTCTATAATGTTTTGAATATTGTTTTAAATTGGTCGTCTACTCGGTGCAATACGTCGGGGCTGGAATATTTGGTAGATTCCTCTTCATCTTGGTACAATGGGACGGTGCTATTACTTTTTTTAAATTGGTCTTACCTATGATGCAATTTTGTGGGGGTTCTATATTTGTACGATAGGTGTTCATTTTGGTGCCATTTGGTTTGGGACGGGTGCATTCTTAGATTTTGGCCTTTCCTGAGTGACCTTTTCTTACTAGTTTGGTTGTTATATTTTTAATTGGTTTTCCTCTCGATACAATAGGGCGTGGCTGTAATATTTGGTAGATCCTTGTTCATCTATGTTTCATTGGGCGTAGATATGTGTTAGATTGCTATTCTCGATGTCATTGGGTTGGAGTCTACTGTGTAATTGATTGGTAATCTTCTCGGTACCTTTTGTTAAGGTTGTAATATTTGTTATATTCCTCTTTATCTCACTGCCATGGGGCGGAGATGTAATATTTAGTTAAGGTTGTTCCTTGGCATCATCGTTGTTTTGTGTATTACATTCTTAGGTAATGCACTTTCAGTCAGCGCGAATCTCATGATGATAACAAATCGATGTATTATTTCATGCTGTAGTGCATTTCAAAAAACATTGCGATACTGTTTCTTATTTCGGAACCCAACGAAGGTTGTGGTTCATTGTGCATTTTTTGATGAAAAATAAAATAATAAGATTCATGTTAAATAGAAAGGTAATCCTTCGGATGCAAGGACGACAACACAAAACTGAAAACTGTGGAGTGTACAAGATTTTTTTCAGGGCCAGACTAGCTAGCAGTGACCACCAAACAATATCAAAACTCCGCAATGGAATCAATGATCAAGGACTGGAAAAAGTAATGCACCCTGCAATCCTACTGTTTGATTTTCTCTATTTAAAGCCGGCCAATAAAATTGACATTTAAATATGGTTAAGAATGATAGGGGCCGGTTGTTTATGTTCAACAGGCAGAATGCCTGGTTGTCAACACTTTAATATTAAACAACTTATGCATTGTTTCTGATCGAGCCCATCTTTTGCTCCAGCATTTCAGTGGTTTCTTGCTGTCGAGACCTCATCGTTGTTTCAACTCTGTGGTTGTTCGATTTTTGTGTTAACGGGGATGTTGCACTGATGAGTTGGAAGGCATTCATGTGGACAGAACAAATTATTTGTCTAAATCGCGACGGAAGTAAGGGCGAGGATTGTGGCTACGTAAAATCGATTAAGCCCCCAGTGGAATTCGTGTCACTGACCGTTCCAAGGCGGTTCTTCTGTCGCGGTTTATTTTTGTTATGGTTTGTCTTTGGGTGTTTGTATCGCTTGTATTATTTTGATAGCCAGTTGGCCATTTAGTGGGAAATTAACTAGCCTTTTGGCATTCCGCTGTTGATGTTTCCATTAGGTTCTGTTGTTTCATGTTTGTGTTTCTTTCCCTTTGCTGTCTCTGATGGGAGCTGTAGGTTAATTGTATCAATTCCTGATCATTGCCTTCACTTCTGTTTTGTTCAATCTTTAGAATAGAAGTGAATAACCCACTAAAGAAGAACCGCATTGGAACCGCCAGTAAAAGAAAACACTGGTGGGGGAGCTTAAATAGAATTTTCGTGGCCACAATCCTCGCCCTAGAGTTCTGTCGTAGTTTAGACAAATAATTTCTTCCGTCCGCATGAAGGATTTCTATCTCATCAGTGCAACATCTCCGAGAACATAACGATCACACGAATATATAGATGAAACAACGATGAGGACTCGACAGCATGAAATAACTGTAATGCTGGAGCAAAAGACAACAAACAATTGGACTCCGGTGGGTTCGACAAGAGGCAGAGCATCAATCACCAACCAATATAACATTTATGTTGTACCCAATCTTTTTATATCGAAGACTTATTTTACGAAATTGTGTACTGAAATTATTATAAACATACATTTTTTCTGACTTTATATACTAAGTCACCATAAAATTCAACTTCTGACAGGGCTTGTTTCCAAGGCCAGTAATTTTTATGACCGTTCCAAGTGGGTGCTTTTGCTGTGGTTCCTTCATGTTTTGTATTGGTGGTTCTGATTATTTCCATAATCATATATGATTCTGATTCTTCCCGTTTTTTGGTTGTTCATTTTTAGATATGTTTGTCCTTCCAGTGTAATGTTGGTCAAGTTGGTGATTCTGATTCTTTCCTGTCTTATGTATATTGTTCCTTTTGAGTTAGGTTTGGATATTCTGAGACATCACCTGTTTGGGAAAGAGCTGCTGACTCGGTTTACCTGTTGTCCGTTTTGTTTAGTGTCGTCACTCCATGAGTTGACTTCTTTCCCTAGTGATACTGTGGGAAGAATTTAGGATCTGACTGTATCAGTTCCTGATGGTTTCTTTTTTATTTTTATATCTGCACATTTTGGTTGTGGAGTTGTGAAGGCCGTAAAACGTTTTCCCGTACATCCATGTTTTAAGCCCTTATTAACCCAATCCTAATTGACTGACCTCAATCTTTAGGGATTGTTATTCAATTATTACCACCAGTCTGTCTCATGATATTTCACCCAACTGATACTGTACTGAAGGTCATCAGTTGACCCAAATTCGTATCTCGTATAATTGTCGCTTGCTATTGTTTCTTTAGCCTTTCAATAGATTTAGAATTTGTTCTGGGTGCTCGTTATACCATTCATGAGCACCCGGTTCTTCAGGCATTCTGCTTTATCTATATCCGGCATGGATATCGCTTTTCTCTTGACGGTATCACCACATTACATTCACAAATGACTTTGACGTTTTTAAACAATTACGAAATAACTAAACTCCACATAGGTTGCATTCTGTGTCTATTTTGCGGATTCCACATTATAACAATACTTTCTGAAATCTAAACCCTTTAGTCAGAATAACAAGCTTGAATCTTTCTTCTGCATCTACAGTTAATTTACATGGTTTACCTAATGCTAATGCCCTTCGCTTTAACCTTAGGATAAGTTTATCACCGCTGAAATCACCAGCTCTGCACAAATACTTTAATCCATTCAGCAACCTGGAATGTATCCTAATATTTCTAAGTGCAATGCCAAGAAGTGTATTGTTGTAAGCATTTAACGACAAAATCTATCATTATCTCATCAATTAGAAGTCGCAAATTTTAGTCATCAATAGTTCGGAAATGGACGGAAAATCTTCAAATTGTAACATGCAGTATGTCGGACAGACTACACGTGCATTAAAACACGATTTGGTGAGCATTTTCGTAGAGTCAATAAGCCTAAACAATTTAATACCTCTCTTTATCAACATTTTAAACTCAATGGTCATTCTCTTCGTTATGTTACTGTACACTGTACAGCCAGTGGGAAAAGTAACCTATGATCAATACGCTATAAGTAAGCTATCAAAAACACCAAATTGCATGAAATTGAATTAAATGGATTGGGTTATTACAATCATCTTTTTCACTGGGATTAAACGATAATATCTATCGAAAAGGAATATTTCTAGGATGCCAGATTTTTCCACCCTTTACACTACATTTCCTCATAATCTTATAAAAGAAAACCCTTAATGATTTAATTGAATGGACATTTCATCGGGAAGACTCCCTCTATCTTGCATGTAATGTAAGAAATGCTTTTTTCACTTCTGAAGAGCATGAAAATTATACTTTATGGTCTTTTCAGAAAGTGTGTGAAGCTCTCACCTTTCTACTCGACAATATTTATATAAGTTTTGGTACTAAGTTATTTAGACAAGTTGTGGGTATTCCGATGGGTACTAATTGCGCACCTCTTGTGGCTGATCTGTTTTTGTTTTGTTATGAGAGAGACTTCATGATGTCCCTTTCTGCTGAAAACCAATCTGAAATCAATAAAGCTTTTAGCTCGACTTCTAAATATTTGGATGATTTATTAAATATTGACAATACCTATTTCGATGGTTTGATCAGTAAAATTTACCCCCCCCCCCCAAGTACTTCAGTTAAATAAAGCACATTATTCGGATACATCTATCTATCTTTCCACTTCTATTTTGTTTCTAGCAAAAGTTATGATAAACGCGATGATTGTGATTTTGAGATTGTAAATTTTCCTCTTTTAGATGGTGATGTTCCTCGTGCGCCATCCTATGGCGTTTATATTTCGCAATTGATTCGATTTGCCAGAGTGTGTAGTCATGTAACTGAAATCAACACTCGTAATAAATTGTTAACTGCTAAACTTCTTATTCAGGGTTATCGGTATCATAAACTTCGCAAAGCCTTTCCAAAATTTTATAGACGTCATTCTGATTTAATTTCAAAATACAATATTGGACTTAAATCTCTTCTGCAACAAGGTCTATCGGAATCCGCATTTCATGGTGACACTCTGGCAAATCGAATTAATTGCGAAATATAAATGTCATAGCATGCCGCACGAGGAATATCACCATCCAAAAAAGGAACATTTACAATCCCAAAATGAAAAGAGAATGGAAAACTAACATTTTTTAATCAATTGATAAAAGTATTGGATTTTATTCTCAAAATACTAATCTTTTACCGCCTGAACCTAAATCTACTGTCCGTCATTTGAAGCAGGGTATCCAAGGTTTTAATGGGAAGTGCGTTTTATTTCAAGCAGATAATGATGCTTATAATGTCGTGGTCGTTTGCATTTTATTAACATTTCAAAACAGAAACTAAATGGTAATTTGACCTACGAACATACTTCACTGATGAGGCCTTATTAGCCGAAACTACGTAGTGTGACCCATCTTCTTTCTTATGAATACTTTCATTGCTCTTAAAGGAACTCATTTTTGATTTATATTTGCCTTCACTGCAGCTGGTGTTGTGCCGTGTGGCGGCCGTAAAACGTCTCCCTGTACATCAACCATAGTGCAGTTTATATTTTACTTTTGGTCCTTTGAGATCAGCGTGAATATTCTGAGAAATCAGAAATAAATTGTTGGTTTAGACTCACATTCTAGACAGGTTTTTAATTATTTGGACCCCAGTTTGAGTTATATCAGTCTTTGAATCGACTGCCTATTCGAAATTCGCAAAATTTCAGTATGTTTCCTCGGGCTTTCTTTGCCGCATCATTACAGGGTCACTGATGAGGCTTTATTAGCCGAGACTACGTAGTATGACCCATCTTCTTTCTTATGAATGTTTTCATTGCTCTTAAAGGAACTCATTTTTGAGTTTTATTTATTAGACTAAATGTCTGTTGTTTATGGCCACAGAAACAAACTACCGATAAGGTTTGTGAATGTTTAAGAAGCCAGGATAAACTTCCAGCAATGTATTCGTTACCAATAAAAATCAAAAATGAGTTCCTTTAAGAGCAATGAAAACATTCATAAGAAAGAAGATGGGTCATACTACGTAGTTTCGGCAAATAAAGCCTCATCAGTGACCCTGTAATGATCCGGCAAAGAAAGCCAGAGGAAACATACTGCAATTTTGTGAAGCTTCATAAACTCCAGCACTTGTACGACTACTGAACTTTCAAAATTATTAACTTCGTGTCTCACCGCTATTAAGAATCATGTTATTAGATATGGTGAGGTAATTAATAAATTAAAGTTAAGAGGTTTTAGAGCGCCTGGTCTGTTTACATATGATTTGTTCACTCTATACACAACTTAACTCATAACTTGAAAAAGTAGAAATTACTTATTTTATTGAGAAATAGAAGTGAAAACAATGATCAGGAATAGATACGATTAACCAATACCTCCCATCAGGGACACCAAAAGGAAAGAAAAACAAACATTAAATGACTAGGCCCTAATGGAAAAATCAATAGCAGAAAGCTTAAAGAGCAGTTACTGTCCTACAAAATGGCCAATTGGCTATCCAAGACAAACAGATTTAAGCGATACACACACTCAAAGACAAACTATAACCAAAAAAACATAACCGCGACAGAAGACCCGCCTTGGACCGGTCAGTGAAAAGAATTTCACTGGGGGGGGGGGGGGGGTGCTTAAATCGATTTACGCTGCCGCACTCCTCGTCCTTACTTCCGTCGCGATTCAGACAAACAACCTTTTCAGTTCGCACGAAGGCTTCCAATGTCGTCATTGCAGCCTTTCCGAGAACACAAAAATAAAACAACAACAGAGATAAACCAACGGTGAGTACTCGACAGCAAGAAGCCACAGAAACGCTGGGGCAAAAGAAAACTAACAGTTAGACTCCGATGGGGCAAACCAGAGACAGAGCATCAGGCACCAACCAACATTACATAAAATTAAATTCTGATTCTCAGTAAGCCTTTACGCTGGTACCGTCATAGAATCTGAGGCCTGGCAAACCGGCGTGAAATTAAAGAGAGAAGCAAAGTTGTCCACCGTGATTGGGTTTAACTAAGTTGCATGCAGTCTGTCGTATAACATTTATGTTGTACCCAATCTTTTTATATCGAAGAATGATTTTACGAAGTTGGGTGCTGAAGTCATTGCAAGTATATTTTTTCTTAATTTATATACTTAGTCACCATAGAATTCGGGTTCCGGTAGACCTTGTTGCAGAAGAGATTTAAGTCCAACTTTGGATTTTGAAATTAAAGCACTTTTTAAAGAGGGGGCGCTAATTTCTTTGCATGCAATGACAGACGTGCCTTCCTTGCAGCAGATTCAAAACTAAAAAAAAACATGCATTTTGGTCATGTCAAACTGTGTGTGACGGTTTATTTTATCTTTTAGAGAAAATTAACGTTAGATTTGGAACAAAGTTACATAGACAAATCGAAGGTATTCCAATGGGTACAAACTGTGCTCTTCTTGCCACAGATTTATTTTTGTTTTGTTATGAACGAGATTTTATTATGTCACTTTCTAGTCAAAATCTAGCTGACGTTATTGAAGCCTTTAACTCTACATCTGGATATTTAGATGGTCATTTAATAATTGACAGCCCTTACTTTGAAGGAATGCTCAATCAAATTTTATCATCTGAGCTGCAAATAAACAAATCCAATTATTCTGATATCGAAGCCTCTTATTTGGATTTGCATTTGAACATTTCAAATTTTGTTTCAACTAAAATTTGTGATAAGCGCGATGATTTTGATTTTAATATGGTAAACTTTCCGTATTTAGATGGTGATATTCCTCGTTCGCCACGGTGTTTATATTTCGCAGCTTATTCGCTTCGCAAGTGTGTCAAGTCATGTCGCTGATTTTAACACTGTAATAAATGTTTAACTGCTAAACGGTTATTGATATCATAAATTTCGAAAAGCATTTTCTAAGTTTTATCGCCGCCACTATCAATTGATTTCTAAATTTAAGGTTGGATTATATATACATTTGCTGTAGGGGTGTCACAGCCTGAGTTTTTTTTTTTTTGGCGACGTTATATATAAATTAAGAAAAAAATTAAGACAGACCTAACTTTTCGGAACAATTTCAGAATATTATTGAACGTTACAAACGCATTGGATAGAATATAAATTCTATTTGACAGTCTGCATGCATTGTGTTTGACCAAATCACGGTCAGATATTATGCTTTCCTCTTTAGTTATACGCCGGTGGATCAGGGTTCAGACTCCATAATGGTTTTGGCTTAAAACTATTTATTAGTTGGTCGGAGCTTGAACTTCGATGCCTGTTGCTTGCTGTTGCTTTTCTTTTGCACCAGTGTTCCTGTGGCGTTATGTTCTGCACAGGATGGCCCAAACGCGTTTTACTGTCGAGCCTCATCCTTGTGTTAACTTGGCTTTAATTCTGATTTCTTTGTTTACCGAGTTGATTCGCTGATGAGTTAGATAACCTTCACGCGGACAAAACAAATTACGTTGAACCCTAGTGAAAATGAGGATTGGGATCCCGTAAAGTTAACTTAAACCCACCATTAATTATACGGCAGTTTCAAGTCGGTGCTTTTGCTGTGGTTCTTTCATGTTTTTTTTTTTTTTGTTTTTTTTTTTTTTTTTTTGGTGGTTCTAATTCTTTGTCTAATTATGTATGCTGTTAGTTTATAATTCTGATACTTTTTTGTAGTTCATATTTAGTTGCATTTGTCCTTCCGGTTTAATGTTTGTCATGCCAGATTCTTTCCCCCAGTATATTTATTGCTCCTTTTAGTTAGGTTTGGATGAACTACAGTGAAAGTGAGGGTTGTGATCCCGATAAGTTAACTTAAACCACCAATATTTTTAATGACCGTTCCGTGTCGTTGCTTTAGCTGTGGTTCCTTCATGCTGTGTATTGGTGTTTCTTATTCTTTCCATATCATATATGTTGTTACGTTGATGATTCTGATTCTTCTCCCTTTTTTAGTTTGTCATTTTAGTTACGTTTGTCCTTCCCAGTTTAATGTTTGTCATGTTGGAGATTCTGATTCTTACCCCCCGCCCCCCTTATGTATATTGCTCCTTTTTAGTAAGGTTTGGATATTAACAGTACAACCTGTTTGGGAAAGAGCTGCTGACTCGGTATACCTGTTGTCTGTTTTGTGTACTATCGTCACTCCATGTTTTGACTTCTTTCCCTAGTGATATTGTTGGAAGAATTCGAGATCTGACTGTATCTGTTTCTAATCGTTTCTATTTTAATTTTATTGCAGAAGACATTTAAATCCAACACTGGATTTTGAAACTAAATCGAAATGGCGTCTATACATTTAGAAAAGGCTTTTCTGTCGCGGTTTATTTTTGTTATAGTTTGTCTTTGGATCTATGTATCGCTTATATCTTTTAGTTTTGGATAGCCAATTGGCCATTTTGTGCAGAAGTAACTGTCCCTTTGGCTTTCTGATGTTGGTAATTCCCCCAGAGTCTAGTTATTTCATGTTCGTGTAACTTTCCCTTTTGTGTCTCTGATTGGAGGTGCGGGTTAATTGTATCATTATTCCTGATCATAGCCTTTACTTTTATTATTGAACCCTGACAATAACCCTTATTAAGAAGTTTAGCAGTTTATAATTTATTACGAATTTTGAAGTCAGTTACATAACCAGACATCCTGTCAAACCGATATAATTGCGACATATAAACAACGTAGGATGCCGTACGAGGAACCTCACCGACCAAAAAGGAAAAATTACAATCATATTCAAAAGTCACAAATATGTACTATAAAATGATTATCATTTGGAAGCAAGGCATACACCACAGAACTGAAAAGTATAGAGTGTTCATGTTTTCTGGGCCAGACTAGCTATTTTCGGCCAATTAGGCCTTATCAGTGACCCTCAAATATTTTTAGAATTCCATAATGGTATCAATGTTCCCAAAGGACAAGAAATTATAAATATGTTCTATAAAAGGGTTAGGAATACATCACAAAACTGAAAAGTATAGAGTAAACATCTTTTCTGGACCAGACTAGCAAGTTTCGGCCAATTAGGCATCATCCATGACACCACTTTTGGGAAGTATGTTCTATTAAGTGTTATCCATTTAAACACCACAAAATTGTAAATTGTAAAGAGTTTTAGATTTCATATGTTATTCAAATGATAATTAAGGACATTAGAAAAAATTCAAATGATAATTAAGGCTTTTAGAATTTTGTTTCGTGAGCAGAGTGTATTTTCTTAGCACTTTAGAAGTGAAAATCGCCTCTCATTACAGTCGAAATTAGGAATGCAATTATGAGAAAATGGTCACTAACTTCCGTCAATAAGTTTTATTTAATCAATCGGTTTCCGTACTGGCCGTCCTAAATTGCATCATCTTTTCTATTGGTTAGTTTTAATGCTATTGCGGTGCGCGTCGTAATTTGTCTCTTCTTTCGGTAACTTGAAAAATAGAAGTGTAGGCAATGATCAGGAATGATACAATTAACCCACATCTCCCATCAGAGACACCCAAGGGAAAAAACACAAACATGAACTTACTAGACCTCAATGCAAAAATCAAGAGAGGAAAGACAAAAGAACAGTTACTTTTCCACAAAATAGCCAATTTGCTATCCAAAACAAAAAGTATAAGCAATACTCACACTCAAAGACAAACTATAGCCTTTATAATTGCTTTTTCGGGGTAACTATTTATTTCTATTTTCTGGGACGATCTAATTATATAGTTGGAGGCCTCAAGGCAAACAGAATGGAGAGCAGTTTTAGAAACTGATGCGAAACTTCGGCTAGTTAAAATAATTTCAACTTTTTCATAGTGTAATTTTGAAAATATTTGAGGCCTGATGAGTAGAAGTAAAACAAAGATCAGGAATTGATACAATTAACTTACTCCACCCATAAAAGACACCAAAGAGAAAGAAATACAAACATTCAGCGACCAGACCATAATGGAAACCTATACAAAGGAAGGCCATAAGGACAGTTACTTTCCCACAAAATGGCCATATGGCCATCCAAAATTAAAAGACACAAGTGATACACACAGTAAGTCACAAACAACAACATAAATAAATCGCCACAGAAGAGCCGCCTTGGAACGGTCAGTGGAAGATTTCCACTGGGGGGCTTAAAAGGATTTTACGTGGCCACAATCCTCGCCCTTACTTCTGTCGCGATTTAGACAAATAATTATTTCGGTCCGCATGAAGGCCTCCTAACTTATCTGTGCAACATCTCCGTGAACACAAATAATCAAAGCACCACAGAGGTGAGACAACGGTGAGGACTCGACAGCAAGAAACCACTGAAATGCTTGAGCAAAAGAAAACCAAGTTAGAATCCGATGGGCCCGACCAGACACAGAGCAGCAGGCACCAACCAACATTACCTTGAACTAGATCTCTCTAATTCTCAGTTAGCCTTTACGTTGGAGCCGTCATAGAATCTGAGGCCTGACCCAACGGCGTGCAATTAAAGAGGGAAGCAAAGTTGCCAACCGTGATTGGGTTAACTACCATGCATGCAGTCTGTCGTATAACATCCATGTTGTACCCAATCTTTTTATATCGAAGAATGATTTTACGAAATTGGGTGCTGAAGTCATTGCGGTTATATTTTTTTTTCTGGATTTATATACAAAGTCACCATAAAATTAGGGTTCCGATAGACCTTGTTGCAGAAGAGATTTAAGTCCAATATTGAATTTTGAAATTTAATCAGAATGGCGTCTTTAAAATTTTGAAAAGGCTTTGCGTAGTTTATGGTACCCATAACCCTGATTAAGAAGTTTAGCCATTAATAATTTATTATGAGTGTTGAACTCAGTTACATGACTACACACTCTAGAAATTCGAAATAACTGCGAAATATAAACGCCATAGGATGGCGCACGAGGAACATCACCATCCAAAAAAGGAAAATTTACAATCTCAAAATCAAAGTCATCGCGTTTATCATACCATCGAAATAGGTATTATCAATATTTAATAAATCATCTAAATATCTAGAAGTGGAGCTAAAAGCTTCAATAATTTCAGATTGGTTATCAATGGAAAGCGACAACATGAATAAAAATCAAAAATGAGTTCCTTTAAAAGCAATGAAAACATTCATAAGAAAGAAGGTGGGTCATACTACGTGGTTTCGGCTAATAAAGCCTCATCAGTGACCCTGTAATGATCCGGTAAAGAAAGCCAGAGGAAACATACTGTAATTTTGCAAATTTCGAATAGGCAGTCGATACAAAGACTGATATAAATCAAATTGGGGTCCAAAACTTTAAAAACCTGTCTAGAATATGAGTCTAAACCAAGTCTCTTTCATAACAATACAAGAAAAGATCAGCCACAAGAGGTGCGCAATTCGTACCCATCGGAATGCCCACAATTTGTCTAAATAACTTAGTACCGAATCTAATATAAATGTCGTCAAGTAGAAAGGTGAGGGCATCACACACTTTCTGACATGGCCAAAGTGTATAATTCTAATGGTCTTTAGAAGTGAAAAATGCATTTCTGACATTACATGCAAGATAGAGAGAATATTATCTGTGAAAAGTAGAAGTAAAACAAAGATCAGGAATTGATACAATTAACTTACTCTACCCATAAAAGACACCAAAGGGAAAGAAATACAAATATTAAGCGACCAGACCATAATGGAAACCTAAACCAAGAAAGGCCATAAGGACAGTTACTTTCCCACAAAATGGCCATATGGCCATCCAAAATTAAAAGACACAAGTGATACACACAGTAAGCAACAAACAACAACACAAATAAATCGCCACAGAAGAGCCGCCTTGGAACGGTCAGTGGAAGATTTCCCATTCAATTAAATCATTAAACTTTTCTTTTATAAGATTATGAGGCAGTGTAGTGTAAAGAGTGGAAAAATCGTAAGTAAACAGACTTGTGGCTGATCTGTTCTTGTATTGTTATGAAAGAGACTTCATTTTGTCGCTTTCCATTGATAACCAATCTGGAATTATTGAAGCTTTTAGCTCTACTTCTAGATATTTAGATGATTTATTAAATATTGATAATATCTATTTTGATGGTTTGATCAGTCAGATTTACCCCCTAGAACTTCAGTTAAATAAAGCAAATTCTTCTGATACCGAGGCCCCGTTTTTGGATTTACATCTATCTATTGTAGATGGATTTGTTTCGTGCAAAATTTATGATAAACGCGATGACTTTGATTTTGAGATTGTAAATTTTCCTTTTTTGGATGGTGATGTTCCTCGTGCGCCATCCTATGGCGTTTATATTTCGCAATTAATTCGATTTACTAGAGTGTGTAGTCATGTAACTGACTTCAACGCTCGTAATAAATTATTAACTGCTAAACTCCTTAATCAGGGTTATCGGTACCATAAACTACGCAAAGCCTTTTCAAAATTTTATAGACGCCATTCTGATTTTATTTCAAAATTCAATATTGGACTTAAATCTCTTCTGCAACAAGGTCTATCGGAACCCGAATTTTATGGTGACTTAGTATATAAATTCAGAAAAATATATAACCGCAATGACTTCAGCACCAAATTTCGTAAAATCATTCTTCGATATAAAAAGATTGGGTATAACATGGATATTATAGGACAGACTGCATGCATGGTAGTTAACCCAATTACGGGCCTCCGTGGCCTATTGGATAAGAGCGCTGACTCTTAGTCATTAGGTCTCTCACCGCCGTGGGTTCGAGCCTCGCTCGGGTCACGTGTGAGACGCCAAGTTCTGCAACGGAAGGTCAGGTGGTTTTTCTCCGGGTCCTCCGGTTTCGTAAAATCATTCTTCGATATAAAAAGATTGGGTACAACATGGATATTATACGACAGACTGCATGCATGGTAGTTAACCCAATCACGGTTGACAACTTTGCTTCCCTCTTTAATTGCACGCCGGTGGGTCAGGCCTCAGATTCTATGACGGCTCCAACGTAAAGGCTTATTGAAAATTAGAGAGATAATGTTGGGTGGTGCCTGATGCTCTGTCTCTGGTCGGGCTCATCGGAGTCTAACTGTTGGTTTTCTTTTGCTCCAGCAATTCAGTGGTTTCTTGCTGTCGAGTCCTCACCGTTGTCTCACCTCTGTGATTCTTTGATTTTTGTGTTCACGGAGATGTTGCACTGATGAGTTAGGAGGCCTTCATGCGGACTGAACAAATTATTTGTCTAAATCGCGACGGAAGTAAGGGCGAGGATTGTGGCCACGTAAAATCGATTTAAGCCCCCCAGTGGAAATCTTCAACTGACCGTTCCAAGGCGGCTCTTCTGTGACGATTTATTTATGTTGTTGTTTGTGACTTACTGTGTGTATCACTTGTGTCTTTTGGTTTTGGATGGCCATATGGCCATTTTGTGGGAAAGTAACTGTCCTTATGGCCTTCCTTTGTTTAGGTTTCCATTATGGTCTGGTCGCTTAATGTTTGTATTTCTTTACCTTTGGTGTCTTTTATGGGTGGAGTTAGTTAATTGTATCAATTCCTGATCTTTGTTTTACTTCTACTTTGCGTGAATATTCTGAGAAATCGGAAATAAATTATTGGTTTAGATTCATATTCAAGACAGGTCTTGAATTATTTGGACCCCATTTTGATTTATATCAGTCTTTGAATCGACTGCCTATTCGAAATTCGCAAAATTGCAGTATGTTTTCTCTGGCGTTCTTTGCTGGATCATTACAGGGTCACTGATGAGGCTTTATTAGCCGAAACTACGTAGTATGACCCATCTTCTTTCTTATGAATGTTTAGAAGCCTCCGTGGTGCAGTGGTTACGCTACTCGCCTTGTAAACCAGGGATCGCAGGATCGATTCCGGGCTTCTCCAGACTTTCGGATGAGTCTTTAAACCGAGGTCCCGTCTCCGTATGACCTTAGCTGTTGGTGGGACGTTAAACTAAATCTCACTCACTCACTCTTATGAATGTTTTCATTGCTCTTAAAGGAACTCTTTTTTTATTTTTATTTGCAGCACGGAAATGTCTGGATTTCAATTTATTCAAAACCTCATTCGAATTTTTTAAAGACCAAAACAGATTTCTTTCTGATCTTTCAAAGACTTTATCACAATATTCAATCACATGCGTTTTAATAGCAGTAAGACAGGAAGTTAATAATTTAGAAAGTTCAGTGGTGGTGCAAGAGCTAGAATTTGCAATTAACCGTTCTTTTTAAGGTCTTTTATGAAGTTTTGGTAACCAGTATAGCGTAGGAAGCTTGTCTTGGCCTTCGGTAACACACACAGCAAACTTGGTGGCTGAATGACAAATATGTTTATCTACTACAACTCTCTCTTTAGCTAAAGGCTGAAGTTCATAGGCCTTAGTACACCAAGCTCCTGCTTAAGCGTGCTAACACAGTGGAGCCGTCACACAACGACGACGTTGTCTGCAGGGGCCAAAACAAACTTCTTATGAACTTCTTGAATACCTAGTTTAAGATGACGTAAAGACGTCTTATGCTTAGGAGGTAATAAGTTAGTATTTTGAGAATAGAAAGAAATGCGTTTATTCACTAGTTTTAAAATGCTAAGTTTCCAGTCCCCAAGGGCTTTATGCTCAACATACTCTCGCTTACACCATCGATTACCGAATTCATTCAAGGAAGCAGCGATTTCATCTCTACATTTACTGAAATCAATTTTAGAAGGAAACCGATATTTCGGTCCTTTAGAAATTGTATTCCTTATCATAGAATCAGGAATAATTTTCAAATTGCCAGTAATTACATGACCAGCAGCAGGGTAGCAATACACTGAGTTTTTACAATCACATGAATCAGGAGTATTAGTATCAATATCAAGATTTGAAACAAGTTTATTGAAATTAAAAATGGTAGATCTTACAGGTTTGTTATATTTATAGCAAATTATAGGTGTTTCAGTATTTTGAAAATAAGCAGGAATGGAAGAAAGCACCGAGCTCTCACGGAAGATACTGGGCAAATCTATAAAATCTATACCCTTATTAGTGAATGATATTTTGAAGAAATGGCGTTTATGATTAATTTCAGAATCAATGTAATGACGGAGAGTATGCTGAGTATAGCCTCTAGTTAAGAGAGCCGCATCATATAACTGATAAGAACTATCGTAGAATTTATTCGCCTCGGTGTCCAGAAGACGTAACACAGAAACGGGTAATGAACTTAAAAATGAAAGCATAGAGTGGCGTCCATGATTTAATAATATAATTGACAGTCACTTCAGTCTAATATTGTTTCGTTTAAACGCACGTAATTTACGTTTAAAGTTACCATTTTTCCTGGAACCGTTAGATCTAGTTCTGCGTTTTCGACATTCCAGGAGCGAGAAAATATCAAAGTCCGGCATTCTGGAAGTATTTCCCTCATGATAAATGTTGTCATTAAATCCCAGTGGAAAAGGGGTCTATAACGATTTAATCCATTTCAGTTCAGCCTCATGTCTTTTGATAATTTTGAATGTAGATGTAGAATTTGCATCGTAATAAAAAGGAGAAGTAAACCAAAGATCAGGAATCGATACAATTAACTTACTCCAACCATCAAAGACACCAAAGGGAAAGAAACACAAACATTAAGCGACCAGACCATAATGGAAACCAAAACAAAGGAAGGCCATAAGGACAGTTACTTTCCCATAAAATGGCCATATGGCCATCCAAAATAAAAAGACACACGTGATACACACAGTACGTAACAAACAACAACATAAATTAATCGCCACAGAAGAACCGCCTTGGAACGGTCAGTGGAAAGATTTCCACTGGGGGGCTTAAATCGATTTTGCGTGGCCACAATCCTCGCCCTTACTTCCGTCGCGATTTAGACAAATAATTATTTCAGTCCGCATGAAGGTCTCCTAACTCATTAGTGCAACATCTCCGTTAACACAATTAATCAAAGAACCACAGAGGTGAGACATCGGTGAGGACTCGACAGCAAGAAACCACTGAAATGCTGGAGCAAAAGAAAACCAACAATTAGTTTTACACTGGTTGTATAACCATGTTATTAACAGAATGACCTGTACGTCGAAAGTGACGGTACAAGAAAGTGTAGGCTGACTCATTCTACGATAATGCTCGTTCAATCTAGTTTTAAGCATGCGGTTAGTTTGACCGACGTACTGCATATTACAGTTTGCAGCACGTCATGTACTCAGATAAATTAAATCTGTAGACTGTCATGTCAAATCAGACATGTTTACTACAGAAAAGCGTCTACCGTTTACAGAAGAAGTAACGATAGACGCAGTGCTTAAATGCGAACAACATCTGCACCTCTTAAAAATACTAGGATACATTCCACTTCTTTTCCACGGATTAGTATATTTTCGAAGGATGGGCGATTTGAGAGGAGATAGTCTCATACGAAGACTACTCCCAAAAACATTGGTATTGCCTGCTCCATTGAGATTAACTGAAGTTACAGAAGACAAATTTAAGGGTCTAACCAATACCGAAGGCAACATAGTATTAAAGTTCTTAATAGAATGGGGTATCCGTACAGAAGAAGCAGAGTGTAACCTAAGGGGTGATATTGATATTTTAAATGTATTTGTGATACTCATGTGGGTTTATAAGGTTTTGATACCGTCAAATCTAAAGCAGTTACATGAAGTCGCCTACTTTTTATTTTAATTTGGAACAGAGATACAGACCAAAATTAATTTTCCGACACATCAAGGACGCAGATGTGATTAAACAAAAATAATAGTTCTAAGACAGGCTATTATATTTATTTAGTGCTCTATATACAGGCAGGCTCCATCCATTTATCCCAAGTAGCAGAGACGTTTCGGACTAAGCACCATTTTTTTCATATATATCAAAGGTAGATAATTAAAGGGGCAGGATGGTCAGAATAGTGGTCATTTGCCACAACATGCTTCCTTTAGTGCTATATTAGTAACTATCCTTTTGGATTTTCTGCTATTGATGTTTCCATTAGGGTCTAGTTATTTTATGTTGTGTTCTTTCCCTTATGTATCACTGATGGGTGCTGTGGGTTAATTGTATCGATTCCTGACCATTGCCTTCACTTCTATTTTGTATATAATAAGAAAGTATAGGTCAAAAATCATTCTTAAGATAACCATAATTAACTCAAGGACTGGTGCGGCCAAAATCATTGACAATAATTTACTATCTGATGTGGCCTATGAAATTCCATCCGTATATTCCATACACTCAGTGAATGGCATGCCCAAACTAGTTATCGGAAAATGAGAAGGCTTGCCTAAGTAAGGGCGAGGATTGCAGCTCTTCTTCTGTCGCGGTTTATTTTGTTGTGATTTGTCTTGGAGTGTGTGTATCACTTGTATTATTTTGCTTTGGATAGCCAATTGGCCATTTTGTGGGAAAGTAACTGTCCTTTTGGCTTTCCGCTATTAATGTTTCCATTAGGGTCTAGTTATTTCATGTTTGTGCTTCTTTCCCTTTGGTGTCACTGATGGGAGCTGTGGGTTAATTGTATCGATTCCTGGTCATTTCCTTCACTTATATTTTGTTACTATATCAAAAGAATATGGATTTTGCCCACTGACAACCGCAAACAACATATGTGCATGCACACTTAAAGAAAATGTGTTTGTAAAACTTATGTTAGGGTTAGGGGTTAGGGTTACGGAAACGTGCGGATGGACAGACATACGTATTGGCGAAAAACGCACAGACACCGGTGGTTAAATCATAATACCAACACGATCATCATCATCGTGTGGCGGGTTATAAAAAATACAACAATATTTTTAGAGTATAATAACGTGAAAAAGATAAGTGCTTCCACATTTTATTTTCTCATTAGAAATGCAAGAGCATTTTAATTCCCATCCATTAAGTTTGAAAAGTAGAAGTAAAACAAAGATCAGGAATTGATACAATTAACTTACTCAATCCATAAAAGACACCAAAGGGAAAGAAATACAAACATTAAGCGACCAGACCATAATGGAAACCTAAACAAAGGAAGGCCATAAGGACAGTTACTTTCCCACAAAATGGCCATATGGCCATCCAAAATTAAAAGACACAAGTGATACACACAGTAAGTAACAAACAACAACATAAATAAATCGCCACAGAAGAGCCGCCTTGGAACGGTCAGTGGAAGATTTCCACTGGGGGGCTTAAATCGATTTTACGTGGCCACAATCCTCGCCCTTACTTCCGTCGCGATTTAGACAAATAATTTGTTCAGTCCGCATGAAGGCCTCCTAACTCATCAGTGCAACATCTCCGTGAACACAGAAATCAAAGAACCACAGAGGTGAGACAACGGTGAGGACTCGACAGCAAGAAACCACTGAAATGCTGGAGCAAAAGAAAACCAACAGTTAGACTCCGATGAGCCCGACCAGAGACAGAGCATCAGGCACCAACCTACATTATCTCTTTAATTTCCAATAAGCCTTTACGTTGGAGCCGTCATAGAATCTGAGGCCTGACCCACCGGCGTGCAATTAAAGAGGGAAGCAAAGTTGCCAACCGTGATTGGGTTAACTACCATGCATGCAGTCTGTCGTATAATATCCATGTTGTACCCAATCTTTTTATATCGAAGAATGATTTTACGAAATTGGGTGCTGAAGTCATTGCGGTTATATATTTTTCTGAATTTATATACTAAGTCACCATAAAATTGTTTTTCACGAAGCTTAAATACTTAAACAATTTTTTACTGAAAAGCTTTTGTTATTGAATTTTTGTATAAGTAAATGTTGATTACACTTAGTTTATTTTGAGCATTGTGAAATACAGTATAAAAATGATTCCATCTTAAAACAAAAACGCATTATTAACAAAAATCTTAAACTTGGCGTTTGTTAAATATCTTCATGCACAAGGTTATTTGCGTCCATGGGACTGACTTAAAAGGTATTTGAGGTTGTACGTAAGCAGCAAGTGTTCAATGGTCAAAAGAACAGAAAATATATCATTACGAAAGTACGCTTACTCAAATACATTGTAACATTTCCGCCGAAAAAAAGACAACTCTGAGTTTATAACTCGCCATATTTTTCTTATTTCTGAGAAAGATAAGTGCTTCCATATTTCATTTTCTCATTAGAAATGCAAGAACATTTTAATTCCATCAGTTAAGTTTAAAATTGTTTTTTACGAAGCTTAAACACTTAAACAAACTGCCCTCACCTTTCTACTTGACAATATTTATATTAGATTCGGTATTAAGTTATTTAGACAAATTATGGGTATTCCGATGGGTACGAATTGCGCACCTCTTGTGGCTGATCTGTTCTTGTATTGTTATGAAAGAGACTTTATGTTGTCGCTTTCCATTGATAACCAATCTGAAATTATTGAAGCTTTTAGCTGCATTTCTAGATATTAAGATGATTTATTAAATATTGATAATACCTATTTCGATGGTTTGATCAGTCAGATTTGCCCCCCAGAACTTCAGTTAAATAAAGCAAATTCTTCTGATACCGAGGCCCCGTTTTTGGATTTACATCTATCTATTGTAGATGGATTTGTTTCGTGCAAAATTTATGATAAACGCGATCACTTTGATTTTGAGATTGTAAATTTTCCCTTTTTGGATGGTGATGTTCCTCGTGCGCCATCCTATGGCGTTTATATTTCGCAATTAATTCGATTTGCTAGAGTGTGTAGTCATGTAACTGACTTCAACACTCGTAATAAATTATTAACGGCTAAACTCCTTAATCAGGGTTATCGGTACCATAAACTACGCAAAGCCTTTTCAAAATTTTATAGACGCCATTCTGATTAAATTTCAAAATTCAATATTGGACTTAAATCTCTTCTGCAACAAGGTCTATCGGAACCCGAATTTTATGGTGACTTAGTATATAAATTCAGAAAAATATATAACCGCAATGACTTCAGCACCCAATTTCGTAAAATCATTCTTCGATATAAAAAGATTGGGTACAGCATGGATGTTATACGACAGACTGCATGCATGGTAGTTAACCCAATCACGGTTGGCAACTTTGCTTCCCTCTTTAATTGCACGCCGGTGGGTCAGGCCTCAGATTCTATGACGGCTCCAACGTAAAGGCTTATTGAGAATTAGAGAGATCTAATTCAATGTAATGTTGGTTGGTGCCTGATGCTCTGTCTATGGTCGGGCCCATCGGAGTCTAACTGTTGGTTTCCTTTTGCTCCAGCATTTCAGTGGTTTCTTGCTGTCGAGTCCTCACCGTTGTCTCACCTCTGTGGTTCTTTGATTTTTTGTGTTCACGGAGATGTTACACTGATGAGTTAGGAACCCTTCATGCAGACTGAACAAATTATTTGTCTAAATCGCGACGGAAGTAAGGGCGAGGATTGTGGCCACGTAAAATCGATTTAAGCCCCCCCAGTGGAAATCATTCCACTGACCGTTCCAAGGCGGTTCTTCTGTGGCGGTTTATTTATGGTGTTGTTTGTTACTTACTGTGTGTATCACTTGTGTCTTTTTATTTTGGATGGCCATATGGCCATTTTGTGGGAAAGTAACTGTCCTTATGGCCTTCCTTTGTTTAGGTTTCCATTATGGTCTGGTCGCTTTATGACTGTGTTTCTTTCCCTTTGGTGTCTTTGATGGGAGGAGTAAGCTAGTTGTATCGATTCCTGATCTTTGTTTTACTTCTACTTTTTATACTGGAAAGCTTTTGTTATTGAATTTTTTGTATAAGTAAATGTATATTACCATAAATTTATATTGAGCATTATGAAATACAGTATAAAGAAAATGATTCCATCTTAAAACAAAAACGCATAATAAACAAAAATCATAAACTTGGCGTTTGTTTAATATCTTCATACACAAGGTTATTTGCGCCCATGGGACTGACTTAAAAGGTATTTGATGTTGTACGTAAGCAGCAATTGTTCATTGGTCAAAAAAGCAGAAAATATGTCATTACGAAAGTACGCCTATTCAAATACATTGTAACATTTCCGCCGAAAAAACGACAATTCTGAGTTTATAACTCGCCATATTTTTCTTATTTCTGCTAAAATATAGGTGCCGTTCTAACGAGTAGCCGCAATCTATGTTTTAGAACAGAAATAAAGAAAAAAGATTTACCCCCGTAAACACCAGTTTTAGTATATGAAATTGGGGTTCAAGGGGGTCAGAATTATATAGGCGTGTTTTCGTGCTGCATCTTCTCTGTGTACAGAAAGATGTTTTAAGAATCTCCTTCTCTAATACCAACGAGGTAAAAATGAAGACGGTTACCGTGAAAGGCTTCTGAAAACAAAGACAACATAAAGGAACTGGAAAGATGTGAAGTTTTTTTGACTGAGTCACAATTTGACAACGACTGAATTGCAAGATTAATACATGTATTGGTACCTGGTTTCAACTGCATGTCTTGTGTATAGGACGATATTGACAACTGACGTATAATTTTATGAAAAGTATATCCTGCAGATGCTAAACACATAATTTCTTCCTGATAATATAACTTTAACTAATTAGAAGCCTCCGTGGTCGAGTGGTTACGCTACTCGCCTTGTAAACCAGGGGTCGCAGGTTCGATCCCGGGCTTCTCCAGACTTTCGGATGAGTCTTTAAACCGAGGTCCCGTCTCCGTATGACCTTAGCTGTTGGTGGGACGTAAAACTGAAACACTCACTCACTCTTAACTAATTACCTGTGTGTCTTTAACAATTAGTTTCAAGTTGTAATCCGCCAAAATACCCGTCCGGTTCTGCACCTCCTCAAATGCATGTTCAACAACATCGATGAAAAAAATAACATATCGGTCTAACCAATGATTTGTTGTTTCAAATAAGCCCCCAGCATAAAGAGTATATTTGTCTGCATAAGTCATTTGTGAAATTGCAAAGCACATCACTATTTCAATATAATTTCGCATCGTTCTCCGTCAAATCCTTGCAGATACGAAAAATGTGAAAGCCTATGAAAGAAAGTGCATGTAGCAGTTTAAATTGAACGGTCTTATATACTAAACATTTAATTTGTTAATTACATTCTGCATATCTACGCAACGTCTCGATGCAGGAGTTTATGACTGCAATATACTAATCTATACTCAAGAACAGATGAAACAGATAAGAGCTTAGTTAAAACTATGAAATTATATGGGAATGTGACAGAATTGAAGACAATAAAATAACCCTCAAACACAGAGGACGGGTTGTCAAATCTAAGACACTTTGATGACTCCGCACTTTTTCTTTCATCAGAGAGTTTTTGCTTGATGTTACGTTTTTTTGCCCGGCTATCTATGGTTCAGTTACTAGTTTTCTTTAGCTGAAGGTAACGGTGTTAGCTTCTTACCTGACTTCTGTTGATCTTCTGGTATCGATGTTAGGGATGAGTCACACAATTCCTCCAGATCTGATTCAGTAGCTCATATCTTATGGCTGACAAGTTGGACTGACACTTTGGTTTTATGGTAACTTGGAAATACCATTGAATTTTTTGTTTGATTCTTACCTGACTTCTGTTGATCTAGGATTCTTTCATGTGGGCCAGTCTGTTATTGTTTTATGTAAGAATCAGCCTTGTTATTGAGAAAAGTAATCTTCCGGGTTAAAGCTCCGCCCCCATTTGTTTTTGTACTGACCGTTCCGACTCGATCATTCCTTTCCAGTTTATTACGAGTATATGCTCTTAGACTCTTTGCGTTAGTGAACGTTATATTTATTATGTGTTTCTCTTTAAATTTTTGCATGTGCCTTTCTGTCCCTTTTTGGTTTTCTTTGTATGGCTTAAAAATAAAAATATTTTCAGTAACCGTTTTTTTTTTTTTCTGAGTGACCTTTTCTTTGTAAATTGTGTCTCCTTATCTAATTAATACTGGTAATATGAACTTAGACTACTTATATAAACTAATCCGATGACAAGCAGATTGAAAATTAATCACCGATTTGAACATAACATGGCTAGTCTATGAAATGCGTTATGAATTCATATTACAATTTAAAAGTGTAGTCTTCCAGTTAATTAAACATATTGAAACAAATATGTTGCAAAAGTATTACTCATCCAAGTTTAAGCGAATTCCTAGTTAAAAGCAAAATAATAATTAGAGGACAGATAATGACATATCGTTTACAATAATATGTCTTCAAACTGAATTTCTCCTTATTAATAAGCAAATGCTAGTAGAGATTTTCAGTAAAGCCGAGACTTCTACTTTTCAGTCTACAATGTGTCATTTTTTTTGTCTTATATTTGTAATTGGCCGATTGATAGAGGTATAGGATATATTTGAATCAAAAGTGCATTTCCAAAAACAATTAAGAAAACATAAGCTCGAAGATATAAGTTATGCTGTGGCAAGGGCTACAGCCTGGCTGAAATACGAAACCAAGAGAACAACGCTCAACTGATGTTTCCATTAGGGTCTGTTGTTCCGTGTTTGTGTTTCTTTCCCTTTTCGTGTCTCTGATGGGAGCTGTGGGTTAATTGTATCGATTCCTGATCATTGCCTCAATTTCTTCGCCAACAAACAAAACACTACAGAACAACATGAGGACTCAGAGGGCCCTGATTCGCTCACCTGAATGTCACTGTCTCCAGTACATTCTATTTTAGCGCTGGTGGCCATCTGGTTGATCAGAGTAGAAAGATCTTAGCTATATTGGTATGGTGTCACCTAGGCAAAAATCCTTTGAAGTATGAATCAAATTGACACAAGGGTTTAGGAAGAGTTCGCATTTGAAGCAAATTTACAATGTTATTCTATTTTTAGCTCTGGCGACCATATTGTTCATCGGGGCGAGACCATTTTAGCTATTGTGGTAGAGAGTCATCTAAGCAACATTCCTATGAAGTTTGAATGTAATTGGCCCAAGGGTACAGGAGGAGTTGACGTTTGAAGATTTTTTTCTATTTTTAGCCCCGGTGGCCATCTTGTTTATCAGAGTGGAATGATTTTAACTATTTTCACAAATTGGTAGGGAGTCACCTCGGCAACATTCCTGTCAAGTTTGAAGCAAAGGGGGGGGTGCCCATAAGGCCCTTTTCCTGCCCTGGAACAAAAGTATTCATTTTCTCCTGATATATTGCCTTAAGTGTCCCATTTACTAAAATAGTATTGGTTTTGTAACGTAAGCCCTAGTTAGTAAGAAACATGATAATGAATGTAGGTGGGGTAACTAAGCATTAATCTGAGGTATCATGTTTTACGCACTGTTTATTTTTTTCCAAATATATCACACCCACTCATTATTACCTCTGTTTGTTAGACAAATGTATTGGGTAACATCCTACTTAAATTTTCTTCCTCTAAAGTAAAATACTACATCTGCAGCAACTATTATATTAACATCGTCAAATTTTGTTAATTTGCATCTTCAAATTCAATAAATCCTAGCCTTTTCTTCGAAACTAAAAGGCAAAGTAGAAGTAAAACAAAGATCAGGAATTGATACAATTAACTTACTCCATCCATAAAAGACACCAAAGGGAAAGAAATACAAACATTAAGCGACCAGACCATAATGGAAATCTAAACAAAGGAAGGCCATATGGACAGTTACTTTCCCACAAAATGGCCATATGGCCATCCAAAATTAAAAGACACAAGTGATACACACAGTAAGTAACAAACAACAACATAAATAAATCGCCACAGAAGAGCCGCCTTGGAACGGTCAGTGGAAGATTTCCACTGGGGGGCTTAAATCGATTTTACGTGGCCACAATCCTCGCCCTTACTTCCGTCGCGATTTAGACAAATAATTTGTTCAGTCCGCATGAAGGCCTCCTAACTCATCAGTGCAACATCTCCGTGAACACAGAAATCAAAGAACCACAGAGGTGAGACAACGGTGAGGACTCGACAGCAAGAAACCACTGAAATGCTGGAGCAAAAGAAAACCAACAGTTAGACTCCGATGAGCCCGACCAGAGACAGAGCATCAGGCACCAACCAACATTATCTCTTTAATTTTCAATTAGCCTTTACGTTGGAGCCGTCATA
Organism: Lucinisca nassula; assembly: GCA_963580285.1. Taxonomy (NCBI): domain Eukaryota; kingdom Metazoa; phylum Mollusca; class Bivalvia; order Lucinida; family Lucinidae; genus Lucinisca; species Lucinisca nassula. The sequence goes on from OY757021.1 coordinate 362,879, forward strand.
GAATCTGAGGCCTGACCCACCGGCGTGCAATTAAAGAGGGAAGCAAAGTTGCCAACCGTGATTGGGTTAACTACCATGCATGCAGTCTGTCGTATAATATCCATGTTGTACCCAATCCTTTTATATCGAAGAATGATTTTACGAAATTGGGTGCTGAAGTCATTGCGGTTATATATTTTTCTGAATTTATATACTAAGTCACCATAAAATTCGGGTTCCGATAGACCTTGTTGCAGAAGAGATTTAAGTCCAATATTGAATTTTGAAATTAAATCAGAATGGCGTCTATAAAATTTTGAAAAGGCTTTGCGTAGTTTATGGTACCGATAACCCTGATTAAGGAGTTTAGCCGTTAATAATTTATTACGAGTGTTGAAGTCAGTTACATGACTACACACTCTAGCAAATCGTATTAATTGCGAAATATAAACGCCATAGGATGGCGCACGAGGAACATCACCATCCAAAAAAGGAAAATTTACAATCTTAAAATCAAAGTCATCGCGTTATTTTCAAACTTACTTGAACTTAACATTGGAAGAGTACAAAGTGTTGATTATGTTTTGTTGACCTTGACTTAATATTCAAGGTCATTTAGACTGGTCAGATGTCAAAATTAGGGGTGACCATTTTGGCCATTTTTCTAATACATTGCCTATATAATTCCTTTTACTAAGACAGTCTAGGTTTTGCAAAGTAAGTCCTAGTTATGGGGTTAAAAGATCATGAAATTGGGCGGGCTAATTCTGTACAATGCTGTGGTATTGTGTTTTATGCACCACATCTCTTTTAAAATATAGCAAACGCAGTCATAACTGCCTCTGTTTGTTTGTTTGCCTTAGGTATCATCCTACCTAGTTTTCTTCTTCTAAGGTTAAGTATGCCATCTGCAGCAACTCTTTTATGAAAACCTTCTATTTCTGAGAATTTTGCATCTTGGAATTCAAAAAAAAAAAAAATTCTGGAATTAAATGAAAGATTCCATTGAAATAAATCTGAAGACAGTATTTGGAGAAAACAAACTGTTGCCCAGGTTATGGTGACCTTGACCTTATCAACATGGTTACATGGTCTTTGAATATATCAGATGCACCAATAAAGCCATATTCTGCCGACCTCACCCATCACCATCCCCGCCCTCTCTCCCAGTCACATCAGATCCTCTTTTACCAAGAGCATAGTCATGTCTTATTAGTTTTCCCTTCTGAGGAAAATATAAGGACTGCAGCTTTTTTACATGACAATGTGCATTTTGCTTATTTTAAGTCTTGGAATTTGCAGAAACTTTCTTTATCTCTCAAATCTGTGGTTGAATTCTTTTGAAATGTGTATGTAGATATTATTGTGAGTGCACACAGTTGATCAGGTTTTGGTGATCTTGACCTTAATTTTATGTCTGACTGAAATTGGACATTGTTAATTGTGTTGTGACCTTGAAAACATGGTAATCAAATCCCTAATATTGTTTGTTTATCATTACATATTAAGCCACTTGTTCTGTCCTGGTGACTATGTCAGTTAAACTAGCATCCAGTCCACTCAATTGATCCCACAAATTGTGCAAACAAGCTTAAGTTTACTGCACTTCAATCTACTTTGACCTTTGATGATCTTGAAATGAGGTTAATTTTAACCAACTTGAAATCATAATTAATCTAAGCCAGTTTCTAAGAATCAAGCCAGGAGTTCCAAAGAAACTATACGCGAAGCTTAAAAATGTTGACCTCTTTTGTTCTATTGTGACCTTGAAAACAAGGCCCTTGAAAATTAGGCCCAAAACATCTAACCAACTCAGAGACATGTCCAGATGCTACATCCAGCCAAGGCTGGTGTAATGCTGCATAATTTAAGTGACAGCTCGACTAAAGAGTAATATAAGTGCAATTGTATATAGCAAGCCTGTTTTGACCTTGAAAATGAGGTCAAGGTCGTCAAAGTCTAAGCTCAAAGGCAAGTTCCAATGATATAGATTTATGGGTAAGTCAGTGAAATGTCACAGGATTTGAATTTAATAATTCCCGAATAAAGACAAACATTCTTTTCAATTTTAAAATCTCACAGACAATGTGACCTTCAAGATTAGGTCAAGGTCACACAAACCTAGTCAGCCCTTTATATTATCAAAATCTTATAATATATTCTGATTAATTTCAAAAGAATCCCTTGTGTAAAGCAAAAGAAAAATATGATTTATTGAATTCCAAGATGCAAAATTCTCAGAAATAGAAGGTTTTCATAATAGATTTGCTGCAGATGGCATACTTAAATTTAGAGGAAGAAAACTAGGTAGGATGTTACCTAAGGCAAAACAAACAAACAGAGCAAGTTGTGACTGTGTTTTGCTATATTTTAAAATAGATATGGTACATAAAACACAATACCTCAGCATCATATCTAATTACCCCACCCAGTTTCATGATCTTTTAACTCCATAACTAGGACTTACTTTGCAAAACCTAGACTGTCTTAGTAAAAGGAATTCTATAGGCAATGTTTTAGGAGAATTTGAAGCTTTTTGTTCAGGAACAGAAAAATGGCCAAAATGGTAAACCCTAATTTTTACATCTAACCCGCCTAAGTGACCTTGAATATTAGGTCAAGGTCACCAAAACATAATCAACACTTTGTACTCTTCCATTGTTAAATTCAAGTAAGTTTGAAAATAATTTGCCATTTAGCTAGGATTTATTAAATTTGAAGATGCAAAATTAACAACAATTGACGATGTTAATAAAATAGTTGCTGCAGATGTAGTAGTTTACTTTACAGGAAGAAAATTTAAGTAGGAATTTATCCAATACATTTGTCTAACAAGCAGAGGAAATAATGAGTGGGTGTGGTATATTTTAAAAAAGAAACAATGCGTAAAACATGATACCTCAGATTAATGCTGAATTACCCCACCCACTTTCATTATTATGTTTCTCAATAACTAGGGCTTACGTTACAAAACCAATACTATTTTAGTAAATGGGGCACTATAGGCAATATATCAGGAAAAAAATGAAGACTTTTGTTCCAGGGCAGGAAAAGGGCCTTATGGGTACCACCCTTTACTATGTTTTTCTATTTTTAGCTCTGGTGATCATTTTGTTCATCGGAGCGGGATTAATTTACCTAATATGGTAGAGGGTCAACGACATAATATTCCTGTGAGGTTTGAATCAAATTGGCCCAAAGGGAAAGGAGGAATTGTCGTTTGAAGATTTTTTCTATTTTTAGCTCTGGTGGCCATCTTGTTAGTCAGAGCGGAACAATTTTAGCTATTTTGGTAGGGAGTCAACGACATAATATGCCTGTGAAGTTTAAATCACACGGGCCCAAGGGGTAAGGAGGAGTTGTCTTTTGAAGATTTTTTTCTATTTTGAGCTCTGGCGGACATCGCCGCGTTGTTCGCCGCGTTAAAAGAATTTAACAATTTTGGTTGGGAGTCACCTAACTAACATTCCCGTGAAGTTTGAATAAAATTGGCCCAAGGGTTGCGGAGGAGTTCGCGTTTTAACGTAAAGTTACAATTTTTTTCTGTTTTTAGCTATGGCGGCCATTTTGCTCATCAGAGCGAAAACATTTTAGCTATTTTGGTAGTGGGTCATCTATGCAACATTCCTATAAGTTTGAATGAAATTTGCCCAAGGGTAAAGGAGGAGTAGTCTTTTGAAGATTTTAGCTCTGTCGGCCATCTTGTTAGTCAGAGCGGAATGATATTAGCTATTTCTTTAGGGAGTCACCTACATAACATTCCTGTGAAGTTTGAATCAAATTGGCTCAATGGTTAAAGAGAAGTTTGTGTTTGAAGCAAATTTAAGATTTTTTCTATTTTTAGCTATGGCGGCCATTTTGCTCATCAGAGCAGAACCTTTTCAGCCATTTTGGTAGACGGTCATCTAAGCAGCATTCCTGTGAAGTGTGATTAAAATTGGCCCAAGGGTACAGGAGGAGTTGTCGTTTAAAGGTTTTTTTCTATCTTTAGCTCTGGTGGCCATCTTGTTTGTCAGAGCACAACGATTTTAGCTGTTTTGGCAGGGAGTCATTTGGGCAACATTTCTGTGAAGTTTGAATCAAATTGGCACAAGGGGTGAGGAGGAGTTTGTTTTTGAAGCAGCCATTTTGCTCATCAGAGCAATACCGTTTTAGCTATTTTAGTAGAGGGTCACCTAAGCAACATTTCTATTAAGTTTGAATTAATTTTGGCCCAAGGCTACAGGAGGAGTTGTCGTTTAAAGAATTTCCATTTTTAGCTCTGGTTGCCATTTTGTTCATCGGGGCGGAAACGTTTTAGCTATTTTGGTAGAGGGTCACCTAAGCAACATTCCCATAAAGTTTGAATGAAATTGGCCTTAATGTACAGGAGTAGTTCTCGTTTATTTTTTTTTCTATTTTTAGCTCTTGCGGCCATCTTGTTCAGCGGAGTGGAACAATCTTAGCTATTTTTATAGAGGGTCACCTAAGCAATATTCCTTTGAAGTTTTATTGAAATTGGCTCAAGGGGGTTAAGGAGGAGTTAGCATTTAAAGCAAATTGTTGACGCCGCACGACACACGACGGACGACGGACGACGGACATTGACCGATCACAATAGCTCACCATAAGCACTTTGTGCTCAGGTGAGCTAAAAATGCATGGATTGTACAAGTTTTTTTTCCAGCGCAGAATAGCTAGTTTCAGCCAATTAGGCCTCACCAGTAACCCTCAGATATTTTCAAAATTACAAAAAGGAATCAATGACCCCAAAGGACAAGAAAGCCTAGCTAGTCTGGCCCCAAAAAACATGTACACTCCATATTTTCCATTTCTGTGGCGATTTCTTGCTTCCAAAAGAAAAACCCTTGGCAGAACATATTTAACATATTTAACGTCACTACAGCTAGTGTCTGGGATTGTGTGACGGCCGTAAACAGTCTCCCTGACCTACACCATTGTGTAGTTTATATTTTCTTGTCCTTTGTTACCATTGATTTCATTGTGAAATTTTGAAAATATGTGAGGGTCAATGATCAGGCCTAAATGGCCGAAACTAGCGAGTCTGGCCCAGAAAACATGTGCACTCGATATTTTCCAGTTTCTTGCTTCCAAAGGATAACCCTTTGTAGAACATATTTACTGGGAGTCCACCATCTTAGTGAAAGGTCAAAGATTGCGATAAGTAGATAGATTTTCTACCTTGGAAGCACACTGTCAAAAATCGTGCACATTGCTGACGAAGTAGAAGTAAAACAAAGATCAGGAATCGATACAATTAACTTACTCCACCCATCAAAGACACCAAAGCAAAAGAAACACAAACATGAAGCGACCAGACCATAATGGAAACCTAAACAAAGGAAGGCCATACGGACAGTTATTTTCCCACAAAATTGCCAAATGGCCACCCAAAATACAAAGACACAATTGATACAGACTGTAAGTAACAAACAACAACATAAATAAACCGCCACAGAAGAACCGCCTTGGAACGGTCAGTGGAAAGAATTCTACCGGGGGCTTAAATCGATTTTACATGGCCATAATCCTCGCCCTTACCTCTGTCGCGGTATACACTGATTTTGTTTAGTCCGCATGAAGGCTTCCTAACTCAACAGTTTAACATCTCTGAGAACATACAAATCAAAAAACTACAGACATGAAACAAGGTTGACAGCATACAACAACAGAATTGCTGGAGCAAAAGAAAACCAACAGTTAGACTCCGAGGGGCTCGAACAGGTTTATGCCAGGTTTTGGCAATAATAGTGCAGCATTTTGCTGACTACATGGTAGTATTTGGGATTGAAGTGGAATAATGCTTGACACAAAATAGAAGTGAAGACAATGGTCAGGAATCGACACAAAGCTTAGAGTCTACAGACCTGTTGTTCTACCGACACTATTATATGCATACCAAACTTTGGTGTCTTTTATGGGTGGAGTAAGTTAATTGTATCAATTCCTGATCTTTGTTTTACTTCTACTATGGACAGTTTAACAAAGACACGCCAAAAAGACTGAACTATAACCCTACAAGCTGTCTTAGAAAACCTTAGGTAGCAAGACAGGATTTCCGAACAGAATTCCCGAAAAGAGGAGGAATGCAAAGTGTACATACACTTCCGAAACTAACACAATTAAGACAAACAGGCATTGTTAACAAGATGCCCGGGGAACGTTTGCCAAAGACAATCCTCTATGGACTAACGCTCCCATGGTGATACAAGGACACCCTCAAAGTCTCCATCAAGGACTTCAACATAACAACAGTACTGTACTGCGTGTTTTACGTCCCACCAACAGATAAAAATAGAAGTCCCCCAGGTATTAGACTTCCTGCATTGCCGTGGCCCTGGGGGCTCAATTCCCACTGGGCACACTGTCGCTGTGGTCTTTGTGTCCATTGCGAAGAGCTAAAGGAAGTACCACCCGTTTGCCGTGGGTGGCATCCCGTAAGCCGGATGAAGGGATCCTGGAGGTTGAGGGTTAACTGGAGTTCAGTGCTTCAGTTACCCAACACACCTCTTTGGCCTGGATTTCGGTAAGACGGGCGGTCGTGCGGTCCGGCATGATCAATCGGCTGGTCGCGCCTAGCCCTAGGAATACCTTTCACTTTCTCTTCCTTGTCTTTTGTATCATCCTGAATACCCACCGTTTGCTCATAAAGTCTTTTTTCACAACCTTTCAATTTCTAGAAGGCGGCGGCTAAACGGACCAATCGTGCAGTTTTTTATTGTACGAGTATATCTTCTGTGTATCTCTAACACTTGAGGTAGGAAATCCACTCACAAAAGTGTTCCCTTGTAGGGCTCCACGGTGGGCGGAGAGCACGGAGGACGAATCATTATCTTTTCATTATGGTTAAAGATAATAAAAGAAAGAAATCGACCCAAGACACATCAGATGCTGACATAACGGACAACGACGACATAACAACTACAAATAACACTACAACTCAACATTTCCCGCGCTTCATTCTCATAGAATGTAAGGAAGAACACCAATCAATTACGTCACTTTCGCCTTTTGTCATCCAAAAAGTTATTTCTGGAATTGCAGGAGAACCCAAAAACATAAAAAATTATATAGATCGAAACAGCTGCTCATTGAGGAAAACAAAAAAAAGTCATGCCGAGAATCTCCTTAGAACAAGTTCATTTCACAATTTAGCAGTGAGAGTGTATCCTCATACCTCGCTGAATTCCTCAAAAGGGGTAATTCGTTGCCCAGATTTGAGGAAATCCAGTGAGGAGGAGATTCTCGAAGGCACCAAATCTCAAGGAGTTACAGCTGTTAAACGATTTAAAACCAAACGAAACGGACAATTAGTAGACACTAACACTTATGTTTTCACTTTTAACGCACCAGTATTGCCCAAAACTATCAAAGTGGCATACTTTAGAGTTGACGTTGAAATTTACATTCCAAATCCGTTGCGCTGCCACGAGTGCCAGAAATATGGGCATAACGAAAATAGATGTTCCATAGAGACCCTATCTGTGCCAACTGTGGACAGCCAGCCAATCATACGGAACAAAACTGTAAGAATGAACCCCACTGTGTTAACTGTGGGGAAAAGCACAGCTCCAACTCTAAAGAATGTCACGTTTGGCACAAAGAAAAAGAAATATTAACAGTAAAATTTACCAAAACATCTCGTTCCCTGAAGCGCGGAAAATTGTTGAGTCCACTACCCCTGTTCCCGGTGTAAGTTATGCCAGCATCGCACAGGCACCTGCTAAAAAGGTATCTGTTGAAGATGCTGTCACTCAGACTGATCCGATTCCTGGTCTCGAACCTTTAAAAAAATTAAAAACAAAAAGCCAAACTGACGATCAAGCCAACAATACCAACATTCAAGCACCGCCACCACAGCCAATTCCAGACAAAAAATCAGAAAAAAATATTGAAAAACGGTACTTTGGAAATGATGAAAAACGATTTAAAAAAACAACAACAAAAACAACAAACATTTCAAAAACAACAAACATCTCAAAAACAAACAGACAGACAACGTAAAATGGAAAGGGACAGTATAAAATATCAGAACAGATTCGGATCTTTGAGTGACAGTGATATGGAGTTCACTGATACTCCATCACCTCGAAGAAACAGATCGAGGTCAACAACACCACGAAGTAATAACAGATCAATATCACCAATTGCAGCTCCATTATAGTTTCTAGTCTTAATCTCTCCAAAAATGGATTTAAAACACAAAATAATACAATGGAATTGTCGAGGTCTTAAATCAAATTATAATGAACTCTTATTACTTATTTCTTTATTAAACCCGTCGGTTTTTTGTTTGCAAGAAACTTTTTTAAAAACTGATGACAATATTGATGTCAGGGGTTTCAATATATATAATTATATCTATTCTGATGGTAACAAAACATCTGGTGGCAGTTCAATTTTTGTTAAATCATGTTTACCACAAAGAGAGATCAAATTAAAAACAGACCTACAAGCTATAGCAGTATCGGTTTCTCTGGATAAAGAAACTACAATTTGCTCTCTATATATCCCACCCTCATTTTCTTTAAAGCCGGAACATCTTGACTCATTGCTGAGTCAACTTCCATCGCCATATCTTTTAGTTGGCGACTTCAATGGTCACAATATTCTATGGGGCTGTAAAGATATCAATAACAGAGGAGCACTTGTCGAAGATTTTATTGCAAAGAGCGATCTTTGCTTGATGAATGATAAATCTTAACGGAAGTAAGGGCGAGGATTGTGGCCACGTAAAATCGATTTAAGCCCCCCAGTGGAAATCTTCCACTGACCGTTCCAAGGCGGCTCTTCTGTGGCGATTTATTTATGTTGTTGTTTGTTACTTACTGTGTGTATCACTTGTGTCTTTTAATTTTGGATGGCCATATGGCCATTTTGAGGGAAAGTAACTGTCCATATGGCCTTCCTTTGTTTAGGTTTCCATTATGGTCTGGTCGCTTAATGTTTGTATTTCTTTCCCTTTGGTGTCTTTTATGGATGGAGTAAGTTAATTGTATCAATTCCTGATCTTTGTTTTACTTCTACTTTTTATACTTACCTTCACCCTGCGACAGGTCATTTGTCTTCTTTAGATCTCTCTTTGTGTCACCCATCTCTCTTCTTGGACTATGACTGGTCTATTCATGATGATCAGTGCGGAAGTGATCACTTCCCTGTTATAATTGAGAGCGTAAACGAACCAGATGAGGACTGTAACCAGAAATGGAAAATGAATAAAGCCGACTGGGAATTATTCCATAGTTTATGTGAAGAAGAGCTATCAATTGATCATTTTAATGAATCTTCCGACATTGTTTCTGATTTCACAGATACACTTATTAACATATCAGAACAATGCATTCCAAAGACCTCCACAAATACTACGAAAAGCAAGCCTTGGTTTAATAATGTCTGTAAAGAAGCTATTAAAAAGCGTAAACAGGCTCTAAATAAGTTCTGCAAAAATCCCACTTCAGAAAAGCTCAACGACGTAAAAGTTTTTAGAGCTAAAGCTCGGCGAACAATCCGAGCTTCCAAACGAAAGTCATGGAGAGAATATGTCTCCAAATTGAACTATAAAACCCCCATTAAAAAGGTTTGGGATATGGTACGAAAAATTTCAGAAAAACAAAGTCTTCTAGTTTTACACATTTAAATACTGAATTTGACACAATAGCTTCAACAAAAAAAGATATTTCAGATACTCTTTGGCACACATTCTTGAGAAATTCATCATCGCGTAATTATTCTGACACTTTTAGAAATTTCAAAAAGGACCAAGAGAAAAGAAATCTAAACTTTAAATCCCTTAATCACGAAGAATACAACACACCTTTTAACTTATCCGAACTCGTTGAAGCCATTGAAAAATCACATGATACGGCAACCGGCCCCGATGAAATTCATTAGCAGATGCTTAAGCATCTGCCAAAAAGTTCTCTTACAACACTTTTAGATATCTTTAATAATATTTTGGAAACGGGGGTCTGTCCTGAGAGCTGGCGTGTAGCTACAGTTGTACCAATTCCGAAACCAGGGAAAGATCATGCAGAACCTACAAATTATCGTCCGATAGCTTTGACAAGTTGTTTGTGTAAAACATTGGAGAGAATAATAAACAAGAGATTAGTCTGGTACTTAGAGTCCAACAACCTCATTTCAGAATATCAATCGGGCTTTCGTTCGGAACGTAGTACCAATGACAATTTAATAAGACTAGAAACATTTATACGAGATGCTGTTATTAACAAAGAACACGTAGTAGCTGTCTTTTTCGACTTGGAGAAAGCATATGATACAACATGGCGTTATGGAATATTGAAAGATCTACATAACATTGGCTTAAGAGGAAAACTTCCCAGTTTTATTGAAAGCTTTTTAGGGGAGCGCATGTTTCAGGTGCGTGTGGGGTCTACCGTGTCAGATTTCTATGATCAAGAACAGGGTGTCCCACAGGGTAGTATTCTTTCAACTACGCTATTTAACATCAAAATAAACAATATTGTACAATGTTTGGACGACAAAACTGATTGTTCATTGTATGTTGATGATTTTTGTATATGTTACCGTTCAAAAAATATGAAAACAATTGAACGAAAGTTACAACAAAATTTAAAAAGAATAGAAGAATGGACTGATAAAAATGGTTTCAAGTTCTCCAAGTCGAAAACGCAGTGTGTTCATTTTTGTAAACTACGGAAGAAACACGAACATCCTTCCCTGTTTTTATACGGATCACAAATTCCTGTTGTTGAAGAAGCCAAATTTCTTGGGGTCATATTTGATCAAAAGTTATCTTTTATTCCCCATATTAAATATCTTAAAGCGAAATGCTTAAAAGCTTTGAATCTTTTGAAAGTTTTAGCTCATACAAGTTGGGGAGCAGATCGGTATACTTTATTACATCTTTACCGGTCTTTAATAAGATCTAAATTAGATTATGGGTCTGTTGTTTATGGTTCTGCCAGAAAGTCCTATTTAAAATCCTTGGATACTATCCATCACCAAGGCCTTCGTCTGGCCATGGGAGCCTTCCGTACTTCTCCCGTATTAAGCCTTTATGTAGAAGCAGGTGAACCATCTTTAACCTCGCACAGAGAGAAACTTTCTCTTCAGTATGCTATTAGACTTGCTGCAAATCCATCTAACCCGGCATCCAAAATTTCATTTCCACCTCAATTTGTAGATAGGTATGAAACTAAACCCACAGCAATTAAACCTTTTGGATTACGTATTTTACCACTGCTGGAAAATTCAGGTATCGACCTTAAAAATATTCAAAAACATGAAACCGCCGAAGTTCCATCTTGGTGTATTAAACAACCTTCTATTCTGTTCGACTTACATGATGGCAAAAAATCCGAATCAAATCCGATACTTCTCAAACAAAACTTTCAGGTACTGCAATCGCGTTACGATGATTACCAGCAAGTCTATACTGATGGTTCCAAAGAAGGAGATAAAGTTGGTTGTGCGTATGTTTCTAAAGATACGCACAAAACCATGCGCCTTCCAGATGGTTCATCTATTTTTACAGCTGAAGCCAAAGCAATAGACCTAGCTTTAGATTTTATCAGTTCTTCAACAATTCAAAAAGCAATTATATTTTCTGATTCACTTTCTGTGCTTAAGGCTTTAGACCATTCATCATCTAAAAATCCTCAAATTCAAAAATTGATCGAAAAACATCATGACATTTCTAAAACACACCAAATCTTGTTTTGTTGGCTTCCGAGCCATATTGGCATTGTCGGCAATGAATATGCTGACAAGAAAGCAAAGGAATCGCTCAATCTTGATCCATCTGTTTTTAAAATTCCTTTTAATAATTTTAAACCATTTATCAACAGATACATCTTGTCGGAATGGCAAGGCGAATGGGACCGTGCAATAAATAACAAACTCCGTGCCATTAAACCTGCCGTTAGTACAAAATGCTCTCCTCCACAGTTTTCCAGAAAAGAGGACGTAGTATTAACACGACTACGCATCGGCCATACTAGAGTTACTCATTCTTATATTTTTAATGGTGATGATCAGCCTTCTTGTGTAGGTTGTGATCAGCCATTCACTGTGAAACATATCTTAATTGACTGTGTTGACTTTTCAACCTCACGTATTTTATATTTCAAAGCTGACACTTTGCAACAACTGTTTCGAGATGTACCTGTTGATAATATTATTTTATTCTTAAAAGAAATTGGACTTTTTCATAAGATTTAACTGTTTCAGATTTTTATACATTATCATTCTGACTTTTTACTTTTAATATCATCATAATTATTCTTGCCGTTTAACCATTAACCGTTTGACGCTTATGACCCACAAAGAGGGTTGACGCGTCGTTAAACACGAAATCATCATCAAAAATAGAAGTGAAGGCAATGATCAGGAGTCGATACAGTTACCCACACCTCCCATCAGAGATAACAAATCACAAACATGAAATAACTAGATCGTAATCGAAACATCAATAGCGGAAAGCCAAAAGGACAGATCTTTCCAACTAAATTTGCAGTTGGCTATCCATAACAAAAATGTAAGCGATACACACACTTAAAGACAAACCATAGGGCACGGGACGTCGGTTTTGAGACTCATCCGATAGTCTGGAAAAGCCATAGAAGCCTCCGTGGTGCAGTGGTTACCCTACTCGCCTTGTAAACCAGGGGTCGCAGGATCGATCCCGGGCTTCTCCAGACTTTCGGATGAGTCTTTAAACCGAGGTCCCGTCTCCGTATGACCTTAGCTGTTGGTGGGACGTAAAACTAAAACTCACTCACTCACTCACTCTGGAAAAGCCCAGAACCGAAACTGCGACCCCGGTTTATGAGTAGATTAACAACTTCACCACGGAGTTTCTGCGACAAAGCAACATAGTCGTGGGAACAAATTGCACATGACCGATCAGAGTGACGAGGCCCGATCAGCCTGAAGGCATGCTAGTGAATATGTGGCAAAATATTCAGCGAAGTGAGCAAAAACGTGCATAGCGCTAAGGCAGAGCTGTCTTCCTCCAGCCTCTGTTGCTCTTATCTGCATCAGACAGTTAAGAAAATTGTAATTAACACAATGATCAGGAATGCATACAATTACCTCACACCTCCCAAGACACCAGAGAGAAAGAAACAGGAACATGAAAAAAAATCACCACGATTAAAACGCCACAAGGCAGAACTGGTCTTAACAGCCATCTTAAATTACAAAAACAAAACAACAACTGCAGTGTTTGTCGCATTTAAATAAGACTAGTCATTATCAGTAATGACAGACGAGCTAGTGTGACGCTTTAATATCAGAGTTGGTACCAAGTTACCCAGACAAATTGTATTAATTCCGATTGGGTACTAATTTCGCTGTCCTTGTAGCTGATTTGCTTTTAATTTGCTATGAAAGAGATTTCATGATGTCTCTTTCTCATGAAACTGAAGCTGCTGTCATGAAGTATTTAACTCAGCGTCTAGCTATTTGGACGACCTTTTAAATATTGACAATCCTTATTTTGAAGGAATGGAGAGTCAAATTTATTCTGTCAAAATTTTGTTTAATAAAGCTAATGCTTCTGATACCGAGGCCCCGTCGTTAGATTTATTTATCAATTTAGACGGACTTGTTTCATCTTAAATTTATGACAAACACAATATTTTTTATTTCGATATTGTTAATTTTCTATTTTTAGACGGTAATGTTCTCCGCACCATTTCTTTTGGTGCTTTCAACTTATTCGCTTGTCTTGTAAATTAGCTGATTTCAATGTGGTAATATCAGTTGACTGACCATACGTTTACAAGAAGAGTATCGGTACCTTGAACTGTGGATATTTTTTCTAAATGAGCCAGCGCACGACAAAACCTACAATAACACATGTGCGCCCAGGGAAGACTCAGATCTGCCTGCGCGTTCGCACAGTCTGATCAGAGTCTTCGTTGTACGCTCTACGGACAGCTAAAGGCCCAGTGTTCCTTCATGCAGCAAGAGAAGCCTCTGGTCAGATGATATGAATGGGCAGGCTGATCTGATTGTTCGTTGGGTTTACATGTAAATTGTAGGAAATAATATGCCCTGTCGGAAATTTTATCGTAGACGCTATGAATTAGATTTCAGAATACAATACCGGGTTAAGGTTACATTAGCAGCAAGCCTTGTCGGAACTTAAATCTTATGGTGATGATTCCAATTCTCTATCATTAAATACATTTCGAGCGATCTGATTGGTTGAAATAAAAGTTTCATACTTCGTTAATTCTATCAGCAGGAATATGAAAGCGACAGGTAGTAATATAACGTGACATCAAAGAATACGTTTTGAACCCACACGTTATGTCATTGTATATAAACGACGTCAACAGCGTTCGATTAAAAGACGGAAAACTATTGAAACGTAAATTTTAGAAGACAAATATACTGAATTTAAAGACTTGGCGTTTCTTTCGCTTGGGTTCCTTTCAAAGATGGCAGCTTCTACTTGAATAATCATTCCGCCGCGGCCGTTGATAACTACATTCCATTTTGGTGACATTTGTAACGTTTCGATGAGAAAGTCGGAATTAAAAGGAATGAATTATAATTTTTGTGGCTTTTATCGATGTGTAAACCTCAGCAAATTACTCACAAATTTAGCATGAAACCCTTTGTGAGTGATTCGACGGAGTTCACACATCGATAAAAAAACACAAAAATAAAATCCATTCCAAAAATATAAATTAAAAAAAAACATAAATCGTGAAGAACACAATTTTCTGATCAATTTGAGAAATTATCAGGCGCTACAAATGCATAGGCTATAGGGTAGGTGTGATGCTACGGTCTACATACTTGGTGGTTATCCAATCGTTGTTAATATTTTGCAATCATGTTAAATTGCACGCCGATTGGTCGGGGCTAAGAATCATTGGCAGTCCTCAAAAAGCTATACATTCGATTGGTTGGGGCTGGACATGTGTCTGTTTCTTGATCCACGGGATTTGGTATCTCTGATGGGAGCTGCGGGTTAATTGTATCATTGCCTTTACTTCTATTTTTTTCATTTGTTTCATGCTCGGTGCTGTTCAGTTTTAAAGGTAGTGGTAACTGAGTTGCCATCTGTTTGAACAAAAGCTGTCACTATAAGTGCGCAATGCCCCCGTGGGACCCAATTTGAGGAAAAAGTGCGGACTAACCCACAAACACACACACAAACCCACAAACAAACGGGCAGTGCAAAAACTATATGCCCTCTTACGGGGGCATAAACATTCAACAAAATTGTCGAAGAAATGTGGAAGTAGTTCGCGTCTTAAGGTTAAAGAACGCGTTTTTCAGAAAAAAGGGTCGTAACTCCTTCACAAATGATAGGATCAACTTAAAAAGTGTGTTAGGCACCCCTTCACCTCACAAGAAATGCATGTGCAAAGTTTCAGCTCAATCGGTGAAGAAATGTGGAAGTAGTTCGCGTCACAAGATTTTCGAACGCGTTTTTCAGAAAATCAAGGGCCGTAACTTCGTCGCAGGTAATAGGATCAACTTGAAAATTGTGTTAGGTACTCCTTCACCTCACAAGATATGCATGTGCAAAGTTTCAGCTCAACCGGTGGAGACATGTAGAGGTAGTTTGCGTCACAATGTTTTTACGCATTTTTGAGAAAATCAAGGGCCAATCCAAAACGCTTCATCCGAGCAGAATAGATTTTGAAAGATCAGGAAGAAATCTGTTTTGGTTTATAAAAAATTCGAATGAGGTTTTAAATAAATTGAAATCTAGACATTTTCGTGCTTCTAGTCTGTCTACCTACGATTTTTCCACTCTTTACACTACACTTCCTCATAATCTTATAAAAGAAAAGCTTAATGATTTAATTGAATGGGCTTTTCACAGAGAAGAATCTCTCTATCTTGCATGTAATGTCAGAAATGCATTTTTCACTTCTAAAGAGCATAAGAATTATACACTTTGGTCATGTCAGAAAGTGTGTGATGCCCTCACCTTTCTACTTGACAATATTTATATTAGATTCGTTACAAAGTTATTTAGACAAATTGTGGGTATTCCGATGGGTACTAATTGCGCACCTCTTGTGACTGATCTGTTCTTGTATTGTTATGAAAGCGACTTCATTTTGTCGCTTTCCATTGATAACCAATCTGAAATTATTGAAGCTTTTAGCTCTACTTCTAGATATTTAGATGATTTATTAAATATTGATAATACCTATTTCGATGGTTTGATCCGTCAGATTTACCCCCCAGAACTTCAATTAAATAAAGCAAATTCTTCTGATACCGAAGCCCCGTTTTGGGATTTACATCTATCTATTGTAGATGGGTTTGTTTAGTGCAAAATTTATGATAAACGCGATAACTTTGATTTTGAGATTGTAAATTTTCCTTTTATGGATGGTGATGTTCCTCGTGCGCCATCCTATGGCGTTTATATTTCGCAATTAATTCGATTTGCTAGAGTGTGTAGTCATGTAACTGACTTCAACACTCGTAATAAATTATTAACGGCTAAACTCCTTAATCAGGGTTATCGGTACAATAAACTACGCAAAGCATTTTTAAAATTTTATAGTCGCCATTCTGATTTAATTTCAAAATTCAATATTGGACTTAAATCTCTTCTGCAACAAGGTCTATCAGAACCCGAATTTTATGGTGACTTAGTATATAAATTCAGAAAAATATATAACCGCAATGACTTCAGCACCCAATTTCGTAAAATCATTCTTCGATATAAAAAGATTGGGTACAACATGGATATTATACGACAGACTGCATGCATGGTAGTTAACCCAATCACGGTTGGCAACTTTGCTTCCCTCTTTAATTGCACGCCGGTGGGTCAGGCCTCAGATTCTATGACGGCTCCAACGTAAAGACTTATTGAAAATTAGAGAGATAATGTTGGTTGGTGCCTGATGCTCTGTCTCTGGTCGGGCTCATCGGAGTCTAACTGTTGGTTTTCTTTTGCTCCAGCATTTCAGTGGTTTCTTGCTGTCGAGTCCTCACCGTTGTCTCACCTCTGTGGTTCTTTGATTTTTGTGTTCACGGAGATGTTGCACTGATGAGTTAGGAGGCCTTCATGCGGACTGAACAAATTATTTGTCTCAATCGCGACGGAAGTAAGGGCGAGGATTGTGGCCACGTAAAATCGATTTAAGCCCCCCAGAGGAAATCTTCCACTGACCGTTCCAAGGCGGCTCTTCTGTGGCGATTTATTTATGTTGTTGTTTGTTACTTACTGTGTGTATCACTTGTGTCTTTTGGTTTTGGATGGCCATATGGCCATTTTGTGGGAAAGTAACTGTCCTTATGGCCTTCCTTTGTTTAGGTTTCCATTATGGTCTGGTCGCTTAATGTTTGTATTTCTTTCCCTTTGGTGTCTTTTATGGGTGGAGTAAGTTAATTGTATCAATTCCTGATCTTTGTTTTACTTCTACTTTGAGTTAGGCACATCTTCATATCATTGCAAATGCATATGCAAAAATTTAACAAAATTGTCGAAAAAATCACAAGGAATGAGTGTACAAAGTTTCAGCTCAAATGGTAAAGAAATGTGGAAGTAGTTCGCGTCACAAGGATTTTGAACGCGTTTTTCAGATAGACAAGGGCCGTAACTCCGTCACAGATGATAGGATCAACCTGAAAATTGTGTGAGGGCACCCCTTCACCTCACAAGGAATGCATGTGCAAAGGTTCTTCTGTGGCGATTTATTTATGTTGTTGTTTGTTACTTACTGTGTGTATCACTTGTGTCTTTTTATTTTGGATGGCCATATATCCATTTTGTGGGAAAGTAACTGTCCTTATGGCCTTCCTTTTGTTAGGTTTCCATTATGGTCTGGTCGCTTAATGTTTGTGTTTCTTTCCCTTTGGTGTCTTTGATGGGTTGAGTAAGTTAATTATAACGATTCCTGATCTTTGTTTTACTTCTACTTTGGTGTTCCGTTCGATCAGTCCCTGTTATATCTTTCATTCCAAGTAAGCCTTTACGCTGGAGCAGGCAAAGAATCGGAGGCCTGTCCCATCGACTTGCAATTTAACAAAATGCATATTTGTTTGTTTTGTCTTGAAATTTGTTTTCCATAGCAATCAATAAAAAATAATATTTTTTAACTCATATGGATCAAATAATATTTCTCAAAGAGTACTTCTATAAAAGTTTAGTCAAAATATCAAAACTACTAAATATGAAACATCAAGAACAGACCTTGGCCCTTTGGATTGTTAATCTTTCATTCAACTGACTACAAATAACAACTCTCATATAAAAGCCAAGGTTCTCGATGAGTTTAAACCATATATAGCAATGGTGTTCATTTTGGTCATGCGACCCAGAGTCTTCAATCAAACATTCATTGCCCCATCCCATAAAGACTCAACATATAATTTGGTTTTAATCAGCCCAGTTTTAACATTAAAGAAGATAAAATACTGAATCTGAGGCATCCAGGACAAAGGTCAGTAGCTGTGCTTAACTTTCATTCAGCTGATTGAATATAACAATTCTGATGTACAAGCCACAACAGAACCGAAAATAGCGCTCCTGTTTTGTCTTTTGGCCCAAACGAAAGCATAAGTGACATAATTTGACCTTGATGTAAAATAGGTCAAGGTTTCTTGAAGGTCACCTTTTGAGAAAAACTTAAGTCCTTAATGCCGCATACCAAGTTTCAAGGGCTCCAGCCATTTTGTCTCTGAACAGAAGATTTTCTTAGAGCTTTTAACATATATGGGCATGGTGGCAATCTTGGCCATGTGAGCCAGATACTACTATCAAACTTTTATTGTCTTAGTCCCAGAGGCTTAGTATGTAATTTGGTTTCTATCAACCCAGTAGTTTTAGTTGAGAAGAATATTTAAATACTGAATCTGAGATATCCAGATCAAGGTCAGTAAATAACCTTGAATAGAAGTGAATGCAATGAAACTTTGAACTTTGAAATTGATAAACTTTCATTCAGCCGATTGCAAATATCAATGTTCATCCTATAGACTATGACAGAATCAGAAAAGAAAACCTGTTTTGTCTTTTCCTCAAACAAATGCCAAAGTGGCCAAATTTGACCTTGACATAAAATAGGTCAAGGTCAACTATAGGTCGTCTTTTGAACAAATTTGGTAATACTCGTAACTCCAATACCGCACACCAAGTTTCAAGGTCATTGGCCGTTTGGTTTCGTAAAAGAAGAATTTTAAAGGTTTTAACCATAAATGAGCATGGCGGTCATCTTGGCAATACGAATTTTGAAGAACAAATTGCCGATTACACAATCTCGATTTCTTTTTCTGACACTGCTGAAAGCGGTTGGCCAGGCCGCGGCTCATCTTTGTCTAAAATTCGACCACCTCTGAAACGTCGCTCACATCTGCAAACTGTCGGATACGATAATGCATTTCCATCATAAACTTTATCCAAATCGGTTTTGATCTCCAATGGCGACACGTCTAGCAATACGCTCACTTTGCAGTACACCCTCTGTTTTTCTAATTTAACATTGCTATTTTCGGCCATATTTTCCTACAGTGCCAAAGACATGGTCATCTACAATGACCTCTCTAGTACACTGCATGCATAAACATCGTGCAACATTTAATCCGGCCAAGTGATTAAAGGTTAGATTGTTCATGCATGTTTGAGAGATGTACGAAATCTTTGAAACTAATACGAAATGCGGCTACTATTAATACTTTCGAAATGACCTCCGTGAGTCCGACTTTCAGTTGGGGAGGAGATGCCATTTAACTGTTGGATAAGATATTCCATTTTCTCATTCAATGTTCAGCTCAATACGACTTTCGGTCTGGTAGATGTTGTTTGAAGAATTTCAAGATGGTCGCTGCGGCGGCCATCTTGGATATGGAAATGGAGCATGACTGGAATTCTAGGAAAATTAAGATGGGAGTCTCTCAAGAAAAGGAGAAGAGACAGTAGGCTCATACTCTTATACAAAGGTCTAAAGGGTGCTGCCAGCATTCCAACAGATGACCTTGTTCCCCCAGCTAGGCATTGTAGAAAACACCATTCAATGACGTTTCAGACCCTTACTGCAAGAACGGATATTTATAAAGAATCGTTTTTCCCCCGAACCATTTGAGATTGGAATGCCCTTCCCGATTCTATTATTTTGACTGCTGAAGGTGCTGAGGATTGTGTAGCTAAGTTTACATCTTTGGTTAGAGCTAGGGACTAACTTCCCATATCACAGGTCCTGGTGTATGAATGTCATTTGACGTGTCACCAGTAACAATTCTGATTCTGATTCTGATGGACTCGTTTTAACAAATCTGAATCTCGATCTCGTCCCGATACTCCCATCAAGTTTCAGCTAATGCAAACTTGTGGTTCGGGGAAATAAATTGCATTACGAAAACACGCCTATTCAAATACTTTACCGCCGAAAAACGACAATTTTTAGATAAAAAAGTGTGATATTTTTCGAATTTTTGCTCAAAATATAGATTATCGGTACCCGTTAGAACAGCCTCATCGATGCGGTTCTAACGAATACCAACAATCTATAGTTTAGAGCAGAAACGATGAGGCGGTTCTAACGAGTACCAACAGTCTATATTTTGAGCAGAAATAAGAACAATAATATTTACCCATGTAAACCCCAGTTTTACTGTATAAAAGTGGAGTTCGAGAGGGTCAAAGTTATATAGGCGTGTTTTCGTGATGTTTTCCTATATTAGGATATTGGAACAAAATTTTATCATTTCTAAATTCGCATATCGCCTCGATGCCCCCCATCAAAATTCAGTTCAATCCGATATTCGGTTCAAGCAGAGAATGTTTAAAGAATTTAAGATGGCTGCAATGATGAACATTTTGTATATGAGATTGCAAGAAATTTAACTGTCTGTCTAAATCTCCTTATTAACCAAATGGCCCCCTTCAACTCAATCCCACCTTTGGTTTTGCAGGAGAAATCGAACATCTATTTTCTACTAACTCAGGCTTGTATTTTATTATTCATTTTCATTTGTTCTATGTATTTTTCCTGATATACCTACTTAGATAAAACAGGGTGTGTATTTTATGTACTTGATAACGTTTTGATAAATCTCGGCTAATTGGTTCTTATGCAAGTAAAGGAAACACTATGCGTCTGTTTTTATGTGTCCCCATGCCAAGAATACGTCCTGAAACCACTACATACATCCAATTAACTTTATTAAGTCATACTTAAAACACTCATACTTTACACTTCAATGCTATCTTTTAATCAGTAATCACTACTGATACCAAGACGCAAGACCACGCAATTGTTTATTTCTCAGAATTCTCAAGGTCTGGCTTAATCAACGAATTTCTGCAAATGCATCGCAGCATTTAAATGGGTGCATATTCGTTTCAACTTAGCCTCATTAAAACAAGAAAAGAACATTTTTTAGGATAAAACAACATGTATATTAAGTCAAATAAATAAGTTCTGAATAGTTGGATCCTTTTGGAAGCAAAGAATACACCAAATAAATGAAAACAGCAGACTCGGTTTAAAATTGCACATGCTCAGGGAAACCAGACAGAAATATCTCAACCAACAAAAAGTATCGGGTTTTCCTAGCTTCTGCCAGGCATTGCATAAGCATGTGGCAATTATTAAAAAAAGAGAACGCAATGACTGGTAAAAGGGCAACATCATATAAACTTGTTGAAATACCAAACACACTTGAAAATAGATACATCAGATATCAGTCATATTGTTTTCGTATGTACTACGTGCCTAAACCCAACCAACAACCAGAATAAACCGAAACAACAATAAGAATAATGCTTCTTGCAAATCCGTGATTTTACCCTGGGATAGAAATTTATGTTCTGACCCTGGTGTTCCGACCCAAAATCGAATATAATCGCGTGTTTGATAAATGCACTGGTTGATTACGACCTCGTATGCGCCGTCGTTAAGGGTGACGTCACAGCAACGTCACTAAACAATTCTGCAGTTTCAACACAATATGGCGGACGTTGGTAACCGAAGTGACTGCAGCATTAAAAAACCGCGCTTAGAAATGGAAGGTATGCAAGAAAAAGAATCCCATATGAGTGTGAGGGGTGGATAGAAAAATCCGTCCCTCGGGATCACTGTCCGGCATCACTCGGCAAGCCTCGTGATGCCGGACATTGACCCTCGGGACGGATTTTTCCATCCACCCCACACCGATATAATATTCTTATATTATCAGGACAATGCAACAGCTCACTAGTTCATCAAACCAAGCTTGCTTGTCGTAGCATTATCCTGTGATCGCCCAGAGTTATTCATAGCTGCTGATCACCAAGCAATTAGGTTTTGTTTTAAGGCACAGTAGAAGTGAAGGCAATGATCTGTAATCGATACAAATAATCCACAGCTAAAATCAGAGACACCCAGGGAAAAGAAACACAAAGCATAAAATAACTAGACCCTATTTAAAACATCAATAAAAGAGAGCCAAAAGGACAGTAACTTTCCCACAAAATAGCCAGTTTCGCTATCCAAAACAAAAGTATATAAGCGATACATACACTCAAAGACAAACCATAAGAAAAATAAACCACGACAGAAGAACCGCCTTGGGACGGTCAGTGAAAAGAATTTCTCTTGGGGGCTTCAATCGATTGCAAGTCGTAAATTGCCCAGACTACTATTCTCGAAAAAAAAACCGTTTTGAGAGCTTTACGTACCGTCAGTCCTGTTGTCCAGATCTGGACCCAAGTAATATACATTATTCACGAAGACCGAATTAGGACTTCGAAGATCGAGAACAGTTTTTTTTGTTTGTTTTGTTATGGTTTGCCTTTTAGTGTTTGTGTCGTTTATATTATTTTGTTCTGGATAGCCAATTGGAGTAACTGCCCTTTTGGCTTTCCTCTTTTGATATTTCTATTAGGGGCTGTTGTTTCATGTTCGTGTTTCTTTCCCTTTAGTGTCTCTGATGGGAGCTATGGGTTACTTGTATCGATTCCTGATCATTGCCTTCACTTCTATTTTACACGCTGGGGTGTTCTCAACGTTACCTTTAACTTCAATTTAACTATAATGAAAGGCGTATCTAGCACAATCGAGAAGGTAGTGTATTTTGCCCAACACTGACATTTTTGAATTCACGTGAGACGAAGTCTCCAGATAGTTGCCTAAGGCGAAGTTTCCAGAGAACCAGAGGCAAAGTGTCCACTGAACTCAACTTATGCCTCACCTGCAAGTCCTGAGGTGAATATTCAGACTCTTTATCGAATAGAAGATTCCAGGGAACTGACAAATTGCGGGGTCTGCGAGGAGGTAACCTGAGGCCTAGTCCGCGGAGAACTCGACTCAGGCCTGGTCTCCAGGGAACACACATGGGCGAGGCCTTCATGGAAATTTTGTTTCAATTTAGGTTAAATGTCCCCGTTAACACTATTTCAGTCATTTCAATTGTTTTGGAACTTTTATCCGACATTGAGATGAATTGACATCTCAAGTACTGTCGTAGGGCATATATGCATTGCGCGGTCCGACTCGCACCACTTTGCCTGCTAATCGGTGTAGCAGTATTCATGTGCTGTCAGTTTAACGTCTACGGGGCAGCACCATGTAGCCTAATCTATTTCTAAAAGCCCCGACGGGCGGGGCCTATTCTTTAGGGAACTCACATATGTAAGATGAATGTATCTAAGGAACACACATATGCAAGGTCTGTAAGGAATGCACATAAGACATTTATTAATTTTTATAATTTTCTTTTATTTTCCACGTCCCTTTCAGGATTATTTCACTCATTACGAGCTGATCATTAGTCGAAGTGTTAAGAAAACAGAAGTGCCCGGAGAAAAACCACCTGACCTTCCGTTACAGAACTTGGCGTCAGACATGTGAGCTTAGCGAGGCTAGAATCAACAGCGGTGAGAGGCCCAATGATGTAACTGAGAGCAAGCAAAATCTACAGGTATCTTATCTGGGACGAAGACTCTAGGGATCTCAAGGTAACTCATTTTGTTACGAGCCAGGCTAGCCCCCAATTTCTGTTACGAGCGAGGTGTAACAGAAAGATAAAGCAAACAAGCCTTTTGTAAAAAATAACATCATTTATTTAACAAACTAACAATCCAACACAGAATTCAGAAGAAAATTGTCTTAAACACCCTAACTGACCCAAAGAAAAAATCATTTTTATACACTCACAGAATTCTGTGGAAAATCCCAGAGGATTGTGGAATAAGTTTAGGTAATATTCTAAAACCAATGTAATCCCGAACCATCTGGATGATTCTTTCCTCCTGTCAACAAGTTACTTATCAACTGAAATTAATCTGTGACTCATTTTCCAGATCGTTTTAGATGTAAACAAAAGATGACATAGCCTTATTGGTCACCCAGTGGGGTGAAAATGGGGATCAGAAAAATAGATTCGTGTACATTACAATCAGAGTCAAAATATTTCGAGGCAACATACTTAAGCCAAAGTCTCTGAAGAACGCCTTTAAGGCAAAGTCCGCAGTGAACACAGCTAAGGCTAAGTTGCCCTGGAACTCAACTGAGGCGAATCTGCAGGTAATTCATCTCACTTGAATTCGCCGAGGAACTGAAATGAAGCAGAATCTCAAGAGGACTCGCCTGAACATTTTACAGTGGAACTCAGCTGATGAGATAACAAACAAAAATGAACCTGGGTCGTTTTGACCTATTTTTCGTTTGTTTCAGTTATGCTTGCTCAACATTAAACCTTCTCTCTGTGACAACAAAATAAAAAAAGAAAAATAAAGAAAGAAAGAAAGATAGAATGGAATGTAGTTTTGTTTGATTGTTTGTTTGATTTGAGGTTTAACGTCCCCGTCAACACTATAAAGGTCATTTTGGAGACGTTGCTTCTAATTTTGTGTAATTTTTACCCGGCATTCAGATGAAATGATATCTCAAGTCCTGCCGCCCAATTGAGGCAATAGAGGTTATATTCATCGACGGTCCGACTCGTGCCACTTTTCTTGGGCAGGCTTAGAACCTCTCAGAAGTTTACCAGTACTCATGTGCGGTCGGTTTCAGCTCTGCGTAGAAGCATCATTCAGCCCAGTCTATTTCTTCAAGCCACCAGTTGGGGGGGGTGCAAAAATGGAATGATGTAGTTTAATGTATACACGTTTTACACGGCGGGGGAAAATCCATTTCGTCCAATAAACCAGTTTATCATATTTGCTACAAAATGCCATTATTATATGTCATGTTTATACTAGGACTCTTCAGTTGCGAGCTAGTGTTTTCCAAAAGACTTTTGTTCGCTATGAAATTAAGCATATTTTCTCCTTAATGATTACAAATAAAAATCAAAAATGAGTTCCTTTAAGAGCAATGAACATATTCATAAGAACGAAGATGGGTCATACTACGTAGTTTCGGCTAATAAAGCCTCATCAGTGACCCTGTAATGATCCGGCAACGAAAGCCAGAGGAAGCATACTGCAATTTTGCGAATTTCGAATAGGCAGTCGATTCAAAGACTGATATAAATCAAAATGAGGTCCAAATAATTAAAAACCTGTCTAGAATTTGAGTCTAAACTAATAATTTATTTCTGATTTCTCAGAATATTCACGCTGATCTCAAAAGGACCAAAAGTAAAATATAAACTGCACTATGGTTGATGTACGGGGAGACGTTTTACGGCCGCCACACGGCACAACACCAGCTGCAGTGAAGGCAAATAAAAATCAAAAATGAGTTCCTTTAAGAGCAATGAACATATTCATAAGAACGAAGATGGGTCATACTACGTAGTTTCGGCTAATAAAGCCTCATCAGTGACCCTGTAATGATCCGGCAACGAAAGCCAGAGGAAACATACTGCAATTTTGCGAATTTCGAATAGGCAGTCGATTGAAAGACTGATATAAATCAAAATGAGGTCCAAATAATTAAAAACCTGTCTAGAATTTGAGTCTAAACTAATAATTTATTTCTGATTTCTCAGAATATTCACGCTGATCTCAAAGGACCAAAAGTAAAATATGAACTGCACTATGGTTGATGTACGGGGAGACGTTTTACGGCCGCCACACGGCACAACACCAGCTGGAAAACCAAAATCCTGGAAAACGAAAAGCTAATACAAATCACAGTAAAAATGGTGACAGCGAAGATTCTGCACATATTATGATGATTAGTATACTGACATTTTATCTTGTCGACCGGGTAGTTACGATAATACAGCTATGCAAATAAAATACAAACTTTTACGCCAAATACCTGCAAAAATTCCATATTTTCTCTATTTTGGCAGTAAACACAAACTGTTTTTTAAAACCACCCTGATTAAGCGGTTCTCAAGAGTACCTTCAATCTACGTTTGATAGCAGACAAAAATAGTAAAAATAGGGTTTACTCCCCGTAAACACCAGTTTATATTTTCTTCTCAACTGGGATCATTTTTTTCATTGCTGAGGTTTGAACATATTTGTGAGTCACTGATGGCACTTTTGTTTGGAGGGGTTAAGTAAAAACCATTAGCCGTTAAGATGACATTCACAACAACTGTTGTATGGTCTGTCGTCCGTTGGTTACTTAAAAAGTCATTGTTTGAAACAAAATGGATCAAGATCAGACGGCAATCTAATCAGTGCCTACTCTATTTGCCGGTATGCAAGAATATGTTTGAAAAGTTTCAAGTATATTCAGCAGACGTAAAAACAGGCGGTATGTTAAGATGCGGGTTTTCTTGCACACCAGACAAGGAAATCCGTGATTTTACCCTGGCATAGAAATTTATGTTCTGACCCTGATGTTCCGACCTAAAATCGAATATAATCGCGTGTTTGATAAATGCACTGGTTGTTTACGACGGCCGTTTAGGTTGACGTCACAGCACGTTACGTGACGTGACTAAACATCCCTGCAGTGTCAACACAATATGGCGGGCGTTAGTAACCGAAGTGACTGCAGCATTAAAAATCCGCGCTAAGAAATGGAAGGTATGCAAGAAAAAGAATCCAATATGGGTGCGAGGGGTGGATAAAAAAATCCGTCCCTCGAGATCACTGTCCGGCATCACTAGGCAAGCCTCGTGATGCCGGACAGTGTCCCTCGGGACGGATTTTTCCATCCATCCCTCACACCAATATAAGATTCTTATATTCTCGGCATCTTAAGGGTTAATAAGATAGAGAATAGTTTATATCCGGAAGAGCCATCTTAGTAGATCTACACTGTTCGCATAGGTACCAGTCTGTAGGGTTTAAAGTATTGAATTCCCCTTCTAACACAGCTCGCCTATATAGGCAATGGAAAGAAACTGTGATTTATCATGCAACAAATCACTGGTCGACAGAGAGTGAAAACCCGCCAGTTCATAACGTAACGCGTAGATTCATTGACGTTAGACGGTAAAACGTTATTTCCTCATAAAATTACACAAGGACATAAAAGTGTGAAATACAGTCAATAATATTGGCGAGATTTCTCCTAAAAATGGTGGAGCTTGGGAGAAATTTAACCGAAACTGATCATCTGTAGCAGTGATTTGTTGAGTAATAAACCATGGTATGTCGGTCAGTTGTAAGTAGACAAATCATTCGCGCTACGCGCTCGTGATTTGACCTACTTTACAACTGACCTCTAAACTGAGAGTTATTACTCAAAAGAAATCACTGCTACAGCTGATCTATTTCTTAATCAAAATACAACCAGCGAGCACACATGTTCTTAATCAAAATACAACCAGCGAGCACACATGTTCTTAATCAAAATATAACCAGCGAGCACACCACGTGTTTGCAGCATCGTATTCGCGTCGATGTTGATGCGACGGACAATGATTCAGATAAAAAGACTGGTTCGAACGAACACTGAGAACTCAATCTAAACTGATCTCTCACAGAGACAAATACAGACATAACAAAAGACCATAATAAGACACCGCATTTAAGTGTGTTCTTACGTTACTAAACATGGTGACTCTCTCTTTCTCTCTCTCTCTCTCCCCTCTCTCTCTCTCTCTCTCTCTCTCTCTCTCTCTCTCTCTCTCTCTCTCTCTCTCTCTCTCTCTCTCTCTTCATTCTATATATTAAATACAGAAATTTATTGACGGATTGTGAGTGCGCTTTACATTAGGTTAAGGTCACAGGACCCAGGTGATACCATTTTGTGTCAAAGCTTGTGTCAACGCCAAGTTCTGTAGCGGAGGGTCAGGCGGCTTTACTCCAGGTACTCCGATTTGCGCCCTTCTCTGGCTGACTATCGACTCTAAATTAGGAAAATAATCTTGAATGGGTCGTAGAAATATTAAAAACAAAAATTCCCCAGTGGCTTCTATTCAACTGGATACGCATTTTAGATATAGGAACAAATAACTTTGAGATGATCCCAGCTGATAAAGACCATTTCCATCTCCTAATTCCGTTCTCCGTTCTAGTGAAAAATGTCTAAATATAATTGGTTAAGATAGACTAAGTATAAATAATTTCTGAACGGTTTGATCCTTTGGCAGCAAAGAATACTAGAAATTAACGAAAATAGCAGACTCGGTTTTATTGAGTCTGTTCATGACCAGTAGTGAAATGTGCAACACCGGTCAGGCCCTCTAGTTTCTACTTCAGCAGAACTCTATTTTCAAAATGATTCTGATCCTGGCCATTTTGTGTGAAAGTTGCTGTTCTTTTGGATTTCCGCTGTTGATGTTTCCATTAGGGTCTAGTTATTTCATGTGTGTTTTTTGCCTATTGGTGTCACTGATGGGAGCTGTGGGTTAATTGTATAGATTCCTGATCATTGCCTTCACTTCTGTTTTGTATCCAATCTTTTTATATCGAAAAATGATTTTACGAAATTGGGTACTGAAATAAACTAAATGATCCCCAAGGACAAGAAAATATATTATGCACTATGATGGATGCACGATGAAACGTTTTTCAGCCGCCATACGGCACAACACCACCTGCAGTGATTATAAATAAGTTCTGAACAGTTAGGTCCTTTGGCAGCAAAGAATACACCACATAAACGAAACTAGCAGGCTCGGTTCGTTTCAGCCTATTCATGACTAGAACTGAAATGTGCAACACCGGCCACGCCCTTTAGCACAGGCTTAAGCAGAAATCTATTTTCAAAACATTTATAAATAAACTCAGTGATCCCAAAGGACAAAAAATATAATCTGCACCATGATGGATGTACGGGGATGGATTTACGGCCGCCACATGGCACAACACTAGCTACAGTGAAGATAAATAAGTTTTGAACAATTAGATCCTTTGGCAAAGAATACACCAAACAAACGAAAATAGAAGACTCAGTTTTAGTGAGACTGTTCATGACCAGTACTGAAACGTGCAAAACTAGTAAGAAAAGGTCACTCAGGAAAGGCCACAATCCAAAAGGGTTAGGGTTAGGGTTAGGGGTTAACCCTAACCCTAACCCTAACCCTACACAATCCAAAACGTGCAACACCGGTCACGCCCTCTGGCATCGGCTTAAGCACAACTCTATTTTCAAAATGTAGTCTCACTAGCGTATTCACCAAATTTCCTGATGCTATGTAAAACACAGCTACGTGGTTTGAGAATAAACGCTACAGACAGTCTGAAAAAAAAGCTGGCTAGGTAAATATTGTGGTTAAATGGGCTATTTTGAAAAATAATTGTACATTTTATGGCATGCGTCTGCAAAATTTTTTTATTTATATGAATCATTTTGACCTTTGCTCGTAATCTCCATGTGTATATTGTTTTGCATCTTGCATCGTCTGTATGAAATGCTCTTGAATGTACTCCTACTACATATAATTTATGGTCCCGCATATCAGTAGTTTCTTGCTGTCCAGTCCTCACCGGTGTTTAATCTCTGTGATTGTTTGATTTGTATGTTCTCGGACGTGTTGCACTGATGATTTAAGAGGCCTTCCTGTGGACTGAACAAAGAATTTATCTAAGTCGGAACTAAGGTCGAGGATTGCGGCCGCTTAAAATCGATTTAAGACCCCCCCCTTCCGCCCCCACCCCACATACACACCATCCAGTGAAATGCGTTTTACTGACCGTTCCATGGAGGTTCTTTTGTCGTGGTCCATGTGTGTTATGGTATATCTTTTTGGTTTCGGACAGCCAACTGGCCATTTGTGTCCTTTCGGTTTCCGCTATTGATGTTTCACTTAGGGTCTAGTTATTTCATGTTTGTGGTTCTTTCCCTTTGGTGTCTTTGATTGGAGTTGTGGGTTAATTGTATCGATTTCTTATCATAGCCTTCACTTCTATTTTGCCAAAGGTTTTGGAAGGCCTTATTTTTCATTACAGAAGATTTGTAGGGATTCGATTATTACAAACTGTGTTGCTGATGTTGCAGAATTGTTTTATTTTGCTATGAGAGATGTCGCGTCTCACTAAGACAAGTTGGTTATTATTGAGGTCTCGAAATATTTCCGTGGCAGACTCTCTCTTAGGATATGTTTTTTTTTTTTTTTTTCGTTTTATTCTGGATTATATTGTTTGTTTATAATTCTAGAAATATCCTTACGGTGGATTTAAACACGGTGGTCACAATTCAGAAAGTCCAAAAGCGATACAAAAATAAAACAAGCTGACCGTTCCAATGCGGTCCTTCTGTTGTGGTTATTTTTTGTTATGGTTTGTCTTTGAGTGTGAGTGCCACTTATATTGTTTTGTTTTGGACAGCCAATAAGCCATGTTGTGTGAAAGTGACTGTCCTTTTGACGTTCCGTTGTTGATGTTCCCATTAGTGTCTTGTTGTTTCATGTGTGTGCTTCTTTCCGTTTGGTGTCTCTAATGGGAGCTGTGGGTTAACAACTTTTGTGAATGCCTGGTAACTTTTCTTGCTAACAGTATTTCGATCCTACCAGAAGCGGGGATTAATTTAAAAGAACAAATATGAGGATAAATTGACACGACATAAGGGTCGCAACACTTTCAAAATATTACTTCCCTTAAGATAAGTGATATCACATCGATCACATTTCATGTATGCTAAACACATGACTTATTTGTTTGAGTGTAGGTTTTCATCCCCGTCAACAATATTTAGATCATTTTGAAGACGTTCTTTTCGATTTGCGGCACTTTTACCGGACAATGAGACGAAATGTTATCCCTACCGCCCAAAGAAGTTACGGCTCGCACCGATTTTCCGTGGCAGACTTCGACTTTGTAAGCCCAAAATGCAAAATTGAAAATCAATCAGAATGATAGCTGTAAAACTTAGAAAATCGATTTAAGCCTCCCCCACCCAGTGGAATTCATTTCCGCTGACCGTTCCAAGGCGGTTCTTATGTAGCGATTTATTTTTGTTATGGTTTGATTAGGTGCTTGTGTCGCTTGTGTTATTGTATTTTGGATAGCCTATTGGCCATTTTGTGGGAAAGTAACTGTCATTTTGGCTTTCCGATGTTGGTGTTACCATTAGGCCTGTTGTTGCATGTTTGTGTTCTTTCCCTTTGGTGTCTCTGATGGAAGCTATGGATTGATTGTATTGATTCCTGATCATTGCCTCTACTTTTAATTTACGTAGTTTATGATACCGATAACCCTGATTTAGAAGTTTTATTACGAGTGTTGAAATTGGTTACATGACTAGACACCCTGGCAAGTCGAATTAATTGCGAAAGAAAAACCCCCTTGGGTTGCCACACTAGGACAGTCTAGGACATCCAAGAAAGGAAAATTTGCAATCTAAAAATTAAAATCATAATTGATTATGCAGTAATCTACAATGGACAAATGTAAATCCAAAAACTGGCCTTCGGCATCAGAAGAAATTGTTCTTAACTCAAGTTCTGCAGGGTATATTTGACTGATCAAACCGTCGAAGTAGGTACTGTCAATATTTAATAAATCATCCTAACTTCTAGACGTCGGACTAAAAGTTTCAATGACTTCAGATTAGTATTCAACAGAAAGGGACATCTTTCATAACAAAACCAGAAAAAAATCGGTCACAAGGGGTGCGCAATTCTTATCCATCGGCATTCGCATACTTTGTCTAAATAACTTAGTACCAAACCTTATAATATATAATAATCTTTCCCACAAATTGTCCAAACGAGTGTACGAAAAGATAAAAGGGTTACATGCATGCCAAGACAAAGAATTAAAATAATAAGAACAGAAGCAGTATTATGGGCTCAAATCGATTTTACGAGATCTGTCCTGTTCTTTTCTTTTATGGCACTTCGAAACGCATACATAGAAAGTTCTCCACTGCCGAGTGTGTTGGCATCTTTCGGAACCTGAATACATGTTTCGTTTCTACGAAGCTTTGGTTTGAGAGTATTGTCATAATGCAAACGTCAAATAACGACAACGCTTTGATATTTCAAGCGTAGAGAAATTCCGTTGTCACGTGTTCTTCTTGAAAAAATAAAACTGACGGCCATTACGAGAACACGCCTATACAAATACATTGTTATCTTTATTGCCGAAAAATGAAAATTTTAAGATGAAAATATATGATATTTTTCTTATTTCTGCTCAAAATATAGATTATGGGTACTCGTAAGAACCGCCTCATTGAGGCGGTTCTTACGAGTACCCACAATCTATACTTTACAGCAGAAAAATAAAAATTAAGGTTGGTCCCTGCAAACCCCAGTTTTAAAGTGTGTGATGCCCTCGCCTTTCTACTTGACAATATTTATATTAGATTCGGTACTAAGTTATTTAGACAAATTGTGGGTATTCCGATGGGTACTAATTGCGCACCTCTTGTGGCTGATCTGTTCTTGTATTGTTATGAAAGAGACTTCATTTTGTCGCTTTCCATTGATAACAAATCTGAAATTATTGAAGCTTTTAGCTCTACATCTAGATATTTAGATGATTTATTAAATATTGATAATACCTATTTTGATGGTTTGATCAGTCAGATTTACCCCCTAGAACTTCAGTTAAATAAAGCAAATTCTTCTGATACCGAGGCCCCGTTTTTGGATTTACATCTATCTATTGTAGATGGATTTGTTTCGTGCAAAATTTATGATAAACGCGATGACTTTGATTTTGAGATTGTAAATTTTCCTTTTTTGGATGGTGATGTTCCTCGTGCGCCATCCTATGGCGTTTATATTTCGCAATTAATTCGATTTGCTAGAGTGTGTAGTCATGTAACTGACTTCAACACTCGTAATAAATTATTAACGGCGTAACTCCTTAATCAGGGTTATCGGTACCATAAACTACGCAAAGCCTTTTCAAAATTTTATAGACGCCATTCTGATTTAATTTCAAAATTCAATATTGGACTTAAATCTCTTCTGCAACAAGGTCTATCGGAACCCGAATTTTATGGTGACTTAGTATATAAATTCAGAAAAATATATAACCGCAATGACTTCAGCACCCAATTTCGTAAAATCATTCTTCGATATAAAAAGATTGGGTACAACATGGATATTATACGACAGACTGCATGCATGGTAGTTAACCCAATCACGGTTGGCAACTTTGCTTCCCTCTTTAATTGCACGCCGGTGGGTCAGGCCTCAGATTCTATGACGGCTCCAACGTAAAGGCTTATTGAGAATTAGAGAGATAATGTTGGTTGGTGCCTGATGCTCTGTCTCTGGTCGGGCTCATCGGAGTCTAACTGTTGGTTTTCTTTTGCTCCAGCATTTCAGTGGTTTCTTGCTGTCGAGTCCTCACCGTTGTCTCACCTCTGTGGTTCTTTGTTTTTTTGTGTTCACGGAGATGTTGCACTGATGAGTTAGGAGGCCTTCATGCAGACTGAACAAATTATGTGTCTATATCGCGACGGAAGTAAGGGCGAGGATTGTGGCCACGTAAAATCGATTTAAGCCCCCCAGTGGAAATCTTCCACTGACCGTTCCAAGGCGGCTCTTCTGTGGCGACTTATTTATGCTGTTGTTTGTTACTTACTGTGTGCATCACTTGTGTCTTTTAATTTTGGATTGCCATATGGCCATTTTGTGGGAAAGTAACTGTCCTTATGGCCTTCCTTTGTTTAGGTTTCCATTATGGTCTGGTCGCTTAATGTTTGTATTTCTTTCCCTTTGGTGTCTTTTATGGGTGGAGTAAGTTAATTGTATCAATTCCTGATCTTTGTTTTACTTCTACTTTACTATATAAAAGTGGGGTTCAAGGGGGTCATAATTATATAGGCGTATTTTCGTGACGGCAGTGATTAGGAGTGTGTGTGTGTGAATTCGGGTTTAACGTCGCTTTCAACAATTTTTCAGTCATATCACGACGGTGTCTGGTTGCGACAGGGAGCTCAATGCTCAATTTTATAGTGCTGCCTCACTGAAGCATCATGTCCCAGACACATTGCATGATACCACACCCAGTCACATTTTCCTGACACTGGGTCGACCAGTCCTAGCTCTACCCCGTAAATCTGAGTGCCAAGCAAGGAGCAGCTAGTACCATTTTAACGACTTTGGTATGTCGCGGCCCGGGATCGAACCCGTGACCTCCCGTTCCCCGGAGTGGACACTCTACCAACGTATTAGGAATCAATACTATAACCTCACACCTCCTATCAAAGACACCAAAGGGAAAGAAACACGAACATGAAGAAAATAAACCCTGATAAAACATCACTAGCAGATAGCCGAAAGGGCAGTTACTTGTCTACACAATGGCTCAACGGCTATACAAAATACAAAGATACAAGCAATGCATACATGCAATGACAAATTATATCAAACAGCGACAGAAGAACCCAAAAGTCGCTTCAGTAATAACTCTACATGTTATCTGTTTTTATTTTACAAGTGAAAAGCTTTATATATAAATTTCTATAGCAAACACTTGAATACTAATAAAAATAATAATAATAATAATAATAATAACAAGTATAGCTTTTACAAAATGATAGGTCTACGCTAATGTGAATGTCTGTGTTTTATACAATTTACTGTCTAGTTGCCATCCTGTCGACTGAAGTATACAGTCTAAAATGTCAAAGTTGCAAATGCTGTGATTTTGTCAAACAGTACTTTTTCATTTTTTTTTAAAAAAACAGGCACATGTGCATTTTTAATAGATATTCATCTGACAGCTTATCAAATGGATTGCTTGAAAACTGCTTGAGAAGTTAAGTAGAAAACTTTCCTTCACTTTATAGATCACCATTTGAAGATTAACCCAAATATTTTTCTAACGGCGAGGCATTTTTTTAGCTCATCAGATCCTGAAGAGCTTATAGGAAAGGCAGTGGTCGGTCGTGGTCTAGAGTTTGTAGATGTATATTTTGTATTAGCCTGTACGAATATGACAACAAATATGACAGGAAGCATTTGAGGGTCACTGATTGTTACATGTAGGGTTACATGTAGGGATTGTGTGGCGGCCGTAAAAAGTCCCCCTGCCCACCATCATAGTGTAGTTTATATTTTCTTATCCTTTGAGATCATTGATTCCATTATGGGATTTTAAAAATATTTGAGGGTTACTGATGAGGCCTAATTGGCCGAAACTAGCTAGTCTGGCCCAGAAAACATGCACACTCCATATGTTTCAGTTGTGTGGTGTACTGGTGTATTACTTGCTTCCAAAGGATAACCCTTTTATAGAACGGCGCCCGCAAACCCACATGCTGACAAGAAGACCGAGGTTATTCTCTGAGAGGTGAACGGGCAACTGTGGTGTAAGGCGCAAGAAAGATGTTATATACAAGACATAAATTATGAACAATAACTATATACAACAATACCAATACTTAACATTATATTTGTTTCTATAACATTTCACCGAGCTCGCCCCGAAGCAAAACTACGTTTTGTGTTCGGGACGGTGACGTGAAAATTATATAGAATTCTAACACAGCACGCCTATATAGGCAATGCAAAATGACTATGTTTTATTCTGCAACAAATCACAGCTCGAAAGAGCGTGACGTGTGACGTCATTAAAAACTGCAAATTTATGACGTCACTAGTCGATTAACTTGACGTTAGACGGTGTAACGTCATTTTCTCGCATCGAAAACGTTAGAAAAGGATATAAATGCATGTGTTTCAGTCGATAATCTTAGCGGAATTTCTTCTAACAATGGCGAAAAGTTGTGAGATTTTGAAGGAAACAACAACATTATTGCCGATTTTCAGCGTGTTAGAATCGAAATAGATCAGCTCTAGCCAGTGATTTGTTGTGTAATAAATCACAGTTTGTCGGTCAGTTGTAAGCAGACAAATCACGCGCGCTACGCGCTCGTGATTTGTCTGCTTTACAACTGACCTCCAAACTGTGATTTATTACACAACAAATCAAAGTTAGAGCTGAACTATTTCTGTAACAAACAGCACAAAGTACACGAACCAAAGGCAAACGAAGTAACCAACAGAACAAAATATAAGTCCACTTTTGGTGGACTTGCGTCACTGCACTAGTGCTCTTGTTTTCCGGTTGGGGCAAACGTCATCTATTTACGTTGACCACATTTTTAGTTAACACAATTCATAATTATTTATGACGACGACATTTTATGGGTTAACTAGACTCCAATCTCTGGATCTTTGACAAACCGGTGTTCGCCACCACGTCTTAGTCCAGTAAATATGATTCCCCGGAAATTGTTGCCTGGACGGTCCGCAATCTGGGTTTGTCCGCCTCTTCTGGGGATCTACTACCCTTTGGCCCGTCGTTGGGTCCAGTGCCTGCTCATATAGACCAGGGAGCAGCAGGTCGCTCCACCTCCAAGCATAGAATGCCTGGAAACAGCGATAATCATCTAAAATACGGTTCACGAAACGTATACACTACATCATGATCCCTGCCGAGGAGAAGTCACAATATGTTAATGCATATACCGTCATTGCGCATGTGCCGACCTGACAAACAGGCTGATCAGTGTATGCGACAACAACCGCGCAGTAGAACTCAGCTTGACTGTGCAACAAAATATCAGCGCTCCGTGCTTGAAACAAGAATACTCAAAATTTATGCTCCATTACAGAGCACTACAGAAATCAATACTCACTTTAACTGAGCATACTACCCATCAAATTCCTGCGCACTGCATCAGCACAGGTAAGAGACAAATAAACAGACTCTGCCTTTGCACTACCTGGTCATTCGCCAATTACAGGAAAAATATACCAAAAACTCAATCTCATTTCCTTCTCCGCGACACGGCTCACAAATATAGCTATTTACAAATTCATTACATTAACAACAGCTGGAAACTAAAAACCGGAAGATTTTTTCCCTATTGTACACAACGCGAACAAGCGTTTGATAATGAACACACTCTGCCGTAGCAAAAGCGTGAACGAACCTGCACTATTTGCCGTCCAATACTAAGCTAAAATCATTTCCGTTTTTAGTAGACGTAACGTTAGAACCGTCTTTGCGATGTTGGCGACGTCATCAACGCCGCTCAGGCCGTTATAACGTGTGACGACCAAATATCATCCTATGTAATGCAGTACTCGCAATCAAAATCGCGTTATTTACATGTGCGGACCGTCCCAATGAGGTTCTTCTGTCGCGGTTTATTTTTGTAATGGTTTGTCTCTGAGTGTTTGTGTCGCTTATATTATCTTATTTTGGATAGCCTTTTGGCCATTTTGTGGGAAAGTAACTGTCCTTTTGGCTTTCCGCTGTTGGTGTTTCCGTTGGGGTCTGTTGCTTCATGTTTGTGTTTCCTACACTTTGGTGTCTCTGATGGGAGCTGTTGGTTAATTGTATCGATTCCTGATCATTGCCTCTATTTCTATTCTTAAACAGAAACGGCATCGTTACAAAAGTGAGCTCGTAATTCTTCTTGAACATATTTCTTCCTACACCAACATGAATATGCTTGCAATACCAATTCACCACGGTTCATCATCACGGATAACCCGACAAGCTCTTGTCTAAGAGTTCGCCTTGATGATGAAGATATGGTTAAACCTGTCTACAAGTTTACGTTCCCTGAACACCTAATGTCATATGGAGACGAGACCACGGTTTTCTAACGGTAGTCAAAAGCTATGGATCGAAGAAGTGACTCGACGTTAATTTGTTCTTTAAAAGGGTTCTAAATAAAGCCTTAATGAATCCAGAATGTGCAAGTGCCCGAGTTTTACGTCTCACCAACATCTAGGGTCATACGGAGACAGGACCTCGATTTAAAGACCCATTTGAATTCTGTAGAAGCCCGGGATCGATCCTGCGATCCTTGGTTTATAAAGCGAGGAGCATAATCAATACACCACGGAGGCTTCTAAAATGAATCCAGAATAGGCTTAAAAAAATTGGGTATACTAGGCCGAACCCCCCCCCCCCCCAAAAAAAAAAAAAAGAACATACAAGCATGTTCATACAAAAAATTAAAACTAAACATAGATTTAATATACCGTCAACGTTTCGGCATTTGGCTCGGCAAAATGTTGTTGATATTTGTATAACTTCTGACCTGCTGCTGACATTACGATAATTTTTAGGATATAGAGGATATTTGATTTTTTCAGTGTAAGATCGATTTTTATTTCACCGAATGAACATCAAAAGTAGTATTTTCACGAGTGGCGTAGCCACGAGTGAAAATACAACTTTTGGTGTTCATGAGTGAAATAAAAATTGATCTTACACTAAAAAAATCAAATTGTCTGTTTCTTTCATGCTTTAAACTGTAATTTGTAACGCATTTTCAAAGCAACAGCCATCACCACTAAGATTGAACTTTTTCCAGGGCGATTTCGCGTTGATTTATATGTGTTCAGCGTGTTAACTGGGTATAATATTGGGTGTAAACTGAAAGTTTGCACTGAAAAACAGCTTGGAATGTTACTTTTTCAAACGGTTTGTTTGAAATTTGCATTCAAATAATTTCCGCAGTTGCTACGCTCGTCTGGCGTCGCGTGCTTTATTTACGTTGCGTAGGTGCTAAAAGTGACGTCATCAACGTCCGAATGACGTGAAAACGTGCGTGACGTAATGGCCGACACTATTGATAACGTTTAGCTAATTGCCATCGAACATCCAAAGAAATAATGTGAAATTTTTCGAAGAAACATCGAATTCAAACAGTGAAAATAAAAATCGTATTGTCACTGTTTCAAACAGTGACAATATCGATTTCGATTTCACTGAGAAATCTCTATATTTCACTGAAAAGCATGTAAGAAATTTATATCTATCGGCCCTACAGGAAAATCATGCATACCCGTGCTAGCTCGATAAAATTGTGAGAAGTATAGATACTGGCCACAATTTCAGCCATGCAACAAATTTCAGCAGAAAAATGACCTCCGTTTCAATTGCATTTCCCGTGGAGAAAAATGATGAATCATCCCAACAGATAAATGGAATAACTCCCGTCAGTACGAATATTCAGAACAATGCGATTTGCATGAAAAATATATATGGCACTATTTGGCGCTTGGCGACAGTTTAGGCAAACAACATGAAAATCAGACTTAAAGCGGCCAACTGTATGACGAATAATTACCCCACAAACCACTCATGCATACATCGCATGATATATGATCGACCGGTACGTGGCGCTACAGATTTTGCCTACCATATTTCATCTAAAATACTTTAAAATACTTTGCCCATATACCTACGAAAATAATTTAGACGTGCTTAACCACCAGATAGGCTTCGGTTTTATCTCGTAAGACTTATGAGGCCTCATTGACCAAAACTAGCTAGTCTGGTCCAGAAAAATTCTGTTCTGTGGTGTACTCCTTTCTTTCAAAGGATTAAATTTTTTTTAGAACTTTACCTTCACCACAGCTGGTGTTAAGGGAATGTGGGGCGGCCGTAAACAGTCCCCCTGTCCCTCATCATAGTATGGATTATATTTTTGAGTCATTAGGGATCATTGATTTCACTGTGGAAATGAGAAAATATTTGACGGTCACTGAGGAGGCCTTATTGGCCGAAACTAGCTGTTATGGCCCAGCAAAAATCTTGTACACTCCATACTTTTCAGTTCTGTGCTGTACTCCTTGCTTCAAGAGGATTATCCTTTTCTTAGAACCTGTACAAATGTACTAGTAATTCTGTGCCAGAGCTCTGCCGTAGGCTTCTTTTTTGTATGAAAGCATATACTTGTTATGGGCCGCTTTTTTTCTTCTTGTGAAAGCTTATACTTGATGTAGCATAAAATGGAAAGTTCAAACCTGCATTGTGGGGAATTAATGTCTGTACGTCCGTGTTAAATCCTACCGCTGTAATATCTACGCCCAGGGACGCAGACAACAATCGTTTTCATTTATAGCGGGTGACACATTCAATGCATCAAGGGCTTATACTGCGCCTCCGCCCATCGGTGCCTTGAGAAAAAAGATAGGGTTGCACGGTGCTTCATGCAGATCTGAAATCAACCAAACTTTTTAAGTGCTTGTAAACCGCTTAGAAGATCTAAGCTTGCCAGCGATGCGAGTCGGTCCATCTTGTACCCTAGCTGTTATTTCGAGCGGTAGGGCTTTCGGTGTTATTTAATCTCAATATCGGGTAAAATTCCCACACAAAATAGAAGCACCGTCTCCAAATGACCTAAGTAGTGTTAACGGGGACGTAAAACATACACACAAACAAGAATCTAATACTAAAGTATGTACAAATGCAACTCAGTGTTCCATTGGACAACATTAAATATTTTGTGTGGCAGTATTTAAGATGCTTTAATTGCTTGGCATTTGATATTATTTTCTGACAGAACTTGTCTTTTGGTTAAAATTAAGTTAAAAAGATAACCTAAGTGCGTTTTGAAAGCATTTACATATTTTTTTCGTTCACAAATTGCGCTTAGCGCTTCCGCTCGCCCGTATTTCAAAACAAGAATGTGCAAGCGTAAAACAGATTTATCTCCATAATAGAAAATTTCGAGAAAAGAAAAACTTAATATACTTTTTTTTTTCAGAAATTAATTTTATATTACCTGTCCATCCTTTGAAACTAGTTTCAATGAATAATCCTTCAAAATATCTGTCCTATTTTCAATCTCTTCAAATGCATGTTCGACAATATCAATAAAGAAACTGACATATTTAGCATACCAATGTGATGACAGTTCAAATAACCCACCAACATGAATTGTATGTTTGTCTGCGACACACATTTGAAAAATCATAAAACACTTCACAATGAAGAAGTAATTATTCATTGTTTTCATTAATAATATTTGTTGATATGAATTCTGTTATCTGGATCGGACTTTGTAAGCGCTGAATAATGCCCCGTTTGTCCAGATTTTACGTCTTAAGCTACTCGATAAATTGTATACACTGATATGATTTCAGGTACTAGAGTGGACTAGAAGGCGAAGATACTAGGAACATATTGATTATCTCTTGCTTCAAAACAATAATGAATGTGCAACTTTTTTGCTACTTCATAGTTTGAATTCGATAATAGACTGCAGCGTATGTAATTGCGCAATCATATAAATATTCCGAATAGTTGCATTGGTCGTATCTTTAATTTCAAGTAGTCTGGGGTTCGATTAGATTATAAAGAAGTACTAGCAATTTAAAAACGTATAACATAAAATACTTTTTTCTTGGAACGTCTACTGATTAAAGTCAGTGAAAAGAAGTGGAGGCAATGATCTGGAAAACTGGAAATAAAGGCAATGATCAGGAATGGATACAAAGTTTAAAACTTTCCGCTTGTGATGTTTTCATTATGGTGAAAATCGAGAATACCAGGTGAGTGTCTTTTGATATCAAGTTTATCAGGCAAGGCTTCGAGAACGCTGGTAGAATCGCGAGGCTTGCCGAGTGATTCTACATGCGTTCTCGAACCCGAGCCTGATAAACTTGATATCAAATGATACGAATCTGTTATTCTATTTATCAGTTTATCTCCTTGTACACTCTTAAATTAGCAATTTACGATCAGCTATTGATGGTCCTCAGTGCGTCCCAGCATTCTGGCGGTCGATATATTTAGTATCAGCTGACCATATTTTTTCTATCATAGTTTGTTTTCAAGACATCTTTCCATTTTGTCCAGTAATAATAACATTTTTGCCATTTCTCTAGTAGTCCTGTCCATTCAAAAAGTGCCATGTCACGTTGACCTGATAAATCCCACTTGTCCTGAGATAGCATAACTTTATCTGGCCAATGTGCTGCAATGCAATTAATCAAGAGGGCAATTAATAAAATAAAAGTACAGGCAATGATCAGGAATCAATGAAGTTGTTTTTGTTGGTGTTTCTGTCCCTTTCCCATTTTTGTCTTGAATGGGAGGGGTGAGGTGATTGTATCGATTCCTGATCACTGACTGCACTTCTACTTTGACCAAACAGATAGGTCTTTCGGTACCATAAACTACGCAAAGCCTTTTCAAAATTTTATAGACGCCATTCTGATTTAATTTCAAAATACAATATTCGACTTAAATCTCTTCTGCAACAAGGTCTATCGGAACCCGAATTTTTATGGTGACTTAGTATATAAATTCAGAAAAATATATAACCGCAATAACTTCAGCACCCAATTTCGTAAAACCATTCTTCGATATAAAAAGATTGGGTACAACATGGATGTTATACGACAGACTGCATGCATGGTAGTTAACCCAATCACGGTTGGCAACTTTGCTTCCCTCTTTAATTGCACGCCGGTGGGTTAGGCCTCAGATTCTATGACGGCTCCAACGTAAAGTCTTATTGAGAATTAGAGAGATCTAATTCAAGGGAAATGTTGGTTGGTGCTTGATGCTCTGTCTCTAGTCGGGCCCATCGGAGTCTAACTGTTGGTTTGCTTTTGCTCCAACATTTCAGTGGTTTCTTGTTGTCGAGTCCTCACCGTTGTCTCACCTCTGTGGTTCTTTGATTATTTGTGTTCACGGATATGTTGCACTGAT
This sequence comes from Lucinisca nassula, assembly GCA_963580285.1. Classification (NCBI taxonomy): domain Eukaryota; kingdom Metazoa; phylum Mollusca; class Bivalvia; order Lucinida; family Lucinidae; genus Lucinisca; species Lucinisca nassula. The sequence goes on from OY757021.1 coordinate 405,543, forward strand.
GAGTTAGGAGGCCTTCATGCGGACTGAACAAATTATTTGTCTAAATCGCGACGGAAGTAAGGGCGAGGGTTGTGGCCACTTAAAATCGATTTAAGCCCCCCAGTGGAAATCTTTCTACTGACCGTTCCAAGGCGGTTCTTCTGTGGCGATTTATTTATGTTGTTGTTTGTTACTTACTGTGTGTATCACTTTTGTCTTTTTATTGTGGATGGCCATATGGCCATTTTGTGGGAAAGTAACTGTCCATATGGCCTTCTTTTGTTTAGGTTTCCATTATGGTCTGGTCGCTAAATGTTTGTGTTTCTTTGGTGTCTTTGATTGGTGGAGTAAGTTAATTGTATCGTTTCCTGATCTTTGTTTTACTTCTACTATATAGTTTTGCAGGTTTTGATTGATTTGTTCCATCTTGCAGCAGTACATAGAAGTGAAGGCAATCGATACAATTAACCCACAGCTCCAATCAGAGACACCAAGGGAAAGAAACAAAAAAATGAAACAAATAGACCCTAATGGAAACGTCACCAGCGGGAAGCCAAAAGGACAGTTACCTTCCCACAAATGACCAATTGGCTATTCAAAGCAAAATAATATAAGCGATACACACTCTCAAAGACAAGCCATAACCAAAAAAAAACAAAAAAAAAACAAGGCAGAAGAACCGCATTGGAAAAGTCAGTGAAACGAATCCCAAATGTGGTGGGGGGGTGGGCTTATATAGATTTTACGTGTCCACAATCCTCGCCCTTACTTCCGTCGCGAGTTTGGCAAATAATTTGTCCAGTCCGCATGAAGGCCTCCTTTCTCTAATTATCAGTAAGCCTTTTCGCTTGAACCGTCATAGAATATGAGGCCTAACCCATCGGCGTGCAATTGAACAGGGAAGCAGAGTTGTCAACCGTGATTGGATTAGCTGCCATACATGCAGTCTGTCGTATAACATTTATTTAGTTTAGTCTCTGTAGTTATTTGATTTTTTGTGTGTTCACGGAGAGGTTGCGCTGATGAGTTAGGAGGCCTTCATGCGGACTGAACAATGTATTTGTCTAAATCGCGACGGATGTAAGGGCGAGGATTGTGGCCACGTTAAATCGATTTAAGCCCCTCATTTCCCTTTTGGTGTCCCTGGTGGGAGCTGTGGGTTAATTGTATCGATTCCTGATGATTGCCTTCACTTCTATTTTGTATCCAATCTTTTTATATCGAAACATGATTTGACGAAATCGGTTACTGTAGTCATTGGAAGTATATATTTTTTTTCTGAATTTATATACTAAGTCACCATACCGGTTCCGACAGTACTTGTTGCAGAATAGATTTAAGTCCAACATTGAATTTTCAAATTAAATCGGAATGACGTCTATAAATTTTGAAAAGGCTTTGCGCAGTTTATGAAACCGATAAACCGAAAACCCTGATTAAGAAGTTTAGCAGTTAACCATTTATTGCGGGTATTGAAGACAGTGACATAACTAGACACTCTGGCAAATCGAATTAATTGCAAAATATAAACGCCGTAGGATGCCGCACGAGAAACATTACCATCCAAGAAAGGATAAGTTACAATCTCAAGATCAAAATCATCGCGTTTATCATTAATTTTGCAAGGAACAAAATCAACTGCATTAGAAAGGTGGAAATGCGAAAACGTGGCCTGACGTTCTTGTAGGGAGGGGGGGGGGGGGGGGGGGCAGGGAATTTGACTGATCAAACCATTGAAATAGGTATTGTCAATTTTTAGTAAATATTCCAAATATCTATAAGTCGTGGTAAAGGCTTCATTGATTTCACGACCACATTGTTAGCAGCCTTATCTTATCCGCTGGAGTCAAAACAAGCCTCTCATGAAATTCTTGAATACCTAGATTCAGGTGACTAAAGACGTCTTAGGTTTAGGAGGTAATAAGTTCGTATTTTGATAGGAAAGCAATGCGTTTGTTCACTGATTTCAGAATGCTAAATTTCCATTCTTTGAGAGCTGTATGCTCATTTATCATATGACGTCGCGTCTGAGAGTGTAATAACGCCATGTATTATTTTCGATAATCCACTAGTGGATTAAATATGCAAATTAGCTAGATACGTTCCGTAACGTTACTTGTACGACGTCCTTAACGACGTCGCGTTCACTAATGGCGGAATATTGTAGCCCCCTTAGCTATGCACTCGTGCTGAAGCGCTCGTAAATTATTTAGGCCATAATGGTTACATTCCAGGCTAAGGGCTACAAAGTTGTGGGTCCGCTTGGTGCTGGATGGAAGTGATATTCAGGGAATGAAATTACAAAGAACTAGTAATGAAAGTTTTAAGATTTACCCAGTTTAACTAAACACATTTAAAACATCAAGATGGACAAGTGTATATACCACATGACAAGTTAGAATGACATGGTTACATACAGGGGTATGTAATTAGATCTATCTGCTAAATATATATCTGCGCCAGATTACACTTATTAAAAGGTCATACATTTTTGTACTGTTCAATATACAAGTATTCTGGTACTGTTCAATAAACAGGTAGGTACAACAGAGAGAGAGCGTAGAGACTTCACCATCAAATCCCTAACAATATGGAAGTCTAATCATGGCTGCTAGTTTGAGTTAGTGGGTGGGGTTGAATTATGCAAAGTTTATAAAATTATTAACCTCTCCAAATGCACTGGTATATCTCTGATAACTAGACATAATTATCTGAGATGAAGTGTGATTCAGTAGATCTAAATCCAGTTTAACTGAGTTCCCTTAGAATAGAGGTTCAGCTGAATTATTATTCTGGTTGCTAGTGGTGTAGATGTAGATGGTAGTTGCAGTGGAAGCAGTCTGGAATGGTTCTTTGAGGTGAAGTTTGATGTCAAGTAGTTAGCCAAAGGGAGGCAACTGTAAGTGGCTAATGTACCGGGATACAATAGCCAAATGTGATCAACGTTCTGCGCAGCCTTATATACCCTCTGGAGCGCGTGAATCGTGACGTCATCAGAGGCAGAACCCAACGTCATAAGCAAATCATGTGATGCGATTCGGATTCCTCGGCTCGGACCGTGCAAACAAGTGCGCCATAGTGATACATGGTAAAGTCCGAGGAATCCGGATGACAACAGCAAGATCCGCCATGATGGAAATAACAATTCCCAAATTAAAAGAATAAAATGCGCTAACAGGGCTTGAAAATGGTATTTCAGAACAAGTTAACTATGGAAGGTTCTAGGGCATAACCTGAAGTTTATATAACGGCCGGGTAGCGGTGGAGACAAGGCGGCATTAACGAAATGTGAAGGTGAATGTGCGTTGTCGAAATTTGACCTTGTTCCGAAGTCGCTAGTATTATGATAAAATGAGGCCCTGGAATAAAAGTATATAAGCCCAACATTGTAGTTCGGGCATGCCGGGGAACTTTAAGGGTAAAAATCATGCCGATACATTATGCCTAGAAATGACCAAAAGCCTTTATATGAAAAATAATGATGGTGAGTCTCGCATCAATCCCGTTGACCTATTTTTAGAACAAACTCATTTGCATACATACAACTAATTTGCATACAACAACAAACATAAACACATGGGTAAATCAACATACAAAGTGTCAGGTACAGTATAGCTGGCCAGGGGTGCTACATTGCCCCCTTCCCCAAAAAGGATTTGGTCTCCAAATGGATAGACAAGACAGTCTGAGAGCATGGGAATGAGGAGCAACATAGTCAGTTTGAATAATTTAAATCAATTTCTGCTTGTACCTGAAATCCAGCTAGACTGAATCTGACATATTAGGCCACTAAATGTTATGCCTGAACGCTGCATGTGTGTGTGGTACAAGTAACGGTTTTGCAAATACACTGACTCTGACATTTATACAAATGGGCAAATGGTGGACACCACAACTGGGTGAGTAAAATTAAATTAAAGAAGCCATGCTTGTCAGAGACTGTGCACATGACCGAAACTATAAGGCTAGATACTAGCCATAAATCACACATGAATCGCTCCGCAGAATATGACAAAACAACAGCATGTCGGTCTGAAACTCAAATACTACACAATGTGTACCCATCTATCTCCCTGCCTGCTTTCCTAGAGTTGTGTATCGGGCATTCATTATAGAAAGGCACCCACCGTGTGTATTTTAAAAGTATAGTCTTGCCATAGTTGTATCAAATTTGATCATGGACAGTAATATGTAACAATACATGTATTAAGCTAATATTTTACACCGCCGAACAGTATTTCACAACATCTCACATCCATGATACGGCTACAGAAAAGCATATAAGCTCTGGAATTAGACTAAAGGCTATTCAATTTTCAGTTCTACTTGACACGCTTTTAGTTCAGCTAGGTGTTATGCAAATACTATGCTTACAGGCTCCTCTGTATCCACATCCATATGCCGTTGAAAAATGTTCGGACATACTAAGTTTGCAAATAGCAATACATCAATGAACACTCAAACACTCCGAAAAACATTAAAAGACATTACAGTTTATAAATAGTATTAAGTTGTTGACATTTTTATGTCCCATTTATTTTAATAGGTCACACCAACATACACCAACAACCCCAGAACTATCCCAATGGAAATCACAGGTGAGAGTAACCAGAAAGATGACTGATGGGGCCACCAACTGATGCCAGGACTTGGGTCTAGGGGCTAGCCAGTAAGTATACATGATACATCGGTTGCACCATTCTGAAGCAAATATGAACCGTTTCATTCAAGAATGGAAACTGGAGTATAAAATGAGGGGTAATGGATAAGCCATCCTCTGAATAAATATCATGGGGCTAAGGAGAGAGCCCTGCAGTAGTCCCTGCATGCTGGTGTGCCAAAATACTCTCACTTCGGTATTTCACACAAACACACACACATTTGTAGGATCCGTGATTCTTCTGAACAGTTATGTCTCATAGTGCCACTTAATTACTTAATATGATTCTTGTTTTCCTTGGCTAATAGGATATTCCAATCTGTCTGCAACCAGTTTTAGTGAATCAGACAGACCAGAACACCTATCATTAAATGGTGTAATGTGTAAATCATGCTCAGAAGATCCAAAGATCAATCTTGTAACCGTTAATACCTGCATGCATGCACACACACACCCATAGTTGTTAAAATTATATGACTTCATTGCATTTTTTATGAATAACAACCCTGAGGCATCCTCATTCAAACACAGTGGCAGGCCACTAAAAACCAATAGTGCTCGTCAGAATAATGGGTTTACATATTTGTCTGTATATAGGTTTCATTATTATTTATTTATTTATTTATTTTTTTAAATATTTATCTTCTCAACAGGACAACATGCCCAAATGCCAATGGTAAATAGGGATCTACCAGCTTGTGTCCAAATAGCGTGGACCGGATGAGCATTGATGCCTCCAGTGGTTGTTGACAAACATTTAAATTAAAGATGTAAGTATAGGCTTGGTAAGTAAATACTAGCAAACAGACAGTACAGAAGTTCATTCTCCACAGACAGATCCTGCTCACGTGAATCTGTATTGACTCTCATTCCACAGAAAGGGAGCCAATCCTTGCAGCCCGAGATAAAATTAGATAGTGAAAATATTCCAATACCTTGTAATTAAATGTTACAGTATCTAGTGCCAACGAGGCCTGACTGTAGTAAGCGAATGAACCTCTGCCACTAAAAAGTTGGAAAACGTAGCATCCAACCATGATCATACAGTTGCCACCCATTTTCTAACAGTCATTAATACCAAACCACTGCAGGTCAACATGCCTCACAAGAACCCCATTATGAGATTTCTCTTAAAGAAGTCTCACAAAGAGATGCAGTTTATATGGTCATGAATTTAAGGTTGTGGTGCCATTTTTGTTTTCCAGTTAATTACTCTTAAATTAGCTATTGACATGCAGCAGTAAATCAACTCCCATTGCAATTGACAAAATACTCTTTAAGACACAGTCAGTGCAAATGGTCTTCCAATCACAGACTCTAAGCATAGGACCATTGGTAAACTCAACATCAATCAACAAATGGCTTTAGTAGAAATTAAGAAATCAGCAACGTATTCAGTCCATCAATGTATTCATGAAGAAGTCAGTTCATGACAGCCTCACGAAACCATTAATATGATAAGTAGAAGTAAAACAAAGATCAGGAATTGATACAATTAACTTACTCCATCCATAAAAGACACCAAAGGGAAAGAAATACAAACATTAAGGTGATTGTATCGATTCCTGATCACTGACTGCACTTCTACTTTGACCAAACAGATAGGTCTATCGGTACCATAAACTACGCAAAGCCTTTTCAAAATTTTATAGACGCCATTCTGATTTAATTTCAAAATTCAATATTCGACTTAAATCTCTTCTGCAACAAGGTCTATCGGAACCCGAATTTTATGGTGACTTAGTATATAAATTCAGAAAAATATATAACCGCAATAACTTCAGCCCCCAATTTCGTAAAACCATTCTTCGATATAAAAAGATTGGGTACAACATGGATGTTATACGACAGACTGCATGCATGGTAGTTAACCCAATCACGGTTGGCAACTTTGCTTCCCTCTTTAATTGCACGCCGGTGGGTTAGGCCTCAGATTCTATGACGGCTCCAACGTAAAGGCTTATTGAGAATTAGAGAGATCTAATTCAAGGTAATGTTGGTTGGTGCTTGATGCTCTGTCTCTAGTCGGGCCCATCGGAGTCTAACTGTTGGTTTGCTTTTGCTCCAACATTTCAGTGGTTTCTTGTTGTCGAGTCCTCACCGTTGTTTCACCTCTGTGGTTCTTTGATTATTTGTGTTCACGGATATGTTGCACTGATGAGTTAGGAGGCCTTCATGCGGACTGAACAAATTATTTGTCTAAATCGCGACGGAAGTAAGGGCGAGGATTGTGGCCACTTAAAATCGATTTAAGCCCCCCAGTGGAAATCTTTCTACTGACCGTTCCAAGGCGGTTCTTCTGTGGCGATTTATTTATGTTGTTGTTTGTTACTTACTGTGTGTATCACTTTTGTCTTTTTATTGTGGATGGCCATATGGCCATTTTGTGGGAAAGTAACTGTCCATATGGCCTTCTTTTGTTTAGGTTTCAATTATGGTCTGGTCGCTAAATGTTTGTGTTTCTTTCCCTTTGGTGTCTTTGATTGGTGGAGTAAGTTAATTGTATCGTTTCCTGATCTTTGTTTTACTTCTACTATGTAGTTTTGCAGGTTTTGATTGATTTGTTCCATCTTGGAGCAGTACATAGAAGTGAAGGCAATCGATACAATTAACCCACAGCTCCAATCAGAGACACCAAGGGAAAGAAACAAAAAAATGAAACAAATAGACCCTAATGGAAACGTCACTAGCGGGAAGCCAAAAGGACAGTTACCTTCCCACAAATGACCAATTGGCTATTCAAAGCAAAATAATATAAGCGATACACACTCTCAAAGACAAGCCATAACCAAAAAAAAAAAAAAAAACAAGGCAGAAGAACCGCATTGGAAAAGTCAGTGAAACGAATCCCAAATGTGGTGGGGGTGGGGGGTGGGGGTGGGCTTATATAGATTTTACGTGTCCACAATCCTCGCCCTTACTTCCGTCGCGAGTTTGGCAAATAATTTGTCCAGTCCGCATGAAGGCCTCCTTTCTCTAATTATCAGTAAGCCTTTTCGCTTGAACCGTCATAGAATATGAGGCCTAACCCATCGGCGTGCAATTGAACAGGGAAGCAGAGTTGTCAACCGTGATTGGATTAGCTGCCATACATGCAGTCTGTCGTATAACATTTATTTAGTTTAGTCTCTGTAGTTATTTGATTTTTTGTGTGTTCACGGAGAGGTTGCGCTGATGAGTTAGGAGGCCTTCATGCGGACTGAACAATGTATTTGTCTAAATCGCGACGGATGTAAGGGCGAGGATTATGGCCACGTTAAATCGATTTAAGCCCCTCATTTCCCTTTTGGTGTCCCTGGTGGGAGCTGTGGGTTAATTGTATCGATTCCTGATGATTGCCTTCACTTCTATTTTGTAACCAATCTTTTTATATCGAAACATGATTTTACGAAATCGGTTACTGTAGTCATTGGAAGTATATATTTTTTTTCTGAATTTATATACTAAGTCACCATACCGGTTCCGACAGTACTTGTTGCAGAATAGATTTAAGTCCAACATTGAATTTTCAAATTAAATCGGAATGACGTCTATAAATTTTGAAAAGGCTTTGCGCAGTTTATGAAACCGATAAACCGAAAACCCTGATTAAGAAGTTTAGCAGTTAACCATTTATTGCGGGTATTGAAGACAGTGACATAACTAGACACTCTGGCAAATCGAATTAATTGCAAAATATAAACGCCGTAGGATGTCGCACGAAAAACATTACCATCCAAGAAAGGATAAGTTACAATCTCAAGATCAAAATCATCGCGTTTATCATAAATTTTGCAAGGAACAAAACCATCTGCATTAGAAAGGTGTAAATGCGAAAACGTGGCCTGAAGTTCTTGGAGGGTGGGGGGGGGGGGGGGGGGCAGGGAATTTGACTGATCAAACCATTGAAATAGGTATTGTCAATATTTAGTAAATATTCCAAATATCTAGAAGTCGTGGTAAAGGCTTCATTGATTTCACGACCACATTGTTAGCAGCCTTATCTTATCTGCTGGAGCCAAAACAAGCCTCTCATGAAATTCTTGAATACCTAGATTCAGGTGACTAAAGACGTCTTAGGTTTAGGAGGTAATAAGTTCGTATTTTGATAGGAAAGCATGTTCACTGATTTCAGAATGCTAAATTTCCATTCTTTGAGAGCTTTATGCTCATTTATCATATGACGTCGCGTCTGAGAGTCTATTAACGCCATGTATTATTTTCGATAATCCACTAGTGGATTAAATATGCAAATTAGCTAGATACGTTCCGTAACGTTACTTTTACGACGTCCTTAACGACGTCGCGTTCACTAATGGCGGAATATTGACATTTTTGTAAACAATCGTGAATAAAATGCGTTTTAAATGTCATATGATAAATAGAATCTTGCATTCGTGCTCATGTATTATTTAATTTATTAAACTCGTTTAGGAAAAGGGATAAAGTGCTCGGCAAAGCCTCGCATTTTATCCATTTTCCTCAACTCGTTTAATAAATTCAATAATACATGAGCACTCATGTAAGATCCTCTATATACTATCGTACCACCGATTACTATAACCATTCAAAGCAGCAGCACGGGCCTCCGTGACCTAATTGATAAGAGCGCTGACTCTTAGTCATTAGGTCTCTCACCGCCGTGGGTTCGAGCCTCGCTTGGGTCACGTGTGAGACGCCAAGTTCTGCAACGGAAGGTCAGGTGGTTTTTCTCCGGGTACTCCGGTTTTCGCCCACCTATGATTAACGATCGGCTCGATATGAGTGAAATAATCTTGAAAGGGCCGTAAAACCCAAACCAAAAAAAAAAAAAAAAAGCAGCAGCGATTTCATCTTTACACTTACTGAAATCAATTTATGAAGGAAATCGATTTTTCTGTCCTTTAGAAATGATGTTTCGTATCTTAGAATCAGTAATAATTTTTAAATTGTCAGTAAAAACATGACCAACAGCAGGATAACACTACACTGAATGTTTACAATCACAGGTATCAGGAGTGTTAGTGTTAATATCAGAATCAGAAACAGACACAAGTTAATTGAAATTATAACAAAAATACATCTAACATGTTCATTGTATTTATTGCAAATTATGGGTGTTTCAGTATTTTTAAAAAAATAAGCAGGAATGGAAAAAATCACCCAACTGACCCGGAAGAGACTAAGTAATTCTATAAAATCCAAACCCGTATTAATGAAGGATATTTTAATGTAATGGCGTTTTGATTATTTTCATATTCGATGAAAGGACGAAGAGAATGCTGAGTATAACCTCTAGTTAAAAGAGCAGCATCGTAGAACAAATTAAAACTACAGTAGAATTTATTAACCTCGGTGTCCAGAATATGTAATACAGAAATGGTAATGAACTTAGAAATGCAAACATTGAGTGGCGTCCACGATACAATACTATTATGGACAGTCACTTCAGTCTGATATTGTTTCTTTTAAAAGCACGTGATTTACGTTAATAACTGCCGTTTTTCTGGTGCCGTGCGATCTAGTTCCACGCTTTCGATAGTCCAGAAGCGAGAAAATATCAAAATTGGACATTTTATATATATATTACCCTCATGATAAATGTTGTCATTAAAGCACAATGGAAAGGGTTTGTGTAATAATTTAATCAATTTTAATTCAGTTTTAAGTCGTTTAATAATTTTAAACCTAGCTGTAGAATTAACATCATATAAAAAATTTCCAGTGGCTGTATAGAAATATCATTTACAGTTTTTTAGGCTTATTCATTCTACGATAGTGTTCGTTAAATCTTATTTTTAACATGCGATTCTTTAAACCGCCATACTGCATTTTCCAATTTGCAATATGTCAGAGTATCACATATGTATCAAGTCCGTAGGCTTACACGTCAAATTGGACATGTTAACTACAGAAAAGCGTCTACCGTTTACATGCGAACAGCACCTGCACCTCTTCGCACATTCCACTTCTTTTGAAAGGATTGGAATATTTTCGTAAAATGGGCGATTTGATAGGAGATAATCTAATAGAAGTAGGGGCAATGACCAGGAATCGATACAATCAACCCACAGCTCCCATCACAGACACCAAAGGGAAAGAAGCACAAACACGAAACAACAGACATAATGGAAACGCCAATAGCGGAAAACCAAAAGGACAGTCACTTTCCCACAAAATGGCCACAAGGCTATCCAAAATAAAATAATATAAGCGACAGAAACACCCAAAGACAAACCATAACAATAATAAACCGCGACAGAAGGACCGCATTGGAACGGTCAGCGGAAACGAATTCCACTGGGGGGGGGGGGGGCTTAAATCGATTTTACGTGGCCTCAATCATCGCCCTTACTTCCGTCGCGATTTAGACAAATAATTTGTTTAGTCCGCATGAAGGCCTCCTAACTCATCAGTGCATCATCTCCGTGAACACAAATAATCAAACAACCACAGAGATGAAACAACGCTGAGGACTCGACAGCAAGAAACCACTGACATGCTGACGCAAAAGAAAACCAACAGTTAGACTCCGATGGACCCGACCAGAGACAGAGCATCATGTACCAACCAACATTACCTTGAATTACGGCTCTCTAATTCTTAATAAGCCTTTACGCTGGAACCGTCTTAGAATCTGAGAATCTAACTCTGAAATTAACGGAAGCGGCAGAAAACAAATTTATAGTTCTGACCAATACCGACAGTAACATAGTTCTTAAGTTATTAATAGAATGGGGAATCCGTTCAGAAGAAGCAGAATATAACCTAAGGGGAGAGATTGTAAATAAGTTCTGAAGTTAGATCCTTTGGAAGCAAAGAATACTCTAAATAAACGAAAACAGTAGCAGACTCGGTTTTACTGAGTCTGTTCATGACCCGTAATGAATTGTGCAACACCCGTCACGCCCCCCCCCCCCCTAGCGCCCAAACGTTTAAATTTATTTGTGATACTCATGTCTGTCTAAAAGGGCAATACCGTCAAAACTAAAACGATATTCATACCGGTCATTAAGTTGCACTGCAATTGTTATACAACAAGGTACGAACATGGGTCCAATTAAGACCTTCAACAGTTATGTAAAGGATGTCAAATTAAGGAACGGTGAAAAGCGATTGTAAAAGCATTCCCGGAGGATTGGAAAAATAAAAGCATCAAATGCATGTACGAGGAGACCTTTTACAGCCACCACACGGCACAAACAAAACAGCCCCGATATGCAAAAAAGAAATGCAGGCAATGATAAATGCTGTGATAAATTTTTAGGGTATTTATATCTATTGGCCATACAGGAAAATCTTGCATGTCCGTGCTGTCTCAGGAAAATAATGCATTCCCGTGCTAGCTCGGTAAAGTTGAGCGAAATATAGATACAGGCTACAATATAGCCGTGTAGAAAATGTAAGCAGAATAGGTATCTCTACTACAATCGAATTTCCCTTGAATAATACTGATAAAAAATCAATAGGACCCCATGGTATAACATGTCAGTACAATATCACCACAAATAACGCTTTCGGCTAGAAAACAAATATGACACTATTAGGCGACTGGCGACTTTTTTGGCAAAACACATGAAAAATAGACATAAAGTCGCCTACTGTAGTGCAAATAACACCGCGCATGAATACATCGTATCACAACTGCACGTTAAGTGCATGGTGAGAAATATTTTGCCTATCATATTGCATCTTAAAGAGGCGCTGACTTTGCCATATATCTAATAAAAATAATTTAGACGTACCGCAGCATCAGATAGGCTTCTGCGTTCTGCTTTCATCTCGTAATAAGCATGTAACAAAGAAACATTGTTTAATGTTTAAGGTTCTAGCAATTATAATTTCTGAGACCATAAGGTTAATGGTAATGTCCGGCAAAGTCAATGGAGCATGAAATGTAGGTCAAGGTCACGGGGTCAAGATGTATGCTGAATTAGCTTCTTTGTGACAAAGAAGCCGTCTGTAAAGTTTAAAGGTCCTAGGAACTATCACAAGGGAAATGCTATTATTTGACAAAGCCAATGAAACATGATACCATGTGGCCAAGGTGTACTGACGGGTTGGCATGTCAATTGGAAACATTATCTGGGCCCCGTCAAGCGATTTTGGTACTTATCGCCTATGCGAGCAGCGAAGGTTCAGGCGAGCCTGCGCATCCGCGCAGTCTCGCCAGAACCTTCGCTGCTCGCTCATACAAGCAGTGAATCAACAGGAACCGTCAGGCAGAAAGCCATATCCCTGGCCCCGCTGAATGTCTGGGCATGTGCAGTTAAAATTTGTCATGACGGAATGCTCGAAGACACAAATTCGCTTGGCGGGGCTCATCTGAAGTTTGAAGGTTCTAGCAACTGTAGATGCTGGCATCTCAAGGCTTATGTTATAATCTGACATTGTCAATTGAGGGGAGAATAAAGGTCAAGGACATTGGGTCAAGGTGTATGTTAACAGCATGTCAAACAGAAGCAGTAAGTAAAATTTTAAGGTTGATAATTGCTCTGCTCATGAAAATAACTCTCAAAGTATGATGAAAACTTCTATGTCTATGACATTGATCTCCAGATCACGCAACACGTCAGGAATGGTGGTAATTAAAACCTAATGCATATACTTACCATCATGCCAAATATAAATGAAATCCATCCAAGGGGCTACATATTATAAGGTCTTAGAAGTTTCAACGCAAAAACTTTGACATGTGACGGAGAGACATACGAACGAACGAACCAACGCACGAACGAACGAACGAACAGACGAAAGGAAAGGCGAAAACAATAAACCTGGCATAAAGGTTCATAGTGGCTGTTAGCCTCCGCCCATCAGGGCTTGAAGAAACAGATGGGCCGCATGATGCTTCCATGCAGAGGTAAAACCGCTTAAATGATCTAAGCCTGCCCAGGCAAAGCGGTGCGAGACGGCCCGTTCATGCTTATAAACCCTGTTGGTTTCATTGGGCAGCAGGGCTTGAGATGTCATTTCATCTCAATGTCGGGTAAAAGTCAAACAAAATTGGAAACAACGTCTCCAAAATGACCTTTAAAGTGTTGACTTGGACGTTAAACTTCAAATCAAACCAAATCATAGTGGCTGTACTCATAAAAATAACAATTAAATCTCAAGGTATGATGAAAAATTCTGTTTGTGATCTTGACCTCATGGTCACAACACCCGACATCAAAATGGAATTGAAAGCAATGACCAGGAATCAATACAATTAACCACACCTCCCATCAGAGACACCAAAGGGAAAGAAACACAAATATTAAATACCTAGACTCTAATGCGAACATCAATAGCGGAAACCCATAAGAACAGTACATTTCCCACGAAAAGGCCAAAATGCTATCAAAAACAAAAAGCATAAGCGATACACACACTCAAAGACAAATTACAAAAAATAAACAAATCATAAGAAAATAAACCTTGAGAGAAGAACCGCCTTGGAACGATCAGTGTAAAGAATTTCACTGGGGGTGTGGGGTGACTTGAATCGATTTTACGTGACCACAATCCTCGCCCTTGATTCTTTCACGATTCAGACAAATAATTTGCTCAATCTTCCTAACTCATCAGTACAACACCTCTGAGAACACAAAAATCAAACAGCCCCAGAGATGAAACAGCGGTGAGGTCTCGGCAGCAACAAACCACTGAAACGCTGGCATCAAGCCAAATATAAATGTATCAATCAGAGTGTCTTTATATTATAGCGTCTTATAAAATTCTATCACAAACATTCAAAAAATATCATACAAAACACGATGTATTGCTATTTCAAGTTCTTGTTCCACTTCTGAAGTTTCTCAATTATAAACTTCCTGTCCTACTGCCAACAAGCATGTTAGTAAATATTTCGACAAAGTCAATGAATGGTCAGGGAGAAATCTATTGTGGTCTATCAAAATTCGAATGGCCTATTAACTAAACAAAAATACAGACATTTGCGTGTATTTTGTCTGTTAACGTATGGCTTCCCCACGCTTGACACAACATTATCGCATTCTCTTATAAAAAAACTTAATGACTTAATTGAATGGACATTCTGTGGAGTAGATTTCCTCTGTCTTGCATGTAATGAAAGAAATGCTTTTTTCGCTTCTGAAATGCATATATTACATACTGTGGTCATATCAGAAAGTGTGTGCTCACGAAAATATTTATATAAGATTTCTTCCTTTGTTTAGGTTTCCATTACGGTCTGGTCGCTTAATGTTTGTGTTTCTTTCCCTTTGGTGTCTTTGATGGGTGGAGTAATTTACTTGTATCGATTCCTGATCTTTGTTTTACTTCTACTTTGGTACTAAGTTATTTAGACAAGTTATGGGAATTGTAATGGGTACGAATCGCGCAAGTATTGTGGTTGATTTGCTCTTGATCTGTTATGAATGAGACTTCGTGTTGTCCCTTTCTGTTGAAAAGCAATCTGAAGTTATTGAAACTTTTAGCTCGATGTTTTGATATGTAAATGATTTGTTATCCCCGCGCTTTTCTGTGGTCTTTGATGGGTGGAGTAAGTTAATTGTATCAATTCCTTATCTTTGTTTTACTTCTATTCTGATCCAATCATTGAATACATTTTGGTTGTCTTTTCGAGGTATACTATCAAGGCACTGGAATATTGCAGAACCGAGGTGTTTGCGCTGTACAAATTTTTGACCAGAAATGTATTTTTCAGTCGCGGGAACCAAAAAAAAGTCACACGGGGCAAGGTCAAGGGAATACGGGGGGTGAGGGACTTCAACAACCTTTTCCTGCTTCAGATAGTCCTGCACAATGAACGCCTTGTGCGACGACGCGTTGTCATTTAGCAATCTGACATTGGCCAAACCAGTTGCGGGTCTTCGTTCTTTGAAATATTTCTTCAATTTTCGAAGAACTTTATTTTTGTAAAACTTCGCATTTACAGATTTGCGTTTAGGCACAGCAACCTGAATAGCAGGGCCCTGATTTGAAAAGAATATGGCATACATTACCTTCTTGACGCTAATGGTCCGCTTTGCAATGCATGGTCTTTTGCAATACTTTGTTGCCCATATTTTGTTCTGAATCTTTCGTTTTGGCTCAAAAAAGTGAACCCGTGTCTCGTCACCTGTGACGACATTAGCGAAAGACCGTGCATTGTAATTTGGAAACTTTTTAAGCAACTTCATGGCGCACTGAACGCGTGTCTTTTTCTGCTCAGCTGTCAACAGATGGGAAATCCATCTAGCATAGATCTTTCTCATTTTCAAATCCCGTTTCAGAATTGTATGAGCTGCTCCTAATGAGATGCCAACCATACTAGCTATTTGCCTAGTGGTGTATCGTGCATCGGTAGCAACTATTTCTTTCACTCTAGCAACCATCTTGGCAGATGTTGCTCTTTTCGGCCGACGATCATGTGGTGCATCTTCTGTTGAGCCTAGCCCACAGCTGAATTTCTTACACCAACGAAAAACTGTCGGAAAAGACATTTCATTATGCACATAAACCGAACATATTTCATCAAAAATGTCTTTGCACCGTATACCAAGAATACAACGATTCTTAATAAAGGACCGTATTTCAATGGCGTACTCTGACCTTCTTCCAACCATATTTTGTATTAGTATACAAGAGTAGACAGTGTTTATCGAACGATATACATGGCTAAAGTGGACGGATTTTAACAGGTTTGGTATCAATGTATAGGTAAAATGTTTTTCTACGCTGTGATATTTATTTCCAGGTGATTTTCGCATTAGTGCATGAGCAGTCCTCGTACGGCCCGTAACGTTACATGTATGATGTCCTTAACGATGCCTTGTTAACTAATGACGGAATATTGACATTTATTTTTAAACAAACGTGAATTTGTTTGTTTGATTTGAGGTTTAACGTCCTCGTCAACACTGTGAAGGTCATTTTGGGGACGTTGCTTCCAATTTTGTGGGACTTTTACCCGACATTGAGATGAAATGACATCTCAAGCCCCGTCGCCCAATGAAACCAATAGGGTTTATTAGCATGGACGGTCTGCCTCGCACCGCGGTTCCTGGACAGGCTTAGATCCTCTAAGCGGTTTACCAGTACTAGTGTGCGGGCCGGATTAAGCTCTGCGTGGAAGCATCATGCAGCCCATATATTTTTTCAAGCCCCTATAGGCGGGGGCCGTAAACAAACGTGAATAAAATGCGTTATAAATGTCATATGATAAACAAAATCTTGCATTCGTGCTCATGTAATATTGAATTTATTAAACGAGTTGAGGAAAAGGGATAAAATGCGAGGCTGTGAGCACTCATGAAAGATCCTCTATTTATTGACCGTTTCCAGGCGGTTCTTTCGTTGTGCTGTATTATAATTATATTCGTCTCTGCATGTATGTATTCCTATTATCTTTTTATTTCGGATATCCGTTTGGCCCTTTTGTGGGAAAGTAACCGTCCTTTTGGCTTATCGCTTGTGACGAATTTTTTATCATGGTTAAATGTTTGTTTCTCTTTTCCTTTTGTGTCTTGGGTGGGAGCTGTGAGGTAATTGTATCGATTCATAATCATTTCCTTCTCATCTTGTTGTTGTTGAGCGCTGTTATGCAGTGGAAAAGCATCGGATTTGAGATCAAAAGGTAGCCGGTCCGATCCCCACAAGCGCCACGTTTTGTGTCCTTGAGTAAGAATTTTTATCCACATTGCTTAGTACCGGTTCCTATCCAGGAAAAGAGGCCACATGGAAGATTAGTACTAGTACTCAATGTGTTACCCTCTATAAATAAGGTCGATTATTTTTATTTTATTATTATTATTATTATTATTATTCGTTCTGCCCTGATCCACTAAAAATCATACACATGGTCTGTGTAGGACACCATAGCTCGCAAGTATCGCGCCTTGTCTACCTGTGTTTTCCAATTAATGTAATAAAAGGTTTTAAAACAGCTCATACATTAAGAATTTAATAGGATTTTCCCCCAAATTTCCAATGCATAACAGTGCTCAGTCAGATGTTCAAGATAAGGCAAAATCTCTGAACCATGAAATATATAGCTACACTGATCTAGATATATTGGGTCAATCACCGGATCACATGAAACTCATAATACAGATGTGACATTTCTCTATCAAAAAGTTTTCAAGATATAAGGCAAAATCACTGAACCATGAAATATAGCTCACGCGAATCTAAATATATTTTGAGGTCAATCGGCGAGACACATGAAATTCATAATCCAACTGTGAAATTTCTCAATCAAAAGGTATTCAAGATATAAAGCAAAGACACTAAATCATAAAATATATTTAACACTGGCCTAGATATATTTTGAGGTCACATCGAACTAATATTTCAGGAATGACATATTTCCTTCAAATAGTCTATAATGTTATAATGTAAGACCACCGAGTGAATGAGTGTTGGAGTTTTACGTCCCATCAACCGCTAAGGTCATACGGAGACGGGACCTCGGTTTAAAAACTCGTCCAAAAAGCTGAAGAAGTCCGGGGTCGATCCTGCGAACCCTGGTTTACAAGGCGAATAGCGTTACCACTACACCACAGACGCTTCCATAAAACCACCAAACTATGGAATATAAGGCAGACTGACCTAGATAAATACGTTTGTGAATCATCACATGTGACGTAATAGACAAGTATGAAATTAAACCAACATCAATCAAAACTTTTGGATTACGTATACTACCACTGCTAGAAAATGCAGGTATCAAGCTTAAAAATATTCAAATACATGAAACCGCCGAAGTTCCATCTTGGTGAATTAAAAAACCTTCTATTTTGTTCGACTTACATGATGGCAAAAATCCGAATCACAATCCAATACTAGTCAAACAAAACTTTCAGGTACTGCACTCACGCTACAGTGATTACCAGCAAGTCTATACTGATGGTTCCAAAGAAGGAGATAAAGTTGGTTGTGCGTATGTTTCTAAAGATACGGACCAAACATTGTGCCTTCCAGATGGTTCATCTATTTTACAGCTGAAGCCAAAGCAATAGACCAAGCTTTAGATTTTGTCAGTTCTTCAACAATTCAAAAAGCAATTATATTTTCTGATTCACTTTCTGTGCTTAAGGCTTTAGACAGTTGTTTCAAGATGTGCCTATTGATAATATTATTTTGTTCTTAAAAGAGATTGGACTTTTTCATAAGATTTAACTGTCTCAGATTTTTAGACATATCAAACTAACTTTTTAGCTTTTAATATCCACATAATTCTTCATGCCGTTTAACCATTAACCGCTTGTCGCATATGACCCACAAAGAGGGTTGACGCGTCGTTAAACACGAAATCATCATCATCATCATGTCGGTCAAAAAAATCATGAATTCACACCAGCAGTCCCAGTTATTTTAGCGGTCGTACCTTTGCACTTTCGTATATGCTGTAGGGTTGCATCGGTGCCTTTTCTTTTGCTCTAGCATTTCAGTGGATTCTTGCTGACCAGTCTTTATCGTCATTTCATCTCTGGTTGTTTGATTTTTGTGTTCTCGGCGATGTTGCAATGATTAGTAAGGGGCCTTCATGCGGACTGAACAAATTATTTGCCTAAATCGGAACGGAAGTAAGGGGTGAGGATCTTTGAGTGTGTGTATCGTTTATTTATTATTATCATTATTTTTTTCTTTTTGGATAAACAATTGGCCTCTTTCGGAGAAGTAACTGTCCTTTTGGCTTTCCGCTATTGATGTTTCCATTACAGTTAGTTATTTCATGTTTGTGTTTCTTTCCGTTTGGTTTCTCTGATTGGAGCTGTGGGTAAACTGTATCGAATTCTGATCATTGCTTTCACTTCTTTTTTTGCAAACAGGACATCAGAAGTCTCAGGAAGACAGGTCTGTTGGAGCAGCCTTAGTTCTGGATTTCTGATGAATATTTCTAATCGGCTTAAATGCCTCGTACAAAATGAAAAGAATACTTGTTCGCTGCTCCTGTTTCCGCCTTTGTCGCTTTCCTTTCATACTGGTAGCAATTATCTAAATGTAATGGTAGATAATCCAATAATGGTCTTAGAAATATAATATTAATTGCTGTTTCGAGTTTTCTGTTCAGTGTAATTGCTTATCTTAACCGATAATTAATACTGAGCCATTAATTGCATTCGATAAATTGCAAATAGAGATCCAAACGAAAGCTTCTTTCCCGAAAATGGCCAGCGGAACAAATGATTTAATAAGTGCCAAAATAGAAGTGAGGGCAATGATCAGGAATCGATACAATTAATTCATAGCTCCCATCAGAGACACCAAAGGGAAAGAAACAAACACATGAAACAACAGACCCCAATGGAAACATCAATAGCGGAAAGTCAAAAGGACAACATCAATAAAAATGCATGCATCTTCATTTCAGTTCTTCATAGCTGAAATACACACATCAGGTTCACGTTCTAACTCATCATATTTAGCAACTCTCTATCACCGTCCGCAAACATAATATTAACACTATAGTTTATATAAATTTGCTTGTTTCTTTTCGTAAACTTATATTATGATGACTTATGTGAACACTCCAGTACACACATCAAAGTTGGAAAAAAATATATCGTTAACATTTCATATCAACCAGTCGACAGGCTTGATAAAAGAAGCCTCCGTGGTGTAGTGGTTATGCTACTCGCCTTGTAAACCACGGGTCGCAGGTTCGATCTCGGGCTTCTCCAGATCTACGGATGAGTCTTTAAACTGAGGACCCGTCTCCGTATGAGCTTACTTGTTGGCGAGACGTAAATCTCAAAATTAAAGTGGAAGCAATGATTAGGAAACGATACAATTAACCAACAGCTCACTCAAACACTCACTCACTCGTAGCTTGATAAAATGTAATGAAGATCCTGGTCAGTCGGCTTTCTGGATCTACACTGTTTGTAAGGACATGGATTTTCGTGTTCAGCGAGAAAAGTGTTAAATCAAAAATAAGAAGAAAACTATGCACTGGTTAGCCCATGTTTTCCCTTTTAAATAAAAATTACAGTTAGGCCCCTCGGAGTCTAACTGTTGGTTTTCTTTTTCTCCAGCAATTTTATTGTTGTATGCTGTCGAGTCCACAACCTTGTTTCATCTCTATAGTTTTTTTATTTGTATGTTCTCGGAGATGTTTCACTGATGAGTTAGGAAGCCTTCATGCGGACTAAACAAAAATAGTGTATACCGCGACAGAGGTAAGGGCGAGGATTATGGCCATGTAAAATCGATTTAAGCCCCCTAGTGGAATTCTTTCCTTTGACCGTTCCAAGGCGGTTCTTTGTTGCGGTTTATTTATGTTGTTGTTTGCTACTTACTGTATCACTTGTGTATTTTTATTTTGGATCGCCATTTGGCCATTTTGTGGAAAAGAAACTGTCCTTATGGCCTTCCTTTGTTTAGGTTTCCATTATGGTCTGGTCGTTTCATGTTTGTGTTTCTTTCCTTTTGGTGTCTTTGATGGGTGGAGTAAGTTAATTGTATCGATTCCTGATCTTTGTTTTACTTCTACTTTACAAGAAAGTAAAGTACTGAAATGAATCAACGAAAAAAGTTAACTTTGTGCACTGATATTGATTTGTAGAGCAACGACAAACTAGGATTATATACGTGTATTTGGTGGTCGTTTTGGACTGACATGAACATACCTATCAAAGAGAAATCATTTCTGGGATTATTGATGCATGTAATTATTCAATAACAATTCATCAACAGTAATAACCATGCAAAAGTGGCCGTCCGCAGAGTGATGATTTTACCTGTTTGAAAAATTTTATACGTGGTGTGAACCAGTGTAATACGTGATAGAAACGAACAAAAAAGAAAGTTAGGCAATAAGACTTTCCTGTGAAGAATGAACGAAGAGATATAATTTCCGCTTAAAACCTATTTATTCCTTGTGTTCAACAAAAGACAGTCTATCACGCTTATATCAAATCAGCTTTAGTACAAATCTTCGCTTTGTCTGCTGGCTGTTGTTTTAGTTCTGATTGCCTTTCTGTTTGAGAAGAGATTGCCGTCGGAACTATGTTTGAGCAATAACAGCAAAGAAACCCAACATGAGTGTATAACACACTATCAATGAGACATTGACATCGCTTACACCTGATGACCATGATTTATACCCTTCAATATACAAGTACTTTGTATGTTGAAGTGCTAGGGTAGAAATTCCCACAGGTTTAGAATTGGTCCTTAATA
This sequence comes from Lucinisca nassula, assembly GCA_963580285.1. Lineage (NCBI taxonomy): Eukaryota > Metazoa > Mollusca > Bivalvia > Lucinida > Lucinidae > Lucinisca > Lucinisca nassula. The sequence continues at coordinate 427,273 of OY757021.1, forward strand.
TCGTTTGGGCATAAAAACCCTAATAACCATCCTCCAGATTTCTTGCTGATATTTTGGAGCCATGTTCTTTTAGGATTAGCTGGTGTGTTTCATTTCTAGTGCACTTTCTGTGTGTAAACTCTTCAGAACGACATATTGGCTTTAGGGCAGGGGTTTTTCCATCATTTCTATTGGATAGTAGCTTCAGGCATTATCATGTTTTATATCCGATTACTTTAGTTGAATTCCTTAATTTGCATTGTTGTTAACACGTTTTCGAAAGAATCGCAGATTTTTGTCCCTCTTACTACCTAATTACAATAAACATTACCGATATTGGAAATCAACAAGTCCAAACAGGAAGTGATGGCAATGATCAGGTATCGATTCAATTACCTCACACTTCCATACCAAGACATAAAGCGAGAAAAAAAATTAAACGTGAGCGTAGAATTATTACACCACAATGAAAACGTCACAGGCGGAAAGCCAAAAAGAACAGCTACTTTCACATAAATTGCCCAAAATGGCCAGTAATAAGCATTTTCACGGGGGTGGGGGGGGGGGGGGGCGATCCTCGCCATTGGTTCTTTCGGGGTTTAGACAAATAATGTGATCTTCTAACTAGCCAGTGTTACATCTCCGACCGAGAACATAAAAAATCAAACGACTACAAAAAAGACGTTTAAAATGAAAACAAGTCTCCGATTTATGGGGTAATTATTATTTACTTTACTGTTTTTAAAAACATAGAATGTGGGATCTGACGAGCACCAACAACCTATATTTGAAATAGAAATAAGAAAACTATCGACTGTTTTCTTCTTAAAATGATAGAACGACACCGTTTAAGCGCATGTGTGTGTAATCGTAAAGTCGAGAGGATTGTAGCAACAGATATGCTCAGGTACATATTAGCTGTAGCTGTTTTAAAATAAATTCTAGAAATAGATGCCAAGGAATATAAGAATCTTATATGGGTGTGAGGGGTGGATTGAAAAATCCGTCCCAAGGGTCACTGTCCGGCATCACGAGGCTTGCCGAGTGATGCCGGACAGTGATCCCGAGGGACGGATTTTTCTATCCACCCCTCACACCCATATTGGATTCTTTTTCTTGCATACCTTCCATTTCTATTGCGAATTTTTAATGCTGCTGTCACTTCGGTTACCGACGTCCGCCATTTTGTGATGACACAACAGGAATGTTTAGTGACGTCACGCATGACGACGCAACGCATGAGGTCGTAATCAACCAGTGCATTTATCAAACACGCGATAATATTCAATTTGGGGTCGGAACACCAGGGTCAGAACATAAATTTCTATCCCAGGGTAAAAACACGGATTTCCTTGTCTGGTGTGCAAGAAACGTGTTTCCTCTTGTTAAGGAATGGAATTCAGGTCACTTTCAAAGACCTCCATTCGGAGATAATTGTGTCATTTAATTCTGCTTCATAATCGTACAACGACATTTAAAATAGGCAATAGATTTATCTCAAATAATTGCTGTTCACTGAAATGACTTTATTGACTCCGAAGCCCAATTAACAATGTTAATGACATCTAATGGTAATATTTCTTCCATTCAAAATAAATGAGATGATGCCAGTTTTGGAATCGCACAATTTAAGTGACTTTCCTAAGTCTATTTCTTATACGGTTTATCCAATTTACTAAATGCTGGAGGTCACGTCGGTGACTTTGAGTGAAGGAGACTTTTAACGAAAATAAATAAATAAATAAATAAATAAATAAATAAATAAATAAATAAATAGTGGTATGGGTATCATGCAAGGTATATTTATTTAGTGGTTTAAATGCATCAACCTATCAAATTTACTAAATGTTGGAAAATGGAAGTGAAAGCAATGATCATGGATCGATGAAATTAACCCACAGCTCCCAGCAATGACCCGAAAGGGAAAGAAACACAAACATTAAATAACTATACCTTAATGGAAACATCAATCGCGGAAAGCCAAATCGACAGTTACTTTCCCACCAAATGGAAGTCAAGTTGATAACTTTGAGTGCATATGCCTTTAAATTAAAAAAAAAGATGAATAAAAATACAATAAATAGTGGTATTGGTATCGTTCATTTCTCATAAAATTTCGCACTTCGCTGTCATGACTAGGATCTTATTACTAGGAAGCAGGTGTCTTTGAAAATACTCCTGCATGACGTAATTATATGGAAATTACAAAATAATAAAACAACAATTATTGGATGCAGAATATATCTGAACAATGCGAAATGTGTGTATACATTTTGCACATAGCAAAGATAAAATCAGATACGCCACACACAATAAAATTCAGCTTAAGACCACATAAACTTAAGACCACCTAAACTTAAGACCACCTAAACTTAAGAATAATTCTTCTTTGAAAATCTTATTTTGAATGTTGCGCTTAACCTTTCTGTATTCTGCCCACAATGTCTTCTGGTTTGGGAACGACTTTGAGACTGTTCAAAAGTGGTCTTTAAGACCACTTTTGATCAGTCCACAGGTGGTCTTATTATCGGAATTTTAATGTACTTGGTTGCCGACACTTTGCAGTGAGCCGGGCTTCTTTAAATCTACCTGGCGGTTTTCTACTGCAGCTATGTCTTTGGACTATTGTTAAGTTCTCGACCCTCTACCATGCTTCACGCCTCTTCATTCATACATGTACATTGTCGTTGCATTTCGTTCTTTCAATCTTTCCACTGACCGTTCCAAGGCGGTTCTTCTGTGGCGGTTTATTTTTGGTATTGTTTGTTACTTACTGTGTGTATCACTTGTGTCTTTTTATTTTGTATGGCCATATGGCCATTTTGTGGGAAAGTAACTGTCCTTATGGCCTTCCTTTGTTTAGGTTTCCATTATGGTCTGGTCGCTTAATGTTTGTGTTTCTTTCCCTTTGGTGTCTTTGATGGGTGGAGTAAGTTATTTGTATCGATTCCTGATCTTTGTTTTACTTCTACTTTTCAACAATCAGTTGTGTTTTTGTACTTTATTGTCTAATGACCTTGTTTCAGGACGAGAGGGCAGAATATTACATGCATAACGAAGACATACCACGATTTCTCAATGAATTAAAAGAAGATAATCACCTAGCCTAGGAAGCTTTATTTCCTCTAAGGCATTATCAGCCTGTAGCCGGTCCTACTTTTCCAATGCAATCGTTATATTTAGACGCGGGAAGGTTTAATTTACGACAACTTGTTGTTCTTGGTGTCAGGCCATGGCCTCTCAGAAAATTAAAACAAACAGTGTTCAGAACGGAGGCAGCGTTGAAATAAAGATAACATGGACATAACCACTGAACTAGGCGTAATTTTTGTTACTGTCCTCTCGCATTTTTAAATGTTTTATGGCCACAATAAATTTAGTTCTTCTATTTACATTCAGTACAATAAAAAGCGCTTTCAAGATGGCGCCTATACAGGTTTCATAACGAATACACGCCTATACAAATACATTTTAAAAAATGAAAATTTTAAGATGAAAAATTATATTTTTCTTATTTCTGCTAAAATATAGATTGTGGGTACTCGTTTTCAAGATGGCGCCTATACAGTTTTCATAACAAATACACGCCTATACAAATACATTTTAACCTTTATCGCCGAAAAAATGAAAATTTTAAGATGAAAAATTGTGATATTTTTCTTATTTCTAGATTGTGGGTACTCGTTAGAACCGCCTCATCGAGGCGGTTCTAACAAGTACCCACAGTCTATATTTTAGAGCAGAAATCAGAATAATAAGGTTTTCCCCTGTAAACCCCAGTTTCCTTTATAAAAGTGGGGTTCAAGTGGGTCAAAATTATATAGGCGTGTTTTGTGATGTGTTACGGTCAGCTTATGTGTCGCAGCGCCCACTACGTTTTGCATTGACTGTTTATTAAGAGTAAACCAGTGCTTCAGCTGAAGTGCACGACCCGCCGGATGCTTTTAGCTTTATGAGTGTTACCATATATGGGTATGGCGGCCATTTTGGTCATGTGACCTGGACCTAAAACGGTTCCCCCAATAAATGCGCCTTATCGTAAGGAGCAAAAATATATCTTATACTTTAGTACTGTATTCTGAATCGTTTGCAGGATAAAATGTATTCTCACTTTTCCAATACAAAAGCATATGTGTCAAAGTTTGACCTAGGCACAAAGAAGGTCAAGGTCAACCCAGTTTTATCAAAATCTGTTGAATATCAACGGAAATATGAGAAAAGCCTACGAACTTATCAAACAACCCTCGTAATATACAGTTTATTAACTCGATTAATTTTAAATATGGGATTTATAAACCTCGAGAGGCTGTACAGGGTTAGGGTTAGATAAAGAAACTCGTGCGCTTGCGCACTCATTTCTTATTGAATTTTCAACCTCCCGATGTTTATAAATCCCATATTTAAAATGCACTGAGTAATAAACTCTATTTATCAGTTAACCTATATATATATATATTGCAATCTAACGCACTGACCTGATAAAGATATGCTATCTCAGGACAAGTGAGCTTTATCACGTCACCGTGACATTGCACTTTTATGCATGAACCGGACTACTAGCAAAATGGCAAAAATGCTATTTTTACAGAAATAATTTGAACTAAATACTTTTAAAAACATTATATAAAATTTACTGTCAGCTGATTCTAAATATATCGACCGGTTATTGCAGACACTCTGGGTAAATCAATAACTGGTCGTAAATTGCCAATTTAAGAGTATACAAGGGGATAAACTGATTCGTCTCATTTGATATCAAGTTAATCATGCTCGGCCTCGCGATTCTACACGTGTTCTCAAAGCCATGCCCGATAGACTTGTTCTCAAAAAAGACGAATCTGGTATTCTCTGTTTATCAGTTACCCCTATATATAGTCCATTGTAACACATTGACCTGATAAAGATATGCCATCTCAGGACAAGTGAGCTTTATCACGTCAACGTGACATTGCACTTTTTGAATGAACCGGACAGCTGGAAAAAAATGGCCAAAATTTTATTATTTCTAGAAAAATCGGGAAAAAAATCATCGAAAATTATCAAAAGACAAAATAACGGTCAGTTGATAGTAAATATACTGATCGATTATATTCCGCACCGGAATGTTGGGACGCACTAAGGAAAATCGGTAAGTGATCGTAAATTGCCAATTTAAAGAGTTTACAAGGTATTAACTGATAAATAGAATACCATATTCGTGTCATTTGATATCAAGTTTATCAGGGTCAACTTCGAGAACGCATGTAGAATCGCTCGGCAAGCCTCGCGATTCTACAAGCGTTCTCGAAGCCTTGCCTGATAAACTTAATATCAAAAGACACGAACCTGGTATTCTCTATTTATTCCACTTGTTAAGTGTTTGTTATTGCGCTAGTGTCTTGTGAGTGGTCTGCTTCCTCCGGTGTCAATGATCGGCTAAGTCTTATGATTGTCAGCCTCGATAGCGCAGTGGTTAAGGCGTTGACTCATGATCGAGAGGTTGTGCGTTCGAATCCGGCACCCAGTATCGAGGTGTGTCCTTGGGCAAGACACGTAATGACACTGCCTCACTCCACCCTGGTGCAAATGGGTAGCAGTGGTGTAAAAGTCACTGCCTCTCTCTTGTGCGCGTGAAAACATCCGGAATGAGTGTTCGAGAGCGATTAAATAAGTTTGAAGCTTCCATCGCAATCGAACTAAAATAAATTAGTATAAACTAAGTCTTATGATTGGAGCTTTCTCTGGATTTTTAACGTTTTGAAATTTCGCAAACTTTTGAGTTAAAACCCCAAGTTCATTACGATAACGCACTCGTGCGACATAGCGCATTTTTTCGTATCTCCAAATTGGCCATTTTTCTAATGAAAATCGTTGATATTTTTCTTATAAATACTGCAAACAGAGGTTTTGGGTGCTCGTTAGAACCGCCTCAATGAGGCGGTTTTATCGAGTACCCATAACCTATGTATTGGAGCAAAAATAAGAAAAAAGTGTATACCCCGTAAACCCCAGTTTTCTCTATATAAAGTTGGGTATAGGGGGGTCTTCAGTTCACGGAGTTGTTCACGTGATGTGGTTCAAAGTTGGACCTAGTTGTGCAAAGCTTCCATATTTAACATTGTCATCCTTTTCATTACGATAATACACCCGTGTGACATAATACAGTCTTTCATTTGGCTAGTTTTCCGATAAAAGTTTCAGGTATTTTTCTTTTCTAAACTCCAAACATAGGTTGTTGGTATTCGTTTGAACCGCCTAAATGGGAGGTTGTACCGAGTACCACAGCCTATATCTTGGAGCAGAAACAAGCAAAACAATGTTTACCCCTGTAAACCCCAGTGTTCTCTATCTAAAGTGGGGTTTAGATGATTCATTTCACGGACTTGTTAACATGATATTACTGTTCTACCATTTGCAATAGCTTATAATATAGGGAACAACCATGGTTTTTCATGCATTAACATTTGCCGGATCCCGAGGAAGCTGTTTGAACATGAGGCCGCTAGGCCGAATGTTCAAATATCTTCCGAGGGATCCGGCAAATGTTAATGCAATGAAATAACCATGGATGATCGTTGTTCTTGCATAACTTACGAATCCGACAGCAAATTTTGACGAAAACGCTCAAAAGCTCCATATAAATTCCATATAAACTCTTCAAACGCGACAGGAAAACCAAAATGGCGGCCAGTTCAGAATGTTGTTTACGTTGTCATGCAGTGACGTCATCATATAACTCTAAAACGCTACGTTCAGGGCGATAACGTTACGTCGCTCAACGTAACGTGAACAAAGCAAGGCCCGTCTTGTGATATCAAAAGTTCAAAATCCATGTTCAAACAGCACGCGAATTTCATGATTTGAACATGGTTTTGCTGTTTGAGCACGGCTTTCGGTCCATTTAACAACGGCTTCAAACAGCCATGCGCATAGGTTTTTATGCAAGAATTTGGTATTTTCGCTGGGGAAATGTTTACAAAAGCTTCTCAAATTTGTCGGGAACATCACGAAAACACACCTATATAATTTTGACCCCCTTGAACCCCACGTTTATATAGTAAAACTGGGGTTTCCGGGGGTATACCTTATTTTTCTTATTTCGTCTCTAATATATAGATCGGGGGTACTCGGTAGAACCGCCTCAATGAGGCGGTTCTAACGAGTGCCCACAATCTATATTTTTAGCAGAAATAAGAAAGATATCACATTTTTTCATCATAAACTTTCCATTTTTTTTCGGCGATAAAGGTGGCAATGTATTTGTATAGGCGTGTTTTCGTAATGAAAATATTAATGTATTAGACATATTTGATGATTAAAGTTTAACAAAATATTAACTACTGGCATCGTTTGTTTAGAGGTAGCCCCTGATCGCCCAAAGGCTGTCCTTGGCTTGTTATTGTAAGTACAAAGTTTGTTGCATCGCCTCTCTATTCTTTTCCTAGCATGAGATGGCTTTGCGGCCTTTTCCTGTTTTGTGTTTCAATCTAGCATCAAGGGCTATGAAAAAAAGGCGTTACGTGTGCCGACGGGTCTCATGCAGCTATGCCGATTCTAATGCACCTGCGTTTATAACGCGACGTCTGATTGGATAAAGTCAAAGATTTGCGACCGCATTATTCTTTGTTTTTGTTTGAATTGGGGATTAATGTCCCCATCATCACTGTATAGGTCATTGTGGAGACATAACTTCCAATTTTGTGGGACTTTTATCCGACATTGAGATGAAATGGCATCTCAAGTCCTGTCGCCCAATGAAACCAATAGGATTTATAAACATGGACGGTCCGACCCGCATCGCTTTCCCTGGACAGGCTTAAATCCTCTAAGCGGGTTACCAGTACCGGTTTGCGGTCCGATTTCAGCGCGGCTTTCATCATGCAGCCCATCTATTTCTTCAAGCCCCGATGGGCGGGGGCCGCACCGCATATCCTGCAACCCGACGCCATCCCATAACGTCGCTTTCCATTGGCTAGTGTTTTGATTCACGCAGCTAACAGCGCTTGTCGCTTTAAGCACAATAGTACATGGTTTAAGAAAACAACCAAACAAGTGCATAAAAATGGGGTTACTGTATTCAAAATTGTCATTTGGCGGAGGTAAATCGTCCGTTTTACAGTCGCAAATTCCGTTTTACGGCTCCGCTAACGCGTCGCCGAAAAAACGAAATTCCCGAGCTTACCCGCCAATTTACCCCCCTAAATGACAATTCTGAATGCAGTTACAGTAGAACTTCGATGGCTCGAACACCGATGGCTCGTTTAATATTGATGTGTCGAACCCATTCTTGAGCCCCTTGCGAAATCCTCAAAATAAGAGTGGGGATAATTAAGGAGATTTTAGTCTTTTATTTTGCAAATGCATGCTGTGTGTTCTCATTAAAATCGCCTCGATGAGGCGATTCTAATGAGTACACACAGCATTATTTTCATCATAGAACACCGAAAAAGATGTCTAAAAGTATCTCGTTACGCCTCCTGACAGTAACCCTCAGTGGCTCGAACTACCCCTGTCTCGAACAGATTTTCGCGGTCCCAAAGGTGTTCGAGCCATTGAAGTTCGACTGCATTAGCAAATTTTGGCTGTATCTAGATGAAATACCCATGAGACACAGTGCATTCTTTCATATCTCTAAAAATAGCCATTTTCTGAAGAAAATTTGTGATATATTCTAAACAAAGGTTATGGGTGAGGCGGTTCCAACGAGTACCCACGACCTACACAGGTTGCTGGTTCTCAGTGAGGCGGTCCTAAAGTGTTCCCACGTGTTTTTATAGGTTGCGGGCGCCAGTTAGAACCGCCTCGAGGAGGACGTAATGAGGTGGTGCAAACGAATGCCAACGACCTGTATTTTGGAGCAGAGGAAACTAATATATATCCCGGTAAACCCCAGAATTTCTCTACAAAAAGTGGGGCTTAGAGGTGTGTTCATTTCATGGATTTGTTCACGTGATGTAGACTTCCCCAACCCTGTTAATTAAGTGTCCATTGTAGAATTAATTGTTTAAAAAAAGCAATACAATCTTGTATTTGAGAATTGTGAAATTAACAGACTTGTAACAATTGAAAGAACTCATTCACCTTTCCTGTAGATGATTGTCAGGTAGGGGTGAGAAGTTTGTTAAGATAACTTTTCACTGACAGCTTCACAGCTTGGTATCATGTTCTATTTACATTTGTGGGGAAGACATTGTAAGTCTAAAAGGTGTAGGCAAAATGTTTTAATTTTAATCTTTTATCATGGTTTTTGTACACACCTATGCTATATATTCTAACACAGCGCGCCTATATAAGCAATAGAAAACAACTGTGTTTTATTCTGCAACAAATCACGGCAAGGAAGAGCGTGACGAGTGACGTCATTAAAAACTGAAAAGTTATGACGTCACTAGTCGATTTCCTTGACGTTGGAAGGTGTAGCGTCATTTTCTCGCATCGACAACGTTAGAAATGGATATAAATACATGTGTTTCAGTCGATAATTTTAGCGGATTTTCTTCTAACAATGGCGGAAAGTTGTGAGAATTTTGATGAAACAACAGCATTATTGCCGAGTTTCAGCTTGTTAGAATCGAAATAGATCAGCTCTAGCTAGTGATTTGTTAGGTAATAAATCACAGTTTGTCAGTCAGTTGTAAGTAGACAATACGCGCTCGTGATTTGTCTACTTTACAACTGACCTCCAAACTGTGATTTATTACTCAACAAATCACAGCTAGAGCTGATCTATTTCTTAATTAGAAGACTTTATATGGCTCAAACAATGCCGTTTATCAGATGATACTTTGTGATATTTTTCTTATTTCTGCTCAAAACATGGATTGTGGGTACTCGTTAGAACCGATTCAATGAGGGAGTTCTAATGAGTACTCACAATCTATGTGTAACCGCCTCAATGAGGCGATTCTAATGAGTACCCAAAATCTATGTTTTAGAGCAGAAATAACAAAATATCTACCCTGGTAAACCCCACTTTACTCTATATAAAGTAGGGTTAACAAGGGTTTTCATTGAATGGCCCTGTTTACGTGATGATCTTTGTTTTTGATAAAATGCATGCTTCTATAATGTTCCTTTGATTAGGTCTTAAAGTTGTGTAACCAAGTCTTGACAAACTGTCTGATACTATCTGGTCAATATGAAAAAAAAAAAAAAAATGACAGAGACGAAATCTTCAAAAAATATTCCAAAAGAAAACTAGAATTTTCCTTACTTTAACAGCTTATAACTTTCACTGACAGACGCAGGTGGGTGTTATTTATTTAAGTAAACATTAACTGCAGAGGCTAATGCTCTTATCACCATTTGGGAGATCTTGTTACATCCAGCTGGATGCTGGTCGGTTAATTTGCAGAGTATACAAGTCCCTACATTCAGAGATGAAGACTAAAGAGACTTTTACATATTTTTTTGTTTCAAGGGACTTTCATTTGATACAAGAGGGCCATGATGGACCTGGATCGCTCACTTGATCCTTATGGAAGGTAATATAAGGTGGAGTGGAGGGTAAGAGTAATTTTGGCTGACAGTGACTCAAGGAACATTTCAAAATCAATCTAGCTATTTAGGAACTTAAGTCATTTTAAGTGACATACATTTTTTTTCTGGTGGCTATCGTGTTCAGTGGAAAATTGTCAGTGTCACTCATGGAACATTCCTTCAAAATTGTTTTCTTTTTTGAAAAAGAAGTCATTCAAAAGTTCCCTTTGACAATACAGCGCCGACTTGTATGTCACTATCTGGGCACCTTGTGGACATTAAGGGTCAGGTCCTAGTGCACCAGACAGAGATGAATGGGCTCAGTCTAACAAACTAGCAATGACTCATGGTGACAAGGGGGGAGAGGGGGGTATCCATCTCTTTGACAATACAGAGCTGACTTGTATGTCACTATCTGGGCACCTTGTGGACTATGAGGGTCAGGTCCTAGTGCACCAGACGAACACGCTCAGTCTAACTAACAATGGTGACAAAGGGAGTGTGGGCGTGGGGAAGGGGTGGCCCTTTGTAAAAGGTACCACTATATTCCTAAAATACCCCTCCTGACTAAGGTATTACCGAAAGAGGTCAATTCTGAGCAAGTTTGATGTTGATTGGACTAAAACTGTGGCCTCTAGAGTGTCAACAAGGTTTTGCTATAATTTAACCTACTCCCCTCTTTTTGACCCCACATGACAAATATTCGAACTTGACCTAGATATTGTCAAGATGATCATTCTGAGCAACTTTGATGATATTTAGACTAACATTGCCGTCTATAGAGTGAAAGCAAGTTTTTTCTATGATTTGACCTACTGACCTACTTTTTGACCACACATGACCAATGTTCGAACTTGACCTAGATATTGTAGAGATGATCATTCTGGGCAAGTCTGACAATGATTCGACCAGGACTGTGGCCTCTAGAGTGTTAACAAGTTTTTGTATGATTTGACCTACTGACCAACTTTTTGACCCGATATGACCCATATTCAAATTTGACCGAGATATTGCCAGGATGAACATTCTGAGCACGTTTGAGGATGATTGGATCAAAACTGTGGCCTCTAGAGTGTCAGCAAGGTTTTCTATGATTTGACCTGCTGACCTACTTTTTGTCCTGACATGACCCGTATTCTAACTTTAACGAGATATTGTCAGGATGAACATTCTGAGTAAGTTTGAGGATGGTTGGACCAAAACTGTGGCCTTTAGAGTGCGTACAAGGTTTTTCCGTGGTTTGACCTACTGACCTACTTTTTGACTCAACATGACCCATATTCGAAAGTGACTGAGATATTATCAAGGTGATCGTCCTGAGCAAGTTTGAGGATGATTAGACCAAAACTGTGGCCTCTCGAGTGTTAACAAGGTTTTTCTATGGTTTGAACTACTGACCTAGTTTTTGACCCGACATGACCCATATTTCAACTTAACTTAGATATTGTCAGAATGATCATTCTGAGCAAGATTGAGGATGATTTGACCAAAACTGTGGCCTCAAGAGTGCTATAAAGGTTTTTTCTGTGGTTTTTCTGTGGTTTGACCCACTGACCTACTTTTTGATCCGACATGACCCATATTCAAATTGACCAAGATATTGTCAAAATGAACATTCTGAGCAAGTTTGAGTATGACTGGACCAAAGCTGTGGCCTCTAGAGTGTTAGCAAGGTTTTTCTATGATTTGATCTACTGACCTACTTTTTGACCCGACATGACCCATAATCGCACTTGACCCAGATATTGCCAAGATGATCATTCTGAGCAAGTTTGAGGATGACTGGACAAAAACTGTGGCCTCAAGAGTGCTAACAAGGTTTTTTCTGTGGTTTGATCTACTGACCTACTTTTTTGACCCGACATGACCCATATTCGAATTTGACCGAGCTATTGTCAGGATGATCATTCTAAGAAAGTTTGAGGATGACTAGACAAAGCTGTGGCCTCTAGAGTGTTAACAAGGTTTTTCTATGATCTGACCTACTGACCTACTTTTTGACCCGAAATGACCCATATTCAAACTTGACCGCCGAGATATTGCCAGGATGAACATTCTGAGCATGTTTGAAGATGATTGGACCAAAACTGTGGCCTCTAGAGTGCTAACAAGGTTTTTTCTGTGGTTTGACCTACTGACCTACATTTTGACCTGACATGACCCATATTCGAACTTGACCGAGATATTATCAAGATGATCATTCTGAGCAAGTTTGAGGATGATTGGACCAAAACCGTTGCCTCTAGAGTGCTAACAAGCTCTTCCTATGATTTGACCTGGTGACCTACTTTTTGACCCGACATGACCCATATTCGAACTTGACCGACATATTGTCAGGATGATCATTCTGAGCAAGTTTGAGGATGACTGGAACAAAACTATGGCCTCTAGAGTGTTAACAATGTTTTTCTATGATCTGACCTACTAAAATATTGTCATGATGAACATTCTGAGCAAGTTTGATGATGATTGGATCTGTGGCCTCTAGAGTGTTAACAAGTAAAGTTTACGCACGCACGACAAACGACGCACGACGAACGACGACGCCCGACATCTCACAGTCACAAAAGCTCACCATGACCTTCGGTCAGGTGAGCTAATAAAAAATGTAAAAAATAAATAAAAATGTAAATGTAGGGACTTGGGCAAGTCTATACGTGATGCAGCTACGACCTGAGAGAATCAGCTACAGACTGCCCTTAAATAAACGTTGCATTAGTGTTGAGTAGTAGGGATTATATCTTTAAGTATTTATTTATGTTGTACGCGACACACTATCATCATTAAAATGAAATTAATTTCCGAATTAAATCTATTATGGCTGACAGTATGTCATAAATATCACTGGGTTTGCTATCTCCAGTTATGTACCGGAAAATTCCGTCATATATTCTTCCATTACGAAAACACGCCTATACAAATACATTGTGCACTTTACCGCCGAAAAACCTAGAATTTTTGGATGAAAATTGTGATATTTGTCTTATTTCTGCTCAAAAAATAGATTGTGGGTACTCGTTAGAATCGCCTCATCGAGGCGGTCCTAACGAGTACCCACAATCTATATTTTAGAGCAGAACTAAAAAATAAGGTATACCCCTATAAACCCCAGTTTTGCTATAAAAGTGGGGTTCGAGGGGGTCAAAATTATATAGGCATGTTTTTTTTGTGATGCAACTGCTTAAATTCAAGGCTGTGCACTTTACAGATCCTCAATACGTAACTGTACTATGAAGCTCCTCATTAACTAAATTGCGCTTGCTATACAATCTTGAATAGAATATAATTAAAAAGAATATTCGTTTGATCGTCTAATAATGTACGTCTTCTAAAACTATATCCACATTTTTCAATTAATGCGCTTATTACAACGACTGAGATCTTACCGATTAAAGGCAATAAATAATTTTGTTTGAGGATACAATGCCGACGTCGCATCTGCATTGCAAAAGCTCAACCGATAAATGTCTTTCATTCGTGGCTTTCAGACCGATTATGATTATGAATGAAAGTACAAAATGTCTTCCTCAAAAAGATCTCCATGACTTCTTCATTTTCCTTCCACAATTAACCACAATCATTTTTATACATCTCAACTCGTACCCTTTGTTGTTTTAAACCTTGTTTTGACCCATTTTGTACCAGAAACCCCAAAAGGGGTAGTTGGCAAACAGTTCAAACCCAGATCAGATGCCGCAGAACGCGGCATCTGATCGGGGCCAACACTGTTTGCAAAAATGTCAGCATTTTTCTAAAAGTTTGTTTTTTAAAGAAAACGCATCCTTACACCCCTAAATTTTGAAATGCGCTCCTGCTATATATAAGGAGGAAGATTCCATTTGGAACAAAATGGGTTAAGTCCCGTGTGGTGTCAGTTGAGTGTTTCCCAATATTTCATCATTTAGGGAATAACTGTATTCAAAATTGTCCTTTAGTGAGGAAAATCGGCGGTTTGACGGTCGGAAATTTCGTTTTATGGCGACGCGTTTCTGATGGGAGGTGGTGTGCGTTAATTGTACAGATTCCTGATCATTGCCTTCACTTCTATTTTGCGACCGTACCTCCGACGATTTAACTCCCCAAATAAAAATATCTCCATTCTAATGCACTTAATCACTTGTTTTGTTGCAAAAATGGCTCTTTTTGTCCAAAACGGCAAGCGCGGTCAACTGCATAAACCCTCATGCCAACTAATAAAAAGTAACGTTACATGATAACGTCGGGTTTCAGACAGTATATCGCAGAATATACCCTCACAAATTCTTGACGTTATCCAATCAGACGCCGCGTTACATACGCAAGTGCATTAGGATATGAGTTTTACACAATGAAACTATAATAACTCAAACACGGACAAGTTGTATGGCCTAGGTTATTTCAACTGGCCCTTGGATTATACCTGCATGACACATTCCGTAGCAGATATCCGTATATATTAAGGTTTTGGCAAAGTACAGTAGAACTTCGATGGCTCGAACACCGATGGCTCGTTTAACATGGATGTGTCAAACCGGTTCTTGAGCCCCTAGCGAAATCCTCTACATAAGAAATAGTGGGGGATGATTAAGGAGATTTTAGTCTTTTATCTTGCAAATGTATGCTGTGTGTACTCATTAGAATCGCCTCGATGAGGCGATTCTAATGGGTACACACAGCATACATTTTCATTATAGAACACCGAAAAGATGTCTAAAAGTATCTCGTTATGCCTCCTGACAGTTACCTCAGTGGCTCGAACTACCCCTGCATCGAACAGATTTTCGATGTCCCAAAGGTGTTGGAGCCATTGAAGTTCGACTGCATGTTGTGTGTACTCATTAGAAATAGGGAGGGCAAAAATTAGGATATTTTCGTCTTTTATCTTGCAAATGTATGTTGTGGGTACTCATTAGAATCACCTCGATGAGGAGATTCTAATGAATACACACAGCATACATTTTTCACTATAGAGCAAAGAAAAAGATGTCTAAAAGTATCTCGTTATTCCACCTGACAGTAACCTCAGTGGCTCGAACTACCCCTGTCTCGAACAGATTTTCGAGGTCCCAAAGGTCATTGAAGTTTGACTGTATAGTGAATTTGCAATACATTTGCAAACAGTCTCCGTGATTCATCACAAGCTTCTTCAGGCCTAAAGAAAACTTTCGGCGTTTCAGCTGACAGGTGTGTAGGTCGCATTCCTATTTATCAACGTTTTATTTGATGTAAAACAGCAAAACTATTAGCGGATTCACTATCAGGTAGTAAGACAGATCAGACTGTACTAATCGTTAACTAACCGTTTCATTCATATGCAGCATTTTAGCTGTAAAAATTTCCAGAAGATAAATAAATTAGATAATATACTACACGTGTGCAAACAGTGAATGCACTGTCGTGACTGAACGGACCCACAGGGGCGCCGCAGAATTTGCTACCCGAATATGCCGTAAGGACCCGGTCTAATTGTCATGTGACTTAACGAACTCGTACAGTCCACAAGTCAGCCAGCTCAGCCTGCCTCTGGAAGCAAGATCATAAGAACGCACAAGAATACCGTCCCCTAAGAGTGAGGAGCACACGTGTGAAATAAAGCGAAACACATCCAAAAACATATTATTTACAGGGGTCTGCAAAAAAAAGAAACATTTAAAAACGAATTCTCTGCTGATAGACATCTGGAAATAGCGATTATAACGCGAACTCACTATTGACTGGTAACAGCGAGTTTTCATGTTAAATCGCAATTGCCAGAGGTATGTCAATAGCGATTTTAATGTGAAACCGCTATTGCCAGACGACTGTCAATAGCGCTTACCTAAAAGTAATTGTTCCCTTTTTATTGCCGTCATGACCCCGAGTATTGTGACAAATAGGCCTAAGCAAACAGTGAAGACCAGGTACGACTGCTCTTAAGGAACAGCCTGATCAGTATCTACACTATCATTCTGACTACACCTTTTGGACCCCTTGCTGCATCGTGACACAGATTTTTAGGAGAGTTTCAGCAAGTCCTCAAGATGTCAGAATTTTGAAATATTTTACGGTAGTGCCTGAAATTCCTCGGTGGCTCTGTCGGATGCGCGTTTGACTGGGGTCGCCAACATTCTTTCGTGGAGATTGATCATGAAATCTTTTCTACGGTCATTCTCTCCCTTCCGCTGATTCTAGAAGGGCAGTTGTCAGTTTCTGGCGGAAGAATATGTACTATACTGGTTAACCGCTTATGTATAAGCCTGCGTAAACCGCTTAGAGGATCTAAACATGTCCAGGAACCGCGGTGCGAGGCGGACCGTCCATGCTAATAAACCCTATTGGTTTCATTGGGCGACAGGGCTTGAGATGTCATTTCATCTCAATGTCGGGTAAAAGTACCACAAAATTGGAAGCAACGTCTCCAAAATGACCTTTACTGTGTTGACGGTGACGTTAAACCTAAAATCAAACAAACAAAAAAAGTATAAGCCTGCCCAGGAAAAGTGTGGATAAGTAAACTGACCGGCTCAAAAATGACCTAAAATAGTGTTGACTGGGCCGTTAAACTCCAAAACAAACAAGCAAAATTCTAGTAAGTACCTCAAAACTTACTGTTGTAAAACAAGTAAAAATAGGATTTTGAACTGATTTTAAAATAAATATATACTTTGTTTGTATTGAAAACTGACTGTAAACAGTCTATAATTATAAAAATATAAATGAAAACAATTAACAATCAGCGCTTACTAGATACCCCCCACACATCGACAAGGTAACTCCATATATAATGTTATATGGCACTCTGGCCCAAATAGGCCCCTATCTTCAGCTCAGAAAGTATATGAATGGACCTATTTTTCCACAAAAGCTTTTAATTTTGGTCAGAATTTGACTTTGAAAGTGCCAATGTGACGTTGAAAATAAGACAAAGGTGACCAAAATCTAACCACTTCCCTCCCCCATTCCACTGATAACGCTGTGTAAGTTTAATCAGATTCCATTTATTGATTCGTGAAATAGAGGATCTTGTATTATTGAATTTATTAAACGAGTAGAGGAAAAGGGATAAAATGCGAGTTTAATAAATTCAATAATACATGAGCACGAATGCAAGATTCTACTTATCATATGACATTTAAATCGCATTTTATTCACGGTTGTTTACCGGCCCCGATAGCTCAGTTGGTAGAGTGTCCGCTCCGGGGAACGGGAGGTCTCGGGTTCGATCCCGGGCCGCGACATACCAAAGTCGTTAAAAATGGTACTAGCTGCTCCTCGCTTGGCACTCAGATTTACGGGGTAGAGCTAGGACTGGTCGATCCAGTGTCAGGATAATGTGACTGGGTGTGGTATCATGTAATGTGTCTGGGACATGATACTTCAGTGAGGCAGCACTATAAACGTGAGCATTGAGCTCCCTGTCGCAACCAGACACCGTCGTGATATGACTGAAAAATTGTTGAAAGCGACGTTAAACCCGAATTCACACACACACACACACACACACACACACACACACACACACACACAATTCACGGTTGTTTATAATAATGTCAATATTCCGCCATTAGAAACGCGACGTCGTTAAGGACGTCGTACATGTAACTTTAGGGGACGTATCTAGCTAATTTGCATATTTAATCCACTAGTGGATTATCGAAAATATTACATGGCGTTATTACACTCTCAGGCGCGACGTCATATGATAAATAGATGTTTTCAGCGTCTCACCGTTGTTTCATCTCTGTGGTAGTTTGATTTTTGTGTTCATGGAGACGTTGCACTGATAAGTTAGGAGGCCTTCATGCGGACTGAACAAATTATTTGTCTTAATCGCGACGGAAGAAAGGGCGAGGATTGTGGCCACGTAAAATCTATTACCCCCCCCCCCCCCACCACCACCACCACCACCACCACCCCCAGTGGAATTCGTTTCCGCTGACCGTTCCAAGGCGGTTCTTCTGTCGCGGTTTATTTTTGTTATGGTTTGTCTTTGGGTATTTGTGTCGCTTATATTGGTTTAATTTGGATAGCCATTTGGCCATTTTGTGGAAACGTAACTGTCCTTTTGGCTTTCCGCTGTTGGTGTTTCCGCTGGGGTATTGTCTGCTGAGTGCAATAACGTTGTAAGTGCAAAATGGCATCTTTTCAGGAGAAACAAAAAAACTGTTTATATTAAAGAATGGCATAGAAAACCATACTATAAGCTGGTTTCTTAACTTCATTTGTGTGTAATGTTTATTTTTGACATTTGAAAAGAAATATTTAGCATTTAAGGGCTGATACACCATTTCTGCGCCGAGTGTTTTTGGTGCAAAAACGGTATAAGTGCATCCAGCGCTAAAACGGTGTAAATGTACAAACCTTATTTCTTCGCCTTTTGCATGGTAAAGCAGTAAATTAAAGACACTTGGTAGGTGATAGGTCACATTTTATACATTCTGCACGGTACTTACATGCTTATTCTGAAATATCAAGCAGCAGGATTCAATATTTTTGAGGTATTAAAATACTTTGCGCAAAAATGGGGTAAGTTCACTTACACTGTTTTTGCGCCAACTTTTTTTTAGAAGTCAGAGCAAAAACAGTGTAACTGACAAAAAATTTCCAAAAATGCTGAAATAAATCATGATTGAGGCAGAATCCAGCTGTAGAAATTATTTACCAAGTGTGTCAAGTCCTAAGGCACCTATTTATGAAAAAAAACTATTTTGGTCAAAATGTCAGTTACGCCGATATTGCACTCAGCAGACGGTATGTTGCTTCATGTTTGTGTTTCTTTCCCTTTGGTGTCTCTAATGGGAGCTGTGGGTTAATTCTATTGATTCCTGATCATTGCCTCTACTTCTATTTTATAATGAAGTGACCTTGGTAATGAGGTCAAAGTAAAAAAAATGTAATGACTCCCCCACCATGCAACTGATGTATTTGTGCTAGTTTGGTCAAAATCCAACCGTTGTTTCTAATGGTAGTGTGCACATAAGCTTTTTTCTATCAAATTCTAGTTTCTAAGTGCCAGTGTAATCTTGAAATTATCCAAATCTGAGTAGCTTGAGGCTAAGATCTTCAAAATCTAATCATTTATTTCCCAGGTCCCAGTGATGTATCTGTGGCAGTTTGGTCAAATTCCATCGATTGATTCATGAGATAGAGTGCATACACGGATCTCTTTTCAAGTCTTTATACTGTGATAACCTTGAAAATAAGTTCAAGGTCACCAAATAAGAAAGTTTACAAAGGGCATTAAATGGCTCCAAGCCCTTACGTTTTTCATGTAGGTACACCTTACTGATATCAATGCGTCTGCAAAAAAGTATGAATATTTATCAACGCCTTTTCAAAATGTATGGGAAAAACCAAAGTGTTGCGGACGGACGTACAGACGGAAAACGTGAACACAGTATAAAAACAATAAAAAGAATAATGAAAACTACAATAATGGGTCCTCCTTCTAGGTAGAATGGTCCCAGTTCCGTGAAAGTAAATTTCAAAATTGCCATGGTCCCTGTTCCTCAAAAAGTAGTTTTATTACCTTGCTTCCAATCCAATGGTTCGTTAGACCCTGAAAAACACATGGGGTTGTTCCTCTATAACCCCTTATATTATAAAGCTTTTGAAAAACGAAATATAACATTGTTTTCTGCAAAATGAACGTTTCTAGTTTCTGAAAATTGATGTGATTCATTCTGTAATGCAGTATATTTTTCATATGTTATCTGAAGTATCATGAAATAACAATGATGGGAGCATGAAACCTCGACTCTGTCTTAAATTTCGTTTCGCTAAGGCAGAGTCTAATGGACATGCTCACATACATAAATTTCGATTTGATTAGATGTGGCGTGTCCTTCTTAAAAGAAGGTCAATACCGCTTTGTTTGTTCATCCGTTTTTGTCAAAATTAAACATGGGGATACGTTATTAACATTCTCTCCAAATAATAAAAATCTAAAATGAGATATGTCTATCTAAGTCTGATCTATGCGTCCGAGCATGCGTACGTACGTACGGGCGCGTATGCGAACGAGCGTATGTACGTGTGCTCACGTAAAGTTATGTGTGTGTGTGTGTGTGTTTGTGTGTGTGTGTGTTCTTTTCAATTTGCACAGTCTTTAGTAATTTAATTCCAAGGTATCTACGGGTATAATACAGACAAGAACTTTATACAGTGTAACTTTGAAAAAGCATTACCCTATGAGACAATTAAATTTTGTTCGCGAGTTCGAAATAGGGACAGAACGAACTATTGAAGGTTACGCATGCCGCTAGACTATGAAATACAAAGAGTGAGTGCTACTTAGCCATAGTAAACGAGTTATCCTAATTCGAGTTATCAAAGTTCACTGTATATATATACATGTATTTCAGAAAATCATTATTATGCTTCTTGTATGTTTAAACCTATCACAGTTATTGCTTTGTATAAATGCATGTTTGTACATGTTTATGCTCAAGGGCTATACGCCTATTGCATTGGAATAAATTCTTCTTCTTCTTCTTATTAGGGGTTGGGGTGGTATTATTATTTTAGGGTATGTACATTCGGATGCATTTCGGTTTGTGTATACCAGATGCTGCTACATGCACGATATTTCCTAAGTAGTATGCGTAATGCCTAGACTATTTGGGACGCGTCAAGCGATTTTGGTACTTATCGCCTAAGCGAGCGGCGAAGGTTCAGGCGAGCCTGCGCATCCGCGCAGTTTCGCCAGAACCTTCGCTGCTCACTCATACACGCAGTGAATAGAGAGGAACCTTCAGACAGAAAGCCATATCCCTGGCCCCTCTGAATGGCTTGGCATGCGCAGTTAAAATTTGTCATGACGGAATGCTCGAAGACTCGAAGACACAAATTCGCTTGGCGGGGCTCATTAATCATACATAGTTATCATACACAAACTAATCAAGTGATAATAGACATAGATGCAAATAACTATCAAAGTTGTCAGCTAAACGCTTTGTAATTCCTTGTACTGCAGCAGTTATTTATGACATAAGGTACCTCATGATATAAAAATAACCGGCGTCACCATTTAAAACAAGCATGTAATCTAACGTTGAATTCCTGCCCAAATTGTCTGGGCAAAGTATGCCAAACACTGACTGAACAGCCACTGGTTCCACGCAGTGTCTGTAGCAGCTGGCCCCACTCAGAGTGTGGACGACCTGACTGATCATTCATGAGTTTTTTTTGGGGAGTTATCGTGAGCCCACTGAAATGAGGTGTTAACGTATATTATGTGGATTTAACAATCATTAATATCAATCTGGTCTGCCGGCTTCATTTGGAACAACAACTTATGGATGCTTTCCCAGGATAGGCACGAGCGTAAGTGGACTAAGAGGACGCGCAATTGGACGTGTTTGTATTTATTCTCATCTGTTGTGCGGACGGCAGGAAGATAGCGTGGCAGCCAGATGCATAACACAAGGTTTCCACTCCATTGGTAAGCAGATTTTTGGTCGCGAATTGCTTTACACCACTGTCTTTGCTTTAGAGAGGTGGTTGATTTGTTTGATTTGAAGTTTAACGTCCCCGTCAACACTGTAAAGGTCATTTTGGAGACGTTGCTTCAAATTTTGTGGGACTTTTACCCGACATTGAGATGAAATGACATCTCAAGCCCTGTCCCCCAATGAAACCAATAGGGTTTATAAGCATGGACGATCCGACTCGCACCGCTTTGCCTGGGCAGGCTTAGATTCTATAAGCGGTTTACCAGTACTCATGTGTGGGTCGGATTTAGCTCTGCATGGAAGCATCGTGCAGCCCATATATTTCTTCAAGCCCCGATGGGCGGGTAGCCTAGAGAGGTGGTTGAATGAGGCAAAGGTGACGTGTATCTTGCGCCACGGTTTGATATTGTATTATGGCTGGACAAGGCCTGCTGTCCTTGCCGCAGGTTGTCTTTGCAGCAAGTAAGGTAGGTATGTGTTGTTATTTATTCTCTTTTCTTTCTACACTTCCTTTCAGTTCCCCCTTTCCCACGTGTCTTTCACTTCTCCTTTTTCTCTACTATCTCTTCTTTTTTTTCTCTAAGAGACGACACAAAATGACCCACTATTATTGACGTGTCGTTAAATCTCAAACAATCAATCAATCTTTGCCTTAGATCCGTTGTGGTCTGGTCGCTTGGTGTTTGTGTTTCTTTCCCATTGGTGTCTTTGGTGGGTGGAGTAAGTTAATTGTATCGATTCCTGATCTTTGTTTTACTTCTACTTTGTTCTATTTTGATAATTATGATCTCTTTAAAAATGATGAATATAAAATATTTTGTAAAATTACGATTTTATCTTCGGTAGCTTGAAATATATGTGATTGTGTTTTTTCCTGAGTAAGCTCTCTCACTCGTGCAGTCGACTTTTATTGGCTCGAAGCCTAAGTTCTTTCACTAAGGAACTTCAGTTGATCGAAGACCCTTGCAACCATGAATATAGGCATCACCTATGGGTTTTCATGCATTAACATTTCCCGGGTCCCGAGGAAGCTGTTTGAACACGAGCCACAAGGCCAAGTGTTTAAATATCTTCCAAGGGACCTGGCAAATGATAAATCAAAGAGTTAAGCATGTGTGTTCATTATTCTTGCATAACTTATGTTTTCAACGTAAAGTTGTGACGAGAACGCCCCAAAGCTCCATATAAACGCTTTAAATGCGATCGCAAAACCAGCATGTGGCCAGTTTAGAACGGGTGCTAAAAATCGTCAGCCCCGTAATGACGTTCTGGTTATCATGAAATTTTAAAACGCTTCGTTCAGGGCAACAAAGCTTCGTCGCTCAAAGGTAGAGTAAAACAAGAGCTCCACAAGCGGGGCATAATACGCCCGGGGCAATTAGTAAGATAGAGCATATATATACTGGCTGTTGTACAAGTTTGGGTTTGTGGAATGTAACCAAGGAACAATATGTGCTCCATATATTCTTACCTGGCACTATTAATAACCCTCAATGGCTCAAAATACCTGTCTCCAACAAATGTTCATGGTCGGTAATATTTGGTGGACCATAACCTCAAAATACTAAAGGTATAACTCTGGCAATAAATGGTGGACTGAAACCTTAAAAAAATTGTGTAACCTTGAAAAATATACGCTGCTCCACATCATAGTCTCACTATTTGTAAAGTTTCAGCTTCATCAGAAGTAAAATGTGGGTGGCATTATCCAGAAACAAAATATGTTTAGAAAAGTCTGTGAAAGGGAATAACTCCGGTAATATCTGGCGGACTGTAACCTAAAGACATGCACTGTTCCACATCATTGTCTTACTATATGTTAAGTTTCAACTTCATCAGATGTAAAATTTAAGATGAGTTATCCGGAAAGTCAAGTTTAGAAAAAAACTGTTAAAGGAGTATAACTCTAGTAAAATATACGCACTGTTCCATATCATGGCCTTACTGTATGTAAAGGTTCAACATAATCGGATCTAAAATGTCGGAGGAGTTATCCGAAAACAAAATATTTACAGAAATTTTCAAAGGGGCATAACTATTAGTATTTGGTGGACCATAACCTTGATTAACCCTTTTAGTACCAAATGGAATCGTCCTCCTTATATATAGCAGGAGTCCATTTCAAAATTAAGAGGTGCCAGGCTGTGTATTCTTCAAAATCTATTTGGAAAACTGTCTGAAAGTTTTGCAAACAGTGCACACCAAGATCAGACGCCGCATTCTGCGGCGTGTGATCTGGGCATGCACTGTTGGCATTTCCGGTACAAAATGAGCCATCGGAAGAGATGGCAAATCCCCCGACCAAAAGCCAATATGGCCTTCAGAAGATTGTTCACCAATAGAAAGTGCACCAGAATTAATCCAGCAATATATCACAAAAGTATTGCAGGTATGTCCATCACAAGATTATACTGTCAGGGGGAGATAACTAAAAAACCAGGGCACTCAGAATTGTGGTTCTTGCGCATGACATGCCTGCTTATGCTCATGAATTTCTGTGCAAAGTACCATCAATATGTCGGCCCCCGCCCATAGGGGCTTGATGAAATATATGGGTTGCATGATGCTTCCACGCAGAGCTAAATCCGGCCCGCACACTATTACTTGTAAACCGCTCGAGGATCTAAGCCTGTCCAGGAACAGCAGTGCGAGGCGGACCGTCCATGCTAATAAACCCTATTGAGATGTCATTTCATCTCAATGTCGGGTAAAAGTCCCACAAAATTGGAAGCGACGTCTCCAAAATGACCTTTACAGTGTTGTTTGTTTGTTTGATTTGAGGTTTAACGTCCCCGTCAACACTGTAAAGGTCATTTTGGAGACGTTGCTTCCAATTTTGTAGGACTTTTACCCGACATTGAGATGAAATGACATCCCAAGCCCTGTCGCCCAATGAAACCAATAGGGTTTATTAGCATGGACGGTCCGCCTCGCACCGGGGTTCCTGGACAGGCTTAGATCCTCTAAGCAGTTTACCAGTACTAGTGTGCGGGCCGGATTCAGCTCTGCGTGGAAGCATCATGCAGCCCATATATTTCTTCAAGCACCTATGGGCGGGGCGGTTTACAGTGTTGACGGGGACGTAAAACCTCAAATTAAACAAAAAACATCAATATGTCTCAAAGGGTATTGGAGATATGGTGATCACAAGCTGGTCATAAGTCTATAAATATTTGGTGTACGGTAAAACTCGAAACTTTACGCATATCTCCACATCATAGTCTTGCTATCTACAAAGTTTCAGGTTGAACAGATGAAAACTGTAGAAGGTGTTATCCGGAAATGAAAATGTATACCGAAATTTTCAAAGGGGCATAACTCTATAAATATTTGGTGTATGATTAACCTCGAAACTTTAAGCACATCTCCACCATGTAATCTTACTATTTACAAAGTTTCAGGTTAATTGGATGAAAACTGTAGGAGTTGTACGGAAATGAAAATGTTTACCCAAATTTTCAAAGGAGCATAAGTCTATAAATATTTGCTGTACGGTTAACCTTAAAACTTTACGCATATCTCCACATCACAGTCTTGCTATCTACAAAGTTTCAGGTTGGTCAGATGAAAACTGCAGCAGTTATACGGAAATGAAAATGTTTACCGCGATTTTCAAAGGGGAATAACTCTATTAATATTTGGTTTGTGGTTAACCTTGAAACTTAAAGCACATGTCCACCTCATAGTCTTACTATCTACAAAGTTTCAGATTAATCGGATGGAAACTGTAGGAGGAGTTATCCGAAAATGAAGATGTTTACCGCAATTTTCAAAGGGGCATAACTCTATATATATTTGGTGTATGGTTAACCTTCAAAGTTTACGCACATGTCCACCTCATAGTCTTACTATCTACCACGTTTCAGGTTAATCGGGTGAAAACTGTAGCAGTTATCCGAAAACGAAAAGGTTTACGGACGGACGGACGGGCGGACGGGCGGACGGACGTCGACCCCATAACATAATACGACCGTTTTTTTTCAAAACGGGCGTATAAAAATAATGATAGTAACCTAAGCAACATTCTTGTGAAGCTTGAGTGAAATTTGACCAAAGGTGTAGGATTTATCATTTAAAGGCTTTCTTATTTTTAGCTCAGGCAGACCTTTTGCACATCAGATCGGAAGCATTTTAGCTTTTTGTTTTTAGTAGAGGGTCACCTAAGCAATACGCCTATGAAGTTCGAATGGAATTTGCCCAGGGTTTTGAAAAATATTTCTATTTTTAGCTCTGGTGGCCATATTGTTTATTAGAGAGGAACGATTTTAGCTATCTGGTAGGAAGCCACCTACGGGGCATTCTAGAGAATTTTTAATCAAACTGGACCAAGGATTTAGGAGGTGTTTGGATTTGAAGAAAATTGTTGATTTTGTTTCTATCTTTAGCTCTGGTCGCCATTTTGCTGATTGGAGCAGAACCGTTTGAGCATTTTTGGTAGATAGTCATCTATTAATCATTCTTATGGGATTTAAATGAATTTGGCCCAAACATATAGGATGTATGGTCATTTATTTATTTTTTTCTATTTGTATCTCTGCAGCCATATTGTTTGTCGGAGCAGAACGATTTTAGCTTTTCTGGTAAGAAGTCACCTAGGCAAGATTCCTGTAAAGTTTAAAATAAATTTGCCCAAGGGTTTAGGAGGAGTTCGCAGTTAAAGCAAATTGGTGTTTTCTGCTATTAGTTCTGGTGGCCAATCAGCTCACCAGAGCGAAAGACACCATTTTAGTTTTTTTCCGTAGAAGGTCACCTAAGCAACATTCTTATGAAATTTGACTGAAACTAGTCCAAGGGCATTGGAAGCGCTAACGTTTAAAAAAATTCTATCTTTAGCTCTGGTGGACATCATATTGTTCGGAGCTAAAGGATTTTAGCTATTTTGTTAGGGAACCATCTAGGCAACATTCCTGTGAAGTTTGAATCAAACTTGATTAAAGGTTTAGGAGGAGTTTGCATTTATAGCGAATTGCCGATGCTTTCTTTTCTATGTTAAGCTCTGGCTGCCATTTTCCTAAATGTAGCGGTACAGTTTTTAAATGAAATTGGCCCAATGATATAGGAATTGCTGTTCAAAGTTATTTTGTTATGCTCTGTGCAGCCATTTTTTCATTGGAGCGAACGACTTTAGCTATTTTGGTAGGGAGCCACCTAGGCAACATTCCTGTGAAGTTGTCATCAAATTGGCACAAGGCATTTAAAGCAAATAATTGGCGTTTATTTCTAGTTTTAGCTTTTGTGGCCATTTTGCTCATCAGAGCGGGACCGTTTTAGCTATTTCCATAGTCACAAAAAACATTCCTTTGAAGTCTAAATGAAATTCACGCAATGTTATAGGAGTTGGCGTTTAAAGATTGTTTCTATTTTTAGCACTGGCGACCACCTTGTTCATCGGTGCGAAACGATTTCAGCTACTTAGATAGGGAGCCACCTAGGCAAAATCGCTTTAAAATTTTAATTAAATTGGATGAAGGGTTTAGGATAAAGTCTTTGAAAGATCAGGAAGAAATCTGTTTTGGTCTATAAAAAATTCGAATGAGGTTTTAAATAAATTGAAATCTAGACAGTTTCGTGCTTCTAGTCTGTCTACCTACGATTTTTCCACTCTTTACACTACACTTCCTCATAATCTTATAAAAGAAAAGCTTAATGATTTAACTGAATGGGCTTTTCACAGAGAAGATTCTCTCTATCTTGCATGTAATGTCAGAAATGCATTTTTCACTTCTAAAGAGCATAAGAATTATACACTTTGGTCATGTCAGAAAGTGTGTGATGCCCTCACCTTTCTACTTGACAATATTTATATTAGATTCGGTACTAAGTTATTTAGACAAATTGTGGGTATTCCGATGGGTACTAATTGCGCACCTCTTGTGGCTGATCTGTTCTTGTATTGTTATGAAAGAGACTTCATTTTGTCGCTTTCCATTGATAACCAATCTGAAATTATTGAAGCTTTTAGCTCTACTTCTAGATATTTAGATGATTTATTAAATATTGATAATACCTATTTTGATGGTTTGATCAGTCAGATTTACCCCCTAGAACTTCAGTTAAATAAAGCAAATTCTTCTGATACCGAGGCCCCGTTTTTGGATTTACATCTATCTATTGTAGATGGATTTGTTTCGTGCAAAATTTATGATAAACGCGATGACTTTGATTTTGAGATTGTAAATTTTCCTTTTTTGGATGGTGATGTTCCTCGTGCGCCATCCTATGGCGTTTATATTTCGCAATTAATTCGATTTGCTAGAGTGTGTAGTCATGTAACTGACTTCAACACTCGTAATAAATTATTAACGGCTAAACTTCTTAATCAGGGTTATCGGTACCATAAACTACGCAAAGCCTTTTCAAAATTTTATAGACGCCATTCTGATTTAATTTCAAAATTCAATATTGGACTTAAATCTCTTCTGCAACAAGGTCTATCGGAACCCGAATTTTATGGTGACTTAGTATATAAATTCAGAAAAATATATAACCGCAATGACTTCAGCACCCAATTTCGTAAAATCATTCTTCGATATAAAAAGATTGGGTACAACATGGATATTATACGACAGACTGCAAGCATGGTAGTTAACCCAATTACGGTTGGCAACTTTGCTTCCCTCTTTAATTGCACGCCGGTGGGTCAGGCCTCAGATTCTATGACGGCTCCAACGTAAAGGCTTATTGAAAATTAAAGAGATAATGTTGGTTGGTGCCTGATGCTCTGTCTCTGGTCGGGCTCATCGGAGTCTAACTGTTGGTTTTCTTTTGCTCCAGCATTTCAGTGGTTTCTTGCTGTCGAGTCCTCACCGTTGTCTCACCTCTGTGGTTCTTTGATTTCTGTGTTCACGGAGATGTTGCACTGATGAGTTAGGAGGCCTTCATGCGGACTGAACAAATTATTTGTCTAAATCGCGACGGAAGTAAGGGCGAGGATTGTGGCCACGTAAAATCGATTTAAGCCCCCCAGTGGAAATCTTCCACTGACCGTTCAAAGGCGGCTCTTCTGTGGCGATTTATTTGTGTTGTTGTTTTTTACTTACTGTGTGTATCACTTGTGTCTTTTAATTTTGGATGGCCATATGGCCATTTTGTGGGAAAGTAACTGTCCATATGGCCTTCCTTTGTTTAGGTTTCCATTATGGTCTGGTCGCTTAATGTTTGTATTTCTTTCCCTTTGGTGTCTTTTATGGATGGAGTAAGTTAATTGTATCAATTCCTGATCTTTGTTTTACTTCTACTTAGGAGTAGTTCGCATTTTAAGCAACTCGTGATTTTGTTTCTCATCGGGACGGAACCACTTTAGCCTTTTTGGTAGAGAGTCACCAAAGCAGCATTCCTATGAAATTGGCCCAAGGTACGGGAGTTGTCGTTGAATTTTTTTTACTGTTTTGCTTGGTGGCCAGCTTGTTCATCGGAGTTGAACGATTTAAGCAATTTTGGTAAGCTGCTATCCAGGCAACATTCCTGTGAAGTTTGAACCAAAATGGCATAAGGGTTTTAGATGAGTTCACATTTAAAGCAAATTGCTGACTACGCACACGAACATACCTCACCATTAGTACTTCTTAGGTGAGCTAATAAACCATTAGGGTCAAAAGGAAGGTCCAATTCGCATCACTTTGCCTGGGCAGGCGGAGACATTTTAAACGGTTTACCATTACTCGATTGATCAGTCGGTATCAACTCTGTGTGTAGCACCATGAAGTCCAATCTACTTCTCCTAGCCCCGATGGGCTTGGTATTCAAACTTTGTATTTCGTCAATCATTATCAACCTGGATTACACTTTTGTCATTATTCGTGATTTTTTATTCGCTTCTTAAAATTGAGGAAGAAAGCATCCTAGTGATATATAATGTAATCAAATGTCATTATGTAATATAATGATTCAAGGTCCCTGTTATGCTATTTCAACCCACTATGACCAGGCAAACAGTTCACACTCTGTTCTCTGGTTTATTGTTACGTATGAAATGACAATTAAGTATAAAGGGGGAAGGTGGCGAATTCGTATACTCTACTGACCGCCCAAGAGCACTGTTTGGTTTCGGGGCTTTAAGAAACGTGTAGCCTTGTGTTACATTGCTTAACCTTGATGTGGTCTGCCAATGTCGCTTTTCCCGAGTAGATTGTTATATTTCAAGTATGATGCAAACTCTATCTGATCGTGCTGTCACATGGGACATTTTCACGCATGTCTAAATCGTAAGTAAAGGCCTTTCTGCACCGGTCTAAAATATCTCCAAAATAGTTTTGCCATGGTGCAAGTCATGTTTAATTGTGTCGCCATAACATGATTTGAAGTGATAACCCTTTTATAGAATATATTCATACTATTCTACAGAATAACGTATAAGCTTCCCGCTAAGCATTGTAAATACAATTTGTATTTTCAGCAATGACACTAAGGCTACCTGCTCAGATGAAGAAGATGAATGTTCTAGACACCAGATTGTGGTCGACTTCAGCCTCTCCGCAAGAATAGTATTTTCAGTTGTATGTCTGTGCATATTATTCTGCATTCTGGTTGCTATGATGGCAATGCGAAGAACCAAGCGCACTTATTTTGTTATAAAAACATTGTCATCAATGTTACTTGGAATGGACTGTGTCACTGTAATTTTATGTGTAGCTATTGTCAGCTTCCCAGCTTCTACATCGTATATTGTTTTGCCGCTCTGGGTACTGTCAGTTGTGTTATCATACGCAGTTATAGTAATAATGTCAGTAGAGCGCACTGTAGCACTATATTATCCTCTACGCTATCTTAGATGGACAGCAAAAGAAATTCGTATCTCTTTGCTCGTCGCCACGGTATGGTTTATACTAAGCGTGGTTATTGGAGTATGTTATGTTAAACATGAAAGTGTCCTATTCGAAGTTTGCAAGCCTGTCATATATTCATTCCTCAAAATTTGTATCCCATTATTTGCTGGTGTAATTCTGGTCTGTCAAGCTCTAATATATAGAATTATACGACTCAAACGTATGACGATGACCCGACGAGTTACCGAGACGTCACCTCAGACTATGATCAAGTCTATTTCAAGAAGAAAGTATGACTCTACAATTCTGAGCTTTCTGTTAATGTTTTGTTTAGTCTTGCTACTGGCTATAGCAGCTATACTTCACGCTCTTGACGTATACGACACTGTAGTACTCACTTTGTTTGTGTGCTTTACCTTATTGAATTCCCTTCTAAACTCGGTGTGTTATGTTTGGTGGTTCAAGGAATGTCGAATGAATGTTTTAGCCATGTTTTCATCTCTTAGTCGCCGACTCAGAACAAAAGTTAGCACGATGAGAATTGATGTTTTCGACATTGTAACAACGTCCAGAAACCTTAATGAAACTACATCCGTTTAAAATATTGAGCACGGAAACCTGGTTTGTAAGCATTTTATGAATTAAAGCAAGAAAAACTGTAAAAGCCATTCAATACATTAACAAGAGAAAGAGAAAAAGAGAATACCAGGTGCGAGTCTATTGATCTCATGTTTATCAGGCAAGGATTAGAGAACGCTTGTAGAATCGCGAGGCTTGCCGAGCGATTTTACATGCGTTCTCCAAGCCGAGCCTGATAAACCCGATAACAAAGGACACGAATCGGGTATTCTATTTACCAGTTAATCCCCTTGTACACTCTTGAATAAGCAATTAACGATCAGTTATCAATGGTCCTCAGTGCATTCTAACATTCCGACGATCGATGTATTTAGTATCAGCTGACCATACTTTTTCCTATGATATTTTTTTCAAGTAATTTTTTCCATTTTTTTAAGTAATAATATCATTTTTGCCAATTTTTCTAGCAGTACGGTTTAAAAATGCAATGCCAAGTTGACCTGATTGCATATCTTTATCAGGTCAATGTGCTACAATGCAATTAACATAGGAGGTAACTGATAAACAACTATCAAGGGGCAGAAATGAAGGTTAACATAGGAAAAAGCTGTAAAATAGAAGTAAAACAAAGATCAGGAATCGATACAATTAACTTACTCCACCCATCAAAGACACCAAAGGGAAAGAAACACAAACATTAAGCGACCAGACCATAATGGAAACCTAAACAAAGGAAGGCCAAAAGGACAGTTACTTTCCCATAAAATGGCCATATGGCCATCCGAAATAAAAAGACACAAGTGATACACAGAGTAAGTCACAAACAACAACATAAATAAATCGCCACAGAAGAACCGCCTTGGAACGGTCTGTGGAAAGATTTCCACTGGAGGGGGGGGGGGCTTAAATCGATTTTTCGTGGCCACAATCCTCGCCCTTAAAAAGTCATACGTAAAAGTCCTACGAGCGTATACACGATACATCAATCCACTGTTTATGAGTGTACCAGGTTTCAACTTTGTAATTCTTACCATTCTTTAGAATGAGACATTTTTTTCATAAAAGTCAAATTGCAAAACCTATCAAGGGATGTAACTCCAAGAGTTAAAGGCCATTGGGTCTGATTCTGATATACATGACGCATCAGCCTACTGTCCATGTGTATTACAAGTTTCAATTTTATAGCTTTCATAGTTCCTGAGAAATCTGGAACGACAGTTTTTCATTAATCTTAAATTGCCAAAACATTCAAAGGATGTAACTCAAAGAGTGAGTAATGGATCCTTGGTCCTACATCCACTATACACGATACATCAACTGCTCATGTGTGTACTAAAGTTCATCTTTGTAACCCTGAAAGAGAAAATTGTGATGAAAATTGTATCTGATCAACTTATCAAAGTGTCATTGGCCCTGAATCCGATATACACGATGCATCAACCTACTGTCCATATTGTACCAACTTTCAACTTTGTGTAACAAACAGTTGTTGAGAACAAGAGGGTCATGATGGATCTGAATGGCTCACCCGACACTGTAGTAATGAAAAGATAGGTAATACAAGAAGGTGCCTTGTCAGAAGGAAAATACATACCAAATATGAAGGCTCTATCTAAAATTGTTCAAAAGTTATGATAAAGTAGGTCATAGATCAAGGTCACAGGTCAAACATTTTGTATGGATGTAAAGCCATTGTCACAAGGATTATACATGCAAAATATGAAGGCTCTATCTCAATTGCTTCCAAAGTTACGATTAAGTAGGCCACAGATCAAGGCCACAGGTCATTTTTCTCATGATGGGGAAGACCTTGTCACAAGGAACATACATGTCAAATATAAGGGCTTTACCTTAAATGGTTCAAAAGTTATGACAAAAACGATCAAAGGTCAAGGTCACAGGTAAAAATTTTGCATGGTTGGGGCGCCCTTGTCACAAGGACCCTACATTCCGAATATGAAGGCTCTATCTTAAATGCTTCAAAAGTTATGATAAAGTAGGTCAAAGGTCAAGGTAACAGGTCAAAATATTTGTACGGGTATAAGTCGTTGCCATAAGTAACAAACATGCCAAATATGAAGGTTCTACCTCAATTGGTTCAAAAGTTATGATAAAGTAGGTCACATGTCAAGGTCTTAAATCAATTTTGTATGACACAAGGAAACTACATGCCAAAATATGAAGGCTCTATCTCAAATGCTTCAAAAATTATGACAAATAAGTCAAAGGTCATGGTCATAAGACAAAAGTTGTGTATGGGCTGAAAAACTTTTTCACAAGGAACATACATGCCAAATAAGAAGGCACTATCTCAAACGGTTCAAAAGTTATGATAAAGTAGGTCAAATGTCAAGGTTAAGGTCACAGATCATTTTATGTATGAATGGGAAACCCTTGTCGCAAGGTACCTACATGCCAAATATGAAGGCTGAATCTTAAATGCTTAAGAAGTAATGACACAGTAGGTCAAAGGTCAAGGTGATGGGTTAAATTTTTTGCATGGTTGGAAAAACCTTGTCACAAGGAACATACATGCCAAATATGAAGGCCCTATATCATATGGTTCAAAAGTTATGATAAAGTAGGTCACAGGTCAAATTTTTTATATGAGTGGGAAGCCCTTGTCACAAGGAACCTACATGCCAAACATGAAGGCTATATCTCAAACGGTATAAAACTTATTACAAAATAACATACAGATCTACTGTTTGATTTTTTTTTTGGTTTTGGTTTTACGGCCCTTTCAAGATTATTTCACTCATATCGAGCCGATCGTTAATCAGAGGTGGGCGAAAACCGGAGTACCCGGAGGAAAACCACATGACCTTCCGTTGCAGAACTTGGCGTCTCACATGTGACCCGAGCGAGGCTCGAACCACAGCGGTGAGAGACCTAACGATCAAGAGTCAGCGCTCTTAACCACTAGGCCATGGAGGCCCGTACCTTTTGATTTAACATGACCCATATTCGAACTTAACTGAGATACTGTCCTGATGATCATGCTGCGCAAGTTTTATGATGATATGACAAAAACTGTGGCCTCTTAGAGTGTTCGCAATGTCTTTCTATGATGTGACCTGCTGACCTACTTTTTGACCCAACATGACCCATATTCAAACTTGACCCAGATATTGTCAACATGATCATTCTGAGCAAGTTTGATGATGTTCTGACCAAAACTGGGGCCTCTAGTGTGTTCACAAGGATTTTCTATGATCTGACTTACTGATCTACTTATTGACCAGACATGACCCATATTCGAAATTAACCGAGATATTGTCAAATGATCATTCTGATCAAGTTTGATCACGATCGGACCAAAACTCTGGCCTCTAGAGTGTATACAAGGTTTTTCTATGATTTGACCTACTGGCCTACTTTCTGACCCAACATGACATATATTCGAACTTGAGTCAGATATTGTCAAGATGATCATTCTGGGTAAGGTTGATGATGATCGGACCAAAACTGTGGCCTCTAGTGTGCTCACAAGGTGTTTCTAAAATTTGACCTACTGACCTATTTTTGACCGATATGACCCATATTCGAACTTGATCGAGATATTGTCAAGATGATCATTCTGGGCAGGTTTGATGATGATGATGATAGGACCATACCTGTGGCTTCTAGTGTGTTCACAAGGTTTTTCTATTATTTAACCTACTGACCTACTTTTTGACCCCACAAGACCTATATTCGAACTTGATCTAGATATTGTCAAGATGATCATTCTGGGCAAGTTTGATGATAATTAGCTAAAATTGCAGTCTCTAGAGTGTAAATGAGTTTTTCTATGATTTGACCTACTTTTTGACCCGACATGACCCATATTCAACCTTGACCTAGATACTGTAGAGATGATCATTCTGCTCAAGTTCGATTACGATTCGACCAAAACTGTGGCCTCTATAGTGTTAACAAGGTTTTTCTATGATTTGACCTACTGACCTACTTTTGGACCCGACATAACACATATTCGAATTTGACTGAGATATTGTAAGGCTGATCATTATGAGTACGTTTGAGGATGATTGGACCAAAACTGTGGCCTGTACAGTGTCAACAAGGTTTTTCTATGGTTTGACCTACTGACCTACTTTTTTACCCCACATGACCCATATTCGAACTTGACCGAGATATTGCCAGAGTGATCATTATGAGCAAGTTTGAGGATGATTGGACCAAAACTTGGGCCTTTAGAGAGTTAACAATGTTTTTCTATGATTTGACCTACTGACCTACTTTTTTACCCGACTTGACCCATATTCCAACTTGACCGAGATATTGTCAGGATGATCATTCTGAGCAAGTTTGAAGATGATTGGACCAAAACTGTGGCCTCTAGAGTGTTAAGATTTTTCTATGGTTTGACCTACTAACCTACTTTTTGACCCCACACCACATGACCCATATTCGAACTTGACCGATATATTTTCAGGATGATCATTCTTAGCAAAGTCTAGGATGATTGGACCAAAACTGTGGCCTCTATAGAGTGTGAACAAGGTTTTTCTATGATTTGACCTACTGACCTATTTTCTCTCTATAAAGTGGGGCTTAGAGGAGTCTCCGTTTCACGGTTTTGTTATCGTGATGTATTGTCAGTATGTTCTAAGAAAGGATTAACCTTTGGAAGTAAGGAATACATCACAGAACTGAAAATTATGCAGTGTACAAGATAACCTTCCAAGGGAAGTAACTCCAAGTGCTACCGCCCTTTGCCCTGTTTCTGACATCAACCCACTGCCCATGTGTGCATAAAGTCAACTCTATAAGCCTTACAGTTGTTGAGAAAAGTGTGACGAAATTTTTTCTTTGTAAAGTCAGATAGAATGACGGAATGACGGATGGATGATTTGTTTGATTTGAGGTTTAACGTCCCCGTTAACACTGTATACGTCATTTTTGAGACGTTGCTTCCAATTTTGTTGGGACTTCTACCACGAAAATGAGATTAAATTACTTCTCAAGCCCCGTCGCCCAATGAAACCCTAAGGGGTTATAAGCATGAATGGTCCGACGCACACCACTTTGCCTTGGCAGGATACCTCTAAGCGGTTTACCTGGGCAGGCTTAGATCCTCTAAGCGGTTTACCAGTACTCGCGTGCGGGTCGATTTCAGCTCTGCGTGGAAGTATCATGAAGCCCATCTATTTATTCAAGCCCCGATGGGCGGGGACCGGGACAGATGGATGAAAGAGTGGAAGAAAGATATGATGGAAAAACAAAACAAAACCTGTAAAGCCCCACTTTCTTCCACGCGGGGCTATAATTCTATGCTTTCGCCAGGAACTTAAAGCTTTCTTTCATGTTCACGTACCACCCAAAGAAAAAGCTAGGGCGTCCCTGCCCTACATCATAGTGTAGTTATATTTTCTTGTCCTTTGGGATCAATGATTCCATTGTCAAATTTTGAAAATATTTTGAGGGTCACTGATGAGGCCTAATTGGCCGAAACTAGCTAGTCTTGTCCGGAAAACATGTACACTTCATATTTTCCAGTTTTGTGGTGTATTCATTGCTTCCAAAGGATAACTCCTTTATAGAACATATTTAACGTCACTACAGCTTATGTGGGGGAATGGGTGGCGACCGTAAAAAGTCTCCCTGCCCTACATCATAGTGTAGTTATATTTTCTTGTCCTTTGGGATCAATGATTCCATTGTGGAATTTTGAAAATGTTTTGAGGGTCACTGACGAGGCCTAATTGGCCGAAACTAGCTAGTCTGGCCCAGAAAACATGTACACTCCATTTTTTCCAGTTTTGTGGTGTATTCATTGCTTCCAAAGGATAACCCCTTTTCAGAACATATTAAGGAAGGGACCGTCCGACTAGCACAACTTTTCCACTTAGCGGTTTACCTGTTTTGTTTGTTTGATTAGAGGTTTAACATCCCCATCACCACTGTATGAGGCATTTTAGAGACGTTGATTCTAGTTTTGTGGGACTTTTACCCGACAGTGAGATGAAATGACATCTCAAGCCCTGTCGCCCAATGAAACCAATATGGTTTATTAGCATGGACGGTCCGACTCGCACCGCTTTACCTGGGCAGGCTTTGCTCCTTTAAGCAGTTTACCAGTACTCGTGTGCGGTCGGATTTCAGCTCTGCGTGGAAGCATCATGCAGCCCATCTATTTCTTCAAGCCCCGATGGGCGAGGGCCATGCGGTTTACCGGTACTCAAAAGATTGGTCGGTTTCAGCTCTATGTGGATGAATCATCATCACGTTAAGTCCGTGCGATGAACACTTCTCTTTACCCCACTGTATACAGTGAAACTTCGATGGAGCGAACACTGATGGCTCGTTTACCACGGCTGAGTCGAACCAGTTCTTCAGCCCCTAGGGAAATGCTCTACATAACAAATAGTGGGGGGATAATTCAGGAGAGTTTCGTCTTTTATATTATAAATGTATGCTGTGTGTACTCATTAGAATCGCCTCCAATGGAGGCAATTCTAATGAGTACACACAGCATACATTTTCATTATAGAATACCGAACATTTGTCCACAAGTATCTTGTTATGCCTCCTGACAGTAACCCTCAGTGGCTCGAACTATACCCTGTCTCGAACAGATTTTCGACTTCCCTAAGGTGTTCGAGCCATCGAAGTTTGACTGTATAGGGAAATTTGAATTTTACAGGAGTATACATTATTTGTCTTATTTCTGCTGCAAGACAAAGGTTATTCGTTAGAACCCCCTCAATGAGGCAGTTCTTACGAGCACTAACAATCTCTAAGTGGAGTAAAGATTAACTATCACAAATTTTCATTAGAAAATAAATCATTTAGGAGAATAGGAACATAGCAATGAAGGCTAACCCTTTCACACGGAGATGTTATCGTAATGTGCATCCCAATCAATTTGTCTTAGCCCCGGTGGACGGGGAGTTAGGGAGATAATAAAAACAAATTCATGATCAGTCACCTCCGAATGTAACAGGTATCAAACTGAAGACCTGCTGATCAAGAATTAGAGGTCGGCGATCGATATACATTATGGGATATTGGTAACAGTGAAATATGAGTCTTCAGTGAAATGATCAAAATGTCTAACACCTTTGTATAAATAGAAAAAAAGATACTTAAATCAAAACAAAACAAAGATTCCCCAACTAAGACCTAGAATAAACAATTACAATAAAAGAAAAAGTCGAAACTGCTGGCAAAACTACAATGAAGAATAAGAAAGTTGTTATAGAACCTACACTTTTACTTCTACTTACAGGAGAAGAAAAAAAAATAATTTCACAAGAATTCAAAGTTTTTTTGTCGAAAGAAATGATTGCAGATAATTTCAGTTCAGTGTGGTAAATACTTCACAGTTCAAATAACTGGCTACAGAATACATGTAATTCATACTAAATGTTTGATCATTTTTTGCATCGGATATTTTGCTGAGCTGTACTTACAAACCGGTGGGTAGGACTTCGACACATCCAAATTCTTATAACGGGATTGAAGTATCATGCTTTAATAAAATGATTTAAGATACTTCAGGAATTGACCGAACCAAAACCAAAAGTCTGTAAGTTTGACAATCACAACTATAATTAGCACATTGATTTAATCCTGAGATACAGATTTAAATATTAAGTAATTTTGACTTTTTTTATTAATCCCTATTGTACGGCATTTGTATTTTTTTACTTCAATCTATGTGTCAAAGATGTATGTGTTATACAAAGAAATAAATTTAAAGAGAAAGATGGACAAACACCTCTAACAAACAACAAGCTGGCCCGGGTAGCTCAGTCGGGTGCGTGCCTGACTGGTGATCAGGAGGACACGGGTTCGATACCTTCCGGGGTCGGTAACATTCTTTCGAAGATATTGATCATGTAATCTTTTCTACAGTCATTTTCTCCCTACTGCTGATTCAAGAAGGGCACTTGTCAGTGTCTGGCGAAAGAATGTGCACTGTACTTGTTAACCGCTTACGTACAAGCCTGCTCAGGAAAAAAGTGGATAGATAAACTGACCAGCTCAAACATGACCTAAAATAGTGTAAACTGGGCCGTTGAACTCAAATACCGACAAAACCTTTTTTCAATTAATGCAGTTTGTGGCAGGGATCGTGCTATCGTAATGGTAGTGAGAATATAAGAATCTTATATGGGTGTCAGGGGTGGATGGAAAAATCCGTCCCGAGGGACACTGTCTGGTATCACGAGGCTTGCCGAGTGATGCCGGACAGTGATCCCGAGGGACGGGTTTTTCTATCCACCCCTCACACCCATATTGGATTCTTTTTTTTGCAAACCTTCAATTTCTATTGCAAATTTTTAATCCTGCTGTCACTTCGGTTACCGACGTCCGCCATTTTGTATAGACACAACAGGAATGTTTAGTGACGTCACGCATGACGACGCCGTGCATAAGGTTGTAATCAACCAGTGCATTTATCAAACACGCGATTATATTCGAATTGGGGTCGGAACATCAGGGTCAGAACATAAATTTCTATCCCGACCTTTAAAATCCATCTGAAAATAAGAAAGTTATTGACCGGACACACTTTGCCCATACATATATACATACCGACAAACTTCCAAAGGAGATAATTCAAAAAAGTATAAATGCGAGAGTTATAGTTCTTGCGCACTGCACGTCGTCTAATGCTGATTAATATTTATATGAATTTCGTGAAGATAGCTCTAAGGGTTTCAAGTTATAGAGCGAACAAGAATGTGTGACAGATGGACAGACGGACAGACAGACAGACGCCCGGGGGGAAAACAATATGACTCTCCGAAAAAAAAATTTCGGGGGAGACATAATTAGTACTCAATAAATGTTGTAAAACGTCGTACATATACCCTCTCTAAAACAACGTTCATCAACAAGTCAATAAAATTAGTAAAATGTCTTATTCGTATATATACCCTCTCTAAAACAACGTTCATCAACAATGCTTTAATTAGTACTCAATTAATGTTGTAAAACTTCTAATTAGTACATATACCCTTTCCACAACAATGGTCATCATAGAAAACTTGTACTTAAGGCCAAATCTGACCAGAAATTGCTTCCCTGGATTAGGCTGCTCACGGTATGTTAGCCATAGACAGACAACGATGGCAGATGATAGAGGTTATCATTTTAACAGCTCCCATCTAGCCTTTGGCTCTGTTTTGCTAATGGTAAAATACACAGAATTGTAATCATTTTTACATACAGCATACCCATAACAACAGATAAGGTGGTATTATGTGATAACTATGGAAGCCCTGAAGGGACTTCTAACTTCACCACTTCTGACATCTAACTTCATGACTTCTTACTTCTAACTTCATGACTTCTTCCTTCTAACTTCATGAATTCTTACTTCTAACTTCCGACTTCTAACTTCGGACTTCTGACGTCCCACTTCAAACTTCTTTATTTCTAACTTCCGAGTTCTTACTTCCAACTTCATGATTTCTAACTTCTTACTTCATGACTTCTAACTTCCTACTTCTAACTACCGACTTCTAACTTCCTACTTCTAAATTCCGACTTCTTACTTCAAACTTCATGATTTCTAATTTCTTACTTCATGACTTCTGACTTCCAACGTCCTACTTCTAACTTCCAACTTCCTATTTATTACTTCCTACTCAAGTCAGAAGTCAGAAGTAGCAAGTTAGAAGTCGGAAGTTAGAAGTAAGAAGTCATGAAGTTAGAAGTAAGAAGTCATGAAGTCGAAGTTAGAAGTCATGAAGCTAGAAGTTAGAAGTCATGAAGTTAGAAGTAAGAGGTCATGTAGTTAGAAGTGGTGAAGTTAGAATCGATTGTATGTTATTACCTACACAGTGAAGCATTCAAGATGGCGTATTCTCATGGACAAGATGAAGGAAGCCGGAAGTTAGAAGTCAGAAGTAAGAAGTCAGAAGTTAGAAGTCGGAAGTCAAAAGTTATAAGTCGGAAGTTAGAAGTCAGAAGTTCGAAGTCGGAAGTCAGAAGTTCGGAAGTCAGAAGTCGGAAGTTAGAAGTTGGAAGTTAGAAGTCGGAAGTTAGAAGTCAGAAGTTGTTTAGTTAGAAGTCCCTCCAGGGCTTCCATAGATAACTGATGACTAGTTTTGTCAAAGCTCCATAAAAACCTGTGCTGTTGGTATTCATTAGAACCACCTTGGAACCCTTTCTAGAACAGATTTGGGGATGCGGTTCTGATAGATACCTACAACAGAGATTTTTATATGAAGAAATAAGGATAACTATGCTTCAGTTATCACACAATATCAACCTTACCTCATTACCAATATTTAATGATGCTATATTGCCCCACTATGAAAAATGCTCCGTGTTATGCCATGTTATATCATAATAGAACAGTAGTCTGTAAATATGCACACACACAACATTCATATAGTCTAGAGCAATTATATGTAAATCTAAGAAACAAAACATCAGAAACGAATACACTACCATTTACCCATAACTTTACAATCAGTCGTAGAATCCTATTGCACGTGAAAAGAAACACAACAACGATTGGTACAACGAAATAATCTACAAAAGTATTAAAACTTGGGGCATAACAATCGTAAGAAAAAAATTGTAAGCTTAAATATAGAACAGTGTAAATATATTCCTGTCAAACTAAGAATATCTGCTAAAGAAGAGTTTAAAAATATCCCTGTCAACCTTTAATTGTATCTTTATATTATTAATAAATAAAATATAAGAACAAAACACTGCAAGCTGAGCAATATACACCTCATCACCTAATGTCGAGTCAAGGTCAACTGAGCTACTTATACAGACGGAATGCCACTGACTTCTATTGATGATGGGGCTGCGGTTGCTTTATGGTATGATCAATTGAAAGCAAGGATATAGATAGGGGATTATTACAATCCTAGTTTTATCATTTAGCACATGATCCAAAACAGCCATTTTGAATTAACAGGGCTATTATATAAGCATCAACCCTTATGATACGGGGAGTCCCTGATGACTCCATTGAAAATAAAACGCAGACAAAGAGAGCATAACACCATTTCGTGCCATCAAATGCTACACGTGTCATCAAAACTTTCCAGTTAATTGCTTTATGCAACAATTAAACCCTAATAATCAATTCATTTAGAATCATTTTGAAAATAGAGTTCTGCTGTGGCCAGTGTTGCACATTTCAGTACTGATCAGGAACAGACTCACTAAAACCGAGTCTGCTACTTTTTTTTGTTGTATTCTTTGTTTCCAGAGGATCCAACTATTGAGAACTTATTTATAGCTTAATTGGATGGTAATTATACAAAGAAATTTATCCAGAAATAGTTATATAAAAATGTCTACAAAAGGTCGTTAAACTTCAATGGAGCACAAACCTGATTTTATATGAGCAGCTCCACACTGTGGTCGTATTTTTTTATCAAGTGTCCTTATTGCGCATGACCTGTTAGAGGGAGTAACTGGAAACAAAAATATTAATGCACGGATAGGTGTACGCCAGTTCCATAACATAATATATTTTGTTCTCAAAACGGACATATAAACACTACCCTTTCACTAGAGTGTGTTCAACGGTAACACACACTGTACGTAACACTATTTTTAAAATGTGGCACAATAGAGAAACCAGTTTGAGGAGGTCTACCTCACAGCGCTTGTATATCTTTTCACAAATCTCCAGGTTTTGCGAATACATTTCAAAGGGCTGATACTTGCTCTAAAACCCTAAATTCTGCTGCAATTTCTTGTACGGTGCTTATATCCTGTTATTTTTTATGATTTCTTTTTATTCATTTGAGCGGGGATATCTGTTTCTATTGTTTTTAATATAACAACACAACCGGGTATCTTGCATATAAAAGCTTTGGAATTTTCCAGAATAGATTTCTTATAATCAAATTAGGTCGGTCTCCTCAAATCATGAAACAATGAAACTAAACTAGTAATACATTTTTAACCTTAAGACACCAATCACAATACCTGTCGTCTGCTTACTTGACTACTAGTTACTTATAAAAGTTTTTGATGCAAACAGCAAATTGTTCAACTGATAAGGGTCCATATGTTTTAGTTATATGCAAACATATTTTAAATCGTTTGCAGCAAGCCCTAGCAGACGACATCAGACAACATTTTACCGATGTCTGCAACACTGCCAATGTTGGCAACTGAGGTCGATTTATGAGCCCATAGCATGTGCACCTAGTTATGACTTGGATTAGTCCTTATGGCCTTCCTTTGTTTAGGTTTCCATTATGGTCTGGTCGCTGTATGTTTGTGTTTCTTTCCCTTTGGTGTCTTTGATGGGTGGAGTAAGTTAATTGTATTTGTTCCTGATCTTTGTTTTACTTCTACTTGGTATCTATATAGTATCAGTCTTTACGACGCACACTATATTAATCTTTTGACAAAAGAGTATCTGCTGGGAAAAGGGAACTTGTATCCTGTCGTTGCAGAAAAGAAGGCAGATTTAAGATCATCTGAGTATCAGCTGTTTGTACATGCCCAGAAAATGGATGCTTTAATGGGGTAGCCAATTAAGTGCGAATTTACTGTCAATTTTATACTTATCTACCTGAAATATCATTATTGTCACGCAGAAATCTGGAGTGTATAATTTGATTTGTTTGATTTTATGTTTAACGTCCCGTCAACACTGTAAACTGGAATGTCTAAAACATAGAAAATATCACAGAACACTTGCCTATAAAAACAATTAAAAATCAAAAACTGAGTTCCTTTAAGAGCAATGGAAACATTCATAAGAAGGAAGATGGGTCATACTACGTAGTTTCGGCTAATAAAGCCTCATCAGTGACCCTGTAATGATCCGGCAAAGAAAGCCAGAGGAAACATACTGCAATGTTGCGAATTTCGAATAGGCAGTCGATTCAAAGACTGATATAAATCAAAATGGGGTCCAAATAATTAAAAACCTGTCTAGAATATGAGTCTAAACCAATAATTTCTTTCTGATTTCTCAGAATATCTACGCTGATCTCAAAGGACCAAAAGTAAAATATAAGCTGCACTATGGTTGATGTACGGGGAGACGTTTTACGGCCGCCACACGGCACAACACCGGCACAAACCTGACTTGCAGTACGTTTCCTCTGGCTTTCGTTGCCGGATCATTACAGGGTCACTGATGAGGCTTAATTAGCCGAAACTACGTAGTATGACCCATCTTCTTTCTTATGAATGTTTTCATTGCTCTTAAAGGAACTCATTTTAGATTTTTATTGGAAGATTTGTAAACTAGCACATCTAATCACAGTCACTCATTCCATCAGCCATGTCATAAGAAAAATCAGTTTTGCAATTTGCAAGCAACAAGGGAACAGATCAGCTTGCACATCTAACGGCACCTAACGGTT
The DNA here is from genome assembly GCA_963580285.1 of Lucinisca nassula. Taxonomy (NCBI): domain Eukaryota; kingdom Metazoa; phylum Mollusca; class Bivalvia; order Lucinida; family Lucinidae; genus Lucinisca; species Lucinisca nassula. Next base: position 471,784 of record OY757021.1, read on the forward strand.
CACTGCTTTAATAGAATAATATCTCTTGATTCTATGTACCACGGAAACACGCCAATATAATTTTGACCCCCTTGAAACCATCTTTTATATGGTACAACTGGGGATTACAGGGGGGGGGGGTTAACCTTATTTGTTTATTTCTGCTCTAAAATATAGCTTGTGGGTACTCGTTAGAACTGCCTTGAACGACTACCAACAATCCATATTTCGAGCAGAAATAAGAAAAATATCGCAATTTTTCATCTGAGAATTTTCATATTTTGGGAGGTAAAATTGTCCATATATTTGAATAGGTGTGTGTTTTTTCGTAATGTCTAAATTTCAACTCTTGTTAATCTGTGCAGGCCGGTGTGTGTCTTACCAGGTCGTAAACCCAGAAGACATGCCTACTCATTATGAAGCGCCGTTATACCTTTGCACTGTGAAGGTCACCAGTATAACCCTGAAACCCCCTTTCTTGAGTTTTGTACGCTAGATAATCATAAACTTACACAAATTTGTCATGTTTGTCATACGACATCGCGTCTGAGAATGTAATAACGCCGTGTATTCAATTCGGTAATCCACTGGTGGATTAAATATGTGAATTATTACAATACGTCCGCAACGTTACTAGAACGACGTCCTTAACGAAGTTGCATTTACTAATGGTGGAATATTGACATTTTTGTTTAAAAAAAAATCATGAATGTCATATGATAAATAGAATCTTGCATTCGTGTTTATTTATTATTAAATTTATTAACCTCATTCAGGAAAAGGGATAAAAAATTATCCATTTTCCTCAACTCGTTAAATAAGTTCAATAATACATGAACACTCATGTAAGATCCTCTATTTATTCAAACTATTACGTACATTTGAGCCCAGCAAATGCTCAAACCAGTTTTGGAACACAGCCAAAGAAGCTTGAGGTCAACTGACACCCCTCACTGCACAGCAAAGACTGATCGGACGGCATATATGTTCTAAACGTTTGTATCACAGTTTGTCTTAAAGTTAATGCATTGAAGTATTGACATATAAAGATAGAAATAAAATTAACTTCGTTGTTTGATAGATATAAGCTTTCAGCTGAAAGTACCCCATTAAAAGTTGTCCTATGTATAAGAAGACACAGTATAAACACCAATCTTACAAACCCACTATGTCTAAAACAAACACTCAATGGATAGCTCTATTCTTGAGATATGAAAATAGCTACTGCTCTTTATGCTACTGCTGTTAGGTTTGGTTCAACGATTATCTCTTCATAATTTCCATGACTATTAGAACAAGAACAACACATATGACATGCTGAGAAACACCCTCTACAACAGCCAGTCTCATTTTCCTGGGGTGGTATTTGAGCCCGAGCAAAATTAATAAACACTTGTTCCAGAGTTGTCTGACTTACTGAGTAATCTTCTATATTGAAGGTAGATTTAGCCCTCTCCATGGTACCAAATATGGCTGCCCAATGAAGAGACGCATCTGTAATTTGATAATTCACCATTCCTTGATGAATGTCTTTTAAAATACAGCCTGGGAACCTCTCTTCAATAAAGTTCCTAAGGGGCTGAGGGTCAGGAACAATCTGATCGTCTTTTGGTCCAACCCTAGCCAGCAGTGTGTATCCTTCACCAAATTTTCCTTTCAAGTGTTGCGGACTGCCAAGACACTTAAACTGACCATTCACCATTACAGCTAGCCTGGTACACAATGCTTCACATTCTTCCATACTGAAAATTTAGAAATTTTACAATCATAACCGTGTCATTACATATCATCTGAGCCCCGCCAAGTGAATTTGTGTCTTCGAGCATTCCGTCATGACAAATTTTAACTGCGCATGCCCAGCCATTCAGAGGGGCCAGGGATATGGCTTTCTGTCTGAAGGTTCCTCTTGATTCACTGCTTGTATGAGCCAGCAGCGAAGGTTCTGGCGAGACTGCGCGGATGCGCAGGCTCGCCTGAACCTTCGCTGCTCACATAGGCGATAAGCTTGACAGGGCCCAATTTTTATGACTAGTCATATTTATTAGATTTTATCATATGACGCGCGTCTGAGTATGTAAGAACGTCATGTAATAAATTTGATAATTCACTAGTGGATTAAATACGCAAATTAGTTAGATACGCCCCCGCACCGTAACATGTACGCAGCTCTAATGACGTCGCGTTTACTAATGGTGGAATATTGACATTTTTGTTAAACAATCATAAATAAAATGCATTTCAAATGCCATATGATAAATAGAATCATGCATTCATGCTCGTGCATTATTGAATATATTAAACGTGTTGAAGAAAAGGGATAAAATTCTCTCGACAGCCTCGCATTTTATCCCTTCTCCTCAACTCGTTAAATATATTCAAAAATACATGAACACTTAGGTAATATCCCATATACAATGCACAACAATTAATTGCCTAATGCAATGCCTAAAAGTGTGTGTGTTTATTAGTATTGCTTCAAGGTGATTAATTTTTGTGTGCACCAATAATCTATGATGCAGCAGAAAACATTTACATCATGCCTGTTATGACAGAAAGGAGTAAACATTGGGTACCGTTGTTAACATTTCTGTAAATATAATAGGGCTCATAAATGCTGTTATTTCGTGGACTTTTAAACATAATAGATGCATACATACACAACAAAAACTGGTCAAAAAACTTCTTCCTCGACACATGTATAATTGCTACTAACAGTTTGGACTCAATTCGTCCATCCATCATAGTTTCTTTAACAGCTAAAATCACTGGACTCAAAGATGGGCATATCAAAAAGTCGAGACAATGTTTTGTGACTAAGACTAAAAAAAAATTAGAATCTTTATTAAATATTGGCAATAGCTACAAATTCTTTTGATGCCGAACCTCATTTTTATTTACATTTATCTATTTTAGATGGAATTGTTTTATGCAAAATTAATGATAAATACGAAGCTTTTGATATTGTAAATTTTCGTGTGACAACCAACGGTGTATATATATCACAATTAATTCAGTTTGCCAGAGTGTTTAGTCATTTCACTCACTTCAACACTTGTGATAAACCATTTACCGCTAAAATTCTTAATCATTGTTTTCACTAACAAACTATGCAAAGCCTAGACTTATAGACATCATTCTACTTTGTTTCAATATCAAAATGAATGTTATAGTAACTATTATTAACTGACCATTCTGTATTATTCGGAGGTCATCCGTATTAACACTGAGGTCAAAAATCAATAAGCATGTTTTTAATGGTGTCAATTAATAAAAGTGTCATTAATCAAGTAATTTCGTATTGTTCCGGTCAATACAGCAGACCTCGGACCTGTAACTGGGCCAATACGAAATCACTTGATAAATAACATTGTAATATAAATTCGGGACAATAGTTGCTCTAAAATGTTCTTGAAAGGGCCAGGGTTAGGATTTAAGTCCCAAGTGAAATACATTACTGACCGTTCCTAGGTGATTCTTCAGTCACAGTTTATTTTTGTTATAGTTTGTCTTTGCACATATTGCTTATATCTTTTTTTTATTTTGGATAGCCGTTTTGCAATTGTTTTTTGAAAGTACCTGTCCTTTTGGCTCTCTGCTTGTGATGTTTTCATTAAGGTTTATTTATTTCATGTTCGTGTTTCTTTGATGTATGATTGGAGGTGTTGGGCAGATGTATCGATCATTGGCCTAACTTCTATTTTATCCTTTGGAAGCAAAGAATACACCACAGAACTAAAAAGTATGGACTGCACATGTTTATGGGCCAAACAAGCTAGTTTCGGCCAGTTAGGTCTCATCGCTGACCCTCCAATATCTTAGAATTTCCACAATTGAATCAATGATTGCAAAGGACGAGTGACCCTCAAATATCTTCAAAATTCCACAATGGAATCATTGATCCAAAAGGACAAGAAAACATAAACTGCATTATGATGAGTTTTCATAAACTGTTACCTGTGAGATGTGAGTATCAAAGTTCTGCCAGTCTCTCGTATGCTACACAGTGTATCCCAGAGAAATCTTCGAGCCATTGGGTCCATGCCAGTCGTGGGTTCATCCAGAAATATAACAGAGGGATTACCAACCAATGCTATGGCTGTGCTTAGTTTCCGCTTGTTACCACCACTGCAATGATGTTTTATAGAATGAGTGCACAGAATCGCTATGAAAGATCACTCTGGACTGAAAGAATAATATTTCTTACCACAAATTACTATTTACCGAAAATTGAAATGCCACAATAAAGATACAAATGCTGAGAAACAAATTTCTCACCTGATAAGTAATCTATCCTTAAAACAAGCAGCTTAAATTGAAGCTGGGTTGTCATATTTTATCTGTCCGTAGACCCCTGTTGAACTTTACCTCAATTTTCTTGGCTCCCTGACCCTGGTCGCATTTTTACACTTCCCACTACATTTCTGCTACGATACTTTGTGATGTTTGGGAATTAGGTATCTGGCGACAAACAAGAAATGTTTTCAGAAGAAAATAATGTCCCCCACCATAAATATAATTTAAACACCCAATTGACCTTGAAAACTAGGTTATGGTCACCAAAATCTAAGGCTCATACAAGTCATTTTGGCCAAAATCTTACAGTCTTCAGGTGCATGTGACCTTAAAAAAGGTCAGATCACCAAAGTCTGATCGAATCTTTAGCAGTTTGCAATCTATAATGTACCACGTTTGACACACATTCATCAATTCTTAAATGAGACAGGGTGCAGACAAGCTGTTATTTGCCAATACAGTCGAACTTCAATGGCTCGAACACCTTTGGGACCTCGAAAATCTGTTCGAGACAGGGGTAGTTCGAGCCACTGATGGTTACTGTCAGGAGGCATAACGAGATACTTTTAGACATCTTTTCGGCGTTCTATAATGAAAATGTATGCTGTGTGTACTCATTAGAATCGCCTCATTGAGGCGATTCTAATGAGTACACACAGCATACATTGGCAAGATAAAAGACTAAAATCTCCTAAATTATCACCCACTATTTCTTATGTAGAGGATTTCGCTAGGGGCTAAAAAATGGGTTCGACACATCCATGGTATACGAGCCATCGAGGTTCGAGCCATCGAAGTTCTACTGTATTTGCCAATAATTGACAGTTTTGAAAGTCAGGTCAAGCTCATCAAAGTGTAATCAAATATTTGGTAGGTTACAATGATACATTGTACCAAAGTAGAAGTAAAACAAAGATCAGGAATCGATACAATTAACTTACTCCACCCACCAAAGACACCAAAGGGAAAGAAATACAAACATTAAGCGACCAGACCATAATGGAAACCTAAACAAAGGAAGGCCATAAGCACAGTTACTTTCCCACAAAATGGCCATATGGACATCCAAAATTAAAAGACACAAGTGATACACACAGTAAGTAACAAACAACAACATAAATAAATCGCCACAGAAGAACCGCCTTAGAACGGTCAGTGGAAAGATTTCCACTGGGGGGCTTAAATCGATTTTACGTGGCCACAATCCTCGCCCTTACTTCCGTCGCGATTTAGACAAATAATTTGTTCAGTCCGCATGAAGGCCTCCTAACTCATCAGTGCAACATCTCCGTGAACACAAAAAATCAAAGAACCACAGAGGTGAGACAACGGTGAGGACTCGACAGCAAGAAACCACTGAAATGCTGGAGCAAAAGAAAACCAACAGTTAGACTCCGATGGGCCCGACCAGAGACAGAGCATCAGGCACCAACCAGCATTACCAAGTCTGTCAAAATTTGATGATTCGTTCATGCAGAAAAGCCAAAATTGAATTTTTTGGGACCTGTGCACTTGAAAAAAAAAGCAAAGGTCACGAAATTCTAATCAAGTATTTAGTCGGCGGCAATGACATATTGTACCAAGTTTGATCAAATGTCTTTGATTCTTTTATCAGATAGATTGCTTACAAGCAATAATTGACAATTTGGGGGCTAGTCCTTGAAAATAAGGTCACGGTCACACAAAACTTACCAAATCTTTGGTAGGTTGCAACGTTATATTGTACCAAGTTTACTAAACATTCATCAATTCGTTCACGAAACAGGGTGCAGGCAAGCCAAAATTTACAGTTTTGGGGGCTTGTGCGCGTGACACAAATGACATGGCCACCAAAATCTCGAATTGCAACAATTCGTTAACGAGGTAGGGTCAGACGAGCCAAAATTGTCAGTGTTTTTGGAGAGTGTACCCTCGAAAATTCTGTTTGACCAAATTTCATGGATTCGTTCTTCGGATAGGGTGCAGACAAGCCATTTCTTTGGCCCAAAAATTGACAGTTTTCTTGGGCATTTGTAGTTTTGCTAAAAAGGGTCAAAGCCACCAAAACTAAATGGCTGTTTTTCGCCATCTATTGATGTTACCATGGAATTTTGGTCAGAAATAGGTTCAGGAGATATACTGCTTTAAAACAGCTACCCCAACGCCAATAAGATCCCCACCAATTACAATATGTCCCCCTCACCCTCGGTGAGAGAGCGGGGTATAATTCGTCCACCAAGCAGGCTAATAGATACCAGAATAGAAGTGAAGGCGATGATCAGGAATCGATACAATTAACCCACCCCTCCCATAAAAGACACCAAAGGGAAAGAAACACAAACATGAAATAACTAGACCCTCATGAAAACATCAGTAGTGGAAAGCTAAAAGAACAGTTACTTTCCCACAGAATGGCCAATTGGCTACCCAAAACAAGAGGAATATAAGCGATACACACATTCAAAAACAAACTATAACGAAAATAAACTGCGTCAGAGGAACCGCCTTGGAACGGTCAGTGCAAAGTATTTCACTGGGGGGGAGGGGAGGGGGGCTTAAATCGATTTTATGCAGCCACAATCCTTGCCCTTACTCCCGTCCACAAAGGCCCGCAGGACATGGCTTTAGCTGTCTTCACAACTACGAAGCAACTTGGGATTAGACATCGGCTGCTTCAACTGTATCAGTTGTACCTATGCAAAAGTTGTAGCCGACGTTGCTAATAAGCTTTTAAGATAAAGATGGTTCCCGAATAAAAAGGCTTTACGAAAGCTTACAAAATCCTCCATGTGGACTGAACAAATTATTTGTCTAAACCACATAAGAACGAAGGGTTAGAATTGTGGCCAAGTAAAATCGATATAAGCCCTCCAATAAACAAGAATTCCGCAGAAGGCGGCGTCCCACCTGCTGGTGGCAAAAGTCACAGGAGCCATGATCATAACGTAGTTAATAAATTAGTTAATTTCATTCTTAGCAGTTGATAGTCACATAAAATTTGTCAAAGTCACTGGATCAAAAAATTAGGTCACGGTCATCAGGTCAAGGTAGTTGGCAAATCAGTACATCGAGGAAAACAGAAGTGAAGACAATGATCAGGAATTGATACAATTAGCCCATAGCTCCCATCAGAGACACCAAAGCGGTTTGGTGGCTGTAGGCCAATTATTTTAGGACATATCTAACGTTGATGTAAAATGTGTCAAGGTCACTAGGGTGAATATTATAGGTCAAGGTCACCAGGTTAAGTTACTTGGAGAGTCAGTAAATGTAGGAGAAGCACTGTGCAAGGTTTGGTGGTTGTTGGCCTTATAGTTAGAAAGCTATGGAACGTAGAGCTAAAATGGGTAAAAGTCATCGACATAAGTTTTGCCAATGTCATTGGAGCGTAAAATAAAGGTAAATGTCACCAGTTCAAGATACCTGCAGAGTCAGTACATCTAGGAGAAGCATTATGCAAGATTTGATGGTTGTACGCCTTTCATTTGAGGAGATCTGGAACTTCGACGTAAAATATTTCAAAGTCACTGGAGCTTAAAATATAAGTCGACTGAAGGCCACCGGGTCAAGGTTCCTGCAGAGTAAGTGCATCTAGGAGAAGCACTATGCAAGATTTGATGGTTGCAGGCCTTTAATTTGAGAAGATCTGGAACATCGATGAAAACTGTGTCAAAGTCACTGTAGCGTAAAATATAGGTCAAGGTCACAGGGTCAAGGCAAGGTACCGGCAGAGTCAGTACATCTAGGAGAAGCACTATGCAAGATTTAATGGTTGTAGGACTTTTATTTTAGGAAACCTGGAACTTCGACTTAAAATGTGTCAAAGTCACTGGAGCGTAAAATATTGTCAAAGTCACCGGGTCAAGGTACCTGCAGAGTCTGTATATCTAGGAGAAGCACAATGCAAGATTTGATGGTTGAAGGCCTTTTATTTGAGGAGATCTGGAACATTGATGTATTTTGTGCCAAAGTCACTGAAGTTTAAAATATAGGTCAAGGTCACCGGGTCAAGGTGCTTGCCCAATCAGGAGCTCAGGGACAGGTTTCATTCAAGTTTTGATCGTTGTTAAGTCTTGTAATTGATTACACTCCTTACTTTGACGTAAATGTCGAACCTCGACATAAAGGTCAAGCTCAATGGAGCACAAAATATAGGTCAGGGTCACCAGATCAAGGTGCATTTTTAATTTTGTTATAATTCATCTTTGGTGTATTTTGGATAACCCATTGGCCATTTTGTGGGAAACTCATCACGAAAACACGCCTATATAATTCCCCCCCCCCCTGAACCCACTTTTATAAAGTAAAACTGAGATATCCGGGGGTCTACCTTATTTTTCTTATTTCTGCTTTAAAATATAGATTGCGGGTACTCGTTAGATTCGCCTCAATGAGGCGGTTCTAACAAGTGCCAACAATCTATATTCGAGGTGGTTCTAACGAGTATCCGCAATCTATATTTTTTCTTATTTCCGCTCTAAAATATAGATTGCGGGTACTCGTTAGAACCGCTTCCATGAGGCGGTTCTAACGAGTGCCCACCATCTATATTCGAGGTGGTTCTAACGAGTACCCGCAATCTATACTCAGTCAAAAAAGTTCCTATACCTAAAATTGCTTGTTACTATAGCTACTACAGATAAAAACTACACAAAGTTTGTTATGTTTTGATAAGAAGACTCATTTTTTTTCGTGCAAAAGCACCATTTGTTTTTGTTTTCGTAAACACATCATCGTAGACTATTGCTTTAAACACCCAAGGGGTCACTGTGTCATTTTCGCAGAGAAAATCATTAAAACATGCTATGATTCAACATCACGAAATTTCCCTGTACCCTACATTTCTAAAATTTGATACATGTGACATTTCTTTAGATACCATTTGCGTCTATTCACAAAAGATTTTGAACTTTAGTTGCATCAGCTACGAGAAACAGGCTATCACATATTGACCTCCAATTCTTAGAAGTTGTGTGCAAATGCTGCTTTCAATGGGAACTCCATAGAAAATCGCAATCGATAGTGCTACATGCTACGGGAGTTTTCTGTATTTTTTACCATCATGATGAACAGCAATGGTGGACACAAAGCGTTTTTTTGAGAAAAAAAAAGACAAAAATTGATTGACAGGAATAAAAATTACAGCAGTTCGAAAATTACTATATTTTTAATTGCAAGGGAGATAATTTGAGAATTTCACAAATTAAAACCTCGCTTATAATGCGAGATCATGAGATATTGTAAAAGAAAAGTGTTATCCGATGTTCAGAGAATATTGTCTTCCATCTTAGACAAATAGAGCTTTCTTCGCATGCGCAATGTCCATTTTCCAAAATCTTTCTAGGCACATATTGCAAGACAACTCTGGAGCAGAAAGGTATGGGCAAATACAGGTTTGAGCATTCTCTAGCTAAACGTCCGATTTAAATGTCTACAGCCAAATCTAGCTCAATAGCTGCCAGATCTAGTGAGTTTCACCCGAAAATTGGTATAGTAACTTTTTTGACTAAGTATACATTTTAGAGCAGAAATAAGAAAAATGTCACAATTTTTCATCATAAAATTTTCATTTTTTCGGCGATAAAACTGGCAACGTATTTGTGTAGGCGTGTTTGCGTAACGTCTCCTTTCCGCTGGTTTAGTATTCATTATAGTAAGGTTTTTTATGTTTGTGTTTCTTTCCCTTTGGTGTCTTAAATGGGAGGTGTGCGGTAATTTTATCTATTCCTGATCATTGCAGTCTTCTCAATTTTTAAAACTCAAGACTGGCAGCTTATGATTCGTTTAAGGCCCTGCTGCCACCACTTACCTGTATGCCTGCACAAGCTTATCAGCATGTGGTTTCAATAACAGAGCCTGTAATAGATCATTGACAACCTGTGGAATGAAAGCCTTTTGTATCCCACGTAGTCGAGCATACATATACAGTGTCTCCCTCCCTGTCATTTGGTCTATAAGAGCATCAAACTGTGGGCAGTAGCCCAAACTCTCTCTCACCTAGAAAAACAAACACTACATAGAGGATCTTACATGAGTGCTCATGCATTATTGAATTTATTAAAAAAGTTGAGGAAAAGGGATAAAATGCGAGGCTTTGCCAAGCATTTTATCCTTTTTCCTCAACGACTTTAATAAATTCAATAATACATGAGCACGAATGCAAGATTCTATTTATCATATGACATTTAAAACGCATTTTATTCATGTGTGTTTACAAAAATGTCAATATTCCGCCATTAGTAAACACGACGTCGTTAAGAACGTCGTAGATGTAACGTTACAGGACGTGTCTACCTAATTTGCATATCTAATCCACTAGTTGATTATCAAAAATATTACATGGCGTTATTACACTCTCAGACGTGATGTCATATGATAAATTATTGACATCTTTACCAAATATTCTAATTTGACTTTCATGTATTGAATCCAGTACTTTGTGATGTGCTGAAATGCTGGTAGACTACCTCTATGTAATTTGACAGGAAGCATTACAAGAAGGTTGTAAACCATGGCGTGTTTGATATAAACATTGTCACTTCATAAAGTCTTAATCGCTCTGACGGAACAAGGCATGATTTCAGCAGACAAATGATATACCCAGCTACAGTCCATACAAAGGCACATTTGCAGAAGATCTTAATTAATATAGAGAAATAAAATGCAGTTTGTGTTTTAGGAATACCTATATGTCGTTTTGATTAAGAATGGTGAGATTTTATTCTTTCTTCTTTTCCTCATACCATTCCTTTGAATCTTCAATTTCCAAACTTTTACAAAGATTGGAAAGTTGGTTCTCTATATACTGCATATTCCGCATTAAAAACTCAGCAGTTCCGAAGAGCACATAATGGCAAACTGTTTATCTAGCCAATCTGAATTCCTGATTTGAATCGCACTGAAAACATCAGGGATTAAATGAAAATTGCTAACAACGGATCTAGGCTGATTTTGATTTATGAAGAAACCAATATATTGAGAACAAAATTAACAAACACCGTTCCAGGACTACATCCAATCTGTTAGACAATGTTGGTATAGCTTTATCAATGCGAAAATGACCTTATTCACTAAGTTATTGAAATGGGGCTGTCACTGTTAATAGGAAAAAAATAAAGTTATTGATTTGATGACAGCCAAAATTAATCTTGCAAAATTAATTGATTCAGCAAAATAAAATGGTCAGGATCTAAGCTACACCAGCTGCATGTAGCAAATTGATATTTTATCATTATTATTACCTGAGTGATATTGGTCAGTACACTATGACCTTCAAGAAAGGCAGCACCAGATGTCACTGTCTCATCCCCTGTCAACATCTTGAAGGTTGTTGTCTTTCCTGCTCCATTTACACCAAGTAAACCAAAGCATTCTCCCTGAAAAAACATCCATATTTCTTTTATTACTTTTTGTCTTCTCGTTTTAAAGAAAGTCATCTGGAATAATAGTAAATTCTGTATGTCAGGTTCACAAATGGGGAATGTAGGGGATTGGTCGTTTTTGTTGCACGTGGGCTTTAACTACTTGTTCTGTAGCTACAGTCATCTCAAGAAACTGCTTTCTCCTGATACCCGAAAGTTGTGATGTCACATACAAATTCAACTATTATAAGGGGACTGTTAAAAGAAATAATATTTATAGAAAACATTCTAGCAATGCAGCATCAAAATAATAATTTTTCTGTCTGTTTGAACATAAGGAAATTAGAGTTGTTAAAAATTCACTGTATGACAAATTAGAATGGCTATGTGAGAATGCACACAGCGCTTTTTTTCTATCTACAGAATGGTTAACCACAAGGAAGTTTTTTTTTAAAAAAAAACTGCATGGTAATGAGAATTTGTCCACAGTTTTGAGTGACATGCTGGACTGCTGGCATCAAAGGGGGTATGACTATCATGATCAACAGGTTGGTTTGTTTGGTTTTCTTTCACCTTTCAAACAGTATACATTTAGGGGATACCGGTACTGAAAATTGTCATTTGGGGAGGTAAATCGGAGGTTTTACGGTCGGAAATTTCGTTTTACGGCGACGCGTTTGCGGAGCCGTAAAACGTAATTTGCGACCGTAAAACCGACGATTTACCTCCCCAAATGACAATTTTCAATACAGTTATCCCCATTCTAATGCACTTTTTCGGTTGTTAAGCTAAAAAGTGTACTATTTTGCACAAGGCGACAAGCGCAGTGAGCTGCGTAAAACCAAATGCCAGCCAATGAAAAGCGACGTTACGTGATGACGTCGGGTTTCCGACAGTATATCGCAGAATATACTGTCGCAAATTTTTGACGTTATCCAATCAGACGTCGCGTTACATACGCAAGTGCATTAGAATGTAGGATATAGTGAAAGTGTAAATGGAAAACATAAGATACATCTGAATTATTATAAGCTTACAGACAAAATGCACAATTTATTCATGGAACTGAGTTGTAAAGTATGAGGTGTTGCAATAGCCACAAGCACCCCATCACCCCTGATTAGAATTGTACATAATGTTTTGTTCCTACTAAAGATTAGTGATAGGTGTTTGAAGCAAAGGAATGGTTGAATTATTAAAACTTTCATGCCGTGTGACTTTTACCTGAGGTATCCCGACACTTATTTGATTAACAGCCAAATTTGCTCCATAATATTTAGACAGCTCTGAAATAATCAGCTTGTCAGTAGCAACCAGTTGTAGTTGTTCAGTGTTAGCCAGTCTGGACCGTTCCCTAGCAACATCATCGTCTTCCTGCACCAGTAATGAGTCTGTTGATATTGACATTAGGTCTGGTAGCCGTCTGACAGAGGTAAACTTTTGTAATATAGAGTAGACAAGCTGGGACTCAAACATGAACAGTATTCCGAAATAAAGAAATCCCTGAAATGCATAATAATTCAACATCTGAATTCAACATCTGTTATCCTATTTAATGTTTTTCGTCAGCTATTATACAATCTATTAGCAACAATTTCCATTTGTCTGCAATTTATTTGCTTAATTGTAACATATACCACTTCAAGGGAAGCGATCCATTTATAAATATTTGTGTCTGCTTTATCAATAGGTATTAACTTCCAAAGGGGACTCAGAAGGGCAAACTTCATTTACAAAAACAACAACAAAAAAAAAAAAAAAAAAAAAAAATACAAGAACAACAAAAAACACTAACACAAAAAACAACAACAAAACAAAGCCTTGAAAGTTACAGTAAAAAAGGTTATGTAACCGGTGGGTCAGGCCTCAGATTCTATGACGGCTCCAACGTAAAGGCTTATTGAAAATTAGAGAGATGATGTTGGTTGGTGCCTGATGCTCTGTCTCTGGTCGGGCCCATCGGAGTCTAACTGTTGGTTTTCTTTTGCTCCAGCATTTCAGTGGTTTCTTGCTGTCGAGTCCTCACCGTTGTCTCACCTCTGTGGTTCTTTGATTTTTGTGTTCACGGAGATGTTGCACTGATGAGTAAGGAGGCCTTCATGCGGACTGAACAAATTATTTGTCTAAATCGAGACGGAAGTAAGGGCGAGGATTGTGGCCACGTAAAATCGATTTAAGCCCCCCAGTGGAAATCTTTCCACTGACCGTTCCAAGGCGGTTCTTCTGTGGCGATTTATTTATGTTGTTGTTTGTTACTTACTGTGTGTATCACTTGTGTCTTTTAATTTTGGATGGCCATATGACCATTTTGTGGGAAGGTAACTGTCCTTATGGCCTTCCTTTGTTTGGGTTTCCATATTTCTTTCCCTTTGGTGTATTTGATGGGTGGAGTAAGTTAATTGTATCGATTCCTGATCTTTGTTATACTTCTACTTTACAATATTTATATTAGATTCGGTACTAAGTTATTTAGACAAATTGTGGGTATTCCGATGGGTACGAATTGCGCACCTCTTGTGGCTGATCTGTTCTTGTATTGTTATGAAAGAGACTTCATGTTGTCGCTTTCCATTGATAACCAATCTGAAATTATTGAAGCTTTTAGCTCCACTTCTAGATATTTAGATGATTTATTAAATATTGATAATACCTATTTCGATGGTTTGATCAGTCAGATTTACCCCCCAGAATTTCAATTAAATAAAGCAAATTCTTCTGATACCGAGGCCCCGTTTTTGGATTTACATCTATCTATTGTAGATGGGTTTGTTTCGTGCAAAATTTATGATAAACGCGATGACTTTGATTTTGAGATTGGATGGTGATGTTCCTCGTGCGCCATCCTATGGCGTTTATATTTCGCAATTAATTCGATTTGCTAGAGTGTGTAGTCATGTAACTGACTTCAAAACTCGTAATAAATTATTAACGGCTAAACTCCTTAATCAGGGTTATCGGTACCATAAACTACGCAAAGCATTTTCAAAATTTTAAAGACGCCATTCTGATTTAATTTCAAAATTCAATATTGGACTTTAATCTCTTCTGCAACAAGGTCTATCGGAACCCGAATTTTATGGTGACTTAGTATATAAATTCAGAAAATATATAACCGCAATGACTTCAGCACCCAATTTCGTAAAATCATTCTTCGATATAAAAAGATTGGGTACAACATGGATGTTATACGACAGACTGCATGCATGGTAGTTAACCCAATCACGGTTGGCAACTTTGCTTCCCTCTTTAATTGCACGCTGGTGGGTCAGGCCTCAGATTCTATGACGGCTCTAACGTAAAGGCTTATTGAGAATTAGAGAGATCTAATTCTTGGTAATGTTGGTTGGTGCCTGATGCTCTGTCTCTGGTCGGACCCATCGGAGTCTAACTGTTGGTTTTCTTTTGCTCCAGCATTTCAGTGGTTTCTTGCTGTCGAGTCCTCACCGTTGTCTCACCTCTGTGGTTCTTTGATTTTTTGTGTTCACGGAGATGTTGCACTGATGAGTTAGGGGGCCTTCATGTGTACTGAACAAATTATTTGTCTAAATCGCGACGGAAGTAAGGGCGAGGATTGTGGCCACGTAAAATCGATTTAAGCCCCCCAGTGTAAATCTTCCACTGACCGTTCCAAGGCGGCTCTTCTGTGGCGATTTATTTATGTTGTTGTTTGTTACTTACTGTGTGTTTCACTTGTGTCTTTTGGTTCTGGATGGCCATATGGCCATTTTGTGGGAAAGTAACTGTCCTTATGGCCTTCCTTGGTTTGGGTTTCCATTATGGTCTGGTCGCTTAATGTTTGTATTTCTTTCCCTTTGGTGTCTTTTATGGGTGGAGTAAGTTTATTGTATCAATTCCTGATCTTTGTTTTACTTCTACTATTCTATTCCCCTTAAAGTATTTGGATACAATTAAGCCGTTACTATACCAAATTTAGTGACACAGAGACCTTTCTGATATTTAATCTTCATCAGTGTGTCTCAACCCAAAAGTTCTGAAACCGAAACGGATGATTGACAAGACCCGGCAAACATAGCACATCCCCCTCCGAGCACACACCGACCGACGTAGCTCATGAGACAGGTTAACTGGAGGCATCAGACAAGAGACGCCTACCCGCGGACTTATAGGTAAATGTATCTGAAAGGGATCAACTTGGAAATGGCTAGATAATTGTATCTTGCAAACGGCTGGATAAATTAGCTAGGAACTAACTTGGAAACGGCCAGATAAATGTATCTTCTAGGGACCAACTTGGAAACGGCCAGATAAATGCATCTGCTAGGGACCAACTTGTAAACTGCTAGATAAATGTATCTGCTGGGGACCAACTTCCAAACGGCCAGACAAATGCATCTGCTACGGACCAACTTGGAAACAGCTAGATAAATGCATCTGCTAGGGACCAACTTGAAAACGGCTTAGATAAAAGTATCTGCTAGAGAGCAACTTGGATATTGATTGATTAATGTATCTGCTAGGGAGCAACTTGGAAACGGCCAGATAACTGTATCTCCTAGGGACCAACTTGAAAACGGCTACATAAATGTATCTGTTAAGCACCAACTTGAAAACGGCTAGTTAAATGTAAATGCTAGGGACCAACTTGGAAATGACCTGATAAATGCATCTACTAGGGACCAACTTGGAAACGGCTAGATAAATGTATATGCTAGGGACCAACTTGGAAAATGCCAGATAAATGCATCTGCTAGGGACCTATTTGGAAATGGCTAGATAAATGTATCTGCCAGGGACCAACTGTCCCAATACTTTTTTTACAGAATAAGTCCCTCAAATAAACACTTTAGAAAGAAGGTAACAAACAATGCTATTTCAACGAGAAAATTAACACAAGAGCACCACATGCGGGTGCCAACGCTCGGCTGCAGCCCCTTTTCATAATGAACAACTAGTCCGAGTTTCAAGTAAATATGTTCAGTAATGAAAGAGATATTACAAAATGTCCAAGTTTTTGCACGACGCAGACGAAAATGTTCAAGTTTTTGCACGACGACGCCAGAGGTATGACAATACTTCGTCGTTTTCTTCGAAAACAGTTGAGCTAAAAAATTCCATCGAAGACTACGTCGAACCTGTGACTGCTTGATTTAATTTGAGGTTTAATGTACCCACGAACATTATTTAGGTCATGTCAGAGGCGTTGCTTCCAATTTTGTGGCACTTCTACTTTGTGATAAAATGGCATCTCAAGACCTTCCACCCAATGAAACCAATATGGTGTGTATGGATGGATGGTCTAACTCACACCACTTTGCCTGGACAGGCTTAGACCTTCTTAGCAGTTAACTAGTACTGGTGTGCAGTCAGTTTCAGCTCTGCGTGGAAGCATCATGCAGCCCAATATTTTTCTCCCTGCCCCAACAGGCGTGGTCCAGAACCTGTGATTGTAATTCTTGAGAAATGGATTGAACATTTTAATTGATATTAGCACTGAGGCTATTTATCTAAGTCTCAAACAGGATATATTATTGCCTTAACTCATACAAAGTATTTCTCAGAATTTTTTCAGCCATGACGCACTGATAAACTAGGAAACATCCTAGCGGAATGAACTGGTATTGTGAAATGGTTCTAAAACCTGATTGTGTTTAGATTGTTTATTATTTTTAATAAATGACAATTTAATTCACACAAATAGATTTTGCAGACGCAGTGCTGAAACTAGGGTTGGTGAAAATGTTACCGGATTGAAAAACAGGTGAGGTGAATGGACAGAAGAACTAATGGATGGAATGCCAAAATTTTGTATCGCATCATGCTAAAAGCATGTGTGAAAATTGAAATACAGTAAAACACTATGTAGGAGATAATATTTGCCAAAACGTTTCCAGAAGACTCCTATACCTGTATTGTTAGGAATGTTAACATTCGTCCAATTCCTTGTGGTTCCCAGCCCAGCGGGTTGCTGTTGTAGTAGAGACATCCTTGTTTACCACAGTTACCTGTACTCTCTAATAATAGAACAATAATATGAGTGGTGACAAGAGAAAATGATCTTTGTAGCTTTGTGTCCACAGGAAAGGCTCAAATCAGTCGTAGTCCCCATGAAAACACGCCTATATAATTTTGACCTCCTTGAACACCACTTTCATATTGTAAAACTGTGGTTTAGAGGGGTAAACCTAAATATCATTTTCTTATTTCTGCTCAAAAATATAGATTGTGAGTACTTATTAGAACCGCCTCGATGGGGCAGTTCTAACGTGTGCCCACAATTAAAACTTTGAGCAGAAATAAATAAAAAATATTACAATTTTTCATCTTAATTGTTTGTATTTTCAGCGGTAAAATTGACAATGTATTTGTATAAGCTTGTTTTCGTAATTTCTGGTCAATCAATACATAGCTTTTCCTGTAAGAATTTGCCAAAACGCTGGGTCAATTGTCTTACATTAAAACATCAAACTCCCATCTCATCTAGGGACAAGTTTATTCAATCTATCTGATTTGTATTTTCTAGAAATGATGCACTGATGTGTTAAAATACCTTTGACACAATCCCCTGAACAATTTTTAACGTTTCGGCTGTAAAATGTTCCCTATGTCATTCTTGCTTTCAAAAATAGTATTGAAATAAAAAAAAACAACATCAGGCTATTTTGTGGGAAAGTAACTGTCCTTTTGGCTTTTCGCTTGCGACGTTTTCAAGGGTTTAGGGTTAGGGCTAAATTTGCTGTTTTAATTTGGTGTTTCTTTGGATGGGAGGTATTTGTATCAATTCTTGATCATTCCCTTCACTTTTATTTTGGAGCATATTGGCAGTACTGCTTGGTGACTACAATACTCACAACATATTTTACATGACTAAATACACCTTTCAGCCATCTTTAAAAGAGTGGCAACATTTGTGAATTCCGTTATTCCTGTCAACATATACTTACACCGTCATCAAAAAGGGGTTTCACCACATGGACAGATTATATGTTCTTCGAATCAATTCATTTTCATGAATCGTACAAGACGTTGAAGTAGTGTGGGTTGGGATCCTGTAAAGTTAACTTAAACCCACCAGTAACCTTTACTGACCGATCCAAAGTTGAAGTAAAACAAAGATCAGGAATCGATACAATTAACTTACTCCATCCATCAAAGACACCAAAGGGAAAGAAACACAAACATTAAGCGACAAGACCATAATGGAAACCTAAACAAAGGAAGGCCATAAGGACAGTTATTTTCCCACAAAATGGCCATATGGCCATCCAAAATAAAGCGACACAAGTGATACACACAGTAAGTAACAAACAACACCATAAATAAACCGCCACAGAAGAACCGCCTTGGAACGGTCAGTGGAAAGATTTCCACTGGGCGGCTTAAATCGATTTTACGTGGCCACAATCCTCGCCCTTACTTCCGTCGCGATTTAGACAAATAATATGTTCAGTCCGCATGAAGGCCTCCTAACTCATCAGTGCAACATCTCCGTGAACACAAAAAATCAAAGAACCACAGAGGTGAGACAACGGTGAGGACTCGACAGCAAGAAACCACTGAAATGCTGGAGCAAAAGAAAACCAACAGTTAGACTCCGATGGGCCCGACCAGAGACAGAGCATTAGGCACCAACCAACATTACCAAGAATTAGATCTCTCTAATTCTCAATAAGCCTTTACGTCGTAGCCGTCATAGAATCTGAGGCCTGACCCACCGGCGTGCAATTAAAGAGGGAAGCAAAGTTGCCAACCGTGATTGGGTTAATTACCATGCATGCAGTCTGTCGTATAACATCCATGTTGTACCCAATCTTTTTATATGGAAGAATGATTTTACGAAATTGGGTGCTGAAGTCATTGCGGTTATATATTTTTCTGAATTTACATACTAAGTCACCATAAAATTCGGGTTCCGATAAACCTTGTTGCAGAAGAGTTTTAAGTCCAATATTGAATTTTGAAATTAAATCAGAATGGCGTCTATAAAATTTTGAAAAGTCTTTGCGTAGTTTATGGTACCGATAACCCTGATTAAGGAGTTTAGTCGTTAATAATTTATTACGAGTGTTGAAGTCAGTTACATGACTACACACTCTAGCAAATCGAATTAATTGCGAAATATAAACGCCATAGGATGGCGCACGAGGAACATCACCATCCAAAAAAGGAAAATTTACAATCTCAAAATCAAAGTCATCGCGTTTATCATAAATTTTGCACGAAACAAACCCATCTACAATAGATTGATGTAAATCCAAAAACGGGGCCTCGGTATCAGAAGAATTTGCTTTATTTAACTGAAGTTCTGGGGGGTAAATCTGAGTGATCAAACCATCGAAATAGGTATTATCAATATTTAACTAGAATTTGTTTTTCTACAAAAACACAGATGTCTCCCCCGTTTTTGACCTCTAAGTATAACCTTGACATTGGAGGTATTGAGCCGGGTCTTGTGTGCAACACATCATCTAATGAAGATAAACATTTCTGCAAAGTAACTTTAAAAATGTTCAAAAAATTTCAAAGGGCAATAACTCTTGAAAGGGGCATAATCCGGATGAGAAAAAAATACGTGTCAGCTTATTTTCCATTAGGAATGCATATATGAAATTTCAAAACCATAGCATACACAGTTCTAAAGTTATGCTATGCATCCCTTTTAGCATTCATTACAATGGGCACAAATTACCAAAAATGACAAAGGGCCATAACTCATAAAGCATTTTTCGGAATTTTGTCAAAAGTTAATCAGTTCATATACTCATCACCATCAATATACTCAACAACTTTCCAGGCTCTAGCTCCAATAGTGTTTGAGAAATTTTGCTGACAACATTTTATTGAAAAAATTTCAAAGGGCAATAACTCCTGAAAGGGGCATAATCCGGACGAGAAAAAAAATACGAGTCAGCTAATTTTCCATGAGGTATCCATATATGAAATTTCAAAACCCTAGCATACACGGTTCTAAAGTTATGCTATGCATCACTTTTAGCATACATTACAATGGGCACAAATTACCAAAATTACAAAGGGCCATAACTAACAAAGTATTTTTCAGAATTTTGTCAAAAGTTAAATAGTTCATCTACTCATCACCACCAATATATTCACCAATTTTCAAGGCTCTAGCTCCAATAGTTTTTGAGATATCTTGCTGACAAGATTTTATTAAAAAAATTCAAAGGGCAATAACTCTTGAAAGGGGCATAATCCGGACGAGAAAAAAATACGCGTCAGCTAATTTTCCATGAGAAATCCATATATGAAATTTCAAAACCCTAGCATACACGGTTCTAAAGTTATGCTATGCATCACTTTTAGCATACATTAGAATGGGCACAAATTACCAAAATTACAAAGGGCCGTAACTCACAAAGTATTTTTCGGAATTTTGTCAAAAGTTAATCAGTTCTTCTACTCATCACCACCAATATATTCACCAACTTTCAAGGCTCTAGCTCCAATGGTTTTTGAGATATCTTGCTGACAAGATTTTATTAAAAAAAAAATTCAAAGGCAATAACTCTTGAAGGGGGTATAATCCGGACGAGAAAAAAAATATGCGTCAGCTAATTTTCCATGAGGAATCCATATATGAAATTTCAAAACCCTAGCATACACGGTTCTTTAGTTATGCTATGCATCAAAAGAGTAACGGACAGACGAACGGACAAACGAACCAGAACCAATATGCCCCTCCAACTTTTTCAAAGTTGGAGGCATAAAAAGGCCCCTTTTTGTTCTTTGACCTCTTAGTACGACCTTGACATTTGAGGTACCAACTTGGGTCATGCACGCAACACATCGTCTTATGGTGGTTAACATTTCTGCCAAGTAATTTCAAAATCCATCTAAAAATAAGAAAGTTATTGACAGAACACAAAAAGGCCCCTTTTTTTTACCTTTAACCTCTATGTATGACCTTGACCTTTCAGGTACCAAACTGGGTCATGCGTGCAACACATCATCTCATGGTGTTTAACATTTCTGCCAAGCAATTTCAAAATCCATCAAAAAATAAGAAAGTTATTGACCAAACACGAAAAAGGCCCCTTTTTTGACTTGTGACCTCTATGTATGACCTTGACACTTGAGGTATCAAACTGAATCATGCATGCAACACATCGTCTCATGATAGTTAACATTTTTGCCAAGTAACTTCAAATTCTATCTAAAAATAAGCAAGTTATTGACAAAACCGGAAAAAGGCCCCTTTTTTACCTTTGACCTCTAAGTATGACCTTGACCTTTGAGGTACCAACCTGGGTCATGCACGTAACATATCGTCTTATATTGGTTAACATTTCTGCCAAGTGATTTCACAATCCATCTCAAAATAAGAAAGTTATTGCAAACACGAAAAAAGGCCCCTTTTTGACCTTTGACCTCTAAGTATGACCTTGACCTTCGAGGTACTGACCTGCCTGATGCACACCAGACATCGTCTCATGGTTGTTAATATTTCTGCCAGGTAATTTTAAAATCCATCTCAAAATAAGAAAGTAATTGACAAAACACGAAAAAAGGCCCCTTTTTTGACCTTTGACCTCTAAATATGACCTTGACCTTCGAGGTACTGACCTGCCTGATGCACACCACACATCGTCTCATAGTAATTAATATTTCTGCCAAGTAATTTTAAAATTCATCTCAAAATAAGAAAGTTATTGACCAAATACGAAAAAAGGCCCCTTTTTTGACCTTTGACCTCTAAGTATGACCTTGACCTTTGAGGTACCGACCTGATTCATGCGCACCACACATCGTCTTATGGTTGTTAATATTTCTGCCAAGTAATTTTAAAATCCATCTGAAAATAAGAAAGTTATTGACCGGACACAATTTGCCCATACATATATACATACCAACAAACTTCCAAGGGAGATAATTCAAAAAGTATAAATGCGAGAGTTATAGTTCTTATGCACTGCACGTCGTCTAATGCTGATGTATATTTATACTAAGTTTCGTGACGATAGCTCCAACGGTTTTCAAGTTATAGAGCGGACACGAATGTGTGACAGACAGACCGACAGATGGACAGACAGACGCCCGGGGGAAAAACAATATGTCTCTCCGAAAAAAAAATTTTCGGGGGAGACATAATAAATCATCTAAATATCTAGAAGTGGAGCTAAAAGCTTCAATAATTTCAGATTGGTTATCAATGGAAAGCGACAACATTAAAAGTAGAAGTAAAACAAAGATCAGGAATTGATACAATTAACTTACTCCACCCATAAAAGACACCAAAGGGAAAGAAATACAAACATTAAGCGACCAGACCATAATGGAAACCTAAACAAAGGAAGGCCATAAGGACAGTTACTTTCCCACAAAATGGCCATATGGCCATCCAAAACCAAAAGACACAAGTGATACACACAGTAAGTAACAAACAACAACAAAAATAAATCGCCACAGAGAGCCGCCTTGGAACGGTCAGTGGAAGATTTCCACTGGGGGGCTTAAATCGATTTTACGTGGCCACAATCCTCGCCCTTACTTCCGTCGCGATTTAGACAAATAATTTGTTCAGTCCGCATGAAGGCCTCCTAACTCATCAGTGCAACATCTCCGTGAACACAAAAATCAAAGAACCACAGAGGTGAGACAACGGTGAGGACTCGACAGCAAGAAACCACTGAAATGCTGGAGCAAAAGAAAACCAACAGTTAGACTCCGATGAGCCCGACCAGAGACAGAGCATCAGGCACCAACCAACATTATCTCTTTAATTTTCAATACGCCTTTACGTTGGAGCCGTCATAGAACCTGAGGCCTGACCCACCGGCGTGCAATTAAAGAGGGAAGCAAAGTTGCCAACCGTGATTGGGTTAACTACCATGCATGCAGTCTGTCGTATAACATCCATGTTGTACCCAATCTTTTTATATCGAAGAATGATTTTACGAAATTCGGTGCTGAAGTCATTGCGGTTATATATTTTTCTGAATTTATATACTAAGTCACCATAAAATTCGGGTTCCGATAGACCTTGTTGCAGAAGAGATTTAAGTCCAATATTGAATTTTGAAATTAAATCAGAATGGCGTCTATAAAATTTTGAAAAGGCTTTGCGTAGTTTATGGTACCGATAACCCTGATTAAGGAGTTTAGCCGTTAATAATTTATTACGAGTGTTGAAGTCAGTTACATGACAACACACTCTAGCAAATCGATTTAATTGCGAAATATAAACGCCATAGGATGGCGCACGAGGAACATCACCATCCAAAAAAGGAAAATTTACAATCTCAAAATCAAAGTCATCGCGTTTATCATAAATTTTGCACGAAACAAATCCATCTACAATAGATAGATGTAAATCCAAAAACGGGGCCTCGGTATCAGAAGAATTTGCTTTATTTAACTGAAGTTCTAGGGGGTAAATCTGACTGATCAAACCATCAAAATAGGTATTATCAATATTTAATAAATCATCTAAATATCTAGAAGTAGAGCTAAAAGCTTCAATAATTTCAGATTGGTTATCAATGGAAAGCGACAAAATGAAGTTTCATTCATGACAATACAAGAACAGATCAGCCACAAGAGGTGCGCAATTAGTACCCATCGGAATACCCACAATTTGTCTAAATAACTTAGTACCGAATCTAATATAAATATTGTCAAGTAGAAAGGTGAGGGCATCACACACTTTCTGACATGACCAAAGTGTATAATTCTTATGCTCTTTAGAAGTGAAAAATGCATTTCTGACATTATATGCAAGATAGAGAGAATCTTCTCTGTGAAAAGCCCATACAATTAAATCATTAAGGTTTTCTTTTATAAGATTATGAGGAAGTGTAGTGTAAAGAGTGGAAAAATCGTAGGTAGACAGACTAGAAGCACGAAAATGTCTAGATTTCAATTTATTTAAAACCTCATTCGAATTTTTTATTGACCAAAACAGATTTCTTCCTGATCTTTCAAAGACTTTATCACAATATTTAATTACATGCGTTTTAATAGCAGTAAGACAGGAAGTTAATAATTTAGAAAGTTCAGTGGTGGTGCAAGAGCTAGAATTTGCAATAAACCGTGCTTTGTAAGGTTTTTTATGAAGTTTTGGTAACCAGTATAGCGTAGGAAGCTTGTCTTGGCCTTCGTTAACACACACAGCAAACTTGGTGGCTGAAAGACAAACATGTTTATCTACCATAGCTGTCTCTTCAGCTAAAGGCTGAAGTTCATAGGCCTTAGTACCACCAAGCTCCTGCTTAAGCGTGTTAACATAGTGGAGCCGTCACACAACGACGACGTTGTTAGCGGCCTTGTCTGCAGGGGCCAAAACAAACTTCTTATGAAATTCTTGAATACCTAGTTTAAGATGACGTAAAGACGTCTTGGGCTTAGGAGGTAATAAGTTAGTATTTTGAGAATAGAAAGAAATGCGTTTATTCACTAGTTTTAAAATGCTAAGTCTCCAGTCCTTAAGGGCTTTTTGCTCAACATACTCTCGCTTACACCATCGATTACCGAATTCATTCAAGGAAGCAGCGATTGCATCTCTACATTTACTGAAATCAATTTTAGAAGGAAACCGATATTTCGGTCCTTTAGAAATTATATTCCTTATCCTAGAATCAGGAATAATTTTCAAATTGCCAGTAATTACATGACCAGCAGCAGGATAGCAATACTTTGAGTTTTTACAATCACATGAATCAGGAGTATTAGTATCAATATCAAGATCTGAAACAAGTTTATTGAAATTAAAAATGATAGATCTAACAGGTTTGTTATATTTATAGCAAATTATAGGTGTTTCAGTAATTTGAAAATAAGCAGGAATGGAAGAAAGCACCGATCTCTCACGGAAGATACTGGGCAAATCTTTAAATCCATACCCTTATTAATGAAGGATATTTTGAAGAAATGGCGTTTATGATTAATTTCAGAATCAATGTAAGGACGGAGAGTATGCTGAGTATAGTCTCTAGTTAAGAGAGCCGCATCATATAACTGATGAGAACTATCGTAGAATTTATTCGCCTCGGTGTCCAGAAGACGTAAAACAGAAACGGGTAATGAACTTAAAAATGAAAGCATAGAGTGGCGTCCATGATATAATAATAGAATTGACAGTCACTTCAGTCTAGAATTGTTTCGTTTAAACGCACGTGATTTACGTTTAAGGTACCATTTTTCCTGGTGCCGTGAGATCTAGTTCTGCGTTTTCGACATTCCAGGAGTGAGAAAATATCAAAGTCCGGCATTCTGGAAATATTACCCTCATGATAAATGTTGTCATTAAATCCCAGTGGAAAAGGGGTCTGTAAAAATTTAATCCATTTCAGTTCAGCTTCATGTCTTTTGATTATTTTGAATCTAGATGTAGAATTTGCATCGTAATAAAGTTTTTCCACTGGTTGTATAACAATGTTATTTACAGAATGACCTGTACGTCGAAAGTGACGGTATAAGAAAGTGTCAGTTTTCTAAGGCTTACTCATTCTACGATAATGCTCGTTCAATCTAGTTTTAAGCATGCGGTTAGTTTGACCGACGTACTGCATATTACAGTTTGCAGCACGTCAAGTAATTAGATAAATTAAATCTGTAGACTGTCATGTCAAATCAGACATGTTAACTACAGAGAAGCGTCTACCGTTTACAGATGAAGTAACGGTAGACGCAGTGCTTAAATGCGAAAAACATCTGCACCTCTTGGCATTGCACTTAGAAATACTAGGATACATTCCACTTCTTTTCCACGGATTAGTATATTTTCGAAGGATGGGCGATTTGAGAGGAGATAGTCTTATACGAAGACTACTCCCAAAAACATTGGTATTGCCTGCTCCTTTGAGATTAACTGAAGTTACAGAAGACATATTTAAGGGTCTAACCAATACCGAAGGCAACATAGTATTAAAGTTCTTAATAGAATGGGGAATCCGTACAGAAGAAGCAGAGTGTAACCTAAGGGGTGATATTGATATTTTAAATGTATTTGTAATACTCATTTTGGTTAATAAGGTTGTGATACGGTCAAAACTAAAGCGATGTTCATACCGGTTATTAAATAAATAAATAAAATTACTGAAGAAGATTCCTTCGAATAGAAGGAAGGTACAACAAAAGCCCACAAAACATCCTAGTCTACTTAAAGTACAGGGATGTCAAACAAGCAGTTGTTATACAACGAGGAACGAACATCGGTTTAATAATGACCTTCAACAGGTATCTAAAGGATGTCCATTGATGGAACAGTGAAAAACAATTGTACAAGCAATCCCTGAGGATTGGAAAAATAAGAGCATTAAATGCATGTACGGGGAAACCTTTTACAGCCGCCACACGGCACAAACAAAACAGCACTGATATGCAAAGTAGAAGTAAAACAAAGATCAGGAATTGATACAATTGACTTACTCCACCCATAATAGACACCAAAGGGAAAGAAATACAAACATTAAGCGACCAGACCATAATGGAAACCTAAACAAAGGAAGGCCATAAGGACAGTTACTTTCCCACAAAATGGCCATATGGCCATCCAAAACCAAAAGACACAAGTGATACACACAGTAAGTAACAAACAACAACAATAAAATGAGTTCCTTTAAGAGCAATGAAAACATTCATAAGAAAGAAGATGGGTCATACTACGTAGTTTCGGCTAATAAAGCCTCATCAGTGACCCTGTAATGATCCGGCAACGAAAGCCAGAGGAAACATACTGCAATTTTGCGAATTTCGAATAGGCAGTCGATTCAAAGACTGATATACATCAAAATGGGGTCCAAATAATTAAAAATCTGTCTAGAATATGAGTCTAAACCAATAATTTATTTCTGATTTCTCAGAATATTTACGCTGATCTCAAAGGACCAAAAGTAAAATATAAACTGCACTATGGTTGATGTACGGGGAGACGTTTTACGGCCGCCACACGGCACAACACCAGCTGCAGTGAAGGCAAATAAAAATCTAAAATGAGTTCCTTTAAGAGCAATGAAAACATTCATAAGAAAGAAGATGGGTCATACTACGTAGTTTCGGCTAATAAAGCCTCATCAGTGACCCTGTAATGATCCGGCAACGAAAGCCAGAGGAAACGTACTGCAATTTTGCGAATTTCGAATAGGCAGTCGATTCAAAGACTGATATACATCAAAATGGGGTCCAAATAATTAAAAACCTGTCTAGAATATGAGTCTAAACCAATAATTAATTTCTGATTTCTCAGAATATTTACGCTGATCTCAAAGGACCAAAAGTAAAATATAAACTGCACTATGGTTGATGTACGGTGAGACGTTTTACGGCCGCCACACGGCACAACACCAGCTGCAGTGAAGTCTGTAAAAATTTTCCAAAAGGTTCCCGATATAATATGCACACACTTAATTTGGCTTACATTTGCCATGTGGTGACCTTGAAAATGCGATTAATGTCACTAAACTCTAATCAGCTCTTAAGCATATTTCAATGAAGTGTCACTGCAAGTTTAATGAAAATCCTTCAACAGGTTCCTGATATAACATACATACAAGATTAATTAGGCTGAAGTTTGCCCATTTTAATCCCATGGTGATCTTGAAAATAAGGTCAATGTAAACAAAATTTGATCACCTCCTTCGCTAATTCCAATGATATATTCCTGCAGGTTTGATGAAAATCCACCAACCGGTTCAAGACTTATCGTGCGCACAAAGAAATTGTCACGTCCACGCTAACGCCAACAAGATACACACCGACAACAGTATGTCCCTCTTCACCACTGGTGGGGGCACATAATATAAAATAGACACCTCTTTCCTAAAACTGGAAATAGACTTGTCCAGACTGTGAGGGGACATCAAACCGACCAGGTTTGGCGAATCTTTAATATGCGCCGAATAATGAAAGTGGCTGAATGAATCCTTACACTGAAAAAAAATGTTGGGCATACAGATTTGCCGATTATAAGCATTTCCTATAAGATCGCCTGTACGCCCAGCGAAGCATGCGGACAGCGAAGACTCTGATCAGACTGCGTGTATGCACAGGCTGATCAGTCTTCTCTGGGCGCACATACAATATTGTAGGAAATGCTGTGCCCCGGCTCATATCGCTCTTGAAGGTCATGCAACCTAACTGTGTTTCAGTCATGTAAACATTCTTGTTTTTTCCGAAATCGGATCGGTCAGAAAGGGAAGGCGGGATTGGGATGGATGCGTGAGGGTGGAAATGAATGTGTCGTCATGAACTTAACGGCAACACTTAGTTAAAGCAGCGACGTCATGCAGAACGGATCATTAGCGTATTTGCGAACAGCGAAGACTCAGATGATCCTGCGCACCCATGCTGTCTCGTCAGTGTTCAATGTTCGCACATCACAGTAAACAAACACTGATTTACATGTATAAATTAATTATATGGATGTACCGGGCTATCTAAGTCTCCACTATTCGTTGTAAAATTCATCTGTAAAATCTAAAACATGAAGCGAATTTAGGCTACATATTTACCTAATTAGACAAAATTACAGCGCTGTGGTCTGGCGGAGAAAGATTAAATTAAATTCTGTCTCCCGATTACTGCAATTTACGACGCTAAATATTCTGATTCAAGAAAAGGCGGTGATCGCTCGATTGATTTTCGTTTCATTCCATTTTTATTCATTTATTATTATTATTATTTTTAAATGGCTACGCTGGCCGGTCATCTTGAACGTCAATTAAGTTTAGCTTGTCAGTTAAAGTGATGAATGTCACGTACACGTGATGGGCGGTGCTAAGACTTGCTGTAATCAGATTGGCTGAGTCGAACCTTTTGCTTACAGCGATTCGTGTTACCGGGTGCAGATTGAAAGGATGCCGTTTTGTTTGAGGTATTGTTTCCGAAGGTCACCGCTTTGAGTTTGAAAATGCGATTTGGGGCCAGAAATTTGCAATTAGGTGTAATCGGCATGAAACTGTAGGATGACAAGACACCCAGTGTAAAATGTTGACGGAAAGACGGACGGACAACCGGACGGACGGACGGACGGACGAACGAACGGACGGACAACCGGACGGACGGACGGACGGAAACTTGCACGCCTATGTCTTCCTGCTAAAGCAGGTGCGACAAAAAGGTTAACTTTGGAAGCAAAGAATACATATTGGAATGAAAACCGGAAACTCGGTTTTATTGAGTTTCTTCATAAACAGCATTGTTGTCTGCAAGGCTGAACACGCCCCCTAGCATCGATTTCAACGGTGCTCGATTTTCAAATTACTTGCAATGGACTCGGTGCATTTTAGAAAACCAGTATGATACTTCTATGAAACCTGACCAAAGAAATTACATACCTGCACAACAAGGATTGGGAACAGCTTCACAGAATGATTTACTCTTGAAACCTTCTGTACAATATTTATTATAGGGTTCTTTGAACTCGAAGTTGTTGTAGTAATCTTCCAGGCCCTGGCCCAGGCAGAAATTAGGAAGCAAGATTAGAAATACCCACTCAAGGGCCCTTGATAAAGACTGCAAACCCAGCTGAGGTATTGACATTATGGCCACGGCTAAAATAGTGGCTGTCCCTGAAAAAAGGAATCAAAGTTATCATGAACGATAAATAGCTGAGCAGTATTACACTTTAAACTATAGCCCAAGATTACTTATCTCGGATGTATTCTTTGCAGCTAAACATCTACGTGTATGCATCTAAATAAAACCCAACTAGCATCCCATGCCTTACTTAAATCCTGGTTAAGATATTACGCATTAAGCCAAACAGCAAAAAATTGTCATCATTTTTATTGACATGATGTATCATATACATACACAGTCGTAAATAATGACATACTTCATGCAGATACTTTTACTTCTTACATGGATTTTGTTTACCTTTAAGATTTATATATATGTACTTGATTGTCCATTTCAAAATTGACTTGTTTTGAAATTAAGTCTATACAGATATAGAAGTGCACCATGTCAAAATGTGTATCTGGGTATGTACAGTTACTTTCCCACAAAATGGCCATATGGCCATCCAAAATTAAAAGACACAAATTAAAATTAAAGCCTATCAGAACCTTAGGGTGACTAAGTATTTAAATTCAGGAAAATATATGCTTGCAATTATTTCAGTACACACTTTCGTACAATCATTCTTCAATATAAAAGTATTAGGTACACATAAATGTTATAAGACAGACTGCATGCATGGTGATTAACCCAATCACGGTTGATAACTTCGCTTCCCTCTTTAACTGCATGCCAGGGAGTCGGGTCTCAGACTCTATGACGGCTCGAAGCTAAAGACATACATTTTGTATTTTGTTTGTTTGATTTGAGCTTTAACGTCCCCGTCAACACTATACAGGTCATTTTGGACAGGGCTCATACATACTGGACAAAACAAAATTCCCTGACATTTCCCTGACGGCAATCCAAATTTCCCTGACATATACATGACATATACATGACCATCACGGAAACATGCTTTTATTCAAGCCTATATGTATATCTTAATAAATCTGTTATAAATCAATACTCTGATTATGCAAAAAGATGTTGTAATGACAGCACGTAAACTGCCGTATTCTGTTTAAAATTCAGAATTTTGATCTTGGCATTCGAACCTCCTATACAGCTTTTTAAACCTAAGCCACTCGTATTGCAAACAGAATATAGAGGACAGCAGAGCATTTTTTCAGTGTTGGGAGTGGACTATCTCACTGCAAAAGCTACAACATTCAATTTCTGTAGTCCTGCATTTATCTAATGTTAAGAATATTACTTGCAAAGATTTGAGAAATATACTACTAAGCAAGAATATAACTTCCATTTTCTTTTAAAAATACTATTTAACACTGCTATAGAGGTGCTGATTTCCAGCTAAGTTCTATCATGGGTGTAACATGAAAAGCAACAAATTTGCAGAAGATGGAATTTTAGAAAATGAGATAAAAGGATGGTTTTAGTTCTTACAGTTACTAGTTATTGCTAAGCTGTATGACTTACTTGAAATGATAAATATTCATCTACTCACACAACATTAAACATGGATAAAATAAAGATAATGATAAGAGGCATTCCGATGGGTACTACTTGTGCACCACTTGGGGCTGATCTGTTTTGGTTTTGTTATGAGAGAGACTTCATGATGTCCCTTTCTGCTGAAAACCAGTCCGAAATCTTTGAAGCTTTTAGCTCCACTTCTAGATATTGGGATGATTCATTAAATATTGATAATACTTATTTCGATGGTTTGATCAGTCAAATTTACCCCCAACACTTCAGTTAAATAAAGCGAATTCTTCTGATACCGAGGCCCCGTTTTTGGATTTACATCTATCTATTGTAGATGGGTTTTTATGATAAACGCGATGATTTTGATTTTGAGATTGTAAATTTTCCTTTTTTGGATGGTGATGTTTCTCTTGCGACATCCTATGGCGTTTATATTTCACAATTAATTCGATTTAACAGAGTGTGTAGTAATGTAACTGACTTCAACACTCGTAATAAATTGTTAACAGCTAAACTTTTTTTTATCTGTTATCGGTGCCATAAACTATGCAAAGCCTTTTCAAAATTTTATTGACGTCATTCTGATTTAATTTCAAGATTCAATATTGGACTTAAATCTCTTCTGCAACAAGGTCTACCGGAACCCGAATTTTATGGTGACTTAGTAAATTCAGAAAAATAAATAACCGCAAGGACTTCAGCACCCAATTTCGTAAAATCATTCTTCAATATAAAAAGATTGGGTACAACGTAACTGTTATACGACAGACTACATGCATGGTACAACGTAATTGTTATACGACAGACTGCATGCATGGTAGTTAACCCAATCAAGGTTGACAACTTTGCTTCCCTCTTTAATTGCACGCCGGGGGTCAGGCCTCAGATTCTATGACGGTTCCAGCGTAAAGGCTTATGTCGGTTGGTCCCTGATGCTCTGTCTCTGGTCTGGCCCATCAGTCTAACTGTTGGTTTTCTTTGGCTCCAGCATTTCAGTGGTTTCTTGCTGTCGAGTCCTCACCGTTGTTTCATCTCTGTGGTTGTTTAATTTTTGTGTTCACGGAGATGTTGCACTGATGAGTTACGAGGCCTTCATGTGGACTGAACAGATTATTTGTCTTAATCACGACGCATGTAAGGGCAAGGATTGTGGCCACATACAATCGATTTAAGTCTCCAGTGGAATTTGTTTCTGCTGACCGTCCCAAAGTGGTTCTTCTGTCGCGGTTTATTTTTGTTATGGTTCGTCTTTGGGTGTTTGTGTCGCTTATATTATTTTATTTTGGATAGCCTATTGGTCATTTTGTGGGAAAGTAACTGCCCTTTTGGCTTTCCGCTATTGATGTTTCCATTAGGTATGTTGTTTCATGTATGTGTTTCTTTCCCTTTGGTGTCTCTGATGGGAGCTGTGGGTTAATTGTATCGATTCCTGATCATCGCCTCCACTTCTATTAAGTGTGACAATTATCTTTAACTTATTGCAAGCTGGTAACTCTAGAAACTATGACATTCATAATCAAACTAATTTGAAGTTATTTATTATAAAGTATTTTGAAGAAGTAAACAAGCTGCTGGGGCTTTAGGGTTTGTCAATTTTTGGAATGATAGGCTAGAAAAGAGGACCAATACAGAACTCTCTGAAATTAAAAGAAAGTCATGCAAATGTTTCATACACAAAAGATTTTAAGACAAGATTAATGATTCCTCACTTAAAATTTCTGTGAAAAATCTAGACCCAATAAAAGATTACAACCAATCAATTTTTGAGAATTTTGTATTGTCATTTGCAAAAATATGGGTCGGGCTTCACGTCTTTTGGCCAGTTTATATTCTGGTTCAGGTTCTGGTGTGTGGGAATGTGTGGCGCCGGTAAAACGTCTCCCTGCCCTACATCATAGTGTAGATTATATTTTCTTGTCCTTTGGGATCGTTGATTCCATTGTGGAAATTTGAAGATATCTGAGGGTCACTGATGAGGCCTAATTGGCCGAAACTAGCTAGTCTGGCCCAGAAAACATGCACACTCAATATTTTTCACTTCTGTAGTGTATTCCTTGCTTCCAAAGGATAACCCTTTTATAGAACATATTTAACTTCACTACAGCTGGTGTGTGGGAATGTGTGGCGCCGGTAAAACGTCTCCCTGCCCTACATCATAGTGTAGATTATATTTTCTTGTCCTTTGGGATCGTTGATTCCATTGTGGAAATTTGAAGATATCTGAGGGTCACTGATGAGGCCTAATTGGCCGAAACTAGCTAGTCTGGCCCAGAAAACATGCACACTCAATATTTTTCACTTCTGTAGTGTATTCCTTGCTTCCAAAGGATAACCCTTTTATAGAACATATTTAAAAGCCTTAATCCTGCCTCCTTTAAGATACAAAACATATAGCAGCTTCATTTGTTATAAAATTCATGTAAAAGTGTTTCTCACTATTCTCACATTCTCAGGACACTTCACAGTTCCTATTTTTGTATAGTTTTGCTCTTATTCATGCTGCTATTTATACCCGCTTCTTTATTTTTATTTTACTTTTAACCCTTATCCTGCTGTTCACAACAATCTCTACTTTTGCAAACAAAGTAGATCCGGACCAGATGACTTCTGAAGAAGCAATCTGATCAGGATCTACACTGTTTGACATTTAGTGTAAATAACATCAAGTAATCTGATTGGTTCAAATTCAGAAATGGGTGTGGCTTAATTGAATACTCAGCAGGATAAGTGTTAACTGTGATCGGATATTTTTTATTGATGATTAAATTGAATATCAACACCTCTACCAACAACTCCCTGATGCTGCCAAACATAAGCCAATTTTTATTTGAATTGAGCTTCCCCTCCAACACTATATAGGTCACTTTCGAGACCTTGCTGACATCTCAAGCCCTATTTAACCTATAGGGTTAACTGTTTAAATGCATGGACAACCCAACTTGCCAAACTTTTCCTGGGCAGGCTTAGACCCTCTAAACGGTTTGTCAGTACTCATGTGTAGTTGATTTCAGCTGTGCCTGGATGCATCAAGCAGCTCAAACTATTTCTTCAGGCCCTATTAGTTCACCTCCCCTATGGAAAACAGAATAGATGTTTGAGTAGTTTGAAATCTCATTGAGACAAATGGCTGGCAATAATGACTTTTCACGATCTTATCAGACAATGGACTTTATGGAAAGCTGTGTGAAAAAGCATTGAACAAACCAAACTACAACCAAGCTAAAGCTTAAAGTAGAAGTAAAACAAAGATCAGGAATTGATACAATTAACTTACTCCACCCATAAAAGACACCAAAGGGAAAGAAATACAAACATTAAGCGACAAGACCATAATGGAAACCTAAACAAAGGAAGGCCATAAGGACAGTTACTTTCCCACAAAATGGCCATATGGCCATCCAAAATTAAACGACACAAGTGATACACACAGTAAGTAACAAACAATAACATAAATAAATCGCCACAGAAGAGCCGCCTTGGAACGGTCAGTGGAAGATTTCCACTGGGGGGCTTAAATCGATTTTACGTGGCCACAATCCTCGCCCTTACCTCCGTCGCGATTTAGACAAATAATTTGTTCAGTCCGCATAAAGGCCTCCTATGCTAGCAACACTGATGATCCTCTTCATCGACGTTTTGTAATAAATTCAAGCTTCTTAAAATATGCACCTGAAAATTATATGCATGTTAGCAATTTACTAATGCTTTTATGTTTACTTCAAAATGTCATCCACGTACCTTAAATGAAAGGCAGCTGAGGAGACAAGGGGTGCCAAACCCTTCAGTAGCAATTCAAAAGCTATCAATGTAATTCCGTTTTAGTCCAAGATATTAAGAAAAAGAAAACACCCTCATCATTTTCTGTTTTTTCTATCCATCATGTCTGGAATTGTAAAATTCCCTGACATTTGAGCAAAAATTCAATTGTTCCTGACAGAACACAAAATTCCCTGACAATTCCCTGACCTTGAAAAAATTTGAATTTCCCTGACGCATATGAACCCTGTTGGAGACGTTGCTTCCAATTTTGTGGGACTTTTACCCGACACTGAGATAAAATGACATCTCAAGCCTTGCCGCCCAATGAAACCAATAGGGTTCATAAGCATGGACAGTCCGACTTGCACCACTTTGCCTGGGTAGGCTTAAACCCTCTAAGCCTTTTTGCCAGTGCTCATGTGCAGTCGGTTTCAGCTCTGCGTGGAAGCATCATGTAGTCCAATCTATTTCTACAAGCCCGGATGGGCGGGGGCGATATAAACGTTTGTAAGTCATGTCGATTGGCGCATGATGCTCCGTCTCTGTTCGGGCCAACTGTAGTCCCAACTGTTGGTTTTATTTCACTCCAGCATTTCAGTTATTTCATGCGGTCAAGTCCCCATCGTTGTTTCATTTCTGTATTTGTTTGATTTTCATGTTCTCGGAGATGTTGCACTGCTAAGTTAGACCCTGCTAGCATTCTACATAAATCTACAGCGGGCCGTTAGCGGCCTGTCAGCTACCCTGACGGGCCTCTAACGGCCCGCTGTAGATTTATGTAGAATGCTTACTGGGGAAATCCTTCATGAAGCCTGAACAAATTATTTATCTAAACCACGACAGAACCATGGGCGAGGATTGTGGCCACTTAAAATGGATTTAAGCTCCCAGTGACATGACGATAACACACCCGTGCGACATAGTGCATTTTTTCACATCTCCAAAATGGCCTTTTATCTGATGAAAATCCGTGATATTTTTCTTATAAATACTGCAAACATAGGTTGTGGGTGCTCGTTAGAACCGCCTCACTGAGGCGGTTCTAACGAGTACCCACAACCTATGTCTTGAAGCAAAAATAAGAAAAATATTGTATACCCC
Organism: Lucinisca nassula; assembly: GCA_963580285.1. Classification (NCBI taxonomy): domain Eukaryota; kingdom Metazoa; phylum Mollusca; class Bivalvia; order Lucinida; family Lucinidae; genus Lucinisca; species Lucinisca nassula. Next base: position 508,179 of record OY757021.1, read on the forward strand.
CTTAAACCCCAGTTTTCTCTATATAAAGTGGGGTTTAGGGGGGTCTTTATTTCGCGGACTTGTTCACGTGATGAATACGTTCTACTGACCGTCCGAGGGCGGTTCTTCTGTTTAGGTTTATCATCGTCCTTGCATGTATGTATTGCTAATACCTTTTATTTTGGATAGCCGTTTGTCCATTTTGTTGGAAAGTAATTGGCTGTCTGCTTGTGACTTATTCATTATGGTGAAGTAGTATTTTATTTGTGCTTCTTTCCATTTGGGGCCTTGGGTGGGAGATGTGAATTAATTGTATCTATTCCTGATCATTGCCTTCACTTCCAATTTAAACCACGGTCACTTGCTGTTTGTGGACCAGCATCAAAAATAGAAGTTAATAGAACCTACATATTCATAAAACTAACAGGATTTCATACATTTATATATAAACTCTTACCTGAGAGTATGTTGAACATTGTCAACCAAACAAAGCCAGTAGCTGGTACGGTGAACAGAAATGACCAGAGGTACATAAACGGCAGCATCCCAAACCCATACAAAACGAATAATAATGCAATATGGAAGATATGGTCTTCTACAATGTAAGCTTTCACATCAAATGCCAATAACGTGATCAGCAGACACACAACTGGCATCAGAAAGTTGATCATGTCCCAAATAAATGTTGCCAACCAAAATGTAAACATGCTCACTCCACTGACAAACTGTTGATGTTTAGCCTTTGTTGATCGTTCCTTTATTAGAAATAACGTGAAGCTACTAGCAAGGAATGCCATTCCAAACACAATGTTAAAAGCCACAGTGAAACCTGTTGTCTCCTCTGTCATCTCATCTGTGACTTTCTCGTGTTCTGTTCTTGGCAGTGGGTGATTGATGATACTGAGAGAGTATTTCGTGCTGTTTGTGACAAGTCTGAGTAGAGAGTTAGTTACAGCATGCATTGCTATGGCGGGGGAATGGAATGCTTGATCATTGAAGTAGGCTGTTACATTTACCAGCAGAGGACTTAGTGGCTGAAAATATGCACCTATCAAATATTTCAAATTGTATGTGCCTATTTCATTCCGTCCTTCCATTAATAAGAAATCTATCATATTGCCATCTATTTTATAATGTGTATGATTGTTTACGAAATTCAGTGTTGTATGCTTATGTTCTTCAAACTGTTTTTCATAAACATTTCTCATTGCTTCCGCCCTATCTGATAGTATTGACCTATTTATCGACTCAACAACAATATTATCTCCAAATGCATCAATAGTCAGGTTCAGAGCGGGACTATCATGTGGTCCTGGGAATGTTTTTATCACTATCAATGCTGCTATTGTGAAGAATAATGGCACTGCCAGCTGCGTCACTGTTACCAACTTGTTCCTCAGTGTATGGACAGCTCGTTTAATAAACATAGCCTGGAATTGCTGGCTGTAATGTACTAAGCCCTTGTTTCTTGGAATATCCTGAGTGTAGCTGGCAGAACGCTGCAAATTTCCCATGTAGCTGGTAGGGGCAGACAATCCCAATAATGGGGTTTCTTCACCTAATTCAAGAAAAAAAAACATACTTGTCACAGAGTAGAGTATGATATGATTTTCAAGTTTTCAAAGTTTTTGCAAGGGAGTGATTTTGCTGAGGTTTCCTTTGCATCCTCTTCTACATACAATCCTTGATATTATATTGGTGTGAGGGGTGGATAGAAAAATCAGTACCACGGGTCACTGTCCCGCATCACGATGCTTGCCGAGTGATGCCGGACAGTGATCCCGAGGGACAGATTTCTTCTCTCCACCCTTTACACCCATATAGGATTCTTTTTCTTGCATACCTTCCATTTCTTAGCGCAGATTTTTAATGCTGCGGTCACTTCGGTTACCGACGTCCGCAATATTGTGATGACACTGCAGGAATGTTTAGTGACGTTGCTGTGACGTTGCTGTGACGTCAACCTTAACGACGGCGCATACAAGGTCATAATCAACCTGTGCATTTATCAAACACGCGATTATATTCGTTTTGGGGTCGGAGCACCAGGGTCAGAACATAAATTTCTATCCCAGGGTAAAATCACGGATTTCCTTGTCTGGTGTGCAAGAAAAAGGCTTCTAACATGGTGTTCACATAGGAAGAAATGTTGAGAAATTTAACTGTTCATAAAATACAAAATTTATATAACATATATACAGAAAAATGCCATTATTAAGACAGCAGATTAGACTAATTCTTCTTTTAAAAACATATTTGAAAGTTTGAGTCTTTCTTTCCTTATGTTTTCTATACAACGTTTTCTTAAAGAACATTCCCAATGGTTTTCTAAATATAAGCTGTTTTTGTTCGTTTGTTTGTAACGGCTTAGTCCATAATATTTTAGGTCATTTTGAGCCTGTCAGTTTACCTATCCACACTTTTCCTGGGTAGCCTTATATGTAAGCAGTTAACCGGTACAGTGCATATTCTTTCGCCAGAAACTGACAACTGCACTTCTGGAATAATATAGGATATGTGGCCTCAAATCGTGGATCAAGTTTCAAGGAAAGCAACTCTTCGATTGTTTGCTGCTCTCACCAGTAGGGGTCCATCCTAGATGGAAAGTATTTGCTTCTGATGAGCATATTCCATCCAGTTAAAGAATATAAGAATCTTATATGGGGTTCTGTTGTAGATGAGCGTTTCCAACCCGAGGGATGACCGTGCCGAGCGGAACCGAGGCTACGCCGAGGTTCCGCTCAGCACGGTCATCCCTAGGGTTGGAAACGCCCATCTACAACAGAACACCATATTGGATTCTTTTTCTTGCACAACACCTCCGGTTAGTTTTGACAGCTCGCACATGTATATTGTTTACAAAACAAAAGTAGTGCGGAAGTAGTTCCGGCAGTTGAATAGAATTGAAGCACATTTATGTAAGTAACCTGGGTCGGAACATCAGGGTCAGAACATAAATTTCTATCCCAGGGTAAAATCACGGATTTCCTCGTCTGGTGTGCAAGAATACTGATTCTTATAGGATATATTTTGCTTTGCTGTAACTAGTATTGGCAGCTGCAAAAAATCTCCATGTCTTTCTTCATAGTCTAGATTATATTTTTGTCATTCTTTTGGGATTATTGAAAAACTTGGAAAACTTCACTATTTTTAGTTATATGATCTATTCCTTGCTACCAAAGAATAACCCTTCACAGAACATATTTGTACACTCTGAATCAGCTGTATAACAATGTTCATTATATCCAGATTTTGGACATGTCTGAGCATGCGTATTCATGACAAAGGCTGATCTGTGTCATTATTGAATTCAGGACACAATGACATTTTTTCTTGTTGTGTCGGTCACATGTAGAAATTATAATGATGTTTCTGTACAAGTTGTTCCACAAGATCTGGTCCTGTGATATGTCCATTGCAAGACCAGCATCTGTCTTTGATAAACTTCGAACTGCAGTTTTACTGTCGAGGTTTATTTTTGTTATGGTTTGTCTTTGGGTGTTTGTGTCGCTTATATTATTTTATTTTGGATAGACCATTGGCCATTTTAAGGGAAAGTAACTGTCCTTATGGCTTTCCCCTGTTGATGTTTCCATTGGGGTCTGTTGTTTCATGTTTGTGTTTCTATCTCTTTGGTGTCACTGATGGGAGCTGTGGGTTAATTGTATCGATTCCTGGTGATTGCCTCAACTTCTATTTATTTGTATTTCCTTTGTGATCATCGCGCCCATTCATGTGTTGGTAATTAATACAAGGATCACTGATAAGTATGTTCTATAAAAGGGTTATCCATTGGAAGCAAGGAATACACCACAGAACTGAAAAAGTATGGATTGTACATGTTTTCTGGGCCAGACTAGCTAGTTTCGGCCAATTAGGCCCCATAAGTGACCCTCAGATATTTTCAAAATTCCACAATGGAATCACTCATCCCAAAGGACAAGAAAATATAATCTACACTATGATGTAGGGGAGGGAGACGTTTTACCACCGCCACACATTCCCACACACCAGCTGTAGTGAAGTTAAATATGTTCTATAAAAGGGTTATCCTTTGGAAGCAAGGAATACACAACAGAACTATTAAATATGGAGTGTACATGTTTTCTGGACCAGACTAGCTAGTTTCGGCCAATTAGGCCTCATCAGTTACCCTCAGATATTTTCAAAATTCCACAATGGAATCAATGATCCCAAAGGATAAGAAAATATAATCTACACTATGATGTAGGGCAGGGAGACGTTTTACCGCCGCCACACATTCCCACACACCAGCTGTAGTGAAGTTAAATATGTTCTATAAAAGGGTTATCCTTTGGAAGCAAGGAATACACCACAGAACTGAAACAAGAGGGCCATGATGGCCCTGGATCGCTCACCTGATCCAAAGTGTAACAAGTGGGCCCCAGAGAGGGCCATTATTGGCCCCAGGGCTTTAATGTGCATAATGTTGAGGGAGGTCTTAAAGGTGAAGCATCATACCCAACATCAACAAAGGCTACAATTTGAACAATCTTGGCAAAGGTCCACTAGATGAAGCTACACATCAAATATCAAAGACCTGGGCCTTGCAGTTTCAGAGAAGAATATGTTTTTTAAAGATATTCCCTACATAAGCCTATGCAAAACCGAATGGCCCCGGGGCCATATAAATCTATGTAAAACCAAAGGTCCCCGGGGTTGGGGGTATTTGTGGCCCCAGGGCTATAATTTGAAAAATCTTGGTAGAGGTCCACTAGATAAAGCTCCATACTAAATATCAAAGGCCTTGGTCTTGCAGTTTCAGAGAAGATTTTTAAAGATTTCCCTATATAAGTCTATGTAAAACCAAAGGGCCCCGGAGCGGGGACATTTTTGGTATCAGGGCTATAATTTGAATAATCTTGATAGAGGTCCACTAGATGCAGCTTCATACCAAATATCAAAGACCCAGGCCTTGTGGTTTCAGAGAAGAAGATTTTTAAAGATTTTCCCTATATTAGTCTATGTAAAACCATAGGGGCCCAGAGCGGGGGCATTTTTGGCCCCAGGGCTATAATTTGAACAGTCTTGGTAGAGGTCCATTAGATGAAGCTTCGTTCTACATATCAAAGTACTGGGCCTTGCGGTTCCAGAGAAGAAGATTTTTAAAGATTTTCCCTATATAAGCCTATGTAAAACCAAAGAGCCCCGGGGCGGGGCCATTTTTGGCCCCAGCACTATAATTTGAATCATCTTGGTAGGGGTCTTTTAGAAGAAGCTTCATACCAAATATAAAAGACCTAGGCCTTGTGATTTCAGAGAAGAAGATTTTTAAAGATTTTTCCTATATAAGTGTAAAACCAAAGGGCCTCGGAGCGGGGGCATTTTTGGCCCAAAGGCTATTATTTGAACAATCTTGGTAGGGGACCACTAGATGAAGCTTCATACCAAATATCAAAGTCCTGGGCCTTGCGGTTTCAGAGAAGAAGATTTTTAAAGATTTTCCCTATATAAGCCTATGTAAAACCAAAGGGCCCCGGGGCGGGGGCATTTTTTGCCCCATCACTATAATTTGAACAATCTTGGTAGGGGTCCACTAGATAAAGCTTCATACCAAATATCAAAGTCCTGGGCCTTGCGGTTTCAGAGAAGAAGATTTTTAAAGATTTTCCCTATACAAGCCTGTGTAAAACCAAAGGGCACCGGGGCGGGGACATTTTTTGCCTCAGCACTATAATTTGACTAATCTTGTTAGGGGTCCTTTAGATGAAGCTTCATACCAAATATAAAAGACCTAGGCCTTGTGGTTTCAGAGAAGAAGATTTTTAAAGATTTTCCCTATATAAGTCTATGTAAAACCAAAGGGCCCCGGGGCGGGGGCATTTTTCGCCCAATGGCTGTAATTTGAACAATCTTGGTAGAGGTCCATTAGATAAAGCTTCGTTCTAAATATCAAAGTCCTGGGCCTTGCGGTTTCAGAGAAGAATATTTTTAAAGATTTTCCTTATATAAGGCCATGTTAAACCAAAGGGCCCCGGGACGGGGGCATTTTTTGCCCCAGCAATATAATTTGAACAATCTTGGTAGGGGTCCACTAGATGAAGCTTCATACCAAATATCAAAGACCTGGGCCTTGTGGTTTCAGAGAAGAAGATTTTTAAAGATTTTCCCTATATAAGCCTATGTAAAACCAAAGGGCCCCGGGGCGGGGGCATTTTTGGCCCCAGCACTATAATTTGAACAATCTTGGTAGGGGTCCACTAGATGAAGCTTCATACCAAATATCAAAGACCTGGGCCTTGTGGTTTCAGAGAAGAAGATTTTTAAAGATTTTCCCCATAAAAGTCAATGTAAAACCAAAGGGCCCCGTGGCGGGGGCATTTTTTGTCCCAGCACTATAATTTGAACAATCTGGGTAGGGGTCCACTAGATGAAGCTTCATACCAAATATCAAAGTCCTGGGCCTTGTGGTTATAGAGAAGAAGATTTTTTTAAGATTTTCCCTATATAAGCCTATGTAAAACCAAAGGGCCCCGGGGCGGGGGCATTTTTGGCCCCAGCACTAAAATTTGAACAATCTTGATAGGGGTCCACTAGATGAAGCTTCATACCAAATATCAAAGACCTGGGCCTTGTGGTTTCAGAGAAGATTTTTAAAGATTTTCCCTATATAAGCCAATGTAAAACCAAAGGGCCCCGTGGCGGGGGCATTTTTTGTCCCAGCATAATAATTTGAACAATCTTGGTAGGGGTCCACTAGATGAAGCTTCATACCAAATATCAAAGTCCTGGGCCTTGTGGTTTCAGAAAAGAAGATTTTCAAAGATTTTCCTATATAAGCCTATGTAAAACCAAAGGGCCCTGGGGCGGGGGCATTTTTGCCCCCAGCACTATAATTTGAACAATCTTGGTAGGGGTCCACTAGATGAAGCTTCATACCAAATATCAAAGACCTGGGCCTTGTGGTTTCAGAGAAGAAGATTTTTTAAGTTTTTGGTGAAAAAAATCTATTTTGGCTCCTGTGACCTAGATGTGCAATGGACCGGAACCATTTGAACAACTTTGAAAGGGGACCACCTAAGGATCATTCCTGTGAAGTTTGGTCAAATTCCGATCAGTGGTTTAGGAGGAGATGTCGTTTAAAGAAATTGTTTACGCACGCACGCACGCACGCACGGACGCACGACGGACGACGGACAAAAAGTGATCCCAAAAGCTCACCTCGTCACTACGTGACGGTGAGCTAAAAATATGGAGTGTACATGTTAGCTGGGCCAGACTAGCTAGTTTCGGCCAATTAGGCCCCATAAGTGACCCTCAGATATTTTCAAAATTCCACAAAGGAATCAATGATCCCAAAGGACAAGAAAATATAATCTACACTATGATGTAGGGCAGGGAGACGTTTTACCGCCGCCACACATTCCCACACACCAGCTGTAGTGAAGTTAAATATGTTCTATAAAAGGGTTATCCTTAAGAAGCAAGGAATACACCACAGAACTGAAAAAAATATGGAGTGTACATGTCTTCTGGGCCAGACTAGCTAGTTTCGGCCAATTAGGTCTCATCAGTGACCCTCAGATATTTTCAAAATTCCACAATGGAATCAATGATCCCAAAGGACAAGAAAATATAATCTTCACTATGATGTAGGGCAGGGAGACGTTTTACCGCCGCACACATTCCCACACACCAGCTGTAGGGAAGTTAAATATGTTCTATAAAAGGGTTATCCTTTGGAAGCAAGGAATACACCACAGAAGTGAAAAAATATGGAGTGTACATGTTAGCTGGGCCAGACTAGCTAGTTTCGGCCAATTAGGCCTCATAAGTGACCCTCAGATATTTTCAAAATTCCACAATGGAATCAATGATCCCAAAGGACAAGAAAATATAATCTACACTATGATGTAGGCAGGGAGACGTTTTACCGCTGCCACACACTCCCACACACCAGCTCTGGTGAAGTTAAATATGTTCTTTAAAAGGGTTATCCTTTGGAAGCAAGGAATACACCACAGAACTGAAAAAATATGGAGTCTACATGTTTTCTGGGCCAGACCAGCTAGTTTCGGTCAATTAGGCCTCATCAGTGACCCTCAGATATTTTCAAAATTTCACAATGGAATCAATGATCCCAAAGGCCAAGAAAATATAATCTACACTATGATGTATTGCCTCATTGGCTGAGATAAGCTGACTGGTCAAAAGAATGTATTTCTTGAATTTCTTTTATCCTTATAACTTATAAGTATCAGCAACGTTGTCAGTCTCAGAAGCAGCAGCAGTAGATACGCCATTTGGTTTGCAAAGCAGATGTCTTTTGTTTAAGCCTCATGTCTATAAACCAAAGTCTCAACACCCTATGTGACATAAACCAATGCTCAAATTATCCTATCAAAATCTGTACAGTACTCATTTTACTGACTTCCTTTATGATAACACGTTAACTGCATGGTTTGTTATGTTATGTTTGTTTGTATTGGAGGTTAACGGCAAGTCAACACATTTTTAGGTCATTTTTAAGCTGGTCAACTTACCTATCAACCCTTTTCCTGGGCAAGCTTATACCTAAGCGGTTAACCGGTACAGTGCACATTCTTTCACCAAAAACTGACAACTGCCCTTCTTGTATCAGCGGAAATGGTTTGTTATGTATTGTTTGTTTTGGTGTATATTGTTAAACACACTTTTATCCAAATTACACATAGATGAAAGCATTTCTAAAAGTATTCTCAAAGGTGCAAACACTGGGGTATGATGATCAAACATGGTGGAAGTGTATGTTGGTGGACAATGAATGTAAATATTGTCACATTGTAATTTGTAGCTCAGTTGAGCCATGCCACAAAAAATAACAGTTTTTGAGGTAAGACAAAAACACGCTTGTTCAGCTAAACAGAAAAGCAAGAGTCATGAAGAAATGGTAGACATAAAAATTATAGAGTACTTTATCGTATGACTTCACGTCTGAGGATGCCTCAACGTCATGTAATAAATTCGGTCATCCATTAGTGCATTAAATAAGCAAATTAGATAGATAAGCCCATAAAATTATATGTACAACGTCCTTAATGACATTGTGTTTACTAATGGCAGAATAATGACCTTTTAGTAAAAACTAATCATGAATCAAATGTGTTTTAAATATCAAATGATAAACTGAATCTTGCTTTCGTGCTTATGTATTACTGAATTTATTAAACTCATTGAGGAAAAGGGATAATACGATTGGGGAAGCCTCGCATTCTATCCATTTTTCTCATCATTACGATAACATCTTTCATATCTCTAGAATTAGCATTTTCAGATGAAAATATCTGATATTTTTTCTTATTTCTAGTCCAAATATAGATTGTTGGTGCTCATTAGAACCGCCTCGATGAGGCAAAAGTTAGCAAAATAACGACTACTGCATAAACCTCTCTTTCTTCACGGACTTATTAACCTGATGTGACATAGCTCATGAACTCTACAGGCTCTAACAACTTCAAAACAAGAACAATCATTACCATACCTGGGGAAGGCCCTGGGACTGGAGACGATGATGTGCTATTTATAGTACCTTCCCGGCTCCCGGTCCTTCTTCCTCCCATCCCATTACTACCTTCTCCAACCCTAGACAAGAATCAAGTGAATAGATATACGACACTACAGCAGACTATTGTAGTTACAATATGAAAAATTGTTTCAGGTAAATCTATTCCAATTCACATTAAATTAGAAACAGCATCTCATTTGAGGGATCATTTCATATGAATTCTGTAGAATGACCCAAAACCAAAGTATATTCTTGTTCCTTATGATAGACTCGTTCAGTGATACAAGCCAGGGGTCCATGGGGGCCATGCAGCAACCCCTCCATTTTATAAAAGGGCTAATATCTCAGAAATGGAGTCCATATGGGTGCTCATTTGAGAATGGGCGTTCGTGTGGGAGACTTCATTAGGGTCTAGTGGTTTCAGTGCTTCTTTCCCTTTGGTGTCTCTGATCGGAGCTGTGGGCTCATTGTATCGATTCCTGATCAATGCCATCACTTCTATTTTTTCATAATCGGTAGAGTATAATCGTATCTAGTTGTATTGCTATATGTTATAATGTTGTGACACCGATAATGTTGTGACACCGATAACATTACCTGTCACTGTGTGATAGCAAAGAAATGGAGGATATTTACTTTTTTGAGATGAATATCAAAAATATTTCATCGAGTGTGATGAAAATATCATATCAAAAATTCTGATGTTTTCAACACACGAGATGAAATATTTTTGATATTTATCGAAAAAAGTAAATTTTCTTTTTATTTGATACTATTTTAGGACACCTACTGTAATTGATCTATCGGTTCTTACGTCACAATTTTTGACTTGGCTATGACGTCACAACTGTCAGTTGCTAACCATAAACAGTCGCCATTTTTAATACAGCATTTTTACAGTTCAGAGAATGCTTTTTCGAGGTATTTTTACAGAATTATTTTATAGATAACATATGAATTTTAGCGAGAAAATAGTCCGGGCTGCTACTGTGAAAATATCATGGTCATGTTATTTTTCACACTGTGACTGTGAAAATATCACTTTTATTTGTTTCAGATATGCACTGATTTCACTGCTATGTATTAAATAAATGATTATATGTTGTGATGTTATGACACTGATCACAATATCTGTATAACTCCCAAAAAGAGGGTTGGTGCGTCGTTAAACACAATATCATCATCATCAACATCATCACCATTGTCATCATCATCAATGAGGTAACTATATGTAATTATGTATAACACTGTTTCCATAATCTGTGTGATAACAATGTGTTGACCACATGAAACGATGTTATAACACGGATAACAACAATAAGATGATTTCTCAATATGGTATTACTTCAAGCTTTAGACACCTATAATTTTGAACACAAAACAATTTACCTGCAGTCTGTGCAAGTTAACGTAATGCAACTGACATAGCTTAATTTTTTGGGTTATTTTTAGATTGTTTTAGTCAATGTCTGACCTGGCAAACGATGAAGGAGCTGATCAGACACTGTGTTCGGGTGCGTCTGATCTGGGCATGCACTGTGTACCAATGTTCAGTTTGGGGGTATCTGTTTGTTTGTTTGATTTGAGGTTTAATGACCCCGTCAACAGTGTAAAGGTCATTTTGGAGACGTTGCTTCCAATTTTGTGGGACTTTAGATTGAGATGCAATGATATCTCAAGCCTTGTCCAATGAAACCAATAGGGTTTATAAGCATGGACAGTCTGACTCCCAACGCTTTGCCTGGGTAGGTTTAGATCCTCTAAGCGGTTAACCAGTACTCGTGTGCAATCAGATTCAGCTCTGCGTGGAAGCATCATGCAGCCCATCTATTTCTCCAAGCCCCGATGGGTGGGGGCCGTTGGAGGTATCAGTACAAATGGATTAATCTTTTGGCCCAAGTGACTGAATCTCATGTCTACTTTACCTCAAGAAAACTTCTTCCATAGTAGTGACAGATGCACCATAGCTAGAAATGCCCAGTTCCTCTTTATTGTCCTCCAGGTTTGTAAACAGCTCCTCAAACTTGTCAGAACTCTCATGAGGAAGGATGTAGGACAGTTCAGCTCCTACATTGTTCTCTAGCTCAGCTTGAGGAACATATGATTGGACCAGGCGAGTGATCTGTGGGACATCACAGTTCTTGTCTTTCACTATGACCATATGATACCCAGCACCTGTATTATCAATAGATCACCATGACAACCAAGACAGGTCATTAAACCCGCTGACAGTATTCTGCCAGGCAATAGGCAAAACTTACAGTTTTTCAACACAGAAGACCGATCTACTTATTTTCTGTTTGCCAGTCAGTTGATCGAGCACTTCCACAAAGTATTTCATTACAAAGGGAAGAATGTCATCAAAGTGTGGATTACATTTACTAGTCCTTTGGAACCATTGATGCCACAGTGGGAATTTGAAAATATTTGAGGGTCAGTGATGATGCCTAATTGGCCGAAACTAGCTAGTCTGGCCCACAAAAACTAGTACAATCTGCGGTTTTTAAGTTCTGTATTGAAGTCCTTGTTGCTAAAGGATTACCCCTTCTATAGAACATTTTCCGTTATGTATGTAAAATCACTGAGAAAAGTTGACAAGAAGCTTAAAATAGTTTGAGTCGGGAGACAAAAATACTGCAAAATATTACTTTTAATACAATTTTCAGACTGCACAAAAGCTGCATCAATGCTTAGGTGGTCTTAATAAAAATGATCGAACTTTAGTTAAGTTGATGTTGCACCTGCGCCCCCCCCCCCAATCCCCAACCCCCAAATCATGTTTATGTAAGGAAGAAGAAATAAATATAGAAATCTCATTGGCAGCTTCATGCATATTTTCCGATGATGCATAAAAAAATCTGCAAAAAAAAGGTACCCATTAAAAGTGACAAGAATGATCTAACAATATAGCCAATGCAAGCGCATAAGCTCACTCTTTGAAAACAAAACACACACACACAAACTTTGAAAAGGATCGGTACAAAACAGTAAGAGGAGTTGCTCTCACAAGAGGTACCCCACTGTCTTTTAAAATCTCGAAAAAGTGACAAAAACGGATCCAATAATTGAATCAAAACCACATGCACATTCTCATACTATGAAAATGCACATGCAAAATTTCAAACCGATCGGTAAGAAACAGTACAAGAGGGCCATGGTGGCCCTGAATCGTTCACCTGAATCCAAGATGTTTCAAAGCTTATGGAAATTAAGGATTCACTGCTTTAAGGAGATGTGGACAAAAGACTTTTATCTTTGGAGGCTTTTTTCATTGTAGTGGAATTTGAAGGTTTTTCTATGTTTAGCTCTGGTGTCCATTTTGTTTAACAGAGCAGAACAGTTTAGGCAATTTTGAAAGAGGGTCACTCAAGGAACATTCCTGGGAAATTATTTTCAATTCAGGCCATTTGCCTAGGAGGAAATGTCATTTAAAGGTTTTTTTATTTTTAGCTCTGGCGGCCATTTTGTTTAACGGAGTGGAAAGATTTAGACAATTTTGAAAGAGGGTCACTCAAGGAACATTCCTGTGAAATTATTTTCAAATAGGCAATTTGCCTAGGAGGAGATGTCATGTAAAGGTTTTTCTATTTTTAGCTCTGGTGGCCATTTTGTTTAACTAAGCGGAACCATTCAAGCAATTTTGAAAGAGGGTCACTCAAGGAACATTCCTGTGAAATTATTTTCAAATCAGGCCATTTGCCCAGGGGGAGATGTCATTTAAAGGTTTTTCTATTTTTAGCTCTGGTGGCCATTTTGTTTAACAGAGCAGAACGAGTTTGGCAATTTTGAAAGAGGGTCACTCAAGGAACATTCCTATGAAATTCTTTTCAAATCGGGTCATTTGCCTAGGAGGAGATGTCATTTGAAGGTTTTTCTACTTTTAGCTCTTGCGGCCATTTTATTTAATGGAGCGCAACGATTTAGGCAATTTTGAAAGAGGATCACTCAAGGAACATTCCTGCGAAACTATTTTCAAATTGGGTCATTTTCCTAGGAGGAGATGTCATTGAAAGGTTTTTCTATTTTTAGCTCTGGCGGCCATTTTGTTTAACGGAGCAGAACGATTTAGACAATTTTGAAAGAGGTACACTCTAGGAACATTCTTGTGAAATTCTTTTCAAATCGGGCCATTTACCTAGGAGGAGATGTCATTTAAAGGTTTTTCTATTTTTAGCTCTGGTGGCCATTTTGTTTAATGGAGCGGAACGATTTAGGCAATTTTGAAAGAGGGTCACTCAAGGAACATTCCTGTGACATTATTTTCAAATCCGACCATTTTCCTAGGAGATGTCATTAAATATTTTAAAGGTTTATCTATTTGTAGCTCTGGCGGCCATTTTGTTTAACGGAGCGGAACGATTTAAGTAATTTTTAAAGGGGGTCACTCAAGGTACATTCCTGTGAAATTATTTTCAAATCGGGCCATTTGCCTAGGAGGAGATGTCATTGAAAGGTTTTTCTATTTTTAGCTCTGGCGGCCATTTTGTTTAACGGAGCGGAATGGTTTAGGCAATTTTGTAAGAGGGTCATCCAAGGAACATTCCTGTGAAATTATATCAAAATCCATTCACTGGTTTAGGAGGAGATGTTGTTTGAAGAAAAAGTTTATGCACGCACGGACGCACGCACGCACAACGGACAAAAAGTGATCGCAAAAGCTCACCTCATCACTACGTGACAGGTGAGCTAAAAAGAAGCTGCGCTGACAAAAGGTACCCAGTGTCTATATACCCAAGGTCAGAAAAGAAAACGTTCATAATGGCGTAAAAAGTAACAAGAAATGATTCAAAAATTATATTCAAAGCATATGCATAGCCCTATAACATATAACACATGCAAAGTTTCAAACGAATGTTAAAAAACCGTTAGAGGAGTTTTGCTCACAAGCACACCGGTTACCGCAGTACAACGAACGCGACAGAGTACAACGAACGCTACAGAAATCATGACGTCACAGCAGTATTTTCGGTAAGAAAAAGGTTTATTTTAGCGCAGATCCTAATCTTTTTGGGTGGTTATTTAGCATAGATGCAGAGTAATGGTATTACCATTCACTGATACAGTTGCAGAGAATTCTGTTCATTATAAACGAAAAACACAAACAATTTTCTTTCGTCTAGTGTGTTTTCACCAACCCCAGCATACTTCGGTAAATGTTTTTTGATAGTAACACATCTTTTGTGCACATGATTTTGTGATTTATATGTTATTGCGATTATAGAGCATCCATTGATGCATTTGCTTGAGCCCCAGTTCATGTCAATACCCACTGAATCCGTGGATGGTTCAAGGGTTGATTTTTTGTTAGGGTACACCTAACCACGGGTTATGAAACACCATAACGCAGTTAGTCAGCACAATTTGGGTACAACAAACACGGATTAAATTCTTCATAAATTGAAATATTTGTTTTAATTGGGATTTAACGTCCCCGTAAACACTATTTAGGTCAGTTTGGAGACGTTGCTTACAATTCTGTGGGACTTTTAACCGACATTGAGATGAAATGACATCACAAGCCCTGCCGCGCAGTGAAACCAGAAGGCTTATATGCATTGGACGATCTGGCTCAAACCGCTTTGCCTGGGCAGGCTTAGTCCTTCTAAGCGGTTTACAAGTACTCGTTTGTGGTCAGATTCAGCTCTGCGTGGAAGCACCATGCAGCCCAATTTATTTCTCAAGCCCAGATAGGCAGGGGCGAAATAAATTGAAATAAAACTCTTTAATCCGCCAGCGAAGGCATGGTACATGATGCTGTTTTTAATTAAAAACGATCCATTTTGCTGTTACATACTCTTTAATGCCTGTTTGATTCTCATTATGATCTCCGAACTTACACACGTGCGAATTTAAAGGGTTGGGTAAAAATCTTGGACAAAGGGGACGGGTGAACACATTTATTCTGGCTTTCCAGCACGTTTTTACCACATCCCCCACTTATGAACAACAAAAACCCAACTTATTTAGTTTCGGCATTGTTGGGGAGGAGAGACTCTTGAATTTATAGATTCCTTTCTTTGCTACTGAGAATCTTTAATTCGGTGGGGGGAGGGGGGAGGCATATAGTATTTGCCCATTCTGACAAAAGGCCATGACTCATGTTTCATTTTTGGCTGAATTATCTCCCCTTGAAATTTTGCAAAAACTCAGAAATTGGCTCCCACGGGGTCATTGGTCACCTATAGTTTCAACTCTTGTTGTAAATCATATGGACCCAATATGAGTTAATGGCGAGTATATGGAGTGTGTTCCAGTTTTGTCTGGGTCCCGAATGGGACTGTTCTTAGTCCTCTGTTATACTCCCTGTATATTAATCATATTTCCACCGACATTGACTCAGAAATAAGACTGTTCGCAGACGACTGGGTATACTGCCGGGAAATTAGAGTTACAGAGGCCTAACGAAAAATTCAGAACCAAATGGATAGACTAGGATGTTGGGCATGAAAATGTGGCATGACATCACGCGAACAAGTCCGTGAAATGAACACCCCGTGAAATTAACACCCCTTACTTTATATAGAGAAAACTGTTAATTAACAGTCGGTCGGTGTATGCTCGGAGGGGGATATGCTGTGTTTGCCGGGTCTTGTCCAACATTCGTTTCGGTTCCAAAACTTTGGGGTTTAGACACACTGATGAAGATTAAATAGCAGAAAGGCTTCTGTGTCACTAACTTTGGTATAGTTACGCTTTAATTTAAGAGGATATACATACTTTTTTATTATAGCTGCTATAAGACATAGGTTGTGAGTACACGTGAGAACCGCCTCCTTGAGACAATTCTAACGAGCACCCACAACCTATGTTTGCAGTATAAATAAGAAACATATCACGGATTTTCATCAGAGGAGTAGCCATTTAGGAGATGTGATAAAATACACTATGTCGCACGGGTGTGTTACCGGAGTGAGTTTTCAGGCCGTTTAATGCAATACATTAAGCAGACAACTAGGCAGAGAACCAATGAAATTGAGGGTTCGTGCATTAGAACTCCTTGAGTATCATTTCACATGATTCTCGGACTGCCAGAAATTCGAGGGCGAATTTCAATGTGTAGGGGGAGAATGTCATAGCGTATAGGTGTATATCACACTTGTACTGCCTTTCGGTACAAGCCGGCTTTTACTGCAACGTGGTAGCCTTTGCTTATCTATCCGGTGGCCCGGGTTCGAACCCCGGCCGGGCCAAAGGTGTGTAGCATTTTTGTCACCTGTTACAAAATGTCAGTAAAAATGTCATTAATGTCCACGAAGAACAAAACTGGGCCGAAAACGGCGAGTTGTGAGACATCAGACAAAACTTGAGCCCAATCCTAAGTTTCACTGTTAGGTTCGGCAATAGTATATATGGTGTTAGGGTCATCTGGATGATCAGTATCGCTAAACTCAAACTCAGCCATAACGTATCTTTCTGAAATAAAGAATATAAGACTCTTACTTGGGTATTCTTACGACATGAATTCCGTAACAATGGAGAGAAGTATAGTTGTAAACAAGAGGCTCAATGAGCCTAAACCGCTCACCTGAGGAACTTAAGTTTTAACAATTCACAGACTTGACTACTAAATCTGCTAATAGAATCCAGCCCATTGACCCTTACAGGATATAAGTCATGATTATTGCATTGCATTCCAAGTTTGAGACTTCTAGCTTCTATAGTTCCTGAGAAATCTTTGACGAAAATTTAACATTTGTCAAAATGGAGAGAAAGAAGAATGAAAGAACAGATGAACAAATAAGCTGAGAAAGCCCAATGTCTCTTACACAAAATAAGTCATCATTATTCTATTGAATACCAAATTTGATGCTTCTAGCTTTTATAGTTCCTGAGAAATCTTTGATTAAAAATTTAACATTGGTCTATTATCTCTATATGGAGAGAAAGAAGAACGAAGGAACAAATGAACCAGACTAGCTCCAAAACCTAATGCAGCCTTTCCCCTTGCCCAATGGTGCTACACATAAAATTTAAACAAGATTGATCGACTGCCTTCTGAGATATGCTTCATTGAAAGTGTGGACGACGGATGGACGGACGACAGACGACGGACTCCGGAGCCTTGGTATACTATCGGCTCACTGGAGCCGTTGGCTCAGTCGAGCTAAAAATTCAAGTCGCTATTTCTGTCACAACATTTTCCCTATGTCTATGGGCAAATTTTTTTGTCTCTCAAGGTCACGTAACTCCGAGGTCAATATTCCGATTCGGCCCAAAATCGAACTTAACCGAGATTTTATGCCTGTCCTCGTTACCTGCAAGTTTGAAGCTGATATGAATAAAAATAAAGTTGCTATCGTGGTCACAACGTATTTTTTTATGCTCAAGGGCAGGTAACAAGGCAAATATTCCGATTCGGCCCAAAAATCGAACTTAACCGAGATTTTATGTCTGTCCTCGTTACCTGCAAGTTTGAAGCTGATCTGAAAAAAATTCAAGTCGCTATCGTAGTCGCAACATTTTCCCTAATTAAGTCTATGGGCAAATTTTTTGTCGCTCAAGGTCACGTAACTCCGAGGTCAATATTCCGATTCGGCCCAAAATTGAACTTAACCGAGATTTTATGCCTGTCCTCGTTACCTGCAAGTTTGAAGCTGATATGAATAAAAATAAAGTTGCTATCGTGGTCACAACGTATTTTTTTATGCTCAAGGACAGGTAACTCCAAGGCAAATAATCCGATTCGGCCCAAAATTGAACTTAACCGAGATTTTATGTCTGTCCTCGTTACCTGCAAGTTTGAAGCTGATCTGAAAAAAATTCAAGTCGCTATCGTAGTCACAACATTATCCCTATGTAAAGTCTATGGGCAAATTTTTTGTCGCTCAAGGTCATGTAACTCCGAGGTCAATATTCTGATTCGAACTTAACTGAGATTTTATGCCTGTCCATGTTACCTGCAAGTTTGAAGCTGATCTGAATAAAAATAAAGTTACTATCGTGGTCACAACGTATTTTTTTATGCTCAAGGACAGGTAACTCCAAGGCAAATAATCTGATTCGGCCCAAAATCTAACTTAACCGAGATTTTATGTCTGTCCTCGTTACCTGCAAGTTTGAAGCTGATCTGAAAAAAATTCAAGTCGCTATCGTAGTCACAACATTTTCCCTATGTTAAGTCTATGGGCAAATTTTTTGTCGCTCAAGGTCACGTAACTCCGAGGTCAATATTCCGATTCGGCCCAAAATCGAACTTAACCGAGATTTTATGCCTGTCCTCGTTACTAGCTACAGTGATGACAACATTTTCCCCATGTTAAGTCGATAGGCAATTTTTCGGGCGCTCAAGGGGACGTAACTCTTGAGTGAATTATCTAATTCGGCCCAAAATCGAACTTGACCGAGATTTTATGCCTGTACTGGTTATCTGCAAGAATGAAGTCGATCAGAAAAAAAATTGACGGAGCTAGAGTGATGACAAGCTTTTTCCTATGTGAAGTCTATGGGAGCTAGATGTTGCCATGGCAACCAGAGTTCCACTCAGATCTGCCTGAAAACCTAATGAAGCCTTTCCACTTGCCCAATAATGCGACACATGAAATTTGATCAAAGTTGGCCAAGTAGTCTTTAAGATATACATTTTTGAAATTCCCATTAACCCTAATGCAAAAACACACAAGGGCAGGTAACTCCTAAGTGAATGATCCGATTCTGCCATTTATCGAACTTGACCGAGATTTCATGGCTGTGCTGGTTATCTGCAAGAATAAAGCCAATCCGAAAATAATTGAAGCAGCTACGGTGATGACAACATTCTTCCCATGTTAAGTCAATAGGCAATTTTTTCAACGCTCAAGGGCACGTAACTCCTGAGTGAATAATCCGATTCAGCCCAAAATCGAACTTGATCGAGATTTCATGCCTGTCCTCGTTATCTGCAAGAATGAAGTCGATCAGAAAAAAATTGACGGAGCTAGAGTGATGACAAGCTTTTTCCTAACGCTCAAGGGCACGTAACTCCTGAGTGAATAATCCGATTCAGCCCAAAATCGAACTTGATCGAGATTTCATGCCTGTCCTCGTTATCTGCAAGAATGAAGACGATCAGAAAAAAATTGACGGAGCTAGAGTGATGACAAACTTTTTCCTATGTTAAGTCTATGGGAGCTATTTGTTGCCATGGCAACCAGAGTTCTCATCCGATCTGCCCTAAAACAGTATGCAGCCTTTCCCCCTACCTGATAATGCTTCACATGAAATTTGATCAAGATTGGCCCACTGGTTCCGGAGATATACTTCTTTGAAAGTGTGGACGACGACGACGGACGACGACGACGGACGACGACGGACGACGGCTCGTGGTATACTAATACCTCACATGAGCCTTCGGCTCAGGTGAGCTAAAAAGGGGAAAAATCGCTTATGGTGAGATTTGAACCTGGGACAATCGGGTAAAATCAACTGCTCTAAGCACTAAGCAAAAGAGTCAACTGTCTTCCTCAGTTGTTTTCCGCATAATCAACCAAGGCAGGTATAATGTAGGTTAGGTGCTGCGGGCCGTAACACCTCACCCCTTTTCTTCAAGTCCGTATGTTGATGCGAGGTCATTTTTGTGAAGAAAGTCAAATCCCGGGCGAGCCACCATCTGCCGACATGACAGCCATAATGAAGGAATGGAGCATAGCTGAAAACAAAAATAATCGACTCTGTCCGAAAGAGTCGTATCCATGACGCAGTTGTCATTGATTATAAACCTGTAGGCCAAGATAATTCAGGATTAGAAGTTGTTGGTCGTAACAGTATCAGGGGCGTAGCTGGAAGAAAATCATTTGTACGCAAACCAAAGAAAATACTAAAAATAATAACTCCGTTTACCAAATGGGGACCACTCTTACAGGAAAGAATTTGCTCCCATCAGGGAGCAAATTCTTTCCTGTAAGTGCGGTCCCCGTGGCAGAGGAGGAAACTATGCTAGCCATTTTTTTTTTTTGGTTTTGGTTTTACGGCCCTTTCAAGATTATTTCACTCATATCGAGCCGATCGTTAATCAGAGGTGGGCGAAAACCGGAGGACCCGGTGAAAATACACCTGACCTTCCGTTGCAGAACTTGGCGTCTCACATATGACCCGAGCGAGGCTCGAACCACAGCGGTGAGAGACCTAATGATCAAGAATCAGCGCTCTTAACCACTAGGCCACGGAGGCCCGTCCCCAGCTAGCTAATAAATAGTGTTGCGTATATCCTAGACAAATACAGTTTTTCTTCTTTTTCTTCTCGTTCTTCTTCTTCTTTTTTTTTCTTCTTACTTCTTCTCTCTGCTTCTTTTTTCTTCCTCTTCTTCTTTTTTTCTACTTTTTCTCCCTTTTCATCTTCTTCTTCTTTTTCTTCTTATTTTTCTTCTTCTTCTCCTTCCTCTTGTTTTTATTCTTCTTTTTCGTCTACCTCTATTTTTTACGTTTGTAATGTGTTCGCAAGTGCGTATCTGCGTACAGGTAGCTACGCCCCTGAGTATCATGGACAAACTTTCCTATCTATCCCTCATACTGATTTCTTTGGCTGGCTTGTTTCTTCATTTGGTTGGGAGTTTAACAGCCCAGCAAGCACTATTTAGTTCACATCGAGCCAGTTAGTTTAACTTGAAGGCTTATAAAACCAGCACAATGCATACTCTTACGCCAGAATTTGACAACCACCCTTCTTGAGTCAGTGAAAGGAAGAGAAAGACCGTGTGTGTATTTTGAGTTATACGTCTCAGCAACCCGCTAAGGTTATACAGAGAGGGGGCCTCATTTAACGACTCGTCAGAAAGTTTGGAGAAGCCAAAAATCGAACCCAGGACCCCTGGTTTATGAGGTCAGTAAAACAGAATGATTGCTAAAGAGAATATTTCATGGCAGACCCATTTCAGATTCTTTTCCTTGCATCACTTAAATCTTAAAACATAGATTTTGAACATGCGGCCACTTCGACTGCTAACGTCCATTGTGACGTTTAGTGACGTCGCATTACGGGCAGCGTACACGACTTTCTATACAGATAGCGCATATCAGACACCCTTTGAGTTAAACACCTCAGATTTCTCGACTTCAATGTCAGCCCTTCGTAGAAAACCCGGGTAGGATAAAAGTTTCTATCCCAGGGTAAAATCTAGGATTTCCTCGTCTGATGTGCAAGAACTTGTAAAACGGGGCTAGTATTTCGTTGCTCGCAGAATTTGATCGCTTTCAGCTATCAGACTATGTGCATGCGCAACTTCTGTGCTAACACATTATTTTGCAGATTCTTGTGGTTGCACTGTAAGTGTTGTCTCATTGAAGTTGGTTTTGCTCAGTATAGCTCATTGTTGGCTATTTGAACGGTCCCTCTGTAGTTTTATATTGTTTACATATTTATGTACAAGTTAATCTTGGGCCCCATCCAACGCTGCTTGTGGAAATCAATGGGCTGCCTGATATTCCTCACAGAGCTGAAACCCGTCGCACAGGACTACTGGTTATCCACTTAGAAGGTCATAGTCTTCCCAGGCAAAGTGGTGCGAGTCCGACCGTTCCTTCATATACATGTGAACCCTATTAGTCTCCTTGGGCGGTAGATTTGAGATGTCGTTAAATCTCAATGACGGATAAAAAGACTTGCAAAATTAGAAACAATTCCAAAATGACCTTAATTGTGTTGACGGGGACGTTAAAGCTCAGTTCAAACAAACAACATGTTATTTTGTGACATTTTTGATGGATTATAGCGACTGTTTATTGTGCATCTATTGTAAAAAGTTGTCTCTATGTCATAAACACACCTTACAACCCAAAACACTTTTTGTTTTAGCAATGGCCAAGCGCATACCGTACATATTGTAATTTTTCAACTAAAGGGCAAATATGTATCGTTCCTCTTGGCTGTTTCTTGAAAAATGGTGCGTATAATGGGTAAAAACGTCCAGATTCGGTTTTTCATATCCGTGTTTGTTGTTCCATTTGTTCCGTGTTTAGTGTACTCAGACTCAACACATGATCCGTGGTAAGGTGTACCCGTGTTTCAAGGTAGTGAGCCAAGAAAAATCGGTACGATTCTTATTCTAAATGTTTTTATGAATTATTAAAAATAGTATACTTACTTCGATGCCTAGAGGCATGAAAAACCCAAGAATGCTCGTGTATATGTCATTTATTTCTGATTGATAGACCCTTAAAACTTGAAGTTTTGTTTTTCTACCTATTTTGGCCTAATTTATGGCTTTGATTTCCCTTCTCTGACCGTGTCATAACTTAAAATTTGGACAAAACAACAAAAACACAATCTGTTGTCATCGCAAAACCGACAGAAAAACGTAAATCGTGATATGTTCGACAAAATAGAGGAAACATTGAACTCGCACTTCTCCTGTCAAAAAAAAAGACGGTAGCGTTTGTTGTACTCAGTCGCGTCACGTTGTACCGCGGTAACCGGTGTGCAAGAGGATCCCACTTTCTATATAATGAGGGTGAAAAATGACTAAGTTCATAATGTGAAAATACTGACAAAAACTGATTCTACAATAATATCCAAACCATATACCCTAATATCATTAAGAAAGCACATGCAAAATTTCAAAACGATTGGTCAAATTTTTAAAAGAGTTGTGTTCACAAGACACCCAGAGTAAGATATTTACAGATGAATGGATGGATGGATAGTGGATAGATGGGTGGTTGGATGGATGAATAGACAGAAACTTGCATGCCTACGTCCTTGCTAAAGCAGGTGTGGCAATGAATGGAAAATAATAAGCAACTTATCTTCTTAGGAAACTGCTCTGAATTACAGTCATAAAAACAGATAAGGTCAGTACTTGGGCAGGTTGTGGTCGTTCATTAGAACCAGTTTACACGAATGCACAGGTTTTTATTGAGAAATTAGGACACTATCCTTTAGTTATCACTAACGTATCTGTTGTTATAACAGTGGCCCAAATATAGAAGCCTCGGTGGTGTAGTGGATACGCTACTCGCCTTGTAAACCAGGGATCACAAGATCTATTCCTGGCTTCTCCAGACTTTCGGATGAGTCTTTAAACCGAGGTCCCATCTCTGTATGACCTTAGCTATTGGGGGACGTAAAACTCAAACACTCACTCAGTGTCCCTAAGAGTCGATTTCTGATTAAGTCCTTACAAACGTTATGGCTGATTGCTATTTCACTGTAATAAACTATAACATCTGCACTTTTATACGATAACATCAACCCCTGATTCTAGATACCAAAGTTCTACAAGTAACACCTAGGTCTATGCTTAGCATATATTAACTATCATGAATGCCTAGAATTATATCCCAGAAATACAGTAAAACTTCGATGGCTCGAACACCGATGGCTCGTTTACCATGGCTGAGTCGAACCCATTTTTGAGTCCCTAGGGAATTCATCAACATTAGAAGTAGTGTGGGATAATGAAGGACATTTTCGACTTTTATCTTGCAAATGTATGCTGTGTGTGCTCATTAGAATCGCCTCGTCGATGCGATTCTAATGAGTACACACAGCATACATTTTTATTATGGAACACCGAAAAGATGTCCCAAAATGAACCCCGTTATGCCTCCTAGAAGTAACACTCAGTGGCTCGAACTACCCCTATCTCGAACAGATTTTTATTGTCCAGTTCGAGCCATTGAAGTTCGACTGTAATAAAGTTATCTGTCTTACTTGCTTCCAAAGGATAACCCTTTCTACAGCATATATGTCAAAATTCTTTTTGCCAGTCTGGCACTTACACTACTAGGCCATGTGTGTTTCCAGCCTTACACTACTAGGCCATGTGTGTTTCCAGCCTTACACTACTAGGCCATGTGTGTTTCCAGCCTTACACTACTAGGCCATGTGTGTTTCCAGCCTTACACTACTAGGCCATGTGTGTTTCCAGCCTTACACTACTAGGCCATGTGTGTTTCCAGCCTTACACTACTAGGCCATGTGTGTTTCCAGCCTTACACTACTAGGCCATGTGTGTTTCCAGCCTTACACTACTAGGCCATGTGTGTTTCCAGCCTTACACTACTAGGCCATGTGTGTTTCCAGCCTTACACTACTAGGCCATGTGTGTTTCCAGCCTTACACTACTAGGCCATGTGTGTTTCCAGCCTTACACTACTAGGCCATGTGTGTTTCCAGCCTTACACTACTAGGCCATGTGTGTTTCCAGCCTTACACTACTAGGCCATGTGTGTTTCCAGCCTTACACTACTAGGTCATGTGTGTTTCCAGCCTTACACTACTAGGCCATGTGTGTTTCCAGCCTTATCTGTTACTTGTGTACCTCATCAAACCAATGTCACGCGTTAAGTTCGCAACCATTTTATTGAAACCGTCCTGTCTAAGCGCTTATACAATTCCAAATGTTATGACGATACAGAAAATAATTTACATGCTTAAAATATTGATATGGGCCTCAATAACAACTGTTGCTTACTGCGAGGCAAGTTGTTAGCTTACAAAAGCCAAAGGCTCCCGTGGAGCTTATAGGACAGACAGTGGTCCATCGTGATCGAGAGATTGTAGAAGTATATTTTGTATAAGCCTGTACAAATATGACAGTAAATTAGGGCTTGTACAAATGTGAAAGCAATTATGTGCAAGAGCTCTGCTCGGGGGGGCCTCTTTTTGTGTGAAAGCTTATATTTTTTATGGGCCTCTTTGGCTTGTACATATGTGATAGCAATTTTATGCCAGATCTATGTCCGTGGGCCTCTTTTTTCTTTCTGTGAAAGTTTATACTTGTTATGGGCCGCCTTTTTTTCTTTTTGTGAAAGCTTATACTTGTTGTAACATTATAAATATAAAAGTCAACCTGTCTTGTTGGTAACTAATGGCTGTGAGTGTTTCAGTTTTATGTCTCACCAACAGCTAGGTCATACAAAGACGGGGCCTCGATTTAAAGACTCATCCGAAACGCTGGAGAAGCCCGGGATGACTAACTGCTGTACTTCTGTGTTAAACCCTAAGTCTTCAGTTTCTACGCCTATGGCAATGATAATGGTCATCTTCATTTATATTTTTCTAGGACCAGAGTGCTAAAGGCAGTTAGAAAGAGCTTTTGTTTGTTCCCCTTTAAATGTTTGATTTAAGTTCACAAGGCAACTTGAAATCTTTTCCTCTGCTGTCATACAAGCAATACAGTCCAAAATTGTCAACTGTCATACCATATTTATTTTTCAAGAACAAAGAGCTTCCACAACACTTGACAATTCCTTCAGCCATTATAGCAATCCTGTCACCTAGGAGGTCAGCCTCATCCATAAAATGTGTGGTCAATACCATAGTTCTGCCTTCACGATTCTTCTGAAGTACAGACCAGATATGACGGCGTGCCTCTGGGTCTAATCCGGACGACGGCTCATCTAGAATCACTATCTGAAATGATAATAACACTATATCATCAATGTATCTTAAGCATTTTGAACTGCACAAAATCTTTCTCACTACCTACAGCATGAGTCTAGTTTAAATCTAAGTGGTGTCAGGTTGAGTTATGTTTAGAAAAAGAGGATCTTACATGAATGTTCATGTATTATTGAATTTATTAAACTAATTGAGGAAAAGGATAAAATGCGAGGCTTTGCCGAGCATTTTATCCCTTTTCCTCAACGAGTTTAATAAATTCAATTACTGAATTTATTAAACTAGTTGGGGAAAAGGGATAAAATGCGAGGCTTTGCCGAGCATTTTATCCCTTTTCCTCAACGAGTTTAATAAATTCAATAATACATGAGCACGAATGCAAGATTCTATTTATCATACGACATTTAAAACGCATTTTATTCACGATTGTTTGCAAAAATACCAATATTCCGCCATTAGTTCATGCGACGTCGTTAAGGACGTCGTACATGTAACGTTATGGGACGTATCTACCTAATTTGCATGTTTAATCCACTAGTGGATTTTCGAAAATATTACATGGCGTTATTACACTCCCAGACGCGACGTCATATGATAAGTTAAATTAGGAAATGGGTGAACAGTTTGCAGAGAATTGTTTGGCCTATGATTTGGACCTGCTCTGTGTCTATGTCCCGTTTTGTGTTAGGGTTAGGGGTTAGGTTAAGGGATGTCATCTTGAGTTATATTTAGAAGTTAAATTAGCAAATGGCCGAACCGGTCGCAAAGAATGTTTTTGGCATCTAGTTTAGACCTGCTCTGTGTCAATGTCCCATTTTGGGGTTTCCGTCTAAAATGGAAATTGAAAATAGAAGTGAAGGCAATTATCAGAAACGATACAATTACCTCACAAATTCCAATGTAAGATACCGAAGGAAAGAAACACAAAACAACTTCATCATAATGAAAATGTCATAACAGGAAATCCAAAAGGACAGTTACTTTCCCCCAAAATTGTCAAACGGCTATCCAAAATACAAAAACTATTAGCAAATATACATGCATAGGAACCATAACAATAATTAACCACAACCAAAACATTGCTGTGGAGTTTTTACTTGGTGGCTTATATTTTTTAAATGGCCAAAGTCCTCGCCCTTGGTTCTGCCGTGGTTTAGAAAAATAATTTGTTCATTCTGCACTGAGGATTTCTCATCAATGCAACATCTCAGAGAACATAAAAATCAAATGAATACAGAAATAAAATGACGACGAGGCCAGAGCCGGAATAGAGTCTGAGGCTGGACCCTATTGTGCAATTAAAGAAGGAAGCAAAGTTATCACCCATAATTGGGTTAACTACCATGCATGCAGTCTGTCGTATAACATTTACGTTACCAAAGCATGTTATGCAATCAAATATTTTGGCGTCTGTTAGTTAAGTTATACTAGTTTACATCAGTTAAAAGTATGATTCAAAATATGCTGTGAGCTTAAGAAGTCATAAGCTCACAAGCAAGAGAATGTTAATAACCAATTTGCTAATGCTTATAGCCACCAATATGCTCAAAACAACTGTTTGTATAAGTTTGCCTGACGATACCAGAGTTCAAGGTAATTAAATACTGCACAAAATGAGCATTTTTGTCACTGATATGTCAAACTTGTGGCATCCACAGAAGCTGTATACACAGACGTATATGGGCTGCTATTGTCAAATCATGAATTTGTCAAGAATTTGTGGGCCATAAATAAGTGTAATAAACAAGTCAACAGAACTGACGTAGATGCTGTTTTCTGTATTTGCTTATTGTACCTGATAAAGAAGTTGACATCATTTCTGTCTACTTGTTTATCAGCATTGATAAAGGCCAATGAAGGCCAAACTGTTATTTCAAATAAATGTTTTAAGGCATTTTTAACTTGTTCTCTGGCATTTTTCCATCACATATCAATGGCAATTGTTAAGACCAAAGCCATACAGAACTCACAAGTTTCGTGTGTAATTCCTACAAAATAACAACAAATATACAAGTTAGCCAGCAAGGAATCAGAGAAACCTGTTCATATTTGAAATAAAAATCTTCAAGACATGACTGTAGATGATGTACCTTAGATCCCCATATCAAGGCGATTCCTACAGACAGCTTTCTCTTCATGCCGCCTGACAATGTCTTTGCCTTCTCCAGTTTCTTGGGAATAAGATCAACTGACTGTATCATCTCATCTACCACACCATTCACTTCACTGGATGGGCAACCTTTCAACTGAAAATAAAAACTCTTCTGCAACAAATGTGTTCTACAAAAGGATCATCTTTTGGAAGCAAGGAATACACCACAGAACCGGAAAATATGGAGTGTACATGTTGGAACCTGTATTTTAAGATTTTTATTTTTTTTTAGTGGTTGGTGTCTGATATTTGTCTTTATCACATGACGTCGATGATAAGCAGTGAATAACGTCGTGTAATAAAAATCGTATGACCACACGTGTAATAACACTTTGGCGGGATTAAGTAACGTCATGACGACGTCCATGTCAGCCATACATTTTCTGTGGAAAATTGTCAAATTTCAAGGCGATAAAATCCAAATTTAAGTGGTCATATGATAAACAGGATCTTACACTCGTGGTCATTTCATATGAAATTTATGAAACTCGCCGAAGGCTCGTTTCATAAATTTCATACGAAATGACCACTCGTGTACGATCCTCTATTTGACTCGACTTTTCGTAGTCTACCTGGTTGTTTTCTTTTGCTACGGCATACAGAGCAATGAACAAGCTACGATACCTCATCTTTGATTCATCAAAGTTATTAAATTTGATCTGTGTTTCAGTTTGTTCTAATCTGTGTGTGTGTGTGAATTCGGGTTTAACGTCGCTTTCAACAATTTTTCAGTCATATCACGACGGTGTCTGGTTGCGACAGGGAGCTCAATGCTCACGTTTATAGTGCTGCCTCACTGAAGTATCATGTCCCAGACACATTACATGATACCACACCCAGTCACATTATACTGACAATGGATCGACCAGTCCTAGCTCTACCCCGTAAATCTGAGTGCCAAGCGAGGAGCAGCTAGTACCATTTTTAACGACTTTGGTATGTCGCGGCCCGGGATCGAACCCGAGACCTCCCGTTCCCCGGAGCGGACACTCTACCAACTGAGCTATCGGGGTCGGTGTGTTCTAATCTGTATGTTATTCTGTGATGGACCATTGATTGAGTTAGTTACCTCTAGGTGGACCAACTATTCTGTGTGTTATAAATAATATTAGAAGCTAGAGTGAAGGTTGAGTCCATTAGAATTGATTACAACTCCCCAGTGGTTCTGTAATTTCCATTACCACTGCCTGTTACACCGCTATCACCTCTTGTGGGGAAGCGGGAGCTGGGTGCTATGCTGTTTGTGGTTCGTTCATTTCCGGTTTTGTTTTCCTCTTGGTTCAATTGGTAGGCTGCATTTTTTGATAGTGGCTTTTCCTAGGCATTTATAATTCTTTTATGATGACCAAATAGAAGTGGTGGCAATGATCAGGAATCGATACAATCAACCCATAGCTCCCATCAGAGACACCAAAGGGAAAGAAACACATACATGTAACAACAGACCCTAATGGAAACATCAATAGCGGAAAGCCAAAAAGACAGTTACTTTCCCACAAAATGGCCAATAGGCTATCCAAAATAAAATAATATAAGCGACACAAACACCCAAAGACAAACCATAACAAAAATAAACTGCAACAGAAGAACCACCTTGGAACGGTGAGCAGAAACGAATTCCACTGGGGGGGGGGGGGGGGCTTAAATCGATTTTAAGTGGCCACAATCCTCGCCCTTACTTCCATCACGATTTAGTCAAATAATTTGTTCAGTCCGCATGAAGGCCTCCTAACTCATCAGTGCAGCATCTCCGTTAACACAAATAATCAAACAACCACAGAAAGGAGAGGCCCTTGTCGGAAGGAACATGCATGTCAAATATGAAGGCTCTAACTCAAATGGTTCAAAAGATATGATAAGGTAGGTCAAATGTCAAGGTCATAGGTCAAAGTGTTGTATGGGTGGGAAGCCCTCGTCACAAGGAACATACATGCAAACTATGAAGGCTCTATCTCAAATGATTAAAAGGTTATGATAAAGTAGTTCACAGGTTAAGGTCACAATATTTTTGTATGAGTGGGAAGCCCACGTCACAAGGAATCTATATCCTAAATATGAAGGCTCTATCTCAAATGGTACAAAAGTTATGATAAAGTAGGCCAAAGGTCAAGAACACAGGTCAAACATTTTTTATGAGTGGGAATCCCATGTCACAAGGAACTTACATGCCAAATATGAAGGATTGATGTCAAATGGTTCAAAAGTTATGACCAAGTAGATCAAAAATCAAGGTCATAAGTCAAAATTATTTAGGGTGGGAAGCCCTTGTCACAAGGAATATACATGCCAAATATGAAGGCTCTATCTTAAATGGTTCAAAAGTTATGGTAAAGTAGGTCAAAGGTAAAGGTCACATATCAAAATATTTGTATGGGTGGGAGGCCCTTGTCGGAAGGAACATGAATGTCAAATATGAAGGCTCTAACTCAAATGGTTCAAAAGATATGATAAAGTTGGTCAAATGGCAAGGTCATAGGTCAAAATGTTTGTATGGGTGGGAAGCCCTCGTCACAAGGAACATACATGCAAACTATGAAGGCTCTATCTCAAATGATTAAAAGGTTATGATAAAGAAGTGCACAGGTTAAGGTAACAATATTTTTGTATGAGTGGGAAGCCCATGTCACAAGGAACCTATATCCCAAATATGAAGGCTCTTATCTCAAATGGTAAAAAAGTTATGACAAAGTAGGCCAAAGGTCAAGGACACAGGTCAAACATTTTTTTTTATTAGTGCTCTATCTCAAATGGTTCAAAAGTTTTGGCAAAGTATGTCAAAGGCAAGCTCACAGATCAAATTTGTGTGAGTGGGAAGCCCTTGTCACAAAGAACATGCCAAATATGAAGGATTTATTTCAAATGGTTCAAAAGTAATGACAAAGGTCAAGGCCATAGGACAGCATTTTTGTATGGGTGGGGAGTCCTTGTCACAAGGAACATACATACCGAATATGAAGGCTCTATCTCAAATGGTATAAAAATTATGATTAAGTAGGTCACATGTCAAGGTCAAGGTCACAGATCATTTTTGAATGAAAAGAAAGCCCTTGTCACAAGGATCATACATGCCAAATATGACGGCTCCATCTCAAACGCTTCGAAAGTTATGACAAAGTAGGTTGAAGGTTAAGGTCATAGGTCAAAATTTTTATATGGTTGGGAAGACCTTGTCACAAGGAACATACATGCCAATATGAAGGCTCCATCTTAAATGGTTTAAAACAAGAATTCCACCGAAGGCTATTTCACGCCTGTGGGGGTGCAAGGTCAACGAACCATGACATCTAGGGCAACATAGATGCTTGCATAAAAGGCTTCTACTAAGTATCATTAATGAAGTTCAAATAATTCTTCAGAAATGAACTAAACCATTAGGGTGAACGCTTGGGTGGTGGCAATATTTTACAGTGAACCATGAAATGTAGGTCAAGGTCAAATATGGATGCTTGCATTTAAGTTGACATCCCGAGATATAAGTTTGTACCAAGTATCATAAATGAAGCTCTTATGGTTCTTGAGAAATTAACTTGACCAGTAGGGTGAACGCTAGGGTGGTTGCAATATTTTACGAAGTCTGTGAACCATGAAATTTAGGTCAAGGTCAAATATGGATGCTTGCATTGAAGTTGCCATCCACAGATTCAAGTTTGTACCAAATATCATTAAAGAAGCTTTTATAGTTCTTGAGAAATAAACTTGACCTTAGGGTGAACGCTAGGGTGGTCGCAATATTTTACAAAGTCACTGAACCATGAAATGTAGGTCAAGGTCAAATATGGATGTTTGCATGTAAGTTGTCATCCCCAAACACAAGTTTGTACCAAGTATCATTAATGAAGCTCATATAGTTCTTGAGAAATAAACTAGACCATTAGGGTGAACGCTAGGGTAGTCGCAAATGTTGACGCCTTGACGAACAGACGGACGAACGAACGGCAAACGAACGGACAAACGAACGGACGTTAAACCGGGCGCCTATATCGCGCCATGCTAATAGCAGGCGCGACAATTAATGATAAAGTAGGTCACAGATCAATGTCAAGGTAACAGGTCAATTGTTTTGTATGGGTGGAAAGCCCGTGTCACCAGGAATATACATGCAAAATATGAAGGTTCTATCTCAAATGGTGAAAAAGTTATGATAAAGTAGGTCACATGTCAAGGTCAAGGTAACAGGTCATTTTTTGTATGGGTGGGAAGTCTTTGTCACAAGAAACTTACATCCCAAATATGAAGGCTCTATCTCAAAAGGTTAAAAAGTTCAGTAAAACAAAGATCAGGAATCGATACAATTAACTTACTCAACCCATCAAAGACACCAAAGGGAAAGAAACACAAACATGAAGCGACCAGACCATAATTGAAACCTAAACAAAGGAAGACTGCGGCCTCCAGAGTGTTCAGAAAGATTTTTCTATGATTTGACCTACTGACCTACTTTTTGACCAGACATGACCAATATTATATCTTGACCGAGATATTGTCAAGAATATCATTCTGAGCGAGTTTGATGATGATCAGACCAAAACTGTGGATTCTAGTGTGTTCACAAGGTTTTCTTAAGAAATGAACTTTATTTTTCTGCAGTTCATGGAAGTATGAACGCAGTGGGTCGAATGCAAAGTAAATGAACCCCGAAGGGGTTCATGTAAATTTTGCTCGCGACCCACTGTCGTTCATACTTTTATGAAAAGCAGAAAAATCAAGTTTATTTTTTATATTTACATTATTTGCCCCTCATCAATGGGCGAAAAACTGCTTGTAGGGCAAACTTTTAAAGCTGAAAAACATTTACCCGCTGCTTTTCTACAAAGAGCGGAGCAGCGTTGACGTCATCAACGCCCGTAGAGAACAATGGTTTAGAATGACGTCACTTAACGTCACTGAAAATCATGTGATTCGATGCGTTCATGGGCGTATGAACGCAATTGTTTTGTATAGGTTTACATTAGACTTTACACCGGAAATGTAAATATAATGATGTGACCTACCGACCTTTTTATTGAACCGACGTGACCCACATTCGAACTTGACTAAGGTATTCCCAAGATGATCATTCTAAGCTAGTTTGATGATAACCATACTAAAACTGTTGCCTCTAGTGTGTTCACAAGGTTTTCTATGACTTTAACAACTGACCTACTTTTTGAGGCGACATGACCCATATTCAAACTTGACCGAGATATGGCAAGATGATCATTTTGAGCAAGTTCGATGCTGATCGGACTAAAACTGTGGCCTCTAGTGTGTTCACAAGGTTTTTCTATGATTTGACCTACATGTTGACCCGACATAAACCTTATTCGAACTTGACCGAGATATTGTCATGTTGATCATTCTGACCAAGTTTGATGATGATTGGCCCAAATCTGTGACCTCTAGTGTGTTCACAACAAAAGTTTACACACGGACGACAACGACGACACAGGACATCTCACAGTCACAAAAGCTCACCATGACCTTCGGTCAGGTGAGCTAATAACACACTTTTTCTCATACACTATTGTCCCATTATTAAGAATCAATACATAAACGCTCTTGCCTGCACTGTATTATTTCACCCACTCTTAATCATCTTAGAGACATAGTTACCGCAGTGCACCAGTGCTGTAAACATTAGATGTAGTCATGTACCAAGAGTTACGGATAGGAAATAGAAAGGAAAGCCATGTGCTTCTCCCCAAGTTACCTACCTTGGCAAAGAATTTAAGATGTTCCTCTACTGTGAGTGTATCAAACAGAATGTCATGTTGTGGACACAGACCTAGACTACTTCTCACACTGGCTATATCCTCTCTAATATCAAAGCCATTCACATAGGCTGTACCACTGCTAGGTGTCAGAAAACCTAGATAATGAGAGGTACAATATATGTAGCAACAGTCCTGTTTTAAGATCACCTCTGGGACTGTTCAAAAGTTGTCTTCAAGGACACAAGGCTGGTGATGAAAACATAAAGAAAGAATAACTCTATTCTATCATATGACGTCGCTTCTGAGAGTGTAATAACGTCATGTAATAAATTCGATAATCCACTAGTGGATTAAATATGCAAATTAGCTAGATACGTCCCTTAACGTTACATATACGACGTCCTTTACGACGTCGTGTTTACTAATGGCAGAATACTGACATTTTTGTTAAACAATCGTGTATTAAATGCGTTTTAAATATCATATGATAAATATAATCTTGCATTCGTTCTCATGTAGAATTGAATTTATTAAACTCGTTGAAGAAAAGGGATAAAATGCTCGATAAAGCCTCGCATTTTATCCTTATTATTGAATTTATTAAACTCGTTGAAGAAAAGGGATAAAATGCTCGGCAAAGCCTCGCATTTTATCCTTTTTCCTCAACTCGTTTAATAAATTCAATAATACATGAACACTCATGTAAGATCCTCTATATTTTAAATATGCTTTTGAAAGCAGAATTATTCTAAATTTTAGCTGGTTTTAATAGCGGAATTTTCTGTATAAGTGGTCTAGACCACAGCTATAAAATATAAGGAGAGTAAGACAAAGATACAAAATATAAACTACAGGCTCAAAAATGACCTAAAATAGTGTTGACTGGGCCGTTAAACTCCCAAACAAACAAATATAAACCAACAATAAAAATCTAAAATGAGATCCTTTAAGAGCAATGAAAACATTCAGAAGTCTTATTGTGACAATGTGATGGTGTAGCTGTTATTGTTTCATGCCTTAAACTCTTTGCATGCAGGGTAATTTTGCAAGCCATTTTGTCATTGTGGATTTTTTATTCAATCTATTTTTTTAACAAGAGGGCCATGATGGCCCTGGATCGCTCACCTGATCCATAGTGTAACAAGTGGGCCCCAGAGAGGGCCATTATTGGCCCCAGGGCTTTAATGTACATAATGTTGAGGGAGGTCTTAAAGGTGAAGCTTCATACCAAACATCAACAAAGGCTAAAATTTGAACAATCTTGTCAAAGGTCCACTAGATGAAGCTACACATCAAATATCAAAGACCTGGGCCTAGCGGTTTCAGAGAAGAAGATTTTTAAAGATTTTGCCTATATAAGCCTATGTAAAATCAAAGGGCCCCGGGACAGGGGCATTTTTTGCCCCAGCACTATAGTTTGAACAATCTTGGTAGGGGTCCACTAGATGAAGCTTCATACCAAATATCAAAGTTCTGGGCCTTGTGGTTTCAGAGAAGAAGATTTTTAAAGATTTTCCCTATATAAGCCTATGTAAAACCAAAGGGCCCCGTGGCAGGGGGGGATTTTTTGTCCCAGCACTATAATTTGAACAATCTTGGTAGGGGTCCACTAGACGAAGCTTCATACCAAATATCAAAGTCCTGGGCCTTGTGGTTTCAGAGAAGAAGATTTTTAAAGATTTTCCCTATATAAGCCTATGTAAAACCAAAGGGCCCCGGGGCAGGGGCATTTTTGGCCCCAGCACTAAAATTGGAACAATCTTGGTAGGGGTCCACTAGATGAAGCTTCATACCAAATATCAAAGTCCTGGGCCTTGTGGTTTTAGAGAAGAAAATTTTTAAAGATTTTCCCTATATAAGCCTATGTAAAACCAAAGGGCCCCGTGGCGGGGGCATTTTTGGCCCCAGCACTATAATTTGAACAATCTTGGTAGGGGTCCACTAGATGAAGCTTCATACCAAATATATAAGACCTGGGCCTTGTGGTTTCAGAGAAGAAGATTTTTAAAAATTTTCCCTATATAAGCCAATGTAAAAGCAAAGGGCCCCGTGGCGGGGGCATTTTTGTCCCAGCACTAAAATTTGAACAATCTTGGTAGGGGTCCACTAGATGAAGCTTCATACCAAATATCAAAGTCCTGGGCCTTGTGGTTTCAGAAAAGAAAATTTTTAAAGATTTTCCCTATATAAGCCCATGTAAAACCAAAGGGCCCCCGTGCGGGGGCATTTTTGGCCCCAGCACTATAATTTGAACAATCTTGGTAGGGGTCCACTAGATGAAGCTTCATACCAAATAACAAAGACCTGGGCCTTGTGGTTTCAGAGAAGAAGATTTTTTAAGTTTTTGGTGAAAAAAATCTGTTTTTGGCTCCTGTGACCTAGATGTGCAACGGACCGGAACCATTTGACCCATATTCAAACTTGACCGAGATATTGTCATGATGATCATTCTGAGCAAGTTTGATTAAGATTGGACCAAAATTGTGGCCCCTAGGGTGTTCACAAGGTTTTTATATGATTTGACCCGCTGACCTACTTTTTAACCCGATATGACCCATATTCGAACTGGACTGAAATATTGTCACAATGGTCATTCTGAGCAAGTTTCATGATAATTGGACCAAAACAGTGGCCTTCAGAGTGTTCACAAGGTTTTTCTATGATTTGACCTACTGACCTACTTTTTGACCGGACATGACCCATATTCGAACTTGACCAAGATATTGTCATGATGATCATTCTGAGCAAGTTTGATTATGATTGGACCAAAATTGTGGCCTCTAGGGTGTTCACAAGGTTTTTCTATGATTTGACCCGCTGACCTACTTTTTAAGCCGACATGATCCATATTCAAACTTCACTAAAATATTGTCACAATGATCATTCTGAGCAAGTTTGATGATGATTGGACCAAAATTGTGGCCTCTCGAGTGTTCACAAGGTTTTTC
Organism: Lucinisca nassula; assembly: GCA_963580285.1. Taxonomy (NCBI): domain Eukaryota; kingdom Metazoa; phylum Mollusca; class Bivalvia; order Lucinida; family Lucinidae; genus Lucinisca; species Lucinisca nassula. Next base: position 544,771 of record OY757021.1, read on the forward strand.
TATGATTTGACCTACTGACCTACTTTTTTACCCGACATGACCCAAATTCGAACTTGACCGAGATATTGTCATGATGATCATTCTGAGCAAGTTTGATGATAATTGGACCAAAACTGTGGCCTCTAGTGTGTTCACAAGAAAAAGTTTACGCACGACGGACGACGGACGACGGACGACGCACGACGACGCCGGACATCTTACTGTCACAAAAGCTCACCATGACCTTCGGTCAGGTGAGCTAAAAAACCTTTTCAGGAATTCAATCATAGTGTCAAATAATTTCGATCCAAGATAGCCCTTATATTTTGTCTGGCCTGATCTGGCTCCAAAATTTTGGGAATGTTATCAGCAGCCAACAAAAATTGCCAGTGATGAGTAGATAACCTGATAACCTGTTAAAGAAAGTCCAAAAATACTTCATGATTTATGGCATGTGTACAGTGTATACTTTGTGATGCATAGCATTTAGAACCATGTATGGTAGGGTTTTGAAATTTCATATATGGATTCTTCATGGAAAAATAGCTTAAAAATATTTTGTGAACTGTCAGGATTGTGTCCCTTCCCGAGTTATGGTCCTTTGAAAAAAGTTTGGATGAAATCTTTACAGCAAATATCTCAAAAACTAGACCCTTGAAAGTTGATGAATGGGTTGGTAGTGATGAGTATCCAACCTGAGTAACTTTTGAATAAGTTCTGAACAGAATAGGATATATGAACTTGTTCTTCAGTTATTGCCCTTTGAAAATTTTGGCATTTAGGGGCAATCATAATGTTGGTGGCATAGTGTTATACAAACACCATTTTAGTGCTTTTTTCAGTTTTACTACCCTTTCAAGATTATTTCAAGTATTCTGAATTATTAATCAGAGGTTTGCGAAAACCGTAGTACCCTCATTTACGTTGTACATATTGTATCAAATCTTTTTATATCGAAGAGAGATTTTACGAAATTATGTGTGTGTGTGGGGGGGGGGGTATGGTGTTTCAGCTTTACGTCCCACCAACAGCTAAGGTCATACGGAAACAGGACATTGGATTAAAGACTCGTCCAACAGTAGGGAGAAGCCCGGGATCGAACCCACGACCACTGGTTTATGAGTCGAGCAACATAACCACAACAACCCAGTGGCTATTAACGCAATTGGGTACTCAAACCATTGCAAGCATATACTTTTCTGAATTTATATACTAGGTCACCTTAAAATTCAGGTTTCGATAGGCCTTGTTGCAGAAGAGATTTAAGTCCAACATTGGTTTTTGAAACCAAATTTAAATGACCTCTAGTAAAGTAAGAAAAGACTTTGCGATATTATGATGATACCAATAACCATGAGAAAGAAGTTTAGCAGTGAATAATTTATTATCCCCACGCTTTTAAAATAAGCGTTCCGGAATATTGTGAATGCCTCCATCCGTCTATGCGTCTGACCGTCCGTCTGTCACGCTATCTCCTCCTTAACCACTGGTCGGAATGTAACCAAATTCGGTACACAGCTTCCTTACATAATTAGGGCGTGCAACGTCACATTTATTTTTGGTCCCGCCTCCAGGGGCCTTGGGGAGGGATCAAAAGGTCAAATATCAATTAAATTCAATTTCAAAGTCAATTTTATAGATTTTGAAACCAAACTTTGCATAAGTAATGAGTAATGATATATGTGACACATATTGAACGGGATTTTGGCTGCGACGCCTGGGTCATGCTCAAGGGGTCGGACTTGGGGGGGGGGGTGTCAGGGTGTCAACATTCAAATTTTACCGAATATAGTCATATGGAATATCAAATTGAAGACGGTGATTAGTAGAATACAATATAAGTACAATTTTGACCCTGGGGTTAGATTGGGGCCCTGGGGGATGGGTCAAAGGGTCAAAATTTAAGTTTTTTGGAACATAGTCATGTGGCATATTAAATTGAAGGGCATGATTAGTAGAATATAATATAGGTAATATTTTGACCCTGGTGTCAAATTAGGGCCAGGTTGAGGGGTTTTCGGTACTTGCCCCCTCTGTAGAAAGTGTGGATAAAAATTTTGTCATCGCTATAGCGCATATATTTGTCCACCTATTTCAATATAACTTCACAAAAATGTTCCTTATGAAAATATCTCGAGCAAGTTTGACTTTCAAGGTCATGGCCTTTAGGTCAAGGTCACTGTGGCTATTTTTTGAAAAACGTAATCGCTGAAGCGCCTACATTTCTTGGCCAATTTCAATATAATTTCATACAAATGTTCCTTTTGACAATATCTCGAGTGTGTTTGACTTTCAAGGTCAAGGTCACTGTGGCTATTTTTAGAAAAATTTTGTAATCGCTCTAGCGTCTTCATTTCTTGACCAATTTCAATATAATTTCACACAAATGTTCCTTTTGACAATATCTCCAGTGTTTTGACTTCAAGGTCAAGGTCACTGTGGCTATTTTTAGAAAAACCTTTTAATCCCGCTAGCGCCTATATTTCGTGACAAATTTCAATATAATTTCACATAAATGTTCCTTTTGACAATATCTCGAGTGGGTTTGACTTTCAAGGTCAAGGTCACTGTGGCTATTTTTAGAAAAATTTTGTAATCGCTCTAGTGTCTTCATTTCTTGACCAATTTCAATATAATTCCACACAAATGTTCCTTTTGACAATATCTCCAGTGTGTTTTGACTTTCAAGGTCAAGGTCACTGTGGCTATTTTTAGAAAAACCTTGTTATCGCTCTAGCGCCTATATTTCGCGACCAATTTCAATATAATTTCACACAAATGTTCCTTTTGACAATATCTCGAGTGTGTTTAACTTTCAAGGTCAAGGTCACTGTGGCTATTTTTAGAAAAGCTTTGTCATCGCTCTAGCGCCTACATTTCTTGTCTGATTTCAATATAACTTCACACAAATGTTCCTTTTGACAATATCTCGAGTGTGTTTGACTTCAAGGTCAATGTCACTGTGGCTATTTTTAGAAAAGCTTTGTCACCGCTCTAGCGCCTACTTTTCTTGTCCAATTTCAATATAACTTCACACAAATGTTCCTTATGACATTATCTTGAGCGAGTTTGACTTTCAAGGTCAAGGTCACTGTGCCTATTTTTAGAAAAAACTGTCATCGCTCTAGCGCCTATATTTCTTGTCCGACTTAAATATAATTTCACACGAATGTTCCGTTTGACAATATCTTGAGTGTGTTTTACTTTCAAGGTCAAGGTCACTGTGGCTATTTTTAGAAAAGCTTTGTCATCGCTCAAGCGCCTTCATTTCTTGACAAATTTCAATATAATTTCACACAAATGTTCCTTTTGACAATATCTCGAGTGTGTTTTGACTTCAAGGTCAAGGTCACTGTGGCTATTTTGAGAAAAAAACCTTGTAATCGCTCTAGCGCCTAAGTTTCTTGACCAATTTCAATATAATTGCACACAAATGTTCCTTTTGACAATATCTCGAGTGTGTTTAGACTTTCAAGGTCAAGGTCACTGTGGCTATTTTTAGAAAAGCTTTGTCATCGCTCTAGCGCCTAAACTTCTTGTCCGATTTCAATATAACTTCACACAAATGTTCCTTTTGACAATATCTTGAGTGTGTTTGACTTTCAAGGTCAAGGTCACTGTGGCTATTTTTAGAAAAGCTTTGTCATCGCTCTAGCGCCTTCATTTCTGGGCCAATTTCAATATAATTGCACACAAATGTTCCTTTTGACAATATCTCGAGTGTGTTTAGACTTTCAAGGTCAAGGTCACTGTGGCTATTTTTAGAAAAGCTTTGTCATCGCTCTAGCGCCTACACTTCTTATCCGATTTCAATATAACTTCACACAAATGTTCCTTTTGACAATATCTTAAGTGTGTTTAGACTTTAAAGGTCAAGGTCACTGTGGCTATTTTTAGAAAAGCTTTGTCATCGCTCTAGCGCCTACACTTCTTGTCCGATTTCAATATAACTTCACACAAATGTTCCTTATGACAATATCTTGAGCGAGTTTGACATTTATTAGTGGATTTTTATTATCCCCACGCTTTAAAAGAAAGCGTTGGCAGATATTGTGAACGCCTCTGTCTGTCTGTCCATCTGTCAAGTTATCTCCTCCTTAACCACTGGCCGGAATGCAACCATATTTGCTACATGACTTCCTTACATGATGAGGGCGTGCAAGAGGGACGTTATAGTTGGCTCTGCCCAAAGGAGCCATCTCAAGGGGTCAAAAGGTCACGTCTGCTATGTGGCAAAAGCGTGGGGATTTGCGATGGCTTGCCATTGACTGCTCGCTCTAGTTACAAATGCTGAAGTGAGTGAGTGTTTGAGTGTTAGGTCCCAACAACAGCTAAGGTCATAAGGAGACGGGACCTCGGTATAAAGACTCATCCGAAAATCTGGAAAAGCCCGGGATCGATCCTGCGATCCCTGGTTTATAAGGCGAGTAGTGTAACCACTAAACCACGAAGACTTCTCAAATGCTGAAGTCAGTGACATAACTAGATATGCTGGCAAACAGAATCAACTGTAATAGATAAACACAAAAGGATAATGCACGAGGAACATACCCATCAAAGCAAGGAAAATTTACAATATCAACAACAAAATTATCGTGTTTATCATAAATTAAAATAGATAAATGTAAATAAAAAAAACGCGGCTTCACTATCAGATGAATTGGCTTTATGTATTCGGTTTAAATTTAATTTTGTTTGCATCAATAACATGTATAAAGCATAGACAAAAACATTCTATCCAGGATCTAACATTAAGCCAAAGGATTGTGCAGAGGATCTCCTGGAGGCTTTATTTATTTTATGTCCTGAAGGGTAAATTTGACAGCTCAAACATCGAAGTCAGTATTGCCGTCAATATTAAATAAATCATCCAAATATCTAGAGGTCGCGCTGAAAGCTTAAATAACTCAGATTGCCTTTCTACAGAAAGGGGCATCATGAAGTCTCTTTCATAACCGTACAAGAAAAAAGAACAAATCAGCCATAAGAGTTGTGCAATTCGTATTTATCAAAATTGACATTTTTTTAAAGTTATGTCAAATCTCATAATAATAAAGAAATTTCCGTACTAACAAGAATGATTACGTCCAAAGTCAAAGATGCAAGAGCTCATTCTAGATAACTGAAAAGAGAAATGACCAGGAACCAATACAACCAGATCCCAAATCCTCCCCATAATATCACTACCGCAACCTAAAAGGAACGACACACACAACGGACGAAAATCAGATTCATCAACACGACAGACATTAAACAGGAAGGACAAACGTTACTAAATATGAACGACGAAAAATGGGGAAGAATCAGAATCACCTACATAACAACATACACAACATCACGAGAACAAGTCCATGATATGAAGACCCCCCCCCTAAACCCCACTTTATAAAGAGAAAACTGGGGTTTATGGGGGTATTCGTTATTTTTCTTATTTCTACTCCAAGACATAGGTTGTTGGAACTCGTCAGAACCGCCTCAATGAGGCGGTTCTAACGAGCACCAACATCCTATGTTTTGAACATTTATAAGAAAAATATGATGGATTTTCATTAGAAAAGTAGCCATTTTGGAGATGTGAAAAATGCACTATGTCGTACGGGCGAGTTATCGTAATGAGTACACAACTAGGAAAAGAACCAAAACCACCAATATAAAACAGGGATTGAAAAGGAAACGGGAGAAGCACAAAATAAGCTTTTAGCTTCCGTTCTTATCCTTTATTTGTCATGACATTGTTTGTAATGCTTATGCGTTTAAGATAAAGAAAAATATGTTTAAACTAAAAGGAAATGGCAGCGATTCCTAATTTTGTTCTGATGTTCATTCAAAGTAGAAGTGGAGGCAATAATCAGGAATCGATACAATTAACCAACAGCTCCCATCAAGGACACCAAAGGGAAAGAAACACAAACATGAAACAACAGACCCTTATGGAAACATCAATAGCAGAAAGCCAAAAGGACAGTTACTTTCCCACAAAATGGCCAATAGGCTATCCAAAATAAAATAATATAAGCAACACAAACACCCAAAGACAAACCATAACAAAAAATAAACCGCGACAGAAGAACCGCCTCGGAACGGTCAGCGGAAACAAATTCCACTGGGGTGCTTTTGCATGACATCTACTACTAACCTGTCAACATATTCATTGTTGTTGTTTTTCCAGCCCCGTTATGTCCAAGTAAAGCCGTGATCTGACCATCATACATGTCCAGCGTCATACCACAAACAGCTAATTTCTTACCAGCTGGGGTCTTGAACTCCTGAGGAAAGTTATAAAGCTTTATAAATGCCTGTCTGCTCTGAGCCAAATGACAAATTCTTTCTTTCAAGAGAAAACACGTATGTTGATATAAGAGAGAAAATGTTGGGCATGTTCGCATGTTTCCCCGCAATTCGGGATAGCCCCAAAATTACATTTTTACATGTAGAAGAAATGACAGAATGTTTGATACAGTCGAACTTCGATAACTCGAACACCTTTAGACCCGTGAAAAATTGTTCAATCATAGTGACAGGCAATGATCAATTTAGGAAATCGTTACGATTTTCTTTAATATAAAGGTTTGTGCCGTGTTCTCATTAAAATCGCCTCTTTGAGGCGATTAGAATGAGCGAACACAACATAAAATCCATATCCTATCCTTAATATATGGATATGTAGGGCTTTGGGGCCCCCGTCAATCGGGGCTTGAAGAAACTGATTGGACTGCATGGTGCTTAGCCCCGGCTAAGAGTTTTGAGTCGTGCCTTCAAATGCACATAAGCCTTTTGGTTTCATGGGGCAACAGGGCTTGAGATGTCATTTCATCTCAATGTCTGGTAAAATCCCATAAAATTGTAAGATGGAAGCAACATCTCCAAAATGATGTTAACAGTGTTGACGGGAACGTTAAACCTCAATTCATACAAAAACAATTCTCGAGATTTGGGAATATATTCTCAAGGGACACCACAACTACAGTCGAACTTCAATGGCTCGAACACCTTTGGGACCTCAAAAATCTGTTCGAGACTGGGGTAGTTCGAGCCACTGAGGTGACTGCCAGGAGACATAACGAGACACTTTTAGACATCTTTTCGGTGTTCTATAATGAAAATGTATGTTGTGTGTACTCATTAGAATCGCCTCATCGAGGCGATTCTAATGAGTACACACAGCATACACTTGCAAGATAAAAGACCACAGTCTCCTTAATTGTCCCCCACTATTTCTTCTGTAGAGGATTTCGGTAGGGGCTAAAGAACGGGTTAGACCCATCAATGGTAAACGAGCCATCGGTGTTCGAGCCATCGAAGTTCTACTGTAGTTCGAATTAGCCATTGTAAATGAATTATCCCTGTTCATGTTATCAACGTTTCACTTTATATGTATTTAACATATGACGTCGTGTCTGAGCGTGTAATAACGCCATGTAATATTTTCAATAATCCACTAGTGGATTAAATATGCAAATTAGCTAGATACGTCCTGTAAGGTTACATGTACGACGTCCGTAACGACGTCACGTTTAAAAACGGCTGAATATTGACATTTTTTTGCGAACAATCGTAAATAAAATGCGTTTTAAATGTCATATGATAAATAGAATCATGCATTCGTGCTCATGTGTTATTGAATTTATTAAACTCGTTAAGGAAAAGGGATAAAATGCTCGGCAAAGCCTCGCATTTTATCCCTTTGCCTCAACTCGTTTAATAAATTCGATAATACATGAACACTCATGTAAGATCCTCTATGTCTGCTTGTTCAAAATTAATTTGTTCAAAGATTTCCTCCATTATTTTCTCCATCATGATTAAATGTTTAAAAAGGAGGTTTGTTCACCCGAAAATTTGTAGCTTCAGTCATAAACAGTAAATCGCCATCCTCTTCCGCTGATCCAAGAAGGGCAGTTGTCAGTTTCTGGCGAAAGAATGTGCACTGTACTGGTAAACCGCTTACATATAAGCCTGTCCAGGAAAAGTGTGGATAGGTAAACTGACCGGCTCAAAAATAACCTAACCAGTGTTGACTGGGCCGTTATTCTCCAATACAAACAAGAGGGTCCAGAGGGCCCTGATTCGCTCACCTGAGTGTCGTTCTATCAAGTACATTCTATTTGTAGCTCTGTCAGCCATCTTGTTCATCAGAGTGGAAAGATTTTAGCTAATTTGGCAGGGATTCTCCTAGGCAACATTCTTGAGAAGTCTGAATCGAATTGGCCTAAGGGTTAAGGAGGAGTTCGCATTTGAAGCAAATTTACAATGTTTTTCTATTTTTAGCTCTGGTGGCAATTTTGCTCATCGGAGTAGAAAGGTGGGTCACCTAAGCTACATTCCTATGAAGTTTGAATGAAATTCGCCCAAGGGTACAGGAGGAGTTGTCGTTAAAAATTGTTTTCTATTTTTAGCTCTGGCGGCCATCTTGTTCGTCAGAGCGTAACAACTTTATCTATTGTGGTAGGGAGTCACCTCGGCAACATTCCTGTAAAGTTTGAATCAAAATGGCCCACGGGTTTGAGAGGCATTGGTGATTGAACTTTACGATGTTTTTCTATTTTTAGTTCTGGCGGATATTTTGCTCATTGGAGCGGAGCCGTTTTAGCCATTTTGGTAAAGGGTCACCTAAGGATCATTTCTGTGAAGTTTGAATGAAACTGGCCCAAGGCTTCAGGACGAGTTGGCGTTATAAGATTTTTTTTCTATTTTTAGCTCTTGCAGTCATCTTGTTCATTGGAGTGGAACGATGTTAGCTATTTTGGTAGGGAGCCACCCAGGCAAAATTCCTGTGAAGTTTGAATCAAAATGGCCTAAGGGTTTAGGAGAGGTTCTTATTTAATCAAATTGTTGACGGCCCACGACGCACGACGGACGACGGACATTCACTGATCCCAATACCTCACCATGAGCATGTCTTGCTCAGGTGAGCTAACAAACAAACTAAAACCATGGCTGAGTCGCTTAACCATTCTTCCCATAGCATCAGATAACAATACCAAATGAGCCCCGCCAAGAGAATTCGTGTCTTTGAGCATTCCGTCATGACAAAATTTTAACTGCGCATGCCCAGCCATTTAGAGGGGCCAGGGATATGGCTTTCTGTCTGATGGTTCCTCTTGATTCACTGCTTGTATGAGCGAGCAGAGAAGGTTCTGGCCAGACTTCGTGGATGCGCAGGCTCGCCTGAACCTTCGCTGCTGGCATAAGCGATAAGTACCAAAATCCCTTGACGGGGCCCATATAACAATTATTCAGAGATAATTTTGGGAGATTTGTCTTATGATATCCTGCAAAAGCATGTTGTGTTTAGTCCACAGACTTGCTGCATCAATGAACAACATATCTTTATTTTACGGTAGGTTGAAAATATTTCGCTTAAATACCCACAGTGTGCCTCCTGACTTGGATCTATGATTCACCAATAGTGGCTTTTAGTGCCCCAACACATTTATCATATGACGTCTTGTCTGAGAATGTGATAACGCCATGTAGTAAATTCGGTAATCAACTAGTAGATTAAATATGCAAATTAGCCTTACACATACGATGTCCTTAATGATGTTCTGTCTACTAATGCCGGAAAACTGACATTTTTGTGAAAAAAACCACCAAAAAATACGTTTCAAATGTCATATGATAAATGATATCTTGTATTCATGTTCATGTATTGTCGAATTTATTTAACTAGTTGAAAAAAAAAGGTTAAAATTCTCGGTAAAGCCTCGCATTTTATCCCTTTTCCTCAACTTGGTTAATAAATTCAATAATACATGAACACTCAAGAAAGATCCTCTATTTCTTTATTGTCAAGGGTGTTCGAGCCACTTGAAGTCCGACTTGATAAATTATGGTGTTTTTAAACTTTTAAATAAATTATGGCGTTTTAAAACAGCTGAATAAATTATGGTGTTTTTAAACACATGAATAAACTAAAAGTTCCAAAATTCAAGACTAAGGAGACAACGTTCTCAGGGAAAAAGACTTGAAAACACTTACTTTCTTAAGATTTCTGATCCTGACTCCAGGTCTGATGCCTTTAGGGTCAGCTTCAAAGAATTCAGGGTTTTGTCCCACAGATATATTCTTATTTTCAGGTACAAACTCATCAGGGGTTGTCCCACACCAGTATGATTTCTGTGAGAAAGTACAGCGAAGCATCATAAATATTAATCATAGTAATTATCCTCATACAACAGCTTCAATCACTTCACTAAGAAGAAGTAAAACAAAGATCAGGAATCGATACAATTAACTTACTCCACCCATCAAAGACACCAAAGGGAAAGAAACACAAACACGAAGCGACCAGACCATAATGGAAACCTAAACAATGGAAATCTGCTTGGTTGGCGACATTCTTTGGTGGAGATTGATCAGTAAATCTTTTTCCCTTCACCCGATTCAAGAATTAGTTGTAAATTCTGGCAAAAGAATATGCACTGTACTGTTAAGCGGCTAATTTACAAGACTTCCCAGGAAAGTGTGGCTATGTAAACTAACCGGTTAACCAGTACAGTTTACATTCACTCTACAGAATATGATAAATCCCCCTTTTGGAATCAGCAGCAGGAACAGAATGAAAGAGCTTCCTGTCATATTTGGCTACTCTTCAATAAGCGTAACAGTCATCCAGATAAGTATAGAAAACATATTACTATTTGTTTTGCAATGATGAAATTCGATATAAACATATAATGATGCTCTATGTACAGTCCATACATCTGCAAAATATGGTTGTTAGCCACGATTTAAGTCCCCAGTGAAATTCTTTTCACTGACCGTTCCAAGGCTGTCCTTCTGTTGCAATTTATTTCAGTTTTGGTGGGGTGTCTATGAGTGTGAGTGTCGCTTATATATTTTTGTTTTGGATAGTCAAATGGCCATTTTGTGGGAAAGTAACTGTCATTTTGGCGTTTTGCTATTGATTTTTCCATTAGGTCTACTTATTCAATGTTTGTGTTTCTTTCCCTTTGGTGTCTCTGTATGGGTTAATTGTATCAATTCCTGATCACTGCCATCACTTCTATTTTAAGGAGGTCAAACATATATGGGTATGTTTAGTTATGGTCTGTACTTATTCTATACAATTTTCATTACAATATGCAGTAGTCGAATGAGAGGATTCACCTGTTGGTAAAAGCGTCCTACTGCTCTAATGAAGGCTGTGGGTTTGGTCCTCACAGAAGAAAATTAGTTTATCATATGACGTCGCGTCTGAGAGTGTAATAACGCCATGTATTATTTTCGATAACCCACTAGTGGATTAAATATGCAAATTAGCTAGATACGTCCCGTAACGTTACATGTACGACGTCCTTAACGACGTCGCGTTTACTAATGGCGGAATATTGATATTTTTTGTAAACAATCGTGACAAAAATGCGTTTTAAATGTCATATGATAAATAGAATCTTGCATTCGTGCTCATGTATTATTGAATTTATCAAACTCGTTGAGGAAAAGGAATAAAATGCTCGGCAAGTCTCGCATTTTATCCCTTTTCCTCAACTCGTTTAATAAATTCAATAATACATGAGCACTCATGTAAGATCCTCTATATAATAAATTTCTTAAACTCGGCAAAGCCTCGCATTTTATCCCTTTTCCTCAACTCGTTTAATAAATTCAATAATACATGAGCACTCATGTAAGATCCTCTATGTTCACACACCAGTAATTAGGTTTCTTGGTACTTCTTTTCATGGGAGGTTAAAGGTAGCGACAGGAAAGAATAGCATGCCTTTCATAAGCTGTAAATTCAAGACACAATGGGCTCTTAATACCCAACTTGCATACAGCTGGCAGGCTACTTGGTAACTTCAAGCAAGGCAATCACAACACGTTTGGTGCTAGAACATATTGTAAAGCCAATTTGCCCGTTTCCTAACTGGAATCTACATTAAGGCTGTCTATCATATTTGGACTTACAAAATACCTTAGATTTACTTACTGTGATGGGAAAGTACCACTTCTCAGGTACACCATATTCCCCTGGGAAGACAGCTTCCACATACCAGGCTATCAGCATATATATTACTGTGACTGTTATCAACATTATAAACACTTGCAGCATGGTGAAACTGTCATCTACCGAGACACTCTTGGCTATGTTACTCCACTGTACGCCAGCACCTACAATATATCACACTGAGTAGATTAATACCATTATCAACACTTGCAGTAGGCTGAAACAGTTCGTTACTGAACTATTGGCTACATCAGTCCAATATTATTTGTTTGATTTGAGGTTTAACGTCAACGTCAATACTGTAAAGGTCATTTTGGAGACGTTGCTTCCAATTGTGTGGGACTTTTACCCGACACAGTCGCCCAATGAAACCAATAGGGTCTGGGAATGTGTGACGGCCGTAAAAAGTCTCCCTGCCCTACATCATATGGTAGTTTATATTTTCTTGTCCTTCGGGATCATTGATTCCGTTGCTGAATTTTGAAAATATTTGAGGGTCACTGATGAGGCCTAAGTGGCCGAACTAGCTAGTCTGGCCCAGAAAACATGTACACTCCATATTTTCCAGTTCTGTGGTGTATTCCTTGCTTCCAAAGGATAACCCTTTCTAGAACATATAAGCATGGACGGTCCGACTCGTACCGCTTTTACTGGGCAGGCTTAGATCCTCTAAGTAGTTTACCAGAACTCGTGTGTGGTCGGTTTCAGCTCTGCGTGGAAGCATCATGCATCCGATCTATTTCTACAAGCCCCGATGGGCGGAGCCGATATCGGCCCACTATACTCCAACATAGACAATGTTTAAATCTATTACCAACATTATAAACACATACAGCATCGTAAGACTGTAATCTGCCGAGACAAAATTAGATACATGTACGTGACTCCCACTTTACCACAGATTCTTTCATCAACCTTCAATATGCCTTTCAATGTGCCAAATGATTAACTGGGAAGCGGGTCCTTTGAAAAACAAGAGGGGCCATGATGGCCCTGGACCGCTCACCTCATCCACACGGTAGCAATGAAATGGTAGGTAATACAGGATGGTGCCTTGTCAGAAGGAAAATATATGCCAAATATGAAGGCTCTATCTCAAATGGGTCAAAAGTTATGATAAAGTAGATCAAAGGTCAAGGTCACAGGTCAAACTTTTTGTATGGATGTAAAGCCACTGTCACAAGGAATATACATTTCAAATATGAAGGCTCTAACTCAAATGGTTCAAAGTTATGATTAAGTAGGTCATAGATCAAGGTCAAGGTCACAGGTCAAACTGCATGAGTGGGAAGACCTTGAAACAAGGAACATACATGCCAAATATGAAGGCTCTACCTTAAATGATTCAAAAGTTATGACAAAAAAGATCAAAGGTCAAGGTCACAGGTCAAACATTTTGCATGGTTGGGATGCCCTTGTCACAAGGACCTACATGCCAAATATGAAGGCTCTATCTTAAATGGTTCAAAAGTTATGAGAAAGAATGTCAAGGTCACAGGTCAAAAGTTTTTGGGTGGAAGTCGTTGCCAAAAGGAACATACATGCCAAATACGAAGGCTCTACCTCAAATGGTTAAAGGTTATGATAAAGTAGGTAACATGTCAAGGTCACAAGTCATTTTTGTATGACACAAGGAAACTACATGCCAAAATATGAAGGCTCTATCTCAAATACTTCAAAAATTATGACAAAGTAGGTCAAAGGTCAAGGTCATAAGACACAATTTTTGTGTGGGTGGGAAGACCTTCTCACAAGGAACATACATCCTTTCACAAAGACTGTAATCTGCCAAGACAAAATTAGATACGTGACACCGACTTTACCGCAGATTCTTTCATCAACCTTCAATATACACTGGGAAGCGAGTCCTTTAAAAAACAAGAGGGCCATGATGGCCCTGGACCTCTCACCTCATCCACACTGTAGCAATGAAATGGTAGGTAATACAGTAAGGTGCCTTGTCAAAAGGAACATGCCAAATATGAAGGCACTATCTCAAATGGTTCAAAAGTTATAATAAAGTAGGTAAAATGTCAAGATAAAGCTCACAGATCATTTTAGGAAATCAGTGTCGCAAGAAACCTACATGCAAAAATGAAGGCATTATGTCAAATGCTTAAAAAGTTATTACAAAGTAGGTCAAAGGTCAAGGTGATGGGTCAAAATTTTTGGTTGGGAAAAATCTTATCACAAGAAGCATACATGCCAAATATGAAGGATCTATCTCATTATGATAAAGTAGATCACAGGTCAATTTTTTTATATGAGTGGGAAGCCCTTGTCACCCTTGTCACAAGGACCCTTCATGCCAAATATGAATGCTCTATTTCAAACGGTTCAAAATTTATAACAAAACAACCTACTGATCTACTTTTTGAATTGACATGACCCATATACGAACTTAACTGAGATATTGTTCAGATGATCATTCTGAGCAAGTTTTATGATGATTGCACTAAAACTGTGGCCTCTTAGAGTGTTCACAACGTTTGTCTATGATTTGACCTGTTGACCTCCTTTTTACCCGACATGACCCATATTCAAACTTGACCCAGATATTGTCAAGATGATCATTCTTAGCAAGTTTGATGATGATCGGACCAAAACTGTGGCCTCTAGTGTGTTCACAAGGTTTTTCTATGATGTGACCTACTGAACAAATTTGAAGATGATTGGACCAAAACTGTGGCCTTTAGAATGTTAACGAGGTTTACTATGGTTTGACCTACTAACCTACTTTTTGACCCCACATGACGCATATTCGAACTTGACCAAGATATTGTCAGGGTGATCATTCTGAGCAAGCTTGAGGATGGCTGGACCAAAACTGTGGCATCTACAGTGTCAACAATGTTTTTCTATGATCTGACCTACTGACGTTTTGACCCGACATGACCCATATTCGAACTTGACCGAGATATTGTCAAGATGATCACTCTGAGCAAGTTGAAGATGATTGGACCAAAACTGTGGCAACTAGAGTGTTAACAGGTATTTCTATGGTTTGACCTACTAACCTACTTTTTGACCCCACATGACCCATATTCGAACCTGACCGAGATACTGACAGGATGATCATCCTGAGCAAGTTTGAGGGTGATTGGACCAAATCTGTGGCCTCTAAGAGTGTTAAAAAGGTTTTCCTTTGATTTGACCTGGTGACCTACTTTTTGAACCAACATGACCCATATTCGAACCTGACCGAGGTATTGTCAGGATGATCATTCTGACCAAGTTTGATGATGATTGGATCAAAACTGTGGCCTCTAGAGTGTAAACAAGAAAAGTTTACGCACACACGACGCACGTCGCACGACGAACGACGACGCCGGACATCTCACAGCCACAAAAGCTCATCATGACCTTCGGTCAGGTGAGCTTAAAAAAAGGAAATGTAACAATGTAGTCCAGAAGTAAATACAATTGGGCGGCAGGCCTTGAGACGTCATTTCATCCCAACGTCGGGTAAAAGTCCCATTAAATTGGAGTAAAGTCTCCAAAATTACCAAAATAGTGCAGACGGGGACGTCAGACCTTAAATAAAACACAACATAGCAAAACGAAACAAACAAAAAAAACCCACAATTATATGACATTTTAAATGTGTTGATTACAAACCAAAACAACCAAAAAACAGTCAAACTGTTAAAGAATTGATTTTATCTAAGATGCCCGTTTCAAAATAAGTTTATATTTTGTAAAGCAAGTACAATTCACCTAATATAGCTCAAAATCGCTATATATAGGATTTTCAATGGCACGAAATTATGAATGTCTGAGTTACAGTCCGCACTCTCGAGCTGGTCAGTTCATCGTGACTCATTGTTTTTATCTGAGCTGGTAAGAAAACATATTCAGGACACATCACATTATTCACCAGTAACTGGCAACCACACCTCTTAAATCAGTGGTAACGAATGGCAGTTGAGAATTCCAGTATCAATTTCCTAAAAAGAATGATGCCAGACTTGGTGGGATTAAACCTGCGACTGCTTGATCGACATTCAGGTATAGAGTTACAAGTAGTAAAGCAACAAGAGAAGTTGATTATTAAAACATTCGGAGTATAGAGTTAGTATTACATTGTAAGTATTAAGATAAATAGTTTGGCTACAGAATAACTTAGATACTGAGAGTACTGAATAAATATGCCATGGAGAGTACACCTTACAGCTTTCGCAGTACTGAATTAATATAACATTGGGAGTATTAAAGTGGTATTGTATCAATATATACATACAATTTCAGGTATTACAGCATTCAGAGTATCACATTAATATAATATTGTCAGTTCTGATTAGCAAAGCATTCAGAGTGTATACATAAAGTATGCTGTAGGGAATTGATGATGAAATATAGCTTTTAGGGTACAGAATTTCTAAAGTAATGAGAGTACTTAATTAATATTACACTGGGAGTATAGGGTTAGTATTCCATTCGCAACATTGAATTAGTACAGCACTAAGGGTGTATACTTAGCATAACACTGAGGGGATTTAATAAATATAATACTGAATTACAAGTATTATCGCACTAAGAGTACAGAATAAGTACAATATATATTACTAAGAGTATAGAGTTTGCATAACAGTGGAAGTATTGACATGATAGCAATGAGGGTAAAGAAAAACTAAAGTTTTGATGGAATTCGTTTCACTGACCGTTCCAATGCGGTTCTTCTGTTGCAGTTTACTTATGGTTTGTCTTTGAGTGTTTGTAACGCTTATAATATTTTGTTTTGGATGGTCAATTGGCCATTTTGTGGGAAGGTTACTGTCCTTTAGGCTTTCCGCTATTGATGTTTCCATTAGGGTCTGTTGTTTCATGTTTGTGTTTCTTTGCCTTTGGTGTCTCTAACGGGGCTTGAGATGTCATTTCATCTCAATGTCGGGTGAAGTCCCGCAAAAAATAGAAGCAGCGTCTCCAAAATGACCTATGCAGTGTTGACGGGAATGTAAAACCAAAATCACAGAAACAAGTCAATCAAACAGTTTTCCAGATATAAGGCAAGATTACCGAACCATGAAATAGGTCACACTGACCAAGTGCCGGGGTAGGCAACATACTTTCGTGGAGATTGATCATGAAATCCTTTCTACGGTCATTCTCTCCCTTCTGTTGATTCAAGAAGGGCAGATGTCAGTTTCCGGCGAAAAAAATGTGCATTGTACTGGTTAACAGCTTACGTATAAGCCTGCCCAGAAAAGTGTGGATAGGTAATTTAACTGGCTCAAAAATAACCTAAATAGTGTTGACTGGACCGTTAAACTCAAATACAAACACAAAACACACTAACCTAGATATCTTGTATAGTCAACAATTTGGTTGTATGGAACTAATATCCCAGGTATGATATTTCTCCATCAGATTGTCTTTATAAGGCAAAACAAATGACGTAGATATATTCTCATGTAAATCATTGGGTCACATGGAACGAAAAATCCAAGTATGAAGTTTCTCCATGAAAAAGTATTCAAGATAAAAGGCAAACTCACTGAACCATGAAATATAGGTCACAATGACCAAGATATGTTTTAAGGTCGATCATGGTGTCATTGATATCCCAGGTTTGACATTTTTCCAGCAAATCGTCTTCAAGACGTAAGCTAAAGTCACTGGACAGTAAAATGTAGGTCACCATGACCTTCACTCTTTTACACTTGAACCAATGTCACATACTTTGCTGATGTATAACCCATTATGTCTATAACATGTCAGCACGATAGAAATACATATTAAATATTAAGGTGTTGTATATTTTGACCCCTAGCCCCACCCCAGGTATGAATGGAGTATGAAATATAGGTCAAGGTCCAAGGGTCAAGGTGTATGCCGAGTCGGCATGTTAAGAAGAAAAAATATCTAAAGTTTGAATTTCTAACAACTATAGTTGCTGGAATCTCAAGGCTTATGGTATGATCTGGTAAAGTCAGTGGTGCGGAAAATAAAGGTCAATGTCATTGGGTCAAGGTGTATGCTCGGTAAGCATTGCAAGCAGAAACAGTAAGAAATGTTGAAAGGCTCGTAGTTGCTGTGATCATTAAAAAAATAACAAACTTAGTCTCAAGGTAAGAAGAAAAATTCTATGTCTGTGACCTTGACCTCAAGGTAAGGCCGTCCGATAGGAATGGTGGTAATTAAAACTTTAGACCTATACCTACCATCATTGCAAATATAAATGAAATCCATCAAAAGGTCTCCAAAATCTAAGGTCTTTTGAACTTCAATGTAAAAACTTTGACCCTTGTTCCACAAACGTGATGTAAACGAACCGATGTAAGTATGTGCGGACGAACGAACTAGCGGACGAACGGAAAGGCAAAATCTATATACCGCTTGGAATAAATGCCGGGGTCAGCCTCGATAGCGCAGTGGTTAGCGCATTCGACTTATGATCGAGAGGTTGTGCGTTCGAATCCAGCCACCCGTATCGAGGTGTGTTCTTGGGCAAGACATGTAATGACACTGCCTCACTCCCCCCAGGTGTAAATGGGTAGCAGTGGTGTAAAAGCCACTGCCTCTCTCTCGCGTGCGCATGAAAACACCTGGAATGAGTGTTCGAGAGAGATTCAATTAGCTTGAAGCTTTCATCGCAATCGAACTAAAATAAACTAGTTATTATAAACTAAACTAAATGCCGGGGTATAATAAAACAAAAGTATATATTTAGTAAAGCATTGAAAGCATATCAAAAGAGATTGTCAGTATTGAATTTGACAGTACAGAATAAGAATATTGTCAACTACTGTTAATTCGAATAGTACTAAGCATATTGAATGAATAATATAACTTTATGAGTAAGGAATTGCATGTAGCATAGTATTGATAGAATAGAATCAGTTAATATTTATAGTACTGAATTAGTATAGCATTGAGAGTGTTCAATTAATAAGGAATTGAGATCATGTTGAATTAATTAGACACTGAGGGTATTAAATTTCAATAACATCGACAGTATGGAATTAGAAAAGCATACGCAATAATAGACAGTATTGAGTCTCAAACACCGGTTCATCCCTGAATTTGTTTTGATTTGCTTGTTTTCAGATGTTATGCACTGATGAGCTGGAAACCCTTCACATGGACTGCTAAAATTACATATCTATGGCAGAACTGAAGGCGAAGTTTGTAGCAAAGTGAAATCTGTTTAAGCCTCTGCCCTCCAGTAAAACCAAAATTGCTGACCGTTCCAAAGTAATGCTCCCTTTGTAATTATTATTGTGAGCCGGGGCAGAACATTTCCTACAAATTACATGTGCGCCCAGCGAAGAATCAGACCATCTTGCGCAACCATCTAGTCTGACCAGAGACTTGCTGCATGAAGCAGCATTGGGCCCTTGGCTATCATTAGAGTGCACAACAAAGACTCTATTGAGACTACGCAGATGCGCACGCTGATCTGAGTCTTCACGGGGCGCATATGTAAATTGCAAGAAATGCTATGCCCGGCTCATAGTCATTGTAAGTTTTCGAATGTATGTCCTGGTATTATTATAATTTTGGATGGCCATTTGGCAGTGTATTTGCATTCCACTCGTAACGTTTAATTAAAAATTTGTTGCATTATGTGTTTCCTTCTTTCCCATTAGTGTCTTGAATGCAAGTAAAAATGTCGACTTACAGACTCACTGCCTTCCCATCTACGTTGAATTCATTACGATAACACAACCGAGTTCTAAGATTTCGTCTTTCATATCTTCAACTAGAATTTTTCGGATGAAAATGTTTGCTTTGCAAGTTTGTTTTTGTTGATTTGAGGTTTAACGTTCCCGTCAAAATTGTATAGGTTATTTGGGATAAGTTGCTTCTAATTTTGTTGGACTTTTATCCTACATAGAAATGAAATGACATCTCGAGCCTGGTCGCACAATGAAATCAAAATGGCTTATAAGCATGGACGGTCCGACTCGCACCAATTCGAAGTGATTTTATGGTACTCATGTCCGGTTGGTTTCAGCTCGGAGTTGAAGCATCTTACAGCCTATCTATTTCTTCAAGCCCCAATGGGTGGGAAATTTTTGATATGCTTCTTATTTCTAATCCAAATATAGATTGTGTGAACTCATTAGAACCTAAATGAGGCGGTTCTAACGAATACCAACAATATATGTTTTCTGAAATAATGAAAACCCCAGTTAACACCACTTTGCCCAGTATAAAACGGATTATAGGTGGATGTTCATTACACAGACATGTTAATTAGATAACTGGAAGTATAGCACTAGGAGTGAATAAATTGCTAAAGTATTGACAATATAGAATTAGTATACCATTGAGACTATTAAATTGGTAAACAATTTTAAATAAAGAATAAACATTTATATTTTTTCGGATGAAAATCCTTAGTATTTTCCTTATTGCTAGTCCAAATATAAACTGGGTGCTTGGCAGAACGCCTCAAAGGGAATCTAATGAGGTAAGAAGGTTCTAACGAGTACTGAACAATCTATGTTTTCGAGGAAAAATAAGGAAATGATAAATACATATGTAAACCCCACTTTCTGTGTATAAAGTTGAGTATAGAGAAGTGTTCATTGTACAGGCTGTTAAACTGATAACTTGTAGTATAGTAGAAGTAAAACAAAGATCAAGAATTGATACAATTAACTTACTCCACCCATAAAAGACACCAAAGGGTAAGAAATACAAACATTAAGCGGCCAGACCATAATGGAAACCTAAACAAAGGAAGGCCATAAGGACAGTTACTTTCCCACAAAATGGCCATATGGCCATCCAAAATTAAAAGACACAAGTGATACACACAGTAAGTAACAAACAACAACATAAATAAATCGCCACAGAAGAGCCGCCTTGGAACGGTCAGTGGAAGATTTCCACTGGGGAGCTTAAATCGATTTTACGTGGCCACAATCCTCGCCCTTACTTCCGTCGCGATTTAGACAAATAATTTGTTCAGTCCGCATGAAGGCCTCCTAACTCATCAGTGCAACATCTCCGTGAACACAAAAATCAAAGAACCACAGAGGTGAGACAACGGTGTGGACTCGATAGCAAGAAACCACTGAAATGCTGGAGCAAAAGAAAACCAACAGTTAGACTCCGATGAGCCCGACCAGAGACAGAGCATCAGGCACCAACCAGCATTATCTCTCTAATTTTCAATAAGCCTTTACGTTGGAGCCGTCATAGAATCTGAGGCCTGACCCACCGGCGTGAAATTAAAGAGGGAAGCAAAGTTGCCAACCGTGATTGGGTTAACTACCATGCATGCAGTCTGTCGTATAATATCCATGTTGTACCCAATCTTTTTATATCGAAGAATGATTTTACGAAATTGGGTGCTAAAGTCATTGCGGTTATATATTTTTCTGAATTTATATACTAAGTCACCATAAAATTCGGGTTCCGATAGACCTTGTTGCAGAAGAGATTTAAGTCCAATATTGAATTTTGAAATTAAATCAGAATGGCGTCTATAAAATTTTGAAAAGGCTTTGCGTAGTTTATGGTACCGATAACCCTGATTAAGGAGTTTAGCCGTTAATAATTTATTACGAGTGTTGAAGTCAGTTACATGACTACACACTCTAGCAAATCGAAATAATTGCGAAAGATAAACGCCATAGGATGGCGCATGAGGAACATCACCATCCAAAAAAGGAAAATTTACAATCTCAAAATCAAAGTTATCGCGTTTATCATAAATTTTGCACGAAACAAATCCATCTACAATAGATAGATGTAAATCCAAAAACGGGGCCTCGGTATCAGAAGAATTTGCTTTATTTAACTGAAGTTCTAGGGGTAAATCTGACTGATCAAACCATCAAAATAGGTATTATCAATATTTAATAAATCATCTAAATATCTAGAAGTAGAGCTAAAAGCTACAATAATTTCAGATTGGTTATCAATGGAAAGCGACAAAATGAAGTCTCTTTCATAACAATACAAGAACAGATCAGCCACAAGAGGTGCGCAATTAGTACCCATCGGAATACCCACAATTTGTCTAAATAACTTAGTACCGAATCTAATGTAAATATTATCAAGTAGAAAGGTGAGGGCATCACACACTTTCTGACATGACCAAAGTGTATAATTCTTATGCTCTTTAGAAGTGAAAAATGCATTTCTGACATTACATGCAAGATAGAGAACTGAACTGAAAGTATAAAATTCGAATGGAATTGCAAGTATGGTATAAGTATACCGTTGAGAGTACTGAATTAGTAAATATATAATAAATATACCATTATGAGTGCAGAATAAGAACGGCATTCTCAGTAAAGGATAACTACAGCCATAACAGTGCAGACTTATTCTAGTACGGATTATACATGTAAAACAGTATAATTAGCATCCTGAGTATAAATTTAGAAAAGCGTAAAGAGCACAGAAATAGTACAACACAGAGAGAACAGACTCGGTATATCACCAGGGCCCAGTTGTTCAAAGCATCGTTAGCTTAACGAGCTCGTTAGTGGTCATATTGTTAACTGTTCTAGCAAGTTTAAAATTCAAAATTTTGGTATTTTTGCTGAAAAAAATGTGAGCAGCTTTTGCGAATGCAAAAGCTGCTCACATTTTTTCAGCAAAAATATTAGCATATTTGCCATAATAAATGATCAAAGTTTTAACGATACGTTAACTAACGACGTCGTTAGTTTTGAACAACTGGCCCCAGGAGTATAGACACGGTTTAGCACTGAATATACAAAAAAAATATTCTGTATAGGAAAAGAGTAGCTCTGACATTAGAAATAAAATAGCATAAATCCAAGTTCGCATTTATCATGTTTATAGCTGATCTGCAGGTAACGTTTCATTCTACATAGACCTAGGTGCTAATTCTAACTGCTGAGGAACTATTCAAATCTCCCAGTATCTCAACTCAATAAAAAAAAAAAAAAAAAGTTCGAGAGCACTGTTTCTATTTAAAAATCACTAATGGCATATAGGAATAATTAGAGAAACGTTTGGGGCCAGCATGTGTAGGTTGGGGGAGGTGGGGTCGGGGTCTCAAATTAGAATTGTTTATTTGTTTTGTTTGATTTGAGGTTTAACGCCCCGTCAACACTGTTTAGGTCATTTTGGAGACGTTGCTTCCGATTTTGTGGGACTTTTACCCGACATTGAGATTAAATGACAAGCCCTGTCGTCCCATGAAACCAATAGGGTTTATAAGCATGGGCGTGCAGACTCGCACTGCTTTGCCTGGGCAGGTTTAGATCCTCTAAGTGGTTTACCAGTACTCGGGTCCGGTCAGTTTCAGCTCTGCGTGGAAGCATCATGCAGCACATCTATTTCTTCAAGCCCCTTCAAATTAGAATTAGCTGGATATTATGCAGTCAGTACCATTATGATAAAAACAACATTGCTGTAGTAGTCACATATAAGATTGGCAGGGCAGAGGTTATCAGGTGTTGTCATGACAATTAGCCGAGTCCATATGAAGTTTCAGTAGATTGCCTTCCACATGTTTTTGCAAGCGGATCAAATGGTCTCTAAAACACCAAATTTTTGTTTGCTTTACAGCAGAATTCATATTCGGATAAATTGATTTTACCTTTTCAACACTAGAGTATTTCGAGGGTAGATGTAAACAATAGCTCTACCTTCCAGTCTTATCGGCCAATACTATATCATGACTTATCGCACTTGTTGTGATGATATTTCATATCTTTATTTGAAAAAGGTTAAAACTGATTTTTCTATTCAAAGCTTTTACATAAAAGTGTATTTGATCATTCTGTTGCAAAAAATATTGTTAAGTTAACCCGGCTAAGACACAGTTAATGACCATAAAATCACCAGGACATCTGTAGTGGGTGGGTGGTCCAAATCACTTGGTACAATCGGAGGATAAAGATGCGCAAGTAATAAAAAGATTTCATGCTGGGCTGACAATACTTAGCTCAAAAGCACATCCGCCTGGAAAAGGATCAGCGTAATAGAATTTAAGTAAAACTGAAAACAGGCGACCACCACTGAAGCCACCACCTTTTTGTGTTTAGTTATTTGATTAATAGATATTGGAAGAACAGGTAGGTTTACAATCTCAAATGAGATTTACATCTAAAAAGTGACTTTAAAATAACAGAAGGAGTCTAAGAATCTGGTTGATATGCAGAAAATGTAACAAGAATATTTAAGTACTCTTCTAACATGGAATCAATTGGTCTGTACAAACCCAGTGTGCAAAATTCATTGATAATTTGGTTCAATACATACATACATATTCAACTTCTCTCTCTGTTATATGTATACAGAGAATACTAGTTTCGTGTCATTTGATATCAAGTTTATCGGCCACGTAAAATCGATTTAAGCCCCCCAGTGGAAATCTTCCTCTGACCGTTCCAAGGCGGCTCTTCTGTGGCGATTTATTTATGTTGTTGTTTGTTACTTACTGTGTGTATCACTTGTGTCTTTTGGTTTTGGATGGCCATATGGCAATTTTGTGGGAAAGTAACTGTCCTTATGGCCTTCCTTTGTTTAGGTTTCCATTATGGTCTTGTCGCTTAATGTTTGTATTTCTTTCCCTTTGGTGTCTTTTATGGGTGGAGTAAGTTAATTGTATCAATTCCTGATCTTTGTTTTACTTCTACTTCGAGAACGCTTGTAGAATCGCGAGGCTAGCCGAGCGATTCTATATGCGTTCTCGAAGCCGAGCCTGATAAACTTGATATCGAATGACACAAATCTGGTATTCTATTTATCAGTTTATCCCATTGTATGATCCTACAGTTTTGTCATTTTTCCGGTAGTCCAGTCAACAGAAGTGCACTAGCACGTTGACCTGATATAGCTCACTTGACCTGAGATAGCATATCTTTATCAGGTCAGTATGTTACAATGCAATTACTATAGAGAAAACTGATAAACCAGTAACACAAATTAGTAACAAAATATTACTCTTAAATGTTCATAGTCTGCATATTCATTTTTCCAAAAATAAAAATGGCCAGATGATTTGGAACTGACTTTCTTCACTGAATATAAAAATGAGTTGATTGGTCTCTTTTCATTATTTGGTGAGATTTGACTTCTATTGTTTTACTTAAAAACATTATTAAACTCTGAGTTAAGCGAGAGTTCTTTTATAATCTTCATCTTACACCTCTTTGGTTTCTATTAAAAAAGTGAAATGAATAACCAGAAACTTGATGTAAGAACTTAATCTTTTCGAGGTGAGGATGATGCGTCATAGGCAGTAGCATTGGGCAGATGTTTCACAATGAAACTGAGGCTACAAGTTGAAACGTGAATATAACAAACCATGCACATGCTGAGAAACACCTAGATAAACAATTGAT
Source organism: Lucinisca nassula (assembly GCA_963580285.1). Taxonomy (NCBI): domain Eukaryota; kingdom Metazoa; phylum Mollusca; class Bivalvia; order Lucinida; family Lucinidae; genus Lucinisca; species Lucinisca nassula. The sequence continues at coordinate 569,986 of OY757021.1, forward strand.
GAACAGTATCATTGAAACAGACTGCTCTCTCTGAAATGCAAATGCGTTCTTTAAAAAGCAGACGACCATGGTATGACAACATCAGCCTTGAGGGTGAACATTACATATATATTTTGGTAAAGAGAACACATGGTTACACCTTTCCAGTAATAAGTAAACACTATCACAATAATTCAGCGAAATGGTTATGATAAGGAGTATGTTTCACTTGTGGTTGCTGAATCGGACTTAACAGTTCTGTGGTGTATTCCTTGCATCAGAAGGATAACCTTTTAAAGAACGTATTTAACATCACTACAACTGATGTCATGGAGATGGTTGGCAGCCGTAAAATGTCTGTATGTCCTTCATCATAGTATAGATTACATTTTCTTGTTCTTTTGAATCACTGATTCTATTGTTTGAGTTTGAAATATTTGCGGGTCACCATAGGCATAACTGGATGCTACTAAACAGTCTGGCCCACAAACCTCTTTTTCAGTAATAATATTAGCATATTTGCCATATGAAATGATCAAAGTTTTTAACGATATTTTAACTTAACTACGTCGTTAATTTCAAACAAATGGATCCTAATCTATAGCTATGATGCGACTGCGACATGTAGCAGTAACAGATAATTATCAACTCTGTACCTACCTGTTCCCTCATACATGCCCACTATCTGTCCTCCATAGGCCATGCCAACATTAAATATAAGGCTGGTGAGGATTTTCTGTATCCATGTTAATGTCTGGTAGCGTGGCTGCAGGAAGTAGTAGGGTATGTAGGTTACAAAGAACAGAATTCCTCCCCCGGCAGCACCCGAGTTGGCTGAAAAATATTTTGTTTTCATTCAATTAATTGCTATATTATGTTTCATGAGACAGGTTTGAGGAAACAGTCTTCAATGTTCGAAATCCTACCAGCACTATTCTGGCATATCATAATCGAGCACCACCATAAGAAAACTTTTCTTCTGTGTTTGCTCAGCTACACAGAGCCGAGACACAGCATTTCCTACAATTTACATGTACGCCCAGCAAAGGCTCAGATGAGCCTGCGCATCAGCTCTAAGGATAGCAAAGGGCCCAATGCTCCTTCATGCAGCAAGAGAAGTCTCTGGCCAGACTATATTGATGCGCAGGCTGATCTGATTCTTCGCTGGGCGCACATGTAAATTGTAGGAAATGCTGTGCCCCAGCTCATCTTTGAAATTTCAGACACATAAACTGCATGTATTTAGGGGATAACTGTATTCAAAATTGTCATCTGGGGAGGTAAACCGGTGGTTTTACGGTCGGAAATTTCGTTTTACGGCGACGCGTCAGCGGAGCCGTAAAACGGAATTTGCGACCGTAAAACCACCGATTTACCTCCCCAAATGACAATTTTCAATACAGTTATCCCCATTCTAATGCACTTATTCGGTTGTTTTGTTAAAAATTGTACTATTTTGCACAAAGCGGCAGGCGTTGTGAGCTGCGTAAAACCAAATGTCAGCCAATGAAAAACGACGTTACGTGGTAACGTCGGATTTCCGACAGTATATCGTGGAATATACTGTCGCAAATTTTTGACGTTATCCAATCAGACGTCGCGTTACATACGTAAGTGCATTAGAATGTATTATCAAAGCTTCAGATACAAAAGTGCTGATTAGACTGTGCATGTTGATTTTTACATTTGATTTATTTATAAATGTATAAATGGCAAAAAATAAGTTTTCTCATGGCGCATCTCATATGAGCTTGAATTGGTTTTAATGCTTATGAAAATTTTAATGGCTTGGGCTCTAAGGTCCCAGTCAAAATTATACATGTCATACCAAGGCGGTCACAATACCAACCAAAAATTTCCTCCAAAGTTTTATATGTAAAAAATTAACCAATTACCAGTTAACAGGTACTGTGAACATTCTTTTGCCAGAAACTGACAACTGACCTTCCTGAATCAGTGGAATGGCGAGAAGAACCGCAGAAACTATTTCATGACCAACCTTTTTGAATTAATTGTGCCTCTCCCAGCAGGGATCGTACATGTGACCTTCTGATCACAAGTCTGATGCATTTCTGACTGAGCCACTGAGGCCAAATAAAAAACAAGATATACAAGGTGTCCAAAAACTGAATATAAAATACAGGAACCTTATCACATATTCAATCAGCGATATCTCCTTTTCATACGTATTCAGAGTAGCAAGAGTGTCTTTTACATACAGCTCCTAGAAGCCTCCATCGTGTAGTGGTTATGCTACTCGCCTTAAAAACCAGGGGTCTCGGGTTCGATTCCGGGCTTCTCTAGACTTTCTGATGAGTCTTTAAACCGAGGTCCCGTCTCCGTATGATCTTAGCTGTTGGTGGGACGTAAAACTCAAACACACATTTATAGAGCTCTCCTGTGGGATGCCAAAAACTGACATGTCTAGAGTGGTCTTTTAGGTTTTACGTCCAACCAACAACTAAGGTCACACAGAGACGTGACCTCGGTTTTAAGACTCATTCTCAAATCTGGAGAAGCTTGGGATCGAACCCACGACTCCTGATTTATGAGGAGAGTAGCACAACCACTACACCACGGAAGCTTCTATGGCTCTTCTGTGGCGATTTATTTATGTTGTTGTTTTTTACTTACTGTGTGTATCACTTGTGTCTTTTAATTTTGGATGGCCATATGGCCATTTTGTGGGAAAGTAACAGTCCATATGGCCTTCCTTTGTTTAGGTTTCCATTATGGTCTGGTTGCTTAATGTTTGTATTTCTTTCCCTTTGGTGTCTTTTATGGATGGAGTAAGTTAATTGTATCAATTCCTGATCTTTGTTTTACTTCTACTTTCTATATGTCTAGACAGACTGCTAGATACATATGTGCAGAATACCCTCGTTAAAATGTAATTGTTCCCTCACATTTTGCCAGTATATAGAATTAGCTGCTTTAAGGAATTCCATTGAGTAGTAAAATGGGTGAAAAATGGCCATTTTTCCTTAATTACTCAAAGAAACAAGAGTTGTTAACAAAAGTCGTTGATATTTGTTAGAATTGCCTCGGCAAGGCGATTCTTACAAATGTTCACAACATTTCTTGCTTGAAGAAGCCAACTTATCTGGATCTAAACTGTTCGCATAGGTAGGGGTTCAGCAGGATAAGGGTTAAATGAGTATTTGTCAAGTTAACTTATTAAATGGAAATTCACTTCGGTACAGGGTTTCTGGTACTGGGTACTAAATGATATTTTTACCTTTTGAGAAGAACGTACTGACAGCAAAGCAGAATGAAATTGTACTGACAGCATACAACAAGAGAAAAACAAACATCACAGATGGACTGGTGTTCCCAATCACTGGTCCTCGGCTGGTGTGTATACTGAAGAACAGCAACATGATGAGGATTGTAATCAGCATAAAGAGCAAGTATTTCACGAACCAAGCCACCCAGTGAAGCCAGTTATTTAATCCCATCATCTTCATGGACTCCTACAACAATAACAAACTTTGTCACATTACTGTTAGAGTATATGCACCAATTAACTAATTAAGCATGCAAGAACAGCTGCTGAAGTATTGGATCACAGACTTGATTGTTCGAATGCAGCTAGTAGATTACTTCATTTGACTTGTTTAGCACACCTAGCTCGTGCAGAATCGTCTTAAGTAGTGAGTTTTAAATCAAATGGCGCCGCAGATTGTTCGGGAGGGTCCACCAAACCCGTTTTTGAAAAGGAGGGATGAGTGCGAGGATCATGTGATTCAACACGGTGGACCGAAGCAAAATGCATTAAATTTTAATAACATTGAGCAGAATCTTGACACATTTCATTCAAATGCACAAAGGGGAACATAAAAAAGGTATACATCTGCAAGCTTAAAATTATTTTAGGGTTATTCACTATAAACAATTTCGGCCCAAATTACTTTGCAGGAATGTTTTTACAAAAGTAAGAACAGTGCGTATTTTCAGCTGCATGTATTCTAGCTACATCGTTGTTTTTTTTCCATAGGTTTCATTCAAATATTGTTTGTTATACTTTATTTAGAAGTGCTTTTATTTTGATAAAAATGTTTTAAGAATAGTGTTGCGATATTTTCATCCTGGAAGTTTCTTTCTGCTAAATGTCACTAGATTTATCAAGAGCCTTCCGGATATTCCTGAACACGTCTAATCAAGTCTGTTCCTGCTCCTGAAAAAGGTTTTTTTGTCAACATGGCGAGCAATTGTTGATTATCATATTTTGTATAGACAATCTTACACAAGTGGTCATTTCATATGAAATTTATAAAACAAGCCAAGGCTTGTTTCATACATTTCAAATGAAATAACCATGAGTGTAAGATTTTTTTATATTGATAACAATTTTATACCTGAGTGAGTGTTTGAGTTTTACGTCCCACCAACAGCTAAGGTCGTATGGAGACGGGACCTCGCTTTAAAGACTCATCCGAAACTCTGGAGAAGCCCAGGATCGATCCGGCGACCCCTGGTTTACAAGGTGAGTAGCGTAACCAATACACCACGGAGGCCTCTAGTTTTATACCTGTTTGATTGCTTATGAAGTCAAGAAGAATTTCAAGAGAAACATAGGGTTGTCATGGATGACCAAAATGTTACGCGCCAATAACCATGTGTTACTGAATATGTGTTTGTTTGAGGTTTAACGTCCCTGTCAATACTATAAAGATCATTTTGGAGACGTTGTTGTCAATTTTGTGGGACTTTTACCCGACACTAAGGTGGAATGATATATCAAGCCTGCCGCCCAATAAAACAAATAGGGTTTATATGAATGGATGGTATCTTGCCAAGGAATAACAACACAACTTAAGCTCGTCTCCATATCATGTTCAATATCTTAACCATGAGTAACAACCTAACATTGACTTACACTACCTCTCATGCACTCATGCAAATATCTTTTTCAGGAGTAACTAGAACTTTCAGAGGATCTGACTATAGCTCCGCTATAGGGCTATCAAAAAAGAAAAATACAAGAAAAAAATGTTTTCAGCTTTCAGCCTCTAATTAGAGGTAGTAAAAAGGATTTAAATTGGTATTGTAGTATCTAATAAACCAAATTCATTACATTATGGAACGGACACGAATTATTATTGTACTGAGTTTATTCCAAGTGCCATTTTTCAATGTTCAAAGGGCAATAACTCCAAACGTAGGCATTACGTAGTTATGGTTCATGCGCTCTGCACATCGTCTCATAGTGCTTTACATTTGTGTGAAGTTTCATGAAAATACCTCAAAAGGTTTTTGAGTTATCATGAATAACGTTTGCCATTTTTTCAATGTTCAAAGGGCAGTAACTCCAAAAGTAGGCAATCCAGAGTTATGGTTCATGCGCTCTGCACATCGTCTCATAGTGCTTTACATTTGTGTGAAGTTGCATGAACATACCTCAAACGGGTTTTGATAAAAAGGTTAAAATCGTCATTTTTCAATGTTCAAAGCGCAATAACTCCAAAAGTAGGTAATCCAGAGTTGTGGTTCATGCACTCTGCACATCGTCTCGTAGTGTTTTACATTTGTGTGAAGTTTCATGAAAATACCTCGACCGGTTTTTGAGTTACCATCAGAATCAGAATCAGAATTGTTACTGGTGACACGTCAAATGACATTCATACACCAGGACCTGTGATGTGGGAAGTTAGTCCCTAGCTCTAACCAAAGAGGTAAACTTAGTTACACAGTCATCAGCACCTTCAGCTGTCGAAATAATCGAATCGGGAAGGGCATTCCAATATCTAATGGTTCGGGGGAAGAACGATTCTTTATAAATGTCAGTTCTTGCAGTAAGGGTCTGAAACGCCAATGAATGGTGATTTCTACAGTGCCTAGCTGGGGGGACAAGGTCATCTGTTGGAACTCTAGCAGCACCCTTTAGACCTTTGTATAAAAGGATGAGCCTACTGTCTTTCTTGCTTTTCTTGAGAGACTTACATTTTTATTTTCCAAGTATTCCAGTCATGCTCCCAGTTTCAAAGCAGAAATTGCCTGTTACAAATCTAGCAGCTCTATTCTGAACTTTTTCAATTTCTTCGTTAAGGACCACTCCACTGGGGTCCCAGATACAACTGCCATATTCCAAGATTGGGCGAACAAGACCTTTATATGCTGCCTCTTTTACATCCTGAGGGCACTGATGAAGATTACGTCTCAGAAAACCAAGTGTTATATTTGCCTGAGTACACATGTTGCTAATATGAGTATTCCATCTCAAGCTGTGTGCGGTTGTCACTCCAAGGTATTTAATGGAGTCCACATTCTCGAGGACCGTTCCCTCTAAAGTGTAAGAAGCCTCAACTTTATTTGATCTCTTCCTAGTTATCTGCATAATGTTGCATTTAACTGGCTGAAATCTCATGCCCCATTTTCGGGCCCAACATCCTAATCTATCTATGTCAATCTGAAGTTTCAGTGAGTCATCTGTATCTCTAATTTCCCGGTAGCAAACACAGTCGTCTGCGAACAGTCTCATTTCTGAGTCAATGTCAGTGGAAATATCATTGATGTACAGGAACAACAACAGGCTGTTTTCTGTAGCAAAGAAAGGAATCTATCCATTTGAGAGTAATACCATGAATAACGGAATTACGGTTGCCATTTTTCAATGTTTAAAGGGTAATAACTCCAAAAGTAGACAATCCAGAGTTATGATTCATGCGCTCTGCACATCGTCTCAAAGTGCTTTACATTTGTGTGAAGTTTCATGAAAATACCTCGAACAGTTTTTGAGTTATCATGAAGAATTACGGAATTACAGAAGGACAAGGCAAATCCAATATAGACCCCACTTTTTCAAAGCGGGGCTAAAAAAACCTACCTAAAGCTTCCTCTCTTTCTCAAGTTCAATATCTTTACCAGGAATAACGATCTATCTTAAGATTCATTTTCTTCGCATTACAATACCTTTCACAGGAGCAACAACCTAGCTTAAGCTTGCACTAAGTACTTCTAATGTACAGTATCTTTACCAGGAGGAACAACTTACTTTCTGCTTCTCCCATTCTCATATAAAATATCTTTCCAGGAATGACAACCTACATCAAGCTTCTCTCAATCTCATGTACACTATCTTTCCAGGAATGACCACCGACACCAAGCTTCTCACAATCTCATGTACAATATCTTTCCAGGAATGACAACCTACATCAAGCTTCTCTCAATCTCATGTACACTATCTTTCCAGGAATGACAACCTACATCAAGCTTCTCTCATTCTCATGTACAATATCTTTCCAGGAATGACAACCTGCACCAAGCTTCTCTCAATCTCATGTACAATATCTTTCCCGGAATGACAACCTACATCAAGCTTCTCTCAATCTCATGTACACTATCTTTCCCGGAATGACAACCGACACCAAGCTTCTCTCAATTTCATGTACACTATCTTTCCCGGAATGACAACCTGCATCAAGCTTCTCTCAATCTCATGTACAATATCTTTCCCGGAATGACAACCTACACCAAGCTTCTCTCATTCTCATTTACAATATCTTTCCAGGAATGACCACCGACATCAAGCTTCTCACAATCTCATGTACAATATCTTTCCAGGAATGACAACCTAGATCAAACTTCTCTCATTCTCATGTACAATATCTTTCCAGGAATGACAACCTACATCAAGCTTCTCCCATTCTCATGTACAATATCTTTCCAGGAATGACAACATACATCAAGCTTCTCCCATTCTCATGTACAATATCTTTCCAGGAATGACAACCTACATCAAGCTTCTCTCATTCTCATGTACAATATCTTTCCAGGAATGACAACCTACATCAAGCTTCTCCCATTCTCATGTACAATATCTTTCCAGGAATGACAACCTTCATCAAGCTTCTCTCATTCTCATGTACAATATCTTTCCAGGAACGACACCTTACATCAAGCTTCTCCCATTCTCATGTACAATATCTTTACCCGGAATATTAACATACCTTCAGCTTCCTCTCCTTCTCATGAACAATATCTTTAACAATATTCAAGGCCACCAATACAAAACTTAACATCAGAACTAAAGGAAACTGTTTCTGTATCACAAGAATGAAATTATCATCATTATATTTAGGGTAGGGGTTTCTTCGAAGTTCTACATTAATATTCTCCAGGATATCTGTTACATCTTCCCCACCTACTTCCATCATCAAGGCCCTGTCAACAGCATACTGTAGTGCCATGAAACCTTCTCTTACATAGCCTGCAATTGTGCAAAGAACGGAGTCACCACATGTAAACATGTTGACTGTAAAATACAAACCTGCACAATGTAGTATAACACACCTATGAATGTGATATATACACAAATGTCATTTATCTTATGTTATTAATTGACTATCCTATATTACACAAGGTCAACCAATATTCAAAAATCATAAATCATGTTTTTAATTGCATCAATTAATAAAATTGTCATTAATCAAGTAATTTCGTATTGGCCCAGTTACAGCCAATACGAAATTATTTGATTAATAACATTATAATAACACATCTTTGGATGTTATATATTCAGGTAACACACCTACTGATGTTATAAACTATGATAACACACCTATGGATGCACACAGTATGTGGACTAAGTAAGTATGTATGCTCAGTATGTACAGTCAATATGTGTGCCCAGTATGTGCTCTCAGTGTGTACACTCAGTATACATGTTCTGTGTGTGTGTGCTCAGTGTTTTGTGCATGCTCAGTATATGCACTCTGTATGTATGTTTGCTCAATATGCGTGCTCAGTATGTAGGCTCAGTATGTCTGTTCAGTAAGTACATTCAGTATGTGTGCTCAGGATATGAGCTCATACGCTCTGTATGTTCACTCAGTATGTGAGTTTAGTGTGTTCAGTATGTAATGCACTCCTATGATGGTCATGTGAACAAATATAACTCCACACATTTTCATTTGGCTGCATATGGTATTAAACTGAAACTGCCACAGTGCTTTCAGAGAAGAAGACATTTGAAAATGGTTGATGGATGGACGGAAGGAGGCTTACCATCCTATTAGCTCACCTATGTGCTTTGAATATGAACTCAGAGTGTGGGCTCAGTATATAAGCTCGGTATGTAGCTCACGTGGTGTTCTTAATATATGGGCTCAGAATGCGCACTCAGTGTATACACCCTTTTTGTACACTCCGTATGTAGATTCTTCTGTGGTAGTTTATTATTGTTATAGTTTGTCTTTTCATGTGTGTAATGCTAATATCTTGTTATTTTGGATAGTCGCTTGGTAGTTTGTGGGAAAGTAACTGTCCTTTTGACTTTCCGCCTGTGACGTTTTCATTGTAATTATATCAATTTATGTTCATGTTTCATTCCCTCTGATGTCTTGGATAGGAGCTGTGAGGTCATTGTATTGATTCCTGGTCATTTTATTCACATCTTTTTAGTATATAAACACGCAGTATGCACACATAATGTGGGCTCAGTATGCACTCGGTATGTAAGCTCAGTATGTGTGTTCAGTATATGCCCTAAGTATGTAAGCAGAGTTTCTGTCAACAGCATACTGTAGTGCCATGAAACCTTCTCTTACATAGCCTGCAATTGTGCAAAGAACGGAGTCACCACATGTAAACATGTTGACTGTAAAATACAAACCTGCACAATGTAGTATAACACACCTATGAATGTGATATATACACAAATGTCATTTATCTTATGTTATTAATTGACTATCCTATATTACACAAGGTCAACCAATATTCAAAAATCATAAATCATGTTTTTAATTGCATCAATTAATAAAATTGTCATTAATCAAGTAATTTCGTATTGGCCCAGTTACAGCCAATACGAAATTATTTGATTAATAACATTATAATAACACATCTTTGGATGTTATATATTCAGGTAACACACCTACTGATGTTATAAACTATGATAACACACCTATGGATGCACACAGTATGTGGACTAAGTAAGTATGTATGCTCAGTATGTACAGTCAATATGTGTGCCCAGTATGTGCTCTCAGTGTGTACACTCAGTATACATGTTCTGTGTGTGTGTGCTCAGTGTTTTGTGCATGCTCAGTATATGCACTCTGTATGTATGTTTGCTCAATATGCGTGCTCAGTATGTAGGCTCAGTATGTCTGTTCAGTAAGTACATTCAGTATGTGTGCTCAGGATATGAGCTCATACGCTCTGTATGTTCACTCAGTATGTGAGTTTAGTGTGTTCAGTATGTAATGCACTCCTATGATGGTCATGTGAACAAATATAACTCCACACATTTTCATTTGGCTGCATATGGTATTAAACTGAAACTGCCACAGTGCTTTCAGAGAAGAAGACATTTGAAAATGGTTGATGGATGGACGGAAGGAGGCTTACCATCCTATTAGCTCACCTATGTGCTTTGAATATGAACTCAGAGTGTGGGCTCAGTATATAAGCTCGGTATGTAGCTCACGTGGTGTTCTTAATATATGGGCTCAGAATGCGCACTCAGTGTATACACCCTTTTTGTACACTCCGTATGTAGATTCTTCTGTGGTAGTTTATTATTGTTATAGTTTGTCTTTTCATGTGTGTAATGCTAATATCTTGTTATTTTGGATAGTCGCTTGGTAGTTTGTGGGAAAGTAACTGTCCTTTTGACTTTCCGCCTGTGACGTTTTCATTGTAATTATATCAATTTATGTTCATGTTTCATTCCCTCTGATGTCTTGGATAGGAGCTGTGAGGTCATTGTATTGATTCCTGGTCATTTTATTCACATCTTTTTAGTATATATACACGCAGTATGCACACATAATGTGGGCTCAGTATGCACTCGGTATGTAAGCTCAGTATGTGTGTTCAGTATATGCCCTAAGTATGTAAGCAGAGTATGTTTACTCAGCAAGAATACTCAGTATGCAAGCTACGTATGAGTATGTCTGTTCAATCTATGCCCTCAGTATGAAAGCAGAATACATATGGTCAGTATGAACACTCAGCATGGGCACTCAGTATACAAGCTCGGTATGTCTGTTCAATACCTGCCCACAGTATGTAGGCATAGTATGTATGCTCATTGTGCACACTCAGCACACTCAGTTCTATATGTGTACTCTGTATGTAAGCAGAGGGTATATACTCTGTATGAACCCTCAGTATGTCTCAGTATACAAGCTCGGTATGTCTGTTCAATATCTGCCCACAGTATGTAGGCATAGTATGTATGCTCAGTGTGCACACTCAGCACACTCAGTTCTATATGTGTACTCTGTATATAAGCAGAGTGTGTATACTCTGTATGAACCCTCAGTATGTCTCAGTATGTACAAGCTCAGTATGTCTGTTCAATATCTGCCTTCAGTATGCAAGCGCAGTATGTATGCTCAGTATGAACACTCAGTATGAATACAGTATAGGCACTCAGTATACAAGCTCAGTATGTTCAATTAGTGCCCCCACTATGTTGGCTCAGTATTTACACTCATTATACAAGCTCTGCGTTCAGTATGAGTCCTAAGTATGAAAGCAGAGTAAGTACACTCAGTAACAACTCAGTATGAGCACTAAGTATGAACTCATTATACAAGTTCAGTATTTATGTTCAATGTTTGCCCTCAGTATGTAGACATAGTATGTATGCCCACTATGAACTCTCAGTATGCACACTCAGTATACAAGCTTAGTATGTCTGTTCAATGTGTGCCCTCAGCATGTAGGCATAGTATGTATGCTCAGTATGAACACTCAGTATACAAGCTTAGTATGTCTGTTCAATGTGTGCCCTCAGCATGTAGGCATAGTATGTATGCTCAGTATGCACACTCAGTATACAAGCTTAGTATGTCTGTTCAATGTGTGCCCTCAGCATGTAGGCATAGTATGTATGCTCAGTATGAACACTCAGTATACAAGCTTAGTATGTCTGTTCAATGTGTGCCCTCAGCATGTAGGCATAGTATGTATGCTCAGTATGAACACTCAATTAATGCACACTCAGGATATAAAGTCAGTATGTATGTTTCTATGCGAGTCCTCTGTATGTAAGCAGAGTTTGTACACTCAATATACAAGCTGAATATGTCTATTCTATGTGTGCCCACAGTATGGAAGCAAACTGCATATAGTCAGTATGAACACTCAGTATAAAACACTCAGGATGTGTACTCAATATGTGCAAGGTCAGTATGTCTGTTCAGTATGTGTCTTCAGTATGTAAGCGGGGCTATGTATGCTCAGTAACACTCAGTATGTACTCAGTATACATGTTCAGTATGTATACTCAGCGGCAATAAAAAGTATACACTTTTTGATTTAGAATACCGGATCTTGTATTGCTGTCTGTAATAAAATATGCCTATGTCCGCTTTTCCCAAACGTCCAAGTTTGTAAAACTCCAATTCTTTTCCTGTAACAGTCATCCATGATGGAGTTATTGTCCTTAGTTGAAAATCAATATTTCCAATAAAATCTCATGTTGTACGCGACATTCAAATCTGTGCACACCGCAAAAGTCATGTACGAATGTTCATCGATAAGACCACATCATTACTTTGCCATTAAACCCAAACAAACAGCTTCAAACTCAATTGGAATTTCTGCCTGTTCCGGATTATCTCCCTTTCAATTAAAATCATAGTGAATTAAATGAGTCTTTTTCTCGGATCGTGAAAGAGATATTCATTTGAAACTTTCGCATACTTATTGTTTTGCTCGGCATCTTTATGTTTACTCCATAGTAAAACCTCTAAAATTGCACAATGGAAGTTAATCTTCAATACAAATCCTATAGAAACATAATGCATTTAATAAAAGGAAGAACGTAAAAGGCGAAAATGCCATTTTCTTGGAGAAAAGATGTTGCACTTTACCTTTTGTTTAATTTCAATATGCGACATATTCTTGCCAATCAGATGCCATTCTTTAAATTTTTGCATGAAAAATCATTTATTGAATAACCCTTATTCGAAACACATGTTTAAAGGGAAGCTACTCAAGACGAAATATTGGATCAGACCCCCTGTCCATTTCAAGTGACACAATTTCATTATCCGTTAATCAAATTTAACGGAAAATGCTGCAAATTATGCGGCAGTGGTTGTTCTTATTTATGATACCTCATATGTATGTAGAGAGGGAGAGATTGGGACGCAAATTGGCATTCAGTAACCTGTATACTTACTTTTGCCTCTCAGTATATGTTCAATTTGTGCCCTCAGTATATGGGCTCAGTATGTACACTACATATTCAAGCTCAGTATGTTTGCTCTATGTATGCCCTCAGTATGTAAGCAAAGTACATATGCCCAGTATGTGACTTAAGAAAGCGACCTCAGTGTATCGTCTCAGTACACATGATAAGTTTGTGAATTCAGTATGTGTGCTCAGTATGTCACCCAGTATGTAGGCACAGCATGTGCGCTCAGTATGTGTGGGTATGCTTGTATATCCGTCTATTTACTGAATTATTGAGAACATGAACATATTCCTTCCAGAGTGAAGGAAGATGCTATGGGTAAATGACCATCCAAATAGTCTGCAGCAAAAATTCTGACCAGACTGCATCAAAAAGTAGGCTGACCTCAAGATAAGGAGGTGTACCATGGATAATTAAGGATAATTGTTAGAATTTATCATATGCTGTGGGCAATTGTTAGAATCTCCTACATAAGTCAATTCTTACAACTACCCACAATATACAGTTGAACTTCAATGGCTTAAACGCCTTTGGGACAACAAAAATCTGTTCAAGACAGGGGTAGTTTGAGCCACTGAGGACTACTGCCAGTTGGCTTAATGGGGTGAAGTTTTGGACATCTTTTCAATGTTCCATATTGAAAACGTACGCTGTGTGTACTCAATAGAATCGCCTTATCGAGGGCTATATTATTGAGTAAACACAACATACATTGGAAAGATACAAGTCGAAAAATATCCTGATTTATCCCATACTTTTTCTTATGAAGAGACAGCCCCCACCCCCATTGGGGCTTGAAGAAATGAATGGGCTGCATGATAATTCCATGCAGAGCTGAAACCTACCACACACTAGTAGAAACACGTTGTGAGTCGGACCCATCCATGCTTATAAACCCTATTGGTTTCATTGGGCGATAGGGCTTGAGATGTCATTTCATCTCAATGTCGGGTAAAAGTCCCACAAAATTGGAAGCAACGTCTCCAAAATGACCTCTACTGTGTTGATAGGGACGTTAAACATCAAATCAAACAAACAAATCTTATGACAGATTCAAGAATGGGATTGACTGAGCCATGGTAAAGAAGCTATTGGTGTTCGAGCCATTGAAGTTCTTCTGTTTTGTGTTGTCTGATCAGTATCTATGCTGTTTGCCATTCCATGCCCTTTTTGAATTCCTTGCTGGATCGTGAAACAAATTCATTACAATTTAAGTAGAATAACAGCAAATCCTCTTTAGGATTTATGGAAAGTTTGCCCAGGAAAAAGTGTAGTTCAGTAAAATGCCTGGCTCAATACAGCTTAAATAGTGTTGCCAAGGCCATTAAACTCCAAACAAATGAACGAAAAGCATGACATCTGTTACCTGGGTTTCCTCCACATTTCCACTTGTCCTCTCGTGGTCCCACTCTCTGGAACAATGGAAACATGAAATCCGTGCTCCAGCTTTTATCACCAAGGTATGGATTAAATATATGTTTAGTGTCTGGTGCATTCCGTGGTAAGGAACTCAGCCTAATCTTGTATGTGATTTTCTCTGGAAATTTGGTGCCGTTGCTTCTGTGAAAGTCGTCATGGTTGAAGACAATACCTCCGAGGTAATCATGAGTGTTGTTAACAGTTTCATTAACAAACATCAGAAAATGAACCATCTCGTTCTCTGTCATAAATCCTTTATCTACAACATAACACAGACAGACATTATGATAACACGCCCGTGCGACATAGTGCTTTTTTCACATCTCCAAAATGGCTACTTTTCTGATAAAAATCCATGATACTTTTCTTATTTATACTGCAAACATACGTTGTGTGTGCTCGTTAGAACCGCCTCATTGAGGCGGTTCTAACGAGTACCCACAACCTATGTTTTTGAGCAGAAATAAGAAAAATAATGTTCACCCCTTAAACCCCAGTTTTCTCTATATAAATTGGGGTTTAGAGGGGTCTTCATTTCACGGACTTGTTCACGTGATGATACCTTTACTTCATCATTAATATATATTTAGCATAACAACATCTTAAAATCTGCCTCCAAAAGTGATATTTATCATTATTATGAGCCTACATACACCACAACTTCAATATAACACTGTTTGTTATAACACGATTTGGGATATAACATGGTTGGAAAATGGATCATCAAAATGCATAGATTATGTAGAAAAATGATCATAAATGGTCATTTCTCTATATAATCTATACATTTTTTGTAAAATGCTTAGATTATACAGAAAAATGACCTATATAATCTATACATTTTTGTTTGGATATACATGTAACACTGTTGTTTAACTAACACCATTTTTGCTTTGGAGCAAAACAATAGTGTTATAAAGAGGACGGGTGTACACAGAGGATCTTACACGAGTTGTCATTTCATATGATATTTATGAAACGACCACGAGTGTAAGATTCTGTTTATCATAAAATCACATTAAATTGGATTTTATCACCTTTGACAGGAATTCAGTTTAAACACTTATCCAAATGTCTGAATAAGCCAGGAATCGATCCCAAGACCCCTGGTTTGCAAGGCGAGTAGCTTATCCACTATACCACGTAGGCCATTGAAATGCGGTTTTAAGTTTTAGTAACTTTTACAAACTGCCTGAATTTTATGTATTATGATAACACACCTGTGTGCATAATAGATGCTATCATATCTCCAAAATGGTTATTTTCCTGGTGAACATTCGTGATATTATTCATATTAATACTCCAAACTTAGGTTGTAGATACTCATAAGAACTGCATCATTAAGGTGTTTCATGCTAACAAGTACCCACAACCAGCCCACCTTTGTCTTGGAGCAGAAATAAGTAAAATAATGTACAATGTATACCCCTGTGAACTCCATTTTTCCCTACATGTATATAATATAAAGTTGGGTCTAGAGGGGTAATCATTATATGGATCTGTTAACATGATGGCATACAGTGAAGATGTTAAGCGCCACTGATCGGCGCCTGAAGAAATAGATGGGCTGCTCGATGCTTCCATGCAGAGCTGAAACCGACCCATACACGAGTAATGGTAAACCATTCAGAAGATCTAACCTGCCCAGGCAAAGTGGTGCGCGTCGGACCGTCCATGCTTACAAACCCTATTGATTTCATTGGCCGGCAGGGTTTGAGATGTCATTTCATCTCAATGTCAGGCAAAAGTCACACAAAATTGGAAGCAACGTCTCCAAAATGACCTTTACAGTGCTGACGGGGATGTTAAACCTGAAATCAAACAAACAAAACAAAACAGTGAACATGTTGATGAGATTTTATGACTGTAGAGTCTGATCTGGGTCTTTAATTTTGATATTAAGGTTTTCTGTAGATACAGGTTAACCATCACAACAACCCCTACCTTTGCAACTAGAGAAAGTGACCAGTGGGTCACGTATACCCCCGGCCAGTCCCACCCTCTGATATATCTTTCGAGCTTGTAAGTAATATGAATGTCACGAAGCTGTAAGAATCTATAAATTTACTTGTAAAAGCTAAACCAAACACAAAATTTCTAAATGGACCAAGGGAGTGAGGGCATCATAGTTACTGAAGGGGTGGGCGCATCAATGTTACTGAAGCAGCAGGGTAGGGTATGCATCAATGAAATCTTTGGACTGGTATGCAACATCAATGCAAATATCAATTGAATTTGTCTAAGAGTTTAGAACATACAGGCATCTATAAACTTTGTCATAAAACATAAACCAAATGTAAAATTTCTAAGTCCGTGACCTTGAGGTCAAGGTCACCATGGGTGGGGGAAGGGACATACATCACAAAATCTTTGGACTGGTATGCAACATTGATACAAGTATCAACTGAATTTGTCTTAGAGTTTAGAACATACAGGTATCTATAAACTTTGTCATAAAACTTTAACCAAATGTAAAATTTAAAAGTTTGTGACCTTTACCTCAAGGTCACTGTGGAGGTAGGGACATGCATCAATGAAATCTTTTGACCAATATGTAACTGCAGAGTAAGTATCAACTAAATGTATCAAAGGGTTCAGAAGATACAATCTCTCAGAAACTTTGACGCAAAACTTTAACCAAAATGTTTACGGATGAATGGAAAGATGCACACATGGATGGACAAACGGATGGACGTGTTTACGAATGGACATTTGTTGGGTACTTAAATATGAATTTTCCCATTCAAAGTACCAACTAATCAGCAAAGAGGCCCTTAAATACCCAACAAGCAATAAATTTTGTTGGCTAATTTTCTTGGACAACAACGGAATAAATGGCAAGTACCCAATATAGGTCTACCCAACAAGTGTCCTATCATCTGCCCGGACAGACAGATGGACAGACGAATGGCAGGATGAAAACTATATACCCCTTAGCATACTTTGTATGTTGGGGGTATAAACAGGGTAGATTCAGTCTTCAGATCAGATGGAGCCATCTGATCAGAATGTACACTGTCTGTCATGCAGTTTGTGAACTGAATGAATAGATTATATCAACTAATTTGAGTGGTTGTTGTTCAGCAATGGGTGTGGCTTAATTTATTTATTCTTAAACAGCAATTACAAAGACATTTTAAAAGTTCTTAGTATGAAGCAAGGTGAAAGCAGACACAAGGAGGGTCATTTTATTGAAAACTGCATGAAAAAATTCCCATTCGTTCTTAAGTTATGCGCATTTATATTTGTTACATACCTATTTTCCTCTAAGAGTAGCCTCCCCTGAATTTTCTTTGATTTTAACCCACAATGCAATATTCTGTGATGTCTTAGTGGCTTTAAACATTTTTAAAATAATTTTAAACTACCCTATTTTCCATTTTGCAGTTGCCTAATACAGTTTTCTCATGCCCTTTGATTACTGTGTTATCTTGTTCATAATTTAGGATAGAAATGAGAAATTTGATTTTAAATTCAAGCTTAAATTTACAATTAAAGCATTTTTAAAACATGTTTAAAACCACCATTTAATTCAAAATTTCATTCTAACTAGCTAATGTAAGTGTTTTCACATGCCTTTTGAACAGATTAGTAAGTTCTGTATGTTACAGCATCCTCTTACAAAAACAGGAACTTGAATTTAAATTATTTGTAAAAAATATTTAAAATTTGAATTTAATTTGAAAATTTGAATTTGAATTTAACCGCATGCTTAAAACTAGATTGAACGAGCATTATCGTAGAATGAGTAAGCCTAAGAAAACTGACACTTTCTTGTACCGTCACTTTCGACGTACAGGTCATTCTGTAAATAACATTGTTATACAACCAGTGGAAAAACTTTATTACGATGCAAATTCTACATCTAGATTCAAAATAATCAAAAGACATGAAGCTGAACTGAAATGGATTAAATTTTTACAGACCCCTTTTCCACTGGGATTTAATGACAACATTTATCATGAGGGTAATATTTCCAGAATGCCGGACTTTGATATTTTCTCACTCCTGGAATGTCGAAAACGCAGAACTAGATCTCACGGCACCAGGAAAAATGGTAACTTTAAACGTAAACCACGTGCGTTTAAACGAAACAATACTAGACTGAAGTGACTGTCAATTATATTATTAAATCATGGACGCCACTCTATGCTTTCATTTTTAAGTTCATTACCCGTTTCTGTTTTAAGTCTTCTTGACACCGAGGCGAATAAATTCTACGATAGTTCTCATCAGTTATATGATGCGGCTCTCTTAACTAGAGGCTATACTCAGCATACTCTCCGTCCTTACATTGATTCTGAAATTAATCATAAACGCCATTTCTTCAAAATAGCCTTCATTAATAAGGGTATGGATTTTATAGATTTGCCCAGTATCTTCCGTGAGAGATCGGTGCTTTCTTCCATTCCTGCTTATTTTCAAAATACTGAAACACCTATAGTTTGCTATAAATATAACAAACCTGTTAGATCTATCATTTTTAATTTCAATAAACTTGTTTCAGATCTTGATATTGATACTAATACTCCTGATTCATGTGATTGTAAAAACTCGAAGTATTGCTATTCTGCTGCTGGTCATGTAATTACTGGCAATTTGAAAATTATTCCTGATTCTAGGATAAGGAATATAATTTCTAAAGGACCGAAATATCGGTTTCCTTCTAAAATTGATTTCAGTAAATGTAGAGATGAAATCGCTGCTTCCTTGAATGAATTCGGTAATCGATGGTGTAAGCGAGAGTATGTTGAGCATAAAGCCCTTAAGGACTGGAAACTTAGCATTTTAATACTAGTGAATAAACGCATTTCTTTCTATTCTCAAAATACTAACTTATTACCTCCTAAGCCCAAGACGTCTTTACGTCATCTTAAACTAGGTATTCAAGAATTTCATAAGAAGTTTGTTTTGGCCCCTGCAGACAAGGCCGCTAACAACGTCGTCGTTGTGTGACGGCTCCACTATGTTAACACGCTTAAGCAGGAGCTTGGTGGTACTAAGGCCTATGAACTTCAGCCTTTAGCTGAAGAGAGAGCTATAGTAGATAAACATGTTTGTCTTTCAGCCACCAAGTTTGCTGTGTGTGTTAACGAAGGCCAAGACAAGCTTCCTACGCTATACTGGTTACCAAAACTTCATAAAAGACCTTACAAAGCACGGTTTATTGCAAATTCTAGCTCTTGCACTACCACTGAACTTTCTAAATTATTAACTTCCTGTCTTACTGCCATTAAAACGCATGTAGTTAAATATTGTGATAAAGTCTTTGAAAGATCAGGAAGAAATCTGTTTTGGTCTATAAAAAAATTCAAATGAGGTTTTAAATAAATTGAAATCCAGACATTTTCGTGCTTCTAGTCTGTCTACTTACGATTTTTCCACTCTTTACACTACACTTCCTCATAATCTTATAAAAGAAAAGCTTAATGATTTAATTGAATGGGCTTTTCATGGAGAAGATTCTCTCTATCTTGCATGTAATGTCAGAAATGCATTTTTCACTTCTAAAGAGCATAAGAATTATACACTTTGGTCATGTCAGAAAGCGTGTGATGCCCTCACCTTTCTACTTGACAATATTTATATTAGATTTGGTACTAAGTTATTTAGACAAATTGTGGGTATTCCGATGGGTACTAATTGCGCACCTCTTGTGGCTGATCTGTTCTTGTATTGTTATGAAAGAGACTTCATTTTGTCGCTTTCCATTGACAACCAATCTGAAATTATTGAAGCTTTTAGCTCCACTTCTAGATATTAAGATGATTTATTAAATATTGATAATACCTATTTTGATGGTTTGATCAGTCAGATTTACCCCCCAGAACTTCAGTTAAATAAAGCAAATTCTTCTGATACCGAGGCCCCATTTTTGGATTTACATCTATCTATTGTAGATGGATTTGTTTCGTGCAAAATTTATGATAAACGCGATGACTTTGATTTTGAGATTGTAAATTTTCCTTTTTTGGATGGTGATGTTCCTCGTGCGCCATACTATGGCGTTTATATTTCGCAATTAATTCGATTTGCTAGAGTGTGTAGTCATGTAACTGACTTCAACACTCGTAATAAATTATTAACGGCTAAAATCCTTAATCAGGGTTATCGGTACCATAAACTACGCAAAGCCTTTTCAAAATTTTATAGACGCCATTCTGATTTAATTTCAAAATTCAATATTGGACTTAAAACTCTTCTGCAACAAGGTCTATCGGAACCCGAATTTTATTGTGACTTAGTATATAAATTCAGAAAAATATATAACCGCAATGACTTCAGCACCCAATTTCGTAAAATCTTTCTTCGATATAAAAAGATTGGGTACAACATGGATATTATACGACAGACTGCATGCATGGTAGTTAACCCAATCACGGTTGGCAACTTTGCTTCCCTCTTTAATTGCACGCCGGTGGGTCAGGCCTCAGATTCTATGACGGCTCCAACGTAAAGGCTTATTGAGAATTAGAGAGATCTAATTCAAGGTAATGTTGGTTGGTGCCTGATGCTCTGTCTCTGACCGGGCCCATCGGAGTCTAACTGTTGGTTTTCTTTTGCTCCAGCATTTCAGTGGTTTCTTGCTGTCGAGTCCTCACCATTGTCTCACCTCTGTGGTTCTTTGTTTTTTGTGTTCACGGAGATGTTGCACTGATGAGTTAGGAGGCCTTCATGCGGACTGAACAAATTATTCGTCTAAATCGCAACGGAAGTAAGGGCGAGGATTGTGGCCACGTTAAATCGATTTAAGCCCCCCAGTGGAAATCTTCCACTGACCGTTCCAAGGCTGCTCTTCTGTGGCGATTTATTTATGTTGTTGTTTGTTACTTACTGTGTGTATCATTTGTGTCTTTTAATTTTGGATGGCCATATGGCCATTTTGTGGGAAAGTAACTGTTCTTATGGCCTTCCTTTGTTTAGGTTTCCATTATGGTCTTTTCGCTTAATGTTTGTATTTCTTTCCCTTTGGTGTCTTTTATGGATGGAGTAAGTTAATTGTATCAATTCCTGATCTTTGTTTTACTTCTACTATGCAATTGAAAATATGAGAAAACTGGTTTAGCATATCAGTTGAAATCAGTTGAAATAATTCAAATAGATGATTATAAAGTGTCTAAGGACTATAAAACACAAGGTATTTCATATTTAATAAGTTGAAAAATTTTAATGTGCATCTATGACATCATAGCATACCTCGTGAATATTAATGAGGCAGTCTGAAGCTGCTGTTTTCATGAAATATTTCACACTTCAAATTGTAATATCTTGGAAACTAACAAAGATAATTTGATGCGGTTTTCGCCCTTTGAGTCCTTTAATCAATGTCTTTTTAAATGTAATGGATTTCTATGCCTTTGTATATGACCTTTAAGATTAGATATAAATTGAAATGTATAGAAACACTTTACATAGCGGTGTACCCCCTATGTGCTTTTAGCATCCGGTTACCTTACAAATTAGTATCTGTCAGTCACTCTGCCTAGCTTGTTTGAGGTAATTATAGTTTAAAAACAAGAGGGCCATGATGGCCCTAGATCGCTCACCTGATCCATAGAGTAACAAGTGGGCCCCGGGGAGGGCCATTATTGACCCCAGGGTTATAATGTACATAATGTTGAGGGAGGTCTAAAAAGGTGAAGCGTCAGACCAAAC
The DNA here is from genome assembly GCA_963580285.1 of Lucinisca nassula. NCBI lineage: Eukaryota > Metazoa > Mollusca > Bivalvia > Lucinida > Lucinidae > Lucinisca > Lucinisca nassula. The sequence continues at coordinate 592,193 of OY757021.1, forward strand.
ATCAACAAACGCTATAATTCGAACAATCTTGGCAAAGGTCCACAAGATGAAGCTTCCTACCAAATATCAAAGACCTGGGCCTTGTAGTTTCTGAGAAGAAGATTTTTAAAGATTTTCCCTATATCAGCCTATGTAAAACCAAAGGGCCCCGGGCGGGGGCATTTTTGGCCCCAGCACTATAATTTGAACAAACTTGGTAGGGGTCCACCAGATGAAACTTCATACCACATAGCAAAGACCTGGGCCTTGCAGTTTCAGAGAAGAAGATTTTTAAAGATTTTCCCTATATAAGCCCATGTGAAACATAAGGGCCCCGGGGCAGGGGCATTTTTTGCCCCAGCACTATTATTTGAACAATCTTGGTAGGGGTCCACTACATGGAGCTTCATACCAGATTTCAAAGACCGGGGCTTTGCGGTTTCAGAGAAGAAGATTTTTAAAGATTTTCCCTATATAAACCCATGTAAAATCAAAGGGCCCTGGGGCGGGGGCATTTTTGGCCCCAGCACTATAATTTGAACAATCTTGGTAGGGGTCCACTAGATGAAGCTTCATACCATATATCAAAGACCTGGGCCTTGTGGTTTCAGAGAAGAAGATTTTTAAAGATTTTCCCTATATAAGCCCATGTAAAACCAAAGGGCCCCGGTGCGGGGGCATTTTTTGCCCCAGCACTATTATTTGAACAATCTTGGTAGGGGTCCACTACATGGAGCTTCATACCAGATTTCAAAGACCGGGGCTTTGCGGTTTCAGAGAAGAAGATTTTTAAAGATTTTCCCTATATAAACCCATGTAAAATCAAAGGGCCCTGGGGCGGGGGCATTTTTGGCCCCAGCATTATAATTTGAACAATCTTGGTAGGGGTCCACTAGATGAAGCTTCATACAATATATCAAAGACCTGGGCCTTGTGGTTTCAGAGAAGAAGATTTTTAAAGATTTTCCCTATATAAGCCCATGTAAAACCAAAGGGCCCCGGTGCGGGGGCATTTTTGGCCCCAGCACTATAATTTGAACAATCTTGGTAGGGGTCCACTAGATGAAGCTTCATACCAAATATCAAAGTCCTGGGCCTTGTGGTTTCAGAGAAGAAGATTTTTTAAGTTTTCGGTGAAAAAAATCTGTTTTTGGCTCCTGTGACCTATATGTGCAACGGACTGGAACCATTTGAACAACTTTGAAAGAGGACCACCTAAGGATCATTTCTGTGAAGTTTGGTCAAAATCCGATCAGTGGTTTAGGAGGAGATGTCGTTTGAAGAAAATGTTTCCGCATGCACAGACAGACAGACGGATGCACGCACGCACGAAAAGTGATCCCAAAAGCTCACCTCGTCACTATGTGACAGGTGAGCTAACAATGATAAACCTGTAATGCACGTACTTGTGTGATTGTATTACCTTGCCCTTTTAGATAATTAGATACATAGATTGTTGGTGCTCGTTAGAACCACATCGCTGGCCCAGTTCTCACATGTGCCCACAGTCTATGTTTTGAGCAGAATTATGAAAAATATCAGAATTTTTAATCAGAAATTTTTCATTCTTTTTTTTTTTTTTGGTGGTAAAATTTTCAATATATCTAACTACCAGTAGGCATGTTTTCATTATGGTTTAACCCTTAAACTCCTGTAATGTAAACAAAATGTGACGGCCCTGATCAGACCCCGTCAATCTCTGAGGCATCTGATCCGGACCTACACTGTTTGCCAAACCCAACACATGACTGGAGTCCAGATTTTATTGATTATGCAACACTATGGACTCAGAGCAATAAAAATAGCATGGCAATATTCTATAAATAACAGTTAACTGGATTTCTTACAAATCAGTGATAGTCACATGGACATCAGCATCGAAGAGCTTCTTGTGCTTAGTAACTTTGAGTCTATTGATAAACAATCAACCCAAACAAGAGCACCGCATGCGGGTGCCAACGCTCAGCTGCAGTTTCTTTCAGTTAAACAAAAATTCTAAGTCGAAAAAGGGGCATAACTGTGCCAAAAATATTTTGAGAGTTACCTCACCTATTGGTATGAGTTTCCCTTTTCATAATGAACAACTATTCCAAGTTTCAAGTTAATATGTTCAGTAATGACAGAGATATTACAAAATGTCCAAGTTTTTGCAAAAATTCTAAGTCCAAAAAGGGGCATAACTGTGTCAAAAATATTTGAGAGTTATCTCACCTATTGGTATGAGTTCCCCTTTTCATAATGAACAACTATTCCGAGTTTCAAGTTAATATGTTCAGTAATGACAGAGATATTACAAAATGTCCAAGTTTTTGCACGACGACGACGCAGACGATGACAGAGCTATGACAATACCTCATCGTTTTCTTCGAAAACAGCCGGGCTAAAAATCAGGAGATACTTTTTCTTGTTAGAAATGAGTGTTGTGGGTACTTGCCAGAATCACATCGGTGAGGTGATTCTAACAAGAACCCATATCAGGTTTTATTAATAGAAACAGAAGCCATCTGATCAGGATCTACGCTGTCATTCAGTTTGTGAAATTGTTCAGATACATGTACACTATATTGTAATGATCCTTAAGTATTGGGACAGATACATGTAGGCCTTAGCAAACAGTGCAGACCCAGATCACCAGATCAGACTGCTCCTGAAGGAGCAGTCTGATTATGGTCTTCACTGTTTGCCATTCCATCTACACCTTTTGGACTCCTTGCTGGATCATGCGTGAAACAAATTTGTTAATAATTTAGGAGAATTACAGCAAGTCCTAAAGGTGTCCGAATTTTTAGGATTTTTACTGTAATACTCCTGCTTATCTGCAAGAAAATGCCGTGTTTGTTCCTTTGCTGATTAAATTATGTTCCCGTAATTACCTGGATTAATATTGGGCAATGACAGTGACAAGTTGCCCATCACTCTTCTCACAGCCTCATTATCTGGAGTGAACGCTACTTTCTTCGGCAAATTTGACCTCAGTGTCTTCCACTCCGTACAGGGATCCCAGACCTTATGCTCTTTCATCTCACCCACCACACGAAGGCGTATGAATATCAGGATCAATGCGAACAATGTTGGCAGTCCAATCTCAAATATGGTTGTTGCAACCTTTCTCTTCTGAATCACATAGTTCTTCCAAAGTAACAACAGAAACTGGTTCCATTTGCTTCCCATAATGCTGTATGTTTTCCGAGCTTTTTTTTCAACCGAAAGTTTACTTCTGAAGAAAGGTGACAATATAGATACTCTTATTTTGATATTAAATCCTTTTCAAATGAGAACATTATTTTAACCTTTAACCTGCTGAATTTTCAATTAAGCCACACTCATTTCTGACTTTGAACCAATCAGATTACTTGATGCAGCTTATTTCTACATATTCATAAACTGAATGTCAAACTGTATAGATCCTGATCAGATGGCTTCTTCAGAAGCCATCTGATCTGGATCTACACTGTTTGCAAAGATAGGGCTTGTCACCTACAGCAGGGTAAAGGTTAAACAACTATGCTGTTTCAGATTCTGATTTCGGAAACATGGAACTTCCTTATCAATATAGTCTATTACATCTTTTGCAAATGTCATTCACTGTACTGACTGTCACACAATGAAATTTAACACAGTATCAGCTGAAACTGATATTAAGGAAGTTTTTAATTTTTTCTCATGTTACCTCATCATGTTATTGATGATCTACACTTTAAAGTATGTATGTCATCAGTAATCAGCTGATTGCACTTGAAAACATGTGAACTAGTGATAACAACGTGGTGAACAGCCCAATCCCGGGTACATGCGACATAGTGACATGTCCTCTTGTATATTATATCGGCAGTATCAGAGGAAAACTGTTTTGAGACAGCCTCCAAATTATATAACATGAACTGTATCACAGACAAACTGTTTTCAGGCAGTCTCCTATTTAATATCAGCAATCACAGAAAAAAACTGTTTTGAGGCAGTCTCCAAAGTATTTAATATCAGCTATATCACAGAAAAACTGTTTTGAGGCAGTCTCCAAAGAATATAATATCAGCTGTATCACAGAATAGCTGTATTTAGGCAGTCTCCAAATTATATAATAACAACTTTATCACAGGGAAAACTGTTTTGGGGCAATCTCCAAAATATAATATCAGCTGTATCACAGAAAAAATGTTTTTAGGCAATCTCCAAAGTATATAATATTGGCTGTATCACAGACAAACTGTTTTTAGGCAATCTCCAAAGTATATAATATCAGTTGTGTCACAGGAAAATCTATTTGGGGACAGTCTCCAAAGTATATCAGCCATATCACAGGAAAACCTGTTTAGGGTCAGCACTAACACCACTAACAATGCTGATCAGCATTTACATGCATCTTTAGCTCATTAGAAGTCAATGTGTTAGCTGCTCCAGCAAGTAGTCTATATAATACTCTGGTATTCTTGTATCATTAAAACTTGAATCATTTAAAAAGGCAAATTTGCTGATATTTTTGCTGAAAAAAAATTGTGAGTAGATTCTGCATATATTTGCTGAAAAGGATGTGAGTAACAAGCTACTCACATTTTTTCAGCCAAAATATGATTCGTATATTTGCCATATAAAATCATTAAAGTTTAAAGGGTACATCAATTGATGGCATTGTTACTTTTGAACACTGTGTCCTGTGAATTCGATAGAGATATCAATGGCTTCTGAAAAGAATGTTTTGGATCCACAGTTGAACTAAGCATGTTGCAGCTAACCAAGCGTCTGATCAGTCTGTATCTAACCTTGTTTGATCTGAAAAAGTACATTCAGACATATTTGTATAAGTCACTAATGTTTACATAGACTGAGATAACAGGGAGTGCCGGTGATAACAAACACTTAGCAAGCTGGGGGGAAATTTCAGCAGATGACATTTCAAAATATTTCTCTTAATTGTCCCCTTGTGAAACAGACTTTGACATTGCATGCAAATTATTGGAGACAATTTGCAAGAAATGTGAAAAGCTGTTTACAGTTTTCAGAGAATAATATAACAAGAGGGCCCAATGGCCCTATATCGCTCACCTGTTTACAAGAAAATCATTAGTGTAGGAGACCACTTGACATTGCTACATACTAAATATCTAAGCTCAGGCAAAGCGGTGTCCATGCTTATAAACCCTAATGGTTTCATTGGGTGACAGGGCTTGAGATGTAATTTCATCTCAATGTCTGGTAAAAGTCCCACAAAATTGGAAGAGACATCTCCAAAATGACCTATACAGTGTTGTCGGGGATGTAAAACCTCAAATCAAACAAAATCTGTGCCTTATGGTTTTGGACAAAAAGATTTTTTTAAGTTTTTTCAAGTATAAGTCTATAGAAGCTAATGAGACCTGGGGCTTGGCCAATTTTGACCCAAAGGGCACGGTTGGCAGGATTTATGTAGGCGACCATTTTGTGTTGCTATAAACTAAATTTCTAAGGTCTGTCCTTCATGGTTTCAAAGAAGATGTTTGAAGCTTTTTCCATTATAAGTTTGTTGGAGTTAAGGGGCCACAGGATTTGGACCCCAGGGGCATGATTGGCAGGATTCATGTAGGCGACCACTCGACATTGCTACATGCTAAATACCTAAGCTCTGGGACTTATGGTTTCAGAGAAGAAGATTTTTTTCCCCATTTTAAGTTGTTTTTTTTTTCTTTTTTTCTTTTTTTTTTCATTATAAGGGCCCTGTGGTTTCAGAGAAGAAGATTTTTGAAGTTTCTCCAATTGTAAGTCTATGGAAGCTAAAGAACCCTGGGGTGGGGCCAATTTGGATCCCAGGGGCGTAAATGGCAGGATTTATGTAGGTGGCCACTTGACATTGCTACATACTAAAAATCTAAGCTCTGGGCCTTATGGTTTCATAGAAGAAGATTTTTTAAGTTTTTTTTTCCATTATAAGTCTATTGGAGGTCATGAGCTCGGGCGTGGCCAATTTTGACCCCTGGGGCAGGGTTAACAGGATTTATGTAGATGGCTATTCTATGTTGCTAGATACTAAATATCTAAGTTCTGTGCTTCACAGTTTCTGAGAAGATTTTTGAAGCTTTTTTCCATTATGAGTCTATGGGAGCTAAGGGGCCCCGGGGCATGGCCCATTTGGACCCCAGGGGCATGATTAGCAGGAAATATGTAGGTAACCACTTGCCGTTGCTACATGCTAAATATCTAAGCTCTGGGCCCTGTGGTTTCAGAGAAGAAGATTTTTGAAGTTTTTTCCATTATGAGTCTATGGGAGCTAAGGGGGTCCAAGGGTGTGGCCCATTTGGACCCCAGTGGCATGATTGGCAGGATTTATGTAGGTGACCACTTGTCATTGCTACATGGTAAATAACTAAGCTCTGGGCCCTGTGTTTTCAGAGAAGAAGATTTTTGAAGCTTTTTTCCATTATGAGTCTATGGGAGCTAAGGGGCCCCGGAGCGTGGCCCATTTGGACCCCACGGCATGATTGGCAGGATTTATGTAGGTGACCACTTGCCATTGCTACATGCTAAATATCTAAGCTGTGGGCCCTGTGGTTTCAGAGAAGAAGATTTTTGAAGTTTTTTTTCCATTATGAGCCTATAGGAGCTAAGGGGCCCCGGGGCGTGGCCCTTTTGAACCCCAGGGGCATGATTTGCAGGAATTATGTAGGTGACCACTTGCCGTTGCTACCTGCTTAATATCTAAGCTCTGGGTGCTGTGGTTTCAGAGAAGAAGATTTTTAAAGCTTTTTTTAAATATGAGTCTATGGAAGCAAAGGGGCCCCTGCGCGTGGCCCATTTGGACCCCAGGGGCATGATTGGCAGGAATTATGTAGGTGACCACTTGCCGTTGGTACATGCTAAATATCTAAACTCTGGGCCCTGTGGTTTCAGAGAAGTAGATTTATGAAGCTTTTTTTTTTAAATTATTAGTCTATGTGAGCTAAGGGGCCCCGGGGCATGGCCCATTTCGACCCAAGGGGCATGATTGGCAGGATTTATGTAGGTGACCACTTGCCGTTGCTACATGCCAAATACCTCAGCTCTGGGCCCTGTGGTTTCTGAGAAGAAGATTTTTGAAGCTTTTTCCATTATGAGTCTATAGGAGCTAAAGGGCCCCGGGGGTTGGCCTGTTTGGACCCCAGGGGCATTATTGGCAGGAATAATGTAGGTGACCACTTGCCGTTGCTAAATGCTAAATATCTAAGCTCTGGGCCCTGTGGTTCCCGAGAAGAAGATTTTTGGTTCCATTATGAGTCTATGGGAGCGAAGGGGCCCCGGGGCGTTGCCTATTTGGAACCCAGGGGCATGATTGGCAGGAATTATGTAGGTGACCACTGGCCGTTGCTACATGCTAAATAACTAAGCTCTGGGCACTGTGGTTTCAGAGAAGAAGATTTTTGAAGCTTTTTTTTTCATTATGCGTCTTTGGGAGCTAAGGGGCCCCGGGGTGTGGCCAATTTGGGCCCCAGGGGCATGATTGGCAGGAATTATGTAGGTGACCACTTGCCGTTGCTACATGCCATATATCTCAGCTCTGGGCCCCGTGGTTTCAGAGAAGATTTTTGAAGCTTTTTTTCCATTATGAGTCTATAGGAGCTAAAGCGCCCCTGGGCGTGGCCCGTTTGGACCCCAGGGGCATGATTGGCAGGAATTATGTAGGTGTCCACTTGCCGTTGCTACATGCTAAATATCTAAGCTCTGGGCCCTGTGGTTTCTGAAATGAAGATTTTTGAAGCTTTTTTTTTCCATTATGAGTCTATGTGAGCTAAGGGCCCCTGGGGCGTGGCCCATTTGGACCCTAGGGGCATGATTGGCAGGATTTATGTAGGTGACCACTTGTCGTGGCTACCTGCTAAATATCTAAGCTCTGGGCCCTGTGGTTTCCGAGAAAAAGATTTTTGAAGCTTTTTGTCCCATCATGAGTCTATGGGAGCGAAGGGGCCCCGGGGCGTCGCCCATTTGGAACCAAGGGGCATGATTGGCAGGAATTATGTAGGTGACCACTGGCCGTTGCTACATGCTAAATATCTAAGCTCTGGGCCCTGTGGTTTCAGAGAAGAAGATTTTTGAAGCTTTTTTTTCATTATGAGTCTTTGGGAGCTAAGGGGCCCCGGGTTGTGGCCAATTTGGACCCCAGAGGCATGATTGGCGGGAATTATGTAGGTGACCACTTTCCGTTGCTACATGCCAAATATCTCAGCTCTGGGCCCTGTGGTTTCAGAGAAGAAGATTTTTGAAGCTTTTTTTCCAATATGAGTCTATAGGAGCTAAAGGGCCCCGGGGCGTGGCCCGTTTGGACCCCAGGGGCATGATTGACAGGAATTATGTATGTGTATACTTGCCGTTGCTACATGCTAAATATCTAAGCTCTGGGCCCTGTGGTTTCTGAAAAGAAGATTTTTGAAGCTTTTTTTTTTGCATTATGAGTCTATGTGAGCTAAGGGCCCCTGGGGCGTGGCCCATTTGGACCCTAGGGGCATGATTGGCAGGATTTATGTAGGTGACAACTTGTCGTTGCTACCTGCTAAATATCTAAGCTCTGGGCCCTGTGGTTTCCGAGAAGAAGATTTTTGAAGCTTTTTGTTCCATCATGAGTCTATGGAAGCGAAGGGGCCCCGGGGCGTCGCCCATTTGGAACCCAGGGGCATGATTGGCAGGAATTATGTAGGTGACCACTGGCCGTTGCTACATGCTAAATATCTAAGCTCTGGGCCCTGTGGTTTCAGAGAAGAAGATTTTTGAAGCTTTTTTTTCATTATGGGTCTTTGGGAGCTAAGGGGCCCCGGGGTGTGGCCAATTTGGACCCCAGGGGCATGATTGGCAGGAATTATGTAGGTGATTACTTTCCGTTGCTACATGCCAAATATCTCAGCTCTGGGCCCTGTGGTTTCAGAGAAGAAGATTTTTGAAGCTTTTTTCCATTATGAGTCTATAGGAGCTAAAGGGCCCCGGGGCGTGGCCGTTTGGACCCCAGGGGCAAGATTGGCAGGAATTATATAGGTGACCACTTGCCGTTGCTACCTTCTAAATATCTAAGCTCTAGGCCCTGTGGTTTCCGAGAAGAAGATTTTTGAAGCTTTTTGTTCCATTATGAGTCTATGGGAGCGAAGGGGCCCCTGGGCGTCGCCAATTTGGAACCCAGGGGCATGATTGGCAGGAATTATGTAGGTGACCAATGGCCGTTGCTACATGCTAAATATCTAAGCTCTGGGCCCTGTGGTTTCAGAGAAGAAGATTTTTGAAGCTTTTTTTTCATTATGAGTCTTTTGGAGCTAAGGGGCCCCGGGGTGTGGCCAATTTGGACCCCAGGGGCATGATTGGCAGGAATTATGTAGGTTACCACTTTCCGTTGCTACATGCCAAATATCTCAGCTCTGGGCCCTGTGGTTTCAGAGAAGAAGATTTTTGAAGCTTTTTTCCATTATGAGTCTATAGGAGCTAAAGGGCCCCGGGGTGTGGCCCGTTTGGACCCCAGGGGCATGATTGGCAGGAATTATGTAGGTGACCACTTGCCATTGCTACCTGCTAAATATCTAAGCTCTGGGCCCTGTGGTTTCAGAGAAGAAGATTTTTGAAGCTTTTTGTTCCATTATGAGTCTATGGGAGCAAAGGGGCCCCGGGGCGTGGCCAATTTGGACCCCAAGGGCATGAATGGCAGGAATTATGTAGGTGACCACTTGCCGTTAATACATGCTAAATATATAAGCTCTGGGCCCTGTGGTTTCAGAGAAGAAGATATTTTAATTTTTTCCCATTGTAAGTCTATGGGAGCTATATGTTGCCATGGCAACCAGAATTCCAATCTGATCAGCCCAATAACCTTATGCAGCCTTTCCCCCTACCTGATGATGCATCTCATGAAATTTGATCAAGATTGACCATGGGGTATTAGAGATATACTTATTTGAAATTGTTTACGGACGCATGGACGGACAACGAACAAAAAGTGATCACAAAAGCTCACCTTGTCACTACGTGACAGGTGAGCTAAAAAGTATCATGAATTTGTCATCTGCTGAATTAGCCTAGAGAGTGGTAAAAGGCTAAGAGATAATTGTTCTCTTGTTAGAAACTTAACTTCTAGGTGTTTGATAGTATCCCTTTATTAACCCTTGTCCTGCTGAATATTCATATATGCCACACCCACTACTGATTATCAACCAATCAGATTGCTTGATGCAAATTATTGCAACAAATTCACAATCTGAATGACAATGTAGATCCTGATCAGATGGCTTCATCAGAAGTCATCTGATCTGGATCTTCATTGTTTGGAAAATCAGGCATATACGGGCTCAGCAGGACAAGGGTTAAGGCAATTCTAACAAGTACCCACAACGTGTGTGTTAACCAATTTTTTTTGGGGGGGGATCTGAGGTAAGTTTAACATCCCCTTTCAAACTATTTAGGTCATTTTGGAGATGTCATGTCCAATTTTGTGGGACTTTTACCCGACACTGAGATGAAATGACATCTCAATCCCTGCCACCCAATAGGGTGTGTGTGTGTGTGTGTGTGGGGGGGGGGGGGGGGGGGTGCAGGTGAGGTGGGGGGGGGGGGGCAGTTGTAAAAGCTATCTTAGAAACATAGATCTTTGTAAGTATCTGACAGTATCCTCTTTTTAACCCTTTTACTACCAAATAGAATCTTCCTCCTTATATATAGCAGGAGTTCATTTCAAAATTTAGGGGTGTCAGGTTGTGTTTCCATCAAAATTTATTTGAACAAGAGCATCGGTGAAACCGAGGGATGCTCCCCGAAGATGCGCAGTAGTAGGAGGGTTATTTTAGTGAAATGATCCTATACACTTTGAAGTTTGATAAGATTTGTTTGAAGACAAAGGTTATGGGTACCGTCTGAATGAGGAGGTTCTAACGAGTACCCTCAGCTGATGTTTGGAGTACAAATAAAGTAGGTAGTGATTTTCAACCAAGAATGCCAAAAAAATGAGAAATGTAAGGCCCCTTCCCTGCAAGGACCTGTAAATCTTAAACCATAAGGCTAAGAAACCCAATTTTGTGTTCCCTAGTAAATGATTTTCAATGGAAAATGTCACAAGGAATACACATGTAAAACATGAAAGCCCTATCACCCATGGTTATGAAATAACAGGAGATTTTTTTTTTGAAAAAGGGGAGATGATTAGTGAAAATAAGCAATATAGTAATGGCCCTTTGTCAGAATGTAGCCTGACAAACACACACCCAAATGCAATCTGTCAGGATGTAGGTCTTGTGATGGTAATTATGTGTGTCATGTTTCATGAGAGTAGACAAAATACTTTTCAAGTTATCACCGAGGTTAAGGTTTTTGGTTTAGGTGTGACAAACACACAAGTTATTCTCCTTTGTCAGAATGTAGGTCTTGTGATGGTAAGTATGTGTGTGAAGTTTCATAAGAGTAGGGCCAGGTTATGGCGTGACAAACACAAGTTTCGTGGCGTCTGATCTGGGCCTGTACTGTTTGCCACTTACCCCTTTTGGGGTTTCCGGTACCAAATGGATTTAACCTAAAGTCTAAGAATTCCCTAGTTAGTGATTTTCAAAAAAGACTGCAAAAATAAGGAGAAATGTAAGGCCCCTTCCGTGCAAGGGCATGTAAATCTTAAACCATAAGACAAAGAAACTCAGTTTTGTGTTCCCTAGTAAGTGATTTTCAATGAAGAATGTCACAAGGAATATATATGTGAAATATGAAAGCCCTATTACCCATGGTTATGAAACAACAGGAGATATTTTTTGGAAAAGGGGAGATAATTCAGTGAAAATAAGCAACATAATTATGGCCCTTTGTCAGAATGTAGGTTTTGTGATGGTAAGTATGTGTGTGAAGTTTAATGAGAGTAGGATAAATACTTCTAAAATTTTGACCCGAGTTTAAGTTGTTTGGTTATTGCCTGACAAACACACACCGAAAAGCAATATAGTTATGGCCCTTTGTCAGAATGTAGGTCTTGTGATAGTAAGTAAGTGTGTGCAGTTTCATGAGAGTAGGGCAAATACTTTTGAAGTTATGACCAAGGTTAATTTTTTTGGTTAAGCGTGACAAACACACGGACAAAAGCAATATGGTTTGTCAGAATGTAGGTCTTGTGATTGTTAGTAAGAGTGTGAAGTTTCATGGGAGTAGGGATAATACTTTTGAAGTTATAACCGGTTAAATGTTTTGGTTTACATTTGAAACTGATTGACAAGATTACTATAGGGCACCCAAAATACTGTGTGGGGCCCTAATTAAGAAGGGAAGTAACTCCGTAAATACTGATGGCAGGGTTATGCTTCTTGCATTCTGCAATTTCTCTCATAGCCCCCTATCAGTGTATCAAGTTTCACTAAATTACCTTTAAAACTTTTAGAGATATGCTCCGGACAAGCTTAATATAGCAAAAACTAAAAAGGGAAATAACTCTGTAATTACTTGTGATAGAGTTACAGTTCTTGCACTCTGCACTTCCTCTGATGGCCATCTATCAATGTATCAAGTTTCACTTAAATCCCTTCTATACTTTCAGAGATATGCTCCGGACAATCTTTTCATTGAAATAGTTAAGAAGGGAAGCAACTCCATAAATACTGGTGACAGGGTTATGGTTCTTGTATTTTACGATTCCCCTCATCGCCCTCTATCAGTATATCAAGTTTCACTTAAATACCTTTAATACTTTTAGAGATAAAGAGCGTGATGGACGGACGTCTTTACGGATGTATACTTGTGTGTCTCCATCCCTACAAAGTACCCTTGTGTGTCAAATTTCCTGGAAATTTCTTGGAATTTCTTGGAAAAAAAGACACACAAGTTACTATTTTAGACACACAAGACACTGACGGAATAAATCGCATTGAGTTTAATGGAAGTGTCCATACTTTTAAACACACAAGTATACATTCGTTCCTGCGGACAGACGGACGGTCGGACGGATGGACAAAGCGGCGACTATATGGCTCCCCCTTCGGGGAGCATAAAAATGACTGAACTTTAAACAAACAGTGGAGGCCCTGATCAGACGCCGCAGTCTGTGGCGTCTGATCTGGACCTGCACTGTTTGCCAGGGTACCCGTTTTGGGGTTTCTGGTACTTAATGGGTTAAGGCAATTCTAACATGTACCCACAACATACTTGTTAACCAATTTTGAACCGTAAACCCCAAAGCAAGTGATTGGAAAACAATGCAGGCTTACATCAGATGCCACAGAATGTGACGTCTGATCAGGACCTACACTGTTTGCAAAAAGTTCAGCCATTTCCAAATAAATTTGGAAGAAAACACAACCAGTCACCCTTAATTTTGCAATGGACTCCTGCTACTTTATAAATGGAGGAAGATTCCATTGGTACACAAGAATTCCGCCGAAGGCTATGTCGCCCCTGTGGGGGCGCAAAGTCATCGAACCATGATATGTAGGTCAAGCTCAAACATAGATGCTTGTTCAAAAGATCCCATTCTCAAAGGCAAGCTTGTACTAAGTATCATTAATGAAGCTCTAATAATTCTTGAGAAATGAACTTAACCATTAGGGTGAACGCTAGGGTGGTCACAATATTTTACAAAGTCAGTGAACCATGAAATTTAGGTCAAGGTCAAATATGGATGCTTGCATTTAAGTTGCCATCCCAAGATTCAAGTTTGCACCAAAATATCATTAATGAAGCTCTTATAAATCTCGAGAAATAAACTTGACCATTAGCGTGAATGCTAGGGTGGTCGCAATATTTTACAAAGTCAGTGAACCATGAAATATAGGTCAAGGTTAAATATGGATGCTTGCATTTAAGTTACCCTCCCCAGATACAAGTTTGTACCAAGTATCATTAATAAAGCTCTTATAGTTCTTGAGAAATAAACTTGACCATTAGGGTGAGCGCTAGTGTGGTCGCAATATTTTACAAAGTCAGTGAACCATGAAATGTAGGTCAAGGTCAAATATGGATGCTTGCATTCAAGTTGCCATCCACAGATACACGTTTGCACCACATATCATTAATGAAGCTCTTATAGTTCTTGAGAAATAACCTGCCATTAGGGTGAACGCTAGGGTAGTCACAATATTTTACAAAGTCAGTGACCCATGAATTGTAGGTCAAGGTCAAATATGGATGCTTGCATGTAAGTTGTCATCCCCAGATACAAGTTTGTACCAAGTATCATAAATGAAGCTCTTATAGTTCTTGAGAAATAAACTTGACCATTAGGGTGAACGCTTGCGTGGTCGCAAATGTTGACGCCTTGACGAACGGACGAACGGAAAACCAGGCGCCTATATCGCGCCATGCTAATAGCAGGCGCGACAAAAATGGGTATATGCAGAAAGAAACAAATATTCCCAAATTATCCTCTGCATTCCCCCTGATATAGAACTATAAATTACTGTAAAAATCCTAAAAGTTTGGACACCTTGAGCAGGCTTGAGGACTTGCTGTAATTCTCCTAAAATTTTAACAAATTTGTTTCATGACCCAGTAAGGAGTCAAAAAAGTGCAGACGGAATGGCAAACAGTGTAGTCCCTGATCAGACTGCTCCCTTAGGAGCAGTCTGATCTGGGTCTGCACTGTTTGCTTAGGCCTCTCTGTCCCAATACTTAATTTGGATCATTGTGATAATTAAAACTAGATCGCGCAGTCGATGGCGCGCCATCGCAAATCCCCACGTTTTGACCTCTTCCAGGGACCCCTGGGGGCTGGTCCAAAAATTAATGTGCTCTTGCAGAAGCCATTCATGTAAGTAACTCACACACCAAATTTGGTTGAATTCCAATGAATGGTATAGGAGGAGATAGCCGGACAGACGGACGGACAGACGGAGGCGATAACAATATCCCCACTTTTCATCAAAAAACGTGGGGATAATAAACACATCAGCTCATCCCATTAAAAAGTCAGAAAATTGTAAATTCAACTTAACCCAAGCTATAGTTGGAAACTTGGAATCAACTGTTTTTTTTTTTGTTTTGTTTTGGTAATTTATTTTTTCTCGCTTTTATGTTGGGGATAAATTTGTTTTTGAAAAATGTATGGTTTTGCATACACATGTATTTAAATAAGTCCATAATGCCCGAGATATAACCTTGTTTTTTTTTGTTGTGTTGTTTTTTTCTACTTGCCTCTTCTGAAAAGCTCCGGCAGCTGGAAGGTCCAAATCAAAAGAGCCATCAAATCTTTAACTTAATACTGATACTATGTAACACTGATATCAAATTATGTTCAACAATTTTAAATTAACCCTTATCCCACTGAACAATGGCAATCCCTACTTTTGCAAACAATGTAGATCCAGGTTAGATGACTTCTGATCTGATCAGACGTCATGCAGTTTGTGAATTTAACAAATGCCATGAATCAAGTATTTTAATTGGTTGACAGTCAGAAATGGGCATGGCTAATTTAATCTATGCAGCAGAATAAAGGGTTCAGGCAAAGGGCTACACACACATACAACCTTTGATGGGCCTGTAAAATATATATTAAGACCACCCTTGGGACTGTTCAAAAGTGGTCTTTCGAAGACACCGGGTATAGAAAACATGAAGAATAATTGAAACCTTCTCAATAAGCTTTGAAAAGCAGATTTAGTCTTACTTTCAGGTGGTCTTAATAGGGGAATTTTACTACATATTGGTATATACCGCAATGATCCTCAGTACTATGGTAGACAGACCTAAGCAAATAGTGCAGACCCAGATCAGACTGCTCCTGATAAGGGTCTGCACTGTTTGCCATTCTTCCTGTTCTTGTTGGATTTCTAGCTGGATCATGAAACAAATTTGTTAACCCTTGTCCTGCTGAGCCCGGAAATGCCTTATAATTGAAACAATGCAGATCCAGATCAGATGGCTTCTGAAGAAGCCATCTGATCAGGATCTACATTGTTTGTCATTCAGATTGTGAATTTGTTGCAATAATTTGCATCAAGTAATCTGATTGGTTGATAACCGGTAGTGGGTGTGGCAGATTAAAATATTCAGCAGGACAAGGGTTAAATTTTTTGAAGAATTACAACAAATCCTCAAGGTGTCCAAAACTTTAGTATTTTTATGGTACATAAGATATATATCAGATGTGCCCGGAAATCCAAAAAAATTATTTAGCACAATATTATGTTGAAATTCCTACACCATTACATCATGCTCATATGAGTGAACTTGCAATATAATATTTTACAAGCCAAGCCAAAACAAGTAAGAATGTTTCATTGAACTTTGACCTTTCTTGCAACATACGTTAACAAGAGGACCATGATGACCCTGAATCGCCCACCTGATCCATAGTGTAACAAGTGGACCCTGGGGGCCCCAGGACTATAATTTGCATTATCTTGAGGGAAGCTTCATACCAAATATCAAAGACCAGAGCCTTCTGGTTTCAAACAAGAAGAGTTTTAAAGGGTTTCCTTATATAAGTCTTTATTAAACATGTGGGCCCCGGGGCAGGGCCATTTTTGGTTCCAGGGCTACAATTTGAACAGTCTTAAATATCAAACACCCGGGCCTTCTGGTTTCAGACAAGAAGATTTTTTAAGTTTTTCCCTATATAAGTCAATGTAAAACTAAAGGGATTCAGGATGGGTATTTTTGGCCCCAGGGCTATAATTTGAACAATCTTGGTAGAGGTCCACTAGATGAAGCTTCACACCAAATATCAAAGGCCTTGTGGTTTCAGAGGAGAAGAGTTTTTACAAATTTTCCTATATAAATCAATGTAAAACTAAAGGGGCCCAGGGCAGGGGCATTTTTGGCCCCAGGGCTATAATTTGAACAATCTTGATAGAGGTCCACAAGACAAAACTTGATACCAAATATCAAACACCTGAGCCTTCTAGTTTCAGACAAGAAGGTTTTGAAAGCTTTTCCCTATGTAAGTCTATGTAAAACCAAAGGGTCCTGGTGCGGGGACATTTTTGGCCCCAGGACCATAATTTGAACAAGCTTGGTAGAGGTCCAGTAGATGAAGCTACACACCAAATATCGAAGACCTGGGCCTTGCGGTTTCAGGGGAGAAGATTTTTTAAGTTTTCATTTAAAACATGTATTTTTGACACCTGTGACTTTGATGTGCAATGGACTGGAACCATTTGAACAACTTTGAAAAGGCCCAGGGGACCACCTAAGGATCATTTCTGTGAAGTTTGGTCAAAATCCAATCAGTGGTTTATTGGGAGATGTCGTTTGACGAAATTGTATATGGATGCATGGAGGAAAATTGATCCCAAAAGCTCACCTCGTCATTACATAACAGGTGAGCTAAAAATCTTAAAATTCGGCCATCATGATCATGAGAACTTGCTGTAATTCTCAAAAGATTTAACAAATTTGTTTCATGGCCTCAGGAGCAGTCTGATCTGTGTCTGCAATGTTTGCTTAGACACTTAACCCTTATCTTGCTGTTCACGACAACCCCTATCTTTGCAAACAGTGTAGATCCAGATCAGATGTACAGAAGCCATCTGATCAGGATCTATACTGTTTGGCATTCAGTTTATGAATTTGTAGCAATAAATTACATCAAGTAATTTGATTGGTTGATGGACAGAAATGGGTGTGGCTTAAATGAATATTCAGCAAGATAAGGGTTAAACTCATTAGGGCAGGAATTCTACATAGCCAAAGAGAGAGGAATTCACTCGAGAGACCCAGGGGTGCAAGGACAAAAACAACAGAAAATTCTTATAAAAGAAAAGCTTAACTCTTGTCCTGCTAAATAAATAACTATTGCCACACCCATTTTTGACTATCACCCCTGGAGAAAAGTGGTGCAAATCGGACTGTTCCTTAAAGTTGAACTGTTTGGGTTTCTCTGGGCAGTTACGTCTTGAGATGTTATTTCATCTCAATATCAGGTTAGAGTCCCACAAAATCTAAAGCAACATCTCCAGCGGAGCTGAAACTGTCGCTGCCCACTAGTACTGGTAAACAGCTTAGAGGATCTAATCCTGCCCAGGCAAAGCGGTGCGAGTCGGGCCGTCCATGCTGACAAACCCTGTTGTTTTCATTGGGCGACAGGGCTTGAGATGTCATTTCATATCAATGTCGGGTAAAAGTCCCACAAAGTTGGAAGCAACGTCTCCAAAATGACCTATACAGATTTGACCTGGACGTCAAACCTCAAATCAAACAAACAAATTTCTGTTCCAAGTCTAGGTTGTAGGTACTCAAAATGGAGGTTCTAACGAGCACCCACAATCTATGTTCAGAATAAAATAAGGAAAACATATAAAACAAAAAATCAGAAAAACAACAATTTTTGTGACATGAAATAATTATGCCACAACCTCTTTGCAAAAACATTTTGGGATTCAAAAGCCAAAATTTTGTTAGTTAAACAATCTTGTCATATCGAAAACACGCATATACAAATACATTGCCACCTTTCTCGCAGAAAAATATGAAATTTTTTGGATGAAAAATTGTGATTTTTTTCTTATTTCTGCTCAAAATATAGATTGTGGGCACTCGTTAGAACCGCCGATGAGGCGGTTCTAACGGGTACCCACAATCTATATTTAGGGCAGAAATAAGAAAAATAAGGTATACCCCCCCGGAAACCCCAGTTTTACTATATAAAAGTGGGGTTCACAGGGGTCAAAATTATATAGGCGTGTTTTCGTGATGATAATTATTTTCTCAAAAATATTTTTGGTTTGGTATTGGTTTGAGTTAAATGGCCCACTCAACATATATTGGGTCATGTAAAGTTGGATAGTATACCTTTCTTTCTTTATTTCTACTGTTACTGTGATTGGTCACAGCTGACCATTACAGTGATTTACTTGCAGATGTACATTACATATATACACTCCAGGTTTGCAGGATTAAGGCATACACAGTAATCATGTAATTACAGAAGGGATCTTTAACTCTTATCCTGCTGTTCACGACAACCCCTATCTTTCAAACAGTGTAGATCCAGATCAGATGGCTTGGGTCCCAGATGCAACTACCATATTCCAAATTGGGCGAACAAGTCCCCTGTATGCTGTCTCTTTCACATCCTGAGGACACTGATGAAGATTTCGCCTCAGGAAACCAAGTGTTCTATTCGCCTTTGTACACATGTTGCTAATGTGTGTATTCCATCTCAAATCGTGAGTGATTGTCACACCAAGGTATTTAATGGAATTCACATTTTCGAGGACCGTTCCCTCTAAAGTGTAAGAAGCCTCAACTTTATTAGATCTCTTCCTAGTTATCTGCATTATATTGCATTTAACTGGCTGAAATCTCATGCCCCATTTTCGGGCCCAACATCTTAATCTATCTACGTCAGCCTGAAGTTTCAATGAGTCATCTGTATCTCTAATTTCCCGGTAACAAACACAGTCATCTGTGAACAGTCTTATTTCTGAGTCAATGTCAGTGGAAATATCATTGATGTACAGGGAGAACAATAGAGCATTAGAGGACCAAGAATAGTCCCTTGTGGGACTCCAGACAAAACTGGTGCCCATACTGAAGATTCACCATTTACAACAACCCGCTGTTTTCTGTAGTAAAGGAAGGAATCTATCCATGATTTGAGTGTCTTCCCTCCTATTCCATAATCAAATAATTTGGATTTAAGTAGTTCATGAGGAGGGGTGTCAAAAGCCTTCTCGAAGTCCAGAATAAATGTGTCTACCTGCCCCCCTTTGTCCAGGATTTTTGCCCAGTCATTAATAACCGTGCTCAACTGAATTCAGCAGGGTAAGGGTTAACATGCACAGGTGATGGGGTCATTATCCCTGCATAGGGCCGGGGGCCTCAAGTTACGTCAGTGCACTTTGTGGCATTCATCCCTGCAACCAATGCCAGAGGAGCATGTTCTGACGCTGCAAGTTTATGACAGCTGCGAGGGCCTCTAGCATCATAGGCAAGTGTTCTGTCAACTTCTGACCACTCAGCTTCCACACTCCATATATATATATATATTGATTTTTGTGTTTCTTTGTTCTAATCATATTCAATCATAGTAGGGAGATTTTCTCCTTTGATTATATGTCCTTTAGGGGCCCTTGGTAATAAATCCATTGTCATTATTTGTGAACATGCTATCCCAATGAGCCAAGTCCCCGACCCATTTTCATAAATGTATCATTTAAATACTCAGTAAATGTGTTAACCCATAAAATGCCAATCACGACAATTGTCGTCTGCTTTGCCATCTGTAGATTACCTTAAAAACGGCCCCCGCCCATACGGGCTTGAAGAAATATATGGGCTGCATGATGCTTCCATGCAGAGCTGAATCCGGCCCGCCCACTCTAAGTGCAAGGCGGACCGTCCATGCTAATAAACCCTATTGGTTTCATTGGGCGACAGGGCTTGAGACGTTATTTCATCTCAATGTCGGGTAAAAGTCCCACAAAATTGGAAGCAACATCTCCAAAATGACCTTTACAGTGTTGACGGGGACGTTAAACCTCAAATCAAACAAACAAAAACCTTAAAAAATATTTTTTTGCAAACATAGATGGAGCACCTTTAGAATCTGTCCGCCACTAAAAAGGCATTTTTTTTTCTCCCTGCAAGTGTCCAATGAAAATTGTTGGGTGCTGATGACGTGATATTGGCGCCGGATTGATGAGGCTTTCACGCAATCAGCATCATAACACACTCATTGTACATGAGAGCTGCTGTACATGAGAGACGGCGATTAAAATAATTGGAATAAAATAAGTTCTTGCGCGGAAAATCTATGATGGAAAATAAATTAAGTTTGGACAATTCGTTGGATGATTTCGAGGTGCAAACACTTCCTAAAAAACGTAAAGTGTTGTCGGAAATCGACGTAAATGTTGGTGGTCTTGAGAAATCGAAACGGTCTTCGAGTGTGAAAAAACATGGATCTGTGTTAGTGAAACAAAAAAGGTGGGCAGATTTTTCAGTTTCATAAAAAATGTGTACTGAGTAGAATCGTCAAATTTATGAGTTCTACTGAATACACATGACATGATTTTATGATTTAACTATCAGTCAGTAAACTACCCACCTTGTTTGTTTACCTTTGTCTAGTTCTGAATGTGAAAGTAACAATGTTTCAACAAAACGGAGCTTTGGTGTTCAATGTCTTCCAGACAGCAAGGACAAATCAACGCAGATTGGATTTGAAAAGGCAGTGAGCTATTCAAAAAAGTTTGAAGCCAAAAAGGAACTAATCAACTACAGAATTTTGCTTACTGAAATTATTCCAAACAAGCAGCAAACGTTAGAATTTTGCTTCAAAACTGGACTATTACCCGACAAAAAGGAGTGTCCGACATGTGGAAAACAAATGACATTATTAAATGATGCCAAGGTGTCGGATGGTCACCGATGGTATTGTAGAGAACGTAAAGGGGAAAATAGACACGAACACCGTTTAAGTCTTCGCACAGGGACTTTTTTTGCTAAAAGCAACATGACCTTAGAAGAATGTCTTCAGTTCATATACTTGTGGAGCCATGGATTAAAACAAGATCAAATCCAACATGAACTACAGACATCGTCCAGCACGGATGTGGATTGGGCTAGTTTTTGCCGGGAAGTGTGTGAGACAGCAATTATTCGATCTAGTGAAAAAATTGGGGGAAATGACATAGTCGTTGAAATCGATGAAAGTAAATTTGCTAAAAGGAAGTATAACGTGGGACATAGGGTGCAAGGGGGTTGGGTCTTTGGTGGCCGTGAGAAGGACAATAAATCCAAAGTGTTCATGGAGGCAGTACCTGACAGGAAGGCAGACACACTTCTTGCTATAATTCAAAGGTGGATTGCACCGGGTTCAATTATTTGGTCGGTGAATTTCCGCGGTATGGAACAAGGCCAGAAATGTACTCAAGCTACTTAGGTGTTTTCATGTGGAAAAGGAAACATTTCGGCAAAGATTTGTTCTTGGAACTGATCAAAGACATTGCGATAATTCTACATAACATAGTGGCAGACTTGTACTTGAGTGAAGTTCAGATGTAACCAGATGTAACTTTGTTTTGGAGTTTGAGTTTATTATACATTGTAAATACGTTCTGTTTGTGACGCTGTTTGGAGTTTAGCTGGAGTTTACTTCAGAGGCGTAGCCATGAATTTGATATTGGTGCGACAAAAACTTATACAGCAGCCAAGGCGTGAAACCCTCCTAGGGTAGGGTGGGGGTCCACGGAAAATTTCGAAAAAAAAAAACAACAACAACAAAAAAAACAAACAAATAAATGGTTCATTCTGGTGGCTTCTGACGTATTTTGGGGAGGGTTTTCTCTGCTCGAATGATAGCAACAATTTTGCACGTTTGGCCTAGAATTATGCTCTATTTGTGTCAAAGTTATTGGTGAGACTAGTCGCACCAATACAAAATATTGGTGCGACCAAATCGCACCAATCTCACCAACAGCTACGCCCATGTACTTTGTGACATTGTTTGGAGTTTACTTTGTGACACTGTTTGGTGGACGGAATCATTGATCGGCATATAGTCAAACCTCTAAGGTAAGTTATTTAGGACCGTATATTCTAGAGTTAAAATGAAATGGAGCACCTTTAGAATCCTGGAGTTAAAATGAAATATATCTATCTATCTCTATATAATCCTCAACCCTCTTCCGAGTGTTATTAGGATGGCTGCGCATGGTGTGTTAGTAAGAGAAGTAAAAGTGTGATAGTGCAGAGTTAAAAGAATAAAAGAAAGGTGAGCATAGATGAAAGATTTTGGGTGTTAGTAAGGAGAGTTTAAAAGCAGGATAAAAACAGTATTACCTTAAGGGAGCCTGTGGTTTATCGAACTGACCCTTAACTTGAAAGAGTCAAGATCAGAAACCAGGACGAGATCAGCTGGTAGCCTGTTCCAAAGAACAACCGACATAGGGAAAAATGAATAATAATAATACGAGACAGAGGTGTGTATCTGCCTGTAAGCCAGAGAGTGGTGACGCGTGTTTGTCGTTAGGCGTTCGAACTGTGACGGAACTGGTATAGCGACCAAACCATAAACGATTTTATAAAACATTGTAAGGCGCGTATCATAGCGTCTGAGCTCAAGTGACCGCCATCCAAGCTCACCCATCATGTCTGTAACACTGCTATAGGGGGAGAAATCATTTGTGACCCAACGGGCTGCCCTACGCTGCAACATTTCAATCTTGTTAATATTTTCTTTTGTATAGGGGCTCCAAACGGTCGAGGCATATTCTACCTGTGGCCTAACCAAGGTGTTATATGCCAACGTTTTTATTTCCTGACTTTTTGTTTTAACATTTCTTTTGACGAAGCCGAGGGTCCTGTTTGCACTGGCTGTAATATGTGATATGTGTGAATTCCAGCTAAGGTCTTTGCTGATGGTCACCCCAAGGTACTTGGCTGAGTCCACACTTTCCAGTTCCTGACCATGCATGAAGTATTGGGTCTTAATTGGCTTTTTAGATCTAGAGACATGGAGTACCTGACACTTGCTAGGATTAAACTCCATGTCCCAGGTTCGCTCCCAATGCTGGAGTTTTTCAAGGTCAGATTGTAGAACTTGTGCATCTGCTGGGCCGGACACAGCCAAGTAAACCGCGGTATCATCAGCAAAGAGCCTAACTTGTGACTGAATATTATCCGGTAGGTCATTTATGTACAGTAGAAAGAGGAGCGGGCCCAGCACTGACCCCTGGGGCACCCCAGAGGTGACCGGTACCTCATTTGAAAACTCCCCATCTAGTACAACAGTTTGCGAACGTCCAATTAAGAAGGATTCAATCCATTTTAGTGTTTTACCGGTTATGCCAAAATTTAAAAGTTTATACAATAATTTTAGATGGTTAACTTTGTCAAAGGCTTTACTGAAGTCCAAAAGTACTAAGTCGGTTTGTTTGCCCAAAGTCAGCTGCCTTGCAAGATCTTCCACAAGCTGAATAAGCTGAGTTTCGCAGGAGCGTTTTTCACGAAACCCATGTTGCAATTCGTAAAGAACATTGTGCTGAGCTAAATGTTTGGAAATATTGGATGCAATTATATGCTCCATCACCTTGCATACTATGCATGTCAAGGAGATGGCCTATAATTGGCAGGGTCAGTTTTATCACCCTTTTTAAAAAGGGGACAAACTTGAGCTTTTGTCCAATCTGCAGGTAGTTGACCAGTTTCTAGAGATTTTTCAAACAGCAGGCAGATAACAGGAGCGATTTCTACCCTCAGTTCTTTTAAAACAAGTGGTTTGATTGAATCAGGCCCTGCAGCCTTATCCGGTCTAAGGTTTGCCAAAAGTTTCAGAACACCATTTAGATCAATATTGATTTCCGGCATGGAAGGGCACTGAGGTTGTAAATTTTCTGGTAAATTTTCTTGAAACAGATTTAGAATTGTCTGTGTACATAACTGCCCTAGCCTGAGTGGGGATAAGCGAGTAAAAACAGATTGGAACTGGCGATTCAAAAGGTTTGCCTTAACAGTATTCTCACTATGGAGTGTTCCATCTGTATTGTCTTTCAGTGTAGATATGCCCCGTGAGTCCTGTCTGCTGTTTTTGATAAGTGAAAAAAGTTTTTTTGTTGAAAATCCAGAATTTTTGCCCTCCCCATCTAAACCCGCCCCAAGTATGTCTGCCAAATAATTGTTGTATGCCTGTCTTATTTTGCCCTGAACAAGGTGTTTGACCTGCTTGAAGTGATACCCCCACACCCCCCGTGATCCCAAGCTCAGGCCATAAATTTCAGTATAAAAATGCCAGAGTTAAAATAAAATATATTGGGGGGCTCTGCCCCCCACACCCCCCGTAATTAGTGAGAGAGAAAATGTTTACTGGCCTCTAAAATAATAGTTTGGTGAGATAAAATCGATTACCTACATAGCGGTGCTGGTATTAGATTGATAAATAAGTGGCGGACAGATTCTAAAGTCTAGCCACATAGACATTCATTTTTTGTCGATTATTCGTAACAATATAACATAAGCCCTGTAGGGCTTTTACTTCGACAACAGTGTGGAGGAGCCAGTGTGGACCCAGATCAGACATCTGGTCTGGGCCCACATTGTTCAGAATCGTTTCCCTGTATGCAAAAATCTTTTTAAAATTTTCGCAAAAAAAAAAAAAAAAAGACATAGCCCAGATGTAGTACTTGGCGTCACAAGGGTTAAAAATTCGACAACATTCCTTTGTTGGACATGTCCGAAGTCAAGCACTGTACGGCTTTATGTACAGTCGATGTAAACAATAACAGTGCTGGCGCTTCGATTTTAGTCCAGGCGGGCTGTAAATGCGAACACAGTAAGTCACTGAAATCATGCAATTATAATGTAACAAGACAACTTAATTAAGACCGTTTTTGAATTATTTTCGGCTTACCATAAGGAATTTAGCTTGTTGATAACATATTTCTTTTGTTTACAAATTTTCAGCTGATCAGTCACGTGAGGCAAAAGAATTTCGGGATGTAACGAAAACTATCCAAATGGGCGAGCCATACACTTATTCAGTCACTCGATCACCCGAACTCACCCACTCGCTTGCTCTCATTGTATCACCCGAATCCACCCATTCATTATTCCATTTACATATTCTGTGAGCACTCACTCAGTGAGCACCCATACAGTGAGCATATGCACTCTCACTCCCTCATTGAGTATGCTCCCTCACTCACTCAATATACAGTGAGCATGCTACCTCATTCTCTCAGTGAGTACTCACTCATTCGCCCAGTGAGCACACCCCTCCCCACTCAATCACTCACTAAGTGAGCACACCCACCCAGTCTCATCCTTCCCCTCCCTCCCTCACTTAGTGAATACAACCCATCCACCCACCCTACCCTCCCTCACCCACTCACTCACATACACACACAGACAGACACTCACTGAATCACTCACCGAATCACTCACTCGCTCACAATACAGTGAGCATGTACTCTCACTCTCAGTGAGTACTCACTCGGTGAACACACCCACCCACCCATCCTCACTCACTCACTCAGTGAGCACACCCACCCAGCACCCTCACTCACTCACTCAGTGAAAAAAACCAACTCACTCATTCACTCGCTCACACACTCACTGGGGACAAGCAAATATTACTACGGAAAGATAGGAGAAAAATATGATGCAGTTATTTACAGACTGGTGTTGCTCACATGTATCTGTTGCGAAACCCTTCAGCATATATAAGTTAGCAATGTAAACACCACTTAGCCTTTGAAAGTATTCTTGTCAGCACGGATTCCGAAGTCGGAGGTCTTGTGAAAACCAACTAGTCCAATTCTACCATGACATAGTGAACAATCTGGATGGGGCCATTAACCGTGGCCACAAACAGACTGACCTAATTATCATGGACTTTGCAAAGGCCTTCAACAAGGTACCTTACAGGAGGCTATTATTATGGGATAAGAGGATCCACACTCCTGTGGATTAACGCATGGCTATCTGGGTGTTCACAACAAGTTATACTTGATGGCCAAGCGTCCGATCCAGTACCTGTTTTATCTGGTGTCCCCC
Organism: Lucinisca nassula; assembly: GCA_963580285.1. Taxonomy (NCBI): domain Eukaryota; kingdom Metazoa; phylum Mollusca; class Bivalvia; order Lucinida; family Lucinidae; genus Lucinisca; species Lucinisca nassula. Next base: position 618,545 of record OY757021.1, read on the forward strand.
AAGGTTCGGTACTTAGACCTGTCCTTTTCTTGTTTTTTTTTTTTTTTTTGTGTGTTTCGTTTATATATAAATGATCTCCCTGATCACGTCAGGTCATCTGTTCGTTTGTTTGTCGATGATTGTGTTTTGTACTCGTTTATACTCCTTCCGACTGTCTTATCTTACATGATGACCTGGGTAGCCCGTAGTAGCATGTTTTTGGAGGCCGATCAGCAGATAAAATTCAATGTGGCCAAATGTCATTCAATGAGAGTGTCACGGCACCGTCCAGACAAGCACTTTAAATTCAACTACTCATTGCACCAGCATACATTGGAGCAGGTTCAATCCGCTAATTATCTTGGCATCACCGCCACGGAAGATCTCGATTGGGGTAAGCACGCTTTTGAGATTACATCCAAAGCAACTAGGGCATTAGGATTTCTTAGATGTAATTTAGCTTTTGCTCCTAGGCAGACAAAGGATGTTGCATTCAAAATATTGGTTCGACTTCAACTTGAGAATACATCACATATTTGGCATACGTATGTTAAAACTCAGATTGAACAGTTTGAGAAGGTCCAGAGGACGGCTCCTTAACCAAAGAATACATGAAAGTGTGGAGTCCTTCTGGAAGTCCGATATTGCAAATAAAACCTCTACTAAATATCTTAACCCAAATGTTCTGAAAATTGGCAAGTGCCACCATATTTGGTCAACTGTTAGGGATAATGTTCATGATAATAGACGGGCACAAATTAAGTGTAAGTTATTGACGGGTACGTACATCCTTCAAGCAAATCGAGCTGCCTTTAATCAGCACGCGGTTAATCCTAACTGTAAATTGTGTGCAGTTGCTCCTGAAACCAGGCAGCACTTTATTAGTGAATGTGAATTCTTATCAGCCGAGAGGAAAGCTTACAGAGACAGGTTGTCAGCAAGCCATGTTATTACAGATTATCAGACATCACAGCTCAGTGACCCAGAATTCTTGACTCAAATTATATTGGATGCGTCTGTGCTCCTTAATACCAACGATTTGGGGGACGAGAGGCTGGGGTTGCTGGAACTGTATACAAGGGAGTACTTATCCAAAATACACAGGAGACGTATCGTGGCCCTTAAGCGGGCGTCCACTACCTGACTATCCAGAAAAGACAGTATTTTAAATACAGTGTAAATAAATAAGTTAAGCCACACACGTGTAAATAAAAGCACCACAATAGATTTGAGCTCTCTATCGTTAAACTTATACCTCCAAGAGGGTGCACCGATTAAAGAAGCGGTGGAACACTAAGAAACACAGACAGACAGACAGATGGCGGAATAAAAGTAGTGTAGGTGATATGCTTGATGAGCTGGAATTGTCATCGCTGGAGGACCGTCGTGATCAGTCCTCTTAAACATTCTCATAAGAGGAACGTTCCATAAGTTCAGTCGAAGTATGCTGAATTTAATCGAAGTTAGAACAGTGATCATGATTATATTTACATGCCTATGCAAATAAATTTATATTTTAGGGCCGTATAAAATGAATAGATTCCGAAGTTTTATTTTTCTTATATCTGCTCAAACAATAAATGCATGGTACTCGTAAGAACCGTATTAAACAAGTCGGCTCTACCGAGTACCCACAGTCTATATTTTGAAACAGAACAACATAAATGTTATATTTATGGTTTTAAAGAGCATACAAAGTAACAGCAACTATTAGGGGTTTTCATTGTGTATCCCTGCGAAATCACCGATATCGCCTTTGAAATCTTCGAAATCACTACCCCTGTTGCAATAGTGAAATGAGTTACCATATTGGCTGGGTTTTTCGAAAATCCGTCTTTTAACCCATTGTATGCTAGTTGACTCTTCCATTTCTATATGTTGGACAAGTCCATTTGTTATATAAGGGGTGCCAGGCCTATATTTTCATTATTATTATTTTTGACGGAAAATTCTGTTATCAAATAGTGCAGGCCCTTCTGCGGCGTCTGATCAGGGCCTGCACTGTTTACCAAGGGTTACCCGCATGCAATTGGTTAAAGTAGCAATGTCCGGACGGTCGTTTGAAACTTAAATAAAAACATGTATGCAAATAATACAGTCGAAAATCAGCGTTTGCAGCTTCCTTAGATATCATGATGCTTAATATGGGTATAATCCGCGTTTGAAAAAAAAAAAAAAAAAAAAAAAACACCTTTGCATACAATGCAGCCGACGATCAGACTGCGCAATCACACAGTCCTATCAGTGCTTGGATATTATATTTTTATCATTTGCTGTGTGTGAAATGGCCACCGCCCATCGGGGCTTGAAGAAATAGATGGGCTGCATGGTGCTTCCACGCAGAGCTAAATTCGGCTGCAGAAAAGTTCTGGTAAACCGCTTAGAGGACCTAAGCCTGCCAAGGCAAAGCGGTGCGAGTAAGACCGTCCATGCTTATAAACACTATTGGTTTCATTGAGATGTCATTTCATCTCAATGTGGGGGTAAAAACCCCACAAAATTGGAATCAACGTCTCCAAAATGACCTATACAGTGTTGACGGGGACGTTAAACCTCAAATAAAAAAAAAAAAAAAAAAAGCTGCATGTGAACCATATTTGGTGAATATACTATGTAAGTTATAGAGGATCTTACATGAGTGCGCTTGTACGAGTATTATTGAATTTATTAAACGAGTTGAGGAAAAGGGATAAAATGCGAGGCTTTGCCGAGCATTTTATCCCTTTTCTTCAACTCGCTTAATAAATTCAATAATTTGTTTGTTTGTATTGGAGTTTAACGGCCCAGTCAACACTATTTAGGTCATTTTTGAGCCGGTCAGTTTACCTATCAACACTTTCCTGGGCAGGCTTATACGTAAGCGGTTAACCAGTACAGTGCACATTCTTTCGCCAGAAACAAATTCAATAATACATGAGCACGAATGCAAGATTCTATTTATCATATGACATTTAAAACGCACTTTATTCACGATTGTTTACAAAAATGTCAATATTCCGCCATTAGAAAACGCGACGTCGTTAAGGACGTCGTACATGTATCGTTACGGAACGTATCTAGCTAATTTGCATATTTAATCCACCTAGTGGATTATCGAAAATATTACATGGCGTTATTACACTTTCAGACGCGACGTCATATGATAAATACAGTTAAAGATCAACCTGCACACTCGTACAGTCTGATCAGCACTTTTCGCGACTGCTTGCTAAGATTTTGTGTTTCTATCATTTGCTGCATATGAACCGTAATGAACATACATAGTATGCGAACAGAACAGGTGCAGATCAGCGTGCGTATCCATAGTCTAATCCACGCTTATTGCTGCTTGCTTAGCTAATGTAACAAGATGGCCCTATTTTGCTCACCTGCGTGTCACTGTCTCAAGTGCATTCTATAGGATTATGATTTCTTTTCATCTGACTATGTATGGTTAAATTTGTTGAAAATAAATGTTTTGGGATTCGTAGATTGGTTCAACTTGCCCAGCCCTTAGGTCTATTTAACCCATTTGGTACCGGAAACCCCAAAAGGGGTAAGTGACAAACAGTGCAGGCCCAGATCAGACGCCGCAGAACGCTGCGTCTGATCAGGGCCTACACTGTTTGCGAAAAGGTCGGCCATTTTCCAAATGAATTTTGAAGAAAACACAACCTGACACGCCTAAAGTTTGAAAATGACTCCTGCTATATATAAGGAGGAAGATTCCATTTGGTACAAAAAAGGGTTAAGGGCTTCTTGGACACAGGGATCAGTCAAACCTCTCTCTCATCTCAACGGTCACGTGACATTCAAGTGAGTTGGAGCTGTTGTCGACGGCATGACGTCGAGCCAACGTTGACTCGACGCCGGTCTGTCAGTCCACTCATCAGTTTTTTTTTTTTTCGACTGTCAGTATTTGTCCGTCTAACTGTCCGTCCGTTCGTCTGTTAGTCAGTCATTCAGTCAGTCGGTATTTGTGTCGTCTGTCTGTCTACTATCAGTTTGTCAGTCAAACCTCTCTCTCTCTTTCCCTCTCTCTCTCTCTCTCTCTCTCTCTCTCTCTCATGCCAACGGTCATGTGACATTGAAGTGAGTTGGAGTGGGTGTCGACGGCATGACGTCGAACCAATATTGACTCAACGCCTCTCCATCAGTCCACTCATTAGTTTATTTCGACTGTCAGTATGGAAATTCTTTTTTAAATTGCATATGTAGATAGATAGATAGACTATGATAGATAGATAGATAGATAGATAGATAGATAGATAGATAGATAGATAGATAGATAGATAGATAGATAGATAGATAGATAGATAGATAGATAGATAGATAGATAGATAGGTAGGTAGGTAGGTAGGTAGGTAGGTAGGTAGGTAGGTAGATAGATAGATAGATAGATAGATAGATAGATAGATAGATAGATAGATAGATAGATAGATAGATAGATAGATAGATAGATAGATAGATAGATAGATAGATAGATAGATAGATAGATAGACTTTGATAGCGAATAAAACGAAAGTTACGTAAAAACTTATTTTGTCATAAAGCTTCGTGAATAACGGTATGCCAGGAGTCATTCACGAAGAGATTTTCGTCAATTAAAAATGGATGTAGGATAAATGCGTTTCGGTAATAAAAGCAAAATATTATTCTTTCATTCTCGAGGCATTATTTCAATGTAAACGGGTATATTTTCTCTCAAAATGTCTGAATATTGTTAGCATTTTAAGTTCCGCCAATACATTTGACCAGTGATGGCCGTTTCTATTGACGGCCAGTACTTTGCGCATGCGCAAGAATGACGTCATAAACGGGATTCCTAAAACCTCCTATATGGTTAATAATTTTAGATATTATGCCAGGCAAATGTTTTCTTTCTTTAATTTGTCCTTAGAATGATGCGCTCTGACGGATTATAGCTATCAAGTTTTGTGTTACCGGGTATTACCGGCACTCTAGCCTGGCCACATAGGAATGGCAAGAGTGCCGGGTCCGTCACTTGAGTCACCGAGTCTAGAGTGCTGAACCCGGCACTCTAGCCTCAGAGTCTAGGGTGCCGGTACCGGCACTCTAGACACTTCCTAAACCAATTAGGATTATGTCAGTTGAGGTCAGTTAACCTAACCGCACTATTCCTGGGCAGGCTGAGACCGAAGTGGCTCACCAATAATAGCTACACATACTTTTGCCAGTAACAGACAACTGCCCTTCTTGATCAGCGGAAGGGGGAGAATGATGGTAGAAAATACTCCATGATGAATTTCCATGGAAGTATATGTATGCAGTCAGATTGGGTCTAAACCCCGCGGCCTCTAGCATCTCAGTCAGACGTGCTTCCAACAGTAAATGTTACTACGCTAAGCAGCCCGACTGCACACCTTTATGCCATAGGACACAAAAATGAATGTTGTTAGTCCCAAAGTTTTAAGAAACTAGTCAAAGCTGTGTACCAAATATCAAAGGCCTGGGCATTCTAGTTTCAGGCAAGACGATTTTAAAAAGTTTTCCCTATTTTAGTCCATGTAAAATATGTGAAACCCTGGGCGGGACCATTTTTGGACTCAGATTAAACAATCTTAGCAGAGGTCCACTGGTCCCTGGACAATTCGGCCCATAACAAAATCGGCCCATGTCAAAATCGGCCCATGTCAAAATCGGCCCATACAAAATCGGCCCATAGCAGTTTCGATCCACAATTTTAATGATGGTATAATTACTATGTTTGCATATAATTGGTTTGCCTGCACGGCCAAATCAGTAGGGGAGACCGGGGCTAGTCCGGCCTCGGGGCATGTTCGGCATATGGCTACATTTAGCATGTTAACCAGGTTAAAGGGCTGAGAATCATAATGTGAAGTCATTTATGACGATTTTATCTTCGTCAGTACATAATGACCGCCGTGGAAGAAAATGCAATTGATTTTGGACCCGAAATCTCGTTTTCGTGCATGCTGAAAAATTTTCCATAGTAATTATATTATGAATTTTTCTTAAGAAGTCTTATGATTCCGATTTAATTTCTACACATTTATTACGGTACGATAATGCGCTTTAATGTTATACATTATTAATTTCTTTGCCAGCACCCTAAAAAGGATTATTTCACGCGGTGTTTCTGCAAAGTCTGTCAGGGGCAATTTCGGCCTTTTAAGTTGGGGCAAGTTCGGCCACTATCACCCGATCGCTACGACTAAAAATAGCCTTAATCGGAAAGAGACATAAGAAGGCGTAAACGGGCCTTACTGAGTATACTTACATACACAGTTTTCGAAGACCCAGCTGTGTTGTAGTCATTCGAAAAGTGAACGTTTTCTAAAACGGGGCCGGGGATCACCAATAGGTTTTCGTGCATTAACATTTGCCGGGTTCCGAGGAAATAAGTAAGCAAGGGCTTGAAAATGACATCATGTTAACAAGTCCGAGAAAAAATAACCCATAAACCCCACTTTATATAGAGAAATTTGGGGGTTTAAAGGGGTATATGTTACGTATTATGCTTATTTCTGATCCAAGACATAAGTTGTGGGTGCTCGTTAGTACCGCCACAATGAGGCGGTTCTACAGAAAAAAGATAACTCGCCCAGCATACACAGATCAGCTTCTCAGCCACACAGTATGTCATGATCGCTGGAGGCATATAGAAGCTTTGGCTACTTCACGAGCCCAGTATACACAGCTCAACTTGCTCATCCGCATAGTATGGTCATGATCACTGGAGGCATGAAGCAGCTGTGGCTACTTTATGATACACAGTTACACACAAACCAGACTGCGCAGATGCACAGGCTGATGTGAGTCTTCGTTATGCCCCGGCGTTAGACCCACATATATAGCTATCGATGTGCCCCTGTCCAAAAACATTCATAAAACGAAACTGAAAGCAAGAGACAAAGAAAGAATTAAAGACATGTATTAGGGACATATACTTATGGATGATTGGCACGTGCCACAATAATGACAGGTCTGAGTAATATGATGATCATTTTGTTTGTTACTTTAAGGCACGTGTCGATAAAGTTAACAACGTAAAGTGATTACTGATCACTTTGCATACAGACATGTGCCAACAATATAAACAAAAGAACTACAATTTCCAAGTACATTAATATATATATATTTTGTATTATTTTTTTTTTTAAATAAACACCCTCTTTTATATTATTTTTATTTCATATCTATTCCATTACAAAGTTTGCAATGCGGGAAAACTCACAACTGAGGAAGGTAATTATTGAAAATAATGATACAAATGCCGAGCGGTGAAAAGGGGTAAAATAAATTGTAGAAACATTTATTTTATCATAAATTAACTATATCATTCATTTGTTTAAAGTTTTGGCTGATAATTGACACCAAAAACAGCCTTGAAATAATTTATGGGCCGAAATCGCTATGGGCCGATTTTGTCATGGGCCGATTTTGACATGGGCCGATTTTGTTATGGGCCGAAATGACCCGGAACCGGTCCACTAGTCGAATCTGTGAACCAAATGTCTCATCGGCCTGGGCCTTCTGGTTTCAGCCAAGAATATTTTTAAAGGTATATTTTTCCTATAAACGTTCTACAAAAGGCTTATCCTTTGGAACCAATGAACACACCACAGAGTGAGTGAGTGTTTAAGTTTTATGTCCCACTAACAGCTAAGGTCATACAGAGACGGGACCTCGGTTTAAAGACGCATCCGAAAGTCTAGAGAAGCCCGGGATCGATCCTGCGACTCCTCGTTTACAAGGCGAGTAGCGTAACCACTACACCACGGAGGCTTCTTAAAACACACCATAGAACTGGAAATTATGGAGTATACATGTTTTCTGGACCAGACTGGCTAGTTTCGGCCAAAATTTTGACAATAAGTCTATGTACAACAAGTGAGCCCCTGTGCAGGGCCATTATTGACCCAAGGTCTATAAAGTTGAATAATACTAGCAAAGCTGTGTACAAAATATCAAAGGCCTGGGCCTTCTGGTTACAGACAACAAGCGTATTAAAAGCTTTCCATAAGACTATGTAAAACTAGAGGGTGAACAAGGTTTTAACCAAATCTGACCTTGTTACCTACTTCTGACCCAATATGACTCGTACTCCAAACTCGACCCAAATATTACCAAGATGAACATTCTGGTAAAGTATCATGAAGATTGAATCAAAAGCATGACCTCTAGGGTTTTCAAGAAAGTTCCAAGGCAGTTCTTCTGTCGCGGTTTATTTTTGTCATGGTTTGTCTTTGAGTGTGTGCATCCCTTATATTTTTTGTTCTTGCATAGTCAATCTGCCATTTTATGGGAAAGTGACTGTCCTTTTGGCTTTCTGCTGTTGGTGCTTCCATTAGGGTCTTGTTTTTTCATGTTTGTGTTCATTTCCCTTTGGTGTCTCTGATGGGAGCTGTGGGTTAATTGTATAGATTCCCGATCATTGATTTCACTTCTATTTAGTGCCCTTGTTTTTGACCCGACATGACGCATATTCACTCGAAACCAATATTATCAAGGCAAACCTTCTGGTAAAATTTCATGAAGATTGACGCAAGTTATGGCCTCTAGAGGGTGAACAAGATTTTAACACAATCTAGTCACTATGTTTTTGATCCGACATATTCAAACTGGACCCAGATATTTTCAAGGCAAACAATCTGGTAAAGTTTCATGGAGATTTAAGTAAGCTTTTAAAGAAACTTGACCTAGTGGTAAACTTGCATGAAGATTAAATCAAAATCATGGCCTCTAGAGCATGAACAAGGTTTTAACACAATATGACATAGTGACCTAGTTTTTGGCCTATATGACCCATATTCAAAGTGTCATGAAGATTGAAATAAATCTTTGGCCTCTAGAGCATGAGCAAGTTTTAAAGAAATTTGACCTAGTGGCCTAGTTTTTGACCTGATATGACCCATATTCGAACTTGATGTAGATATCATCAAGACAAACATTCTGGTAATGTTTCATGAAGACTGAAGCAAAATTGTAGCTTATAGAAAGTGCACAGGGTTTGAACGCAATTTGACCTAGTGATCTAGTTTTTGACCCAACATGACCCATATTCGAACTCGACCCAGATATCAGCAAGGCAAACATTCTATTAGTGTTTCATGAAGTTTATAGCAAATCTCTGGCCTCTAGAGGATGAACAAGGTTTTAAAGAAATTTGACCTAGTGACCTAGTTTTAGACCTGATATGATCCATATTGACCTTGATATCATCAAGGCAAAGATTCTGTTAAAATTTCATGTAGGTTGAAGAAAAAGTATGGCTTCTAGAGAGTGAACAATGTTTTTAAAGAAATTTTGCCTAGTGACCTAGTTTTTGACCTGACATGACCTATATTCGAACTTTACCTTGATATCATCAAGGCAAACATTCTGGTAAAGTTTCATGAAGATTGTAGCAAAATTTGTGGCCTCTAGAGTGTGAACAAGATTTTAACGCAAATTGACCTAGTGGCCTAGTTTTTGACCCGACATGACGCATATTCGAACTCGACCCAGATACCATAAAGGCAAATATTCTGGTAAAGTTGCATGAAAATTGAAGCACAATTTTGGTCTCTAGAAGGTAAACAAGGTTTTAAAGAAATTTTACTTAGTGACCTAGTTTTTGACCTAACATGATCCATATTCAAACCCTAACGTCTCCCCGTACATCAACCATAGTGCAGTTTATATTTTACTTTTGGTCCTTTGAGATCAGCGTGAATATTCTGAGAAATCAGAAATAAATTATTGGTTTAGACTCATATTCTAGACAGGTTTTTAATTATTTGGACCCCATTTTGATTTACATCAGTCTTTGAATCGACTGCCAGTTCGAAAGTCGCAAATTTGCAGTATGTTTCCTCTGGCTTTCGTTGCCGGATCATTATGTACAGGGTCACTGATGAGGCTTTATTAGCCGAAACTACGTAGTATGACCCATCTTCTTTCTTATGAATGTTTTCATTGCTCTCAAAGGAACTCATTTTTGATTTTTATTTGCCTTCACTGCAGCTGGTGTTGTGCCGTGTGGCGGCCGTAAAACGTCTCCCCGTACATCAACCATAGTGCAGTTTATATTTTACTTTTGGTCCTTTGAGATCAGCGTGAATATTCTGAGAAATCAGAAATAAATTATTGGTTTAGACTCATATTCTAGACAGGTTTTTAATTATTTGGACCCCATTTTGATTTACATCAGTCTTTGAATCGACTGCCAGTTCGAAAGTCGCAAATTTGCAGTATGTTTCCTCTGGCTTTCGTTGCCGGATCATTACAGGGTCACTGATGAGGCTTTATTAGCCGAAACTACGTAGTATGACCCATCTTCTTTCTTATGAATGTTTTCATTGCTCTCAAAGGAACTCATTTTTGATTTTTATTTCCCTTGATATCATCAAGGCAAACATTCTGGTAAAGTTTCATGAAGATTGAAGCAAAATTTTGGCTTCTAGAAAGTGAACAAGATTTTAAAGGAATTTGACCTGGTGACCTTGTTTTTGACCCGACATCCCCCATATTAGAACATGACCTAGATATCATCAAGACAAACATTCTGGCAAAGTTTCATGACTACTGAAGTAAAACTGTGGCCTTTAGAGGGTGAACAAGTTAAATATTGATGACGCAAGACGCACACACGATGATGATCACGATAGCCTATCTTGAGCACTTGGTGCTCAGATGCGATAAAAATTACAAAACTACTTTTACATAACATTGGAATTATATTTCGAAAATAATACAAACCATTAAAGGAGATTTCGATTCCAAGATGGGAAAAAAAATGCCAAACAGTACCTCTATACGAGGACTGTTCAAATATGAATGCAAGTAGAACGTTTTCTCATGCACTAATGCGAAAATCACCTGAAAATAAATATCACAGCGAAGAAAAACATTTTACCTATACATTGATACCAAACCTGTTAAAATCCGTCCACTTTAGCCATGTATATCGTTCGATAAACACTGTCTACTCTTGTATACTAATACAAAACATGGTTGGAAGAAGGTCAGAGTACGCCGTTGAAATATGGTCCTATATTAAGAATCGTTGAATTCTTGGTATACGGTGCAAAGACATTTTTGATGAAATATGTTCGGTTTATGGGCATAATAAAATGTCTTTTCCGACAGTTTTTCGTTGGTGTAAAAAAATTCAGCTGTGGGCTAGGCTCAACAGAAGATGCACCACATGATCGTCGGCCGAAAAGAGCAACATCTGCCAAGATGGTTGCTAGAGTGAAAGAAATAGTTGCTACCGATGCACGATACACCACTAGGCAAATAGCTAGTATGGTTGGCATCTCATTAGGAAAGCTCATACAATTCTGAAACGGGATTTGAAAATGAGAACGATCTGTGCTAGATGGATTTCCCATCTGTTGACAGATGAGCAGAAAAAGACACGCGTTCAGTGCGCCAAGAAGGTGCTTAAAGTTTCCAAATTACAATGCACGGTCTTTCGCTAATGTCGTCACAGGTGACGAGACATGGAATCACTTTTTTGAGCCAAAACGAAAGATTCAGAACAAAATATGGGCAACAAAGTATTGCAAAAGACCATGCATTACAAAGCGGACAATGAGCGTCAAGAAGGTAATGTATGCCATATTCTTTTCAAATCAGGGCCCTGCTAATCAGGTTGCTGTGCCTAAAGGCAAATCTGTAAATGCGAAGTTTTACAAAGTAGAAGTAAAACAAAGATCAGGAATCGATTCAATTAACTTACTCCACCCATCAAAGACACCAAAGGGAAAGAAACACGAACATTAAGCGACCAGACCACAATGGAAACCTAAACAAAGGTTGCTGTGCCTAAAGGCAAATCTGTAAATGCGAAGTTTTACAAAGTAGAAGTAAAACAAAGATCAGGAATCGATACAATTAACTTACTCCACCCATCAAAGACACCAAAGGGAAAGAAACACGAACATTAAGCGACCAGACCACAATGGAAACCTAAACAAAGGTTGCTGTGCCTAAAGGCAAATCTGTAAATGCGAAGTTCTACAAAGTAGAAGTAAAACAAAGATCAGGAATCGATACAATTAACTTACTCCACCCATCAAAGACACCAAAGGGAAAGAAACACGAACATTAAGCGACCATAAAGTTCTTCGAAAACTGAAGAAATATTTCAAAGAACGAAGACCCGCAACTGGTTTGGCCAATGTCAGATTGCTACATGACAATGCGTCATCGCACATGGCGTTCATGGCGCAAGACTATCTGAAGCAGGAAAGGGTTGTTGAACTCCCTCACCCCCCGTATTCCCTGACCTTGCCCCGTGTGACTTTTTTTTGTTCACGTGGCTGAAAAAATACCTTTCTGGTCGAAAATTTGTACAGCGCAAACACCTCGGTTCTGCAATATTCCAGTGTCTTCATAGTATACCTCTAAAAGACTACCAAAAATGCATTCAATGATTGGACCAGAAGACTGAAAGTTTGTATATCTGTAAAAGGGGAATACTTTGAGGGGAAAAAAATATTTCATCGAAATCTATCACGGAATCATTTTTATGTGCTTAGTTGCATTCATATTTGAACAGTCCTCGTATAGCACTAAAATATAATATTGTTAAAATATAGACAATTCAATAAGTTCCATTCATTCGTCCAGGTACGAGTTAACCAAACTAGGTACTAGTTGACTTGGGGCGTATGAGTTGACAAAACAACAGGTATGAGTTGACCAAACTCAGGTACAAGTTAATTAAGGTACCAGTTGACTTGGGTACAAGTATTTGTATCATACAAAAAGGTGACTTCAGGACATAATTAAATGCCGCTACAAATTGAGTTTCACTTCTGTTGGTATTGGAGAAAGGCTTCAGTCATGTTAGTTTTCTAAACAAACTTCTAACAAGAGGGCCCAGAGGGCCCTGGTTCGCTCATCTGTGTGTCACTGTCTCGAGTATATTCTATTTTTAGCTCTGGTGGCCATCTTGTTCATCAGCAGAGTGATTTTAGCTTATTTGGTAGGGAGTAACCTAGGCAACATTCCTGTGAAGTTTGAATCAAATTGGTCTTAGGGTTTAGGAGGAGTTCACGTTTGAATCAAATTTACAATATTTTTCCATTTTCAGCTCTGGTGGCCATTTTGTTCATCGGAGCGGGATCGTTTAAGCCTTTTTTGGTAGAGGGTCATCTAAGCAACATTACTTCGAAGTTTGAATGAAATTGGCCAAAGGGTACAGGAGAAATTGTCGTTTGAAGATTTTTTTTATTTTTAGCTCTGGCAGCCATCTTGTCCATTGGAGTTGAATGAGTTTTAACTATTTTGGTAGGGAGTTAGCTAGGCAACATTCCTGTGAAGTTTGAAATCCAATTGGCCCAAGGGTTTAGATGGAGTTCGCATTTGAAGCAAATTTACAATGTTTTTTTTTTCTATTTTTAGCTCTTGTGACCATTTGTTAATCGTTTATGCTATTTTCCTAGAGGGTCATCTACACAACATTCCAATGAAGTTTAGAAGCCTTCATGGTGAAGTAGTCATGCTACTTGCCTTGTAAACCAGGGGTAGCAGGATCGATCCCGGGCTTCTCCAGACTTTCAAACCCACAAACAAACGGACAGTGCAAAAACTATATGCCCTCCTACGGGGGCATAAAAATACTTAATCTGAGCCTTCAGGATAAAGGTCAGTAAATGACCTTGACCTATGGAATTGATAAACTTGGATTCAGCTGTTTGCAAATATCATTTCTGATGCCACAAGCTACCATGCATTAAACAAAATCCACTGTTGTGCCTTTTTTCCATACAAATGTCTGAGTAACCAAATATGACCTTGCCGTAAAGCAGGTCAAGGTCAACCAAAGGTAATCATTTAAAAAACTTGGAAGGGCCCCCCCCCAAGTCCCCGATGCTGGATACCAAGTTTCAAGGTCATCGGCCACTCGGTTCCTGAGAAGAAGATTTTTATAGGTTTTTACCAAATCTGGGCACAGGTCAAAATTTTGCATGGGTGGGAAACCCTTGTCACAAGGTACCTACATGCCAAATATGAAGGCTCTATCTTAAACGGTTCAAAAGTTATGAGAAAGAAGATCAAAGGTCAAGGTCAAAGGTCAAAAGTTTTGTATAGCTGGAAAGCCCTTGCAACAAGGAACATACATGCCAAATATGAAGGCTCTATCTCAAATAGTTCAAAAGTTATGATAAAGTAGGTCACATGTCAAGGTCAAAATTACAAATCATTTTTGTATGAATAGGAAGCCCTTGTCACAAGGAAACTACATGCCAAATATAAATGCCTTATCTCAAATGCTTCAAAAGTTATAATAAAATATGTCAAATGTCAAGGTAAAGGTCACAGATCATTTTTATTTATGAATAGGAAGCCCTTGTCGCTGTATCTCAAATGCTTCAAAAGTTATGACAAAGTAGGTCAAAGGTCAAGGTCATGGGTCAAAAGTTTTGAATAGTTCAGAAAACCTTGTCACAAGGAACATACATGCCAAATATGAAGGCTCTATCTCATATGGTTCGAAAGTTATGATAAAGTAGGTCACAGGTCAAGGTCACAGGTTAAATCTTTATATGAAAGGGAAGCCGTTGTCACAAGGAACCTACATGCCAAATATGAAGGCTTTATCTCAAACGGTTCAAAAGTTAAGACAAAATAACCTTCTGATCTACTTTTTGATTTGACATGACCCATATTCGACCTTAACTGAGATATTGTCCAGATGATCACCCTGAGCAAGTTCTATGATGATCTGACTAAAACTGTGATCTCTTAAGATTGTTCAAAACGTTTTGACCTGCTGACCTACTTTTTGACCCGACATGACCCATATTCAAACTTGACCCAGATATTGTCAAGATGATCATTCTGAGCAAGTTTGATGACGATCAGACCAAAACTGGGGCCTCTAGTGTGTTTACAAGGTTTTCTAACAATCTGACCTACTGACCAACTTATTGACCAGACATGACCAATATTCGAAATTAACCGAGATATTGTCAAGTTTGATGATGATCGGACCAAAACTGTGGCCTCTAGTGTGTTCAGAGGGTTTTTCTATGATTTGACCTACTGACCTACTTTTTGACCCGACATATTGTACCCATATTCGAACTTGATGATCATTCTGGGTAAGTTTGATGATGATTGGACCAAAATTGTGGCCTCTAGAGTGTTCACAAGATTTTTCTATGATTTGACCTACTGACCTACCTTTTGACCCGACATGACCCGTATTCAAACTTGACCGAGATATTGTCAAGATGATCATTCTGAGCAAGTTTGACCCAGATATTGTCATGACGATCATTCTGAGCAAGTTTGATGACCATCGGATCAAAACTGTGGCCTCTAGAGTGTTCACAAGGTTTTTCCATGATTTGACCTACTGACCTACTTTTTGACCCGACATGACCCGTATTCAAACTTGACCAAGATATTGTCAAGATAATCATTCTGAGCAAGTTTGATACTTATCGGACCAAAACTGTGGCATCTAGTGTATTCACAAGGTTTGTCTATGATTTGACCTACTGACCTACTTTGTGACCCGACATGACCCATATTCAAACTTGACCCAGATATTGTCATGACGATCATTCTGAGCAAGTTTGATGACCATCGGATAAAAACTGTGGCCTCTAGAGTGTTCACAAGGTTTTTCTTTGATTTGACCTGACCTACTTTTTGACCCAACATGACCCATATTCGAACTTGACCGAGATATTGTCATGATGATCATTCTGACCAAGTTTGATGATGATTGGCCCAAAATTGTTACCTCTAGTGTGTTCACAAGGAAAGTTTACGGTCACACGCACGCACGCTGGACAAAAAGTGATCCCAAAAGCTCACCTTGTCACTACGTGACAGGTGAGCTAAAAATAATTCATCTGACACCCCTAAATTTTGAAATGTACTCCTGCTATATGAAAGGTGAAAAAAAACATTCATGACAAAATGGTTGGGGCTGCATGAAGTCATGCTGCAGTTGTGTAAATCTGTTGGATCCAGGATTGTTTTGATTTTCCCCGAGTTACCTCTTTTAGAAAGGACCTTGCTATGATCATAAGGAAAAATTTTTCATCCATATGTCCCACTGATAAGGGAGATGTAGAACTTCACAACCCTATTTACATTAGGATAAAACACCACTAGCCTGATTAACGATTGGCTCCATATGAGTGAAATAATCTTGAAGGGCTGTAAAACAAAAATAAAATCCAACAAGAGGGCCCAGAGGGCCCTGGTTCGCTCACCTGATCCAAAGCATAACAAGTGGGCCCCGGGCAGGGTCAATTTTGGCCCCAGGGCTAAAATTTGAACAATCTTGGTAGAGGTTCACAAGATGATGCTTCATATCGAATATGAAAGACCTGGGCTATCTGGTTTCAGAGAAGAAGATTTTAAAGGTTTACCCTGACAATAGAAGTCTATGTAAAACAAGATTTTCCCTATATCAGTCTATGTTAAACCAAATGGCCCTGGAGCGGGGGCATTTTTTGAACAATCTTGGTAGAGGTCCACTAGCTAAAGCTTCATAACAAATATCAAAGACCTAAGCCTTGTGTTTCAGAGAAGAAGATTTTTCAAGATTTTCCCTATATAAGTCTATGTAAAACCAAAGGGCCCCGGAGCGGGGGCATTTTTGGCCCCAGGGCTATAATTTGAACAATCTTGGTAGAGGTCCACAAGATGAAGCTTCAGACCAAATATCAAAGACCTGGGCCTTGCAGTTTCAGAGAAGAAGATTTTTCAAGATTTTCCCTACATAAGCCTATGTAAAACAAAAGGGCCCTGGTGCGGGGGCATTTATGGCCATAGCACTATAATTTGAACAATCTTGGTAAGGGTCTACTAGATGAAGCTTCATACCAAATATCAAAGACCTGGGCCTTGCGGTTCCAGAGAAGAAGATTTTTCAAGATTTTCCCTATATAAGTCCATGTAAAACCAAAGAGCCCCCGTGCGGGGGGCATTTTTAGCTCCAGCACTATAATTTGAACAATCTTGGTAGGGGTCCACTAGATAAAGCTTCATACCTATATCAAAGACCTGGGCCTTGCGGTTTCAGAGAAGAAGATTTTTAAAGATTTTCCCCATATAAGCCCATGTAAAACCAAAGGGCCCCCGTGCGGGGGCATTTTTGGCCCAGCACTATAATTTGAACAATCTTGGTAGGGGTCCACTAGATGAAGCTTCATACCAAATATTAAAGACCTGGGCCTTGCGGTTTCAGAGAAGAAGATTTTTAAAGATTTTCCCTATATAAGCCCATGTAAAACCAAAGGGCCCCCCCCGTGCGGGGGCATTTTTAGCTCCAGCACTATAATTTGAACAATCTTGGTAGGGGTCCACTAGATGAAGCTTCATACCAAATATCAAAGATCTGGGCCTTGCGGTTTCAGAGAAGAAGATTTTTAAAGATTTTCCCTATATAAGCCCATGTAAAACCAAAGGGCCCCCCGTGCGGGGGCATTTTTGGCCCCAGCACTATAATTTGAACAATCTTGGTAGGGGTCCACTAGATGAAGCTTCCTACCAAATATCAAAGACCTGGGCCTAGCGATTTCAGAGAAGAAGATTTTTCAAGATTTTCCCAATATAAGCCCATGTAAAACCAAAGGGCCCCCGTGCGGGGGCATTTTTAGCTTCAGCACTATAATTTGAACAATCTTGGTAGGGGTCCACTAGATAAAGCTTCATACCTATATCAAAGACCTGGGCCTTGCGGTTTCAGAGAAGAAGATTTTTAAAGATTTTCCCCATATAAGCCCATGTAAAACCAAAGGGCCCCCGTGCGGCGGCATTTTTGGCCCCAGCACTATAATTTGAACAATCTTGGTAGGGGTCCACTAGATGAAGCTTCATACCAAATATTAAAGACCTGGGCCTTGCGGTTTCAGAGAAGAAGATTTTTAAAGATTTTCCCTATATAAGCCCATGTAAAACCAAAGGGCCCACCGTGCGGGGGCATTTTTGGCCCCAGCACTATAATTTGAACAATCTTGGTAGGGGTCCACTAGATGAAGCTTCATACCAAATATCAAAGACCTGGGCCTTGTGGTTTCAGGGAAGAAGATTTTTTAAGTTTTCGGTGAAAAAAATCTATTTTTGGCTACTGTGACCTATATGTGCAACAGACCGGAACATTTGAACAACTTTGAAAGGGGACCACCTAAGGATCATTCCTGTGAAGTTTGGTCAAAATCTGATCAGTGGTTTAGGAGATGTCGTTTGAGGAAAAGTTTACGGCCGCACGGATGCACGCACGCACGGACGCACGACGGACAAAAAGTGATCCCAAAAGCTCACCTTGTCACTACGTGACAGATGAGCTAAAAACACTGGCCCTCGCCCACGCAGAGCTGAAACTGACTGCACACAAGTACTGGTAAACTGCTTAAGTCTGAGCCTTCCCAGGCCAAGTGGTGCGAGTCGGACCATCCGTTGCATGTAAATCCTATTGTTTTCATTGGGCTGCAAGGACAGAGATGTCATATCATCTCAATGTCGGGTAAAACCCCACAAAATTGAAATGCCTCCAAAATAAACCTAATAGTGTTGAAGGGGATGAAAATCTGTGAAATTTTTTATTAAAAATTTTACTCCAAACATAGGTTGAAGGTGCTATTTAGAACTGCCTCATTGAGACAGTTCTAACGAGTACCCACAACCTATCTCCAGGAACAGATGTGCAACCTTGTACACCCCAGTTCTCTATATAATGTAGGGTGTAGAGGTGTGTGTGTGTGAATTCGGGTTTAACGTCGCTTTCAACAATTTTTCAGTCATATCACGACGGTGTCTGGTTGCGACAGGGAGCTCAATGCTCACGTTTATAGTGCTGCCTCACTGAAGTATCATGTCCCAGACACATTACATGATACCACATCCAGTCACATTATCCTGACACTGGATCGACCAGTCCTAGCTCTACCCCGTAAATCTGAGTGCCAAACGAGGAGCAACTAGTACCATTTTTAACGACTTTGGTATGTCGCGGCCCGGGATCGAACCCGAGACCTCCCGTTCCCCGGAGCGGACACTCTACCAACTGAGCTATCGGGGCCGGTAGGGTGTAGAGGTATGTTAAGGATGAGAATAGAAGTGGAGGCAATGTTCAAGAGTTAGGGTTAGGTTTAACCCTACCCTAAGATATAAGCGAAACACGCATTCAAAATAGAAATGAAGGCAATGATCAGTAATCGATGCAATTAACCCACAGCTCCCATCAGAGACACCAAAGGGAAAGAAACGCAAACATGAAACAACTAGACCCTAATGGAAATATCAACAGCGGAAAGCCAAAAAAGGACAGTTACTTTCCCACAAAATGGCCAACTGGCTATCCAAAACAAAATAATATAAGCGATACACACACTCAAAGACAAGCCATAACCAAAATAAACCGCAACAGAAGAACCGCCTTGGAACCTTCAATGAAACGAATTCCATATGGGGGGGGGGGGGGGGGGGGCTTAAATCGATTTCAAGTGGCCACAATCCTCGCCCTTACTTCCATCGTAATTTAGACAAATAATTTGTTCAGTCCGCATGAAGGCCTCCTAACTCATTAGTGCAGTATCTCCGTGAACACAAAAATCAAACAACCACAGAGATGAAACAATGGTGAGGACTCGACAGCAAGAAATCACTGAAATGCTGGAGCAAAAGAAAATAAACAATGACTCTGATGGGCCCAAACAACCAACATTACATTAAATTAGATTCTCTCTAATTCTCAATTAGCCTTTATGCTGGAACCGTCATAGAATCTGAGGCCTGACCCACTGGAGTGCAATTAAAGAGGGAAGCAAAGTTATCAACCATGATTGGGTTAACTTCCATGCATGCAGTCTATCGTATAACATTTATGTTGCACCCAATCTTTTTATATCGAAGAATGATTTACGAAATTGGGTGCTGAAATCATTGCAATTATATATTTTTCTCAATTTGTATGCGAAGTCACTATAAAATTCAGGTTCCGATACACCTTGTTGGAGAAGAGATTTATGTCCAACACTGAATTTTGAAATTAAATCGGAATGACGTCTATAAAATTTTGAAAAGGCTTTGCGTAGTTTATGATACTGATAACCCTGAATAAGAAGTTTAGCAGTTAACAATGTATTACAAGTATTGAAGTTCAAGGTCTATTTATCAAAGAATTGATTGCTACCTTGAGCACATTACATCAAGTGAACAAGTCCGTGAAATGAAGACCCCCCTAAACCCAACTTTATAGAGAGAAAACTGGGGTTTACGGGGGTATTCATTATTTTTCTTATTTCTGCTCCAAGACATAGGTTGTGGGTACTCGTTAGAACCGCCTCAATGAGGCGGTTCTAAAGAGCACACACAACCTATGTTATGAGCATTTATAAGAAAAATATCAAGGATTTTCATCAGAAAAGTAGCCATTTTGGAGATGTGAAAAATGCACTATATCGTACGGGTGAGTAATCGTAATGAGTGGTCAAAATATTAACTATGTTAGCATGGGGGAGTAGGGGAAAGGGTCAACATAAACAAAACACAAACGATGATCATACAATTTTTATTGAATTATTTCTGGTTAATAGACCAGTAGTAAAATAACCTAACAACAAAAGAGAATAAGTTTGATTTTCTAACTTTACTACAAGTACAGTGAACCTCCGATAACTAGAATACGGATAATTTGTTTACCAGGCCTCATACTGACCAAGCTTTTCCAGGCCTGAAAGGGCCCGACTTTGCAGCCTCAATCCCCTGCCGTACACAACAACCATTACCTTTGGAAACAGTGAAGATCAAGATCAGATGGCTTCTGAAAAAGCCACCTGATCAGGATCTACACTGTTTGTTATTGAGTTTGTGAACTGAATTAATATACTATATCAAGTAATTTGATTGGCTGATGGTCAGAAATTGGTGTGGCTAAATAATTTAAGGTTAAATAGTCATTTTAAATAAATTATAGTGGGGGGGGGGGCGAAATCAATATCTAAAAACTTGAAATCAAGAAAAAATCAAGCTCTAAAAGCCTGAAATCCTGGAAATGCCTGAAAAATATGAGGTCTGGTTTACTATCATGGCTAATTCGAACTCACTCTTGGGTACTAGAGAATTGTTCCTATAGCTCCAGAAATCCATGTGTTTAGGTTAATTTATGGATTTTTGTTTCATTTTAACTTGAAAAGGTATTTTGTGTACTCATTAGAATCGCCTCATTGATTCTAATGAGTACACACAACATACATTTATTTGATAAAAAGTCGAAAATATATCCTAAGGTCACTCGCATTTCATCTCATGTCCTGGCAGTATAAGTTACACTCAATATCTCGAACTACCCCTATCTCGAACAAAATTTTATGGTCCTGAAGATGTTCGAGTTATAGAAGTTGGACTGTACATTACACAATATCAGAGTTAAAACTGTTTACCAGGCTGCACCGTCACTATAAGCCCAAATACAAAAGAACCTACACGAAGAACTGTGCAAGCAGATAACCCTTAAACCAATTGAATAATAATAATAAAGCCACACCCATTTCTGACTATCAACAAGTCAAATTACTTGATAAAATGCATTCATTCAATTCACAAACTGAATGACAGTTAAGATCCTGATCAGATGGCATCTTCTGAAGACAGCTGATATTGACAGGGTAGAGCCTGATCATATGGCTTCTTCAGAAGCCAACTGATCTGGATCTATAGTGACAGTGTTGGCAAACCACTGGGGTTATGATGTTCAGCAGATCAGCCTGTGTATCAAGACTGTCTGGTAAGTCTTCACTTGCTGCTTGTAAGATAATCCAGAGTTACAGAAGATTCTTAATGGAGGCTGATCAGACTCTGCAGCTGTGCAGGCTGACTGGAGTATGATGTTCACAAAGGTAATCTTGTAGGCTTTGTCATGCACTGGTTCATATGAGGGAGAATATCAACTGTTTACTATAGAAAATGAAGGTATTTCATCAAGGGATACCATCTGACATGTAGGTACACATGTAACCTGTTTTTACAATTCTCTTCTGTTCTCTGTGCATTACACACTAAAATGGCGTCCATCTTATCTCTAAAAGTAACATTTTTCAGATGAAAATGTTTGATATTTTTCTTATTTCTGGTTTTTTGGTTTTGGTTTTACAGCCCTTTCAAGACTATTTCACTCATATTGAGCCGATCGTTAATCAGAGGTGGGCGAAAATCGGAGTACCCGGAGAAAAACCACCTGACCTTCCATTGCAGAACTTGGCGTCTCACGTGATCCAAGCGAGGCTCGAACCACAGCGGTGAGAGACCTAATGATCAAGAGTCAGTGCTCTTAACCACTAGGCCATGAAGGCCCGTTCCAAATATTGATTGTGAGTGCTTTTTAGAACCACCTCAGTAAGGCAGTTCTAATGAGTACCCACAATTTGTTTTTGAGGAAAAAAAAGGAAAACTAGAGAAAGTGACCAGTGGGTCACGTATACCCCCGGCCAGCATCACCCTCTGATATATCTTTCGAGCTTGTATGTAATATGAATGAAGTCAAGAAGCTATAAGAATCTATAAATGTGCTTGTAAAAGCTAAACCAAACATAAAATTTCTAAATGGACTAAGGGAGTGAGGGCATCAAATAGAACATACAGGCATCTATAAACTTCGACATAAAACTTTAACCAAATGTAAAATTTCTAAGTCTGTGCCCTTGAGGTCAAGGTCACCATGGGTGGGGGAAGGGACAGGCATCAGGAAATCATTTACCAAACATGAAGAGAATCCAACATGTGGTTACAGAGATATCAACCATGAAGAAGGTTTAACACAAAACTTTGACGTAAAAGTAGATGAACAGACAGACAGACAGCCCACCCAGGGGCTTGACCCAGAGACTAAGATATTCCATATGAAAGGTAATGCTATAGAGATATCCTTTACCAAGCATGAAGAGAATCTAACATGTGGATACAGAGATATCAGCAATGAAAAAGGTTTAACACAAAACTTTGACGTAAAATTATCGCCCCCGCCCATCAGGGCTTGAAGAAATACATTGGGCTGCATGATGCTTCCACGCAGAGCTGACACTGACCCAACATTAGCACTGGTAAACCGCTTAGAGGTTCTAAGCCTGCCCAGGAAATGTGGTTCGAGTCAGACCGTCCATGCATATAAACCCTATTGGTTTCATTGGGCGACAGGGCTTGAGATGTCATTTCATCTCAGTGTCGGGTAAAAGTCCCACAAAATTGGAAGCAATGTCCCCAAAATGACCTACACAGTGTTGACGGGGACGTTAAACCTCAAATCAAACAAAATTGACGTAAAATTAGATGAACAGACAGCCCACCCAGGGGCTTGACCCAGGGGCTTAGATATTCCATATGAAAGGTAATGCTATAGAGATATCCTTTACCAAACATGAAGAGAATCTAACATGTGGTTACAGAGATATCAGCAATGAAAAAGGTTTAACACAAAACTTGGACGTAAAAGTAGATGAACAGACAGACAGACAGACAGACAACCCACCAAGGGGCTTGATCCAGGGGCTTAGATATTCCATATTATATGGTAATGCTATAGAGGTATCCTGTACCAAATATGAAGAGAATCCAACCTGTGGTTACAGAGATATGAGCAATCAAAAAGGTTTAACGCAAAACTTTGACGTAAAGGTTGACGAACGAACGTACGAACGAACGAACAAACGAACGAACAAACGAACGAACCAACGAACGGACGGAAAGACGAAAACTATATACCCCATGACATACTTCGTATGCCGGGGATATAATAAAGAATACCCCCATAAATGCCACTTTTTTCTATATAAAGTGGGGTTTAAAGGGGTCTTCATTTCACCGACTTGTTAACCTGATGGGATCACAAACCATCCTTAGAGCCCAGTGAAGACATTACGAAAACACGCCTATACGAATACACTGTAACCAATATAACTGAAAAAATGAAAATTTTAAGATGAAAAATTGGGATATTTTTCTTTTTTTTGCTCAAAATATAGATTGTGGGTACTTGTTAGAACCGCCTCATCGAGGTCGATGAGGCGGTTCTAACGAGCACCCACAATCTATATTTTGAGCAGAAATAAGAAAAATAAGGTTTACACCTGCAAACCCCAGTTTTACTATATAAAAGTGGGGTTCAAGGGGGTCAAAATTATAAAGGCGTGTTTTCGTGATGTATACAAACAGACCTGAACCTTTGCTGTAAGCACAGGTCATCTTGTATTTTTTCTGTGTCTATAGGTGATCTACTATTCAATTAAAATTCTCTGCTATACAATATATATAATCTTAACAGAAAAACTAACAATAAACAATATGTGCTGCTAACCGTAATGATCCTAAATATTGGGGCAGACAGGCCTAAGCAAACAGTGCAGATCCAGATCAGACTGCTCCTGAAGGAGCAGTCTGACCAGGGTCTTCACTGTTTGCTATTCCGTCTGCACTTTTTAACCCCTTGCTGGATCCTGAAGCAAATTTGTTAATTCAGGAGAATAACAGCAAGTCTTCAAGGTGTCTGAATTTCATTATGATAAAACACCCTTGCAAAATAGTGCATTTTTCACATCTCTAAATGGCTACTTTTCTAATGAAAATCTGTGATATTTTTCTTATTTATACTGCAAACATAGGTTGTGGGTACTCGTTAGAACCGCCTCAATGAGGCAGTTCTAACGAGTACCCACACTCTATGTCTTGGAGCAAAACTAAGAAAAACAAGAGGGCCATGATGGCCCTGGATCGCTCACCTGATCCATATTGTACAAATGAAAATTGAAGTTAACATATGGTAGAGTGGAGGGTTTGAGCAAGTTTGGTTGACCCAAGGAGGTTTTTATAATTTTAGCTACCTTGTTCATCCAAGCACAATGGGTTAAGCAATTTTGGAAGAGGATCACCCAAGGAATATTCCTGTGACATCATGTGAACAAGTCCACCAAATGAAGACCACCTAAACCCCACTCCATAAAGATAAAACTGGGGTTTAAGGGGTATACATTGTTTTTCTTATTTCTACTCCAAGACACAGGTTGTGGGTACTCATTAGAACGGCCTCAATGAGGCAGTTCTTACAAGCACCAACAACCTGTTTTGAGCACTGATAAGAAAAATATTATGGATTTTCATCAGAAAAGTTGCCATTTTGGAGATATGAAAAATGCACTATGTCACACCTGTGTGTTATTATAATGAAATTAATTTGAAATCCATCCACTGGTTAAGCAGTAGAAGGTATTTAAAAGTTTTTCTATTATTAGCTCTAGTGGCCACCTTTTCCATCCCAGCAGAATTGTTTGAACAATTTTAATAGAGGGTCACCCATGAAACATTCCTGTGAAATTATATCAAAATCCATCCACTGGTTAAGGGCCAGATGTTGTTTAAACTTTTTTTGTATTTTTAGCCCTGTTGGCCATCTTGTTCATCCAAGCAGAGCAATTTGAGCAGTTTTGGTAGAGGGTCCAACAAGGATCATTCTTGTGCAGTTATTTCAAAATCCATCCAATAGTTAAGGAAGAGAAGACTTTTAAAGATTTTTATATTTTTAGCTCTGGCGGCCATCTTGTTCATCCGAGCAGGACAGTTTGAGCAATTTTGATTTAGGGACACCCAAGGAACATTCCTGTAAAATTATTTTGAAATACATTCACTGGTTAAGGAGAAGAAGTTGTTTAGGTTTTTCAATTTTTAGCTCTGGTGGCCATCTTGTTCATCCAAGCGTAACGGTTTGACCAATTTTGGTAGAGGGTCACCCAAGGAACCTTCCAGTGAAATTATTTCAAACTCCATGCACTGGCTAAGGAGAAGTCATTTAAAGGTTTTTCTATTTTTAGCTCTGGCAGCCATCTTGTTCACCCGAGCGGAATGATTTGAGCAATTTTGGTAGAGGG
Source organism: Lucinisca nassula (assembly GCA_963580285.1). Classification (NCBI taxonomy): domain Eukaryota; kingdom Metazoa; phylum Mollusca; class Bivalvia; order Lucinida; family Lucinidae; genus Lucinisca; species Lucinisca nassula. The sequence goes on from OY757021.1 coordinate 644,359, forward strand.
TCACCCAAAGAACATTCCTATGAAATTATTTTGAAATCCATCCACTCGTTAAGGAGAACAAGTCTTTTAAATGTTTTTCTATTTTTAGCTCAGGTGGCCATCTTTTTCATCGAAGCATAACGGTTTGAGCAATTTTGGTAGAGGGTCACCCAAGGAACATTCCTTTCAAATTATTTTGAAATCCATTCACTGGTTAAGGAGAAGAAGTCATTTAAAGGTTTTTCTATTTTTAGCTCTGGCGGCCATCATGTTCAGCCGAGCGGAACAGTTTGAGCAATTTTGGTAGAGAGTCACCCAAGGAACCTTCCTGTGAATTTTTTTCAAAATCCATGAACTGGTTAAGGAGGAGAAGTCGTTTAAAGGTTTTTCTATTTTTAGCTGGGCCAACTTGTTCATCCAAGCATAACAATTTGAGCAATTTTGGTAGAGGGTCACCCAAGGAACATTCCTGTGAAATTATTTTGAAATCCATTCACTGGTTAAGGAGAAGAAGTTATTTAAAGGTTTTTCTATTTTTAGCTCTGGTGGCCATCTTGTTCACCCAAGCGGAATAATTTGAGCAATTTTGGTAGAGGGTCACCCAAGGAACATTCCTGTGAAATTATTTCAAAATCTTTCCAGCAGTTTTGGAGAAGAAATCGTTTAAAGCAAAAGTTGACGATGGACGCACGCACGGACGACGGACAAAGACCGATCACAAAAGCTCACCTTGAGCACTTTGTGCTCAGGTGAGCTAATAATGTATACCCCTGTAAACCCCAGTTTTCTCTATATAAAGATGGGTTTAAGGGGGTGTTCATTTTACGGACTTGCTAACGTGATGTTAGGATTTTTAAGGTAGTAAAGAGAGAATCCCAAGCTATTGCAACAAAACTTATGCTGAAGGCTATATCAAGACTATGGACTTGAACATTAGGGTCTATTCCAATTTCTGTTGCATGATTCATGATAACTTTCCTACTCTGAAAACTTAACCCTTTTAGTACCACATGGAATCTTCCTCTGTATATATAGCAGGAATCCATTCCAAAATTCAGGGGTGTCAGGTTGTGTTTTCATCAAAATTTATTTGGAAAATGACTGAACTTTTAGCAAACAGTAGAGGCCCTGATCAGTCGCCACTGCCGCATTCTGCAGCGCCTGATCTGGGCCTTAATAGACAAATAACAATAATAGTATGATAAATGAACAACAAATGATCACTACGTTACCTAGTCCAGGTAATGAACAGTCCTATAAACCCCTCTTTATGTAGAGTAAACTGGGGTTTACAGGGGTACTATTTCTCTACTCAAGAGCGTGGATCTATAACCTATAACTCACATTTGAGCCCCACCAAGCGAATTTGTGTCTTCGAGCATTCTGTCATGACAAATTTTAATTGCGCATGCCCAGCCATTCAGAGGGGCCAGGGATATGGTTTTCTGTCAGCAGGTTCCTCTTGATTCACTGCTTGTATGAGGGAGCAGGGAAGGTTCTGGCGAGACTGCGCGTATGAGCAGGCTCGCCTGAACCTTCGCTGCTCGCAAAGGGGATAAGTACCAAAATCGCTTGACAGGGCCCATTTGTTGTCTGAATAAGAAAAATAATTCCTCCAGTGGCTATACTTTGCTTGTATGGACTTAGAAATTAGTGTGAAAGCTAAGATTGTTGCAAATGTTGCGAGGTCTGGACGAACGGATGGAAAACTGGACCCCTCTTTAACAAGTCCGTGAAACCCCATTTTATATTGAGAAAGCTGGGGTTTACAGGGGTTTGCATTATTTTGCTTATTTCTGCTCCAAGACATAGGTTGTGGCCACTTGTTAGAACCAGCTCATTGAGGCGATTCTAACAACACCCACAACCTATGTTTTGTTTTTCATTAAGAAAAATATCACACATTTTCATCAGAAAAGTAGCCATTTTGGGGTTATGAAAAATGCAGTATGTCACACGGGTATGTTATCGTATTAAATTATTTTGGAGATGTGATAGAAAATATCATGTCACAAGGTCCTAATGTACAATACTTGGTACAACTATAGATAATGTGTAAACAAAGATAATTAACGGATAATTCACAGTAAAATTCATATATTAAGACCACCTTTGGCTGTTCAAAAGTGGTCTTTAAGACACTTTTGAACAGTCCCAAAGGTGGTCTCTTAATAGGGGACACTGGGGGAAAAAACACAAAGAAAAAAAAACTAACATCTTCTCAATAAGCTTTTAAAAGCAGATAGAGTCTTAATAGCAGAACTTTACTGTATAAGTAAATTCCCTTATTCGGTTTACATGTAAGACGTCAATATTTCTGCAACAGGTCAGGGTTTTTTTTTCCAGGTGCATTGGTTTTTGCCCATCTCTGCTTAATGATCAGCTCAATATAAGGGAAAACAATCTTGAAAGGGCTATAAAACCAAACAAGAGGGCCCAGAGGGCCCTGGTTCACTCACCTGTGTGTCACTGTCACTGTCTCGATTACATTCTATTTGAGCTATGGTGGCCATCTTGTTCATCAGCTAAGTGATTTTAGCGTATTTGGTAGGGAATAACCTAGGCAACATTCCTGTGAAGTTTGAATCAAATTGGCCTTAGAGTTTAGGAGGGGTTCACGTTTGAATCAAATTTACAATATTTTTCTATTTTTAGCCTTTATCTATTAGTTCTTCGGAGCGGGACTGTTTTAGCCTTTTTGATAGAGGGTCATCTGAGCAACATTACTTGGACGCTTGAATGAAATTGGCCCAAGGAATTGTTGTTTGAAGAATTTTTTTTTATTTTTAGCTCTGGCAGACATCTTTTATCTATTTTGGTAGGGCGCCACCTAGGCAACATTCCTGTGAAGTTTTAAATCCAATTGGCCCAAAGGTTTAGAAGGAGATCGCATTTAAAGCAAATTTACAATGTTTTTCTATTTTTAGCTCTTGACCATTTGTTAATCGTTATGCTATTTTCCTAGAGGGTCATCTACACCACATTCCAATGAAGTTTAGAAGCCTTCATGGTGAAGTGGTCATGCTTCTTGCATTGTAAACCAGGGGTAGCAGGATCGATCCCAGGCTTCTCCAGAAGTTCAGATTAGTCTTTGAACAGAGGTCTCATCACTGTATGACCTTAGCCTTTGGTGAGACTTAAACTTAAACACTCACTCCTATGAAGGAACCTATATGCCAAATATGAAGACCATATCTTAAATGCTTCAAAAGTTATGACAAAGTAGGTCAAAGGTCAAGGTCATGGCTCAAAAGTTTTGAATGGTTGAGAAAACCTTGTCACAAGGAACATTCATGCCAAATATGAAGGCTATTATTTAACGTCACTACAGCTGTTGTCTGGGAATGTGTGGCGGCCGTAAAAAGTCTCCCTTCCCTACATCATAGTGTAGTTTATATTTTCTTGTCCTTTGGGATAATTGATTCCATTGTGGAATTTTGAAAATACTTGAGGGTCACTGATGAGGCCTAAATGGCCGAAACTAGCTAGTCTGGCCCAGTAAACATGTACACTCTATCTTTTCCCGTTCTGTGATGTATTCCTTGCTTCAATTGGATAACCCTTTCTAGAACTTATCTATCTCATATGGTTCAAAAGTCAGGTCACAGGTCAAGGTCACAGGTCAAATCTATATATGAGTGGGAAGCCCTTGTCACAAGGAACCTACATTCCAAATATGAAGGCTCTATCTCAAACGGTTCAACAGTTATGACAAAATAACCTACTGATCTATTTTTTGATTTGACATGACCCATATTTGAACTTAACTGAGATACTGTCCAGCTGATCATTCGGAGCAAGTTTTATGATGATTCGACTAAAACTTTGGCCTCTTAGAGTGTTCAAAACGTTTTTCTATGATTTGACCTGTTGACCTACTTTTTGACACGACATGACCCATATTCGCACTTGACCCAGATATTGTCAAGATGACCATTCTGAGCAAGTTTGATGATGATCAGACCAAAACTGGGGCCTCTAGTGTGTCCACAACGTTTTTCAACAATCTGACCTACTGACCTTCTTATTGACCAGACATGACCCATATTCGAAATTAACTGAGATATTGTCAAATGATCATTTTGAACAAGTTTGATGATGATCCGACCAAAACTGTGGATTTTAGTGTGTTCATAGGGTTTTTCTATGATTTTACCTACTGATCTACATTTTGGACCTACTTGACTCAGATATTGTCAAGATGATCATTCTGGGCAAGTCTGATGATAATCAGACCTAAACTGTGGCCTCTAGTGTGTTCACAGGGTTTTTCTATGATTTGACCTACTGACCTACTTTTTGATCTGACATCACCCATATTCAAACTTGACCAAGATATTGTCAAGACTATCATTCTGAGCAAGTTTGATGATGATTGGACATAAATTGTGGCATCTAGTGTGTTCAGAAGGTTTTTCTCTGATTTGACCTACCAACCTACTTTGTGAGCCCACATGACCCATATTCAAACGTGACCAAGATATTATCAAGATCATCATTCTGAGCAAGTTTGATGATGATCGGACCAAAACTGTGGCCTCTAGTGTGTTCACAAGGTTTTTCTCCGATTTGAACTACTGACCTACTTTATGAACCGACATGACCCATATTCAAACTTGACTCAGATATTGTCAAGATGATCATTCTGGACAAGTTTGATGATGATCGGACTAAAACTGTGGCCTCTAGTGTGTTCACAAGGTTTTTCTATGATTTGATCTACTGACCTACTTTATGAACCGACATGACCCATATTCGAACTTCACTCAGATATTGTCAAGATGATCATTCTGGCAAGTTTGATGATGATCAGACCAAAACTGTGGCCTTGTGGGTTCACAAGGTTTTTCTATGATTTACTGACCTACTTTTTGACCCAACATGACCCGTAGTCAAACTTGACTGAGATATTGTCAAGATGATCATTCTGGACAAGTTTGATAATGATTGGACCAAATCTGTGGCCTCTAGTGTATTCACAAGGTTTTTCTATGATTTGACCTACTGACCTACTTTGTGACCTGACATGACCTATATTCGAATTTGACCAAGATATTATCAAGATGATCATTCTGAGCAAGATTGATGATGATTGGACATAAATTGTGGCCTCTAGTGTGTTCAGAAGGTTTTTCTATGATTTGACCTACTGACCTACTTTTTGATCCAACAACACCCATATTCGAACTTGACTGGGATATTGTCAAGATGATCATTCTGGGCAAGTTTGATGATGATCAGACCAAAACTGTGGCTCAAGTGTCTTCACAATTTTTTTTTTCTTATTTGACCTACTGACCTACTTTTTGACCCGACATGACCCATATTCGAACTTGACTGAGATATTTTATGGTGGTACAAATTATGTGCAAGTTTAGTTAAAATCAAATCATAAATGAAACAGCTGTCATGCTGACAAGACCAAAATAGACAATTTTTGCCCTTTCAGGGGCCGTAACTCCGAAACACATGATGGGATATGGCTGGTTCAACAAAGGAACCCAGATCTTATGATGGCACAATTTGTGTGCAAGTCTGGTTAAAATCAAATCACAAATGAAGATGCAATCGTGTGGACAAGACCAAAATAGACAATTTTTGCCCTTTCAGGGGCCGTAACTCCGTAACACATGATGGAATATGACTGGTTCAAGAAAGGAACCCAGATCTCATGGTGGTACAAGTTGTGTACAAGTCTGGTTAAAATCAAATCATAAATGAAGCTGCTATCGTGCGGATAAGAAATTTTTTATGCAAGCATGCACGCACGCACGGACGATGGACAAAATGTGATCACAAAAGCTCACCTTGTCACTACATGACAGGTGAGCTAAAAACCCAAACAAAAACAAAAAACTTGCCCCTTATCTGGTACAATTTGGCAGTAAACTGTGGCATGATGCATCACCATTGCTTTCTGGGTCAAATAAATATACAGCCCAATTAAGCAGGAATAATCAAAATGTCTTTGTGTAAGACAGGTGCTTGCTTAATACAGGTACTGTAAAAATAAATTATACTAATAAAAATTCAGACACCTTGAGGACTTGCTGTAATTCTCCTAAATTTTTAACAAATTTGTTTCACAATCTTGCAAAATGGTGCAGAGTCCAAAAGGTGCACCTTTAGGGGTGATCAGGGTCTGCACTGTTTGCTTAGGCCTGTCTGTCCCAATACTGAAGATCACTATGGTAAGCTTTATTACATCTGCCATTTTTGGGAACCCAATGTAGGCTTGCATTAAACGGGATGCTTGTTCAATAAAGATGAAAAGTAGAAGTAAAACAAAGATCAGGAATTGATACAATTAACTTACTCCACCCATAAAAGACACCAAATGGAAAGAAATACAAACATTAAGCGACCAGATCATAATGGAAACCTAAACAAAGGAAGGCCATAAGGACAGTTACTTTCCCACAAAATGGCCATCCAAAACCAAAAGACACAAGTGATACACACAGTAAGTAACAAACAACAACATAAATAAATCGCCACAGAAGAGCCACCTTGGAACGGTCAGTGAAAGATTTCCACTGGGGGGCTTAAATCGATTTTACGTGGCCACAATCCTCGCCCTTACTTCCGTCGCGATTTCGACAAATAATTTGTTCAGTCCGCATGAAGGCCTCCTAACTCATCAGCGCAACATCTCCGTGAACACAAAAATCAAAGAACCACAGAGGTGAGACAACGGTGAGGACTCAACAGCAAGAAACCACTGAAATGCTGGAGCAAAAGAAAACCAACAGTTAGACTCCGATGAGCCCGACCAGAGACAGAGCATCAGGCACATTATCTCTCTAATTTTCAATGAGCCTTTATGTTGGAGCCGTCATAGAATCTGAGGCCTGACCCAACCGCGTGCAATTAAAGAGGGAAGCAAAGTTGCCAACCGTGATTGGGTTAACTACCATGCATGCAGTCTGTCGTATAATATCCATGTTGTTACCCAATCTTTTTATATCGAAGAATGATTTTACGAATTTGGGTGCTGAAGTCATTGCGGTTATATATTTTTCTGAATTTATATACTAAGTCACCATAAAATTCGGGTTCCGATAGACCTTGTTGCAGAAGAGATTTAAGTCCAATATTGAATTTTGAAATTAAATCAGAATGGCGTCTATAAAATTTTGAAAAGGCTTTGCGTAGTTTATGGTACCGATAACCCTGATTAAGGAGTTTAGCCGTTAATAATTTATTACGAGTGTTGAAGTCAGTTACATGACTACACACTCTAGCAAATCGAATTAATTGCGAAATATAAACGCCATAGGATGGCGCACGAGGAACATCACCATCCAAAAAAGGAAAATTTACAATCTCAAAATCAAAGTCATCGCTTTTATCATAAATTTTGCACGAAACAAATCCATCTACAATAGATAGATGTAAATCCAAAAACGGGGCCTCGGTATCAGAAGAATTTGCTTTATTTAACTGAAGTTCTTGGGGGTAAATCTGACTGATCAAACCATCAAAATAGGTATTATCAATATTTAATAAATCATCTAAATATCTAGAAGTAGAGCTAAAAGCTTCAATAATTTCAGATTGGTTATCAATGGAAAGCGACAAAATGAAGTCTCTTTCATAACAATACAAGAACAGATCAGCCACAAGAGGTGCACAATTAGTACCCATCGGAATACCCACAATTTGTCTAAATAACTTAGTACCGAATCTAATATAAATATTGTCAAGTAGTGAAGTCAGCAACACATCATGGTGAAGTCAGCAACACATCTGACTATAGAACCTGCGGCTGTCGAATACCAGTTTGAACATGTAACTATAATTGCCAGGGATTGTTCTTAAAATACTTTCTTTGTTCAATTCTTCCACACACACTGATCCAAGAAAGTAACTGTTCTGTAACAGTATGAGCACCTAGTATTAGTGAACCCTTTCAAATCTGTAGACAGCATACATTGTCGTTCCATTTCAGATGGCTCATTGTGAGCCATAGATCTGCATTGCAAAAAGCTACTGAACAAATTATTTGTCTAAATTGCGACATAAGTAAGGGCGAGCATTGTGGCCACATAAAATCGATTTAAGCCCCCCGGGTGGAATTCATTTCCGCTGACAGTTCCAAGAAAGTTCTTCTGTCGTCATTTATTTTTGTTATGGTTTGTCTTTGGCTGTCACTAATATTATTTTATTTTGGATTGCCTATTGGCCATTTTGTGGGAAAGTAACTGTCATTTTGTCTTTCTGCTGTTGATGTTTCCATTGGGGTCTGTTGTTTCATGTTTGTGTTTCTTTCCCTTTGGTGTCTCTGATGGGAGCTGTGGGTTATTTGTATTGATTCCTAATCATTGCCTCCACTTCTTTTTTACATTTTTTTCAGCTAAAATATGAATAAAGGACGGGTCTCCCTAAGGGGGTTTTTTGGCCTCCTAACGATTTTGTTTATTTCTGGCTTATTGTTAGCATACATATGCCTAATTATTTGGAACATATGTGGTTTTGGTATTTAAGCAGTTTTTTCTGAGTTACAGGCTCTTTAAAGTGGGTGGGGTAACTCCACACAGTTTTGACATGTATTTTGTGTCTCATTTAAAGGTAGAAAAATAGTACCATACATGACACGTAATTATATAAAATGACACGGGAAGGTCTAACTCTATGTTTTGTCACAAGTTTATTCACCAAAATTCACTTTTTGGGGGAAAAATATGGTTTAAGGAACCTTGGGTCATTTTTGAGATTTTTTAACAGTAAAGTTCTTTTTTTTTTTCTTATATCTTCGGTATACATTAACCTACAGTGGTGAAACTCCTACCATGCAAGCATACTGATTAGGTAATATAACTCAAATGATCATTTGAGATGTTGACCAATATTTCACGGTTGAATGAACATTCTTATTTCATGTTAATGGGTTAGATTCTGGCATTTGGATAAACAGGCGATGGGTTTAAACATATTTAAATAAAACGAAAAAACAATAGAAATGTGTAAAACGTACCCAGATGCCCCCGCCTTTTTGGCTTAGCTAATATGCCTGCATGACCCCTGGGGACACATTGTACAAGTATGTGTCATTGAATATGTATTAGCATCAGATATATATGTTCGTGGGTGGGTATCTCAATATTTTGGATGTTGATGATATGAACTTGGCAGGGCAGGGGGCTGGGGCATGATTGTGTGGGTCTCAAGATATATGTCATTGAATGTGTCTAACCATAAACAACAGCACATAAAAAAGGTTGGAATCTAAAATATCAACATATTTAATTATTGAATCAAGTTAATCTATTGAAGAATCCCTTTCATCGTCACCTGAACTTGAGCTGTCCCAGTCTTTTTGTGCAGCATCTTTAAGACTGTTCATATACTGTGACTTGAATGACTGTTCTCGCTCTGACTTCGGCTGATGGCGGTAAAAACCTAGATACCACAACACGGAAGCGATATGGGCACAGCAGCCAACTACCTTGATTTTATTTGGGCTTTCAAAATTCCACCCTCCTCCTTTTGAATCATTATCTCATACTGACCGGCTTCAGTAGTGTGTTCGTCTGTATACGAATCAGCCTGTTTTAATTGGTATATGCCCATGGTCATGTCTCTCAGCTCTGCTTCCGTTTATTGTGGGAAGTCTTCGAGGTTGGCATCATCAATAGCTTTCCATGGAGCCTTTGCACGACAGTCCCAACCCTTTTTCTCTACCTTGTCTTTAAGTTTGTTTGGTAACTTGGAAAGTTGTAGCATACGTTTTGCAAGAATCTCATCAGATTCAGAATTCTTTACAAGAAGAGGCCTAAATGCATTTAACAAAGAACATACGATTCTGACGTAGTCACCAATCCAAGGTATGTGGGAGTTTGGGCATTACATTTGAAAGTGCCTTCCATTTTTTGATTCGGCCATTGGCAGACTCAACCACCCACCTTACCTTGCAGAACACCTGGAGTACACTATAACTGTGGACAAAATGTTCTTCTTCTACTTATTGTCTTCTTTTTATTATTATTATTTTATTATTATTATTATTATTGTTATTATTATTATTCTAGAGAGAATGAGAGAACGAAACATTACTCTCAATATTACTGTTCCTGTAAATAATCATAGATCTGTCAGTTTGTTAGTCAAGCTAAAAATTCAATTGCCCAGAATGTTTTCCTATATTGCAGCATCATTCATTGTATCATGTTAAGTACAACAGCAGCATTATCATTAGATGTATCTTCAAAGTAAGGTAACATCTTTAATGAATAGTGGAAACATATAAGCAGATAAAGGGTCTCCTTGTCTAATACCTGAAATACAGAGATAGAGAGGGAGACAGGGAATACAATCTAAGGATTAAGGAAGGCCCTGGACTAGCGCCCATAAAAGGGTGGCAGTGCAAATGAAAAGAATGGTGACGAGGTATTTGATTGCTGTGTCCATATCGCTTCTGTGTTAAAGAACCTCGGTTTTAAGGCCATCAGCCAAAGTCAGTAAAAAATCGTTGAAGTCACAGTATATGAACAGTGTAACAGATGCTGTTCAAAAAGAGGCAACAACTCAAGTTCAGGTGACGATGAAAGCTATTCTTCTGTAGATTAATTTGATTCGGTATGCGCAAAGCATGTCAGAATACAGTTGTGAACAACCATTTTCAAATGTATATGCCTGTGTCTTCACGTAGGTGTACCACATTCTTTTAGATGTGCTCTTGAAGTGGGATTATTAAAGATATTCAAGCAGACCTTTCTTATATCTCTGCATGCCAAAGGAAGACGTGAGTGAGGCATATATATTTTTTCTATGTGATGTTATGTTCGTATGTGCGTACTATGTCACACATTATTACGTTCATAACCAGGTTCACGTTTAGGTGCACATTTATGTCTGCATTTCTCCTGCAGCTCATAACTGTTTATGGTCACTGATTCTGTCTGGGGTTGGGCTATTTGATTGGACCAAAGAAAATGTGAAAAAAATATGTATCTCAGCAACTGTTCAGATTCCAACCTTTTTTATTTGATGTTGTTTATGGTCAGATGCATTCAATGACACACACAATAATGCCCCAGCCCTGCCCATTTCATATCATCAAAATCCAAATATCTTATACATATAAATCTGATGCTAGTGTGTCTCCCAGGGGTCATGCAGCTATATTGGCAAAGTCAAACAGGCGGGGGTATCTGTGTACTTTGGACACATTTCTATTGTTTTTTTCGTTTGATTTAAATATGTTAAAACTCATCGCCTGTTTATCCAAATGCCAGAAATATCTAAACTCTTGAACTGATGGAAAAAATAATCTAACCTATAAACATGACATAAGAATGTTCATTCAACCGTGAAATATAGGTCAACATCTCAAATGATCATTTAAGTTATATTGCCTCATCAGTATGCTTGCATGGTAGGAGTTTGACCACTATAGGTTAATGTATACCGAAGATATAAGAAAAAAAAAAACTTTACTGTTAAAAAATCTCAAAAATGACCCAAGGTTCCTTAAACCATATTTTTCCCCAAAAAAGTGAATTTTGGTGAATAAACTTGTGACAAAACATAGAGTTAGACCTTCCCCTGTCATTTTATATAATAACGTGTCATGTATGGTACTATTTTTCTACCTTTAAATGAGACACAAAATACATGTCAAAACTGTGTGGAGTTACCCCACCCACTTTAATGAGCCCGTAACTCAGAAAAAAACTGCTTAAATACCAAAACCACATATGTTCCAAATAATTAGGCATATGTATGCTATCAATAAGCCAGAAATAAACAAAATCGTTAGGAGACCAAAACAAGAGGGCCATGATGGCCCTGGATCGCTCACCTGATCCATAGTGTAACAAGTGGGCCCCAGAGAGGGCCATTATTGGCCCCAGGGCTTTAATGTACATAATGTTGAGGGAGGTCTTAAAGGTGAAGCTTCATACCAAACATCAACAAAGGCTAAAATTTGAACAATCTTGTCAAAGGTCCACTAGATGAAGCTACACATCAAATATCAAAGACCTGGGCCTAGCGGTTTCAGAGAAGAAGATTTTTAAAGATTTTGCCTATATAAGCCTATGTAAAATCAAAGGGCCCCGGGACAGGGGCATTTTTTGCCCCAGCACTATAGTTTGAACAATCTTGGTAGGGGTCCACTAGATGAAGCTTCATACCAAATATCAAAGTTCTGGGCCTTGTGGTTTCAGAGAAGAAGATTTTTAAAGATTTTCCCTATATAAGCCTATGTAAAACCAAAGGGCCCCGTGGCAGGGGGGGATTTTTTGTCCCAGCACTATAATTTGAACAATCTTGGTAGGGGTCCACTAGACGAAGCTTCATACCAAATATCAAAGTCCTGGGCCTTGTGGTTTCAGAGAAGAAGATTTTTAAAGATTTTCCCTATATAAGCCTATGTAAAACCAAAGGGCCCCGGGGCAGGGGCATTTTTGGCCCCAGCACTAAAATTGGAACAATCTTGGTAGGGGTCCACTAGATGAAGCTTCATACCAAATATCAAAGTCCTGGGCCTTGTGGTTTTAGAGAAGAAAATTTTTAAAGATTTTCCCTATATAAGCCTATGTAAAACCAAAGGGCCCCGTGGCGGGGGCATTTTTGGCCCCAGCACTATAATTTGAACAATCTTGGTAGGGGTCCACTAGATGAAGCTTCATACCAAATATATAAGACCTGGGCCTTGTGGTTTCAGAGAAGAAGATTTTTAAAAATTTTCCCTATATAAGCCAATGTAAAAGCAAAGGGCCCCGTGGCGGGGGCATTTTTGTCCCAGCACTAAAATTTGAACAATCTTGGTAGGGGTCCACTAGATGAAGCTTCATACCAAATATCAAAGTCCTGGGCCTTGTGGTTTCAGAAAAGAAAATTTTTAAAGATTTTCCCTATATAAGCCCATGTAAAACCAAAGGGCCCCGTGGCGGGGGCATTTTTTGTCCCAGCACTAAAATTTGAACAATCTTGGTAGGGGTCCACTAGATGAAGCTTCATACCAAATATCAAAGACCTGGGCCTTGTGGTTTCAGAGAAGAAGATTTTTTAAGATTTTCCCTATATAAGCCTATGTAAAACCAAAGGGCCCCGGGGCGGGGGCATTTTTGGCCCCAGCACTGTAATTTGAACAATCTTGGTAGGGGTCAACTAGATGAAGCTTCATACCAAATATCAAAGACCTGGGCCTTGTGGTTTCAGAGAAGAAGATTTTTAAAGATTTTCCCTATATAAGCCAATGTAAAACCAAAGGGCCCCGTGGCGGGGGCATTTTTTGTCCCAGCACTATAATTTGAACAATCTTGGTAGGGGTCCACTAGATGAAGCTTCATACCAAATATCAAAGTCCTGGGCCTTGTGGTTTCAGAGTAGAAGATTTTTGAAGATTTTCCCTATATAAGCCTATGTAAAACCAAAGGGCCCTGGGGCGGGGGCATTTTTGGCCCCAGCACTATAATTTGAACAATCTTGGTAGGGGTCCACTAGATGAAGCTTCATACCAAATATCAAAGACCTGGGCCTTGTGGTTTCAGAGAAGAAGATTTTTAAAGATTTTCCCTATATAAGCCAATGTAAAACCAAAGGGCCCCGTGGCGGGGGCATTTTTCGTCCCAGCACTCAAATTTGAACAATCTTGGTAGGGGTCCACTAGATGAAGCTTCATACCAAATATCAAAGTCCTGGGCCTTGTGGTTTCAGAGAAGAAGATTTTTAAAGATTTTCCCTATATAAGCCTATGTAAAACCAAAGGGCCCCCGTGCGGGGGCATTTTTGGCCCCAGCACTATAATTTGAACAATCTTGGTAGGGGTCCACTAGATGAAGCTTCATACCAAATAACAAAGACCTGGGCCTTGTGGTTTCAGAGAAGAAGATTTTTTAAGTTTTTGATGAAAAAAATCTGTTTTTGGCTCCTGTGACCTAGATGTGCAACGGACCGGAACCATTTGACCCATATTCAAACTTGACCGAGATATTGTCATGATGATCATTCTGAGCAAGTTTGATTAAGATTGGACCAAAATTGTGGCCCCTAGGGTGTTCACAAGGTTTTTATATGATTTGACCCGCTGACCTACTTTTTAACCCGATATGACCCATATTCGAACTGGACTGAAATATTGTCACAATGGTCATTCTGAGCAAGTTTCATGATAATTGGACCAAAACAGTGGCCTTCAGAGTGTTCACAAGGTTTTTCTATGATTTGACCTACTGACCTACTTTTTGACCGGACATGACCCATATTCGAACTTGACCAAGATATTGTCATGATGATCATTCTGAGCAAGTTTGATTATGATTGGACCAAAATTGTGGCCTCTAGGGTGTTCACAAGGTTTTTCTATGATTTGACCCGCTGACCTACTTTTTAAGCCGACATGATCCATATTCAAACTTCACTAAAATATTGTCACAATGATCATTCTGAGCAAGTTTGATGATGATTGGACCAAAATTGTGGCCTCTCGAGTGTTCACAAGGTTTTTCTATGATTTGACCTACTGACCTACTTTTTTACCCGACATGACCCAAATTCGAACTTGACCGAGATATTGTCATGATTATCATTCTGAGCAAGTTTGATGATAATTGGACCAAAACTGTGGCCTCTAGTGTGTTCACAAGAAAAAGTTTACGCACGACGGACGACGGACGACGGACGACGCACGACGACGCCGGACATCTTACTGTCACAAAAGCTCACCATGACCTTCGGTCAGGTGAGCTAAAAAACCCTTAGGGAGACCCGTCCTTTGACATATTTAATGATCAAAGTTTTAACAATATGTGAGCTAACAACTTTTTTAGTTTTAACAACTGACTCATGGTATTTTATCTTGGATTAACTCCTATCACAGACAGAATAATTCATGTAGTGGCTACCATTGGCTCCCTGTGTCAGTTATGTGGACAGTTCCGCTTGTTGTGCCCTGTAAAAATAAATAAACCAGATTAATTTTCACTATCAAAATAGTTGACAATGGTATTACAATTTGATCTACCTGTACTGTGGAGTGTGGGCCATGCCTATCAATCCACAATATGTTACCATACAAGCAAACTATTGTTGGTGATCAAGGCAACCTATATCAGTACCTGCTGGACTGACATACATTTTCACCAGCACCGATTTCAAACTAGAATTTGTTTTTCTATAAAAACACAGATGTCTCCCCCGTTTTTTGACCTCTAAGTATGACCTTGACATTTGAGGTATTGACCTGGGTTTTGTGTGTAACACATCATCAAATGAAGATGAACATTTCTGCAATGTAACTTTAAAAAGTTCATTGAGAAATAAGAAAGTTATTTTTACCTTTAACCTCTATAAAAAAGTTACTGACTGGACACAAAAAAAGACTTTTTGACCTTTGACCTCTTAGTATGACCTTGACCTTGGAGGTACCAACCTGGGTCTAGCAGGCAACACACCTGTTCATGATGGTTAACATTTCTGCCAAGTAATTTCACAATCTATCCAGTATAAAGAAAGTTATTGTCTGAACACTAAAGAATGCCTCTTTTTCACCTTTGACCTCTTAGTATGACCTTGACCTTTGAGTACCAACATGGGTCATGCAAGAGACACATTATCTCATTGGGGTTAACATTTCTGCCGAGTATTTTTTTAAAATCCATCTAAAAATATGAAAGTTATTGACGGAACACACAAAGGCCCCTTTTTTTACCTTTAACCTCTATGTATGACCTTGACCTTGAGTAGCAAAACTGGGTCATGCGTGCAACACATCGTCTCATGGTGGTTAACATTTCTGCAAAACAATTTCAAAATTCATCTAAAAATTAGGAAGTTATTGACCAAACACGAAAAAAAGGCACCTTTTAACTTTGACCTATATGTATCACCTTGACCGTTGAGGTACCAACCTTAATCATGCGTGCAACACATCTTCTCAAGATAGATAACAATTCTGCCAAGTAATTTCAAATTCTATATAAAAATAAGAAAGTTATTGACAAAACACGAAAAAAGACCCCTTTTTGACCTGTGACCTCTAAGTATGACCTTGAACTTTGAGGTACCAACCTGGGTCATGCACACAACACATTGTCTTATGGTGGTTAACATTTCTCCCAACTAATTTCAAAATCCATAAAAAAATAAGAAATTTATTGACCAAACACGAAAAAGGGCCCCTTTTTTTACCTTGGCCCTTTAAGTATGGCCTTGACCTTTGAGGTACCAACCTGCGTCATGCGTGCAGCACATTGTCACATGGTTGTTAATATTTCTGCCAAGTAATTTCAAAATCCATCTGAAAACAAAAAAGTTAGTGACCGGCCACGATTTTCCCCTACATATATACATACTGACAAACTTCCAAGGGAGATAACTCAAAAAGTATAAATGCGAGAGTTATAGTTCTTGCGCACTACCCGTCGTCTAATATTGATTAATATCTATATGAAGTTTCGTGAAGATAGCTTGACCAATTTTCAAGTTATAGAGCGGACACGATTTTGTGACAGACGGACAGACAGACGCCCGAGGGGAAAAACCATATGTCTCTCCGAAGAAAAAATTTTAGGGGGAGACATAATACTACTACTAACAGAATATGTCCGCAACAACATTTTTTTTTGCTTAATTGAATGATAACAGCTAATGGTTCAATAGGCTCAATCAATAGCACAGGTTAAGAAAATGGAATCATCCGTGTAATGAGTATTATACACAAACCTAACTTTTTAAAATCCAAATGCAACTATTCAACACTCAGGTTTCAGCCAACCAGAGTGTCTGAGCCTATATAGCTCCAGATAAGGCATCTTTTTTATTCCAAAAGTACTGATATTTTACTTATTTCTGCACCAAAACTTATGAAAAGTAATATGTGCATACCCCCTCTTATCTGGCGTTATGAGACAACACTGCAACTTCGATGTTGAAGGTTTGGGTGATTGAGCTTCATTTGGGCTGACAAAAGAAAACCTCTCTCTGTTCACTGTGAAGTGATGTTTTAAAGAATGGTGACGCTGTTAAAGCCAACTAGCCCCTACACATTGAAGGCTATCAAGCATCCTTATACCTTGCTTCTCCCCACCCCCCACCACCCAATCCCCCACTGTCAATATTATTTCACTTATATCAAGCTGATCAAATATCAGGTTAACAAATCTTTGAAATAAAGAATCCACTAAACTCCACTTTTTATCAGTTACCCCCTTTATATATTGCATTGTAACGCATTGACCTGATAAAGATATGCTATCTCAGGACAAGTGAGCTTTATCACGTCAACGTGACATTGCACTTTTGTGAATGAAGTGGACTACCGGCAAAAATGGCTAAAAAGTTATAATATACTAGAAAAATTGGAAAAATTACATTAAAAAGGATTAAAATAAAAAAAATAAAAATAACGGTCAGCTGATAATAAATATACTGACCCATTATATTCCGCGCCGGAATGTTGGGACGCACTGACTGATCGTAAATTGCCGATTTAAAGAGTTTACAAGGGGATGAACTGATAAATAGAATACCAGGTTCGTGTCTTTTGGTATCAAGTTTATCAGGCTCGGCTTCGAGAACGCTTGTAGAATCGCGAGGCTTGCCGAGCGATTCTGCATGCGTTCTCGAAGCCTTGCCTGATAAACTTGATATCAAAATACACGAACCTGGTATTCTCTATATACAGAGAAATGTGGGGTTTATGGGGTTAGTCATTATTTTCCTTATTTTTGCTCAAAAACATGGATTGTGGGTACACGTTAGAACTGCCTCATTGAGGCAGTTCTAATGAGCACTCACAATCTATATATGGACCAGAAATAAGAAAAATATCAACCATTTTCATCTGAAAAATGTCAGTTCTAGATATAAGATAGACGCATGGTTGTGTTATCATAATAATAATCAGAGGCAGGTAAAACCTTGAGTACCTGGAGAAAAACAACATTCTGTTGCAGGACTTGGCGTCACACATGTGACTTAATCCCACAGGGTTGAGAAACCTAATAGTTAACACTTATCCTCTAGGCTTTGGAGACACAAAGAAGCACCTTTAAACTGTTGCTACACCAGTAAGAATTTTGCTTTAAAACCAATCTTTTAACTGTTGCTTGGAAACTCCCTTTTTCAGTGAAAATCAACATGTGCTTGTTTGAAACCTGGTAAGAAACATGCTTTCACAAACTTCCTTCAAATCTTTCTGTACCAGTTTGACAACTCGTGTCACCGCAAGACCAGTAGTCACAAGTTTGAATTCAACCGGACAACTTTCATGGAGACTGGTCATGGAACATTTTCAATGGCCATTCTCTTTGCAGTGCTATTCCGAGCATTATGGTTGTACTGGGTAGTTATTTACTCATCTTTAGCAATACTTGACATTCTGTGGACTGAAAAGCACTGCTCATTACGATAACACACCCAAGTGACTCAGTGCTTTCTTTTATGTCTCCAAAATGGTTATTTTTCTGATGAAAATCTGTGAAAGTTTTCTTATTAATACTCCAAACATAGGCTGTTGGTGCTCGTTGACGTGGTTCTAATGAGTACCCACAACCTATGTCTCCAAATATAGGTTGTGGATGTTTGCTAGAACAGCATCACTGAGGCAGTTCCAACAGGTACCAACAACCTACCGTATTCGGGTGTGTACTACCCGCACTTGCGTACTACCCGCACCCCCCTTTTTTAGCCAAAATCTGGGGAAAAACTGTTATTCTGTTGTATTACCCGCATGAACTATTTGCAGAAATTTTGGTGGGTGCGTGAGAAAAAGTAAGAATTTGGCCAGTTTTTGTAACACACAACGGAACGCGCGATCGTCTTCAAAAGGCGGGAAAATGCATGTGCGTGCGAGTATCACCAGAATGCATGTATTTTGCATTAAAACGTTGAAAAAACTTTACCTGTTCACCCTTGTTATTTATTTATTAAACAATATATACCCAGCGGTCCTTTTGGGGGAACATCGGCAAACAGTACAGTCCTAGATCAGACACCGCAGAAAGGATAAAAAAGTCCGATTTGGATTTACACTGTTTGATGATTTATAACGGTTCAATTATGACACTATCATTAATCCCGGTTGTATAATTGCCACCCTGCGGTGCGTGTCAAAAAGGTGTGAAAATATGGTCAAGTTATGTCTCTAATTTGCGTTTATTCCCCAATCAATAATTTAATCCACAATCAATGTGAAAATGATTTAATTGCTCCTAAGACGAGTTGCTTAATCTTACCTTAGAATATACAAACGGACTATTCTAATATCTCCTGAATGGTTATGTTTTGGCACCAAAAAGTCGAACGCTTTAATTTATCTAAACACATCTGTATGCTGTTGTTGGTTATTGACACGGAGCTTCCGAGCTATCGAAATTTTTTTACCGTTTCCAAACATTTTTTAATGAAAGAGATACACCGCATTAAAATAAAACAATAGACACGTGTGTGGTTGCTGGGGTCCGATGACGTCATTCGCCGATCGCGTGAAGAAAAATTGTAGCGGTAGTTTGTGGGCGGCGATTTGGATGCCGGAAAACTTTGATGTTCGCATTGAACTTGCTTGTTTATTTCGTTTGAAATCAGAGTTTTAGGAATAATAAGCACAAAATCGGGCTTGCTTGTAATGGATATTGTTTTTTAATCATGTGTAAGTAAAATTGAGTCGACAATTAACGTTATTTATGTCGGGAATCGTAAAGGGATAGAGCATACTATTGAGATGCATCGTATTTTCAGCTGACAAAAGGAAAAAAAAAACGGTCCAAAAATATTTCGGACGGATTACCCGCACCCTGAACTTGGGCCTGTAATTTGAGGGGAAAAAACTGCGGGTAGTACACGCCCGAATACGATTTGTCTTGCAGCAGAAAAAAGAAATATATCTGAACAGACTTGCTATCGTGATGTATCAGTTAAGTGCTAAACTGTGTACACCTTGTTTTGGTAAACAAACTACAGAGGTCCAAGGCTGCCTTAATAGCAGTGCAAGTGCTTTAACACCCTGGCTTAAAATAACCTTAATCCATTTTATGCAGGAAACCCTGAGAACGACACACTGGCAAACATTTTGTGGCATCTGATCAGAGCTTTCACTGTTGGCAAAATATTCAGCCATCTTTCTAAATCTATACCTAAAAACAACTAAATTTTTAAGTACACCACAACCTCTTTATAACACTATTAATGGGATCCAAAGCAGAAACCGTGTTAGCTAAACAACCGTGTTATATCCAAACAAAAATGTATAGATTATATAGAAAAATGACCATTTATGGTCATTTTTCTATATAATCTATACATTTTTAGGATAAAATGGTCATTTTTCTATATAATCTATACATTTTTAGGATAAAATGGTCATTTTTCTATATAATCTATACATTTTTAGGATAAAATGGTCATTTTTCTATATAATCTATACATTTTTAGGATAAAATGGTCATTTTTCTATATAATCTATACATTTTTGGGATCCATCTTGAAACAGTGTTATATCCAAAACTGTGTTATAATGAACCGTGTTATAATGAGATTGTGGTGTATACTCCTGCTACATATAACATGTAATTTCCTTTGGTATAAAAGCAGTTACTTTAATGATCCTTAATATTTGGACAAACAGGCATAAGCAAACAATGCAGATCCAGATCAGACGGCTCCTGAAGGAGCCGTCTTCAGGAGCCATCTGATCAGGGTCTACACAGTTTGGCAATCCGTCTCAACTTTTTGGACTCCTTGCTAGATCGCGAAACCATCTCATTAAAATTTTAGGAGAATTACAGCAAATCCTCAAGGTTTCCGAATTTTTAGGATTTTTAGTTAACAGCATTCATTGGACTACAAAACTCTGAAACAACACAATATAGCCCTACCTTCTTCTCCGCAGACGCCACATTTTCTTTTCTTAGCCGGTCCTCCACTGTCTGATGAAGCTGCCCTTTTCCCAGCACCACTGCCCCCTCTCCCCCTACCCCGGCCCCTACCAGCACCTGAACTGAAGCCTCCTTGACCATATCCTGAAAAAGGTACAAGAGCTGTAAGAAATGCATGTAGAATATAACATGAGGGCCATGATCGCTCACCTGATCCATAGAGTAACAAGTGGGCCATGGCGAGGGCCATTATTAACCCCAGGGCTATAATGTGCATAATGTTGAGGGATGTCTAAAAAGGGGTGCGCAGACATTTGCTCACAAGACAATTGCCCACAAGACAGTTGCTCACAAGACAATTGCTCACAAGACAGTTGCCCACAACCTTAATCGAAAACAGGACAATTGCTCACAACACATTTTTTTCATGATTTCATTTTCATTTTTATATCATCTATAATTATGTGAACTATTTTTTCCTTTGGATTTCAACTAATTAGTGATAATTAGATTTCAACTAGTTACTAATAATTGAAACATTAGTAGTTTATTAATAACATATAAGTAATTAAATTGAATCATATCACCAATTTTAGGTGATACATGTAAAAAAAAAAGCCCACATTTAATTGATTAAGGAGATCAAGTGAATGATTATAAAACGTTGGAAACAAAAAATAAATAATTAAATAATAGTTAATTTTGATCAATGATGAGTATATTTGTCAAGCTGTTTCATGGCCCCCGCCCATCGGGGCTTGAAGAAATAGATGGGCTGCATGGTGCCTCCACGCAGAGCTGAAACCCACCGCACAAGAGTACTGGTAAACCGCTTAAATAAGCTAAGCCTACCCAGGCAAAGCGGTGCGAGCCGGACCATCCTTGCTTATAAACATTATTGTTTTAATTGGGCGACAGGGCTTGAGATGTCATTTCAACTCAATGTCGGATTAAAAGCCCACAAAATTGGAAGCAACGCCTCCAAAATGACCTATATAGTGTTGATGTGGACATTAAACCTCAGATCAATCAATAAAATCAAGCTGCTTAACATATAATATTGATAATTCAAGCTGACTACTGCTCATTATAGTTAAGTGATGAGTTGGCTATCATTTCATCCAACTACTGATGTTTAAGTTATCATCAACTTAGTAGTAGTTGAAATCTAGCTGATTAACTGTAACATGTACATAATACTTACAGAAAGAAATGGTTCCCATAAACTTTTGAAAATATAAATAAAAGACTTTCAAAATAAAAATAAAATAATGAAAAAATAGTGTTGTGAGCAATTGTCCTATTTTCTATTAAGGTTGTGGGCAATTGTCTTGTGAGCAATTGTCTTGTGAGCAACTGTCTTGTGGGCAATTGTCTTGTGAGCAAATGTCATGGAATCCTAAAAAGGTGAAGCTTCATACTAAATATCAACAAAGACTATAATTTGAACTATCTTGGCAAAGGTTCACTAGATGAAGCTACACACCAAATATCAAAGACCTGGGCCTTGCAGTTTCAGAGAAGATTTTTTTAAAGATACTCCCTACATAAGCCTATGTAAAACCAAATGGCCCCGGGGCAGGGGCATTTTTGGCCTCAGGGCTATAATTTAAACACTATTGATAGAAGTCCACTGGATGAAGCTTCACGCCAAATATCAAAGACCTGGGCCTTGCTGTTCAGAGAAGAAGATTTTCAAAGATTATCTCTATATAAGCCTATGTAAAACCAAAGGGCCCCGGGGTGGGGGCATTTGTGGCCCGAGGGCTATTATTTGAACAATCTTGGTAGCGGTCCACTAGATGAAGCTCCATACCAAATATCAAAGACATGGGCCTTGCAGTTTCAGAGAAGAAGATTTTTAAAGAAAACCAAAGGGTCTTGGGGCGGGGGTATTTTTGGCCCCAGGGCTATAATTTGAACAATCTTGATAGAGGTCCACTAGATGAAATTTCACTGCAACTGTCAAAGACCTAGCCCTTGTGGTTTCACAGAAGAAGATTTTTAAAGATTTTCCCTATATAAGTCTATGTAAAACCAAAGGGCCCCGAGGCCGGGGCATTTTTGGTCTCAGGGCTATAATTTGAACAATCTTGGTAAAGGTCCACTAGATGAAGCTTCATACCAAATATAAACAAGAGGGCCATGATGGCCCTGGATCGCTCACTTGATCCTATTGTACAAACGGAATTGTGGGTAATATATGGTGGAGTGGAGGGTTTGAGCAATTTTGGTTGGACCCAAAGACCATTTCTGTGAAATTAATTCAAAATCAGTCTGCCTGTTTAGGAGTAGAAGTCATTTTGAGAAGGAGAAGCCATTTTTGATGAAATGACATCTCAAGCCCTGTTGCCCAATGAAACCAATGGGGTTTAAATGTATTGATGGTTCCACTTGCACCACTTTGCCTAGACAGGCTAAAACCTTCAAAGTGGTTTACCAATATTCCTGTAGAAGCACCTTGCAGCCAAGGTGGGTGGGGGCCAAAACTTTCAAAAGACATCTGTCTCTAAAAGGAAGCAATTTTATAGGAATGTTCTATGAGTGACCCTCTAACAATATTGCTAAAAATATTTTGCTTAACTGAACATGATGGCCACCACAGCTAAAAACCTCAAACCTCATTCCTGTCAAATAATTTCATAATCAATCCACTGGTTAAGGAGAAGAAGTTGTTTAAAGGTTTTGTTCACCAGAGCGGCATAGTTTGAGCAATTTTGGTGGAGGGTCACCCAAGGAACATTCCTGTCAAGTAATTTCAAAATCCATCCACTGGTTAAGGAGAAGAAGTCGTTTAAAGGTTTTTCTATTTTTAGCTCTGGCAGCCATCTTGTTCACCAGAGCAGAATGGTTTGAGCACTTTTTGTAGAGGGTCACCCAAGGAACATTCCTGTGAAGTTATTTCAAAATCCATCCACGGGTAAAGGAGAAGAAGTTGTTTAAAGTTTTTTCTATTTTTAGCTCTGGTGGCCATTTTATTCAACCGAACAGAACGGTTTGAGCAATTGTGGTAGAGGGTCACCGAACGAACATTCCTGTGAAATAATTTCAAAATCCATCCACTTGTTAAGGAGAAGTCATTTAAAGGTTTTTCTATTTTTAGCTGTGGCGGCCATTTTGTTGACCTGTTTGTTGGAACGGTTTGAGCAAATTTGGTAGAGGGTCACCCAAGGAACATTCTGGTGAAATAATTTCAAAATCAATCCACTGGTTAAGGAGAAAAGTGCGTTTAAAGTTTATTCTATTTTTAGCTCTGGCGGCCATTTTGTTAACCCGAGCTGAACAGTTTGAGCAATTTTGGTGGAGGGCCACCCAAGGAACATTCCTGTTAAGTGATTTCAAAATTCATCCGCTGGTAAAGGAGAAGAAGTCGTTTAAAGGTTTTTCTATTTTAAGCTCTGGCGGCCATTTTGTTTACCCGAGCGGAACAGTATGAGCAATTTTGGTAGAGGGTCACCAAACAAACATTCCTGTGAAATAATTTCAAAATCCATCCACTGGTTATGGAGAAGAAGTCGTTTAAAGGTTTTTCTATTTTTAGCTCTGGTGGCCATTTTGTTCACCCAAGGGGAACAGCATGGGCAATTTTTGTAGAGGTTTGCCAAAGGAACATTCCTGTGAAATTTCAAAATCCATCCACTGTTTAAGGAGTAGAAGATGTTTAAAGGTTTTTCTATTTTTAGCTCTGGTGGCCATTTTGTTCACCCGAGCGGAACTGTTTGAGCAATTTTGGTAGAGGATCCCCCAAGGAACATTCCAGTGAAATAATTTCAAAATCCATCCAATGGTTAAGGAGAAAAAGTCGTTTAAAGCTTTTTCTATTTTTAGCTCTGGCGGCCATTTTGTTCACCCAAGCGGAATGGTTTGGGCAATTTTGGTAGAGGGTCACCGAAGGAACATTCCTGTGAAGTAATTTCAAAATCCATCCACTAGTTAAGGAGAAAAAGTCGTTTAAAGCTTTTTCTATTTTTAGCTCTGGCGGCCATTTTGTTCACCCGAGCGGAACGGTTTGAGCAAGTCTGGTAGAGGGTCACCCAAGGAACTTTCCTGTCAAGTAATTTCATATCCATCCACTGGTTAAGGAGAAGAAGTTGTTAAAAGGTTTTTCTATTTTTAGCTCTGGTGGCCATTTTGTTCACCCGAGCTGAACGGTTTGAGCAATTTTGGTAGAGGGTCATCCAAGGAACATTCCTGTGAAACAATTTCAAAATCCATCCACTGGTTAAGCAGGAGAAGTCGTTTAAAGAATTTTCTATTTTTAGCTATGGCGGCCATCTTGTTCACCCGAGCGGAACACTTTGAGCAATTTTGGTAGAGGATCCACCAAGGAGTATTCCTGTGAAATTAGATCAAAATCTGTCCAGCAGTTTTGGAGGAGAAGTTGTTTAAAGCAAAAGTTGACGACGGACGGACGCACGCACGGACGACGGACAAAGACTGATCCCAAAAGCTCACCTTGAGCACTTCGTGCTCAGGTGAGCTAAAAATCTGGGCCTTGTGGTTTCAGAGAAGATTTTTCAAGATTTTCCTATATCAGTCTATGTAAAACCAAAGGGCCCTGGAGCGGGGGCATTTTTGGCCCCAGGGCTATAATTTGAACAATCTTGGTAGAGGTCCACAAGATGAAGCTTCATACCGAATATCAAAGACCTGGGCCTTGCGGTTACAGAGAAGAAGATTTTTGAAGATTTTCCCTTTATAAGCCTATGTTCTTGCCAAAGTGCCCTGGGGCGGAGGCAGTTTTTGCCCTAGCACTATAATTTGAACAATCTTGGTAGGGGTCCACTAGATGAAGCTTCATACCAAATAGCAAAGACCTGTGCCTTGAGGTTTCAGAAAAGAAGATTTTTAAAGATTTTCCCTATATAAGCAAATGTAAAACCAAAGGGCCCCCGGGACTGGGGCATTTTTGGCCCCAGCACTATAATTTGAACAATCTTGGTAGGGGTCCACTAGATGAAGCTTCATACTAAATATCAACCACCTGGGCCTTGCAGTTTCAGAGAAGAAGGTTTTAAAAGATTTTCCCTATATAAGCCCATGTAAAACCAAAGGGCCCCGGAGCTGGGGCATTTTTGGCCCAAGCACTATAATTTGAACAATCTTGGTAGGGGTCCACTAGATGAAGCTTCATACCAAATATCAAAGACCTGGGCCTTGCGGTTTCAGAGAAGAGTTTTAAAGATTTTCCCTATATAATCCTATGTAAAACCAAAGGGACCCAGGGCGGGGGCATTTTTGGCCCCAGCACTATAATTTCAACAATCTTGGTAGGGGTCCACTAGATGAAGCTTCATACCAAATATCAAAGACCTGTGCCTTCTGGTTTCAGAGAACAAGATTTTTCAAGTTTTTGTTGAAAAAATCTAGTTTTGGCTCCTGTGACCTAGATGTGCAATAGACTGGAACCATTTGAACAACTTTGAAAGACCTAAGGATTATTCCTGTGAAGTTTGGTCAAAATCCGATCAGTGGTTTAGGAGGAAATGTCGTTAAAAGAAATTGTTTACGGACGCACGAGACGCACTGGCGCACGAAAAGTGATCCCAAAAGCTCACCTCTTCACTACGTGACGGTGAGCTAAAAATGGTACCATCATTCTTGACCCCTTCATTCAGCCTGACTCTGAGGATCTGGGTTATGGAATAGAAGTTTCCCCTAGGATGTGATTATATTCCACATAGCAAAGGGTTCTGCTAGTGGTTGGTGATATTATTTTAACTTTCAAAAATACTTTCAAATAAATCTATAAAGTGACCTTGGTTTTTGGTGTTACAGAATAACAGTTAACTCTATTCTGTGACTATATTTCAAATAAGAAATAGTAGGTAGCGGGTGATGAGATATGAACTTTCAGAAAACTCTGATGTAAAACTTTTTTTAAAGTGACTTTGACGTAATGCTTGACCGCTATGCTCAACCTAGGGTCTGACCTCGAATTTTGCCGAGATGGAATAAAAGTTTACCCTTTTATATGATAATATTCCAAATATGAAATGACTCTGGCCAGTGGATGATGAGATATGAACAGCTAAAAAATTTGATGTAAAACTATTAAATGGACGTGACACTAACACCTATGTCCATCTGTTATGAACTCTCGTTCAGGTCAGCTAAAAAATGTAAAGATTATATAGAACAAGAGCACCGCATGCAGGTGCCAACACTTGGCTGCAAAAATTTTAAGTCGACAAAGGGGCATAACTGTGCCTAAAATATTTTGAGGGTTACCTCACCTATTGGTATGAGTTCCCCTTTTCATAATGAACAACTAGTCCGAGTTTCAAGTAAGTATGTTCAGTAATGACAGAGATATTACAAAATGTCCACGTTTTTGCATGACAACGCAGACGTCGATGACGCAGACGACGCCAGAGCTATGACAATACTTTGTCGTTTTCTTCGAAAACAGCCGAGCTAAAACTGACCACAAAAAATGCTGTTTTTTCAATATAATCTATGTATACAGCAGTTTAACTTACACACTTTCAGCTTTCAACAACAGTTTTATAAAGAAGTTATAGTGTATTACTGTATTTAAATATTATACCTCCAGAAGAAAATCCTCCCCCACCCCCATCATCATCTGCCCACTGGAAGAAGTTACAGCCCTGCCCTCTTGGTGCTGGACAACCATAGAACTGTCTTCCTTTATTAGGACCTTCCTTCTGAACTGTCAAACTGAAATTGAGAAAACATCAATCAGACAAAATCATAAACAAGAATTCCGCCGAAGGCTATGTCGCGCCTGTGGGGGCGCAAAGTCTCCCAACCATGATATGTAGGTCAAGGTCAAACATAGATGCTTGCACAAAAGTTTCCATTCTTAAATGCAAGCTTGTACCAAGTATCATTAATGTAGCTCCTATAGTTCTTGAGAAATAAACTTGACCATTAGGGTGAACGCTTGGGTGGTCACAATATTTTACAAAGTCAGTGAACCATGAAATATAGGTCAAGGTCAAATATGGATGCTTGCATGTAAGTTGTCATCCCTAGATAAAAGTTTGTACCAAGTATCATTAATGAAGCTCTTATAGTTCTTTAGAAATAAACTTGAACCTCAGGGTGAACGCTAGGGTGGTCGCAATATTTTACAAAGTCAGTGAACCATGAAATGTAGGTCAAGGTCAAATATGGATGCTTGCATGTAAGTTGTCATCCCTAGATACAAGCTTGTACCAAGTATCATTAATGAGGCTCTTATAGTTCTTAAGAAATAAACTTGAACCTCAGGGTGAACGCTAGGGTGGTCGCAATATTTTACAAAGTCAGTGAACCATGAAATGTAGGTCAAGGTCAAATATGGATGCTTGCATGTAAGTTGTCATCCCCAGATACAAGTTTGTACCAAGTATCATTAATGAAGCTCTTATAGTTCTTGAGAAATAAACTTGAACCTCAGGGTGAACGCTAGGGTGGTCGCAAATGTTGACGCCTTGACAAACGGACGGACGAACGGACAAACGGAAGCCTATATCGCGCCATGCTAATAGCAGGCGCGACAAAAAACAAGATGGCTCGAACTCGCCGGGACCGCCGAAAAAAGTTCGAGCCATCGGTAGTTCAAGCCATTGGAGTCCAACTCGGCAAGATCCATCTTTGTGTACTATGATTTTTTATCATAGCTGTGGTTTCATTGGGCGACAGGGCTTGAGATGTCATTTCATCTCAATGTCGGGTAAAAGTCCCACAAACTTGGAAGCAATGTCTCCAAAATGACCTTTACAGTGTTGACGGGGGTGTTAGACCTCAAATCAAATAAAAAACAAGATGAAATGACATCTCAATCCCTGCCGCCCAATGAAACCAATAGGGTTTATAAGCATGGACAGACCGACTCACAGCAATTTTCCTGGGCAGGCTTAGACATTCTAAGTGGATTACCAGTACTCATGTGCAGTCTGTATCAGCTCTGCGTGGAAGCATTGTGCAGCCCAATCTTTCTCTCCCCCGATGGGCGGGGGCGGTCCAGACATTCAGTATATAGCACACTTGTACGGAGTACAAGCCAGCATTATAGTGATGTGATTATGTGTTTGCCTATCACTTCAGCAACCTGTGTTTGATCTTTGCCTAAGGCATCTCAACTTTTGTAAACCTGTTATACAACCATAAAATACAGTCTTGCCCTGACAATAATAGGAAGTTTACCTCTTCGCTGGCTGACCACATTGGCAATTAACAGCATTATCTGCCCCTGAATTCTGATCCCAGGACTGGTTCCCTGACCCACCAGAGTTTCTACTGTACCCAGACTGGAAACCATTACTCATATTGGATGAGTTACTGTTATTCCTGCAATGCAATAAATGTTGTACTTTTTTTTAGATTTTTGGATCTACTTGTCACTACTGTTTAACCCATTTTGTATTGAATGTAGTCTCCTGAAGGAGCAGTCTGATCTGGGTCAACACTGTCTGGCATTCTGTCTGCACAATTGGGACTCCTTGCTGGATTGCAAAACAAATTTGATAATATTTCAGGAGAATTACAGCAAGTTCCCAAGGAGTCCAAACTTTTAGGAATTTCATGGATTTTAGGGATGCCAGGTTGAGGGATGTATCCTACATGCTTGTTACTATCTGTTAGGTGTCATTTGCCCATCAGGATTTCATATGGATATTGCTTTGTTTAATAGTATAATGGTCCACTGAACAGTATTAGGTCAAATCTAACTGATTGGATAACATATACAGTCAAACTTCAATGGCTCGAACACCTTTGGGACCTCGAAAATCTGTTCGAGACAGGGGTAGTTCGAGCCACTGAGGTTACTGTCAGGAGGCATAACGAGATACTTTTTGACATCTTTTCGTTGTTCTAGAATGAATATGTATGCTGTGTATACTCATTAGAATCGCCTCATTGAGGCGATTCTAATGAGTACACACAGCATACATTTGCAAGATAAAAGACTAAAATCTCCTTAATTATCCCCAACTATTTCTTATGTAGAGGATTTCGCTAGGGGCTCAATAATGTGTTCGACTCATCCATGGTAAACAAGCCATCTGTGTTCGAGCCATCGAAGTTCTACTGTACTTTTCCTGGACAGGTATATACTGAAGTGGTCAAAAAGGGCAGTGCACATTCTGCTGCTAGAACTGGATTAATGCCCTTCTTGAATCAGTGGAAGGGAGTGAATGACTGTAGAAAATATTTCACGATCAATCTCCATGGAAGAATGCAGCTTGACCCAGCAAGAATCTATCCTGCGACCTCTTGATCACCTGTCAGAAGCACATATTGCTTAGGAATGTATTGTGAGAAGACCAACCTGTTTCCATAGTTACTGTTCGTGGAAGAATCATTTCCAGCCTCGTCAGCCCAAAGGAAAAAAGAACAGCTGGATCCTGCACACTTGTAAAACTGACGACCTGCAATTAGAAATACTACCATATTTACCCTATATATTCGGACAAAATCAAGTCCTTGCCATACTGTTTCTAAAATTCTGACTAATACAATTTACTATTCTATGCTGTGTCTAACTAGAGAAAGCGACCAGTGGGTCACGTATACCCCTGGCCAGCATCACCCTCTGATATATCTTTCAAGCTTGTATGTAATATGAATGAAGAAGTGAAGAAGCTAATAGAATCTATAAATGTGCTTGTAAAAGCTAAACCAAACATAAAATTTCTAAATGGATCAAGGGCATCAAAGTTACTGAAGGGGTGGGGCATCAATGTTACTGAAGCAGTAGGGTGGGTATGCATCAATGAAATCTTTGGACTGGTATGCAACATCCATGCAAGTATCAACTGAATTTGTCGTAGAGTTAAGAACATACAGGTATCTATAAACTTTGTCATAAATCTTTAACCAAATGTAAAATTTCTAAGTCTGTGACCTTGAGGTCAAGGTCACCATGAGTGGGGGAAGGGACATGCATCACAAAATCTTTGGACTGCTATGCAACATTGAATCAAGTATCAACTGAATTTGTCTTAGAGTTTAGAACATACAGGCATCTATAAACTTTGTCACAAAACTTAAACCACATATATAACTTCTAAGTCTGTGACCTTAACCTCAAGGTCAGTGGGGGTGGGACATGCATCAATGAAATCTTTAGACCAGTATATAACTTCAGTTCAAGTATCAACTAAATCTATCAAAGGGTACAGAAGATACAATCTCTTAGAAAATTTAATGCAAAACTTAAACAAAATGTTTACATGGTCGGGGGGGGGGGGGGGGGGGGGGGGTATGTGATATCATCTGAAATTTTCAAGTGTCTGATGGTAAAATTTTCAATACATTTGAATAGCCATGTATACCTGATGACCTAATCTGTTGCTATGGTCATGGTGTCATCTACAAACTGTTAATGGCTGGTCTCGGCTGAAATTTTGTGATCAATGATCATTTTATGGAAATAAATGATGACTGAATTAGTACGAACTTAAAAGTCTGCAGCTTTTTTTCCAAGGGCTGTTTGTGTAATAACGTCATGCATTGAATTTGGTAATCCACAAGTGGATTAAATGCTCAAATTAGTTAAATACGCCCCGTAATGTAACATTTATGATGTCCTTAATGACATCGGATTTACTAATGGCAGACTACTGACATTTTTGTAAAAAAAAAAAAAAAAAAAAAAGAACAGAGAATAAAATGCTCTTTAAATTGAATGATAAACAGAATGTTGTATTTGTGCTCATGTATTATCAAATTTACTAAACCCTTTGAGGAAATGGGATAAAATGCTCGGCAAAGTCTCACATTTTATTCCTTTTCCTCAACTTGTTAAATAAATTCAATAATACATACCACAGATGGTGACACTTTACCTGTGTTTGGTCCCTCTTTTCTGACTGTCAACTGTAGTGCATCATTTCCACAATTACATACAATCTTATTCTCTGTATCAGAGTTTGAAGCTCCTCCTCCTGTTGTCATGGGCAACCTAGAGCTATTCCCTGATTGGTTAAAGCTATTCCCATAAGTCCTTGTGTTTCCTGTCACACCACCTCCTGACTGGTTAAAATTCCCCGAGTTCCTAACACTTCCTGTCACAACAGCCAATGGCTGTCTAGCACCACCTCTACCTACAGGTGTATTACCACGAGAACTTCCAGAATGACTAGAAGCATTCATGTTTCTTGAATTATTGTAACTATTGAAAGAATTCGAATTTGAAGCACTAGTTCTGTTTGCCTGAGAATTCAAGTTTCTAGACTGATTAGTTGATTGAGAAGTCACTCTTATTGAGTTTGGACTGAACATATCCGTGATATTTCTTTGTCCTGCCTGTGTGGACATACTCCGGGAACCCGTGCTGTTGAAAGAGGAATTACTACCGTATCCACTGTCAGGAATTGAGGCTTGTGTCCTCTGACTAGCAGCACCTAGAAAAGAAAAAGCCTTTATCCTGGTGAACATGGCAACCCCTACCTTTGCAATCAGTGCAGATCCTGATCAGATGGCTTCTTCAGAAGCCATCTGATCAGGATCTACACTGATTGACAATCAATGAGTTAATTTGTAATAAAAATTACATCAAGTTATATGATTGGTTGTAAGTGAGACATGGGGGTGGCTGAATTAATCTATTCAGCAGGACAAAATTTATGTGTTCTGAAAACAAAAAAGCTTTGATAATTCAAAGTCAAAAGGACTGGCTATATTTTTCTGAATTTTCAAGACTTTGAACTGTTCAGAGTTAAAATAGGAGCATTTTGGTATGAATGGAACTTCAAATTCACATGTTAACTTGATCACTGTGTTGGGGTTTAACAACATGTCAACCCTTGTGGGTCATTTTGTGTTGTCTCCCTGAAAAAGGGAGAAAAGAAAGAAAAGAAACAGTAGAGGAGACAAAAGTGAGGTACAGAAGAGTGTTTGTATTGGAGTGTATTTAGAATAGAAGTAGAGGCAATGATCAGGAATCAATACAATTAACCCACAGCTCCCATTAAAGACACCAAAGGGAAAGAAACACAAACATGAAGCAACAGACCCCAACGGAAACACCAACAGCGGAAAGCCAAGCGGACAGTTACTTTCCCACAAAATGACCAAAAGGCTATCCAAAATAAAATAATATAAGCGACACAAACACCTAAAGACAAACCATAACAAAAATAACCGCGACAGAAGAACTGCCTTGGAACGGTCAGCGGAAACGAATTAGGTCATTTTTGAGCCAGTCAATTGACCTATCTTCATTTTCCTGGGCAGGCTTATATTATGTAAGCTGTTAACCGGTATATTGCACATTCTTTTGCCAGAAACTGACAACTGCCCCTAAACATGTTCAAATTATCAAAGTTTCACTGTATTTTGAGTCATGGAAGTTTGAATTATTGTATAATCAGTGTCAGTGAAAAGTTACTATTACACACAGTCATTCAAGCAAGTGTATATTCCAACCGTTGTATGTAACAAGAGCTGTCATAAAACAGCATAGCTTGCATTGACAAGTGTCCTTGGGGTTATGGGAATAGGTGGAGGATATTGCTGAATAATCCTTTGAACCTTTATCATCATTCCAAATATGAACCAAATGCATTGTACGCTTTTGAGAAAAATTAGCTCTTAAAAAAACTTAAATGTAAATGTTGATGCGGATGCTGAATCGAATGCCAACCCTGATTCCCGTGGTAGTGCAATAGCTCTTCCTGTCCTTGAGGTTATGGGAATAGGTGGGGGATATTACTGGATAATCCTTTGAATCTTTATCAACACAGCAAATATGAACCAAATGCATTGTACGGTTTTGTGAAAATTAGCTCTTAAAAAACTGCAATGTAAATGTTGATGCCAAATATGTTCTATAAAAGGGTTAGGGTGAATCCAATGCCAAGGTTGAATCCAATGCCAAGGCTGAATCCAATGCCAAGGCTGAATCCAATGCCAAGGCTGAATCCAATGCCAAGGCTGAATCCAATGCCAAGGCTGAATCCAATACCAAGGCTGAATCCAATGCCAACCCTGATTCCCGTGGTTGTGCAATAGCTCTTCCTGGACTTCACCCAAGTGAGCTAAATAAAAAATGCTGTCACCTAACTTTTCAGTTAACTCATCTTCCTGAATAAATATATATTTTTTCAATCACCATAAAAACTAAGCATGGGTTATCCCAGGGTGGTAGCGCTATGTGAACAGTGTGTGTGTGTGTGAATTCGGGTTTAACGTCGCTCTCAACAATTTTTCAGTCATATCACGACGGTGTCTGGTTGCGACAGGGAGCTCAATGCTCACGTTTATAGTGCTGCCTCACTGAAGTATCATGTCCCAGACACATTACATGATACCACACCCAGTCACATTATCCTGACACTGGATCGACCAGTCCTAGCTCTACCCCGTAAATCTGAGTGCCAAGCGAGGAGCAGCTAGTACCATTTTTAACGACTTTGGTATGTCGCGGCCCGGGATCGAACCCGTGACCTCCCGTTCCCCGGAGCGGACACTCTACCAACTGAGCTATCGGGGCCGGTACGCTATGTGAACAGTGTAAGCCCACAGAAGCCTGCTCCTACTTGCTATCTACAGTAAAATTCCTATATTAAGACCACCTTTGGGACTGTTCAAAAGTGGTTTTGAAGACCACTTTTGAACAGTTCCAAAGGTGGTCCCTGACCGGCGGACATTGTGTGCAGGAAATTCAAAGAAAGAATAACTGCACCCTTCTTAATTAGTCTTAATTTTAGGTGGTCTTATTAGAATTAGTCTTAATTTTAGGTGGTCTTATTAGAATTAGTCTTTATTTTAGGTGGTCTTAATAGCAGAATTTTACTTTATTTCAGTGCTTTCCGTTTTCCACCCTATAATGTTGTAGCATTTCAACCCTTCACTAAATACACAATCATCTTGTTCACATTTCAGGACATAAAAGGATGTGTTCCGCTATACAGATTAATTGCAATACAAGGGAGGTGTGACAAGAACAGATCTTTGGGGTCCTCCCTGTGACCCCTAAAAACCCTGTGATCCATAACAGCCTCTGACCCTTTATAACCCCCTTAACCTGTGACCCCTAACAGCCTTTCTCATAACAAACTGTGACTCATAACAGCCTGTGACCCTTTTTAACCTGTGACCCTTAACAACCTGTGACCACAAACAACCTGTGACCCCTAAAAACCTCTGCCCGTACAACCCGTGACCCATACCAGCCAGTGACCACTAACAGCCTGTGACCACTAATAACATGTGACCCCTAACAGCCTGTGTCCACTAACAACCTGTGACTCACAAAAGCCTGTGACCCCTAACAACTTGTGACCCCTAACAACATATGACCCCTAACAACCTGTAGCCAATAACAACCTGTGACCCAAAACATCCTGTAACCCCTAACAACCTATAGCCCATAATAACCTGTGACCCCTAACAACCTGTAGCCCATAACAACTTGTGACCAATAACAACCTGTGACCCCTAACAACCTGTAGCCCATAACAACCTGTGACCCATAACAACCTGTAGCCCATAACAACTTGTGACCCATAACAACCTGTGACCCATAACAACCTGTAGCCCATTACAACCTGTGACCCATAACAACCTGTGATCCTTAACAACCTGTGACCCCTAACAACCTGTGCCTTTGTAAACCACCAGTGTGGTTTGTGATAAAGACAGACTCAAATACTCTGATATCTTTTATCATAGCTCCTGATAACTATACCTAATGAGGCTAATTAAAGGATAACTTTTCTTTTTTCTTGGTGAGTAAGTGAGTGTTTGAGTTTTACGTCCCACCAACAGCTAAGGTCATACGGAGATGGTTTAAAGACTCATCCGAAAGTCTGGAGAAGCGCGGGATCGATCCTGCGATCCCTGGTTTACAAGGCGAGTAGCGTAACCACTACACCACTGAGGCTTCTCTCTTTTTTCTTGGTAGCCATGTGGTTACTTTTTAGAAATGCCTTGATGGGGCAATTCTAACAAGTACCCACAATGTATGTTTTTATAGAGAAATCGGAAAGTGGGTCCCAAAATTATCTTTGGGACAGACTCATATTTAGTTCACACATTCATGCATTATGGTGCATTTTTTCATATCCCCAAAATGATTAATTTTTGGATAAAACTGTGTGATATTTTTATCATTTTTACTCAAGAATTTTGGTTTGAACCGCCTTAATGAGAAAGTTTTAACGAGTACCCACAACCTATAACTTGGGAGCAGAGATAAGAAAACTAACATATACCTCTGTAACCCCAGTTTGGTCTGTACAGTTACCTTGTTGCCTTGGTGCTTTGATTCCCACCTCCTCTGTCAACACACTATCACACAGAATACAGCCAGCATACCTGAAACAACACAGAACATAGTAAATAGAAGTATCAAAGATATTCAAAAGATAAGATTCTTTATTTCTTGTTACATAGAGGATCTTACATGAGTGCTCATGTATTATTGAATTTATTAAACGAGTTGAGGAAAAGGGATAAAATGCGAGGCTTTGTCGAGCATTTTATCCCTTTTCCTCAACGAGTTTAATACATTCAATAATACATGAGCACGAATGCAAGATTCTATTTATCATATGCGTGATGCCTCCAGCTGACCTGTCTCATAGGCTACGTCGGTCGGTGTGTGCTCGGAGGGGGATGTGCTGTGTTTGCCGTGTCTTGTCCATCATCCGTTTTGGTTTCAAAACTTTGGGGTTGAGAGACACTGATGAAGATTAAATATCAGAAAGGCCTCTGTGTCACTAAATTTGGTATAGTTATGCCTTAATTGCAACCACTGGGTGGGTATCTCTGTTGGTGGATGATTCGTTCGTCCCTGAGGGTATCATCAGCTCAGTATCAGTTCCTTAGTGCTGAGGTTGATACTCCGGTGTTGACGTCAGTACTCAAGTACTGATTTAAATAACTATATTATATCTTTAACTTCTGCAGTATAAAATTCTAATTTTTCTAAAACTAAGACTGACTTGTCAGGTGAGACATGTATCTTAGCGGATTTGGTTGCCCCTTTTATGTTTTAAATTTTGCAAGTCTCACTACTTTGGACATCTCCTTCCTGATACCCAAGACTTCCGTAGAGTGTGGGCCATGCTGATGTTGGCTCGGTGGGGGACGCTCATAAGTTCGTGGGCCGGCATCTCTTGCCTGATGCCTCCAGTGGACCTATCTCATGAGCTACGTCGGTTGGTGTGTGTTCTGAGGGGGGTGTCGGGTCTTGTCCATCATCCGTTTCGGTTTCAGAACTTTGAGGTTAAGACACACTGATGAAAATTAAATATCAGAAAGGCCTCTGTGTCACTAAATTTGGTATAGTTACGCCTTAATTGGAGGTTAGTGGTTAGAACTGCCTCATCATGGTGATATCATTTTTATTGGTTTCAGATATGCATTGATTTCACTACTAAGTTGAAGTATAAAATAAATTTATCATATGACGTCGCGTCTGAGAGTGTAATAACGCCATGTTATATTTTTGATAATCCACTAGTGGATTAAATATGCAAATTAGGTAGAAACGTCTCGTAACGTTTCATGTACAACGTCCTTATCGACGTCGTGTTTACTAATGGCGGAATATTGACATTTTTGTAAACAAACGTGAATAAATGCATTATAAATGTCATATGATAAACAGAATCTTGCATTCGTGCTCATGTATTATTGAATTTATTAAACTCGTTGAGGAAAAGAGATAAAATGCTCGGCAAAGCTTCGCATTTTATCCTTTTTCCTCAACTCGTTTAATAAATTCAATAATACATGAGCACTCATGTAAGATCCTCTATTTATTGGTTTGAGATATGCATTGATTTCACTACTAAGTTGAAGTATAAACAGATCGCCATTTTTACTACAGCATTTTTCCGTTCAAAGAATGCTTTTTCAAGGTATTTTAAAGAATTATTTCAACTTATGACTTTGGCAAAAAAAGTAGACCGGGCTGCTATTGTGAGATAACACGGTCTTGTTATTTTTCACAGTGTGAAAATATCATTTATATTTCACACTGTGAAAATACCACTTTTATTGGTTTCAGATATGCATTGATTTCACTACTAAGTTAAAGTATAAAATAAATATCATCTATTAGTAACTTTAATATTTATTGCACACTCTGGAAGAATCTGAGAATGAAAGGCTCATTATCTAAACAAACACACTTTTAACCCTTATCTTGCTGAATATTCATTTAAGCCACACCATCTGATCTGGATCTACACTGTTTGCAAAGAAAGGGGTTGTCGTGAACAGCAAGATAAGACTTCTTCAGAAGCCATCTGATCTGGATCTTCACTGTTTGCAAAGATAGGGGTTGTCGTGAACAGCAAGGTAAGACTTCTTCAGAAGCCATCTGATCTGGATCTTCACTGTTTGCAAAGATAGGGGTTGTCGTGAACAGCAAGATAAGACTTCTTCAGAAGCCATCTGATCTGGATCTTCACTGTTTGCAAAGATAGGGGTTGTCGTGAACAGCAGGATAAGACTTCTTCAGAAGCCATATGATCTGGATCTACACTGTTTGCAAAGATAGAGGTTGTCGTGAACAGCAAGATAAGAGTTAATCCAACAATTCCAGTTTTGATAGATAAACTGACATAAACAGCAATTGGTGTTCCCTTCTATCTGAACAAGAATTTTATGTTTTCCTGTATTTGTTTGATTATAAGTTAGGTTATACTAATTTATTTTAGTTCGATTGCGATGAAAGCTTCAAGCTTATTTAATCGCTCTCAAACACTCATTCCGGATGTTTTCACGCGTGCGAGCGAAAGAGGCAGTGGCT
Source organism: Lucinisca nassula (assembly GCA_963580285.1). Classification (NCBI taxonomy): domain Eukaryota; kingdom Metazoa; phylum Mollusca; class Bivalvia; order Lucinida; family Lucinidae; genus Lucinisca; species Lucinisca nassula. The sequence goes on from OY757021.1 coordinate 682,879, forward strand.
TTTACACCACTGCTACCCATTTACACCTGGGTTGAGTGGAGCAGTGTCATTACGTGTCTTGCCCAAGGACACACCTCGATACCTGTGGCCGGATTCGATCATAAGTCGAACGCGTTAACCACTGCGCTATCGAGGCTCAATGGTCCAGTTAACACAACTAGAGCTGTCAGAGGATCTGACTATAGCCCCGCTTCAGCGCTGTCAGAGAAGAAAGTTATTTAAGCTGCAGAGAAAACAGTTATGAACAAGAAATAACTGTTGAAAATTTTACATTATCTGGAAAAACTCTAAGAGTTGTGAGCCCTTGTCCCTCATTTCAATGAGCATGATACATTACCAGAATGTCCATGTTTATACTAAATTTCATCTTCCATTTTTCAATGTTCAAAGGGTAATAACTCCTAAAGTAGGCAAATCAGAGTCAGGGTTCCTGCGCTCTGCACATTGTCTCATGGTGCTTTACACTTGTGTGAAGTGTCATGAAAATATCTCAAATGGTTTGTGAGTTATGGAGCCGACACAGTCAAAATTGCCTTTTTAAATGTTCAAAGGGCAATAACTCCTAAAGTAGGCAAACCAGAGTTATGGTTCCTGCACTCTGCACATCATCTCAAGGTGCTTTTCATTTATTTGAAGTTTCATGAAAATATCAGAAACGGTTATGGAGCGGACATAGTTAAAATTGCCATTTTTTAATATTCAAAAGCCTATAACTGAAAAAGTAGACAATCCAGAGTTTGGGTTCCTGCGCTCTGCACACGTAATATGGTGCTTTACATTTGTGTGAAGTTTCATAAAATTATCTCAAACGGTTTTTGAGTTATCGAGCAAAGACGGCTAAAATTGATATTTTTCAATATTCAAAGGGAAATAACTCAAAAATTAGGCAATCCAGAGTTATGGTTCCTGCACTCTGCACACCATCTCATGGTGTTTAATGTTTGTGTGAAGTTTCATGAAATATGTGAATGGGTTTTAAAGTTATGGAGCGGACACGAAAATTGTTAACAGACACAGACAGACACACAGACAGACACACAGAAAACACGAAAACCAGAGTTATGGTTCTTGCGCTCTGCACATTGTCTCATAGTGCTTAACATTTGTGTGAAGTTTCATGAAATTATCTCAAACGGTTTTCGAGTTATGAAGCGGACACTGTTAAAATTGCCATTTTTCAATGTTCAAAGGGCAATAACTCCAAAAATAAGCAATGCAGAGTTATGGTTCCTGCGCCCTGCACATCGTCTCATAGTGCTTAACATTTGTGTGAAGTTTCCTAAAAATATCTCAAACGGTTTTCGAGTTATGAAGCGGACACAATTATAATTGCCATTTTTCAATGTTCAAAGGGCAATAACTCCAAAAGTAGGCAATCCACAGTTATAATTCCTTCGCTCTGCACATTGTCTTATGGTGTTTAACATTTGTGTGAAGTTTCATGAAAATATGTTAAGCAGATACAAAGTTATGGAGCCAACACAAATTAACGGAATCACGGAATTACGGAAAATGTTCAAAGGGCAATAACTCCAAAAGTAGGCAATCCACAGTTATAATTCCTTCGCTCTGCACATTGTCTTATGGTGTTTAACATTTGTGTGAAGTTTCATGAAAATATGTTAAGCAGATACAAAGTTATGGAGCCAACACAAATTAACGGAATCACGGAATGACAGAAGGACATGGCAAATCCAATATAGCCCCACTTTTTCAAAGCGGGGCTATAATTAAGACTATGACAAACCAGTCGGGTTACCTCACCACACTTTTCCTGGGAAGACATAAATACTTAAGCGGTTGCCAGCTCACTTTTTAGCCAGAAACTGATTAACTGCCCTTCTTGAATCAGCATAAGGGGAGAAAGACTGTAGAGAATATTTTATAGTCCATCTTCACACATGTATGATATTTCTAAGTACAGTCAAACTTCAATGGCTCGAACACCTTTTGGACCTCGAAAATCTGTTCGAGACAGGGGTAGTTCGAGCCACTGAGGTTACTGTCAGGAGGCATAACGAGATACTTTTAGACATTTTTTCGGTGTTCTATAATGAAAATGTATGCTATGTGTACTCATTAGAATCGCCTCATCGAGGCGATTCTAATGAGTACACACAGCATACATTTGCAATATAAAAGACTAAAATCTCCTGAATTATCTCGCACTATTTCTTATGTAGAGGATTTCGCTAGGGGCTCAAGAATGGGTTCGACACATCCATGGTAAACGAGCCATAGGTGTTCAAGCCATCGAAGTTCTACTGTATATATTTCTGTTAAAACTCGTAATTCTGAATGGGGCGATACCCATGAAATATTGTTTTTGAAAGAATACTGTGTATTGAACTGCAGTTATGCAGGAAGCACTGTTTAATTTGGTATTTAAAAAGTACTGTGCATTCAAGTAATTTCAGAGGAATGTGAAAACCGTTTAAATTTTGAATCAAAATATGGTACAAAAACATGTAGTCTAACAATATGAAATGTGACCTTTGGCCAAGATTATGATGTATTTTTCATGCTCAACTTAAACAAGCATAACATTTGTAATGCTCAAAAATATCTAAATGCAGAAATGTGAGGTTTTCCTATTCAGTTCAGACAAGTCTGATGTCCTGTTCATTTTTTGTATTTTTTGAGCAGGACAAATTAAACTCAAAAGAGCATAAAAAAACTTGTTTATCATATGACGTCGCGTCTGAGAGTGTAATAACGCCATGTAATATTTTCGATAATCCACTTGTGGATTAAATATGCAAATTACCCAGATACTTCCCGTAACGTTACATGTACAACGTCCTTAAGGACGTCACGTTTACTATCGGCGGAATGTTAACATTTTTATAAACAATCGTGAAAAAAAAAGTGTTTTAAATGTCATATGATAAATAGAATCTTGTATCCGTGCTCATATATCATTGAATTTATTAAACTCGTTGAGGAAAAGGGAAAAAATGCTCAGCAAAGCCTCGCATTTTATCCCTTTTCCTCAACTCATTTAATAAATTCAATAATACATGGGCACTCATGTAAGATCCTCTATATAACCATGGAAAGTGGCTTACTCTAGTGGTACTGTAGGTGGGACTGATCCTCTTTTGAACTTGAAATTGACTAGGTGGGTAGAACTGCCACACTGAAAAGATAGTAATAATATCAAAGTTTATCAGTTACCCCTTATATATATATTGCATTGTAACGCACTGACCTGATAAAGCTATGCTATCTCAGGTCAAGTGAGCTTTATCACGTCAACATGACATTGTACTTTTATGAATGAACCGGACCACAGAAAAAAAGACAAAATGTTATTGCTACTGAGAAAAATGGAAAAATAACATGGAACAAAATATCATAAGAAAAATATGGTCAGCTGATAATAAATATATCGACCGCCAGAATGCTGAAACGCACTGAGGACCATCAATGATTGATTGTAAATTGCTAATTTAAGAGTGCACAAGGGGATAAACTGATAAATAGAATACAAGATTTGTGTCATTTGATATCAAGTTCATCAGGCTCGGCTTCGAGAATGCATGTCGAATCGCTCTGCAAGCCTCGCGATTCAACAAGCGTTCTCGGAGCCTTGCCTGATAAACTTGATATCAAAAGACACGAACCTGGTATTCTCTATTTAACCTGCTGAATACATCTTAGAAATTTTCCTGCCACTTTAGCTGGTCACTTACAATGGTCAGTTATACAGGTCATACAGAGTTGGTCAGTTTTAATTGTCAGATAGAGTTGGTTAGTTATAATGGTCATGGAGAGTTGGTCAAATGTAAAGGTCGGTAAGCAATTGTCAGTAATAATGGTCTGGTAGAGTTTATTAATTATAAAGGTCATGTAGAGCTGTTCAAATGTAACGGTCATTTAGCACTTGTCAGTAATAATGGTCAGGTAGAGTTGGACAGTTTTAATGGTCAGGTAGAGTTGGTAAGTTCTAATGGTCATGGAGAGTTGGTCAGTTGTAAAGGTCAGTTCGCAATTGTCAGTAATAAAGGTCGGGTAGAGTTGGACAGTTATAAGGCAGAGTTGATCAGAAATAATGATCATTTAGAGCTGTTCAGACATAAGGCAGAGTTGATCAGAAATAATGGTCATTTAGAGCTGTTCACTCATAAGGCAGAGTTGTTCAGAAATAATGGTTATTTAGAGCTGTTCAGTTATAACGCAGAGTTGTTCAGAAATAATGATCATTTAGAGCTGTTCAGACATAAGGCAGAGTTGTTCAGAAATAATGGTCATTTAGAGCTGTTCAGATATAAGGCAGAGTTGTTCAGAAATAATGGTCATTTAGAGCTGTTCAGATATAAGGCAGAGTTGATCAGAAATAATGGTCATTTAGAGCTGTTCAGATATAAGGCAGAGTTGATCAGAAATAATGGTCATTTAGAGCTGTTCAGTTATAAGGCAGAGTCGATCAGAAATAATGGTCATTTAGAGCTGTTCAGATATAAGGCAGAGTCGATCAGAAATAATGGTCATTTAGAGCTGTTCAGTTATAAGGCAGAGTCGATCAGAAATAATGGTCATTTAGAGCTGTTCAGATACAAGGCAGAGTCGATCAGAAATAATGGTCATTTAGAGCTGTTCAGATATAAGGCAGAGTTGATCAGAAATAATGGTCATTTAGAGCTGTTCAGTTATAAGGCAGAGTCGATCAGAAATAATGGTCATTTAGAGCTGTTCAGATATAAGGCAGAGTCGATCAGAAATAATGGTCATTTAGAGCTGTTCAGTTATAAGGCAGAGTCGATCAGAAATAATGGTCATTTAGAGCTGGCCAAATGTAATGGTCATGAAGAAATGGTCAGTAAACCCACCCCGGGGCTAGCTTAGTCTCCCTAATTGGTGTAGCAGGGCTGGGAGCCATACGTTCAACAGCAATTGTCAACTACTCTTCTTGAAAAAAGTGGTGAATGTTCATCAAGATTATTTCAGGACCCATTTCCAGGAACATCATGGAGCCAAGGCTTAACCCATTGTATACTAGTGGACTCTTCCATTGCTATATGTTGGACAAATCCAATTGTCATATAAGAGGTGTTAGTTTGTTGGTTTGTTTGATTTGAGGTTTAAGGTCCCCATCAACACTGTAAAGGTCATTTTGGAGACGTTGCTTCCAATTTTGTGGGACTTTTACCCAACACTGAGATGAAATGACATCTCAAGCCCTGTCACCCAATGAAACCAATAGGGTTTATTAGCATGGACGGTCCGCCTCGCACCGCGGTTCCTGGACAGGCTTAGATCTCCAGGCGGTTTACCAGTACTAGTGTGCGGGCCGGATTCAGCTCTGCGAAGCATCATGCAGCCCATATATTTCTTCAAGCCCCTATGGGCGGGGCCTGATAAGAGGTGTTAGACCTATTTTTTTTGGTTTTATTCTATTTTTGATGGAAAATTCTGTCAGCAAATAGTACAGATCCTGATCAGATGCCACATTCTGCGACGACTGATCTGGGCCTGCACTGTTTGCCAAGGTACCCCTTTAGGGATTTCCCGCATGTAATGGGTAAAACCTGGCACAACTAGATCTAAAGTGAGATATGCTGCTGACAAAGTGATGGTAGCTTGTCTCATCAGGTTGTATACAGCTTATATTAGAGAGTCACATTAACTCGGTAAGGTGAAAAACATGAAAAGTTATTCATAGCAATAGACAAAGTGGATATTTTGTGATAATTGAAGGATAATTTGTTTGTTTGTTTGATTTGAGGTTTAACGTCCCCGTCAACACTGTAAAGGTAATTTTGGAGACGTTGCTTCCAATTCTGTGGGACTTTTACCCGACATTGAGATGAAATGACATCTCCAGCCCTGTTGCCCAATGAAACCAATAGGGTTTATTAGCATGGACGGTTTCTGGACAGGCTTAGATCCTCTAAGCGGTCTACAAGTACTAGTGTGCGGGCCGGATTCAGCTCTGCGTGGAAGCATCATGCAGCCCATATATTTCTTCAAGCCCCTATGGGCGGAGGCCTGATAAGAGGTGTTAGACCTTTTTTTTTTGTTTTTATTCTATTTCTGATGGAAAATTCTGTTAGCAAATAGTGCAGATCCTGATCAGACGCCGCATTCTGCAGGGACTGATCTGGGCCTGCACTGTTTGCCAAGGTACCCCTTTAGGGATTTCCCACATGTACTGGGTAAAACCTGGCACAACTAGATCTAAAGTGAGATATGCTGCTGACACAGTTATGGTAGCTTGTCTCATCAGGTTGTACAGTAAAACTTCGATGGCTCGAACACCGATGGCTCGTTTAACATGGATGTGTCGAACCCATTCTTGAGCCCCTAGCGAAATCCTCTACATTAGAAATAGTGGGACATAATTAAGGAGATTTTAGTCTTTTATCTTGCAAATGTATGCTGTGTGTACTCATTAGAATCGCCTCGATGAGGCGATTCTAATGAGTACACACAGCATACATTTTCATTACAGAACACCGAAAATATGTCCAAAGGTACCCCGTTATGCCTCCTGGCAGTAAGCCTGACTGGCTCAAACTACCACTGTCTCGAACGGATTTTCATAGTCCCAAAGGTGTTCGAGCCAATGAAGTTCGACTGTAGCTTATATTAGAAAGTCACATTAACTCGGTAAGGTGTATAAACATGAAAGTAATTCATAGCAATAGACAAAGTGGGTATTTCGTGATAATTGAAGAATAAGTTTCCTTATTTGTCCATATACACTTATATTGTGGGTATTCATCAGAACTGCCTCACTGAGGCAGTTCTAATGAATACCCACATCAGAGGTTTTTATTGTCAGAGAATTGACAAAAATTATCATTCTCATCACCAAATACCCAACTATCTGTTTCTATGGTAATTGCTACAGGTACCTACTGTCGGACATGTCTGGTCGCTGACACTGGCTTCTTGAACACTATCTGGCAGCCATACAGCACTCCTACAGTCTGGAAACCCCATACAGCCAATATAAAACCTGAAAACATTAATAATTCTAGAACACTGGCAGCCATACAGCACTCCTACAGTCTGGAAACCCATTACAACCAATATTAAACCTGAAAACATTAATAAATTCTAGAACACTGGCAGCCATATAGCACTTCTACAGTCCGGAAATCCCATACAACCAATATAAAACCTGAAAACATTAATAATTCCAGAACACTGTCTGGCAGCCATATAGCACATCTACAGTCTGGAAACCCCATACATCCAATATAAAACCTGAAAACAATAATAATTCTAGAACACTGGTAGCCATACAGAACTTCTACAGTCTGGAAACCCCATACAACCAATATAAAACCTGAAAACAATAATAATTCTAGAACACTGTCTGGCAGCCATATAGCACTCCTACAGTCCGGAAACCCCATACAACCAATATAAAACCTGAAAACATTAATAATTCCAGAACACTGCCAGGCAGCCATATAGCACTTCAACAGTCTGGAAACCCCATACAACCAATATAAAACCTGAAAACATTAATAATTCCAGAACACTGTCTGGCAGCCATATAGCACATCTACAGTCTGGAAACCACATACATCCAATATAAAACCTGAAAACAATAATAATTCTAGAACACTGGTAGCCATACAGAACTTCTACAGTCTGGAAACCCCATACAACCAATATAAAACCTGAAAACAATAATAATTCTAGAACACTGTCTGGCAGCCATATAGCACTCCTACAGTCCGGAAACCCCATACAACCAATATAAAACCTGAAAACATTAATAATTCCAGAATACTATCTGGCAGCTGTATAGCACTTCTACAGTCTGGAAACCCATATAACCAATATAAAACCTGAAAACATTAATTATTCTAGAACACTGTCTGGCAGCCATATAGCACTTCTACAGTCTGGAAACCCCATACGACCAATATAAAACATGAAAACATTAATAAATTCTAGAACACTGGCAGCCATATAGCACTTCTACAGTCTGGAAACCCCATACAACCAATATAAAACATGAAAACATTAATAAATTCTAGAACACTGGCAGCCATATAGCACTTCTACAGTCTGGAAACCCCATACGACCAATATAAAACATGAAAACATTAATAAATTCTAGAACACTGGCAGCCATATAGCACTTCTACAGTCTGGAAACCCCATACAACCAATATAAAACCTAAAAACAATGATAAATTCTAGAACATAACCTATTTATAACACTATTGTTGGGGTCCAAAGCAGAAACCGTGTTAGTTAAACAACCATGTTATTTCCAAACAAAAATGTGAAGATTATATAGAAAAATGACCATAAATGGTCATTTTTCTATATAATCTTCACATTTTTGGAATCCATCTTGAAACCATATTATATTCAAAACCATGTTATAATGAACCGTTTTATAACAAAGTTGTGTTGTAGCTCTTCTAGTCAGGAAAGCCAATACAATCTACATGAAACCTGTAACAATAATTAGGAATTCTGGAACACTGTCCATTGCTACATGCCTAGTTCAGCTAAGTATTCAAAGCTAACCAATGGAACATTTAACCCTTATCCTGCTGTTCTGAAGAAGCCATCTGATCAGGATCTACACTGTTTGACATTCAGTTTATGAATTTGTAGAAATAAACTAGAATTTGTTTTTCTACAAAAACACAGATGTCTCCCCCGTTTTTGACTGCTAAGTATAACCTTGACATTGGAGGTATTGAGCTGGGTCTTGTGTGCAACACATCATCTAATGAAGATGAACATTTCTGCATAGTAACTTTAAAAATGTTCATAGAAAAATAAAAAAGTTATTGGCCGTAAACAAAAAAAGCACTTTTTTACCTTTGACCTCTAAGTATGGCCTTGACCTTTGCGGTACAACACATCGTCTCATGATGGTTAACATTTCTGCCAAGTAATTTCATAATCCATCAAAGAATAAGGAAGTTATTGACTGTCTTTTTTTTTACCTTTGACCTATAGGTATGACCTTGACATTGGAGGTATGGACCTTGGTCTTGCACATGACTCATGGTCCAACTTTCAAGACTCTAGCTCCAATAGTTTTTGAGATATCTTGCTGACAAGATTTTATTAAAAAAAAATTCAAAGGGCAACAACTCTTGAAAGGGGCATAATCCGGATGAGAAAAAAAATACGTGTCAACTTATTTTCCATTAGGAATGCATATATGAAATTTCAAAACCATAGCATACACAGTTCTAAAGTTATGCTATGCATCACTTTTAGCATTCATTACAATGGGCACAAATTACCAAAATGACAAAGGGCCATAACTCGCAAAGTATTTTTCTGAATTTTGTCAAAAGTTAATCAGTTCATATACTCATCATCACCAATATACTCAACAACTTTTAAGGCTCTAGCTCCAATAGTGTTTGAGATATTATGCTGACAAGATTTTATTAAAAAAATTTCAAAGGGCAATAACTCTTGAAAGGGGCATAATCCGGAGGAGAAAAAAAATACCCGTCAGCTAATTTTTCATGAGGAATCCATATATGAAATTTCAAAACCCTAGCATACACGGTTCTAAAGTTATGCTATGCATCACTTTTAGCATACATTACAATGGGCACAAATTACCAAAACGACTAAGGGCCATAACTGACAAAGTATTTTTCGGAATATTGTCAAAAGTTAATCAGTTCATCTACTCATCACCACCAATATATTCACCAACTTTCAAGCCTCTAGCTCCAATAGTTTTTGAGATATCTTGCTGACAATATTTTATTAAAAAAATTTCAAAGGGCAATAACTCTTGAAAGGGGCATAATCCTGACAAGAAAAAAAATACGCGTCAGCTTATTTTCCATCAGAAATGCATATATGAAATTTCAAAACTATAGCATACACGGTTCTAAAGTTATGCTATGCATCACTTTTAGCATACATTACAATGGGCACATATTACCAAAATGACAAAGGGCCATAACTCACAAAGTATTTTTCGGAATTTTGTCATAAGTTAGTCAGTTCATCTACTCATCACCAACAATCTATTCACCAACTTTCAAGGCTCTTGCTCCAATACGTTTTGAGATATCTTGCTGACAAGATTTTATTAAAAAAATTTCAAAGGGCAATAACTCTTGAAAGGGGTATATTCCGGACAAGAAAAAAAATACGCGTCAGCTAATTTTCCATGAGGAATCCATATATGAAATTTCAAAACCCTAGCATACACGGTTCTAAAGTTATGCTATGCATCACTTTTAGCATACATTACAATGGGCACAAATTACCAAAATGACAAAGGGCCATAACTCACAAAGTATTTTTCGGAATTTTGTCAAAAGTTAATCAGTTCATAAACTCATCACCACCAATATACTCAACAAATTTCAAGGCTCTAGCTCCAATAGTGTTTGAGATATTATGCTGACAAGATTTTATTAAAAAAATTTCAAAGGGCAATAACTCTTGAAAGGGGCATAATCCGGACGAGAAAAAAATACGCGTCAGCTAATTTTCCATGAGGAATCCATATATGAAATTTCAAAACCCTAGCATACACGGTTCTTTAGTTATGCTATGCATCAAAAGGGTAACAGACGGACGAACGAACCAGAACCAATATGCCCCTCCAACTTTTTCAAAGTTGGGGGCATAATAAGAAAGTTATTGACAGAACACAAAAAAGGCCCTTTTTTACCTTTAACCTCTATGTATGACCTTGACCTTTCAGGTATTAAACTGGGTCATGTGTGCAACACATCATCTCATGGTGGTTAACCTTTCTGCCTAGCAATTTCAAAATCCATCTAAAAATAAGAAAGTTATTGACCAAACACGAAAAAAGGCCCCTTTTTTACATTTGACCTCTATGTATGACCTTGACATTTTAGGTACCAAACTGAATCATGCATGCAACACATCGTCCCATGATAGTTAACATGTTTGCCAAGTAACTTCAAATTCTATTTAAAAATAGGCAAGTTATTGACAAAACCCGAAAAAAGGCCCCTTTTTTACCTTTGACCTCTAAGTATGACCTTGACCTTTGAGGTACCAACCTGGGTCATGCGCGCAACACATTGCCTTATATTGGTTCACATTTCTGCCATGTGATTTCAAAATCCATCTCAAAATAAGAAAGTTATTGACCAAATACGAAAAAAGGCCCACTTTTTGACCTTTGACCTCTAAGTATGACCTTGACCTTTGAGGTACCGACCTGCCTCATGTGCACCACACCGTCTCATGATTGTTAATAATTATGCCAAGTAATTTTAAAATCCATCTCAAAATTAGAAAGTTATTGACCAAATACGAAAAAAAGGCCCCTTTTTTGACCTTTGACCTCTAAGTATGACCTTGACCTTTGAGGAACCGACCTGCCTCATGCGCACCACACATCGTCTTATGGTTGTTAATAATTATGCCAAGTAATTTTAAAATCCATCTCAAAATAAGAAAGTTATTGACCAAATACGAAAAAAAGGCCCCTTTTTTGACCTTTGACCTCTAAGTATGACCTTGACCTTTGAGGTACCGACCTGCCTCATGCGCACCACACATCGTCTTATGGTTGTTAATATTTCTGCCGAGTAATTTTAAAATCCATCAAAAAATAAGAAAGTTATTGACCGGACACGATTTGCCCATACATATATACATACCAACAAACTTCCAAGGGAGATAATTCAAGAAGTATAAATGCGAGAGTTATGGTTCTTGCGCACTGCACGTCGTCTAATGCTGATTAATATTTATACGAAGTTTCGTGAAGATAGCTCTAACGGTTTTCAAGTTATAGAGCGGACACGAATGTGTGACAGACGGACAGACAGATGCCCGGGGGAAAAACAATATGTCTTTCCGAAAAAAAAATTTTCGGGGGAGACATAATTACATCAAGTAATCTGATTGGTTCAAAATCAGAGATGGGTGTGGCTAAATTGAATATTCAGCAGGATAAGGGTTAACTTTTAGTAATTTTAGGAGATAAAATTTTGTTTATGATGGGGTACCCTTTAAATCTAGTTTGATGCTGCAACTAATAGTTTTTGTTTTAAACTGATACTCTGCTAAGGTATTATAGATGGTATATTAAAGGTCGAGCTGTCTAACCTCCATAGGAAAGGTGTTGAAAAATCAAACACTGATGAATTATAAAGGCTGATCAAACATTGCACCAACGTCAGTTCTGTTTCTGTGCTTGGAAGACCACATTTCTTCCATTTGCAAAGCTTTAAGCTTTTCTGGCCTAGTTAAGATTATGAAAGATTATGAACACTTGTCTGCAGAGAATTCACTGAAAAGGATAACATTTGAGCATGTTAAAAATGCCAGATTGGAATTTCTTTCAATGGTGGACTTTACATAGAAAATGACTTTTCAAGCTAATGCAGCCGCTATTTTCATCTTCCAACAGCAGTCACAACGGCCGAGGGGTAGTCAACGCTGCTTGTCATGCTGACAGTTCGAGTTCGAATCTCACTGATTGCGTTTTTATAAACGTATAAAAAATCTGTTTGCTGAGAGCTGATAATACTTTATGAACAATGCCATAATATGCTGAGATTGAAGTGCGTGTCGTTTATCTGAAACCGGGTCTAACAACATTTCAAATCTGAACTTTGGAAATGACTTTGGAAGTCGGTAAAGAAGAGACGTAGAAGACAAGTCAACAGGACTTATAGGATTCTACTACCACCAAGTTCATGTGACATTACTTGTGTAGTCACCTTGAAACCATGGCTTCTGGACAATCTAATCAGGGTGTGGGACAAGAAGCAAGCATTGAAACTGTTACAGATGTCAAAGATAAGTATTTTTCATTGCTTTCCCATACCTACTCAAATCGGGTGATTAAAGTTGAGACAACCATGCCTGTTCGATGTGCAGCTGCTGTTTGCCACTAGAACTTAGCTTCTATTCTGGTAATCGCTGCCCTCAGCTCGATATGAACTAAATTAGTGCTGATTGGGTCTTAAAGCTCCAAATCAATAATCTCGCCGTGCTGCACATTAAATAACAGCGACTCATTATTCTTGAAAATATGCTTGTTTTCTTGTTCATACCACGGTGACGCCAAGTTCTGCAATTAAAAGTCAGGTAGTTTTGCTCCAAGTACTCTAGTTTTCACCTGCAACCGAGTTACCTTTGCCTTGTTCAATGTTTAAGAGAGCATCATGCTCATCTTATTCATTCCTTTATTGGGACTTGATATGACATGCCTTCCCTCAGGGCATCTTTTTTTCTGCATCATCCTCACATGAGGATTACTTGCAGCTAGGTCTAGCCTTTATTCATTATGGCTAAATTCATGAATACGGTCTGAATTTCATCATCTGCTTAGCTCGTTTGTGTCTCATAAGGCCTCAGGTTTGCATCGGTTTTCATGTCTCATTGTAAGGTGCCTGCCATTCAGTGTGTTGTAGTCATCTAATCTAATCAAGATGCACAACCTTATTCAGGCCTCATATAGAATGCCATTCAGCCCTCACTTGATTTCTGCTAGCTGTAGATGCAAAGCTGCAAGCATTTGCATGCCTCCCCTGCCTAGAAACTGCTACATGTATCGCCTCTCCTCCGGCTTTTCACTGGGGTTCATGTCAGGTCAACTTGTATATCAACCATTAGACCCCCCCCACCCCCACTCCCCCTTATCTGATTGTGACTTTGCACTTTAAGTGAAAACATAAAAGCAAGCAAGTGAATTTTAAAGAGAAGCTTAGAAATAACAATTATCTATCAAGATGTAGAGCTCTTGTCATATTGTGCAGACTTAGGTCTTCCAAGTGCAGAAATAATATCAGCACAAGTCTTGTCTGATTTTGTGAAGACTCCAGACATACCCGATTTTCCGTCCTTATGAGCAGATTTTGTTGGCCAGTCCATGTTGGTAACAGGTGGTAAACAGTTATGATGAAACGGGCCTCAGTGGCCTAGTGGATGAGAATGCTGACTCTCATTCATTAGGTCTCTCGCTGCTATGGGTTCGAGCCTGGCTCAGGTCACATGTGAGAAGCCGAGTTCTGCAAAGGAAGTCCAGGTGGTTTTCTCCGGGTACTTTAGTTTTTTGACCACCTCTGATTAACTTTCTGCTCAATACGAGTGAAATAATCTTGAAAGGGCCATAAACCCCCCCCCCCCCACAAAAAAAAAAAAAAACAAAAAAAAAAAAACACAAAGAGTTTTGCTGACAGTGTCTACAGTATCAGCAGCAATTTAAGACATTGATCAGGCTGCATATGACAGGGTCCGTAGTACAATCTGACAGCTTGGCCAAAGCTTGAAGTCTTACAGCACAAGTGGGTTGGTCACCACTTCTGACAATGCGGACTATGCAAGACAATGCACGGCGATCTAAGTTATCTAACTGTCTGGCTGATGTCTCAATTTACCAGATTGCACTGCCACTTATACATCTTTAACAAAGGAGTTTTGACAATCATGGCTATCATTTTAATGCAAGTAGAAACGCTGTGTTGACATCTCCAATCCTTACCGTGGAAGATAATAGGACTGCATGGCTTAGTCTCCCATTCTAAGGGTATAAGACAACCAGATTGCATGGCTGTGAATTCAGTTTAAAACTAAGCTTAACAGAAACATAGCTATGTCTCCAGTTTACAGAGACCGATCAGTCTCCAGTAAGGTTGATCAGATTTCGTTTTGTGAGATGATGATAAGATTTTTCTAACATAATTGAAAGCAAAATCTCCAAATGACCTTAATAGTGTTGATGGGAACGTTAAACCACAACTAACAAACATAATAGAATATTTTGGTATCTTGTCAAACCTCTCTTTTTAATTTTGCTTATTATTTTTTGGCTGACATAGTTAGTACAAGGCAAAGAGATTAATGTCCACATCTTGCAGTCTGGACCGATTATTTTCCTTCCTCAATGGATTGGGCCAGCCTTGGTAGCTCAGTCGGATGTACGTCTGACTGATGATCAGGCGGACGTGGGTTCGATACCTGCCTGGGTCGGCAACATAATTTTGAAATCTTTTCTGAGTTCATTCAATCCCTTCATATCATGTCAGTCGTTTCATGTAGCTGCAAGGGACTGTTCTGCTTCACACTCAGTCACACCGGCTGACTGGGTAGCTACTCACACTGGCTGAGTAGCTGGGATTAAAGGCAGACCAGTCACACTGGCTGACTGGATGGTTACTCACACTGGCTGAGTAGCTAGACTGATGGTAACTGCAGACCAGTCCCACTGCTACACACACTGATTCATGAAGGGCATGCAGTTGTCAGTTTCTGGCATAAGAATGTGCAGTGTACTGGTTAACCGCTTCCATACTATGCACTGTACTGGTTAACCGCTTATGCAGTACATGCCAACTGACCGGCTCAAAAACGACCTTAATAGTGTTGACTGGACTCAGAACAAAACTGCATTGTGCCAAAATAGTGGCAGTCATCCTGGACTCTTGTATTTATTCCTAGTACCATGTTTATGATCTTTTTGTGTCAGTTTCAGGATGGAGCAATCCTGGTAGTTCTAGTCTTGTCCAGGTCAGGTGTTTTGTATATCCAACATGAGGATCAAGCTAGTGTTGTGGATTGGTACAGAATTGAAGTTCAATTGACAAAGAAGCATTTTCCTACAAAGTGACATAAAATTTGGTGATGCCAACATTTACTAGAGGAATAATTTAACACACTTTTCTGAACTGCCTTGTGCAAACGATAGGAAAGGAACATTCTTGCTCATGTGGGCTATGACAGTTATTTAAATTCTGGACACACAGCTACATCAGCTGCGAAGATCATGTATGATCCATACCTTAAGACAATGGTCATCCATTATAAAATGAACTGAAGTCATAAAGATGCACAGTTTACTCTTTTACAATTTAATCCTTCTGGTGCATAGCACATCTTGAGGATGGCTTGTACATGTTCCTTTGTTAGTGGCAGATGTTAGGCAACTTAGGCTTGACATTGCATGTGAATTGTCTGATTCGCATGAGATGTTGGGCCATGTTTTTTCACTGGAATATGAAGACATTAAGAGCGCAAATTTAAATCTGTCTATCATCTAAACAATATTGGTTACATTGGGCGACAGGGCTTGAGATGTCATTTCATCTCAATGTCTGGTAAAGTCCCACAAAATTTGAAGCAACGTCTCCAAAATGACCTTTAAAGTGTTGACGGGGATGTTAAACCTCAAATCAAACAATCAAACAAACTGTCTGTCATCTGCTCCGGATTTTCTGTGGTACTTGAAGGGTAAACAAGTTGTAATATTTTACTGATTATGTGTGACAAATGACATGCTGCAGGTACAGATATCCTGTATATACTTGCTTATATGTTACTGCTCCTAGTCACTGATACCCCCACTTCTTAATCTTTATTCCTTTTACTTGGGGATCATTCAGTCATGATATTCATTCCTTCATTTTTGGGGAATTCCATTTCATTTTACAAAACATTCATCAAATTATCCCCAAGTTCTACCAGGCTACAACAGCCTGATACAATTTATCACTTTTCATGTAGCTGATACTTTGGAATTTCATGTTAATGCTGCTTCACACTTGGTCACACTGGCTGACTGGATAGTTACTCACACTGGCTGAGTAGCTGGATTTCACGGCAAACCGGTCACACTGGCTGACTGGATAGTTACTCACACTGGCTGAGTAGCTAGACTGACATTAACTGCAGACCAGTCACACTGGCTGACTGGATAGCTACTCACACTGGCTGAGTAGTTAGACTGAGAATCAGCATTATCATGTTTTCCAGCCAAATGCAAGTATCGCCAACATGGCAAATGCGCTGTGCCAGCCGCACTGATCAGAGCAAGTGCCATGTTTGTGAGCATATGATTCATTCTATCAGCAGCTACTGAAAAGTACGTCCCCCTGGTTCAGCATGGTCCGCATACCGCGTGGCCAGTGTCAGGCCCAGTACAGATGACACTGGTACACAGTCTGAACTAGGACTTCTGGGCCAATGACTGAGCTGGTCCCATTTAGCCAAAATATAAAAGGAATAAAGAAAGAGATAATAAAAGAAAACATAGAGTACTTGTAGTTTTACTGACCCCTAAACATTATCTGTCATTAAGTCATACTTAATGAAACTGCCAGGTGACCCATCATAAATAGTAATTTTAGGAGATAAAATTTTGTTTATGATGGGGTACCCTTTGAATCTAGTTTGATGCTGCAACTAATAGTTTTTGTTTTAAACTGATACTCTGCTAAGGTATTATAGATGGTATATTAAAGGTCGAGCTGTCTAACCTCCATAGGAAAGGTGGTGAAAAATCAAACACTGATGAATTATAAAGGCTGATCAAACATTGCACCAACGTCAGTTCTGTTTCTGTGCTTGGAAGACCACATTTCTTCCATTTGCAAAGCTTTCCACCAAGACCACCCCACCACAACACCTTGCATCAGTGACATGGAGTAAGGGATCAGCTCAAGTCCCAGTTGAGACCATAGTAATCAGAAAGTGTTTCAAAGTTAATGCAATGTTTGGGGAATTCCATTTCATTTTACAAAACATTCATCAAATTATCCCCAAGTTCTACCAGGCTACAACAGCCTGCTACAATTTATCACTTTTCATGTAGCTGATACTTTGGAATTTCATGTTAATACTGCTTCACACTCAGTCACACTGGCTGACTGGATAGTTACTCACACTGGCTGAGTAGCTGGATTTCACGGCAAACCGGTCACACTGGCTGACTGGATAGTTACTCACACTGGCTGAGTAGCTAGACTGACATTAACTGCAGACCAGTCACACTGGCTGACTGGATAGCTACTCACACTGGCTGAGTAGTTAGACTGAGAATCAGCATTATCATGTTTTCCAGCCAAATGCAAGTATCGCCAACATGGCAAATGCGCTGTGCCAGCCGCACTGATCAGAGCAAGTGCCATGTTTGTGAGCATATGATTCATTCTATCAGCAGCTACTGAAAAGTACGTCCCCCTGGTTCAGCATGGTCCGCATACCGCGTGGCCAGTGTCAGGCCCAGTACAGATGACACTGGTACACAGTCTGAACTAGGACTTCTGGGCCAATGACTGAGCTGGTCCCATTTAGCCAAAATATAAAAGGAATAAAGAAAGAGATAATAAAAGAAAACATAGAGTACTTGTAGTTTTACTGACCCCTAAACATTATCTGTCATTAAGTCATACTTAATGAAACTGCCAGGTGACCCATCATAAAATGGTACATAATTTTGCTATCTCCTAATTATGGCGAATATAATAATATTTTTGTGGAGGACCTGATGTGCCATTGCCCGAGGCCTTAGATAACATCAGGTTGTCCACAGCACCGAGGGGTAATAGTATTGACTATACTCCAAACTGCGAGGAAATAACAATATAATTTTGCCCATTTTATGTTAGTAGAAACAGAAGAGTTACACAATGTTTTTCTAGTTGCAGTCTTAACCCATATATGCCTAGCAGCCCTTTTTTGGGACATTGGCAAACAGTGCAGACCCAGATCAGATGCTGCAAAAAGCGGCATCTGATCTGGGTCTACACTGTTTGCTGGAAGTACATACATTTTTGCAAAACTTACTACCAACAAGACAAACCTGGCACCCCCAGACCAGGAAAATGTACCACTTCAAATTTATTATGTGGGAGATTCCATTGTCATATATGGGTTATGTGTGTGTGTGTGTGTGAATTCGGGTTTTACGTCGCTTTGAACAATTTTTCAGTCATATCACGATGGTGTCTGGTTGTGACAGGGAGCTCAATGCTCACTTTTATGGTGCTACCTCACTGAAGTATCATGTCCCAGACACATTACATGATACCACACCCAGTCACATTATCCTGACACTGGGTCGACCAGTCCTAGCTCTACCCCGTAAATCTGAGTGCCAAGCGAGGAGCAGCTAGTACCATTTTTAACGACTTTGGTATGTCGCGGCCCGGGATCGAACCCGTGACCTTCCATTCCCCGGAGCTGACACTCTACCAACTGAGCTATCGGGGTCGGTCATCGTATATGGGTTAAAGTGCCAATATTAATTTTTACTTTATCATATGGACACCTGTTTTCAACTTTGTATTTCCTGCAACTGGCACAACCCACAGTCTGACCAAAGCCTTCACATGTAGCTTTAACATCAAGTAATCTGATTGGTTCAAAGTCAGAAATGGGTGTGTCTAAACTGAATATCCTGCTGAATATTCAGTTAAGCCACACCCATTTCTGACTTTGAACCAATCAGCTTATTTGATAAAATTTATTTCTACAAAAAGCATAAACTGAATGTCAAACAGTGTAGATCCTGATCAGATGGCTTCAGAAGCCATCTGATCTGGATCTACACTGTTTGCAAAGTTAGGGGTTGTCGTGATCAGCAGGATAAGAGCTAATGGAACCTAAATTTCCCTAGGTTTTCCAGAGGTCCCCGAGGCCAGACCTGATCTGTATGTATACTAGTCAGAGAGGTCAGTTCTATCTTACCCTTTATTATCTTTCTTGGGTTTTAGCAACATATCCAGACCACAGAGTGGACACTTCATAACTGGTGAGGCCAGGCTTGCCATACTGTCAACAGCTGAAATAGACAAAATAACTATCATGGACACTTCAAAATAGAGTAGTGTGGTGCTGGCACCGACCATGGGGTGACAACAGTTGTACATCATTATTCTCATACAGTTGAGCTAAAAACAGTTTTGGTTGTTTGAATTGCAGTTTAACGTCTCCATCAACACTGTAAAGGTCATTTTGGAGACATTGCTTCCAATTTTGTGGGACTTTTATCCGACAATGAGATGAAATGACATCTCAAGCCCTGCCGCCCAATGAAACCAATAGGGTTTATAAGCATGGACGGTCTGACACTAGCACCGCTTTGCCTGGGCAGGCTAAGATCCTCTAAGCGGTTTACCAGTACTTGTGTGCGGATCGGTTTCAGCTATGCGTGGAAGCATCAAGCAGCCCATCTATTTCTTCAAGCCCCGATGGTAGTCTATTCTGAGGGACCAAAGTGATAAAACTGTTTATCGTGTATAACTTAGCGTCTGAGAATGAAATAAAGCCATGTAATATATTTGATAATACATTGGTGGATTAAAATGCAAATTAGTTAAATACCCCCCGTAACGTTACATGTAGAATGTCCTTAACGATGTCACGTTTACTAATGGCGGAATATTGATGTTTTTGTAAAACAAACGTGAATAAATTGCGTTTTAAATGTCATATGATAAATAGAATCTTGCATTTGTGTTCATGTATTATTAAATTTATTAAACTCGTTGAGGAAAAGGGATAAAATACTTGGCAAAGCCTCGCATTTTATCCCTATTCCTAAACTTGCTTAATAAATTTAACAATACATGAACACTCATGTAAGATCCCCTATATTCATAAAAGTTTGCTATCAACGAAGATGTATAAACAAATGAACATGCAAATGTATACCACTAGGGCTCCACGTAAGGGATACTAAATTTACTGTATGTATTTTGGACTGATATATGAGCAAGCAATGTAGATCTAGATGGGACGCCACAAAACATGGCATCTCATCAGGGTCTGACCGTCCATGCTAATAAACCCTATTGGTTTCATTGGGCGACAGGGCTTGAGATATCATTTCATCTCAATGTCGGGTAAAAGTCCCACAAAAATGGCATTTCATCTCAATGTCAGGTAAAAGTCCCACAAAATTGGAAGCAACGTCTCCACAATTACCTTTACAGTGTTGATGGGGACGTTAAACCTCAAATCAAACAAAATCTCATCAGGGTCTACATTGTTAGCCATTATTACAGCTATTTTGTCACACTATAGTGTTGAAAATTGTACTAGCTCAAATCCTATGAGACAGTTTGGTAAGGAGTTAACGAAATACTTAATACTTAGGGTAAATATGGTAAGTTTCCCTATTTCATTTAGAAATACCAGAAATTCAACTTCGGTGAGGTTGATGTTGCACCTGCTCTCCACCTGCCCAACACAACAAATAAAAGTTTATTTAAGGCAGAAGAGATGAATATAGGGCTTTGAGAAGAATCCATAGCTTATATATGTGAGGTAAAAAACTGACTAAGTTCACAATGTGATAAAATGAACTAAAACTAGAAATGGTGTTTGTAAAACACAATGCCCCCAACCTTTGCTTGTCCTTAGATGGCAAAATATTCAACAAATATTGTTAAAGACTCAAAAACCTACAACAAGAATTCCCCCGAAGGCTATGTCGCGCCTGTGGGGGCGCAAAGTCACCAAACCATGAAATCTAGGTCAAGGTCAAACATGGATGCCTGCATAAAAATTTCACTCCTAGTTGCAAGCATGTACCAAGTATCATCAATGAAACTCTTAAAAACAGACTCTTACAGCAGGTTGAAAGTTAGGGTTGTCACACTATTTTACAAAGTCAGTGAACCATAAAATGTAGGTCAAGGTCAGAAATGGATACTTGCATTGAAGTTTCAATTCCTAAATGCAAGCTTGTACCAAATACAATTAATGAAGCTGTAACAGATCTTGAGAAATGGACTCTTACATTAGATAGAAAGTCAGGGTGGTCGCAATAATTCACAAAGTCAGTGAACCATGAAATATGGGTAAAAGTCAAATATGGATGCTTGCGTTGCGGTTGCAATTCCTAGATGCAAGTTTGTACCAATTATAATTTAAAAAGCTTTAATAGTTTTCGAGAAATGGTGAAAGTCAGGGTGGTCGCAATAATTCACGAAGTCAGTGAACCATGAAATATAGGTCAAGGTCAGATATGAATGCTTGCGTTGAAGTTGCAATGCCTGGACTCAAGTTTGTACCAAGAATGATTAATGAAGCTCTAATAGCTCTCAAGATATGGACTTGCTGACAAGATTTTATTAAAAAAAAACAAGGCATCTCATGCGATACAAATCCCCTCGCATCCATAATGTAGGTTCTAGAGTGATGACAATTTTTCTCTAAAAATATTCATAGGGACCTTGACTTGAGGCCATGGCCGCGAAGTAGATCTTGCTCAAGTTATTATCATAAGCATCTTTTGTGTGAAGTTAGATTAAAATCATAAATGTAGGCGGTAGAGCAATGACAAAGTTTTTCTAAAAATAGCCATAGTGACCTTGACCTTGAGGTCATGACCTTGAAAGTCAAAGCAACTCGAGATATTACCATAAGAAACATTTATGTGAAGTTCTATTAACATCCATCAATAAATGTAGGCACTAGAGCGATGACAAAGATTTTCTAAAAATAGCCACAGTGACCTTGACCTTGAAAGTCGAAATAGTTCGAGATATTGTCATAAGGAACATTTGTGTGAAGTTATACTGAAATCGGTGAAGAAATGTAAGCGCTAGAGCCATGTCAAAGTTTTTCTAAAAATAGCCACAGTGACCTTGACCTTGAAAGTCAAACTCACTCGAGGTATTGTCATAAGGAACATTTGTGTGAAGTTATATTGAAATCAGTGAAGAAATGTAGTCGCTAGGGCGATGACAAAGTTTTACTAAAAATAGCCACAGTGACCTTGACCTTGAAAGTCGAAATCGCTCGAGATATTGTCTTAAGGAACATTTGTGTGAAGTTATATTGAAATTGGTGAAGAAATGTAAGCGCTAGAGCATTGACAAAGTTTTTCTAAAAATAGCCACAGTGACCTTGACCTTGAAAGTGGAACTCGCTACAGATATTGTCATAAGGAACATTTGTATGAATCGATTTTGAAATTGGTGAAAAAATGTAAGCGCTAGAGCAATGAAAAAGTTTTTCTAAAAATAGCCACAGTGACCTTGACCTTGAAAGTCAAACTCTTTCGAGGTATTGTCATAAGGATCATTTGTGTGAAGTTATATTAAAATCGGTGAAGAAATGTAGGCGCTGGAGCGATGACAAAGTTTTTCTAAAAATAGCCATTGTGACCTTGACCTTGAAAGTTGAAATGGCTTGAGATATTGTCATAAGGAACATTTGTGTGAAGTTATATTGAAATCAGTGAAGAAATGTAAGCGCTAGAGCATTGACAAAGTTTTTCTAAAAATAGCCACAGTGACCTTGACCTTGAAAGTGGAACTCGCTAGAGATATTGTCATAAGGAACATTTGTGTGAAGTTATATTGAAATCGGTGAAGAAATGTAGGCGCTAGAGCGATGACAAAGTTTTTCTAAAAATAGCCACAGTGACCTTGACCTTGAGGTCATGACCCTGAAAGTCGAACACACTCGAGATATTGTCATAAGGAACATTTGTGTGAAGTTATATTGAAATCAGTGAAGAAATGTAGGCGCTAGAGCAATGACAAAGTTTTTCTAAAAATAGCCACAGTGACCTTGATGCCATGACCTTGAAAGTCGACCTCACTCAAGATATTGTCAAAAGGCACAATTGTGTGAAGTTATATTGAAATCAGTGAAGAAATGTAGGCGCTAGAGTGATGACAAAGTTTGTCTTAAAATAGCCACAGTGACCTTGACCTTGAGGTCATGACCTTGAAAGTCGAACTAGCTGAGATATTGTCATAAGAAACATTTGTGTGAAGTTATATTGAAATTGGTGAAGAAATGTAGGCGCTAGAGCGATGACAAAGTTTTTCTAAAAATAGCCACAGTGACTTTGACCTTGAGGTCATGACCTTGAAGTCGAACTCCCTCGAGATTTTTTTATAAGGAACATTTGTGTGAAGTTATATTGAAATTGGTGAAGAAATGTAGGCGCTAGAGCGATGACAAAGTTTTTCTAAAAATAGCCACAGTGACCTTGACCTTGAGGTCATGAGCTTGAAAGTCGAACTCGCTCGATATTTTTTTATAAGGAACATTTGTGTGAAGTTATATTGAAATTGGTGAAGAAATGTAGGCGCTAGAACGATGATAAAGTTTTTCACAAATTACCAAAATGACAAAGGGCCATAACTCTCAAAGTATTTTTCGGAATTTTGTCATAAGTTAATCAGTTTATCTACTCATCACCACCAATCTATTCACCAACTTTCAAGGCTCTAGCTCCAATAGTTTTTGAGATATCTTGCTGACAAGATTTTATTAAAAAAATTTCAAAGGGCAATAACTCTTAAAAGGGGCATAATCCGGACGAGAAAAAAATACGTGTCAGCTAATTTTCCATGAGGAATCCGTAGATGAAATTTCAAAACCCTAGCATACACGGTTCTAAAGATATGCTATGCATCACTTTTAGCATACATTACAATGGGCACAAATTACCAAAATGACAAAGGGCCATAACTCACAAAGTATTTTTCGGAATTTTGTCAAAAGTTAATCAGTTCATCTACTCATCATCACCAATATATTCACCAACTTTCAAGGCTCTAGCTCCAATAGTTTTTGAGATATCTTGCTGAGAAAAAAATACGCGTCAGCTAATTTTCCATGAGGAATCCGTAGATGAAATTTCAAAACCCTAGCATACACGGTTCTAAAGATATGCTATGCATCACTTTTAGCATACATTACAATGGGCACAAATTACCAAAATGACAAAGGGCCATAACTCACAAAGTATTTTTCGGAATTTTGTCAAAAGTTAATCAGTTCATCTACTCATCATCACCAATATATTCACCAACTTTCAAGGCTCTAGCTCCAATAGTTTTTGAGATATCTTGCTGACAAAATTTTATTAAAAAAATTTCAAAGGGCAATAACTCTTAAAAGGGGCATAATCCGGACAAGAAAAAAAATACGCGTCAGCTAATTTTCCATGAGGAATCCATATATGAAATTTCAAAACCCTAGAATACACGGTTCTAAAGTTATGCTATGCATCACTTTTAGCATACATTACAATGGGCACAAATTACCAAAATGACAAAGGGCCATAACTCTCAAAGTATTTTTCGGAATTTTGTCAAAAGTTAATCAGTTCATCTACTCATCACCACCAATATAATCACCAACTTTCAAGGCTCTAGCTCCAATAGTTTTTGAGATATCTTGCTGACAAGATTTTATTAAAAAAAAATTTCAAAGGGCAATAACTCTTAAAAGGGGCATAATCCGGATGAGAAAAAAAATATGCGTCAGCTAATTTTCCATGAGGAATCCATATATAAAATTTCAAAACCCTAGCATACACGGTTCTAAAGATATGCTATGCATCACTTTTAGCATACATTACAATGGGCACAAATTACCAAAATGACAAAGGGCCATAACTCACAAAGTATTTTTCGGAATTTTGTCAAAAGTTAATCAGTTCATCTACTCATCACCACCAATATAATCACCAACTTTCAAGGCTCTAGCTCCAATAGTTTTTGAGATATCTTGCTGACAAAATTTTATTAAAAAAATTTCAAAGGGCAATAACTCTTAAAAGGGGCATAATCCGGACAAGAAAAAAAATACGCGTCAGCTAATTTTCCATGAGGAATCCATATATGAAATTTCAAAACCCTAGAATACACGGTTCTAAAGTTATGCTATGCATCACTTTTAGCATACATTACAATGGGCACAAATTACCAAAATGACCAAGGGCCATAACTCACAAAGTATTTTTCGGAATTTTGTCAAAAGTTAATCAGTTCATCTACTCATCACCACCAATATAATCACCAACTTTCAAGGCTCTAGCTCCAATAGTTTTTGAGATATCTTGCTGACAAGATTTTATTAAAAAAAATTCAAAGGGCAATAACTTTTGAAGGGGGCATAATCCGGACGAGAAAAAAAATACGCGTCAGCTAATTTTCCATGAGGAATCCATATATGAAATTTCAAAACCCTAGCATACACGGTTCTTTAGTTATGCTATGCATCAAAAGCGTAACGGACGAACGGACGAACGGACGAACAGACGAACGGACGAACGAACCAGAAGCAATATGCCCCTCCAACTTTTTCAAAGTTGGGGGCATAATGATCCAAAAATTATATCCAAAGCATATGAACACATTCATATCATAGAGAAAACACAAGCTAAATTTCAAAATGATTAGTATAAAACTGTAAGTGGAGTTGCGATGACGAGGTACCTATCAAATATCAACTGAAGGTTAACAATGGCTAAGTTCACAATGTGGAAAAAAGTGACAAAAACTGATCGGAAGATTAAGTCCAAACCACATGCAGGGCGTCATGCCATGGCAAAAACACATGCAAAGTTTCAAAATGATTAGTACAAGACAGTAAGAGGAGTTGCGGTGACAAAGAGGTACCTCCTGTATTTGAATTGAAGGTTAAAAATGACTAAATTCACTATGTGCAAAAAGTGGAATAAAATATACCGAGAATTATGTCCAATCAACATGCACATCTTCATACCATGGTGAAAGCACATGCAAAGTTTCAAAATTTTTGGTATAAAACTGTAAGAGGAGTTGCGATGACAAGAGGTAAACTCCGTTCAGAAAATCTGAATCATCGATTTTTTGGTTGCTTCCTTTTAATACTCATTTTAGCCCATACATCTCTATGGGAAAGGTTTAGACCTGACCCTCCGCCGACTTCTCCAGCAAGCCGCATGCCTCTGCGACAGTCAGGAAAGGCTGTGATTATTTGGAGAAAATTGCAAAACAAAGAAATGAGACCACAGACTAAGTCCATTTGACGAGGATTGTCAGGTAAAATAATAAATATTCAAATCCATGTGATGTACTTTTTATTAGATATGCAATTACGACACACCTTACATTCGAATGGCTAGATAGAGGCTCCCTAGAACGGGGAGCCACTAGCGCGATGTGCTGTCAACAGTGATCAAAAAGAATTATACCAATATCAGATGTGGTGTCACAGCTAATGGTTTTCCATGAAGTGATTGTGCAAATAATACATAGACGCCCTTGAGCAGTGACCACTTCTATATATGGTTTAAACGGGCGTGTTGAACCTGTCAGAATGTCTTAGTCTGTGAAAGAAAATTCAGATTTTGCAATTTTCTCCAAATAATCACAGCCTTTCCTGGCTGTCACAGAGGCATACGACTTGCTGGAGAAATCGGCGGAGGGTCAGGTCTAAAACTTTTCCATAGTGATGTATGGGCTAAAATGAGTATTAAAAGCGAAAAACAAAAAAATAGATAATTCAGATTTTCTGAACGAAGTTTACCTATCGTATATCAATTGAAGCTTAAAAATGACTAAGTTCACGATGCGCAAAAAGTAAAAAAAATATTCTGAGAATTATGTCGAAATCACATGCACATCCTCATACCATGGCAAAAGCACATGCAAAGTTTCAAAATGATTGGTATAAAACTGTAGGAGAAGTTGCGATGACAAGAGGTACCTATCACATATCAATTGAAGGTTAAAAATGACTAAGTTCACAATGTGGAAAAAGTGATAAAAATTCATCCGAAGATAAAGTCCAAACTACAGGCACATCTTCATACCATAGCAAAAACACACACAAAGTTTCAAAATGATCAATATAAAACTGTAAGAGGAGTTGCGATGACAAGAGGTACCTATTGTGCATCAACTGAAGCCTAAAAATGGCTAAGTTCATAATGTGCAAAAAGTGAAAAAAAATATTCTGAGAATTATGTCGAAACCACATGCACATCCTCAAACCATGGCAAAAGCACGCGCAAAGTTTCAAAATGATTGATATAAAACTGTAAGGAGCTGCAATGACAAGAGGTACCTATCATATATCAATTGCAGGTTAAAAATGACTATTTTTCACAATGTGGAAAAAGTGACAAAAATTGATCGGAGGATAAAGTCCAAACCACATGCGCATCCTCATACCATGGCAAAAACACACGCAAAGTTTCAAAAAAATTGGTATGAAACTGTAGGAGGAGTTGCGATGACAAGACACCCAGTGTAAAATGTTGACGGAAAGACGGGCAGACAACCGGACGAACGAACGAACGAACAGACGGACGGAAACTTGCACGCCTATGTCTTCCTGCTAAAGCAGGTGCGACAATATGTTGAGGGTACCATAATGATCCTAAGTACTGGGACAGATAGGCAAACAGTGAAAACCCAGATCAAGACTGCTCCTAGTATGATCAGGGTCTGCACCATTTGCCATCCCGTCTGCACCTTTTGTATCCTTGCTGAATCGTTATACAAATTTGTCAACAGTTTAAGTCATCAAGGTGACCCAATTTTTAGGACTTTTATGTGACTTTCTAGAACCGCCTAATATATGTTAAAATGAAAACAAAATAAAAAAAAACTATCCCCATATTATACTCAATACTTCTCCTTCTAGATTTGTCATGTATTTACCTTCCCCAGCGGGTGCAGCCTGGGCCTCCTCACCAAGGTACTGGGACAAAGCCTCATCAATCTTCAGTGCCTAAAGTGGAAACAACAAAATACCGATAACAGACAATTCCAATGTTTAGTGTATTCCAGAGAGTGCATTTAGTTCTCAGCTGTCTCATGCAATCTGTTTAGTCAATCTTAAACCCAAAACAGGCTAGAAAACCTACATATTTTTTCTATTAACTGATGCCGAGGTTTTGACTTCTGAGGATGCAGCCATGTTTTTTTCTTTCATGCTGGACAGTGAAGTGCCGCTTACCATAATCACACTAAGTATTGGGACAGATAGGCCAAAGCAAGCAGTCCATACCCAGATCAAACTGCTTCTGAAGGAGCAGGCAGATCAGGGTCTTCACTGCTTGTCATTCTGTCTGCACTTTTTGGACTCCTTGCTTGACTGAGACAAGTTGATCTCTCGCTTGTTTTTGTTTTGTCACCATTTTTATCATGCATAGAGTCAAGAAGATCTCCATTCTTCAACATCCAAGAATATACTCTGAAACTCGAGTTCAAGTATAAATTTAAAAATTTAACAGGAATATTTTACAAATATCAACTACTAAGTAAACTGGATGTGTGTTCTTCATGCTATAGGTTTTCAGGAATGTTTCTAATGTATGCAATCAACAAAAAATCATAGGCTGTCTTGGAACATGCGTTTCACGGATGAACTGTCTCTTTAATTCCCAGGCAGCCATGTAACAAAATTTAAAGGAACAGTAATTTTCTTGCAAAACATAGGGGACCATGCACAAACACACCATAACGTTACTGCTCATGTTGTCATAAGGAACAGTAATTTTCTTGCAAAACATAGGGGACCCTGCACAAACACACAATAACTTTAATGCCCATGTTGTCAAAAGGAACAGTAATTTTCTTGCAAAACAAAGGGGACCCTGCACAAACACACCATTACTTTAATGCTCATGTTGTCATAAGGAACAGTAATTTTCTTGCAAAACATGGGGGACCCTGCACAAACACACAATAACTTTAATGCTCATGTTGTCATAAGGAACAGTAATTTTCTTGCAAAACAAAGGGGACCCTGCACAAACACACCATAACGTTACTGCTCATGTTGTCATAAGGAACAGTAATTTTCTTGCAAAACATAGGGGACCCTGCTCAAATACTAGAGGCCATGGCCCTTTGTTCAAGATTTTCCCTGGCACTAACTGATTACTGAAATCTGCCTGCCACCCAATCAATCGAAAACAACCTTCCTTGTCTGTATCAATCTTGGAGACATCCACAGAAAGCACAAAGCAAAGACTGATCAGACTGCTTGGAAACAAAAAGTATTTGCAATATTATAGATTATCAAACTAGAAATGTTTTCGGAGGAAAAAAATGCCCTCCCCCACCATAAATATAATTTAAACACCCATTTGACCTTGAAAACTAGGTTTAGGTCACCAAAATCTAAGGTATATACAAGCCATTTTTGGTAAAAAACTGACAGTTTTTGGAGCTTGTGACCTTAAAAAAGGTCAAGTTCACCAAAATCAAGCCTTTGGAAGTGTGCAATCTTGTACCAACTTTGATCAACATTATCTATTTTTAAATGAGACAGGGTGCAGACAAGCCATAATATGCCCAAAACTGACAATTTTCTGGAGCCTGTGACCTTGAAAATAATGTCAAATTAACCCAAATATAATCAAATCTTTGGGTGGCAGCAATGATGTATTGTGTCAAGTTTGACCAAATTTCATCAATTTGTTCATGAGATGGAGTGCAGACAAGCCAAAATTTACAGTTTTCGAAAGCCTGTGACATTGAAAATAAGGTCACGTTATCAGACCTCACTATTTTAAAAGACAATTTAAAAAAAAAAGAAGAAAAAAAAAACATTCAAGAACGTTGTTATGTAGCTCTTTCCAAGCTTTCACATAGGTGAGATAAAAATTTGATCAGGATAGTCTTATGTCTTCAGCTGAGGGGAATTCATTTACAGCACCAACCTGTTTACAAGCTTCTATAAATACTTCTTTATACTTCTTCACTTGAGAATCTAACACCACTAAAATAGTAAACAAACAGTATATACAAAGATAAGTAAAGAATTTATTTAAGGGATTTTTTTTTTCATATTTTTTGTTGAAAATATATGTTACAACATACATTTTATTATCAGTTACCCCCTACATTAATTGCATTTTAACACATTGACCTGATAAAGATATGCTATCTCAAGCGAGTGAGCTTTATCAGTCAACGTGACATTGCACTGATATGAATGAACAGGACTACTGGAAAACTTGGTAATAAATGTTATTATTACTAGAAAATAGAAAAATCACTTTTAAAGAAATATCATAGGAAAGCTTACGGTCAATTGACACTAAATATATCGAATGATTGCACCGAATGTTGGGACACATTGAGGACAATCAATAACTGAGCATAAGTTGCCCATTTATGAGTGTACAAGGGGATAAACTGATGACTAGAACACCAGATTTGTGCCATTTGAGACCAAGTTTATCAGGCTCGGCTTCGAGAAAGCATGTAGAATCGCTCAGCAAGCCTCGCTATTCTACAAGCAATCTCGAAGCCTTGTCTGATAAACTTGATATCATCATCATCATCATCATCATCAACGGATTTTTGATTAACGTGCAGGTACAGGGGCAGCGTCCACATAAGTGGGCCCCCTTCCAGGTAGCTGGCTTGCTGCACGCATGGCAGATCTTACACCAGATCTCCAGGCTTGTCTATCATGAGGATCGATAGCAGAGAGCTTCCATTCTCTGCAATCTCTTTCTGTTAGCTGCTTCCAGGTCATCTTGGGCCTTCCTGGCCCTCGCTTTCCACCTACCTGTATGTCACAGGCAGTCTTGACTGCACCGTTGGAGCGTTCCACATGTCCATACCAGCGAAGTCTTCTCTCTTTCAGGATGAGGCCCAGGTCCTCAATACCAAGACGCACAAGTAACTCACTGGACCTGATGGTGACAGTGTCCTGTGGCTTGACATTGCAGATCTGTCTGACCATTGCCCTGTCATTTCGCTGTAGACGTTGGAGGTTTGGCTTTGTCAATGGCCATGTCTCACTGGCATGGAGCATTGCGCTCCGCACACAAGAGCTATACACACGGCCACGTGTCTTGAACGAGAGGTGGCGGGAAGAGAGAACTGGTAGCAACTCCTTGAATTTCTTCAAAAGACACAAACCTGGTATTCTCTATATCCTTGTCATGCTCTTCAAACATGACAATTGAATATCTTTGCAAATAGTGTAGATTCAGATCAAAAGCCATCTGATAAGGATCTATACCCTTTGTCATGAAGTTTGTGAACTGGACAAATATATCAAATAATCTGATTGGTCGATAGTCAGAAATAGATGTGACAAATTTAATTTATTCAGCAGATCAAAGATTACAATACCTCATAAATATTCATGAGCTATACTAGAATTCTGATTGGAAAAGAGCATACCACGTGCAGGGCAATAAATTCTCATATTCCCCTGCAATATTCTCCTCTAACATCACTGCTCAAAAGTACATGTACACAATTGGATAATTTGTTTGATT
Organism: Lucinisca nassula; assembly: GCA_963580285.1. Taxonomy (NCBI): domain Eukaryota; kingdom Metazoa; phylum Mollusca; class Bivalvia; order Lucinida; family Lucinidae; genus Lucinisca; species Lucinisca nassula. The sequence continues at coordinate 714,605 of OY757021.1, forward strand.
TGAGGTTTTACGTCCCCGTCAACACTGTAAAGGTCATTTTGGAGACGTTGCTTCCAAGTTTGTGGACTTTTACCCGACATTGAGATGAAATGACTTCTCAAGCCCTGTCACCCAATGAAACCAATAGGTTTATTAGCATGGACGGTCCGTCTCGCACCGCGGTTCCTGGACAGGCTTAGATCCTCTAAGCGGTTTACTAGTACTAGTGTGCGGGCCGGATTCAGCTCTGCATGGAAACATGCAGCCCATATATTTCTTCAAGCCCCTATGGGCGGGGGCGCACACACAATTAGATAAATCAAATTTTATCATTAAAGTCTTATGTTTGTGTTAAATGAATTGCTTTTTCCATATTTTAAAGCATACATTGAAAGAATCTCTAGAAGTCAGAAATCAGTATAATAAATCATATGTTGCCCTTGTGTGAGGGTAATATGACGATTTGTTCACCCTTGTCAGGTAATATTGCCCTCGGGTAATTCATTTGTTGCCCTTGTGTTAGGGTAATATGACGATTTGTTCACCCTCGACAGGTAATATTGCCCTCGGGCAAAATTACCTGTCGAGGGTGAACAAATCGTCATATTACCCTCACACAAGGGCAACAAATGAATAGAAACACTATCTGGAGCTCTATATAACCTGTTGTCACTGAGGGTCCTACATGTATGTGAGTGCCGATTTCATATGGGCTTTTTTAGAAGGTATTGCCTAGGATACTTCACTTGTGTGGAAATAAGATAGTGTAAGATTTCTTTTCCTTGCATACCAGACAATTCTCTGACTTCTCATATAAAACATATCGGTATACATATTATCAGTTTGAACAGGAATTAAATTTTCCTTGGGCGGTTATAAAGAGATAACCAGTTACCTTGCTTTTGCTTGGTTCCCTCACAGATTCTGAAATATAAGATAATTGTACACAGTTTATGTCTCAGAAGAAATCTGCTACCAGCTATATGTAACTCACTTCCCTACTTTCAACCATGTGTTTTTTAGCTGTTTGATTAAACATGAATTCTGGCAAAAGCTATGTCATGCCTGTTTATGTCTGAGAAGAAATCTGCTACCAGCTATATGTAACTCACTTCCCTACTTTCAACCATGTGTTTTTTAGCTGTTTGATTAAACATGAATTCTGGCAAAAGCTATGTCATGCCTGTATGAACTGGAACAGCAGGGTGAAAGTTACTGAAAGTTACGGCTGTGCCAATGTTGGAAGTTTGATAACCAAATGAACACTGAAAACTTGACTCATATATGGTGCCATGCTTAAAGCAGGCACCCCAGAAATAAGTCTTTGGTCACAAGCAATCAGTGACAACTCTGATCAGCTACAATTCCGACTAAGTCAGAATAAAGCCTTCCCTTTTTGCATGGAAAATCCTATTAGCAAACAGGGCAAGCCCAGATAACACGCAACATAATGCGGAGTCTGATCTGGGTCTGCAGTTTGCCAGTATCCTGTTTAGGGGTTTCCAAAACAAAATGGGTAAAGGCAGGGTCTGACAAATCTATTGCCCATCTGCCCAGGACAACTCTAAAATTTGGCTGTGCAAGTCATTTTTTTTTGTAGAATGTATAGAATAAATAGAGGATCTTACATGAGTGCTCATGTATTATTGAATTTATTAAACTCGTTGAGGAAAAGGGATAAAATGCGAGGCTATGCCGAGCATTTTATCTTTTTTCCTCAACGAGTTTAATAAATTCAATAATACATGAGCACGAATGCAAGATTCTATTATTCATATGACATTTAAAACGCATTTTATTCATGAGTGTTTACAAAAATATCAATATTCCGCCATAAGTAAACGCGACGTCGTTAAGGACTTCGTACATGTAACGTTATGGGACGCATCTAACTAATTTGCATATTTAATCCACCAGTGGATTATCGAAAATATTACATGGCGTTATTACACTCTCAGAGGCGACGTCATATGATAAATAGGGAATATTGTAATTTCGAACCATTCTCAAGATGCCCTGGAATGCCAGGCAAGTGGCTGAAACTTGGATTTGTCAGGCCCTGGTAAAGGCATTTTGTTATAAGCATAGTTTTTTAAGTTCTTTAGGTCTATATTTTAGTGTTTGGAATGACCATGAGAATTGTTATTATAGCCGAACCTCGATGGCTCGAACCCCTTTGGGACCATGAAAATTTATTCGAGACAGGGGTAGTTCGAGCCACTCTAGGTTACTGCCTAGAGGCATAACAAGATACTTTTGAACATCTTTCGATGTTGTATAATGGAAATGTTTGCTGTGTGTACTCATTAGAATCGCCTCACCGAGGCGATTCTAATGAGTACACACAGCATACATTTGCAAGATAAAAGACTAAAATCTCCTAATCATCCCCCACCATTTCTTATCTTGAGGATTTTCCTAGGGGCTCAAGTATGAGTTCGACCCAGCCATGGTAAATGGGCCATCGGTGTTCGAGCCATCAAAGTTCTACTGTATATAGAAATGTTTTTATATAGAAACAACATCTACAGGTACAGCAAATGATGTTACTATTTGTTCTGGGATGACCAATGATTTAAGTTGAGCCAAAATATAAATACATAAGTTCAAACTGTAATTTCTCACATGTTTTGTCTGTTATTCCCTGCAACTCCAGATTTCCATTAATTCTACCACATTAAAATGAAAATTTGCTGGTTGCTAACACTTGAATGCAACTATTGTATGGTAAGATAGTAGTAGAAGCTACATGTGACAAACTTCAGTGGGTGTATATCAATTTGCTGAGTACTTCAGTGGGTGTATATCAATTTGCTGAGTACTTCAGTGGGTGTATATCAATTTGCTGAGTACTTCAGTGGGTGTATATCAATTTGCTGAGTACTTCAGTGAGTGTATATCAATTTGCTGAGTACTTCAGTGGGTGTATATCAATTTGCTGAGTACTTCAGTGGGTGTATATCAATTTGCTGAGTACTTCAGTGGGTGTATATCAATTTGCTGAGTACTTCAGTGGGTGTATATCAATTTGTTGAGTACTTCAGTTGGTGTATATCAATCCCCAACTCTTCAGTGGATGTCTAAACCTCAGTAGATGCATACACTTTCCTTATACTGTAGTGGGTGCATCTGCATTTCCTATAATTTAGTGGGTATATATTCACTCTCTATAACACTCTTACTTCTTTAAGTCCGCCTCCAGTTCAGCTCTCAGATGAGGTTTTGACATCTCATAACCCATGGCATCATAACCTGAAGCAGAAAGTAAGTTTCACTGGAAACAAGCAACAGATTTATGATAGTCGCTTTACATACTGAGTTTCAATTTGAACCCCGCCAAGCAAATTTCTGTCTTCGAGCATTCCGTCATGACAAATTTTAACTGCGCATGCCAAGCCATTCAGAGGGGCCAGGGATTATAAGAATCTTATATGGGTGTGAGGGGTGGATTGAAAAATCCGTCCCGAGGGACACTGTCCGGCATCAAGAGGCTTGCCGAGTGATGCCGGACAGTGATCCTGAGGGACGGATTTTTCTATCCACCCCTCACACCCATATTGGATTCTTTTTCTTGCATACCTTCCATTTCTATTGCGAATTTTTAATGCTGCTGTCACTTCGGTTACCAACGTCCGCTATTTTGTGATGACACAACAGGAATGTTTAGTGACGTCATGCATGACACCGCCGCGCATGAGGTTGTAATCAACCAGTGCATTTATCAAACACGCGATTATATTCGATTTGGGGTTGGAACACCAGGGTCAGAACATACATTTCTATCCCAGGGTTAAATCACGGATTTCCTTGTCTGGTGTGCAAGAAATGGCTTTCGGTCTGAAGGTTCCTCTTGATTCACTGCTTGTATGAGCGAGCAGCGAAAGTTCTGGCGAGACTGCGCAGATGCGCAGGCTCGCCTGAACCTTCGCTGCTTGCATAGGCGATAAGTACAAAAATCGCTTGAGGGGGCCCATTTTATATGAGGAACATGTCAAGCAATATTTTCAAAATGGAGTTAACAGAACGGACCTTGACTAAATACCTTTGTAACACATTGCAACAATTCAAAACATGATGAATTTGGTTTCATTTGTAGTTTTAATGGCCTGATCAACCTATCAAGGTCATGTTAAGCCAATCACACTTTTCATGAGCAGATATGTAAGCGACTTATCAGCACAGTGCACATTCTTTTGCCAGAAACTGACAACTATCCTCCTTCAATCAGCAGAAGGCAGAGAATGAGCATCAAAAATATTTCCTGATCAATCTCCATGAAAGAATTGGGGCCAGCTGTTCAAAACTAAACAACATCGTTACTTAACATATTGTTAAAACCTTGATCATTTAATATGGCAAATATGCTAATATTTTTGCTGAAAAATGTGAGCAGCTTTTGCAAAAGCTCATATTTTTTCAGCAAAAATACCAATATATCATGTATTGTACTTGCTAGAACAGTTAACTTTTTTACCACTAACGAGCTCTTTAAGCTAATGATGCTTTGAACAACTGGCCCCTTGTATAACCCCCTTGTCACCTGTCAGGGCCCAGTTGTTCAAAGATTGTTAGCTTAACAAGCTTGTTAGTGGTAAAACTGTTAACTGTTCTAGCAAGCACAATAACTAATAGGTACCCTGGTATTTTTCCCCCCGTAGCAATTGCAAAATCTAATCACTTTTTTCAGCAAAAACTTTAGCATATTTGCCATATTAAATGCTCAAAGTTTCAATGATTGTTAACAACAAACATTATTAGTTTTGACCAACAGAGCCAGTTGTTCAAAACTAACTACGTTGTTTATAGTTAAAGAATTGTTAAAACTTTGATCATTTAATATGTCAAATATGCTAATATTTTTGCTGAAAATGTGAGTAGCTTTGAAAAGCTACTTACATTTTTTCAGCAAAAATACTTGTGTATTAGATAGTGTACTTGCTAGAACAGTTAACATTTGGACCACCAACAAATTTGTTAAGCTTTGAACAACTCGACCCAGATGTGTATGGAATTCAATGTTCTCAATTCCTGACTTTCTGACCAGTGTTCTAAAGCTTACAAGTTCAATTCTTAGCAATAACCATTCATCAGCTGGACAAATTCTTACCTTTATGATTAGACTCCTTTAGCTATGGAAGACATAAGTATGTTTCATAAGTAACTTTCCTGAATTTTTTTTTTTTTGATTTTGGTATAATGGCCCTTTCAAGATTATTTCACTTATACTGAGCCATTGTTAATCAGAGATGGACGAAAACCGGAGTACCCAGAGAAAAACCACCTGACCTTCCATTCCAGAACTTGGCGTCTCAAATGTGACCTAAGCCAGCCTTAAACCACAGCAAGTGAGAGACCTAATGATTAAGAGTCAGCACTCTTACCCACCTGGCCACGGAGGCCCACCTGAAAGTTTATCTACTCTCAAAACTCATCCTTTTATCTATTTCACTTCAAACAGTTTGAAGCTGACCATCCATAAGTCCCCTGCCAAAAAGAGCAAGGACGTAACTACACAGCCACTTGACCAGGAGCAAGTCTACCTTCATGTCTCACTTCAACATACATCCTGGACTTACCTTCAACCAGTCCATCCCAAACTAACCAGGGACAAGTCTACCATCCTGTCTCACTCCAACATACATCCTGGCCTTACTTTCTACCAGTCCCATCCCAAACTGACCAGGGACAAGTCTACTATCTTGTCTAACTCCTTGACTTACCTTCTACCAGTCCCATCCCCAAATGACCAGGGACAAGTCTACCATCTTGTCTCACTCCTTGACTTACCTTCCACCTGTCCCATCCCCATTTGACCAGTGACAAGTCTACCATCTTGTCTCACTCCAACATACATCCTGGACTTACCTTCTACCAGTCCCATCCCCAACTGACCAGGGACAAGTCTACTATCTTGTATCACTTCTTGACTTACCTTCTACCAGTCCCATCCCCAAATAACCAGGGACAAGTCTATCATCTTGTCTCACTCCTTGACTTACCTTCCACCAGTCCCATCCCCAATTGACCAGGGACAAGTCTACCATCTTGTCTAACTCCAACATACATCCTGGACTTACCTTCCACCAGTCCCATCCCCAACTGACCAGGGACAAGTCTACTATCTTGTCTCACTCCTTGACATACCTTCTACCAGTTTCATCCCCAATTGACCAGGGACAAGTCTACCATCTTGTCTAACTCCAACATACATCCTGGACTTACCTTCTACCAGTCCCATCCCCAACTGACCAGGGACAAGTCTACTATTTTGTCTCACTCCTTGACATACCTTCTACCAGTTTCATCCCCAAATGACCAGGGACAAGTCTACCATCTTGTCTCACTCCAACATACATTCTGGACTTACCTTCTACCAGTCCCATCCCCAACTGACCAGGGACAAGTCTACCATCTTGTCTCACTCCTTGACTTACCTTCTACCAGTCCCATCCCCTACTGACCAGGGACAAGTCTACCATCCTGTCTCACTCCAACATACATCCTGGACTTACCTTCTACCAGTCCCATCCTCAGCTGACCAGGGACAAGTCTACCATCCTGTCTCACTCCAACATACATCCTGGACTTACCTTCCACCAGTCCCATCCCCAACTGACCAGAGACAAGTCTACCATCCTGTCTCACTCCAACATACATCCTTGACTTACCTTCCACCAGTCCCATCCCCAGCTGACCAGGGACAAGTCTACCATCTTGTCTCACTCCTTGACTTACCTTCCACCAGTCCCATCCCCAAATAACCAGGGACATGTCTATCATCTTGTCTCACTCCTTGACTTACCTTCAACCAGTCCCATCCCCAATTGATCAGGGACAAGTCTACCATCCTGTCCCACTCCAACATACATCCTGGGCTTACCTTCCACCAGTCCCATCCCCAACTGAACAGGGACAAGTCTACCATCCTGTCTCATTCCCAACATACATTCTGGACTTACTTTCTGCCAGTCCCATCCCCAACTGACCAGGGACAAGCCTGCCATCTTGTCTCCAACATACATCCTGGATTTACCTTCCACCAGTCCCATCCCCAACTGACCAGGGACAAGTCTACCATCCTGTCTCACTCCAACATACATCCTGGACTTACCTTCCACCAGTCCCATCCCCAACTGACCAGAGACAAGTCTACCATCTTGTCTCACTCCTTGACTTACCTTCCACCAGTCCCATCCCCAACTGACCAGGGACAAGTCTACCATCCTGTCTCACTCCAACACACATCCTGGACTTACCTTCCACCAGTCCCATCCCCAACTGACCAGGGACAAGTCTACCATCTTGTCTCACTCCAACATACATTCTGGACTTACCTTCTACCAGTCCCATCCCCAACTGACCAGGGACAAGTCTACCATCTTGTCTCACTCCTTGACTTACCTTCTACCAGTCCCATCCCCTACTGACCAGGGACAAGTCTACCATCCTGTCTCACTCCAACATACATCCTGGACTTACCTTCTACCAGTCCCATCCTCAGCTGACCAGGGACAAGTCTACCATCCTGTCTCACTCCAACATACATCCTGGACTTACCTTCCACCAGTCCCATCCCCAACTGACCAGAGACAAGTCTACCATCCTGTCTCACTCCAACATACATCCTCGACTTACCTTCCACCAGTCCCATCCCCAGCTGACCAGGGACAAGTCTACCATCTTGTCTCACTCCTTGACTTACCTTCCACCAGTCCCATCCCCAAATAACCAGGGACATGTCTATCATCTTGTCTCACTCCTTGACTTACCTTCAACCAGTCCCATCCCCAATTGATCAGGGACAAGTCTACCATCCTGTCCCACTCCAACATACATCCTGGGCTTACCTTCCACCAGTCCCATCCCCAACTGAACAGGGACAAGTCTACCATCCTGTCTCATTCCCAACATACATTCTGGACTTACTTTCTGCCAGTCCCATCCCCAACTGACCAGGGACAAGCCTGCCATCTTGTCTCCAACATACATCCTGGATTTACCTTCCACCAGTCCCATCCCCAACTGACCAGGGACAAGTCTACCATCCTGTCTCACTCCAACATACATCCTGGACTTACCTTCCACCAGTCCCATCCCCAACTGACCAGAGACAAGTCTACCATCTTGTCTCACTCCTTGACTTACCTTCCACCAGTCCCATCCCCAACTGACCAGGGACAAGTCTACCATCCTGTCTCACTCCAACACACATCCTGGACTTACCTTCCACCAGTCCCATCCCCAACTGACCAGGGACAAGTCTACTATCTTGTCTTATTCCTTGACTTACTTTCTACCAGTCACATCCCCAAATGACCGGAACAAGTCTACCATCCTGTCTCACTCCAACATACATCCTGGACTTACCTTCTACCAGTCCCATCCCCAACTGACCAGGAACAAGTCTACCATCCTGTCTCACACCAACATACATCCTGGACTTGATGGTTTCTATATGTTCAGCATGTGTAGCATCAGTACCTGAAATGATAATTCCAAATTCTGGAAATTATGCTTTTAATGCCTGTACATGCATTTCTGCAGAAACATCTAAGATATTCTTCAAGGACTGCCATTACGATAACACATCCGTGCGTCATAGTGAATTTTTTTTCATCTCCAAAATGGCCATTTTCTGATGAAAACCTGTGATATTTTTCTTACAAATACTGCAAACATAGGTTGTGGGTGCTCGTTAGAACCGCCTCATCGAGGCGGTTCTAGCGACTACCCACAACCTTTGTCTTGGAGCAAAAATAAGAAAAATAATGTATACCCCTGTAAACCCCAGTTTTCTTTATATAACGTGGGGTATAGGGGGGTCTTCATTTCACGGACTTGTTCACGTGATGAACACTGTTCTTCAAATACAATTTTTTTCCAGCCTTTGACTGTCTGTTTAATTCCATACTGGGTTTTAAATGTTCAAAATACACAAAGAGAATTAAACAAGATGGCCAAGGGGGCCCTGGATTGCTCTTCTGAGCAAAAGATGTGCAACAGCTTGTGGAAGTTATGTGGATCATTGACAGCAGAGATTTCTGTTTTTAGCACAGACATCCATTTGTTGTATGGAGCAAAAGTTTGTTAATTATGTTGGTAGAGGGTCACACAGAAACATTCTTGTCAAGTTTGAGTGAAATTTAAAAAAGGTAAAAGAGGAGTTGTCACTTAAAGATTTTTTTATTTAGCTCTGACGGCCTTCTAATTCAATGGAGCAGAATGGTTTTAGCCACTTTGGTACATACAGATAACAAAATTGTGTTTAACGAAATTGAATCAAAGATATAGGAGGAGTTGCCATTTTGAAGGTTTTTATTTTGTTTTTAGCTATGGCAGCCACTTTTTCCCTGGTATCACAGCAACCAAAAAAATTCTTGTCTTACCAATTCCATGTTTATCCATGAGAGCAATAAGATCAGCTTCAGTGAGCAGACTGGGTGGACTCGTCTCACCACTCAGCATCTGTAACATTAACAAATCATTCCTCATTCTAATCAACTGGTAAATACATGTTTTGGTTTTATGGCTGTTTCAAGATATTTCATTTTTGATCGATTCATCACGAAAACACACCTATACACTTTTGACCCCCTCGAACCCCCATTTTAAATAGTAAAACTGGGGTTTACAGGGGTAAACTTTATTTTTCTTATTTCTGTTCTAAAACATATAGATATTGGATACTTGTTAGAACCGCTTCAAAGAGGTAGATCTAAAGAGTACACACAATCGTTACTTTGAGCAGAAATAAAAATACCCAATTTCTTAATCTTAAAATTTTCGCGTTTTTGGGGGTAAAATTTACAATGTATTTGTATAGGCGTGTTTTCGTAATGTGCTTTCCGGTTTAATGTCCCCGTCAACACTATTTAGGTCATTTTAGAGATTTTGCTTCCAATTTTGTGGAACTTTTATCCGACACTGAGATGAAATAATATCTCAAGCCCTGCTGCCCAATGAAAACATTATGGTTTATAAGACTAGCAGCACTTTGCTTGGGCAGGCTTAACCTTTTAAGCGGTTTACCAGTACTCATGTGTGGTCAGTTTCAGCTCTGCGTGGAACCCCCATGCAGCCTAATCTATTTCTTCAAGCCCCTATGGGCGGGTGTTTAATTTCACTTTTGAGCCTGATGGTCATGGGCCTAATTTCATATCTGAGCTAGCAGTTGATTTTAATCATCTGGACAAAAACTAGAGTACCCACAGAAAAAACACCTGACCTTCTGTTGTAGAACTTGGTGACTTGCATGTGACATAACAAATAATCTGAAAACTAAGCTTTTCACACAGCACATCTCCAGATAATTAGGACTCTCAGGACAATTTGGGAATATTCTTTTACTTCTTGATTAAACACAACGAGCCAATTAAAACAAGTACCCATAACACAAATTCCTGTTGAATAAATTAATTCTGCAAACTTTTTTCTTACTAGCAACCTATCAAATTTCCTGATATAATGAATTTATTCAATTCACAAACTGCATGACAAACAGTGTTGGTCCTGATCAGAAGACTTCCTGTACATCAACCATAGTGCAGTTTATATTTTACTTTTGGTCCTTTGAGATCAGGGTAAATATTCTGAGAAATCAGAAATAAATTATTGGTTTAGACCCCATTTTGATTTATATCAGTCTTTGAATCGACTGCCTATTCGCAATTCGCAAAATTGCAGTATGTTTCCTCTGGCTTTCTTTGCCGGATCATTACAGGGTCACTGATGAGGCTTTATTAGCCGAAACTACGTAGTATGACTCATCTTCTTTCTTATGAATATTTTCATTGCTCTTAAAGGAACTCATTTTTGATTTTTATTCTTCAGAAGCCATCTGATCTTGATCTACTCTAAGGGTTGTCATGTTCAGCAAGACAAGGGTTAAAAGAAGACAAAATAAATAATAAGCATATTAAAATAGGGAATCTGTCTTCAAGATTGTTGTATACTCTTGTCTAGATAGGCTCATATAGAAACACTGTCTCATAGACATCATCATCATCATTATAATCATCATATTTTTGATTAACATGCATGTACAGGGGCAACATCCACATAGGTGCGCCCCCTTCCAGGTAGCTGGCTTGCTGCACCTGACAGATCTCCAAGTATGTCATGAGGGTCATAGGCAAGAGCATCCACTCTCTGCAATCTCTATCAGCTGATTCTAAGTCATCTTGGGCCTACCAGGCCCCCGTTTGCTATCCACCTATATGTCAAAGGCTGTCTGACAGCACCGTTGGAGCATTCCACATGTCAAAAGCAGCAATGCCTTCTGTCCTTCAGGATGAGGTCCAGGTCCTCGATGCCAAGTCGTGCAAGTAACTCACTGGACCTGATGGTGACAGTGTCTTGCGGCTTGTTATTACAATCTGTCTGATCATTACCCTGTCATTCCGCTGCAGACTTTGGAGGTTTGGTTTTGTCTATGGCCAAGTCTCACTGGCATGGAGCACTACGCTCTGCACACGAGCTGTGCACAAGGCCACCTATCTTGAATGATTGGTGGTGGGAAGAAAAAACTGGCAGTACCTCCTTGAACTTCTTCCAGACACTTATAAGGATTTATTACTGGCACATAATCTTGTAGAGAATCAGAACTATACATGGGTGTGAGCAGTGGATGAAAAAAACTGCTCAGAGGCTCTCTGTACAGCATCCCAGACACCAAAAGATCCAGAACTTTGTCCAGGTAACTTGAAAAAGAATGTTTAATCTAAATATTTAGCAAGCTTGCATTTAACTCTATAAAAATATTTATAGCAATTCCATTGATTGACATTTAAGGGATCATCAGTCATTTGAATAAAGCCGATACTGACAACAAATTTTGAGCCAAGTGGTACTGACCTCAATAGCTGATGGTTCAAATTCATCTCCAACTGTAAAAACAGGCACTTGCTGCAACAGAATAGAAAACAACTATTTTGTTGGAAAGAAGTTTATAGCATGTCTGAGATATCAATGTTTCTGTTTGAAATGTGAACCTTCTGAAATCTTTAGGGGAATGGAAACACCTTCAGGGGAGGCAACTCCTCCAAAAGTATTTTTGTCTCCCATGTCAATAGGGGTCAACTCTTAAAGGAAAGAATTTGCTCCAAAGGAGCAAATTCTTTCTTTTAAGAGTAGACCCCTTTTTCAGCGGGACTGAGCCTGTAGAAAAGCGAATAGTAAGTCCCAAAAGTTGTCTCCCTTTGCAAAAATGGCGGAAAATGTGCTAGGTGTTCCCATTCCCCTTAAACAAATCAAATAGCTGAATGCAGACAATTCGTAGCCAAGATAACATATATGGGCCACATCCAGAGAAAATAATAATATTACATGGGTGTGAGAGATGGATAGAAACATCCATCCTGATGGTCTCTGTCTGGCATCACCAGGCTTACCGAGTGATGCTGGACAGTGATCCCAAGGGACAGATTTTTCCATGCACACCTCAGACTCATGTAAGATTCTATTTCTTGCATACCTTTCATGTCTAAGAGTGGATTTTTCATAATGCAGTCACTTTCGATTGTCGATGTCCAACTTATTTTGATGACAATAATGCAGTGTTTTTGACGTCACTGTATGTGCAATGATGTTGAACTTAACAACTGCGTACATGAAGTCCTATTCAACTAGTACACATCAAACCCAGGAAAATTCTCAGTTTTTATCCTACCACTGAGTAACATGACCAGGATAGAATGAGAATTTCTTGCACACCAGACAAGGAAATCTGTGATTTTACCCTAGGATAGAAATTTATGTTCTGACCCTGGTGTTCCGACCCCAAATCAAATATAATCTTGTGTTTGTTAAATGCACTGGTTGATTTGGACCTCGTATGCACCGTCATTAAGGTTGACGTCACAGCATGTTATGTGACATCACTAAACAATCCTGCAGTGTCATATGGTAACCGAAGTGATTGAAGCATTAAAAATCCGCGATAAAAAATGGAAGGTATGCATGAAAAAGAATCCTATATGGGTGTGAGGGGTGGATAGAAAAATCTGTTCCTCAGGATCACTGTCCGGCATCACTCGGCAAGCCTCGTGATGGCAGACAGTGACCCTTGGGATGGATTCTTATATTCTATCCTAGGGTTAAGTCCATGACTTCCTTATCTGGTGTGCAAGAAAACTTGTTTTTGTCATTTTTGAGCAATACACAGATCAGCCTGCAAGGTCAAGCACGCTGATCAGCATTTTGTTTTCATTGCTTGCATAGTATACTATAACGATCAAAGTATTGAGACAGATAGGTCAAAACAAACAGTGTAGACCCAGATCAGACTGCTCCTTCAGGAGCAGTCTGATCTGGGTCTACACTGTTTACCATTCTGTCTGCACCATTTGGACTTCTTGCTGGATCACAAAACAAATTTGTTAAAATTTCCGGAGAACTACAGCAAGTCCTTTAGGTGTCCGAATTTTTCTGATTTTTACAATAACACCTCCAGTTTCTACATCTAAAATTTCAAGATTTGCTATTCTGTGAAGCTGAGTGTGATATTAAGACAAGTTTTCTCAAGACAAGGTTCTGCCTGCCTCGGTAGCTCAGTCGGATGCGGGTCTGACTGGTGATCAGGAGGACACGAGTTGGATTCCTGCCGGGTCCGGCAACATTCTTTCGTGGAGATTGATCATGAAATCTTTCTACGGTCTTTCTCTCCCTTCCGCTGATTTAAGAAGTGCAGTTGTCAGTTTCTGGTGAAAGAATGTGCACTGTACTGGTTAACCGCTTACGTATAAGCCTGCCCAGGAAAAGTGTTGATAGGTAAACTGACCGGCTCAAAAAGACCTAAAATAGTGTTGACTGGGCTGTAAAACCGCAATACAAACAAGACAAGGCTCTATGATCTTTTATGAATTTTTCCCCAGTTTATCAAATGACGTTCCCTCTGATAATGTAATAACACCATGTACTAAATTTGGTAATCCACTAGTGGATTAAATATACAACTTAGTTAGATACTCCCCGTAACGTTTTAGGAACAGCACCCATAACCACGTCACATTTACTGATGGCCGAATATTGACATTCTTGTGAATAAATCGTAAATAAAATTTCTTTTAAATAGAATCTTGCATTGGCACTCATGATTATTAAATTTCTTAACTCCTCGAGGAAAAGGCATGAAATGCTCGGCAAAGCCTCGCATTTTATCCATTTTCCTCAACTCATTTAATAAATTCAATAATGCCTGACACTCATGTAAGATCCTTTGTTTTGACATTTTCAAGAACATTATACAGTATCTACATGCATCAATCATATGTGTGGGTGAAAAATTGAGAATACAGAAAACAAAACAACACTGTTGCAGAATTGTTATCCTAGCAAGACAGGAATCTATTTCTGTAAGATACATACATAATAACCTCATTATAACACTGTTCAATATAACACGGTTTTGGATATAACAGTTTCAAGATGAATCCCAAAAATATATAGATTATATAGAAATAAATAGTCATTTTTTTCTATATAATCTATACATTTTTGTTTGGATATAGCATGGTTATTTAACTATAATGACAGTTCCTGCTCTGGACCCCATTAATAGTGTCTTATCATATGACGTCGCGTCTGAGAGTGTAATAATGCCATGTAATATTTTCGATAATCCACTTGTGGATTAAATATGCAAATTAGCTAGATATGTCCCATAATGTTACATGTACGACGTCCATAACGACGTCGCATTTACTATCGGCGGAATAGTGACTTTTTTGTAAACAATCGTGAATACAATGCGTTTCAAATGTCATATGATAAAAAGAATCTTGCATTCATGCTCATATATTGCTGAATTTATTAAACTCGTTGAGGAAAAGGAATAAAATGCTCGGCATAGCCTCGCATTTTATCCCTTTTCCTCAACTCATTTAATAAATTCAATAACACATGAACACTCATATAAGATCCTCTATATAAAGAGGTTGTGGTGTAGTGACACAAGAATTCTGCCAAACGCTATGTCATGCCTATGGAGCAAAATCTGATGTAGGGATGACACAAGTTGAAGGTTGAATGAACAAATAGCCAAACAAATGGGTGAAAAACTGGACCCTGATACTACACAATGCTGATAGTAATAAAAGATATGACAGTAAAGTGGGGGTGGTATGAGGATAGTTTTGATATCTTTTTTCTAAAATCTTCATAGAAACATATACAGTCGAACTTCAATGGCTCGAACACCTTGGGACCTCGAAAATCTGTTCGAGACAGGGGTAGTTCGAGCCACTGAGGGTTACAGTCAGCAGGCATAATGAGATACTTTTAGACATCTTTTCGGTGTTCTATAAGGAAAATTTTTGCTGTGTGTACTCATTAGAATCGCCTCATTGAGGCGATTCTAATGAGTACACACAGTATACATTTGCAAGATCAAAGACTAAAACCTTCTTTACTACCCCCCCCCCCCCCCCCCCCACACACACTATTTCTTAAATAGAGAATTTCCCTAGGGGCTCAAAAACGGGTTCGACTCAGCCATAGTAAACGAGCCATTGGTGTTCGAACCATCTAAGTTCTACTGTACTGTGCCTAACAGGTTGGTACTTCTCAGAATGGCCTCAATGAGGTAATTCTTACAAGAACCCACAACATAGGCTTCTTATTACAAGAAACAGAGAAAATTATCCTTCTCCACCACCACCCACCCCCACCAGCCCCTCTCCACCCATTCCCTTGCCAGCCATCACACTAATCTAGAGCTATGCACTACTATTGAAAGAAATGGTAACTCTTATCCTGCTGTTCACAACAACCCCTACCTTTGCAAACAATGTAGATCCAGATCAGATGATCAGGATCTACACAGTTTGTCATTGAACGAAAACATTATATCATGTAATCTGATTGGTTGATAAGTCAGAAATGGATGTGGCTCATTAAAATATTTAGCAGGATAAGGGTTAACCATTTCTGGAACATATTTAACATCACTACAGCTGGTGTCTGGGAATGTGTGGCGGCCGTAAAAAGTCTCCCTGCCCTACGTCATAGTGTAGTTTATATTTTCTTGTCCTTTGGGATCATTGATTCAATTGAGGAATTTCGAAAATATTTGAGGGTCACTGATGAGGCCTAAATGGCCGAAACTAGCTAGTCTGGCCCAGAAAACATGTACACTCCATATTTTCCAGTTCTTTGGTGTATTCCTTGCTTCCAAAGGATAACCATTTCTGGAACTTATTAAATGTATATGTAAATGTACTTGCTGGTTTCCAGTTATATGTAGGTTAAAACTTTTTATCACAAAAGAAAAAGTAGTACCTTAGCATTCCATTTTTCATAGATGTAAACCTCAAGATAATTTCTGGCTGTAATCATTAGACCCTGGACTGAAAACTGAAACAAAAGAAGGATTAGATTAAGTGGATGTTTAAGTCCCACAGCTAAAGACATCATGGAATTTGAAAGTTATCAAATCATGCATAACCCCGATCTTGATGGATCTAACTTCAGACTATCTGGTGTCAGTTGTTTAAAACTTAAAATGTCGTAGTGAATGTACTGTTAATACTTTGATCATTTAATACAATATACAAGGCCGAGTCAATAAAAAACCAGCCTAACTTATTTAAGGGTGAGATCGATCTCTTCTTTTTCGATGTAATTGTCCTCTAGAACTATAAACTTGGACCAACGCTGTTCCAGTGCCATCAGCCCAGAAGCCAGGGTCTTTGTCTCTGACCCACTCCTCAAATTTCAATGAGACGGTTCTAACAAACAAGCTCGACCTATGTTTGGAGTTAAAATAAGAATATCACAAATTTTCATCAGAAAAATGGAGATATAAAAGTTTGCACTGTGTCACACAGGTGTGTGATCGTAATGTTTGTCTTGGTTTTGAGTTTAAAAGCCCACTCAACACTATTATGGTTATGTTTGACCACTTAGTTTACCTAACCACAATTGTCCTGGGCAGGCTCGTACATAAGTGATGAACCAGTAGTGCACATTTTCTCGCAAGAAATTGACAACTGCCCTTCTTGAAACAAAAGAAAGGAGCCAATGAGTGTAGAAAATATTTCATGATCAATCTCCACAAAAGAGTGTTGTGGGACCCAGCGGAAGACTTTCTACATACCAGTTCTTCTGCCACTGATATCTCCACTGTTGTTTCATAACCCTGGGCATCCTGGGAACAACAGGCCAGGAAATGACGAACAATAAACTCGTAAATTTTCTTCTCATCACCCTGAAATATAGCAGAATCACTGACCATAACTCCAGATAAGAAGGTTTTGATTTCTTCATAAAAACCTCCGTTGTGAATACTTATTAGAAGACCAGCCTCAGAGAGGCAATTCTAAATAGAGGATCTTACATGAGTGTTCATGTATTATTGAATTTATTAAACTCGTTGAGGAAAAGGGATAAAATGCGAGGCTTGTATTATTGAATTTATTAAACGAGTTGAGGAAAAGGGATAAAATGCGAGGCTTTGCCGAGCATTTTATCCCTTTTCCTCAACGAGTTTAATAAATTCAATAATACATGAGCACGAATGCAAGATTCTATTTATCATATGACATTTAAAACGCATTTTCTTCATGATTGTTTACAAAAATGTCAATATTCCGCCATTAGTAAATGGGACGTCGTTAAGGACGTCGTACATGTAACGTTACGGGATGTATCTAGCTTATTTGCATATTTAATCAACTAGCTATATAGTGGATTATCGAAAATATTGCATGGCGTTATTACACCCTCAGACGCGACGTCATATGATAAAAAAGTACCCAAAATACTGGTTTCTGGGTGTGAATAAATGTGTCTGAGTTTTATGTCCCACCAACAGCTAAGGTCATAAGGAGACGGGATCTCAGTTTAAAGACAAATCCTAAAGTCTGGAGAAACCCGGGATCGAACCAACAACCCCTGGTTTATGAGGCAAGTAGTTTATACACTACACCACAGAGGCTTCTTCACTGGTTTGTGATGAGAAATAAGGAAAAAATATTCTTTTACCATTATCTTGCTGAACACAGCAACCCCTGCCCTTGCAAACAATGTAGATCCAGATCAGATGGCTTATGAAGAAGCCATCTGATCAGAATTTACAGTCATTTTTTTGTGTGTGTCAATTTAACGAATACTTCATATAAAGTAATTGCATTGGTTGACAGTCAGATATGGGTGTGGGTTAACCGTTAAACCAACCCTCAACTTGCTGAACACAGCAAACCCCTGCCTTTGCAAACATTTAGACCCAAATTAGATGAAGAAGCCATCAGCTTCTAAAAAAGCCATCTGATCAGGATGTAAACTATTTGTCATTCATTTTGTGAATTTAACAAACACATCATTTCAAGTAATCTGATTGGCTGATTGTCAGAAATGGGTGTGGCAAAATTAATTTATTCAGCAGGATGGGGATCATTTCTCCCCATTATTCCTCCTCGTCTGAAGCAATGTAACTGTGCAGTCATGTACATGCGCTAGGAGTAGAAATTTGATTTGTATGTGATATAATACATCTTTTATATAATTTTTTAGCCATACTGTAA
The DNA here is from genome assembly GCA_963580285.1 of Lucinisca nassula. Taxonomy (NCBI): domain Eukaryota; kingdom Metazoa; phylum Mollusca; class Bivalvia; order Lucinida; family Lucinidae; genus Lucinisca; species Lucinisca nassula. The sequence continues at coordinate 733,102 of OY757021.1, forward strand.
TAATCCTAAGTATTGGGACAGACAGGCCTAAGCAAACAGTGCAGACCCAGATCAGACTGCTCCTGAAGGAGCAGTCTGATCAGGGTCTACACTGTTTGCCATTGCATCAGCACTTCTTGGACTCTTTAATGGATCGTGTGAAACAAATTTGTTAAAATTTTAGGAGAATTACAGCAAGTCCTCAAGGTGTCCAAATTTTTAGGATTTTTTAGGTATGCTGCTTTTAAAATACCTATTCAATATACAAGAAATATAGCTCCAGGTTAGTGGAAGTCATGGTTTAGATAATTAAAGGATAATATTTATTATTTCTTCATTAACACCTGTGTTGTTGGTATCATTAGAGTTGCCTCAATAAGGTAAATCTAACAGGCATCCACAACATAGGTTTCTGCAGAGAAATAACGAAAACGGTTCCTTATCTATCCTTGTTATGATCCCTTACATGGAGCTACAGTACACCCCTTGCAATTCTTTTTGAACCACGCAAGTTGTTTTGATCAGCAACTTTTCAGCGTATGACCCCGTGTTACCTCCCTCTGCAAGCCATCACAATGACGCATTCACAGCGCAGATCTACTGCATTTCACTTATATACCCATGAGAAAGTAGAAGACAGGTTTTGTTTGTTTGTTTGATTTGAGGTTTAACGTCCCCTTCAACACTGTAAAGGTCATTTTGGAGACGTTTTCCTTCCAATTTTGTGGGACTTTTACCCGACATTGAGATGAAATGACATCTCAAGCCCTGTCGACCAATGAAACCAATAGGGTTTATTAGCATGGATGGTCCGCCTCGCACCGCGGTTCCTGGACAGGCTTAGATCCTCAAAGCGGTTTACCAGTACTAGTGTGCGGGCCGGATTCAGCTCTGCGTGGAAGCATCATGCAGCCCATATATTTCTTCAAGCCCCTATGGGCGGGGGCCGGTAGAAGACAGGTAATGCGGACAATCAATTTTATACCTGTATAACACAGCAGAAACACCATGATAGCCCTATGGTCCCCCGATCAGTGTGTATCCGTGGTGGTAGTCACAGATTTAATCCTTTTGTCATGGCCCGCACAATGGAGGGTTAAAAAAAGATTTGCGGCGGTTGTACTGTAAAAGCCATGAAATTGTATATTGTTTTGTCATATGACGTCGCGTCTGAGAGTGTAATAATGCCATGTAATATTTTCGATAATCCACTAGTGGATTAAATATGCAAATTAGCTAGATACGTCCCGTAACATTACATGTACGACGTCCTTAACGACGTCGCATTTACTAGCGGCGGAATATTGACATTTTTGTAAACAATCGTGAATAAAATGCATTTTAAATGTCATATGATAAACAGAATCTTGCATTCGTGCTCATGTATTGTTGAATTTATTAAACTCGTTGAGGAAAAGGGATAAAATCCCTTTTCCTCAGCTTGTTTAATAAATTCAAGAATACATGAACACTCATGTAAGATCCTCTATGTACTTGATACAGTACTTGATACAGTATTGTAAAATTTAAACCTATTAAAGTCCTGTGTATACATGTATATGGATTTCTTATTCTTTTCTGTCTTTTTAAAGTATATTTGAAATCAAAAAACATTTAAGCTGCAAAAACAAGTTTTGAATGCTTTTAAAAACAGCTTCAATGATGCAGTTTCAACAAGCTCATGTACTCACAATCTAGTACTCACAATCTATGTTTTGGGGGAAAAACAAGATACTATGTCCCCTACATTTCCCCATTTACCAGTTAAAAAAATGGTGTAAAAATCAATAGTATCCTACCTGTAGGTTATTGGTATATTTTGTGGGATGTATTGGGGGATGAGCATTATCTGTTTTATTGCCATTTCTGGGAGTTGGTCCTCTCTCTACAACACCATGAGCAAACTCTACAATACAAAAAGCTTCATTTTAGAAAAAGCATGACACTCAAGTATGATCTGTACCAAAATTATCCTACCTACCGGTAATGTGACATTTTCCAAAGCAACTCATTATAACAACATCTTTGTGCTAAAATGGAATTTTTCTTATCTCTACATCTAGTATCTTAAATGTAAAATGTTTGATACTTTTTTATTCCTGGTCAAAATATAAATTATGGGTGCTTGTTAGAACCACCTTATTCAGGCAGTTCTAACAAGAACCCACAATGTATGTAAATTATGGGCGCTCGTTAGAATTGCCTCATTAAGTCAATTCTTACAAGTACCAACAATCTGTATTTTTGAGCAATAATAAGGGAATAATATGTATATCCCTGATAATCCCACTTCACTGTATAAAGTGGGGTATACACGGGGGGGGGGGGGGGGGGGGGAGGTCTTCCTTACACAGACTTGTGAAACTGATTTGGTGTGTGGTGCATAGGAAACAAACCACTTCAAATATTTGCACTGGGTAGTCTAAACAATCAGCCTGCATATCTCTCCCGTTTGGTCAATGGCTGTCCACATAGCATCACTAAAACACGTCTATATAACTTGGACCCCCTTGAACCCCACTTTTATATAGTAAACCTGTGGTTTCAGGGGGTATACCTTATTTTTCTTATTTCTGCTCTAAAATATAGATTGTGGGTACTCGTTAAAACCGCCTCGATGTAATCTATATTTTGAGCCGAAATAAGAAAAATATTTTCATCTTAAAATTTTCATTTTTCGGCGATAAAGGTGGCAATGTAATTGTATAGGTCTGTTTGCGTAATGGAGCCTGGCAAAGACTTCTTATCATACCATAGCAAAGTTGTTCAATTATCGTTAGCCTAACAAGCTTGCAAGTGGTCAATATACTAAATGTTCTTTTTTTTGGGGGGGGGGGGGGGGGTTACGGCCCTTTCAAGACTATTTCACTCATATCGAGCCGATCGTTAATCAGAGGTGGGCAAAACCCGGAGTACCCGGAGAAAAACCACCTGACCTTCCGTTGCAGAACTTTGCGTCTCACATGTGACCCACTAAATGTTCTAGTATGGATAATGTGTAATAGTGGTATTTTTGCTGAAGAAATGTGAGTAGCTTTTGCATTTGCATGAACACTGTTAGCAAAGTTAGGGGTTGTTGTGAACAGTGTTGATTTTTTTGTCAGGTCAGCTCATTTTATGTTGATCACATAGACAAGCTCTTCATAAACCTTATCTTGCTGTTCACGACAACCCCTATCTTTGCATACAGTGTAGATCCAGATCAGATGGCTTCTGAAGAAGCCATCTGATCAGGATCTACACTGTTTGACATTCAGTTTATGAATTTGTAGGAATAAATTGCATCAAGTAATTTGATTGGTTCATAGTCAGAGATGGGTGTGGCCTAAATGAATATTCAGCAAGAGAAGGGTTAATACATGTCCATCCAGAGTTACAAGACCTAGTTCTTACCTTCCCAGTTTGGATTCTGGGTCTGAGCCTGACACAGGGTAACACTATCCTGTTCTTACCTCCTCAGTTCTGGTCCTGGGTCTGACACAGGGTAACAAGATCTAGTTCAGGCCCTGGGTCACTGTAACAAGATTCAGTTCTTACCTCCCCAGTTTGGGTCCTGTGTTTGAGCCTGGCACAGACTAACAAGATCAAGTTCTTTAGGAAACTGATTTGTTTCTGTCCTGGGATAGCTGATAAATCCCTGGGTGTACAACTTTTCTGCTATCTTCATGGTATTTTTTGCACTGATCTTCAGTTTTCGTGATGCCAACTTTTCTAATTCCTGTAACATTTAAAATAGGCAGACTGAAGATAAGGATGAGTTTTGTGGATAATTGCCGGATATTTTTTCTTGTATCTCCATGAAAACATATGTTGTGGGTACTTGTTAGAATCATCTCATTAGGCTTGGGCAAATATTGCTCTCAGGCGGATAGAAGCCTCTGTGATGTAGTGGATACACTACTCGCCTTGTAAACCAAAGATCGCAGGACAGATCCCGGGCTTCTTCAGACTTTTGGATGAGTCTTTAAACTGAGGTCTTGTCTCCGTATGACCTTAGCTGTTGGTGGGACGTAAAACTCAAACACTCACTCACTCACTGCTCTCAGGCCGGGAATGTGATCCCATGTTCTCTGTCAAGAATCCAAGTAACTTAAATGCGTGATCTTTGATGGCTTGAACAGCGATGGCTCGTTTACCATGGTTGAGTTGAACCCGTTCTTGGGCCCATATGGAAATCCTCTACATAAGAAATAGAGGCGGATAATAAAGGAGATTTTAGTCTTTTATCTTGCAAATGTATGCTGTGTGAACTCGATGAGGCGATTCTAATGAGTACACACAGCATACATTTTCATTATACATTATAGAACACCAAAACGATGTCTGAAAGTATCTTGTTATGCCTTCTGACAGTAACCCTCAGTGGCTAGAACTACCACTAACTCGAACAGATTTTCGAGCTCCCAAAGGTGTTAGAGCCATTTAAGTGATAATTTTCCTGATTTCATATTAGATGGAGTATCTCACACAAGTGGTCATTTGATATGAAATTTAAGAAACAAGCCTTTGGCGAGTTTCATAAATTTCATATGAAATGACCAAGAGTGTAAGATTCTGTTTATCATATGATCATTCTAAACTGGATCAATACCGCCTTGAAAAGAGACAATTCTTCAACAGAAAATGCATGGTTGACATGGACCTCGTCAAGACGTTACTTGCTCCTACCTAAGTGTCATTGTATGGTCATACGATATTTATTACAAAACATTATCCACTGCATAACAACAATGTCATATGATAAGTTATTTTTTGTCTAGTCGATAAGAGCGCTGACTCTTAATCATTAGGTCTCTCACCGCTGTGGGTTCGAGCCTGGCTCAGGTCACATGTGAGACGCCATGTTCTGCAACTGAAGGTCAGGTGGTTTTTCTCCGGGTACTCCGGTTTTCGCCTACCTCTTAGTAACGATCAGCTTGATATGAGTGAAATAATCTTGAAAGGGCCATAAAACCAACCCCCCCACCCCACTCCAAAAAAAAGTTATTTTTTGTGGGTACTTATTAGAATTGACTCTATGAGGGGATGCTAAAATGTACCACCCATATCATGCTTTACAGACAAACAAGAATTTTTGCTCAAATACCCATGATACTCAACCTTATCTGCAGCTAAAAATTATCAAAGTTTTTGTATTTCACAAGCTTCAGGGATTAAATTGTAGGAAACCAGAAATGAGTATTCATCCGAACAAGAGCTTTTTGTTCTCTTTTAAACTCGTATCCCGCTGATAATGACAACCCCTACTTTTGAAAACAATGTAGATCCTGATCAGATGGCCATCTGATCAGGATCTACACTGTTTGACATTCAGTTTGTGAATTTTCAGGAATAAATTTCATCAAGTAATCTGATTGGTTAAAAGTCAGAAATGGGTGTGGCTAACTTATTCAGTGGGATAAATGTTAATCTGTTATGTTTTTACCGACCTACTGGTTTGGGCGGCAGGGCTTGAGATGTCATTTCATCTCAATATCGGGTAAAAGTCCCACAAAATTGGAAGCAACATCTCCAAAATGACCTTTACAGTGTTGAAAAGGACGTTAAACATCAAATCAAACAAATAACAGACCTATCACTTATACACACACTGAAATGATTATTCAACTAAGGTAGTGGAAAAGAATAGTTACTGTCTTTTAAAACATGGCAGTCACCATAAATATACAAGATGAATGGGCAGAACTGTGTATATCTTGTTGTGCTGGGAGTTAACCTATAGATGAACCACTGCGGGCCATCCTGTGTTGTCTCTCAGACAAAGACAATGTTAAAATTTTTCTTCAGTATATTGGCGCCCTGAAGAAACAGTCACGAGAATTCTGAAGTTTTTCAATTTTTTTTTTCCAAGGAAAAACAATCAAAATATTATCCATGTTGTTATAGGCCCCATGTTGTTATTGGGGCTTGAAGAAATAGTGGGCTGCATGATGCTTCCACGCAGAGCTGAAACCGACCACACATGAGTACTGGTAAACTAAGCCTGCCCAGGCAAAGCAGTGCGAGTCGGCCCGTCCATGCTTATAAACCCTATTGGTTTCATTGGCCGACAGGACTTGAGATGTCATTTTATCTTAATGTCGGGTAAAAGTCCCACAAAATTGGAAGCAACATCTCCAAAATGACCTATACAGTGTTGACAGGGATGTTAAACTTCAATTCAAACAAACAAAAACAAATCCATGTTGTTACATGAAAGGCGCATTTTTCGTTTGAAAGGTGCAGATTTTTCTTATTTCTGCACGAAAACATATGTTATGCAGAGGCACTTCTAATGACCGCCAACAAAATAAGTTTTTGTGCAGAAATAAGGAAAACTAGAGCTGTCAGTGAAACTGACTGGGGTCCCGGCAGCGCTATCAGAGGAGTAGGAAAATTTGTGGACGGACAGACAGACAGACAGACAGACAGACGGACAGAGTGATTACTATAGGGCACCCACACTTTCAGTGCGGGGCCCTAATAATATGTGAACACCCCCTCTTATCTGGAGCTATGCATGTAACAGTCAAATCTATTTTACCAATGTGATCTAGTTTACCTACCACAGTGTCCAGAGCATTTGGTCTCCATTTACTTTTACTTCTTCCCTTCACATCCAGCACCCTGGCAACAGGATTCTGTAGAAATATATAACACTGACTACTATCCAATGAAGCCTTCAAATACCATTACGATAACATATCCCTGTAACATAGTGCATTCTAACATATCTCCAAAACACTTATCTTTCTGATGAAAATTTGTGATATTTTACGTATTTTACTCCAAACATAGCTTGTGGGTGCTCGTTAGAACCGCCTCATTGAGGTCTTGGAGCAAAAATAAGGAAAATATTGTACATTCCCTTAAACCCCAGTTTTCTCTATATAAAATGGCCGTCAAACTCTCCCTTCCGCTGATTCAAGAAGGGCAGGCGTCAGTGTCTGGCAAAAGAATGTGCACTGTACTGGTAAACTGCTTACGTATAAGGCTGTCCAGGAAAAGTGTGGATAGGCAAACTGACGGCTCAAAAATGACCTAAATAGTGTTGACTGGGCCGTAAAACTCCAAAACAAACAAAAAAACAACCCATATAAAGTGGGGTTTAGTGGGGTGTTCATGACATGGACTTCTAATCAATACACTACTGTAATTACACGCGATAATTACAGTAAAATTCCTATATTAAGACCACCTTTCGGACTGTTCAAAAAGAACAGTCCCCAAGGTGGACCTTTACATGATGTAGACAATATTAAGAAAGAACAGCTGAAACCTTACAAAAATGCTTTTAAAAGCAGAATTAGTCTTAATTTTAGCTGGTCTTAATAGCAGAATTTCACTGTATATAGACTGTCATAAAGTGTTGTCTATTTGTTTGTTTGATTTGAGGTTTTACGTTACCATCAACACTGTAAAGATCATTTTGGAGACTTTGCTTCCAATTTTGTGGGACTTTTACCCGACACTGAGATGAAATGACATCTCAAGCCCTGCCGCCCAATGAAACCAATAGGGTTTATAAGCATGGAGGGGCTGACTCACACCGCTTTGCCTGGGCAGGCTTAGATCCTCTAAGCGGTCTACCATTACTCATGTGGGGATGGTTTCAGCTCTGCATGGAAGCATCATGAAGCCCATCTATTTTTTCAAGCCCTGATGGGCGGGGTTATACAGTCATAAAGTACCTGGACTATTAGTCTGCTGTTACAATGCAGGAAAATTCCACTCTCCATGACGAGTAAAAATTATGAAGGACGAGTAAGTTTACTGTCTTGTCGCTATGAAATTTACCAATTCAAATCTACATCTACAAGCAGGACGAGTGAATTTATAAGAATTTTCCTGCCCTGATTTCTGCCCTGTGCTAGAATGACAGCATACCTCCCTGAGTCAGAAGGCCAGTAACTTATTTACTGGATCACAGACTGCGTGATTTAAATTTTCAGTTTTAGCATGATTTCCATTGGGGCAGCCCAATATCATGGAAAATTGTTACCTATTTCAACTCTTTGTATGGAAAAATAGCCATAGATACAAATAAGGCGCTATTTTCATCCAATGTTGGGACAGATAGGCCTGAGCAAACAGTGCAGACCCAGATCAGACTGCTCCTAAAGGAGCAGTCTGATCAGGGTCTACACTGTTTGTCCTTCCAGCTGCCCCTTTTGAACTCCTTGTTGGATCGTGAAACATATTTGTCAAAATTCTAGGAGAATTACGGAACGTACTCCAGGTGTCCAAATTTTTAGAATTTTTACGGTAGTAGGAATCATTTTCAAAATTCAGGGTTGTCAGGTTGACCTATTCTTAAATATCGATTTTTTTTTTTTTTTGAACGGGCCTCCGTGACCTAGTGAATAAGAGCGCTGACTCTTAGTCATTAGGTCTCTTACCACCGTAGGTTCGAGCCTCGCTCGGGCCACGTGTGAGACGCCAAGATCAGCAACGGATGGTCAGGTGGTTTTTCTCCGGGTACTCCGGTTTTCGCCCACCTCTGATTAACGATCGGCTCGATATCAGTGAAATAATCTTGAAAGGGCCGTTAAACCCAAACCAAAAAAAAATTAAACAAGATGTGTTTGTGAAACACTGATGCCCCCGGACAGCGCCAATGTTAATGTTTTTAAAAATTTTGAAAAAAATAGGTCAAAGGTCAAGTTCAAGGTCACGAGATCAAAAATTATGGTACCACTGGAAAGGTCTTGTGATAAGGTATACACATGTGAAATATGAAAGCTCTATCTACTACCATTCAAAAGTTATGCCCAATGTTAAAGTTTTTGCAGACGGACAAACAGACAAACAGACAAACAGACGGACAGACCAAAAACTATATGCCCCCGAATCTCTTAGATTCCGGGGGCATAAAAATATCGATTTTTGGAAAATGGCTGAACCTTTTGTAAACAGTGCAGTCCCTGATCACAGTGAACAGAGCCATGTTCTGTTTGTTTGTTTTGGAGTCTAACATCCCAGTCAACACTAGTTAAGGTCATTTTGAGCCAGTCAGTTTACCTATACACACTTTTCCTGGGAAGGCTTATACGTAAGCGGTTAACCAGTCCAGTGCACATTCCTTCGCCAGAAACTGACAACTGCCTTTCTTGAATCAGCGAAAGTGAGAGAATGACCGTAGAAAAGATTTCATGATCAATCTCCACGAAAGAATGTTGCCGACCCCGGCAGGTGTAGAACTCGCGTGATCCTGACCACCAGTCAGATGCGCATCCAAATGAGTTACGAGGCCGGCACCACATTCTAAGGCTTCTGATCTGGTCCTACACTGTTTGCGAGCATTCTGTTTTGGGTCCCTATATAAAATCTGTTAACCCTTATCCTGCTGTTCACGACAACCCTTTTGCAAACAGTGTAGATCCAGATCAGATGGCTTCGGTATGGTATGGTATTGCTCCTAAAGAAGCCATCTGATCAGGATCCACAATTTGTCATTCAGCTTGTGAATTTGAATAAAATCATTATACTATGTAAGCTGATTGGCTGATAGTCAGATATAGGTGTGGCTAATTAAAATATTCAGCAGGATAACTGATTTTTGTCATGCCTGCTTAAACATGGCACGACGTAGGGGTTTAACTTTCTGTCCGTCTGTTCGTCAAGCCGTCATTATTTGTGAACACCCCAACTTTCACCCTAATGTAAGAGTCCCCCACACGCTCGGCATAGCCTTTGGTTGAATTCTTGTATTTATAGAGGGTAACAAGGGTCAAAATAAATACAGGCAAGCTACGACAGTGATGCCTTACCTCTATACAGTGTTCATACAAGACATAACAGGCCATGTAGTCAAACAGCCGATTTCTGAAATGGAAAAAACATCATGCTGAAACTCTTCTGTGTCTTCCTGTAGTGGACCTTTGTTAACCCTTTTTGTACCAAATGGAATCTTCCTCCTTATATATAGCAGGAGTTCATTTCAAAATTTAGGGATGTCAGGTTGTGTTTTCATCAAAAGGACGGGTCTCCCTAAGGGGGTTTTTTGGCCTCCTAACGATTTTGTTTATTTCTGGCTTATTGTTAGCATACATATGCCTAATTATTTGGAACATATGTGGTTTTGGTATTTAAGCAGTTTTTTCTGAGTTACAGGCTCTTTAAAGTGGGTGGGGTAACTCCTCACAGTTTTGACATGTATTTTGTGTCTCATTTAAAGGTAGAAAAATAGTACCATACATGACACGTTATTATATAAAATGACAGAGGAAGGTCTAACTCTATGTTTTGTCACAAGTTTATTCACCAAAATTCACTTTTTGGGTGAAAAATATGGTTTAAGAAACCTTGAATCATTTTTGAGATGTTTTAACAGTAAAGTTCTTTTTTTTTGTTATATCTTCAGTATACATTAACCTATAGTGGTGAAACTTCTACCATGCAAGCATACTGATTAGGTAATATAACTCAAATGATCATTTGAGATGTTGACCTATATTTCACGGTTGAATGAACATTCTTATTTCATGTTAATGGGTTAGATTTTTGTTTCCATCAGTTCAAGAGTTTAGATAATTCTTGCATTTGGATAAACAGGCGATGGGTTTAAACATATTTAAATAAAATGAAAAAACAATAGAAATGTGTAAAAAGTACCCAGATGCCCCCGCCTTTTTGGCTTAGCTAATATGCCTGCATGACCCCTGGGGACACATTGTACATGTATGTGTCATTGAATATGTATTAGCATCAGATATATATGTTCATGGGTGGGTATCTCAATATTTTGGATGTTGGTGATATGAACTTGGCAGGGCAGGGGTCTGGGGCATGATTGTGTGGGTCTCAAGATATATGTCAATGAATGTGTCTAACCATAAACAACAGCAAATAAAAAAGGTTGGAATCTAAAAAATCAACATATTTAATTAATGAATCAAGTTAATCTATTGAAGAATCGCTTTCATCGTCACCTGAACTTGAGCTGTCCCAGTCTTTTTGTGCAGCATCTGTAAGACTGTTCATATACTGTGACTTGAATGACTGTTCTCGCTCTGACTTCGGCTGATGGCGGTAAAAACCTAGATACCACAACACAGAAGCGATATGGGCACAGCAGCCAACTACCCTGGCACCATTCTTGCACTTGCAGTACCATCCTTTTATGGGTTCAAGACCAGGACCATACCTAATCCATAGATAGTATGATCCAGACGAAGTGTGCCTTGATTTGGGCTTTCAAAATTTCATCCTCCTCCTTGTGAATCATTATCTCATACTGACCGGCTTCAGTAGTGTGTTCGTCTGTATACGAATCGGCCTGTTTTAATTGGTATATGCCCATGGTCATGTCTCTCAGCTCTGCTTCCGTTAATTGTCGGAAGTCTTCTAGGCTGGCATCATCAATAGCTTTCCATGGAGCCTTTGCACGACTGTCCCAACCCTTTTTCTCTACGTTGTCTTTAAGTTTGTTTGGTAACTTGGCAAGTTGTAGCATACGTTTTGCAAGAACCTCATCAGATTCAGAATTCTTAACAAGAACAGACCTAAATACATTTAACAAAGAACATATGATTCTGACGTAGTCACCAATGCAAGGTAAGTGGGAGTTTGACATTACATTTGAAAGTGCCTTCCATTTTTTGATTCGGCCATTGGCAGACTCAACCACCCACCTTACCTTGGTGACTAATCGAGTTTCGTTTGCCTCCTGTGTAGATAATTGCTTTTGCGACTTAGCAAGAAAATGGGGCATGTGGCTCTTGATACCAACCTCTTCCAGTAAATCTGCAACATCCCTGAAACCTCTGTCTACAACAAGGACATCACCTTCATGAAACCATTCAAGCATGTCCTCTGAATTTGATTTTAGCATATGCTCTGTGATCTTAGCATGACGTTTAAGGAACAATGGTAACATACAGGATCAAAGTAGGTCTCCTTGCTGAACACCTGGAGTACACTATAAATGTGAACAAAATGTTCTTCATTCTACTTATTGTCTTCTTCTTCTTATTATTTTTATTATTATTATTATTATTATTATTTTTATTATTATTATTATTATTCTAAAGAGAAAGAGAGAATGAGGGAACTAAACATTACTCTTAATATTACTGTTCCTGTAAATAATCGTAGATCAGTCAGTTTGTTAGTCAAGCTAACAATTCAATTGCCCAGAATGTTTTCCTATATTGCAGCATCATTCATTGTATCATGTTAAGTACAACAGCAGCATTATCATTAGATGTATCTTCAAAGTAAGGTAACATCTTTAATGAATAGTGGAAGCATATATGCAGATAAAGGGTCTCCTTGTCTAATACCTGAAATACAGAGATAGAGAGGGAGACAGGGAATACAATCTAAGGATTAAGGAAGGCCCTGGACTAGAGTATGAAAAAAATTGTGACGAGGTATTTGATTGCTTTGTCCATATTGCTTCTGTGTTAAAGAACCTAGGTTTTAAGGCCATCAGCCAATATCAGTAAAAAATCATTGAAGTCACAGTATATGAACAGATGCTGTTCAAAAAGAGGCAACAGCTCAAGTTCAGGTGACGATGAAAGCTATTCTTCTGTAGATTAATTTGATTCAATAAATATGTGCAAAGCATGTCAGAATACAGTTGTGAACAACCATTTTCAAATGTATATGCCTGTATCTTCACATACCACATTCTTTTTAGATGTGCTCTTGAAGTGGGATTATTAAAGATATTCAAGCAGACCTTTCTTATATCTCTGCATGCCAAAGGAAGGAGTGAGTGAGGCATATATATTTTTTCGATGTGATGTTATGTTCGTATGTGCGTACTATGTCACACATTATTACGTTCACGTTTAGGTGCTCATTTATGTCTGCATTTCTCCTGCAGCTCATAACTGTTTAACATGTTTATGGTCACTGATTCTGTCTGGGTGGGGCTATTTGATTGGACCAAAGAAAATGTAAAAAAAAAAAATATGTATCTCAGAAACTGTTCCGATTCCAACCTTTTTTATTTGATGTTGTTTATGGTCAGATGCATTCAATGACACACACAATAATGCCCCAGCCCCCTGCCCTGCCCATTTCATATCATCCAAATCCAAATATCTTAGAAAATATTGAGATACCCATCCTGAACATATATATCTCATGCTAGTGTGTCTCCCAGGGGTCATGCAGCTATATTGGCAAAGTCAAACAGGCGGGGGCATCTGTGTACTTTGGACACATTTCTGTTGTTTTTTTCATTTGATTTAAATATGTTTAAACTCATTGCCTGTTTATCCAAATGCCAGAAATATCTTAACTCTTGAACTGATGGAAACAATAATCTAACCTATAAACATGAAATAAGAATGTTCATTCAACCGTGAAATATAGGTCAACATCTCAAATGATCATTTGATTTATATTGCCTCATCAGTATGCTTGCATGGTAGGAGTTTCACCACTATAGGCTAATGTATACCGAAGATATAAGAAAAAAAAAAGAACTTTACTGTAAAAAAATCTCAAAAATGACCCAAGGTTCCTTAAACCATATTTTTCACCCAAAAAGTGAATTTTGGTGAATAAACTTGTGACAAAACATAGAGTTAGACCTTCCTCTGTCATTTTATATAATAACGTGTCATGTATGGTACTATTTTTCTACCTTTAAATGAGACACAAAATACATGTCAAAACTGTGTGGAGTTACCCCACCCACTTTAAAGAGCCTGTAACTCAGAAAAAACTGCTTAAATACCAAAACCACATATGTTCCAAATAATTAGGCATATGTATGCTAACTATAAGCCAGAAATAAACAAAATCGTTAGGAGGCCAAAAAACCCCCTTAGGGAGACCCGTCCTTTATTTGGGAAATGACTGAACTTTTAGCAAACAGTGGAGGCCCTGATCACACGCCGCGTTCTGCGGCGTCTGATCTGGGCCTGCACTGTTTGCCAGGGTACCCCATTTTGGGGTTTCTGGTACTAAATGGGTTAATTAATTGCAACAGCTGTCAGTCAGGGATTTCCAGAAATGGTCTTATCATCACATTCAGTGAAATTTACTTTTTATAAATTGATAAGTCACAAAACACAAATAATTAGCTTATGTATCTGTGCATACTGTCTAAATTATCTAATTTTCACGTTTGTTTATGTTTGCATATGAAATAGTCAGTTGGAAGTATTCTATTTAGTTTATAGTTTATAATAATTTATTTTAATTCGATTGCGATGAAAGCTTCAAGCTTATTGAATCGCTCTCGATACTCATTCCGGGTGTTTTCACGTCATGTGGGGCAGTGGCTTTTACACCACAGCTACCCATTTACACCTGGGTGGCGTGGGGCAGTGTCATTACGTGTTTTGCCCAAGGACACACCTCAATACTGGTGGCAGGATTCCAACGCAAACCTTACGATCATAAGTCGAATGTGTTAACCACTGCGTATTTAGGCTGACTAAGTATTCTATTTGCAGGCAAGAAGATCTAAAGGGGTTCTTATGCATTCATCCTAGACCTGCTTAATAACTCTATTTAGCCAAACACACTTTGACTTTTGACCAATCAGATTACTTGATGTAATTTTTTGCTGCAAAGTCATTCATGGAATGTCAAACAGTGTAGATACTGATCAGATGGCTTCTACGTATGATCTGTATCTTCACTGTTTTCAGAGCCAAAACAAATCATGGTCAGCAACACAAGGGATAAATTGTCTGTCATCAGTTCCAGATGGTACAAAAACAAATAGCATGCATGCACAAAAATCTTTAATATGTTCTATAAAAGGGTTATCCTTTGGAAGCAAGGAATACACCACGGAACTCAAAAATATGGAGTGTACATGTTTTCTGGGCCAGACTAGCTAGTTTCGGCCAATTAGGCCTCATTAGTGACCCTCAGATATTTTCAAAATTCCACAATGGAATCAATGATCCCAGCGGACAAGAAAATATAATCTATACTATGATGTAGGGCAGGGAGACGTTTTACCACCGCCACACATTCCCAAACACCAGCTGTAGTGAAGTTAAATATGTTCTATAAAATGGTTATCCTTTGGAAGCAAGGAATACACCAGGGAACTGAAAAATATGGAGTGTACATGTTTTCTGGGCCATACTAGCTAGTTTCGGCCAATTAGGCCTCATCAGTGACCCTCAGTAGTCATAAATATTGTCAAAATCTGGTCACATGCTTAGTGAGAATGGTTACAATAGTCATCATCTTAAAGTACAGGCAGGAAAGCTAGCCTTGTCCAAAAAAGCTTTGTTTAGAAATCCTACTATGTGATAACCAGTGTTTGTTTTGTTTGATTTGAGGTTTAAAATCCCGGTCAACACTGTATAGGTTATTTTGGAGACGTTGCTTCCAATTTTGTAGGACTTTTACCCGACATTGAGACGACATGACATCTCAAGCCCTGTCGCCCAATGAAACCAATAGGGTTTATAAGCATGGATTGTCCTACTCGCACCACTTTGGCTGGGCAGACTTAGATCCTCTAAGTGGTTTACCAGTACTCGTGTGTGGTCAGTTTCAGCTCATCATGGAAGAATCATGCAGCCCATCTATTTTTTCAAGCCCTGATGAGGGGGGACCGGATAACCGGTGTAAGAAATAGCACTGATCTTAAGCTTCATTATTAGCAGAAAGATCTTGGCTTTCACAAGTAGAAACAGCACGGGAACAGACCTCTACTTAATTCAGTTAACGGGGCCCAGTTATTTAAAACATTCTCAGCTAAATCAGCTCTTTAAGTGGGCAAATTGATAACTGTTCTATTAAGTACAGTATTTTTGCTGAAAAAATGTGAGCAGGTTTTGCACTTGCAAAAGCTGCTCACAATTTATCTGCAAAACAAGTAGTATATTTGCTGTATTGAATGATAAAATTTTTAACAGTGAATAAACTTAGATTGCGAGTTTTTAACAACTAAACCCAAAACACTTGTCAAGAAATAATGGTGCAACACTCTTGACCATCAGATTATAGGTTATTGAACACAGACTGGCTTACCAGACAAACTCGTAGCACCCGCCCATAGGGGCTTGAAGAAATATATGGGCTGCATGATGCTTCCACGCAGAGCTGAATCTGGCCCGCACACTAGTACTGGTAAACCGCTTAGAGGATCTAAGCCTGTCCAGGAACCGCGGTGCGAGGCGGACCGTCCATGCTTATAAACTCTATTGGTTTCATTGGGCGACAGGGCTTGAGATGTCATTTCATCTTAATGTCGGGTAAAAGTCCCACAAAACTGGAAGCAACGTCTCCAAAATGACTTTTACAGTGTTAACGGGGACGTTAAACCTCAAATCAAACAAACAAACAGACAAACTCACCTTTTCCAGTTGAACTCTACTGGACCGTCTTCCATTTTATGAACAACTGAAATGGACAGTAATCATCAACTTTACTTGTGTTAAACTTCCTTTGAACCAAGCAGGTTGCTCTATTCACTTAAATGAGAACTGCTGGGGAAAAAACAAGAGCTGTCCCCGGACAGCATAGCTCACCTGTTTCGCGCCTTCAACATAGAAGGTAAAATTACTGAACCATGAAATATAGGTCACACACACCTAGATACATTTTGAGGTCAGTGACCAGGTCGCATGGAACATATATGCCAAATATTACATTTCAGAATCACAATGTGTATGAATTATAAGGCAAAATCAATGAACCATGAAATAGGTCACCCTGACCTAGATATATTTCTATGTCAATCATCTCGTCACATGGAACTTATAATTCAGGACTGAAGTTTCTAAAAA
Organism: Lucinisca nassula; assembly: GCA_963580285.1. Taxonomy (NCBI): domain Eukaryota; kingdom Metazoa; phylum Mollusca; class Bivalvia; order Lucinida; family Lucinidae; genus Lucinisca; species Lucinisca nassula. The sequence continues at coordinate 749,781 of OY757021.1, forward strand.
AAAAAAAAATAGTATTCAATTTTGCAGTCACTGAATCATGAAATTTAGGTCACACTGACCAAGATATAATTTCGAGGTCAATCATGGGGTCACATGGAATAAATAATCCAGGCATGATGTTTCTTCATGAAAAATTATTAAAGATAATAGGCAAATCACTGAACCATGAAATATAGGTCACAGTGACCTAGATATATTTTGAGGTAAATCATGGGGTCACATGGAACTAATAACCCAGGTATGACATTTCTCCATCAATTAGTAATAAAGATAATAGGGAAAATCACTGAACCATGAAATATAGGTCACAATGACCTGGATTTAATTTGTGGTCAATAATCAGCTCACATGGAATAAATTATCCAGGTATAACATTTCTTCATCAAAAAGTATTCAAGATAATAGACAAAATCACTGAACCATGAAATATAGGTCACAGTGACCTAGACATATTTTGAGGTCAAGCATGGGGGTCACATGGGACTAATAACCCAGGTATGACATTTCTCCATCAAATAATATTCAAGATAATAGGCAAAATCACTGGACCATGAAATATCGGTCACACTGACCTAGCTATATTTTGAGGTCAATCATGGGGTTACATGGAACTAACAATCAAGGTATGACATCTCTCCATCAAAAAGTATTCGAGATAAAAGACAAAATCACTGAACCATGAAATATAGGTCACACTGACCTAGTTATATTTTGGGGTCAATTATCTGGTCACATGGAACTCATAATCCAGGTATGACATTTCTGCATCAAATAGTATTCGAGATAATAGGCAAAATCATTGAGCCATGAAATATAGGTCACACTGACCTAGATATATTTTGCGGTCAATTATCAGGACACATGGAACTAATCATCCAGGTATGACATTTCTCCATCAAATAGTATTTGAGATAATAGTCAAAATCACTGAACCATGAAATATAGGTCACAGTGACCTAGATATATTTTGAGGTAAATCATGGGTTTACATGGAACTAATAACCCAGGTATGACATTTCTCCATCAATTAGTAATAAAGATAATAGGGAAAATCACTGAACCATGAAATATAGGTCACAATGACCTGGATTTATTTTGTGGTCAATAATCAGCTCACATGGAATAAATTATCCAGGTGTAACATTTCTTCATCAAAAAGTATTCAAGATAATAGACAAAATTACTGAACCATGAAATATAGGTCACAGTGACCTAGACATATTTTGAGGTCAAGCATGGGGTCACATGGGACTAATAACCCAGGTATGACATTTCTCCATCAAATAATATTCAAGATAATAGGCAAAATCACTGGACCATGAAATATCGGCCACACTGACCTAGCTATATTTTGAGGTCAATTATGGGGTCACATGGAAGTAACAATCAAGGTATGACATCTCTCCATCAAAAAGTATTCGAGATAAAAGACAAAATCACTGAACCATGAAATATAGGTCACACTGACCTAGTTATATTTTGGGGTCAATTATCTGGTCACATGGAACTCATAATCCAGGTATGACATTTCTGCATCAAATAGTATTCGAGATAATAGGCAAAATCACTGAGCCATGAAATATAGGTCACACTGACCTAGATATATTTTGCGGTCAATTATCAGGTCACATGGAACTAATCATCCAGGTATGACATTTCTCCATCAAATAGTATTTGAGATAATAGTCAAAATCACTGAACCATGAAATATAGGTCACAGTGACCTAGATATATTTTGAGGTCAATCATGGGTTCACATGGAACTAATATCCCTGGTATGGCATTTCCCCAACAAATAGTCTTCAAGATAAAAGGCAAAATCACTGGACCGTGAAATATAGGTCACCATGACCTTCACCCTTTTACACTTGAACCAATGTCACTTGGTTGGCTGATGTATAACCAATTCTGTCTATAACTTGTTAGCATAAGGGAAAGGTATACAACAAATTACAAAGTTGTCCTAGATTTTGACCCCTAGCCCCACCCCATCCCAACTCCCAGGCACGAACCAAGGGGGTTGTTGTCTTGGAATCTCAGAAGACACTCCCAGGTATCCAAGTTGTAAATATGAATGCTTTGTGATAAGTGACTGCTGAGATATAAGCATTTCAAAAACTTTAACACAGTATTACATATGTGTTCTAGATTTTTACCTAGATTTTGACCCCTAGCCCCACCCCATCCCAACTCCCAGGCATGAACCAAGGGGGTTGTTGTCTTGGAATCTCAGAAGACACTCCCAGGTATCCAAGTTGTAAATATGAATGCTTTGTGATAAGTGACTGCTGAGATATAAGCATTTCAAAAACTTTAACACAGTATTACATAGGTGTTCTAGATTTTTACCTAGATTTTGACCCCTAGCCCCACCCCATCCCAACTCCCAGGCACGAACCAAGGGGGTTGTTGTCTTGGAATCTCAGAAGACACTCCCAGGTATCCAAGTTGTAAATATGAATGCTTTGTGATAAGTGACTGCTGAGATATAAGCATTTCAAAAACTTTAACACAGTATTACATAGGTGTTCTAGATTTTGACCCCAAGCCCCACCCCGGGGCATGACCCCAGGGGTCTGTTATCTTTGAACATCAGAAGACCCTCCCAGGTACTAAAGTTCAAAATATGAGTGCTCTGTGATGAGTGACTGTTGAGATATAAGCATTTGAAAAACTTTAACGCAGCGTGAAGCGCACGCGCACACGCACGCGCACGCCATCCGAGGTGACAACAATAGCTCTCCTTGTACTTCGTACAGGCGAGCTAAAAAAGTTATCAATATCGTAATTTTCTCTTCCTTTTCAACCTGTTTAAGCTTTTGCTTGCTGTCAATAGGTATGCAAGATAAAATAATAATTTATTTAAGTTACTGTCATTTTACATACCGTAATGATCCCAAGTATAGGGACAGATAGGCCTAAGCAATCAGTGTAGACCCAATCAGACTGCTCCTGAAGGAGCAGTCTGATCAGGGTCTACACTGTTTGCCATTCCGTCTCCACTTTTTGGACTCCTTGCTAGATCGCGAAACAAACCCGTTAAAATTTTAGAAAAACTAGAGCTGTCAGTGAAACTGACTAGGGCCCCGGCAGCGCTATCAGAGGAGTAGGAAAATTTGTGGACGGACAGACGGACAGACAGACGGACGGACAGAGTGATTACTATAGGGCACCCACACTTTCAGTGCAGGGCCCTAATTACAGCAGGTCCTCAAGGTGTCCCAATTTTATTATTTTCATGGTATATACCATTTTTCTACAATGAGCTATAACCCTTTTTGTACTGCAAACCCCTACAGGGGTAATTGGCAAACAGTGCCGGCCCAGACCAGACGCCACAGAACGCGGCATCTGATCAGGGCCTCCACTGTTTGCTAGAGGTTTAGTCATTTTCCAAATAAATTTTGATGAAAACACAACCTGACACCCCTAAATTTTGAAATGGACTCCTGCTATATATAAGGAGGAAGATTTCATTTGGAACAAAAAGGGTGAATGGAGATGTATAGAAAATCTATTCCATACTTATCCTCATTCAGTCATCCTCAAGTGAAGTAAAGGAGCAGTCTGATCAGGGTCTAAACTGTTTGACATTCTGTCTCCACTCTGCTGGCCCCCGCCCATAGGGGCTTGAAGAAATATATGGGCTGCATGATGCTTCCAGGCAGAGCTGAATCCGGCCCGCACACTAGTACTGGTAAACAGCTTAGAGGATCTAAGCCTGTCCAGGAACCGCGGTGCGAGGCGGACCGTCCATGCTAATAAACCCTATTGGTTTCATTGGGCGACAGGGCTTGAGATGTCATTTCATCTCAATGTCGGGTAAAAGTCCCACAAAATTGGAAGCAACGTCTCCAAAATGACCTTTACAGTGTTGACGGGGACGTTAAACCTCAAATCAACCAACCAACCAACGAGCTATAACCCTTTTTGTACCGGAAACCCCTAAAGGGGTAATTGGCAAACAGTGCCGGTCCAGATCAGACGCCACAGAGAGAAACACAATCTGACACCCCTAAATTTTGAAATGGACTCACACTATTTATAAGATGGTAGACTCCATTTGGTACAAAATGGGCTAATGCATAAAACTAAAGGATCATTCTCAAGAGCCAAAAAAACACGCCATGTCTGAATTTCTATATCATTAGATAGGGAGGGGTAGTGGTGAGTGTCTCGGCTGAATAACAGTGATGTTATGTGATAAAATTATCTTCAATTTCTTGCTAGAAACACATTATGGGTGTTTGTCAGAACTGTCCCATAGAGGTGATTCTACTTTTGTGTGTGTCTCCACTCTTTGCACTCCTTACCATGGACCATGAATGATGATGGTTGGTTGATTTGAGGTTTAACCTCCCCATCAACACTGTAAAGGTCATTTTGGAGACGTTGCTTCCAATTTTGTGGGACTTTTACCCGACATTGAGATGAAATGACATCTCAAGCCCTGTCGCCCAATGAAACCAATAGGGTTTATTAGCATGGACGGTCCACCTCGCACCGCAGTTCCTGGACAAGCTTAGATCCCTAAGCGGTTTACCAGTACTAGTGTGCGGGCCGGATTCAGCTCTGCGTGGAAGCATCGTGCAGCCCATATATTTCTTCAAGCCCCTATGGGCCGGGGCCGTAAAGGAGCAGTCTGATCAGGGTCTAAACTGTTTGCCATTGTATCTCCACTCTTTTGACTCCAAGCTGGACCATGAATGATGAATCAAATTTGTACAGATTTTAGGAGAATTACAGCAAGTCCTCAAGGTGTCCGAATTTTAGGATTTTTACGGTATCCCATCATTATCCTTGCTTTTGTTTTTTGTGTGTGTTGAGATTCTACATCCCCGTCAACACTATTATTGTCATTTATGAGACAGTGGGGCCTTTACCCTATGCTGAGATGAAATGATTAGTAACCAGTCTAATGAATGCCCCTGCCCACTGTGGCTTTGGGAAATAGATTGGGCTGCATGCTGATTTGCCCAAAACCGAAACTGACCAAATATGAGTACTGTTAAACTGCTTAGAAGGTCAAAAATAGCAGTAAAGGCAATGATCCTGCCCAGGCAAAGTGATGCCAGTCAGACTGTCCCTAACAGCCCCCACCCATCGGGGCTTGAAGAAATAGATAGGCTGCTAATGCTTCCACGCTGAGCTGAAACCGACCGCACACAAGTACTGGTAAACTGCTTAGAGGATCTAAGCCTGCCCAGGCAAAGCGGTGTGAGTCGGAATCGTCCATGCTTATAAACCCTATTGGTTTCATTGGGCGACACGGCTTGAGATGTCATTTCATCTCAGTGTCGGGTAGTCCCACAAAATTGGAAGCAACATCTCCAAAATGACCTATATAGTGTTGACGGGGACGTTAAACCTCAAAACAAACAAATCAGACCGTCCCTGCATATAAACCCTTGTGGTTTCTTTGGGTGGCCCTCCTCAACAATGTACCTCTTAGTTTCCAGAATGGCTCCGGTACAAAGGCCTGAACTTGTTTGTATCTCTCTACCACAAAGCCAAGAGTCGGGAACTGACAACTGCCATAGCTGATCAGTTGGTCAGCCAACACACCAGGAAATATCTTCTGTAGCCGAACAGTCTGGAACCTTGTGAAGGCTGCCCCTGTGAAGCAAATTGGAAACAATTTCATAATTCATATTACATTGATGTTGGAGTCCAGATTTGTGAAATTATACAAAATTCAGTGGGTTATCCCCTCTCTGTTTCATCTAAATGTAGATCCTCGTTTGCTCATTCCATTTTAATAATGGCTATCAGTCACTAGCAGTCTTGCCAAACCTGTTGCTGCAAATGTGTACATGGGATGTCAAACACCAAACGATACTGTGTACATGGAACACTTTCATAAACCACTTTTCAAGGGAAAGTGATGAAATAAACACATAAACTTCACCTGTAATTTCATCTCAAAATCATTTCTGTTGGAGTTTCCAACATCTTTTTATCTGACACTATATATATAGCTATACAGTGTACAACCATGTTCCATATTTTTTATCTAACTCCATCAAAGTAAACAGATATTTGCCTTCACTGCAGCTGGTGTTGTGCCGTGTGGCGGCCGTAAAACGTCTCCCCGTACATCAACCATAGTGCAGTTTATATTTTACTTTTGGTCCTTTGAGATCAGCGTGAATATTCTGAATTAATCAGAAATAAATTATTGGTTTAGATTAATATTCTAGGCAGGTTTTTAATTATTTGGACCCCATTTTGATTTATGTCAGTCTTTGAATCGACTGCCTATTCGAAATTTGTAAAATTGCGGTATGTTTCCTCTGGCTTTCTTTGCCGGATCATTACAGGGTCACTGATGAGGCTTTATTAGCCGAAACTACCTAGTATGACCCATTATTTTTCTTATGAATGTTTTCATTGCTCTTAAAGGAACTCATTTTTGATTTTTATTTGCCTTCACTGCAGCTGGTGTTGTGCCGTGTGGCGGCCGTAAAACGTCTCCCCGTACATCAACCATAGTGCAGTTTATATTTTACTTTTGGTCCTTTGAGATCAGCGTGAATATTCTGAGAAATCAGAAATAAATTATTGGTTTAGACTCATATTCTAGACAGGTTTTTAATTATTTGGACCCCATTTTGATTTATGTCAGTCTTTGAATCGACTGCCTATTCGAAATTTGTAAAATTGCGTTATGTTTCCTCTGGCTTTCTTTGCCGGATCATTACAGGGTCACTGATGAGGCTTTATTAGCCGAAACTACGTAGTATGGCCCATCTTCTTTCTTATGAATGTTTTCATTGCTCTTAAAGGAATTCATTTTTGATTTTTATTTTGAAGAAATTGATTAGGAATACCAATTCTAATACATTTGCGCAGCGCCCCCCGCCCATCAGGGCTTGGAGAAATAGAAAAAGAAACACCACACTAAAAACCGCAGAACACTTTTTTTTTTCATGAACACAATGTACAAATCTGAAAAACAAACATATAATAAATGGCAATATGATAATAAAATGTAATGAAAAGAAACTGCTCAACGTTTTGACATTGAAATGTGTTCGCTAAATCAACATGATCAAAGCGCTAGTGAATTTGTTTGTTCTAACGCTTATCACTCAGTTTTGACACCATCGGTAATTGTTTGAACAGGTATCATGTAAGTGTGGTAGTTTGATTGACAATTACCGTTACATGTGTTCATGCTTGTAGGTCAACAGGTAGAATAAGTGTAGTGGACCGTTAATCCACTTGATTGACTGAAATATTTACCTCTTTTTTTCTCACAGGTTTGAAACCAATACACAGTAGATTTTACCATAATTCATGGGGCAAAAAGTGTTTTTTGCCTTAAATGATGAAAAAAAAAACGGAAGCCATGGAACAACTGCGATATACTGATTTCCACGCTTAAACGATCAGCGCTATAACGAGGTTGCAGTGTAGCTATACAGTGAACAACCATGTTCCATATTTTTTATCTAACTCCATCATAGTAAACAGAACTTCCATGCATATGTGTCTGTAATCGACAAATACTTTTGTCAGATCCACCACTCCAATGACACTAATGTATATTGGCTAACCTCAATTCTGATTCCAGGAAATATCGAGGGATTGCCTCAAACTTAACAACTGTGTATACAGGTCAACATGATCCAATGCAAAAGCAGTCTTACATATATACTGGGATGAATGTCAAAACGACCCAATGCAAAAAACAGTCAAAGTCATGAGAGAGCAGGAAAGCCCTGACAGCCTGCCTATAAGATACTTACTTGGATATCGTGGTCCTACAAGGGACATAATATGCTGGGTTCAGTCCTTTAGAAAAATCTTTGAAACCACCTCTGTTAACAATGTCTGAGATCATGCATTTTTCGGTTTCATTTAAAAGCGGGCAAATGCTATTTAAGAGGCACTGAGTCGGTGTACGAAAAATCAACAATGTACACATCTAAATAGATCATGCTGTTTTTCATTCTAGATCTTTCTACAATTCAGTCTTGACTTATAGTATGTCATTCATTATCACACCAGGTCGTTGATAAGTAGTGGATAGCGTTGTGTAATAAAAATCATATGACCACACGTGTATTAACACTTTGGCGGAATTAAGTAACGTCATGACGACGTCCATGTCAACAATGCATTTTTTTGTGGAAAATTTGTCAAATTTAAAGGCCATGAAATCCAATTTAAAGTAATCATATGATAAACAGAATCTTACACTCGTGGTCATTTCACATGAAATTTATGAAACTCGCCAAAGGCTTGTTTCATAAATTTCATATTAAATGACCACTCGTGTAAGATCCTCTATCTATGCTCATGCACTAATTGCATGGTTAAAAAAGTGCTTACAGCAACCACAAATGCACATGCTCGTTTTCCTGTTTAAACACATTTGTGCTTACAATGTCATCGTTTGTAACAATGACCTTGATGCATCTAAGCCACCAGACACTACAACAAGGGACTGCTTGTGCTTGCAGGCTGGTCTGAACCTTAGCATAGGTGATTAATACTTTCAAGTGATGAATTTGTTTGTTCGTTTGATTTGAGGTTTAATGTCCCTGTCAACACTGTGTAGGTCATAAAATTTTGAAAGATGTTGCTTCCATTTTTGTGGGACTTTTACCCAACTGTGAGATGAAATGACATCTGAAGCCTTATCGCCCAATGAAACCAATAGGGTTTATAAGGATGGACGGTCCGATGCGCACTGCTTTGCCTGGGCAGGCTTAGTCCCTCTAAGTGGTTTACCAGTACTTGTATACGGCTGGTTTCAGCTCTGCATGGAAGCATCATGCAGCCCATCTATTTCTTCAAGTCCTGATAGGCCGGGGCAGATTGAAGTGAAGAATGAATAAGGTAAGACCATTTTGACTTCCATCATAGTGTAGTTATATCATTGATTCCATTGTGGAATTTGAAAACATTGGAGGGTCACTGACGAGGCCTAACTGGCCAAAACTAGCTAGTCTGGCCCAGTAAAACTTGTACACTCAATACATTTTAGTTCTGTGGTTTATTCCTTGCTTCCAAAGGATAACCCTTTCATAGAACATATTTATTGATGATGTCATTATCGATCATGTGTAAATTATGTGTTCAGTGTAATGAACTTTCATTTTCGTAAACCTTTTCCACACAAACACGACAGACTTCCATGTACACGTTTAAACATCTAAAGCAGATATACCCAAGATATTGAGGTAGCTTCATTAAGCAATATTACAAGTTGGCTGTGCATGCACACTTTAGGAATATATATTATCATATGACGTCGCTTCTGAGAGTGTTATAACGCCATGTAATATTTTCGATAATCCACTAGTGGATTAAATATGCAAATTAGCTAAATACGTCCCGTAACGTTACATGTACGACGTCCTTAACGACGTCGCATTTACTAATGGCGGAATATTGATATTTTTGTAAAAAAAACGAATATATAATGCATTTTAAATGTCATATGATAAACAGACTCTTGCATTCGTGCTCATGTATTATTGAATTTATTAAACTCGTTAAGGAAAAGGGATAAAATGCTCGGCACAGCCTCGCATTTTATCCCTTTTCCTCAATTTGTTTAATAAATTCACAAATACATTAACACTAATGTAAGATCCTCTATACCAAACATTTATTAAACTCGTTGAGGAAAAGGCATAAAATGCTCTGTAAAGCCTCACATTTATCCCTTTTCCTCAACTTGTTTAATAAATTCAATAATACATGAACACTCATGTAAGATCCTCTATATAATAAATTTCTTAAACTCTTTGAGGTAAAGGGGCAAAGCCTCGCATTTTATCCCTTTTCCTCAACTCGTTTAATAAATTCAATAATACATGAACACTCATGTAAGATCCTCTATTTAGAGATTGCTAAGAGCCCTTTTCTCAACTGATGTAATGATATCTCTCTACATGCCAGTATACAAAACTTGATCAATAACAATAAGTGACTGCAAATGAGTAGCCTTCAGATTGAATACATAGAGGATCTTACATGAGTGTTCATGTATTATTGAATTAAACGAGTTGAGGAAAAGGGATAAAATGCGAGGCTATGCCGAGCATTTTATCGCTTTTCCTCAACGAGTTTAATAAATTCAATAATACTTGAGCACGAATGCAAGATTCTATTTATCATATGACATTTAAAACGCATTTTATTCACGACTGTTTACAAAAATGACAATGTTCCGCCATTAGTAAACAATACGTCGTTAAGGACGTCGTAATGTAATGTTACGGGACCTATCTACCTAATTTGCATATTTAATCCACCAGTGGATTATCGAAAATATTACATGGTGTTATTACACTCTCAGACACGACGTCATATGATAAAAAAAACTGATGTTACTTAATATTCTTTTGATTTTATAAAGAATATCTCAGGTTCTGACAGTCTATGCTGCAAAAATGTCTTTAAAGGTATAGGATGTTTAGATTTTTGCGATTAGATATTATCTGGTATTGAAACAAAACAAATACACTTGCCTATTCTTAGATCTAGTTCCATTCTTACGTCCACAGCATCATTTGTTCTCTTGTCTGGTGCTATCAAAGCTCGACATGCTCGTTCTATAGCTCTGAAATATCAGAAATGTGCCCAAAATTAGACCTTTGTGACCAGCAAAGGCTCATATCAGTCTTTAAATCTGGGACCAGTTATTCGAAAGTAATGACATTGTTAGCAAAAATACAGTTAAAACTTTGATTATTGAATATGACATATACATACACACTAATAAGGTGAGTAGCTATTCACACTTTCCAGACAAGAGGGCCATGATGGCCCTGGATCGCTCACCTGATCCATAGAGTAACAAGTGGGCCCCGGGGAGGGCCATTATTGACCCCAAGGTTATAATGTGCATAATGTTGAGGGAGGTCTAAAAAGGTGAAGCTTGATACCAAATATCAACAAAGGCTATAATTGTCCACTAGATGGAGCTCCATACCAAATATCAAAGACATGGGCCTTGCAGTTTCAAAGAAGAAGATTTTTAAAGATTTCCCTATATAAATCTACGTAAAATCAAAGGGTCTCGGGGCGGGGGCATTTTTGGCCCCAGGGCTATAATTTGAACAATCTTGATAGAGGTCCACTAGATGAAATTTCACACCAAATATCAAAGACCTAGGCCTTGTGGTTTCACAGAAGAAGATTTTTGAAGATTTTCCCTATACAAGTCTATGTAAAACCAAAGGGCCCCGAGGCGGGTGTATTTTTGGCCCCAGGGCTATAATTTGAACAATCTTGGTAGAGTTCCACTAGCTGAAGCTTCATACCAAATATCAAAGACCTAGGCCTTGTGGTTTCAGAGAAGAAGATTTTTAAAGATTTTCCCTATATAAGTCTATGTAAAACCAAAGGGCCCCGAGGCGGGGGCATTTTTGGCCTCAGGGCTATAATTTGAACAATCTTGGAGAGGTCCACTAGCTGAAGCTTCATACTAAATATCAAAGACCTAGGCCTTGTGGTTTCAGAGAAGAAGATTTTTAAAGATTTTCCCTATATTAGTCTATGTAAAACCATAGGGCCCCAGAATGGGGGCATTTCTGGCCCCAGGGCTATAATTTGAACAATCTTGGTAGAGGTCCATTAGATGAAGCTTCATACCAAATATCAAAGACCTCGGCCTTGCGGTTTCAGAGAAGAAGATTTTTAAAGGGTTTTCGTATATAAGCCAATGTAAAACCAAAGGGCCCCGGGGCGGGGGCATTTTTGTCCCAAGCACTATAATTTGAACAATCTTGGTAGGGGTCCACTAGACAAAGCTTCTAACCAAATATTAAAGACCTGGGCCTTGCGGTTTCAGAGAAGAAGATTTTTAAAGATTTTCCCTATATAAGCCCATGTAAAACCAAAGGGCCTCGGGCGGGGGCATTTTTGGTCCCAGCACTATAATTTGAACAATCTTGGTAGGGGTCCACTAGATGAAGCTTCATACCAAATATCAAAGATCTGGGCCTTTCGGTTTCAGAGAAGAAGATTTTAAAGATTTTCCCTATATAAGCCCATGTAAAACCAAAGGGCCCCGGGCCGGGGGCATTTTTGGCCCCATCTTTATAATTTGAACAATCTTGGTAGGGGTTCACTAGATGAAGCTACACACCAAATATCAAAGACCTGGGCCTTGCAGTTTCAGAGAAGAAGATTTTTAAAGATTTTCCTTATATAAGCCCATGTAAAACCAAAGGGCCCCGGTGTAACGGTCAGTTTCTTCCCCTGGCCCGGTTCTTCCCCGGGGAAGAACTGGGCCGGCCCGTTTCTTCCCCGGGGGAAGAACTGGGCCGGCCCGGTTCTTCCCCGGGGGAAGAAATTGACTTGTCAGTTTCTTCCCCACCCAGTCAGTTTCTTCCCCACCTGAATTTTTTTTCAGAACTATAGTCAACGAGTAATTTTCAGGTCACAATTTGTTATAAATGAGAAAAGATTCCATTCCGAATAAGTTCTGAGTCCTTTTAGCTTACATGACAAAATTTGCTCTATGCTACACCATTCATGGAGATGCAATAAAATATGCATCCATATTCAAACATCTTTGATGAATTTTCTTTGCTTTTTAAGACAAATTAGTATTAACTAAACAGATATAATAAGCCACAAATGTTTGGCGCTCAAATCTACATAGAATTTGGAGACTGGGGTGGGGAAGAACTGGGCTGGCCCGTTTCTTCCCCACCCCAGATTTTTTTTTGTTTACAAAAAACTCTTGTGATAAATTTTCTTCGCTTTTTAAGAAATAAATTGGTATAAACTAAAACGATATAATAAGCAAGAAATGTTTGGAGCTCAAATCTAATCAGAGTTTGGAGACTGGGGGTGGGGAAGAACTGGGCCGGCCCGTTTCTTCCCCACCCCAGATTTTTCTGTTTACAAAAAATTCTTGTGATAAATTTTCTTCGCTTTTTAAGACATAAATTGGTATAAACTAAAAAGATATAATAAGCAACAAAAGTGTGGAGCTCAATTCTAAATAGAATTTGAGAGACTGGGGGTTGGGAAGAACTGGGCTGGCCTGTTTCTTCCCCACCCCAGATTTTTCTGTTTACAAAAAATTCTTGTGATAAATTTTCTTCGCTTTTTAAGACATAAATTGGTATAAACTAAAAAGATATAATAAGCAACAAATGTTTGGAGCTCAAATCTAAATAGAATTCAGAGACTGGGGGTGGGGAAGAAATGGGCCGGCCCGTTTCTTCCCCACCCCAGATTTTTCTGTTTACAAAAAATACTTCTGGTAAATTTTCTTCATTATTTTAAGACATAAATTGGTATAATCTAAAAAGATATAATTATCAAAAACTGTTTGGTGTTCAAATCACATCTTCAGTGATATAACTGACATAACTGTACAACACTACCCAGGGGTGGGGAAGAAACGGGCTGGCCCAGTTCTTCCCCACCCCCAGTCTCAGAATTCTACACCCCAGACACCTTCAACGTCATAATTGACTTAACAGTACAACACTTACCAAGGGTGGGAAAGAAACGGACGGGCCCAGTCTTTCCCCACCCAAGACATCTTCAGCAATATAACTGACATAACTGTACAACACTACCCAAGGGTGGGGAAGAAACAGGCCGGCCCAGTTCTTCCCCACCCCCCAGTCTCCAAAATTCTTTTGAAATTTAAGTGTGAAACATTTGTTGCTTATTATATCTGTTTAGTAAATACCTATTTATGTCTTTAAAAGTGAAGAAAATTTATCACAAGAATTTTCAATAAACAGAAAAATCTGGGGTGGGGAAGAAAGGGGCCGGCCCAGTTCTTCTCCACCCCCAGTCTCCAAATTCTATTAAGATTTGAGCTCCAAACAATCGTTGCTTATTATATCTGTTTAGTTTATACCAATTTATGTCTTTAAAAGCAAAGGCAATTTATCACCAGAATTATTAGTAAGCAGGAACATCTGGGGTGGGGAAGAACTGGGCCGTCCCAGTTCTTCCCCACCCCAGCCTCCGAATTCTGTTGATATTAGAGCTCAAACATATGTTGCTTATTATATCTTTTTAGTTTCTACCAATTTTTGTCCTAAAAAGCAAAGGAAATTTATCACAAGAATTATTAGTATTAAACAGAAACATCTGGGGTGGGGAAGAACTCACGGGGAAGAAATGGGCCAGCCCAGTTCTTCCCCACCCCCACTTTCCAAATTATATTTAGATTGGAGCACTAAAGAGTTATTGCTTATTATATCTGTTTAGTTAATACCAATTAATGTCATAAAAAGCTAAGAAAATTAATCATAGATACTGGAATTGGGATGAAAATTTCCTTGGATCTCCATATATTGTATGGCATAGAGAAAATTTTGCCATTCAAGCTGTAAAGACTCAAAACTAATTCAGAATGGTTTCTTTTCGAATTTTTAACAATTTGTGAGGCATAAATTACTCATTCTCTGTGGTTCTAAATAAATTTCAGGTGGGGAAGAAACTGACTGGGTGGGGAAGAAACTGACTAGTCACTTTCTTCCCCGGGGAAGAAACGGGCCGGCCCAGTTCTTCCCCAGGGAAGAAACTGACTGGGGGGAAGAACCGGCCTGTTACACCGGGGCGGGGGCATTTTTGGCCCCAGCATTATAATTTGACCAATCTTGGTAGGGGTCCACTAGATGAAGCTTCATACCAAATATCAAAGACCTGGGCCTTGTGGTTTCAGAGAAGAAGAATTTTTTAGTTTTCGGTGAAAAAAATCTAATTTTGGCTCCTGTGACCTAGATGTGCAATGGACCAGAACCATTTGAACAACTTTCAAAGGGGACAACCTAAGGATCATTCCCTTGAAGTTTTGTCAAAATCCAATCAGTGGTTTAGGAGGAGATGTCGTTTGAAGAAATTGTTTACGCACGGATGACAGACAAAAAGTGATCCTAATATAAAACACAAGAGGGCCATGATGGCCCTGGATCGCTCACCTGATCCATAGAGTAACAAGTGGGCCCCGAGCAGGGCCATTATTGACCCCAAGTTAATAATGTGCATAATGTTGAGGGAGGTCTAAAAAGGTGAAGCTTCATACCAAATATCAACAAAGGCTATAATTGTCCACTAGCTGAAGCTCCATACCAAATATCAAAGACATGGGCCTTGCAGTTTCAGAGAAGAAGATTTTTAAGATTTCCCTATTTAAGTCTATGCAAAATCAAAGGGTCTCGGGGCCCGGGGTCATTTTTGGCCCCAGGGCTATAATTTGAACAATCTTAATAGAGGTCCACTAGATGAAATTTCACACCAAATATCAAAGACCTAGGCCTTGTGGTTTCACAGAAGACATTTAAGATTTCCCCTATAGAAGTCTATGTAAAACCAAAGGGCGCCAAGGCGGGGGCATTTTTGGCCTCAGGGCTATAATTTGAACAATCTTGGTAGAGGTCTAATAGCTGAAGCTTCAAACCAAATATCAAAGACCTAGGCCTTGTGGTTTCAGAGAAGAAGATTTTTCAAGATTTTTCCTGTATAAGTCAAGGTAAAACCAAAGGGCCACGGAGGGGGGGGGGGAGAGCATTTTTGGCCCCAGGGCTATAACTGGAACAATCTTGGTAGAGGTCCACAAGATGAAGCTTCATACCAAATATCAACGACCTGGGCCTTGCAGTTTAAGAGAAGAAGATTTTCAAAGATTTTCCCTACATAAGCCTATGTAAAACCAAAGGGCCCCGGGGCGGGGGCATTTTTGGCCCCAGCACTATAATTTGAACAATCCTGGTAGGGGTCCACTTGATGAAGCTTCATACCAAATAGCAAAGACCTGGGCCTTGCAGTTTCAGAGAAGAAGATTTTTAAAGATTTTCCCTATATAAGCCCATGTAAAACCAAACGGCCCCGGGGCGGAGGCATTTTTGGCCTCAGGGCTATAATTTGAACAATCTTGGTAGAGGTCTAATAGCTGAAGCTTCAAACCAAATATCAAAGACCTAGGCCTTGTGGTTTCAGAGAAGAAGATTTTTCAAGATTTCCCCTATATAAGTCAAGGTAAAACCAAAGGGCCACGGAGGTGGGGGGGGGGGGGGGGGGATTTTTGGCCCCAGGCCTATAACTGGAACAATCTTGGTAGAGGTCCACAAGATGAAGCTCCATACCAAATATCAAAGACCTGGGCCTTGCAGTTTCAGAGAAGAAAATTTTTAAAGATTTTCCCTACGTAAGCCTATGTAAAACCAAAGGGCCCCGGGGCAGGGGCATTTTTGGCGCCAGCACTATAATTTGAACAATCTTAGTAGGGGTCCACTAGATGAAGCTTCATACCAAATAGCAAAGACCTGGGCCTTGCAGTCTCAGAGAAGAAGATTTTTAAAGATTTTCCCTATATAAAGTAGAAGTAAAACAAAGATCAGGAATTGATACAATTAACTTACTCCATCCATAAAAGACACCAAAGGGAAAGAAATACAAACATTAAGCGACCAGACCATAATGGAAACCTAAACAAAGGAAGGCCATACGGACAGTTACTTTCCCACAAAATGGCCATATGGCCATCCAAAATTAAAAGACACAAGTGATACACACAGTAAGTAACAAACAACAACATAAATAAATCGCCACAGAAGTGCCGCCTTGGAACGGTCAGTGGAAGATTTCCACTGGGGGGCTTAAATCGATTTTACGTGGCCACAATCCTCGCCCTTACTTCCGTCGCGATTTAGACAAATAATTTGTTCAGTTCGCATGAAGGCCTCCTAACTCATCAGTGCAACATCTCCGTGAACACAGAAATCAAAGAACCACAGAGGTGAGACAACGGTGAGGACTCGACAGCAAGAAACCACTGAAAGCCCATGTAAAACCAAAGGGCCCCGGGGCGGAGGCATTTTTGGCCCCAGCACTATAATTTGAACAATCTTGGTAGGAGTCCACTAGATGAAGCTTCATATCAAATATCAAAGACCTGGGCCTTGCGGTTTCAGATAAGATTTTTACAGATTTTCTGTATATAAGCCCATGTAAAACCAAAGGGTCCCGGGGCGGGGGCATTTTTGGCCCCAGCACTATAGTTTGAATAATCTTGGTAGGGGTCCACTAGATGAAGCTTCATACCAAATATCAAAGACCTGGGCCTTGTGGTTTATGAGAAGAAGATTTTTGAAGATTTTCCTATATAAGCCCATGTAAAACCAAAGGGCCCCGGGGCAGGGGCATTTTTGGCCCCAGCACTTTAATTTGAACAATCTTGGTAGGGGTCCACTAGATGAAGCTTCATACCAAATATCAAAGACCTGGGCCTTGCGGTTTCAGAGAAGAAGATTTTTTAAGTTTTCAGTGAAAAAATCTATTCTTGGCTCCTGTGACCTATATGTGCAACGGACCGGAACCATTTGAACAACTTTGAAAGGGGACCCACTAAGGATCATTCCTGTGAAGTTTGGTCAAAATCCGATCCGTGGTTTAGGAGGAGATGTCGTTTGAAGAAATTGTTTACGCACGGATGACAGACAAAAAGTGATCCTAATATAAAACACAAGAGGGCCATGATGGCCCTGGATCGCTCACCTGATCCATAGAGTAACAAGTGGGACCCGGGGAGGGCCATTATTAACCCCAGGGCTATAATGTGCATAATGTTCAGAGACTTCTAAAAAGGTGAAGCTTCATACCAAATATCAACAAAGGCTATAATTTGAACAATCTTGGCAAAGGTCAACTAGATATGCTACATACCAAATATCATAGACCTGGGCCTTGCGTTTCAGAGAAGAAGATTTTTATTAAAGATATTCCCTACATAAGCCTATATAAAACCAAATGGCTCCAGGGCGGGGGCATTTTTGGCCTCAGGGCTATAATTTAAACCATCTTGATAGAGGTCCAGTAGAGGAAGCTTCACACCAAATATCCAAGACGATGGCCTTGCTGTTTCAGAAGAAGATTTTTAAGGAATATCTCTACATAAGTTTATGTAAAACCAAAGGGCCCCAGGTCGGGGGCAGTTTTGGCCCTAGCACTATAATTTGAACAATCTTGGTAGGGGTCCACTAGATGAAGCTTCATACCAAATAGCAAAGACCTGGCCCTTGGGGTTTCCGAGAAGAAGATTTTTAAAGATTTTCCCCATATAAGCCCATGTAAAACCATAGGGCCCCGGGGCGGTGGCATTTTTAGCCCAAGCACTATAATTTGAACAATCTTGGTAGGAGTCCACTAGATGAAGCTTCATACCAAATAGCAAAGACCTGGGCCTTGTGGTTTCAGAGAAGAAGATTTTTAAAGATTTTCCCTATATAAGCCCATTTAAAACCAAAGGGCCCCGGAGTGGGGGTGGGGTGGGGGGGGGGGGGAAAAAGAAGGACCATGGCCGTGTGGGATGAAGCTTCATACCAAATATCAAAGACATGGGCCTTACGGTTTCAGAGAAGAAAATTTTTAAAGATTTTCCCTATATAAGCCCATGTAAAACCAAAGGGCCCCGGAGCGGGGGCATATTTGACCCCAGCACTATAATTTGAACAATCTTGGTAGGAGTCCACTAGATGAAGCTTCATACCAAATAGCAAAGACCTGGGCCTTGCGGTTTCAGAGAAGAAGATTTTTAAAGATTTTCCCTATATAAGCCCATTTAAAACCAATTGGCCCCGGAGTGGGGGTGGGGGGGGGGGGGGGGGGAGAGAAGGACCATGGCCGTGTTGGATGAAGCTTCATGCCAAATATCAAAGACATGGGCCTTACGGTTCCAGAGAAGAAAATTTTTAAAGATTTTCCCTATATAAGCCCATGTAAAACCAAAGGGCCCCGGAGCGGGGGCATATTTGACCCCAGCACTATAATTTGAACAATCTTGGTAGGGGTCCCCTAGATGAAGCTTCATACCAAATATCAAAGACCTGGGCCTTACGGTTTCAGAGAAGAAGATTTTTAAAGCTCTTCCCTATATAAGCCCATGTAATACCAAAGGGCCCTGGAGCGGGGGCATTTTTGGTCCCAGCACTATAATTTGAACAATCTTGGTAGGGGTCCACTAGATGAAGCTTCATACCAAATATCAAAGACCTGGGCCTTGCGGTTTCAGAGAAGAAGATTTTTAAAGATTTTCCCTATATAAGCCCATGTAAAACCAAAGGGCCCCGGAGCAGGGGCATTTTTGTCTCCAGCACTATAATTTGAACAATCTTGGTAGGGGTCCACTAGATGAAGCTTCATACCAAATATCAAAGACCTGGGCCTTACGGTTTCAGAGAAGAAGATTTTTAAAGATTTTCCCTATATAAGCCCATGTAAAACCAAAGGGCCCCAGAGCGGGGGCATTTTTGGCCCCAGCACTATAATTTGAACAATCTTGGTAGGGGTCCACCAGATGAAGCTTCATACCAAATATCAAAGACCTGGGCCTTGTGGTTTCAGAGAAGAAGATTTTTTAAGTTTTTGGTGAAAAAAATCTCTTTTTGGCTCCTTTGACCTAGATGTGCAACGGACCGGAACCATTTGAACAACTTTGAAAGGGGACCACCTAAGGATCATTCCTGTGAAGTTTGGTCAAAATCCCATCAGTGGTTTAGGAGGAGATGTCGTTTAAAGAATTGTTTACGGACGGACGCACGCACGGACGGACAGACGGACGCACGACGGACGACGGACGAAAAGTGATCCCAAAAGCTCACCTCGTCACTACGTGACGGTGAGCTAACAAGAGGACCATGATGGCCCTGTATCGCTCACCTGATCCATAGAGTAACAAGTCGGCCCCGAGGAGGGCCATTATTGACCCCAGGGTTATAATGTGCATAATGTTGAGGGAGGTCTAAAAAGGTGAAGCTTCATACCAAATATCAACAAAGGCTATAATTTGAACAATCTTGGCAAAGGTCCACTAGATGAAGCTACACAACAAATATCAAAGACCTGGGCCTCGCGGTTTCAGAGAAGAAGATTTTTTTAAGATATTCCTTACATAAGCCTATGTAAAACCAAATGGCCCCGGGGCAGGGGCATTTTTGGCCTCAGGGCTATAATTTAAACAATCTTGATAGAGGTCCACTAGATGAAGCTTCACACCAAATATCAAAGACCTGGGCCTTGTTGTTTCAGAGAAGAAGATTTTCAAAGTTAATCTCTATTATAAGTCTATGTAAAACCAAAGGGCCCTGGGGTGGGGGCATTTGTGGCCCCAGGGCTATAATTTGAACAATCTTGGTAGAGGTCCACTAGCTGAAGCTTCATACCAAATGTCAAAGACCCAGGCCTTGTGGTTTCAGAGTAGAAGATTTTTCAAGATTTTCCCTATATAAGTCTATGAAAAACCAAAGGGCCCAGGAGCGGGGGCATTTTTGGCCCCAGGGCTATAATTTGAACAATCTTGATAGAGGTCCACAAGATGAAGCTTCATACCAAATATCAAAGACCTGGGCCTTGCAGTTTCAGTCGAAAAGATTTTTAAAGATTTTCCCTATATAAGCCTATGTAAAACCAAAGAGCCCCAGGGCGGGGGCATTTGTGGCCCCAGCACTATAATTTGAACAGTCTTGGTAGGGGTCCACTAGATGAAGCTTCATACCAAATAGCAAAGACCTGGGCCCTGCAGTTTCAGAGGAGAAGTTTTTTTAAAGATTTTCCCAATATAAGCCCATGTAAAACCAAAGGGCCTTGGGGCGGGGGCATTCTTGGCCTCAGCACTATAATTTGAACAATCTTGGTAGGGGTCCACTAGATGAAGCTTCATACCAAATATCAAAGACCTGGGCCTTGCGGTTTCAGAGAAGAAGATTTTTAAAGGTTTTCCCTATATAAGCCCATGTAAAACCAAAGGGCCCCGGGGCGGGGGCATTTTTGGCCCCAGCACTATAATTTGAACAATCTTGGTAGGGGTCCATAAGATGAAGATTCATACTAAATATCAAAGACCTGGGCCTTGCAGTTTCAGAGAAGAAGATTTTTAAAGATTTTCCCTATATAAGCCCATGTAAAACCAAAGGGCCCCGGGGCGGGGGCATTTTTGGCCCCAGCACTATAATTTGAACAATCTTGGTAGGGGTCCACTAGATGAAGCTTCATACCAAATATCAAAGACCTGGGCCTTGCGGTTTCAGAGAAGAAGATTTTTACAGATTTTCCCTATATAAGCCTATGTAAAACAAAAGGGCCCTGGGGCGGGGGCATCTTTGGCCCCAGCACTATAATTTGAACAATCTTGGTAGGGGTCCACCAGATGAAAATTCATACTATATCAAAGACCTGGGCCTTGCAGTTTCAGAGAAGAAGATTTTTAAAGATTTTCCCTATATAAGCCTATGTAAAACCAAAGGGCCCCGGTGCGGGGGCATTTTTGGCCCCAGCACTATAATTTGAACAATCTTGGTAGGGGTCCACTAGATGAAGCTTCATACCAAATATCAATGACCTGGGCCTTGCAGTTTCAGAGAAGATTTTTTAAGTTTTCGGTGAAAAAAATCTATTTTTGGCTCCTGTGACCTAAATGTGCAACGGACCGGAACCATTTGAACAACTTTGAAAGGGGACCACCTAAGGATCATTCCTGTGAAGTTTGATCAAAATCCGCTCAGTGGTTTAGGAGGAGATGTCGTTTGAAGAAATTGTTTACGCACGCACGCACGCACAACGGACGACGGACAAAAAGTTATCCCAAAAGCTCACCTCGTCACTACGTGACGGTGAGCTAACAAGGGGGCCATGATGGCCCTGGATCGCTCACTAGAGTAACAAGTGGGCCCCAGGGAGGGCTATTATTGACCCCAGGGTTATAATGTGCATAATGTTGAGGGAGGTCTAAAAAGGTGAAGCTTCATACCAAATATCAAAGACATGGACATTGCAGTTTCAGAGAAGAAGATTTTTAAAGATTTCCCTATATAAGTGTTGTTAAACCAAAGGGTCTCAGGGTGGGGGTATTTTTTTGCCCCAGGGCTATAATTTGAACAATCTTGATAAAGGTCCACTAGATGAAATTTCACACCAAATATCAAAGACCTAGTGGTATTACAGAAGAAGATTTTTAAAGATTTTCCCAAAATAAGTCTATGTAAAACCAAAGGGCCCAGAGCAGAGGCATTTTTGGCCACAGGGCTATAATTTGAACAATCTTGGTAGAGGTCCACAAGATGAAGCTTTAGACCAAATACCAAAGACCTGGGCCTTGCAGTTTCAGAGAAAAAGAACTTTTAATGATTTTCCTTATATAAGCCTATGTAAAACCAAAGGGCCCCAGGGCGGGGGCATTTTTGGCCCCAGCACTATAATTTGAACAATCTTGGTATGGGTCCACTAGATGAAGCTTCATACCAAATAGTAAAGACCTGGGCCTTGGGATATCAGAGAAGAAGATTTTTTAAGATTTTCCCTATATAATCCTATTTAAAACCAAAGGGCCCTGGAGCGGGGGCATTTTGGGCCCCAGCACTATAATTTGAACAATCTTGGTAGGGGTCCACTAGAAAAAGCTTCATACCAAATATCAAAGACCTGGGCCTTGTGGTTTCAGAGAAGAAGATTTTTAAAGATTATCCCTATATAAGCCAATTGAAAACCAAAGGGCCCCGTGGCGGGGGCATTTTTTGTCCCAGCACTATAATTTGAACAATCTTGGTAGGGGTCCACTAGATGAAGCTTCATACCAAATATCAAAGTCCTGGGCCTTGTGGTTTCAGAGAAGAAGATTTTTAAAGATTTTCCCTATATAAGCCTATGTAAAACCAAAGGGCACCCGGGGCGGGGGCATTTTTGGCCCCAGCACTATAATTTGAACAATCTTGGTAGGGGTCCACTAGATGAAGCTTCATACCAAATATCAAAGACCTGGGCCTTGTGGTTTCAGAGAAGAAGATTTTTAAAGATTTTCCTTATATAAGCCAATGTAAAACCAAAGGGCCCCGTGGCGGGGGCATTTTTTGTCCCAGCACTATAATTTGAACAATCTTGGTAGGGGTCCACTAGATGAAGCTTCATACCAAATATCAAAGTCCTGGGCCTTGTGGTTTCAGAGAAGAAGATTTTTAAAGATTTTCCCTATATAAGCCTATGTAAAACCAAAGGGCCCCGGGGCGGGGGGATTTTTGGCCCCAGCACTATAATTTGAACAATCTTGGTAGGGGTCCACTAGATGAAGCTTCATACCAAATATCAAAGACCTGGGCCTTGTGGTTTCAGAGAAGAAGATTTTTTAAGTTTTTGGTGAAAAAAATCTATTTTTGGCTCCTGTGACCTAGATGTGCAACGGACCGGAACCATTTGAACAACTTTGAAAGGGGACCACCTAAGGATCATTCCTGTGAAGTTTGGTCAAAATCCGATCAGTGGTTTAGGAGGAGATGTCGTTTAAAGAAATTGTTTACGCACGGACTCACGGACGGACGCACGCACGCACGACGGACGACGGACAAAAAGTGATCCCAAAAGCTCACCTCGACACTACGTGACGTTGAGCTAAAAAAAACAAAACAAGAGTATTAGATAGTGCCAGAACCATTTACAATTAGCTCATTAAGTTAACGATGCTTTGAAAAAGTGGCCCCAGCTCTGATCAGACTTTCCTTTTGGCTTTCCACTATTGATGTTTCCATTAGGGTCTTTTTTCATGTTTGTGTTTCTTTCCCTTTGGTGTCTCTGATGTGAGCTGTGGTTTGATTGTATCGATTCCTGATCATTGCCTTCACTTCTATTTTGTTGTTCTCCTGTGCTTTCAATAGTCTCTCAGAGACTATTGAAAGCACAGGAGAACAACAAAATAGAAGTGCTTTCAATAGTCTCTCAGCGATTTCTGTAGTCTCTTGGCCGTCATTACTAATCAGAATCCTTCTGTAACACAACAGCCTCTACTTTTGCAAACATTGTAGACATCAGATGGCTTCTGATCTGGATCTACACTGTTCATCATTTGGTTTGAGAATTAGAGAGAATACAGTCAACTTACTGTGGTGTTATCTCTGAAAACTTTGCTCTGTATACCTGGAGGTTTGGCTTTACTGAAAAACAGAAGTCAAGGCAATGATCAGGAATCAATACAATTAACCCACAGAGACACCAAAGAGAAAGAAGCATAAACATGAAACAACAGACCCTAATGGAAACATTAATAGTGAAAAGCCTAAAGGACAGTTACTTTCCCACAAAATGGCCAACTGGCCAAAAACAAAACATGCAATAATACACACTCAAAGACAAACCATAACAAAAATAAACCACGATAGAAAAACCGCCTTGAAAGACAAAATTTTGAAGAAAATGTTCAGTAAAATGAAATAAACGTCATCAATAGTGATGCTGAATGGAGATCTTCACAATTTCATCCAGAGTGGACTGCAGACTTTCTCTATAAACATTTTAATAATTTGTTCATTTTAACAAGGTTAAAAGATTAATCTATTATAATGGAAAAAGAACATGAACAATTTTGTTTTTGTTTGGATACCGTATACATGTTTGTTTTTTTTTCTTTTTTTCCAACTAACACTGTTCCTGGAACCCAGAATAACAGTGTTATACACCAGATTGTGGTGTCAACTGTTCCAAAGGACTCGGTGCAGTTGCCAGATTTGTTTGTTTGAGTCTTGACTCCGTGCGGTTGCTAGATTTGTTTGCTTGATGTGACTCGGTGACTTTAGTTAATAAGAGTTACAGTCAACTCTCGTTATCTCAAACTCAAAGGCAATGGAAATTTGGGTTTGAGATAAGTGTAGTTAAAGCCAAGATAAGCTTCCTACGCTATACTGGTTACCAAAACTTCATAAAAAACCTTACAAAGCACGGTTTATTGCAAATTCTAGTTCTTGCACTACCACTGAACTTTCTAAATTATTAACTTCCTGTCTTACTGCTATTAAAACGCATGTAATTAAATATTGTGATAAAGTCTTAACTCTTTGAAAGATCAGGAAGAAATCTGTTTTGGTCTATAAAAAATTTGAATGAGGTTTTAAATAAATTGAAATCTAGACAGTTTCGTGCTTCTAGTCTGTCTACCTACGATTTTTCCACTCTTTACACTACACTTCCTCATAATCTTATAAAAGAAAAGCTTAATGATTTAATTGAATGGGCTTTTCACAGAGAAGATTCTCTCTATCTTGCATGTAATGTCAGAAATGCATTTTTCACTTCTAAAGAGCATAAGAATTATACACTTTGGTCATGTCAGAAAGTGTGTGATGCCCTCACCTTTCTACTTGACAATATTTATATTAGATTCGGTACTAAGTTATTTAGACAAATTGTGGGTATTCCGATGGGTACTAATTGCGCACCTCTTGTGGCTGATCTGTTCTTGTATTGTTATGAAAGAGACTTCATTTTGTCGCTTTCCATTGATAACCAATCTGAAATTATTGAAGCTTTTAGCTCTACTTCTAGATATTTAGATGATTTATTAAATATTGATAATACCTATTTTGATGGTTTGATCAGTCAGATTTACCCCCTAGAACTTCAGTTAAATAAAGCAAATTCTTCTGATACCGAGGCCCCGTTTTTGGATTTACATCTATCTATTGTAGATGGATTTGTTTCGTGCAAAATTTCGTGCACGACTTTGATTTTGAGATTGTAAATTTTCCTTTTTTGGATGGTGATGTTCCTCGTGCGCCATCCTATGGCGTTTATATTTCGCAATTAATTTGATTTGCTAGAGTGTGTAGTCATGTAACTGACTTCAACACTCGTAATAAATTATTAACGGCTAAACTCCTTAATCAGGGTTATCGGTACCATAAACTATGCAAAGTAGAAGTAAAACAAAGATCAGGAATTGATACAATTAACTTACTCCACCCATAAAAGACACCAAAGGGAAAGAAATACAAACACCAAGCGACCAGACCATAATGGAAACCTAAACAAAGGAAGGCCATAAGGACAGTTACTTTCCCACAAAATGGCCATATGGCCATCCAAAACCAAAAGACACAAGTGATACACACAGTAAGTAACAAACAACAACATAAATAAATCGCCACAGAAGAGCCGCCTTGGAACGGTCAGTGGAAGATTTCCACTGGGGGGCTTAAATCGATTTTACGTGGCCACAATCCTCGCCCTTACTTCCGTCGCGATTTAGACAAATAATTTGTTCAGTCCGCATGAAGGCCTCCTAACTCATCAGTGCAACATCTCCGTGAACACAAAAATCAAAGAACCACAGAGGTGAGACAACGGTGAGGACTCAACAGCAAGAAACCACTGAAATGCTGGAGCAAAAGAAAACCAACAGTTAGACTCCGATGAGCCCGACCAGAGACAGAGCATCAGGCACCAACCGACATTATCTCTCTTGTTTTCAATAAGCCTTTACGTTGGAGCCGTCATAGAATCTGAGGCCTGACCCACCGGCGTGCAATTAAAGAGGGAAGCAAAGTTGCCAACCGTGATTGGGTTAACTACCATGCATGCAGTCTGTCGTATAATATCCATGTTGTACCCAATCTTTTTATATCGAAGAATGATTTTACGAAATTGGGTGCTGAAGCCTTTTCAAAATTTTATAGACGCCATTCTGATTTTATTTCAAAATTCAATATTGGACTTAAATCTCTCCTGCAACAAGGTCTATCGGAACCCGAATTTTATGGTGACTTAGTATATAAATTCAGAAAAATATATAACCGCAATGGCTTCGGCACCCAATTGAGTAAAATCATTCTTCGATATAAAAAGATTGGGTACAACATGGATATTATACGACAGACTGCATGCATGGTAGTTAACCCAATCACGGTTGGCAACTTTGCTTCCCTCTTTAATTGCACGCCGGTGGGTCAGGCCTCAGATTCTATGACGGCTCCAACGTAAAGGCTTATTGAAAATTAAAGAGATAATGTTGGTTGGTGCCTGATGCTCTGTCTCTGGTCAGGCTCATCGGAGTCTAACTGTTGGTTTTCTTTTGCTCCAGCATTTCAGTGGTTTCTTGCTGTCGAGTCCTCACCGTTGTCTCACCTCTGTGGTTCTTTGATTTCTGTGTTCACGGAGATGTTGCACTGATGAGTTAGGAGGCCTTCATGCGGACTGAACAAATTTTTTGTCTAAATCGCGACGGAAGTAAGGGCGAGGATTGTGGCCACGTAAAATCGATTTAAGCCCCCCAGTGGAAATTTTCCACTGACCGTTCCAAGGCGGCTCTTCTGTGGCGATTTATTTATGTTGTTGTTTGTTACTTACTGTGTGTATCACTTGTGTCTTTTAATTTTGGATGGCCATATGGCCATTTTGTGGGAAAGTAACTGTCCATATGGCCTTCCTTTGTTTAGGTTTCCATTATGGTCTGGTCGCTTAATGTTTGTATTTCTTTCCCTTTGGTGTCTTTTATGGATGGAGTAAGTTAATTGTATCAATTCCTGATCTTTGTTTTACTTCTACTTTAAAAGGAGTTGAAAACCTAATGAAGATATATCAAAATTAAAACAACAATGTCTAAAATATAGTTTATGAGAAATCAGTGTATTTTTGAGATAACAGAAGTATACTGTGTATCAGATTATAAGAATCTTATATGGGTGTGAGGGGTGGATAGAAAAATCCGTCCAAAGGGTCACTGTCCGGCATCACGAGACCTGCCGAGTGATGCCAGACAGTGATCCCCGAGGGACGGATTTTTCTATCTACCCCTCACACCCATATTGGATTCTTTTTCTTGCAACCCTTCCATTTCTTAGCGCAGATTTTTAATGCTGCAGTCACTTCCGTTAGCAACGTCCGTCATATTGTGTTGACACTGGAGGAATGTTTAGTGACATCATGTAACGTGCTCTGCTGTCAACCTTAAAAATGGCGCATACGAGGTCGTAATCAACCAGTGCATTTATCAAACATGCGATTATATTCGATTTGGGGTCGGAACACCAGGGTCAAAACATAAATTTCTATCCCAGGGTAAAACTAGAACTGTCAGAGGATCTGACTATAGCCCCGCTATAGCCCTGTCAGAGGAGAAAGACTCATGAATTAAAGGTAAAGACTTGTGAGAGGGTTACATCCCTAACAAGGTACTTACGCCTCATAGACTTTTCGCGTTATTAGATCTGAAAAACAGTCTAAGTTTTGGATAATGAAAAAAGCACATGCACATTTTCAGACCTATATGAAAACACCAGTAAAGTTTCAAAAGGATTGACCAAGAACTATAAGAGGAGTTGTGGTCACAAGGTAGCTACTCCCTACACATTTTAACATTAGTAGATCTCAAAAATTGTCTAAGTTAAAAAAGGTGAAATAAGTGAAAAAAATTATTTAAGGATAATGAAAAAAGAATATGCACATCTTCAGACCTATATGAAAACACCTGTAAAGTTTCAAAAGGATTGACCTAGAACTGTAAGAGGAGTTGCGGTAACAAGGTAGCTACTCCCTATACATTTTAACATTAAACTCCGTTCAGAAAATCTGAATCATCGATTTTTTTGTTTCTTCCTTTTAAAACTCATTTTAGCCCATACATCACTATGGGAAAGTTTTAGACCTCACCCTCCGCCGACTTCTCCAGCAAGTCGTATGCCTCTGCGATAGTCAGGAAAGGCTGTGATTATTTGGAGAAAATTGCAAAACAAAGAAATGAGAGCACAGACTAAGTCCATTTGACGATGATTGTCAGGTAAAATAATAAATATTCAAAACCATGTGATGCACTTTATAAATATATATGCAACTGCGACACACCTTATATTCGAATGGCTAGATAGAGGCTAACTAGGAACGGAGAGCCACTAGCGCGATGTGCTGTCAGTAGTGATCAAAAAGAATTATACTGATATCAGATGTGGTGTCACAGCTAGTGATTTTCCATGAAGTGATCGTGCAAATAAAACATAGACGCCCTTGTAATTTACAAGAGCAGTAACCACTTCTATATATGGTTTAAAAGGGTGTGTCGAACCTGTCAGAATGTCTTAGTCTGTGAAAGAAAATTTAGATTTTGCAATTTTCTCCAAATAATCACAGCCTTTCCTGGCTGTCGCAGAGGCATACGACTTGCTGGAGAAATCGGCGGAGGGTGAGGTCTAAAACTTCCCCATAGTGATGTAGGGGCTAAAATGAATATTAAAGGCGAGGAATGAAAAAATCGATGATTCAGATTTTCTGAACGGAGTTTAGTAGATCTCAAAAATTGTCTAAGTTAAAAAAGGTGAAATAAGTGAAAAAAATTATTTAAGGATAATGAAAAAAGAATATGCACATCTTCAGACCTATATGAAAACACCTGTAAAGTTTCAAAAGGATTGACCTAGAACTGTAAGAGGAGTTGCGGTAACAAGGTAGCTACTCCCTATACATTTTAACATTAGTAGATCTCAAAAATTGTCTAAGTTAAAAAAGGTGAAATAAGTGCAACAAATTATTTAAGGATAATGAAAAAAGAACATGCACATCTTCAGACCTATATGAAAACACCTGTAAAGTTTCAAAAGGATTGACCTAGAACTGTAAGAGGAGTTGCGATAACAAGGTAGCTACTCCCTATACATTTTAACATTAGTAGATCTCAAAAATTGTCTAAGTTAAAAAAGGTGAAATAAGTGAAAAAAATTATTTAAGGATAATGAAAAAAGAATATGCACATCTTCAGACTTATATGAAAACACCTGTAAAGTTTCAAAAGGATTGACCTAGAACTGTAAGAGGAGTTGCGGTAACAAGGTAGCTACTCCCTATACATTTTAACATTAGTAGATCTCAAAAATTGTCTAAAGTTAAAAAAGGTGAAATAAGTGAAAAAAATTATTTAAGGATAATGAAAAAAGAATATGCACATCTTCAGACCTATATGAAAACACCTGTAAAGTTTCAAAAGGATTGACCTAGAACTGTAAGAGGAGTTACGGTAACAAGGTACCCACTATCAAATATTACAGACAGACAGACACACTGACAGACAGACAGACAGACAGACGGAATTCCGGACAAGCCAAATCCAATTTAGCCCCACTTTTTCAAAGCGGGGCTATAATTATTTAAGGATAATGAAAAAAGAATATGCACATCTTCAGACTTATATGAAAACACCTGTAAAGTTTCAAAAGGATTGACCTAGAACTGTAAGAGGAGTTGCGGTAACAAGGTAGCTACTCCCTATACATTTTAACATTAGTAGATCTCAAAAATTGTCTAAGTTAAAAAAGGTGAAATAAGTGAAAAATATTATTTAAGGATAATGAAAAAAGAATATGCACATCTTCAGACCTATATGAAAACACCTGTAAAGTTTCAAAAGGATTGACCTAGAACTGTAAGAGGAGTTACGGTAACAAGGTACCCACTACCAAATATTACAGACAGACAGACACACTGACAGACAGACAGACAGACGGATTTCCTTGTCTGGTGTGCAAGAAACTGTTTTCTTGTTTCTGCTGAGACCTGATCCCTGGAACTGCAGTAATGAGACAAGTGTAATGAATATCCACATACTTGAAACATTTATACACTTAACCCATTTCGTACCAGAAACCCCAAAAGGGGTAATAGGCAAAAACAGTGCAGGCCCAGCTCAGGTGCAGCAGAATGTGGCATGTGATCAGGCCATCAGGGCCTACAAAGTTTGAAAAAGGTTCAACCATTTTTCCAGATACATTTTGCAGAAAACACAACCTGACAACCCTTAATTTTGAAATGGCCTTATGCTGTATATAAGGTGGAAGATTCCATTTGGTATGAAATGGGTTACACTTTGATGGCTCAACACCAATGGCTCCTTTACCATGGCTAGGAAAAATTTTCCCTAACTGCTGATATTAATATACCTAGGATAATGTAGGGAGAATGTTCTTATTTTATCATGGAAACTTATGTTATGTGTACTCATTAGAATTGCCTCAATGAGGCAATTCTAATGAGCACACACAACATACCTTTTTTCCGAAGAAAATCAAGAAGATATCCCTATTACACCTTCAGATAGCACCAGGCACTGAGATTAATCCTCAAACAACCCCTTTCTCTAACAAATGTTCATGGTCCCAAAGGTGTCCAAGCCATTGAGGTTTGACGATAAACGACAAATCAACATCTAAAAGGCTTTGTTCAAGAGCCAATAAAGATACAGTCATTTTTCATCAATACTTATGTCAACTGATTTACCTGCTTTACAGACTTGAATAATCTCAAAGCCAATATTTTCTCCCTCTCTGTCACAATCTGTCCAAATGACGAGAAACTGACTGCCTCGTACTTCACGCTCTAATGTTCTCTAGAAATAGATATACATATTTCACAAATCTTTGCTTTTAATATTTTTGAAGGCAAAATGGATTTCAAATCATAGTGGATCTTGAGACGAAGCGTTAACCCATGAAGCCAAGGAAGACAACAATCTGTATGGAATCTGTACATGTCTTTGTCACAAATATTTAAAATTATAAGAACAAATTCTGACAAAACCTGTAGTTTTTGGCAACAGAGAATCAGCTAAACCTGTGTGTTCAACTTCATGGATGGTGTCTTGATGCTTATGGACTGTGTAATGATGCAACACAACAATAAATGAGTTCACAATGCAACATTCCCACAAACATCTGTTGTGTAACATCTAACAATGTGTTTGTGGATGGCTTTGTAATATAATATGCCAAACCAAACTTGTCACTCATTCACTAAAAGTTCTTACCTATACTGCATCTATGTTTAACTTAGGAAAAAGTGGTGCAGTGTTTAACCCTAAATATTCAGAGTCTTAGACATCTCAACCCCTAACTGTAAGATACCTTTAGCATGTGTTCTAAAATTTGAACAATAGAATTTAATTATTTATTATGTTATGTCCTGTCTAGAAATACCTGGATTAGTGGCAACAGTGCAAACCCTGATTCTGTGGCATCTAGCAGAGGAACCGATAAGCAGGGTATTTGTGTAAATACCCAATAAAATTGAAATACCCAATTATAAAATAACTTGTAGGGTAACAAAACCCAAATGATAATCCAAGATACCCAATTCATACTAACATACTTGCATATAATTCTATTTGGAACTTTCTGTTCAAATTATTAACTGGCACAATGTTGTCAGTCATTATGCTTGCCTTTGAGGTTCTTGCTTTTTACAAACACAAGGGACGTACAGAACTATTTAAATACAGAACATATTGAAGATGCATTTAAATCTCCATCAAGTTGTAAGGTTATTGTTTTTGTTTTGTTTGATTTGAGGTTTAACGTCCCTGTCAACACTGTATAGGTCATTTTGGAGACATTGCTTCCAATTTTGTGGAACTTTTACCCGACGAGATGAAATGACATCTCAAGCCCTGCCACCCAATGAAGCCATTAGGGTTTATAAGCATGGACAGGCCAGTTGTAAGGTAAGCTTAAATGAAAAGTGAAAAAAGTACATAATCCAATCAGTTCAAATTTAGTGGGTAACCAAACCTGAGATACCCAATCATTTCTTCAAATACCCAATTAAAGGTGAATATAGTGGGTATTACCCAATTTCAAACAAAAGCTTATCTGTTCCTCTGATCTAATCTGGGTCTACACTGTTTGCGAAGGCCTGTCTGTCTGAATACATATGATAAATTAATCTGGGTCTACACTGTTTGCTCAGGCCTGTCTGTCTGAATACATATGATAAATATGGTAGCTGTGCAAGCTATGTTTTTCAGTGGTTCTACAACACATGTGGTTCCTGATTTAGATCAAAAACTCCACTTTGAAAGAAAGAAGTTGCTCCCATGGAGTAGACCTGTTTTAGAGATGATCATTCAGCATGAATTCTGAAATAACATTTCAAAGTTAACATCTTTGTAAACCATGGTTGATAAGCATGCTAGGTGAATCCATTTGAAGCAATACCTTTATATCCTTGAAGTTTTCTGGACAGTACTTCTCTACAGGAACATCAAACAATGCCACTGGACTACAGCTGTTCCTACAAAACATGTTTAAAAAGATGCAACATAATTATTTTCAATACAAATTAAAGGTTTATCTTTACTCTGATAATTTCATTACAAAGGGCTAACAGTGATAATCACTATATCAAGAGTACAGATGCCACTATCTCAATAGTACAACTCTCACTATATCAAGACCACAGCTGTCACTCTGTCATTAGTACAATTGTCACTAGATCAAGACTACAGCTGTCAATATCTTATTGGTAAAACTACTGTTACAATATCAAGACTACAGCTGTCACTATCACATTAGTATAACCATCACTAGATCAAGAATACAGCTGCCACTACCTCATTAGTTCAACTGTCACTATATCAAGACTACAGCTGTCACAATCCCATCAATACAACTGTCACTATATCAAGACTACAGCAGCTGTCACTATCTCCCCAACACAATTGCCACTATCTCAAGACTACAGCCATCACCATCTCATTACAACCATCACTAGATCAAGACTACAGCTGTCAATATCTCATTATCACATTAGTATAACTACTGTCACAATATTAAGACTACAGCTGTCACTATCACATTAGTATAACTACTGCCACAATATCAAGACTACAGCTGTCACTAGCACAGTATTACAAATGTCACTATTTCAAGACTACAGCTGTCCCTATCTCATTAGTACAACTGCAACTATATCAAGTCTACAGCTGTCACTATCTCATTAGCACAACTGTCACTTTATAATTAGACTAAGTACAGCTGTTATTGTCTCATCAGTACAACAGTCACTATGTAAGTACAGTATAGTAGCAGCTATCACTATCTCATTAGTACAACTGTCACTATCTCATTAGTACAACTGTCACTATATCAATTGTGCAGCTGTCACAAAAGTATAACTGTCACTATATCAAGACTCAGCTGCCTCTATCTCTGATGCGTCCATGCAAAGCTGAAACAGACCGCACACGTGTACAGGTAAACCGCTAAGAGGATCTGAGCCTGCCCAGGCTAAGTGGTATGAGTCAGACCGTCCATGCTTATAAAGCCTACTGGTTATAGGGCGACAGGGCTTGAGATGTCATTTCATGTAAATGTCGGGTAAAAATCCCACAAAATTGGAAGCAACGTCTCCAAAATGACCTGTACAGTGTTGATGAAGATGTTAAACCTCAAAACAAACAAGAGCACCGCATGCGGGTGCCAACGCTCGGCTGCAGCCACTTTTCACAATGAACAACTAGTCCGAGTTTCAAGTACATATGTTCAGTAATGACAGAGATATTACAAAATGCCTAAGTTTTTGCATGATGACGACGCAGACAAAGTTTTGCACAAAAACGACACCAGAGCTATGACATTACGTTTTCTTGGAAAACAGCCGAGCTAACCATGCTAACAAACAAACAATTTAAGCTGGAAATGTCATAAGAGACTGAGGCCTGATCGGCCGGTGTGCGATTAAAGAGTGAAGCAAAGTTATCAACCACAATTGGATAAACTACCATACGAGGGTAGGCTGAAAAGTTCTGAGCCTGACCAAGAAGCAGGCATCCAACAGCCATGAAATGTTGTAATCATTAAATCCAAAGCTTCATTACTTGATTTGACTCAAATGAGTTCAAGTTTACCTGCAATAACGTAGAAATTCTAGACTTTGAAAACTGATACTAGCACGTTTTTGAGAAAATGGACAAAATCTGGCATCGTGGTGTCATCAAGTACCTCCATAAAAAGGGATTAGCTCCTAAGGACATTCATGCCGATATGGTGGCTACATTAGGGGATGATGCCCCTTCGTATGCAACCGTGAAAAGGTGGGCAGCAAAGCTTAAGATGGGCAAGGACAGCCTTGAAGATGGTGACCGGTGTGGACGACCCACAACGGCAACAACTGAGGAAACCATCAGCCAAGTGCACAGGGCCGAAATGGATGACAGGCGTTTAACTGTGAATTTAGTTTAAACATATTTTATTGCATCAGAAAAAGCAATGGGGTTGGGCCACAAGTTCTCGCAACATTAGTTACGGCCCTTCCCCTAGTGACTGTGAATCAGTTAGCTAACACTGTTGGCATCTCCCGTGAACGAGTAGAGAACATTCTAACCAGTGGATTAGGAATGTTGAAGGTTTCAGCCAGATGGGTGCCATGGCTTTTGACGCCTGACCAAAAGTTGACTAGACTGAACCTGTCAAAAGCCAACTTGGCTATTTTTGAAGCAGACCAAGATGTTTTTCTTGACCGTTTTGTCACTCAGGATGAGTGTTGGGTTCATCACTTTCAGCCAAAGACCAATAAATCCATGCAAGGGAAGCATCCTGGCTCTCCCCTCCAAAGAAGGCAAAGGTTGTCTCCTCTGCAGGGAAGGTGATGGCATCAGTGTTCTGGGATGCCAAGGGTATACTATTCATAGATTACCTTCAAAAGGGCAGAACAATTAATGGGGAGTATTATGCAGATCTGCTAAAACAATTGCGAAAATCAATTAAGGCTAAACGACCCGGAAAATTGACAAAAGGGGTCTTGTTCCATCAGGACAATGCGCCTGCTGATAGCTGCTGATGGCTGCTGTGCATGACTGTGGCTTCACACTTGTCGATCACCCTCTGTATTCACCTGATCTAGTTTCCAAACATGAAAAAGCACTTGGCTGGGCAGCATTATCGTTCAGACGATGAGGTGATAGCCGCTCTGGAGGAGTTTTTCAGGGACCAAGATGAGACCTTGTATACCACTGGGATCCAAGGACCCCAGGATCGCTGGAGGAAGTGTGTGGACAGTAAGGGAGACTATGTTGAAAAATAAGGCACTTTCAGCATGGACAAACCATTAGATCTTGGTCAGGCTCAGAACTTTTCAGCCTACCCTCGTATAACACGTATGCTGCTCACAATCCTTTTATATTGAAGACTACAGCTGTCACTTTGTCAAAAGTACTTTTTTTCCTCAAAAACACTGTATTAAACAACTGGAAGAGTTAATATTTTGACCACTAAGCAGCTAGTTAAAATAACAATTCTTTGAACAGCTGACAAATCCACAATTACAGTTAAGTTATATAAATTAATAATATACAAACCATACAAACCATTCATTAAAGGGAGTCGTTAAATGCCATTACAGCAAAATATGAATCAGTTTCTAATTTGCGTCTAACTCAACAGAGTTTAAAATAAGATTTTTCTTAAAAGGCCACTCAACAGTTTGAGGCGGCCAAATTCTAAATTTCATACTTTAATACACAACAGTTAGATTTGAGAAAATGTTGATTAATGAAAACACTGACTTAAGCAAAATATCATACACTTCCCATATTCTGCCCAAAACAGGTACATGTATATTAAAATACCAACCATTTCCTATACTGTCCAACAAACTCAAGTCCAAGCAGGTGACCAGAAACAGATGTCATTACCATAGCACAATTCTGGTTTAACAATCTGTAGTCATATTCATAAATCTTGTTGAAACGGGAGAAACCTTCTCGCTGAAACAGAAGAATAGAAATTAGCTTATTTCAATGCTGTAATACAAAGGGGAATGGACACACCTTCAGGGTAGGCGACTCCTGCGAAAGTTTTTGTCTCCCATGTAAATAGATTTGTTTGTTTGATTTGAGGTTTAACGTCCCCGTCAACACTGTAAAGGTCATTTTGGAGACGTTGCTTCCAATTTTTGTGGGACTTTTACCCGACATTGAGATGAAATGACATCTCAAGCCCTGTCGCCCAATGAAACCAATAGGGTTTATTAGCATGGACGGTCCGCCTTGCACCGCGGTTCCTGGACAGGCTTAGATCCTCTAAGCGGTTTACCAGTACTAGTGTGCGGGCCGGATTCAGCTCTGCGTGGAAGCATCATGCAGCCCATATATTTCTTCAAGCCCCTATGGGCGGGGGCATGTAAATAGAGGTCTACTCTCAAAGGAAAGAATTTGCTCCTGATAAAAATGCCTTTAAGAGAAAACCCCTTTTTCCAAGGGGCTGAAAAGAAGGGGATTGGTGCTGAAACTGATACATGTATAAAGTTATTCTTACAATAGAAAGAAAGAAATTATGTACAGTAGAACGTCGATGGCTCGAACACCGATGGCTCGTTTACCATGGATTTGTCGAACCCGTTCTTGAGCCCCTAGCAAAATCCTCTACATAAGAAATAGTGGAGGATAATTAAGAAGATTTTAGTCTTTTATCTTGCAAATGTATGCTGTGTGTACTCATTAGAATCGCCTCGATGAGGCGATTCTAATGAGTACACACAGCATACGAGGCGATTTTAATGAGTACACACAGCATACATTTTCATTATAGAACACCGAAAAGATGACTAAAAGTATCTCGTTATGCCTCCTGACAGTAACGTCAGTGGCTCGAACTACCCCTGTCTCGAACAGATTTTCGAGGTCCAAAGGGTGTTCGAGCCATTGAAGTTAGACTGTATATAATCACACTTTCTAACTAGACAAAAGTGCCCAGTGGGGCACGTATACCCCCGGCCAGTGCCATCACCTCAGCTGAAACAAGAACTACAAAGGGAAATAACTCTAAAAGGCCTGACCCCTTGGCCCTTATTTTCTTTCCCACAATACAACTAGTCATACTGATCATGTGTGCAAAATTTCAAGTTTCTATGTAAAGCAGTTCCTGAGATATCTTTGACACAAAATAATTGGCCAGTGCCATCACCTCAGCTGAAACAAGAACTACAAAGGGAAATAACCCTAAAAGGCCTGACCCCTTGGCCCTTATTTTCTTTCCCACAATACAACTAGTCATACTGATCATGTTTGCAAAATTTCAAGTTTCCATGTACAGTAGTTATTGAGAAATCTTTGACACAAAATAAAAATATACACTATTAAACAGCAAGAACTACAAAGGGAAATAACTCTAAAAGGCCTGACCCCTTGGCCCTTATTTTCTTTCCCACAATACAAGTAGTCATACTGATCATGTGTGCAAAATTTCAAGTTTCTATGTGAAGCAGTTCCTGAGATATCTTTGACACAAAATAATTGTTTACGGACAGACAGACAGACAGACAGACGGAAAAGACAAAAACTATATACCCCCATTGCATACTTCGTATGCCGGGGGTATAATAAAGAAGTGAAGGCAATGATCAGGAATCGATACAATTAAACCACAGTTCCCATCGGAGACACCAAAGGGAAAGAAACACAAACATGAAACAACTAGATCCTAATGGAAACATCAATAGGGGAAAGCGAATGCAGGGTTTTCCATCAAGGTTTCAAACTGAGGGTCCCAGGGACTGCATAAATGGAAATTTGGGGATCCTCAAACAAGATACACAGGTTGTTGTTTTTTTTTTCTTAAAAAGGGCTTAAATATAACAAACCTGTTAGATCTATCATTTTTAATTTCAATAAACTTGTTTCAGATCTTGATATTGATACTAATACTCCTGATTCATGTGATTGTAAAAACTCAAAGTATTGCTATCCTGCTGCTGGTCATGTAATTACTGGCAATTTGAAAATTATTCCGGATTCTAGGATAAGGAATATAATTTCTAAAGGACCGAAATATCGGTTTCCTTCTAAAATTGATTTCAGTAAATGTAGAGATGAAATCGCTGCTTCCTTGAATGAA
The DNA here is from genome assembly GCA_963580285.1 of Lucinisca nassula. NCBI lineage: Eukaryota > Metazoa > Mollusca > Bivalvia > Lucinida > Lucinidae > Lucinisca > Lucinisca nassula. The sequence goes on from OY757021.1 coordinate 788,174, forward strand.
TTCGGTAATCGATGGTGTAAGCGAGAGTATGTTGAGTGTAAAGCCCTAAAGGACTGGAAACTTAGCATTTTAAGACTAGTGAATAAACGCATTTCTTTCTATTCTCAAAATACTAACTTATTACCTCCTAAGCCCAAGACGTCTTTACGTCATCTTAAACTAGGTATTCAAGAATTTCATAAGAAGTTTGTTTTGGCCCCTGCAGACAAGGCCGCTAACAACGTCGTCGTTGTGTGACGGCTCCACTATGTTAACACGCTTAAGCAGGAGCTTGGTGGTACTAAAGCCTATGAACTTCAGCCTTTGGCTGAAGAGAGAGCTATAGTAGATAAACATGTTTGTCTTTCAGCCACCAAGTTTGCTGTGTGTGTTAACGAAGGCCAAGACAAGCTTCCTACGCTATACTGGTTACCAAAACTTCATAAAAAACCTTACAAAGCACGGTTTATTGCAAATTCTAGTTCTTGCACTACCACTGAACTTTCTAAATTATTAACTTCCTGTCTTACTGCTATTAAAACGCATGTAATTAAATATTGTGATAAAGTCTTTGAAAGATCCGGAAGAAATCTGTTTTGGTCTATAAAAAATTCGAATGAGGTTTTAAATAAATTGAAATCTAGACAGTTTCGTGCTTCTAGTCTGTCTACCTACGATTTTTCCACTCTTTACACTACACTTCCTCATAATCTTATAAAAGAAAAGCTTAATGATTTAATTGAATGGGCTTTTCACAGAGAAGATTCTCTCTATCTTGCATGTAATGTCAGAAATGCATTTTTCACTTCTAAAGAGCATAAGAATTATACACTTTGGTCATGTCAGAAAGTGTGTGATGCCCTCACCTTTCTACTTGACAATATTTATATAAGATTCGGTACTAAGTTATTTAGACAAATTTTGGGTATTCCGATGGGTACTAATTGCGCACCTCTTGTGGCTGATCTGTTCTTGTATTGTTGTTAAAGAGACTTCATTTTGTCGCTTTCCATTGATAACCAATCTGAAATTATTGAAGCTTTTAGCTCTACTTCTAGATATTTAGATGATTTATTAAATATTGATAATACCTATTTTGATGGTTTGGTCAGTCAGATTTACCCCCTAGAACTTCAGTTAAATAAAGCAAATTCTTCTGATACCGAGGCCCCGTTTTTGGATTTACATCTATCTATTGTAGATGGATTTGTTTCGTGCAAAATTTATGATAAACGCGATGACTTTGATTTTGAGATTGTAAATTTTCCTTTTTTGGATGGTGATGTTCCTCGTGCGCCATCCTATGGCGTTTATATTTCGCAATTAATTCGATTTGCTAGAGTGTGTGGTCGTGTAACTGACTTCAACACTCGTAATAAATTATTAACGGCTAAACTCCTTAATCAGGGTTATCGGTACCATAAACTACGCAAAGCCTTTTCAAAATTTTATAGACGCCATTCTGATTTAATTTCAAAATTCAATATTGGACTTAAATCTCTTCTGCAACAAGGTCTATCGGAACCCGAATTTTATGGTGACTTAGTATATAAATTCAGAAAAATATATAACCGCAATGACTTCAGCACCCAATTTCGTAAAATCATTCTTCGATATAAAAAGATTGGGTACAACATGGATATTATACGACAGACTGCATGCATGGTAGTTAACCCAATCACGGTTGGCAACTTTGCTTCCCTCTTTAATTGCACGCCGGTGGGTCAGGCCTCAGATTCTATGACGGCTCCAACGTAAAGGCTTATTGAAAATTAAAGAGATAATGTTGGTTGGTGCCTGATGCTCTGTCTCTGGTCGGGCTCATCGGAGTCTAACTGTTGGTTTTCTTTTGCTCCAGCATTTCAGTGGTTTCTTGCTGTCGAGTCCTCACCGTTGTCTCACCTCTGTGGTTCTTTGATTTCTGTGTTCACGGAGATGTTGCACTGATGAGTTAGGAGGCCTTCATGCGGACTGAACAAATTATTTGTCTAAATCGCGACGGAAGTAAGGGCGAGGATTGTGGCCACGTAAAATCGATTTAAGCCCCCCAGTGGAAGTCTTCCACTGACCGTTCCAAGGCGGCTCTTCTGTGGCGATTTATTTATGTTGTTGTTTGTTACTTACTGTGTGTATCACTTGTGTCTTTTAATTTTGGATGGCCATATGGCCATTTTGTGGGAAAGTAGCTGTCCATATGGCCTTCCTTTGTTTAGGTTTCCATTATGGTCTGGTCGCTTAATGTTTGTATTTCTTTCCCTTTGGTGTCTTTTATGGATGGAGTAAGTTAATTGTATCAATTCCTGATCTTTGTTTTACTTCTACTTTACTATTGCCCAAATAATTGTAGTTTCAATGTTGGGTAAAAGTACCACAAAATTGGAAGCAACATCTCCAAAATGACCTTTACAGTGTTGATGGGGACGTTAAACTTCAAATCAAACAAAACAGGCTCACTTCGACAGACAGGTTTTCTGACAACTACAATTGATGAAAGTTTCAGACTGGCTACAACAGTAAATTGTCCGAAAATGAAAGGACGTCATTGCGAAACGCATCTTTTGTTCAACCTTTGACAGATATTTCCTCCCTTTCTGCGGAGTTTCACAACATTTGTTGTTTTATTTCTTAATTATTTCTATCATTAAAACGGTATTAACAGTCAATAAACATATAAACATAAAAACACGCAGTCTTTAGCAAAGCACGTTTTTTTTAATGACATGAAGACTGAGGCTGCGTACAAGAATGCAATTTTTTCATGTTTCATCATTTTCATGTTTCCTTGTGTTAGTCTTTAAATCTACAGACTAAAAAGTCTTCAAATTTTGAGGCAGTCTGTAAAGTAAATAACACACAATATCTTAGGTACCTGACCTATAGTGATGCCTAAAGCATTCTTTTTCCCAGTACTATTCCTCAGTGGAATAGTCTTCCCTCGTCTGCAGTAGATGCCAAGTCCACAGAGGAGTTCAAAGCCTGTACAATGTAGATTTGGACTCAGAGGTATGCGTTTTAGTATACCTCATACCTCTGTTAATCAGATTGTAAATAGTTTTAAGGACTCATCCAGCCACCCACCCAACTGAGGTAATGGCCAAATATGATTGACTCCGTATATGAAGATACATGTAGATAGATAGATAGATAGATAGATAGATAGATAGATAGACAGTCTTTAAATAAAACAACATTTTTAGACCTGTTTAATATTCGCAAAATATATTTTAACATATTCCTTGGTACCGAACTAGAATAGCCATACGATAAGCCAATATAGCCTATATTGGCTAACTGATTAGCCAATACCACAGACACTTGGGGCCTGGACTCAGGTGAAATTAGAATGATCATGGACCGAACTGACCTCTTGATTTGTTTGTTTGATTTGAGGTTTAACGTCCCCATCAATACTGTATAGGTCTTTTTGGAGACGTTGCTACCAATTTTGTGGGACTTTTACCCGACATTGACATGAAATGACTTCTCAAGCCCTGTCTCCCAATGAAACCAATAGGGTTTATAAGCATGGACGGTCCGACCAGCACTCCTTTGTCTGGGCAGGCTTAGATCCTCTAAGCAGATTACCAGTACCCGTGTGCAGTCTGTATCAGCTCTGCATGGAAGCATCATGCAGTCCATCTATTTCTTCAAGCCTCGATGGGCAGGGGGCTGGAACTGACCTCTTAAGTTCAATTTTTGCACATTTTTTCCAATTAAACATGGCTGAGCACTAGACTAACATGTTATAAACAAGAGGCCCATGGGCCACTATGCTCACCAGAGCTCAGGTGGGCACTGCCAAATTGCAGCCATGTATTTTAACATGATATCATTTTAATCTGCCAAATGAACCCCCATATCCAAATGAGCATCAATGTGGACTCAGTATATGAAACATTAGGCCTTTTATGAAGTAGAGGGGGTGGGGCATGGACCCAATGGAGTAATGGTTGGTATCACTAAATGTGTCTTATCACAAAGAACAAGAATATATATGGTTTAGCAGTGGGGATCTGCATGGCTGGAGATAAAAGTGGAGGGGTTGGAGCATGCCCTGTCGTTCCCAGGAAAGCCCAAGATTGTTGTCCCTAAATGTGTCTCATCATAAGGACCAAGTATATATATGGTTTAGGGGTGGGAATCTGAATGGTTTCCAAGATATCCTTTCATGAAGTGATAAAGGAGAGGACTGGCCCCTGCGGACACCCCTACAGTAGGTGTGCTAATAATAAGGAACAAGAACATATATGAATATGGGGTGGGGATTTGAATGGTTTCTGAAATATATGGCCTTTTATGAAGTGGAAGGGCAGGGCACATTGCCTCAGCACAAAGAGACCCCCAAGTTGGTGTGACTGAATGAGTCTTATCATAAGAAACAAGAATATATATGGTTTAGGGGTGGGGATCTGAACTATTTCTGAGATATGTGGCTTTTAATGAAGTCAAGCGGTGGAGCAAGGCCCGGGCATGCCCCGGGGACTCACAAGCTGGTGTCAATGAATGTGCCTTATCATAAAGAAGATGAATATATATGGTTTAGGGGTGGGGCTCTGAATAGTTTCTGAGATATAAGGCCTTTTGTGAAGTGTAGGGGTGGGGCAAGGCCCAGGGAGACCCCCAGGTTGGTGTCAATGAAAGTGTCTTATCATAAGGAACAAGAATATATATGGTTTAGGGGTGGGGATCTGTAAGGTTTCCGAGATATTGTGATATTATGAAATGGAGGGGGTGGGGCATGGCCCCAGCACATCCCTGGGGACCCCCAGGTTGTTGTCACTGAATGTGTCTCATCATAATGAACAAGAACATATATGGTTTAGGGGTGGGGATCTGAACAGTTTCTGAGATATATGGCCTTTTGTGAAGTGAAGGGGTGGGGCATGGCTCCGGCGCACCCCGGAAGACCCCCAATTTGGGGTCAATGAATGCGTCTTATCATAAGGAGCAAGAATATATATGGTTTAGGGGTGGGGATCTGTAAGGTTTCCGAGATATTGGGCCTTTTATGAAATGGAGGGGCGCGACATGGCCCCGGCGCATCCCGGGGGACCCCCAGTTTGATGTCACTGAATGCGTCTTATCATAAGGAACAAGAGTATATAGGGTTCAGGGGTGGGGATCTGAATGGTTTCCGAGATATTGGGCCTTTTATGAAGTGGAGGGGGTGGGGCATGGCCTCGGCACATCCCGGAGGACCTTCAGGTTGGTGTCACTGAATGCGTCTTATCAATAGGAACAAGAATATATATGGTTTAGGGGTGGGGATCTGTAAGGTTTCTGAGATATAGGTCATTTTATGAAGTACTGGGGGCGGGGCATGGCCCCGGCACAACCTACTGGACCCCCAGGTTGACATAAAAGCATATGGCTGAGAGAAGTTTACTAAAGGAACATTTCTATGAAAGTTTTGTCAAAATATCTGCAAAGGCTTTGTAGTTAATGCCATTTTTCAATTTTCCCCATTATAAGTCTATGGAAAATCTAAGTTGCCATAGCAACCAAACTTAAGAGCCGAATTTCATAAAAAACACAAAACCTGTAAAGGCAAATATGGTGAATATTTCCATAAACTTTCAGCCTCATAGAGCATACGGTTTCTGAGGAGATGATTTTTTAAGTATTTTTTTTCTATTTTTTGCATTTTGGTTTCCATGGCAACCATTAAAATTGAGCAGTAGGCCTAAAATCATATGGTAGATACTAGATTGCTTAAGGAACATTTCTATGAAAGTTTTGTTCCAATATCTGCAAAGGCTTGGCAGTTAATGCCATTTTTCAATTTTCCCCATTATAAGTCTATGGGAGCTCTAAATTGCTATAGCAACCAAACTGAAAAGCCGATTTTCATAAAAAACACAAACTTTTAATCCCCCAACCCAAGCATGCTACAGATAAAATTTGGGCCCAATCGACCCAGTGGTTTCAGAGGAGATGTCGTTTGAAAGTGTTGACGACGCAGACGCAGACGACGACGACGACGACGACGACGCAGACGACGACGGACAACTGCCTATCCTAAAAGCTCCCCCGGAGCCTTCGGCTCTGGTGAGCTAAAAAAGCTTAATCATGTCTAGAAAGCTTATAAATGAAAGTAGGTACTTGTGATGGCTAAACAGTCCCTTTACTGAAAGATAGAAAACTTCGTCGGACCCAAATTCGACCAGTCCCAAACAAACTATCCCAACGCTAGGTGTGTTACGATGCATCGGAGTCCGATTCGGACCATTGATGCATTGCGATAGGCACTGGGCCGATAGTACTGCATCAATGGTAAAGTTAAACATCGATGCCTATTGCCTATAGTGTATTGAACTATCGATAGTTTCAATAGTTTTCAATATCATACATGTATATAAGTTTTTCAGATAATTCCAAAATATGTTTTCATTCTTTAATCTACCTGCGTCCTGAACCCGGTCAAGCGTCAAACTGTATATTGTCCTAATTATAATCCAATAACCTTTCATGTCAGTGGGAGTCAATGGCCTCAGGCAATACTAGAATTGTTTTCTAAGTAAACAGATGTCCCCCCACCACACTCATTATTTTTTTAACCAAATCCATCCACTGGTTCAGGAGATAGAGTGCAGACAAGGCAATTTTCAACAGTCTAAGTCCCGTGGTGACCTTGAAAATTAGGTCAAGGTCACCAACATCTAATCAGTTCTTAAGACCAGCCCACTGATATAATGTACCAAGTTTGATCAAAATTCATCCACTGGTTCAGGAGAAAGAGTGCAGACAAGCCAATTTTTAAAAGTCTAACTCCCGTTGTGACCTTGAAAATTAGGTCAAGGTCACCAAAAGCTAATCAGTTCTTAAGACCATCCCACTGATATAATGTATCAAGTATGAACCAAATCCTTCCACTGGTTCAGGAGAAAGAGTGCAGACAAGCCAATTTTTAAAAGTCTAACTCCCGTTGTGACCTTGAAAATTAGGTCAAGGTCACCAAAAGCTAATCAGTTCTTAAGACCATCCCACTGATATAATGTATCAAGTATGAACCAAATCCTTCCACTGGTTCAGGAGAAAGAGTGCAGACAAGCCAATTTTTAAAAGTCTAACTCCCGTTGTGACCTTAAACATTAGGTCAAGGTCACCAAAAGCTAATCAGTTCTTAAGACCATCCCACTGATATAATGTATCAAGTATGAACCAAATCCTTCCATTGGTTCAGGAGTTAGAGTGCAGACAAGCTTTTTTGGTCTAAAATTTGACAATGGTTTCAGCCCTGTGACCTTGAAAATTAGGTCAAGGTCACCAAAATCTAATCAGTACTTTTCCCCCTCCCAATGGTGTATCTGTGTAAGTTTAATCAAAATCCATCCATCCATTCAGGAGATAGAGTGCAGACAAGAGGCAACGCCGAAGCCAATTTTTAAAAGTCTAACTCCCGTTGTGACCTTGAAAATTAGGTCAAGGTCACCAAAAGCTAATCATTTCTTAAGACCATCCCACTGATATAATGTATCAAGTATGAACCAAATCCTTCCATTGGTTCAGGAGAAAGAGTGCAGACAAGCCAATTTTTAAAAGTCTAACTCCCGTTGTGACCTTGAAAATTAGGTCAAGGTCACCAAAAGCTAATCAGTTCTTAAGACCATCCCACTGATATAATGTATCAAGTATGAACCAAATCCTTCCATTGGTTCAGGAGTTAGAGTGCAGACAAGCTTTTTTGGTCTAAAATTTGACAATGGTTTCAGCCCTGTGACCTTGAAAATTAGGTCAAGGTCACCAAAATCTAATCAGTACTTTTCCCCCTCCCAATGGTGTATCTGTGTAAGTTTAATCAAAATCCATCCATCCATTCAGGAGATAGAGTGCAGACAAGAGGCAACGCCGACGCCAACGCCGACAGGATCCGCACCAAAACCAATATGTCCCCCTCCCTTTCGGGTGGGGGGACATAAAAATTACAGCCGAATCGTGATTTGGCGGCAGCGGACAGGTACATGCGTTTATGCATCCTATTTGTTAATGTTGGTATAGTCAGTATGCTGAAAATTTCTTCATTGAACTGGTAAATTTACAGCTTTCTGAAGCACATTTCAACAGTTACCGTAAGACTTTGGTGATAAGAAAAGCGATACTCAATGTGCGCTTTTACACAGCCTTATTTATTATCAAAGGGTGCCACCCGCATTAGCACGTGAAGCATGGAAAGTCTGCATGTGTCACTACCGCTTAATTGTTCTGGTTGATCATTTAGAGGATTCTTATTTTGTCAATAGCAGACATCAAATGAATTGAAATACGAAAAATGGTGTAGATATGCAGACTTACTATTCAACTTCTGTAGATTTAACTCAGACCTTATAAGCTGATAAGCTGGCTGATCTGGTGCTATAATGGTCAGGCACTTTTCACAGTTCTCTTTGATAAATAAACATTTTAAGAGACCTGTTGCTATATATACAGGCACTGTTTTCCGTTAGAAAAACATGGACTAATTTCCTTGAAAAAAGGGCCAAATACAGATTCCAAAAATAATATATGGTGTTTTGGGGAGCTTCCATAAGCATTTTAATGGGGGAATGAAAAATAAAAGGTCTGTTCCGGTTAATGCAAGTCCGTTCCGGTTATTGGGTTCACTCCCCACTGAGCTATCACGCTCCATGAGCTATCACACTCCATACTTTTATTTCAGATTTTACCTGGTGCACATAGTTTGTTTGTTTGATTTTAGGTTTAACGTCCCCGTCAACACTATTTAGGTCATTTTGGAGACGTTGCTTCCAATTCTGTGGGACTTTTACCCAACAATGAGATGAAATGACATCTCAATCCCTGTCGCCCAATGAAACCAATAGGGTTCATAAGCATGGATGGACCGACTCGCAGCAATTTTCCTGGGCAGGCTTAGACATTCACCAGTGCTCATGTGCGGTTGGTATGAGCAGTAGCCAGACAAAATCCCCCCTATTTGTAAAGGCAGACAAAATCCCCCTCACTGAATGTCAGGCCGGACAAAATCATCCTTGCTCTAAATTAGTCACGTTAATTATCCTTCCACTACCCACAATCTATGTTTTTTGAGCAAAAATATTGGAATCTTTTATCGAAATATGTCAATCTTTGGAGATATATAAAAAGTTAATACAAGTATGCCATTTTCACTTTGATCTTACAACGAAACATTGTCCTGGAACCAATTTTCTTCGAATAGTTGCTAATTACAGAATAAATTTGTTGATAGGACATCACTTTTGAAAATTCTGATTGATTATTGTGATGATTCTTTATAATCTTTATGATGTAAATTAATGGTGATTATCATAAATGAACAAACATTATTAAGTCAGTTCAATAAATTTAATTTAATCTCTTGCCTGACTAAAGAACTATGTCTTTGTTATGTTCTTCTATCTATCTATCTTCTCATACTGAGTCGGTCATATTTGGCCATTACCTCAGTTTGGTGGGTGGCTAAATTTAGAATTTAGCACCAAAAAAAAATCATCTCTGGATGAGTCCTTAAAACTATTTACAATCTAAACACAGAGGTATCCTAAAACGCATACCTCTGAGTCTCAACCTTATACTGTGCGGGCTTTGAACTCCTCTGCAGTCTTGGCATTCACCGCAGAAGATGGAAGACTATTCCACTGAGGGATAGTTCTAGGGAAGAAAGAGTTTTTCAGGGCATCACTATAGGACTGGTACCTACGATACTGTGAGTTATTTGCTCTTGATGCCCTTGTCCGGGTTGACACTGTTACAGGGGTCAAATACCTATCCTTGTTAATTGATACTGTACCAGAATGTATCTTGCAGAAGGAGGTTAAGGAGGACTGCTCACGACGGGTCTCCAGGGATGGCCACTCTAGCTCATCAAGCATTTCACCGACGCTACTTCTATTTCCCCATCGTCTGCAGGTCCATTGAGCAGCTGTCCTCTGCACCTTCTCCACCTGCTGAATCTGAGTTTTAACATATGGATGCCAAATGGGTGATGCATATTCAAGCTGAGGGCGAACCAATGTTTTATATGCAACATCCTTTGTCTGCCGAGGTGCAAAAGCCAAATTAGGCCTAAAGAATCAGAAGGTCCTAGTTGCTTTAGATGTTATTTCAGAGATATGTTGACCCCAATCGAGATCGTCAGTGATGGTGATACCAAGATATTTGGCGGAATGAACTTGCTCCAAAGTTTGCTGGTGTAGTGTGTAATCATACTTAATTTGCTTGTCCTGAAGGTGTTGTGACACCCTCATTGAATGGCATTTGGCTACATTGAACTTCATCTGCCAATCTGCTTCCCATTGTGCAAGTCGATCCAGGTCATCTTGTAAAATGCGACAGTCAGAAGAAGAATATATGTCCCTATACAGGACACAATCATCAGCAAACAAACGGACAGATGACCTGATGTTATCAGGGAGATCATTGATGAATATCAAAAAGAGGACCGGTCCAAGGACCGAACCTTGTGGGACACCAGATAGAACAGGGACTGGAACAGACGCTTGGCCCTCAAGTACAACTTGTTGAGAGCGCCCAGAGAGCCATGAGCTAATCCAATTATGTGTGGATCCTCTTATCCCATAGTAGTCCAATTTGTAGAATAGCCTTCTGTGAGGTACCTTGTCAAAGGCCTTGGCGAAATCCATGATGATCAAGTCAGTCTGTTTGTGGCCACGATTTATGGCCCCATCCAGATTACTCACAATGTCATGGAAGAATTGAACTAGTTGAGTTTCGCAAGACCTTTGACTTCGGAAACCATGTTGACAGTCAGCAAGAATGCTCTGAAAGGCTAAGTGCTTGTTAATGCTGCTGACTAATATATGTTCCAGGGTTTTGCAACAGATGCATGTTAGCGACACTGGTCTATAATTTGCTGCATCATATTTTTCACCTTTTTTATAGACCGGGGTAACATTGGCATGTCGCCAATCATCTGGTACAGTGCCCTGGGCAAGTGATTCATTGAAAATAAAGCCCAGCACAGGAGAAATTTCAGCACTACATTCCTTAAGGACCCTGGCATTCAGGTCATCTGGCCCAGATGCCTTATGTATTTTGAGCTTACCCAACACAGGGCTTCCATAATAGGCGGACGTACGGCGTATATTACGTCCTGAAATTGCTTCTGGACGCCCAAATTAAACATCAAAGGCGTCCCGCGGACTCCCGAAAATTTCTCTGTACGGCCAAAAATCTTTACCAAGACGTATAAACATGCCCACTTTTAGCGGTTTGTAAAGTTTGCTCCACCTTCTTAGCTGGCTGAAACCGCTTTCCGTGAGTACTAAGGACGTCCCGTTTTCTGTCTGCGCGGTATTATATTGACAGTCAGAATCACGTGCGTCGGCACACCTTTGATCGTCATCGGTGTGTGAAAAACGTGTCGAGATGATTGCTCGGTGTTTGCATATAATTAAACGGATTAGTAGTTGAGGATAAACTAATTATCTCATTGACCATAAGTGTTTTTTAATCCTGTAAACTTGTTAATGTTTAAATAAAAGCGGGTCGTAATTGTAGTTTAGGTGTTTGTGTGTGAGATTATCATTAGCGATGCAAAGTGTGACAATAGTTTTAAAGATAGATACGCATTTTTTTTTCTTGAGTAAATAGCAGGTGTTCACTAGGTGAAGTGACGAAAATTATTAAATGTCGCCGCGATCGCTGTTTGATGTAAAACCGGCGAATGTGACCAGGCCGGTTTGTCAGGCTGATCTGTCTGTTAGCTAAAAAAGGAAAAAAAATCCGCTGACTCGTCTAAGTCTGCTCCAATTGACCAAAGTTGCACGTGTTTCTGCCTGTTTGTCTGAAGTTGTTCCGAGTGTTTAGAGTACAATGACGACTCGAAGCGTATGTTTTGCAAAAATCTTTTACAAAATAGTTTTTCTTTATTTGTTTTTAATCCATATACATGACAATGGGTGTCAGGTTTGTTTTATTTGTGTTAAGTTCTACAAAGAGGGTAGACAGATCAGACGCTATGTTCTGGGGCGTCTGATCTGGGTCTACATGGTTTGCTAATGACCCAAAAATGGGCCACTAGGCATATATGGGGATGGGTAATGCGATCGTTTTACTTTACTTTTTATTTATTTATTTGGGGGGAGGGGGGTTGAGGTGAGTTTTACTTGGAAAATTATAAAATTTATACAGGCCAAGCAAAAATATTTTTCTTTTTTGTATGCACTCCTCTGCACTGTACTGTACTGACCGCATGTATGTCACATAGTTATGAGTAGTTTTGAGTTTAACGGCCCAGTCAACACTATTCAAGTCATTTTTGAGCCGGCCAGTTTACCTATCCACACTTTACTAGCCATCTAAAAGATATACATGTGATTAAAAATGCAGACAAGATATTCATAGATTAAATAATATATATTTCTTCATCAAAACAATTTTACGATCCGCAAACACCTTGCTTCAAAATTGGGACTTCCTGAATTTTCCAGTGGGACTTCCAGATTTCAAGGGTAGAAAGTCTGGGACTTCCTGAATTTGGGAGTTAATGGAAGCCCTGCCAACAGTTTAGCGACCCCCTTAGGGTCAACTGTTACGTCCCCCATAGTAGGGAACGTACTATTGACTTTAGATGGTAGCTCACCGTCAGTTTCTCGCGTAAATGCAGATTGAAACTGTTTGTTGCATATGTTGGCCATATCGCGCGAGTCTGTTTTCAAAATTCCGTTTTCCCTTAGCGAAGTGATCCCAAATGTGTCCTTTTTCAGGGATTTTACAAATGACCAAAACTTTTTAACCTTACTATTCTTCTTGGGGCTATCGGGATCTATATTTTCATCTTCGAAGGTAAATATGCTGGAAACATGCTTCCAATATGCATCTCTAATTACCTTTTGTACATGTGCTCTGAACCTTTTGTAATGGTTCTTAATGTCAGGGCTGCTAGACTTGCGAGCATGAAAATACATCCTATTACGTCTTCTAATGAGGTGTTTGATCGTGTTATCGATCCATGGTGCACTATACTTGGTTTTCGTCATTTTTGTTGGAATAAACCTTTCCATTGCCGTGATTAATTCGGACTTAAAACTGACCCACATGTGGTTGACAGACATGCGTGAGAGGTCAGGGGAAAGGAACGAATCATTAAATCGCGCCATATGGTCTCATAGACCATCCATATCCGCATGTTTGTATAAAAATATTTTACGCGGGGCTTGTCTGATTCGTTTAGCTTTTATATCGTATTCTACAAGGACTATGTTGTGATCAGCCTTGCCGATCGGGGACATCCCCTTAACTCGACTAACAGGGGATGGAGAATTCGTGAATAACAAATCAAGGGTTTTATCTTGCCGGGTGGGTATGTTTACTACTTGGGTCAGGCAGTGATCTTTAATTATGTCCAAGCTGCGTCTGCCTTTTAGACAGCCCATGGGGTACCTGCATGTTGCTCCATTCTATATCTCCACAATTGAAGTCTCCGCCAACCAAAATTTGAGCATTTGCATTTGACATTATCCTAGACAAAGATGAATTGAACGCCTCAAGATATTCTGGATCAATCTGATCTGGCGGGCGGTAAAAGGAACCAAGGTACAGAGTCCTACATTCAAAAATGTTCAATTTACACCAAACTAATTCACAGTTGGTGTCCAACTCCGGAGATTCAGTGCAGAGTAGGTCTCGCTTAAAAGCTACAAAGACACCACCATGTGCATCTCCAACTCTGTCTTTCCGGATTGCGTCAAATGATTTCGGGAAAATTTCCGAGTTTTTAATCTCTGGGTTAACCATGACTCATTCCCCAAAATGATGTCTGGTTTTGCCGAGTCGATAATTGTTTGAATTTCAGCCTTTTTATTCTTTATTGACTGACAATTCATAATCAATATTCTAAGGGGATGGTTAAGGACCGCCTTTTTGGTCTTTGGTTTAGCTTCTTTAGACTGCTTCACGATGGGTGAAGAAGCTGCAGTGGGTGAGCCAATATTGTCTGGTATCGGGCTGTCAGGCTCGGACAGTGATAATAAAGGATCAAACTGATTGTAGGTATCTATGGAAGATGAAGTGTCAAACAGAGATGTGGAAAAGTTTGGCATTCCACATTTCATACAATCCCATGCAACATTTATATCCGATGATTTATTATAAAGGCTGTATGCTGTTTTCTTCCTGATTCGTACCCCTTAATTGTTTAACATATGAGCTGCACACTGTAAACTAACTGTCATTATTTCACACATAATCAGAATTTACTTCAAATTATCAATTCTAATTAGAAAATCAGAAAGACAACAAAACATGACAGTTTCTATATTAAACTAGCATGGTTGTAATGACGTCACAATATCGATCATGATCACCAAGAAACTTTCCCATTAAATTCGTGCCCTTTTAAAAAGACTGTTTGGATTGTTTCCCTTTGACTGGTGTAGCTGTATTACACTATGCCATGAAAGGAATAACGCTCTCCCATCTGAACAAAAGTTTTCTGATGACAGTATAAACATGGTAGAGCCAATTTACTGCTGTAAGTCACTCAGGCTTACAATTGTTAAAATAGTACAACAACAAAATAGGTCAAAACTTTGGATTAAAAATTCTAGTTGGTGCAGACGGCAAGATAAACAACAACAATAACATCATCGTATCCAAGTGCCTCACTGACACAGAGGACGTCCTTGACCTCTAATGTTGTTGAAATGAGTCAGGGCATGTAAGGCAGATGCGCACATGTGCTTTTCACGCGCTATTGAAAGGCACGAATTCAACAAGATGGCACGAATCAAGAAGAAAGAGGCATACATAGTTGATGACATGCCATGACAGCCTATGTGGTACCAGACATTACATGTATCACAGAAAATTCCTCGGTCTTCCCAACCAACACTTTTAAGACAGAGCCCACAAGGGAAATGTGTACTGTCATTCCGGGAATTCGGACCAGGATTTGTTTCGATATCCCATGTTTACCTATAATGACTGCAAACATGTACAAATAATGAAGTTTATTTATTCTTATTCATTGTTAGAATGTTTCATTGATGATTTCATTGTTCTTTCTTTTGTCACCTTTTGTACTTGTGCAGTTCTACCTGCTTGTTGCAAGAATTTCTCCATGTGCACCAATGGAATTGAGACAATTCATCGACAAGACAATTCATCAACACGGTTTTTGGAGACAATTCATCGACACAATTGAAGACAACTCATCGACACATTGTTATGTTGAAATTATACACAAGCTGATAAAATGAAGACAATGTTTTGAAAATAAAATTATCTATTATCACGTTTATGATCAAAATTACGAATTTAGAAAAATTTAATTCAATATTTTGGCTTATTGACCATTTTAACCGCAATAGTTTGCCTCGTCTGATTTGATGTCGCAAAAAAGTGACTGTCGGGGAGCTGTGTCAAAGTAATTGAGGATAGCATGTAGCTTTTAGGATGCTGATTGCTATGTAGTGGCAGTACTGATAGTACGACAACTGGAGACTGGAGTTGAAGGATAATTTAGCCTTGAGATTTGTACAATTCGCATTTAGATACCTAATTCTGATCATGAGATATAAACCGTGTCGGTGAATTATCATCTAGATAATAAGCCCAAGCGATGGACCTTCATTAATCCCAATTTAGGGGTAAAAGTTCAGTTTAACCCTTTTTGTACCAAATGGAATCCTCCTCCTTATATATAGCATGAGTCCATTTAAAAATGTAGGGTTGTGTTTTCATCTACATTTGTTTGGGAAAATAGCTGAACTTTTTGCAAACAGTGTAGGCCCTGATCAGATGCCGCGTTCTGCATTATTATAAAAATCCGAACAACAAAAATTTAGGGAAAAAAATGTAAACATACATGTAACTCACAATCCAGCTTCACTTTCCATCTTTTTTATTTTGATTATGAAAGTTTTGAATAATATTTGACCAAGTTCCGTATACATTTTCTTTTATGGGGTTAAAATGGTCCATAAGCCAAAATACTGAATTATTTTTTTTCTAAATTTGTTATGTTGATCATAAACGTGATAATAGATCATTTTATTTTCAAAACAGTGTCTTCATTTTATCAACTTGTGAAACTTTCAACATAATATTTAAATGTGTCGATGAATAATTATTGTCTTCAAAAAGTGTCGATGAATTGTCTTGTCGATGAATTGTCTTGTTCCCTGCACCAATACAGCTTTGATAGTACTGCACCAAATCTGATTTGGAATCTGCAGTTTTAAAAAAATCAGTAATTGTTCATGATTGTGGAGGTGAGGGGGATATTGTCTGCCTTTATAAACAGCAGGCAGATTATGTTCAGGGTGTATTTTGTCTACCTGAACAAATGTTCAGGGGGGGGGGGGATTTTGTCGTGATTCGGGATAAGCTCTGTGTGGAAGCATCGTGCAGCCCAATCTATTTCTTCAAGCCCCGATGGGCGGGGGCGGCCTGGTGCACATAGGATGAAATGAAAATTTTAAATGAAAAAATACCCTCTGGTATCTTCCTCTAGACATCACTTCAGCAATAGACTTTGCAGCATCATTCTTTTCGGCTACGTTCAGGACTTTAACCATGTCTGAAGCACTTGAACTAAATAAACGACGAAAAACAAAGCGAAATATCATAACAACTTGTTCTCTATTTTATGAATGAATCAGGCAAGGAATCATCAAATTAAAGGGGGTTTCAAGTGAAAAACAGATTTTGTTGTTGAAAATTATGCGCCATATTAAATGTCAAGGTCATAATTACCGAAAATGATTCTTGATGGGTAAAACCAAGAACCTTGTCGTCCTGTGGAATCCGAGTCGTTTCGCCCCAAAATCATTTCCTCCCCTAGTCGTTTCGCCCAATACGTTCCCTCCCTGGTCGTTTCCCCCTAGTCGATTTCACCCCGGTCGTCCGTATTCCGTATTAAAGCCATAAGGCCATATAATCACACAGGTATCTTCTTAGACTGGTACTTCGACACTTGTATTTACTCAGAATCAGAATCAGAATTATTACTGGTGACACATCAAATGACATTCATACACCAGGACCTGTGATATGGGAAGTTAGTCCCTAGCTCTAACCAAAGAGGTAAACTTAGCTACACAATCCTCAGCACCTTCAGCCGTCGAAATAATCGAATCGGGAAGGGCATTCCAATCTCTAATGGTTCAGGGGAAGAAAGATTCTTTATAAATGTCTGTTCTTGCAGTAAGGGTCTGAAACGTCATTGAATGTTGCTTTCTGCAGTGCCTAGCTGGGGGAACAAGGTCATCTGTTGGAATGCTGGCAGCACCCTTTAGACCTTTGTATAAGAGTATGAGCCTATTGTCTCTTCTCCTTTTCTTGAGAGACTCCCATCTTAATTTTCCTAGAATTCCAGTCATGCTCCCAGTTTCAAAGCAGTAATTTCCAGTTACAAATCTGGCAGCTCTATTCTGAACTTTTTCAATTTCTTCATTGAGGACTATTCCGCTTGGATCCCAGATGCAACTACCATATTCCAAGATTGGGCGAACAAGTCCCCTGTATGCAGTCTCTTTCACATCCTGAGGACACTGATGAAGATTTCGCCTCAGGAAACCAAGTGTTCTATTCGCCTTTGTACAGATGTGGCTAATGTGTGTATTCCATCTCAAATCGTGAGTGATTGTCACACCAAGGTACTCAATGGAATTCACATTTTCGAGGACCGTTCCCTCTAAAGTGTAAGAAGCCTCAATTTTATTAGATCTCTTCCTAGTTATCTGCATAATATTGCATTTAACTGGCTGAAATCTCATGCCCCATTTTCGGGCCCAACATCCTAATCTATCTATGTCAGCCTGAAGTTTCAGTGAGTCATCTGTATCTCTAATTTCCCGGTAACAAACACAGTCGTCTGCGAACAGTCTTATTTCTGAGTAAATGTCAGCGGAGATATCATTGACGTACAGAGAGAACAATAGAGGACCAAAAACAGTCCCTTGCGGGACTCCAGACAAAACTGGCGCCCATACTGAAGATTCACCATTAACTACAACCCGCTGTTTTCTGTAGCAAAGGAAGGAATCTATCCATTTTAGAGTCTTTCCTCCAATTCCATAGCCAAATAATTTGGATTTAAGTAGATCATGCGGAGGGGTGTCAAAAGCCTTCTCGAAGTCCAGAATAAATGTGTCCACCTGCCCCCCCCCCCCCCCTTTGTCCAGGAATTTTGCCCAATCATTAATAATCGTGCTCAACTGAGTTTCGCAACTATGCCTTTTCCTAAATGCATGTTGTCTGTCTGACAAAAGTTTATGTTCATCCAAGTGGGCCAAGATGTTTGAGCAAACTATGTGTTCAAGCAATTTACAAAGAACACAGGTCAGTGACACCGGGCGATAATTTCGAGCAAGAGCCCTGTCCCCTTTTTTTGAAAAGTGGACAGATGTTCGCTACTAGCCATTCTTTGGGAATTTCACCCGTATCGAGAGATTGTTGAAAAAGATGAGCAAAAACTGGACCTTACTCGTTTGCTAGTTCCTTCAGGACTCTAGGATGAAGTTCATCAGGCCCTAAAGCTTTAGAAGGATTCAAGCCTTTAAGTAACTTGATCACTCCTGCCGAGGATACAACGATATTTTCCATGAAAGGGGCCGATCTTTCAGTCAATGGGACCTCGTTGAACTCAGTTTTATTAAATGCATCATTGAATTGACCAACCAATTCCTCTGCCCTTTCAGAGTCCGATTCAGCGACCCCGTTCCCCCCTCTTTTATTAAGGGGTGGGATACCTTGCCTATCTTTCTTCTGGCTATTGATATATCTGTAGAAGTCTCTTGGATTTGCTTTTACATCACCTACCAAGTTATTAACATACAGATCATGCTGTTTTTTATGTCATTTTTGATTTCTCGTCTCAAGTTTTCAAATTTTGCTCTGAGTTTACCACTTCCCAACTTTTTTGCCTTAGCATGAATCTTATTTCTCCTCCGAATTTTTCTTCTTATTTCTGCGGTGATCCAAGGAACTGAAGATACAGACCTGCTAGTTTTGGAGGGGATATGATTTTCGGACGAAGCTTGAATGAAAGACTTTATCAAATATTATGAAAACGTTTCTATAGGTATGATTTCAGAATCAGAACCAGAAATCATACCAATAGAAACTTTTTCATAACCGCGCACCACCATACCGCAAGTAAATACAAGTGTCGAAGTCAGTGTGGCAAAACGTCTGGTTTCCGCCACGTAAGTTTCCAGCTCTGTAAGAATTGTTCCCCTATAGTCAATAAAATGATAATCTTTGCTGGCCTTCAAAAGTATAATGAGTTCCAGCTGAGTTAAACCACAAGAGTCGAATAATCTCCTCCGCATTTGTATCGTCTCATCTTCATATAATGGGCAGTTCAATGAATCCGCACCGGGTCAACTCGGCCCTGAGTCAACTCGGCCGGGTCAACTCGGCCTGGTCAAGTCGGACCCAAGTATGAATTTAGCTTGACGGACGTGTCCTTAATGAAATGATATGCTACTACATACTGTTTTATATGTGTGTACTTCCGTTTTTCTGTCTGTTTATTCCACAGGAGCTCGGTTGTAATTGTATGAGCTACATAAACTTTAGATTTGCCCACCCACATATTTCACACATTAAGTTCGATAAAATCCATTATATTCGTTGTTATAACTGTTTTATCAGCCCATTTTTACCTTTGTCCTATGAACAAACATAAAATATGTTACACAATCACTACAGCTGATGTCTAACTCAATGTTTAACATTTATCAACAATGCGCCATATAGTAGAAAAAACACAAGGAAAGACAGTCGCCATCTTTTTCGCAACGTTTCCAGCCGCTCAAGTGCGTCACAAATTTCTTGGTACCCGGTCAACCTTACACCGCCTATGACTTCGGGTACCAGCAGGTAGTACGTGTTACCGTTACAGCCTTGATACCTTTCTTTCTTTCTACTTATACTGCGATCGGTCACATTTGACCATTACTCGCAGGTGTACATTACATACACACCAGGTTTGCAGGATGAAAGCCTACACAGTAATCATGTAATTACGGTAGGGGTCTTTAACCTGCACAGGGGATGACTCTCCCTGCACAGGGGGCCTCCAGATGCAAACCGGCATCTTTAAACATAATTGAATGATTTACCACGAATACAAGTTGAGCCCTGAAGACATAATGTATATATCTTGTCAAATCAATTGAATTCAATTATCTATCGGTCATGGGAATTTTTGAATTTGAATTTTTACCGCGATACGTACTACCTGCTGGTACCCGAAGTCATAAGCGGTGTAAGGTTGACCGGGTACCAAGAAATTTGTGACGCACTTGAGCGGCTGGAAACGTTGCGAAAAAGATGGCGACTGTCTTTCCTTGTGTTTTTTCTACTATATGGCGCATTGTTGATAAATGTTAAACATTGAGTTAGACATCAGCTGTAGTGATTGTGTAACATATTTTATGTTTGTTCATAGGACAAAGGTAAAAATGGGCTGATAAAACAGTTATAACAACGAATATAATGGATTTTATCGAACTTAATGTGTGAAATATGTGGGTGGGAAAATCTAAAGTTTATGTAGCTCATACAATTACAACCGAGCTACTATATGGCGCATTGTTGATAAATGTTAAACATTGAGTTAGACATCAGCTGTAGTGATTGTGTAACATATTTTATGTTTGTTCATAGGACAAAGGTAAAAATGGGCTGATAAAACAGTTATAACAACGAATATAATGGATTTTATCGAACTTAATGTGTGAAATATGTGGGTGGGGAAATCTAAAGTTTATGTAGCTCATACAATTACAACCGAGCTCCTGTGGTTTATTCATATTGCATACATCTTTTACAGCAGACCTCGACGGAAAGGTTGGATTGTCACACAAAACATTAACATTTCTAATCAATTAGTGGACAGCAGGTTAATATCATTTAGAATAAGTCATAACAAATACTTTTAAAAGATGTGGTGTGGTATTTTTACTAGACTGGAAAATTACTCACAGACCACAGGCACTTGTTTCAAAGAGAAAAAAAAAATCTACCCCCTACCTTTTTTTTTCTCTATGAAACCAAGTGCCTGTGTCCCAGACCCGAAATGAATGTTAACCTTTGATGGGAATGCATACATCTGATGTGAAATAAATACCTATTTTATCAAGGCAGCTCGAAAATGTGCAGTTTAATACGATTCCCAACTGATAATTCTCAGAAAATAAAACTTTGGTCAAAATACGAAAAGAATTCTCTATTCACTAAAGTTTCTTGACAAATGCAGGCCGAGTTGACTCGAGGCCGACTTGACTCAGGGGCCGAGTTGGTTACAGGCCGAGTTGACCCGTTTCCAGTTCAATAAGTAGTGGTCTATGGATTCGATATCTCCACACTGACACAGGTTTGTATGTTTATGTTGGTTTTGTTTAAATATTCATTTAGCCTTACATATCCAGTTCGTAACTATAGTGTCGAGTGGTGTATAGGAACAGAAGACATGGGTCTACACTGTTTGTTTAATATGCACAACAAGACTTCACCCTAGCTCGTCATACCCACAAGTAAACGCTCTCTACCAAAATACATCCAGTGAATACCTAATCAAGTAGGCGGAGCTTATTGTCAGCATCTAGTCAACTCTCTTGCATCACACACACCTACTATACACTATATCCCTTCTTTTCTTTAAGATGAAACGTTAAGTGTATACATGAGCATGCATTTAAAATGAAATGAACAGTAGCTTCGCTTTTAACATAATTTATAGGAAACTGCATAACGTTTAAATGTTCGAAAAACTTAAACTATAAGTTATATCCGCTAATGTTTCTTTTCTACTGACACGTCAAATGGTCTCTTCCCTGAAATACTTTCTCACTTTCGCTAGATGTCGAAATGTCTATAAATTTCCATGTTTATGGCTCCAGTTTGTTATTAAAACAGTTATATCAGGTTACGGGGGTGTTCATTATTTTTTCTTATTTACATTCAAAGACATAGGTTTTGGATACTCGTTAAGAGCCGCCACAATATAAAGCTTCACGGGTTTAAGTCTGGTCTGAAAAAATGTAATAACAAAAATGATTAACAAAAAAAAAAACAAAAAAAAAAAAAAAAAAAAAAAGAAAGAAAACACGAACGTGTAGCTTGACTGATATTTCTTTCAACCTGGAAAGCACAACAGACTAAACGTGAAAAATATAATCAAGAAAGTCGAGCGTCATACGTAATTTGTGTGATCAGAAAACATTAAATTCCTAAAACGCTATACAATGAACAAAACAAATCAATTTATATGTGAAAAAAGAGATAAAGACAATAATTGTTTCATAGAGCACGCGTTTTCATCCATACCATTAATCGTTGCTCGCCGACACTGTTAACGAACCAACCGACCAATTTAAAACAAAACTGGTTAAGGTGCTTGAGAGATAATTAAAGATGTTTAACTTTTTTTAGATGTTTAACTCATTTTTGATTTTTATTTGCAAAGAGCACGTGTTTTCACGTCTGGTCACTAATCGCATTAATTGTGTGATTAATGAGTCAAATGAGTCAAACCAAATAAACAATGTGATTGATGATATTAATCAAAACAGGTAATACTTATCATTAATCCTAATTAACATCTCTCTCTCTCTCTCTCTCTCTCTCTCTCTCTCTCTCTCTCTCTCTCTTGGAGTTGAGTGATTAACGGTATGGATCAGAACAGGTAATACTTCCTCATAATTCCTAATTTACATTATTGTCATTCTCTCTCTCTCTCTCTCTCTCTCTCTCTCTCTCTCTCTCTTGGAGTTGACTGATTAACAGTATGGATCAAAACAGGCAATACTTTCTCATATTTCCTAATTTACATTATTGTCATTCTCTCTCTCTCTCTCAGCTCTTAAGCCCTCAAACGACTATGGGAAATGGTTTGGGGGCGAAACGACTAGGGTTTGGGAGCGAAACGGTAACAAGACGTTTCGCCCCCAAGACGTTTCCCCCCCTGGTCATTTCCCCCTAGTCGTTTCGCCCCCTTTTTTGGCCCCTAGTCGTTTCGCCCCCTAACCCTAGTCGTTTCGCCCCAAAACCCTAGTCGTTTCGCCCCCAAACTATTTTACTAAGGCCAAAAAGAGAGGCGAAACGACCAGGGGGAGGTCTAGGGGGTGAAAAGGGTGCACATTAATGTCCGGAAATTGTCCGGGAAATGCAGGGGGGGGGGGGGTAGTGGGGCGTTATCCCTAATATCTCCATTCGGGTGGTAAGAAATTAATAAAATTAGTATCAAATAAAATTTTAAGCTACATTTAAACAGATTATTAAAACTATTTTTCATTTTTAACATTTTAGGGGTCCATTTTTTGACGTTAGTTTGTCCGGGAAATCATCGGGTTGTGTTCTGGATGTTGGGGTGGTTGTGCATTTTCATAACATCTCGGTTTGTGGAGATCACTAATTGCTAACAATTGTATCTGTTAAATTTTTAAGCTCAAAGTAGAAGTAAAACAAAGATCAGGAATCGATACAATTAACTTACTCCACCCATCAAAGACACAAAAGGGAAAACAACACAAACATGAAGCGACCAGACCATAATGGAAACCTAAACAAAGGAAGGCCATAAGGACAGTTACTTTCCCACAAAATAGCCATATGGCCATCCAAAATAAAAAGACACAAGTGATACACACAGTAAGTAACAAACAACAACGTAAATAAACCGCGACAGAAGAACCGCCTTTGATGGTGTCTTTGATGGGTGGAGTAAGATAATTGTATGGATACCTGATCTTTGTTTTACTTCTACCTTGGAACGGTCAGTGGAAAGATTTCCACTGGGGCGGGGGAGGGGTGCTTAAATCGATTTTACGTGGTCACAATCCTCGCCCTTACTTCCGTCGCGATTTAGACAAATAATTTGTTCAGTCCGCATAAAGGCCTCCTAACTCATCAGTGCAACATCTCCGTGAACACAAATAATCAAAGAACCACAGAGGTGAGACAACGGTGAGGACTCGACAGCGAGAAACCACTGAAATGCTGGAGCAAAAGAAAACCAACAGTTAGACTCTAAAAGAATTCTCAATTCTAAAAGAATATTAAAAAAAATCTTTTTATACACCTCAATGAGGCAGTTCTAATGAGTACCCACAACCCGGATTGTGTCCAGGATGATGGGGGTATTGGTTCGTTTTCCTTAATATATCGACTTGTGAAAACGAAACAAAGAATGCACATCCCGTGTATAGCCTACTTTTCTCTGTATAAGTTTGAATTTACATGGGTTTTCATTATTTCCTTTAGCCCCCGCCCATAGGGGCTTGAAGAAATATAAGGGCTGCATGATGCTTCCACGCAGAGCTGAATCTGGCCCGCACACTATCTCGTAAACCGCTTAGTGGATCTAAAAAGCAGAAGTAAAACAAAGATCAGGAATTGATACAATTAACTTACTCCACCCATAAAAGATACCAAAGGGAAAGAAATACAAACATTAAGCGACCAGACAATAATGGAAACCTAAACAAAGGAAGGCCATAAGGACAGTTACTTTCCCACAAAATGGCCATATGGCCATCCAAAACCAAAAGACACAAGTGATACACACAGCAAGTAACAAACAACAACATAAATAAATCGCCACAGAAGAGCCGCCTTGGAACGGTCAGTGGAAGATTTCCACTGGGGGGATTAAATCGATTTTACGTGGCCACAATCCTCGCCCTTACTTCCGTCGCGATTTAGACAAATAATTTGTTCAGTCCGCATGAAGGCCTCCTAACTCATCAGTGCAACATCTCCGTGAACACAAAAATCAAAGAACCACAGAGGTGAGACAACGGTGAGGACTCGACAGCCTGTCCAGGAACCGCGGTGCGAGGCGGACCGTCCATGCTAATTAACCATATTGGTTTCATTGGGCGACAGGGCTTGAGATTTCATTTCATCTCAATCTCGGGTAAAAGTCAAACAAAATCGGAAGCACAGTCTCCAAAATGACCTTTACAGTGTTGACGGGGACGTTAAACCCCAAATCAAACAAACAAATCATTATACGGCGTTCAATGGTGTCTACACGTTGCTGCTCACAAGACGGACACTGCCATTGATTTGATGATGAATTCAGACCTAAACATATTCCATGAAACCGAATTTTGCACTTACGATTATCACAGCAAATCCACTCAGGCATTTTGCAGAAGCACCAGACGGGAATTTTTACGATTTTACAAGTGAAGGAATGAAGTTTACGCCTGCCTGTATCTTTTTCTTTCGGAAACGCTAACATTTTCCCATTTTCTCAACATTCAACTAAATGCTGTCTCATTTTTGACACGTATATTATTCTGGTGTTAAATGAGTCCGGAGCAAACCAAAACTCTACCACGTTCGGTATTGCAAAAAGCCCACAATCATTAGAATTCGGTTTTTGTTGAACATGGGTATACATTTGTTCCTTATTTCTGCTCAAAAACATAGGTTGTGGGTACTCGTTGAAACCGTCTCGTCGTTCTTTGGAGTTCGTAAACTCTCTATTAAGAGCAGAAATATGAAAAAATATGGGATTTTTTGTTTCATCGGAATTTCATTTTAGGGTTGCTAAATTTACATTTTCTAGATCTCTGCTTAAAACGCACAGTGTGGTTACTCGTCAGAACAGCCTCGGCGATGTCATTCTTAAAAGTACCCACAATCGATTGTTTTAACAGAAATAAGGAAAATAATAATAAACTTCATTTTATATAAAGAAAACTGGGGTTCATGGGGGTATACATTATTTTCCTATTTCTGATCCAAGACATAGGTTGTTGTTACTCGTTGGAACCGGCTCAACGAGTATGTTATAACGAGCGACCACAACCTATGTTTGCAGTATAAATTAGAAAAATATGACGGATTTTTATCAGAAAAGTAACCATTTTGGAAATTCGAAAAATGCAATATATCTTGTAACGTTAAGTCCTACAAAATTGGAATGCAAAGTCTTCAAAATGATCAAAATAGTGTTGACGGTGATGTTTAATCTCAATTCAAACAAACAAAATTACAGCATTCATTCAAAATATCAACTGGACACAACTTTTGTGGAAGTCGCTTTCTGCTGTTTCAGTCCAGGTATGCAGCACACGTCAACTAATTATGGGTTAAAGCAATTAACTTAACACATGTTTAATATCGTTAGAAAATTAATGGCCCGTAAAATCGCCCAAAGTCCGTACACCTAATTCATCGCCAGCAAGAAATGGATGCGGCTCAATTTCGTCGTTGTATAAGCAAACAGTGTAGAACCAGATCAGATGCCGCATTTTGCAACCCAGATCAGACGCCATGTTTTGCCACGTCTGACCATAATTGTCAGTAAAAACACTCAAAGTCCGTACACCTAATTCATCGCCAGCAAGAAATTGATGCGGTTAAATTTCGCCGTTATCTAATCAAACAGTGTAGACCCAGATCAGATACCGCATTTTGCGGCCCAGATCAGACACCAAGTTTTGTAGCGTCTGATTATTTGGGTTTGCACTGTTTGCCAATGTCCCACAAATGGAACATAGGCATATATGGGATAAATATCTGATTTGGATCTACACTTTTTGCCAATGTCCCAGAAATGGAACTCTAGGTATATATGAAACCTTTGATCAAGATCTACACTGTTTGCCAATGTCCCACCAATGGGACGCTAGACATATATGGGTTAAACCTTTGATCAAGTTCTACACTGTTTGCCAAGTAGGTCTTGAGCTGTAATTAAAAATCACTTTTTATAACTTTGTGATCTTCTATAAAATAAAGTCATGTTGTGTGCACTCATTAGAACCGCCTAAGTGAGGCACTTATAATGAGCACACGACATACATTTTTTGATACTAATTTAATTAATTTCTGACTAACCGAAGTGGAGATATTAGGAATAAGGCACCACTATCCACAACATTCAGGACACAATCCGGGAATTTTCCGGACAAATCAACTTAAAAACGGACCTCTTAAATATTAAAAACGAAACATAATTTTATAATCTTTTAGAATGGAGCTAAAATTTTATTTGATACTAATCTTTATTAATTTCTGACCACCCGAAGTCGAGATATTAGGGTTAACGCACCACTACCCCAACATTAAGGTCAAAATCCGGAAACCTTAAGTACCCAAACATTAAGGTCAAAATCCGGGAATTTCCGGGAACTTCAGAAATAGACCCTTAAAATGTTAAATATGAAAAATAGAAATAATGGAGCTAAAAATTTATTTGATACTAATTCTTTTAGTTTCTGACCACCCGAAGTCGAGATATTGGACTTAACGCACCACTACCCTAACACCCAGGACACAATCCTGGAAATTACCGGACAAATCAACTTAAAAAACGGACCCATAAAATATTAAAAATGAAAAAAAAATTAATAATCTTTTAGAATGGAGCTAAAATTTTATTTGATACTAATTTTTATTAATTTCTGACCACCCGAAGTCGAGATATTAGGGTTAACGCACCACTACCCAAACATTAAGGTCAAAATCCGGAAACCTTAAGTACCCCAACATTAAGTTCAAAATCCGGGAATTTCTGGGAACTTCAGAAATAGACCCTTAAAATGTTAAATATGAATAATAATTTTTAATAATCTTTCAGAATGGAGCTTAAATTTTTTTATATCATACTAATTTTATTATTTCTGACTACCCGAAGTGGAGATATTAGGGATAACGCACCACTACCCCAATTTCCCGAACATTTCCCGGAAAACTTTCGGACATTTCCCGGACAATAGTGTTCGCCGGCGAAATTGACCGACTTTCCCGCCATGCTGCCAGACTGAGTTCAATGGTAACAAGACGTTTCGCCCCAAGATGTCCCTGGTCGTTTCGCCTCCTTTTTTGGCCCCTAGTCGTTTCGCCCCCACAACTCTAGTCTTTTCGCCCCCCCCCCCCCCCCCCAATAGTTTCCCATATTTTTTTATATAAAAAGATTTATTATCGCCATGTGTGACAGAGAGAGAGAGAGAGAGAGAGAGAGAGAGAGAGAGAGAGAGAGAGAGAGAGAGAGAGAGAGAGATAGAGAGAGAGAGAGAGAGAGAGAGAAGAACATGTAATTTAAATAAAATGTTAATTAGGAATTATGATAAGTATTACCTGTTTTGATCAATACCGTTAATCGCATTTTTTTATTTTATTTTACACATTAGTCAAGCAATTAATGCGATTAATGATGAGGTGTGAAAACACACGCTCTTTGCAAAGTCAATCGTCTTAATTATCGCGCACATTTGCCAGTTTTGTTTTAAATTGGTCGGTTGGTTCGTTAACAGAGTCGGCCAGTAATACACAGTTGAATATTGCCGCAAATGTCGTCTACACAACATGCCGTCAACGCCGAAAACAATGAAAGAATGAATGAAAGAAAAATAATAATTAAAAAATAACAAAAAAAAGTAATTAAATGTTACATAAAAGAATACTGAAAGATAATTATAATAGATTATAAACAAAACAAAACAAAAACATAACAGGTAAATGGTTACACTAAATTTTTTGAAGAAAACATCCTCAGTTATTTTAGTGTAACAAGTGTTACGAGCCAGGCGTAGAAGTAAGAAAATTAAATGTACTTAGCTCTGTTATGAAATATCCTGAATGAATCTATTTTCCTTGATCCCACAGAATTCACAGTCCAAAATGAAAAGTACTATCCTTTAACAATCCAACACAGAATTTAGAAATAACTTTTCTTAAAAGCCCAAACATCAAACTCCAAAGTCTGACTCAATGAGAAAATCAAGCTCTTTTATAGACCCTAAGATTTCTCTAGAATGTTCCTCAGGGCTGTGGAATAAGATGATGTAATTTACTAAAAATAATGCAAACCTGAACTTTCTGAAGGTTCTGAAGTACTTTTCCTTGTAAACATGTTGTTTATAAAAATGAAATTAATCTGTGACTCAGTTTTCTAGAATCTTCTCTAGAAGATTAACAAGATATTTATAGCACTATTAGGTCAACAGTAGGGGTGAAAGTGGGAATCAGAAAAATAAATTCTTATGCATAACACAAGTCCTAGTCACACCTCCCCGAGTGGCCACTTTTAAGTCCCGGCCGGTAACTAAGGATAAGTTATCTTTAGGCTGACGTGCTACTTAAATATTTGCCTCTTCTCGCCTGTAATAAAAGTTGAACAGTGAAAATTATTCTTACAGTGAAAAAGAGGGCGAAACGACTAGGGGTCGAAACGACTATGGGGGCGAAACGACTAGGGGGAAACGACCAGAGAGGAAACGTCTTGGGGGGCGAAACGACTAGGAGAGGAAATGGTTTGGGGGCGAAACGTCCCGAAACCAGTTCGATCACATGGTTAACCATGGTAAACCACGGTTTGTGATCGAACTACTTCCGACCCAAATATTGGCATTGCATTTTACCCAACACTGAAAAAAAAGGAAAAAAAAAAAAAAAAAAAAACAACAAGAAAGTGATGTTTCTCAAGAAAGAAACGTCCAAAGAAACAATAGAAAATGAACTTAAGTTTTTGTTTGCTTGCCTATCTATTACGCAATATATTGTCGTTATTTTGAGTCTCTATTGCTTTACGGTAATCATTCCGGGAACATTGAAAATGATAAACAAAGTCAACTATTCGCTCTGTTTCGTTCGCCGTATTGGTCTCAACTTGACGAAAGACAAACTACTTAGGTGACTACCAAATAAGTAGCAAATAGGGGCCCAAATTGGTCGCGGGACGTTTTGCTCCTGAGTTGTTTCGGACCCTGGGTCGTTTCGGTCCAAGGTCGTTTCGGTCCTAGGTCGTTTCGCCCCGAGTCGTTTCGGTCCAATTTTGGGAATCGACACAATTCATCGACAAGACAATTCATCGACACGGTTTTTGGAGACAAATCATCGACACAATTGAAGACAACTCATCGACACTTTTTGAAGACAATTCATCAACACATTATTATGTTGAAATTATACACAAGCTGATAAAATGAAGACAGTGTTTTGAAAATAAAATTATCTATTATCACGTTTATGATCAAAATTACAAATTTAAAAAAAATTAATTCAATATTTTGGCTTATTGACCATTTTAACCGCAATAGTTTGCCTCGTCTGATTTGATGTCGCAAAACAGTGACTGTCGGGGAGCTGTCTCAAAGTAACTGAGGATAGCATGTAGCTTTTAGGATGCTGATTGCAATGTAGTGGCAGTATTGATAGTGCGAGATTTGTACAATTCGCATTTAGATACCTAATTCTGATCATGAGATATAAATCGTGTTGGTGAATTATCATCTAGATAATAAGCCCATGCGATGGACCTTGATTAATCCCACTTTAGGGGTAAAAGTTCAGTTTAACCATTTTTGTACCAAATGGAATCCTCCTCCTTATATATAGCATGAGTCCATTTAAAAATGTAGGGTTGTCAGGTTGTGTTTTCAACTAAATTTGTTTTGGAAAATAGCTGAACATTTTGCAAACAGTGTAGGCCCTGATCAGACGCCGCGTTCTGTGGCGTTCAGACGCCGCATTCTGTGGCGTCTGAGCTGAGCCTACACTGTTTGCCAGGGTACAAGTTTTGGGGTATATGGTACTAAATGGGTTAAATGGGATTATGTTTACGTTTCATATTTCTGCCTATAAACGTAATAATATTTGACCAAGTTCCGTATACATTTTCTTTTATGCGGTTAAAAAGGTCAATAAGCCAAAATATTGAATTAAATGTTTCTAAATTCGTTATTTTGATCATAAACGTGATTAAAGATCATTTTATTTTCAAAACAGTGTCTTCATTTTATCAACTTGTGTATAATTTCAACATAATAATGTGTCGATGAATTGTCTTCAAAAAGTGTCGATGAGTTGTCTTCATTTGTGTCGATGAATTGTCTCCAAAATCCGTGTCTATGAATTGTCTTGTCGATGAATTGTCTTGTTCCCCAATTTTGGGTGTAGGTCCAGGGCTTCCGTTAGGCGGACGTACGGCGTATATTACGTCCTGAAATCGCTTCCGGACGCCCAAATTAAACATCAAAGGTGTCCCGCGGACTCCCGAAAATTTCTCTGTACGGCCAAAAATCTTTACCAAGACGTATAAACCCGCCCACTTTTAGCGGGTTGTAAAAAGTTTGCTCCGACCTCTTAGCTGAAACCGCTTTCTGTGTTTATTGAGTACTAAGGACGTCCCATTTTCTGCCTGCGCGGTATTATATTGACAGTCAAAATCACGTGCGTCGGCACACCTTTGATCGTCATCGGTGTGTGAAAAACGTGTCGAAGTGATTGCTCGGTGTTTGTATAATCAAACGGATTTGTAGTTGAGGATAAACAAATTATCTCATTGGCGATAAGTGTTTTTTAATCCTGTAAACTTGTTCTGTTTAAATTAAAGCTGGTCGTAATTAAGGTGTTTGGTAGTGAGATTATCATTAGCGATGCAAAGTGTGACATTAGTTTCAAAGATAGATACGCATTTTTTTCTTTCAGTAAATAGCAGGTGTTCACTAGGTGAAATGACGAAAATAATTTATAAAATCCCAAAATGTCGCGGGATCGTCGTTAGATTTTGGCGCCTCGAAAATACGTAAAACCGGTGAATGTGACCATGCCGGTTCGTCAGGGTCCGAGCTGCAGTCTGATCTTTCTCTGTATGGCCAAAAATCTTCACCGAGACATATAAATCGCCCACTTTTAGCGGTTTGTAAAAAGTTTGCTCCGCCTTCTTGGCTGAAACCGCTCTCTGTGTGGACGTCCCATTTTCTGCCTGCGCGATATTATAGTGACAGAATCACGTGCGTCGGCACACCTTTGATCGTCATCGGTGTGTGAAAAACGTGTCGAGGTGATTGCTCGATGTCTGCATATAATGAAACGGATTAGTAGTTGAGGATAAACTAATTAATCCCTTTGACGATTAGTGTTTTTTAATCCTGTACACTTGTTACTGTTTAAATTAAAGCGGGTCGTAATTTAGGTGTTTGGTAGTGAGATTATCATTAGCGATGCAAAGTGTGACAATAGGTAGTTTCGAAGATAGATATGCATTTTTTTCTTGAGTAAATAGCAGGTGTTCACTAGGTGAAATGGTGAAAAGATCGCCGTTTGATTTTGGCGCTTCGAAAATACGTAAAACCGACGAATGTGACCAGGCCGGTTCGTCAGGGTCCGAGCTTTAGTCTGATCTGTCTGTTAGCCAAAAAGCGAAAAAAGAAAACAAAAAAAAAAACGCTGACTCGTCTAAGTCTGCTCCAATTGCAAAGTTGCACTTGTTTCTGCCTGTTTGTCTGAAGCAGTTCTGAGTGTTTAGAGTACAATGAAGACTCGAAGCGTATGTTTTGCAAAAAATCTTTTTCAAAAGAAATTTTCTTTATTTCTTTTTAATCCATATATGAATGGGTGTCAGGTTTGTTTTATTTGTGTGAAGTTCTACAAACAGTGTAGACAGATCAGACGCTATGTTCTGTGACGTCTGATCTGGGTCTACACAGTTTGCTAATGACCCAAAAATGGGCCACCAGGCATATATGGGGATGGGTAATGCGATTGTTTTCTTTACTTTTATTTATTTAGGGGTGGGCGAAGGAGTTTTACTTGGAAAGTTATGAAATTTATACAGGCCAAGCAAAAATATTTTTTTTTGTATGCACTCCTCTGCACTGTACTGTTTGTTTTGTTTGATTTGAGGTTTAACGTCCCCGTCAACACTGTAAAGGTCATTTTGGAGACGTTGCTTCCAATTTTGTGGGACTTTTACCCAACATTGAGATGAAATGACATCTCAAGCCCTGTTGCCCAATGAAACCAATAGGGTTTATTAGCATGGACAGTCCGCCTCGCACCGCGGTTCCTGGACAGGCTTAGATCCTCTAAGCGGTTTACCAGTACTAGTGTGCGGTACTGACCGCATGTATGTAACATAGTTATTATGAGTAGTTTTTACTTCATCACAGAGGTTTGCTTGATTGTTTTGAGTTTAACGGCCCAGTCAACACTATTCAAGTCATTTTTGAGCCAGTCAGTTTACCTATCCCCACTTAACTAGCCATCTAAAAGAATATACAGGCGATTAAAAATGCAAACAAGAGATACATACATTAAATAAAATATATTTCTTCATCAAAACAATTTTACGATCCGCAACCACCTTGCTTCAATATTGGGACTTCCTGAATTTTCCAGTGGGACTTCCAGATTTCAAGGGTAGGAAGTCTGGGACTTCCTGAATTTGGGAGTTAATGGAAGCCCTGTAGGTCGATTCGGCCAAATTGGTGCATAGTTTCGGCCCGAATTTTTTTCTTACCATTTCAAAGCATTGCATTGTATTATTGCATATAATAGATCAGCCTGTGCTATTGCTATCTTTGCTCATATGTTATAAATAGCATAGTAGGTTATATAAAATAGCACCATGCTCGCCAAGAAGCTGAGAAGGAGGTTTACAAGAATATTGACCCTAAGTCCTCAGAAGTATACCGCCTTGCTAACCAGATGAGAAGAGAGAATGTCGATGTTGTAGGTGAAAAACCAGTAAACAGGTAAAGAATGATGCAGGGGAGATGTCCAGGTGTATGAATGTCATTTGACATGTCACCAGTAACAATTCTGAGATGTCAATGAGTGAAGACTCAAAGCGGAGGGCCTGGTTAGAAAACTACCAAAGGCTACTCAATGTTGAGTTTGACTGGGACCAGACCACTTGTCTGATGAACCACCACTAGTGATATGGTTAAGAAGGC
The DNA here is from genome assembly GCA_963580285.1 of Lucinisca nassula. Taxonomy (NCBI): domain Eukaryota; kingdom Metazoa; phylum Mollusca; class Bivalvia; order Lucinida; family Lucinidae; genus Lucinisca; species Lucinisca nassula. The sequence goes on from OY757021.1 coordinate 821,800, forward strand.
TCTCTCTCAGATGAAGACTGGCAAAGCACCAGGCCCTTCTGGCATAGTGGTGGAGATGATCAGAGCTGCAGGTGATGCGGGTGCCTCAATGATCCGCGACCTTGCAGCTGCAATCATCCGTGTTGGAAAGGTACCCTCTGACTGGGAACAGAGTTTCATTGTCTGTCTCTTCAAGGGCAAGGGCGATGCATTGGAACGGGGCAACTACCGTGGTCTCAAGCTGACAGAACAGGTCATGAAAGTCCTGGAGAGGATTGTGGATGGCCTCATTAGGCAGTTGGTGTCCATCGACGATTCCCAGTTTGGCTTCATCCCAGGAAGAGGCACAACAGATGCAATTTTTGTTGTACGGCAGCTGCAAGAGAAGTATTTGGCGGCCAACAGGAGACTCTACATGGCTTTTGTTGACCTGGAGAAGGCATTTGATAGAGCTGCTCCAAGGGATATATGCTAATGCTCGGAGCCGTGTCTGTGTTTGTGATGGTTACAGTGAAGAATTCGAAGTGAAGGTGGGTGTTCATCAAGGCTCTGTTCTCAGCCCACTGCTTTTTATCATTTTGCTTGAAGCCTTGTCATGCGAGTTCCCCTCTGGAGTCCCCTGGGAGGACCTGTATGCTGATGACCTTGTCATCATAGCTGAATCCCTTTAGGAATGTGTCAGGAGGCTCTTAACTTGGAAAGATGCAATGGGGGCGAAAGGGCTCAGGGTGAATGCAGGAAAGACAAAAGCAGAGGGAAGTCCAAGTCGTATCCGACAAGCTGGAGTTTGTAGCTTCCTTTTGCTACCTAGGTGATATGCTCTTAGCAGCGGGTGGTTGCGACCTTTCAACTACATCACTTGTGAAAACAGCCTGGAAGAAATTCAAGGAGTTGCTACCAGTTCTCTCTTCCCGCCACCTCTCGTTCAAGACACGTGGCCATGTGTACAGCTCTTGTGTGCGGAGCGCAATGCTCCATGCCAGTGAGACATGGCCATTGACAAAGCCAAACCTCCAATGTCTTCAGCGGAATGACAGGGCAATGATCAGACAGATTTGCAATGTCAAGCCATAGGACACTGTCCCCATCAGATCCAGTGAGTTACTTGAGCGTCTTGGCATTGAGGACCTGGACCTCATCCTGAAAGAGAGAAGGCTTCGCTGGCATGGACATGTGGAACGCTCCAACGGTGCAGTCAGGCTGCGACATACAGGTAGGTGGAAAGTGGGGGCCTGGAAGGCCCAAGATGACCTGGAAGCAGCTGACAGAAAGAGATTGCAGAGAATGGAAGCTCTCTGCTATCGATCCTCATGATAGACAGGCCTAGAGATCTGGTATAAGATCTGCCATGCGTGCAGCAATCCAGCTACCTGGAAGGGGGTCCACTTTTATGGACGTTGCCCCTTGTACCTGCACGTTAATCAAAAATCCATTGATAATGATAATGAGAAGCCACAGAGGGCTCCTTTGAACAGCGAAGACTCTGATCACAATGACAGGTGCAGGCAGGTCATATAAAATTGTTGGAGCAGATTTGCCTTTTTTGCAAATAAGTCAGCGCATATTCAACACATTGCATGATTTGCTGTGTATCGATCGACACCTGACTTCAGTCCCAAATTGGTGGTGGTGGGGGGGGGGGGGGGGGTGTACAGGCTTTCATCCTGCAAACCTTTCAGTTTAATATTTTTTCTTTCTTTCTATATATACCGCAACACCCCTTACGAGGATTTCTTGCTAGTTGTTTCTTTAAGTATTTAAGAGTTTGCTGCACTGACAGGTTCTGGTGAAAGTCTTGTTCCAATATATTATTCAACCCTCTTTAGTAGTATTCACAATGAGGGTTCTGGAACCCACCAGGTCGGCCCCACCGAGTGGGGATGCCGAGGACAAATTTTTTTTTTCATCCCCGCAATACTGCCCCCCCCCCCCCCCCCGTCAGCCCCACCGAGAGGGGATGCAATAGAATAAAATATTTGTTTGCCCGCCGTAACGCGGGGGAATCCCCTGGTGTAAAATGATTTACAACACCAACAGCCCCAGAGGGGGTTTATAGCGAATAATTTAGAAATACTTAAATATAAGGATTATAAAGAAACAGAATGCAAGAATATATATAGATTATGCTCCAACGGCGATATACCTCACTTTCGTTCGTTATATCGCCGATTGGAGCATAATCTATGTATATATTATACCACAATTTTCCGACGGCGATACAAACTATATCGCCGACTTGAGCATAAAAAAAATTAAATTATCGCCCTCTCAATAACACCTGAATCATCCTCAACACTCTATCATATTCAATCTCTTTATCTCTTCCTTATAAGGTTTAATATGACAATAATTTGTTGATGATTATAGTATAATCACCAATAAAGTATTGCTATAAACAATCACTGATATATAGGTCAAATTGCTTACAGCATAATTATCTTTGACCCGGTTAATGGTGCATTTAATTTACAAATATATTGTAGTATGACAATAATTTGTTGATGACTATCGTATAATCGCCAATAAAGTATTGCTATATGTTAATGATTATGCAAGCAATTACTTACCGAATTTATTGATTCCATCCTAATTCTTTGCAAATTTCTTTTATGGTTTTCATATGTTTTATAACAGTTCCCACTTCTATCGAACAATGTTGTAGTTTTGGAAACTCTTGTTGTAGTTTGAATACTCTAACAAGGGCATTGCAGTGGCTCGGTGAAAATTTTATTCCGTGTTCAATTAAATAGACACCGATATTGTTCCTCTTGTATCGTTTTAAGGTGTCAATTGCCTGACCTTGCAAAGCCGAGAAGTAAAGGATGTTTCTTTTATTGCCAATAATCCAATTTTCTAAGACTTTTATACTTTTTTACACAATTATCGACGGAATCTACTCCCGGTAATTCACCACGTATTCCTTCATAATTTTCGGAGTATGATTCTAACAAGCGGTCTTTTAGTTCACTTTTTTATAACACTGCGGGTTCTCTTCAAGATGGGTCGCTTTTTGAAGAATTCACTTTCATAATTTTGTTTCCACTTTTCTATAAATTCGTCCTTAGGAAGTACTTTATCCAGATAATCGCACAATTCTTTAACACAATTGTCTCTTTTTTCCGCCATCACAAAAAGGGGCGTATCATGTGCACTTTGTATCATTCAGATGATATCGCATAGGTCAACAACTGATAAACCCTTATCACAAGGTGTGATGCGTCTCAGTCAGTGTTCAGATAACAATAATTAGAGGTGATATTAAAAATCTGCTCCGACAAAAGTCGCGGATAGACACTATATAGAAACATATTAAAAAGAATTTTGAAAATTCCACTTTGGGGCAAAAACTTTAACCCTCCTGAAAGTGCCTTTATATAATCCAATGACCACCAGATTTTGCACATATAACAAGACTTTAAGGCTGTATAACATATTAAAATTCCAAGTTCCTATGACAACTTTTGGAATTTCTGAAAGTCTTTGAGTCTTCCTAAAAGTGGAATCCCATCAACCGATTAGTCTCAGATTTTGCATATGTATTTGGGTTGCATATATACATATTATCACAAAATTTCAAAGTTCTAGCATCATTTTGGAATTTCCTGCAAGTCTTTGAATTGTTGTAAAATAACATTGGTTCAACTAATTACCACCAAACTTTGTACATATGTTTCAACATACAAAATGCACATTCTTATAAAATTTCAACATTGTAGGTCGGAAGTGAAGCAAAAAAAAAAAAAAATTAACTTTCATATTTTGGTGGTGGGTCATTTACTATTGTAATTTTATTGAATAAAATCAAGCATTTTCTATCTTTTTTTTCATTTCATTCTTTGCTTGAGCCTTGCCTTCCTCAATAAGTTTCTTTCTCTCACTTTCACTCAATCCTGTTTGTTTTGAATGTATATTGTCTTTGAGTTTATTATATTTGTCCAACTCATCCAACACAAGTTTAAATTCATTCTCAGATATCTGTCCGTCTGTCAAAGCCTTAGAAATCAAATCCTTTATACTATTCAACTTACTATCAGCAATAGTTTTAATCTCATAATGTTTCTGTGCTTTTGAAGTCATTTTACGCCTAATTAGTTTAACACACACACCCAAACTCCCACACACAACAGCACCAATCTCTAAAGGCAACATAATTGGAACAGTTAATCCAACACCTGCCAAAATAACACTTGTTGATATCAAACCAGTATCAACTCCATCAGTAATATTTATTCCACGTTTGTATTTTTTGTATAATGCTTTTCTCACATCTCTCTCATTAATTAACGTCTTCTCTATCTCACATATCTTCTGTAATCTATAATTTTGCCCATCTTCAATAGGCAACTCTGGATATAGCGGTGCATTAGGTTGTTTCATTTTTTTCTTGATAACATATATTTTTTTTATTCAATAAATAATTCAATTATCATCGAAGCCACAGTATTAACACATGTAGCATTATTAGTCTGACAAACAAAATCAATTGCATCACCAGCCTCAACCTTTAACGGTGTAGCAAAGTTATCGTGTTTTCTTAAAATATTATTCAATGATATATCATATCCTGCTTGTGGATTTCCATTAATTGCAATCGCCACAGACACATCGCCTTTTGTTCTTTTACTCGACAGTCCAACACCTATTATCTGGCCAGGAAAGTTCATCACATATCCAACACCTACTTCTCTACCACCATTTCCAAAGCCAAACACTTCATTCTTCTGTAAGGAACCTTTACTCTCCGCACAAATGCTTATCAATTTTCTGTCTGACATATTATCAACCTTATTATATAATAATCGATGATTGAGATACATATCCCGAAATCTATCTTGAAGTCCTGTATGTCTATCATTCAATGTATTTATTTGTGTAAATGCTTGACTTCTCATATTAAATATTTCTTGTTTCAGCCCCAATGCATCTACGTGTTTTCTCTTAGCACCAAATATACTCATTTTTTTATTATAATTATATAATTTCCAAAACGCAATTAATTGGTAGATGATTAATTACCTTGTTGTTATTTTCATCCCTGATTTCTAATTTCAATTCTGCTATAGCATCATTCACCAAACACTTATATTCTGGATGCTCAAATCTCACTGTTGTTATCTCTCCAAACTCTTTATTTTCCACTGGAACAACAGCCAACACAGTACTCGGCATACCATCTAAATAATTATTTGAAGTATTAATCTGTTCCAAATGAACATACAATGATTTATAAACAGCAAAATCTACAGTCTCACCATAATGAGTTTCATTAACAGCAAACTTTCGCTTATTTCCAAACCCCAACATTTGTTTTAAGCCCTTGCTTATCTTCAATTCATCCGGTGTAATTAAAGAAGCAATTCCATTTGTTTCATTTACAGATAATGTAATATTATTACTTTGAAATAAATCTGCTATTTGTTGGAAACTATAATAACCATCTATAATCTTATGAGGTCTCTCTCCAGTCTTCTGCAAATATTCATCAACAACATTATACCATCCAACACCATATGTTATAGATTTCAAACCAATACGTTTATTCCCATCTCTGTTATCAATGTATTGTTGCAAGTTTATTGTCTTGTCAATATTCGAAATTGTATGATACATTTTTATTTTTTATATATAATCAATAATAAAAATGATAACCAAAGAATTTAAATACAATGATGACGCTCATTACCCTCACAGTAGCACATTTAAATCAAAACAAATAGATATCATAAATCAAAACATAGCAATCACATCTGACAATAAGAACTTCAAAACATCTTTTCCAAACTTATTTCAAAACTATCAAAATCCAACATTACACACCAATGAACCGTGGAATACATGGCTTCATTCATCATTTGACTGGTGGCAATGTCAATTAAATTTTGCTGTTTGGTGTGCCACTGCAGGATGTGGTGTAAGTTATCAAGACCATTTGCAAAACACTTCAGGACTAACTAAAACAGTATATACATTTCATGTTTATTATTGTATTGCTCGTATTTTGAAAGAACTTAAAACACCTTTACCAACAGATGAATCATTTTGTTATTACAAAAACCCATACGACAAAGCAGCCTATCAAAAGTTATGCAATGAATTCAATGTTGAATCTAATACAGATTGGCGTCAAAAATTAGAAAGTAGTTCTAAATGCAGTGGTCTAGGGAGTTACACACAATATTTTAAACCAAGTGGAAAATATAGACAAGAACATCGAAGTGAAGGTCCATTCTTTAATCCAAATGATAAAATAGAACATACAGTAGATATAAGTGACGCCTGGACAATGTTTATATTAGACAAATCAGAAGGCTTCACAAAAACAGGTATTGAACGAATTAACGAAAGTATTAGGATATTCGTATGGGCACTATTAGGAGCACAAACACGTGTAGAAATACTAAAAATAGGCACAGGATTTGATGCTCAAAAACAATTCTTAGCAAATGTTCAAGATGCAATTAACAGTCCAATCGATTTGCCTACTCAAATATCAAAATATCAAAATGTATTGAAATACGCAAGAAGTAAAGTTGATTACGCATATGGACTTGGTCTCTATATGTCTCCCAGTGATATGATTTCACAAATTGGCACTATCGCTGGATATAATAATAAAATTGTAATTGCAACAGAAAATCAAACACTTGGTTTCAATAGTGATGTAAATGTTAAACCTGTTGCACCTACTACACAACCTGCAACTATACAAGGTACACCAACAAAGAAATCTCTACCAGAACCAAAACATCAGGAAACAAAAACAAAGAAATCTCTACCAGAACCTGTTAAACATCAAACTGTTCAACCCACGAAAGAATCAACACAACACGAAGAAACTAAAACAGCAATAATAGTAGGAAGTATAGTAATAGGTATTGTTGCACTAACTATTTATGAGATTTACTAATATACTCTCTTGCAGCAGTAAACAATAACCCAACAACAAGGATAACCAATGCCCAGAGATGTTTGCCAAACCAACCAATAACTTTTCCAGTAGTAGATAACAACCAAGACGCAATGGCACCAATAATACCCGGTAGCGCTGCTGCTGCTTTTCCTGCAAGATTGGCTAATAGTTTACCAAGATTACTTAATTGTTTTTTTATCCAATTTTCTATACCATCTTTTGACGGTGGTTTAGGGGTTATAGGTCCACCACCAGCAGTAGGAATAACAGCCTCAACAATAACACCAATAATCATTCCAAAAGCAGTTAAAACACTAACAATTGTAATGCCTTGTTCTCTGAAAAATGTTCTAATTCTTTCACCCAATGTAGTGTCTTCTTTTAATACTTTGTTTATAGTCTCTTTGATTCTATTTACCTGACTACGTAGTTTTTCTTTATTAACATTAATAACTTCCAATCTTGCACTTCTCTCACTTTCTAACTCTTTGATTCGACTACTTATCCTCTCTATTTGAAATTCATCATTGTCTGCTTTGGCTTGTTCTAATTTTGTATTTTCTTTTGCTAAGTCTTTATTTGTTTCACTCAGTTTTGCCAATTCATTTGCTATCTCTTCTTTGACTGTTGTCATTGCATTTGCTATTCCATCAATCTCTCTTTTTGTCCAATCTGTTTGTGTTCCTGCTTCACTATTAACATTTTCAGTGAATGATGTTTCTAATGTTTTCACAGATGTTTCTACATTATTTGTGGTTTCTAATAGTTCTTGTGCTTCTTGTTGTGATGATACATCAGTATCAAGATTTGATTGAATTTCTCTTGATAATAATATGGATTGTGTGTCTTTCAACTGGTTTTCTATTAAAGTTGTAAGCTCAGCTCTACCTTCTTTAAGTCTTGTAGCAGTTGCTTAAAATCATCTACATCTAATACATTCCTAACAAAATCAACACCATATTTCCTTTGCAAAGTATTAAATGATAAAAATGTTGCTATTTCATCTGGTGCATTGGAACGATAATATGTTAATGCAACATTATTACCATCACTATCCTTTACATATAACATTGGTCTCCCTATATCATCTTTCTTGAGAGACAAACCTTTGATTTTACGTTTAGGTTCTTCATTCCTTTCGTAAAATCTATCTATCATTTTTTGACCTATGCTATTAAGCAGAGTTTTCCTATCATCACCGGTTAAATCATTCAAACCAGCAAACTGACTATTTAATGTTCTCTGAAACTCTTCTTCATCTGTAAAAGATGTTTCTGCTTCTTTATCATAATCATCCTTATCATACTCAGGATTTTCATATTCAGCCATTATTTATTTATTATTTAAAAATATTTTTTATCTTTTAATAAAAACATGTCAGCTTACGGAGATAAACTAAACCCTTACAGAAAATTAAGAGAACCACGAGGTGTGAGAGGTATCCGTCAAAGTGTAGTGATAACCAATAATCCATCAACTATTGACCAAAATCAACAATTGTTAGTGAGATTTCCTAATCTAAGTGGTAATGATGTTATTGTTCCCGGAACAGTCAGATTAGCATTTGAAATTGAACTAACCTCTAGAGATGTAAATGCAACTATATTTCAAAACATAGGAAGAGCAATAATTAAGAAAACAACAATTAGAATTAGTGGAAATGAAGTTATGTCCATTGACGATAGTGACATCTATCATTGTTATATTGATTTATGGAAGTCTATTACAGAACGCGTAAATATGGCATACCAAGGCATTGGCAAAGAGAACATGTTGAAACATAGAGTGGGTGCAGAAAACGCAGCAGAAGATAAAGAAGATAAAGCCATCGCAAAAGCATATGGAAACAGGTTTTGCATCCCACTTGATTTTGAATTATTGGAAACCCATATGCCATTTTATCAAGCTGGATTAGGAGATAGACTTGAATATGAACTTACATTCAATGATTATAATAAAGTAATTAAATCAGGCGATGCAACTTCATCTTATACAATCAAAAATATTTGTTTGGAATTTGATATTGTTTCTGATACTGAATTAGCAAGACAAATAAGACAGCAAGTTGATGGTAAAATGGTTATTTTGTATGACAGAATACTAAGACACAGAAAAATAACTAAAAACAAATCTGATACACTATGGAATATCAATCTAAATGTTCCTGCAAGAAGTATGAAAGGAATTCTTATGCTATTCGAAGAACCTGAAAGGGCCAGCACAGAAGAATATTATAATCCAGAAATTACAAAAGTGGAAATGACAATAGAAGGGATTCCGAATCAATTGTATAGTCAAGGAATGAAGTCCCACCAACACTGGGACGAAATAAATAAATTCTTTGCTTTGAATTCAAAAAGAAACAAAGAAACAAGTATGGTCGTTAAAGATTTATATTTTACTGATACAACAATAGAAAAATATCTAACGAACAGGTATGCTTTATGGTTGGATTTACGTTCAACTGATGATAATACACTTCATGGTTCTGGAAGAAGAATTGAAAATGCATCAGAAGGTATCACAATACAAATAACGAAAGAAGCAGGAGCAGATGAACCAATCAATCTTTATTTGTTTGTTATACAAGATGCACAAATCAACTTTGAAGATGGTAGATTTAAAGAAGTCAGTTATTATTATTTTTTTTTTTTACAAATAAAAATGGAACTACCAAAATATCCTCATTGTGCTATTATATGTGGTCAAACTGGATGCGGGAAAACAGAGTTTGTCCTTGACCTTTTGGAAGAGGAATATCGTCAAGTATTTAAACATATTGTTATACTTTGCCCAACCATTCAATGGAACAAGGCTTATAAAAATCGTGAGTGGATTGGTGATGTCAGGAAACCTAAAACAAAGAATCTTATAATTGTTAATCCTATTATTAATGATGAAGAGAAATTACAAGAACTACTAAGAATGTTCTTTAATAAATATGCTGGTCATTCTACTCTCTACATTATTGATGATTGCAGTGCAACGAAAGAACTAACAAAGAAAAAAGATATGTTATCAGAATTAGCATTTTCTGGTAGGCATGCAGAACAATCAGTGTGGGTTATTTCGCAGAGATATAATTCTGTGTTAAAAGATTTAAGAGAACAAACAAAATGGCTATGCATGTTCTACACAAAAGATAGAGATAGTTTTGAAAATTGTTTAAGAGAGAATGATGTTATTCATACTTTGGAAGAACGACAGAGAATAAAAGAAGAACTGAAAAAAAAGAAGCATCGTAAGTTAATTTTGAAGACTGTCCAGCCTACTGGTTATTGGTTGGTTGATTGATTATTTTTTTAGCAATGATTAAGTAATGTTTATGCAATGATTAAGTAATGCTTATACAATGCTGTAGCAAATCTTAAGTAATGCTATAGCAAATCTTAAGTAATGCTTATGCAATGTTTTAAGTAAAATAGCAATACTAAAAAACAATGCTGTTAGAAATATTATCAATCACTGCAATCTTATCAATAATCATAACAAACACTGCAACTTATCAATAGTCGGATATGCGATGTTTTATTTTTTTAAAAATAAAAAATAAATTACATAAAATAAAAATGAATGCTGAAGAATTATTACAAGACATTGAATGTGAAAGCACTTATGTAGAAAATAATGAACAAGAAACAAAACGTGAGCGATTATCAGCCATTGTTGCTGGTGGTGGTAGTAAGCAGTATCTTGGTAAAGACTTACAACTATCAGACATTGATACAATGACAGCAGAACAAATAAACAAACTTTACTGCAGATATGAAGCAAGATTGGGAGCAAGTATGACTAAGACATTGGGTAATTCTTTCATTAGCTTATACGTTATGGGTGTATCAAAGTATTTCAATGTTGTTAATCCATCAAACTGATACAAGACTTAGAGGAAGACCCTTTTATCAATCACGCTTTGACAAGTTCGTGTTGTGAATTGTATTATAGATATGGAATGTATCTTGCTCCATTAACTGCAATGCTAACAACAGCAAGACATATTGATTTTAATAAAAAAGAAAATATCCCCTTGGAAAAAGATAATGAGTGATAGTGAAGTTAAAACAAAAGACCCAAGACGAGTAGTTGCTGGTAAGAAAGGTGCAGAAGCAAGAAAAAGAAATGCAGAATTAAGAAGAAAGGAGACTGATACTATAAAGAAAGAAAACATGGAATTAAAATCTATAACAAAAGATGATGAAGTCGGCTCTCCAAATTCACAGAATATAAATATATACAAAAATTATATACCATTATGCATAACAGTTGGAGTTGTTGGAATAGGATTGTATATGTACAAGTCTAAACAAGTTGTACCACAACAACCTATGATGCAACAACCTGCACCTATTATACAACAAAAAGAAATTGACCCATTTGAATTTAATTAATTTAAAAAAATAATATTCTCATTAAAAAAAATGACAACCTCAATAGACGGAAAACAAATTGCAAACATGTTATATCATGCTGGAGTGGAAACTGTATTAACTGTTGGATATTCAGAATTAGGTAGAAAACTATTGAAAAGACCAGCACCAAAAGTAGATTTTAATATGACAGATATTGGTATGTTGTCCATTGATATATTACTTGCAATGGCAACAAAGGATATGCTTGTTAAGCAAGGTATTATTCCTGCAGATATTATGAAGTAATTTTAATATTTTTTTTTTATTCATCTAAAAAAAATGAGCACAACAAATAAGACATTGCAATTAGTATATGAAGGAGCGGTAGTATCTGCAATATCAATTGGATACATGACTATATTTACAAAATTAATGAAACGTCAAGCAATAAAATATGATTTCAATGATTTCTTTTATATTGCTGGTTCTATAACTGGTGCAATGTAAAGGTATTCTACCAGTTTCATTATTTGGTTAATTATATATTTTTTTTCCATTATATAAAAATGGCAAGTGCAGTAGCATTAATGGTTGGAGGAGCAATTACAAACGCCTTAGCCTTTTCAGGTAGTAATTATTTATTTTCACATATGGGTAGTAATAGTGATGAAGAGAGAAAACGACATGATAAAGCGATGGAACAGTTAGAAGCAGCAACAACTGCGTGGAATGAGAAGAGAACAGAAAGATTGGATTTTATTAATGAACAGTTAAAAAAGGAACATCATGCTTTGAATGAGTTCAGTGATGTTGATACTGCTATGAAACAGTATTACTATATTACAGGAAAACAATTACCAGATAATTTATCCACACCAAAACCTACATTAAGTGATTTTTACACTCCATCAGAAGACCAGAAAAATAGAGAGATTGCATTTGTTGTTGGTGGTATGGCATTGACAGGATTTGTTGCTTGGAAGTTGATGTAGGTAAAAAAAAAATATTTTTTGACATAATCTTTATGCATGTAATTCTTTCTTTGGAAAAACTAAATCATAAGCATGATATTTATTTTTTTTATTATTCTTACATGGTTTCAAACCAAGTGGTCTTACATAAAAAGGTGGTTCTTTACCTTCTATCTTCTTTGTGAGATGTGCAGGACTCCATACTTCACCATTGTCTTTGAGAGTTAAAATTACACTCACACCATTGTCTGTGTCAATTGTTCTGTAGTCAGTGATTGTATAAATGTTGTTGATTTCTAAATCAGTCCATTTCTTTGTGCTAAATTGACTTTGTTCTTTTAACAACGCTTCAAATTCATCAGTTGAGATATTTTGAATATTGTTGTTTGACATTTTTTATGTTTATAAAATTTTCTTAAATATAAATAAATGGAGAAGATATACTATAGTCCAAAAGGTTTCTGGAAAGGACACTCAGCAGTTAGTAAATTAGCAAAAGAAGCAAAGGTTAGTCAGAAACAAGCATTAGAGTTCTTAAAGAAACAAGCAATTTGGCAAATATATTTACCTGCACCTAAGAGAATAATAAGACCAAAATTTGATGTGTCTGCAGAGAATGAAGTTCATCAGGCTGATTTGTTGTTTTTACCTCACGATACTATTGGTAGAAAAACATACAAGTATGCATTAACAGTGGTTGATATTGGAACAAGATATAAAGAAGCCGAACCTTTGACGTCGAAAGATAGTAAAGAAGTTGCAAATGCTTTTGAGAAGATTTATAAAAGACATTTGAAGTATCCTAAACTATTGCAAGTTGATTCTGGTAGAGAATTTATGAGTTCCGTTTCAACTTTGATGGAAAAGCATAATACCAAAATAAGAAGAGGTAGAAAAGAAATACACAGAGACCAAGGAATAGTAGAAAGATTTAATAGAACCTTAGCAGAAAGATTGTTTGGTTATCAGTATGCTAAAGAGATTGATACTAAAAAATGAAACAGAGAATGGGTTAAGAGATTATCTGATGTTATTAAAGCATTAAATAAGGAGACGAAAAAACCTCCTCCAATTATAACAAGAAAAGTTGATGCTGAAATTTGTCCTTATGCAAATGTTAGATATTTGTATCAACCTGGAGAATTAGAAGGTGGTGGAAAGAGAGAGCTACTGACCCAGTATGGTCTGTTGATATTCATAAGATTGACTATCATATTATAACGCAGGGAATAAGAGTTTATTATTTGAAATCTCCTGCACCTAAGAGAGGGTTTGTCAAAGATGAATTACTTATTGTTCCGGCTGATACCCATACGCGTATGTCGTGATTCCATCTGGTGCTATGTATCTTTTTGTGTCTAAAGGAGAAAGTGTAGTCTTATTTACTTTTAATCCATATATGTTGTGATGCATTGAGCGTAGCATGTTCATTGAGTGTGTGTATTTCTTTTTGTTGAATAATGCATCTCTGTAGTTTTCAAAATTGATTTGTTTTTTGATTACATATTTTTTTGTTCCTTTCACTTTTTTGATGACTTGTTCATCTGCTCTTAATACTGAATATAATTTAGGACGAAGACCAATATATTCTGATATCGAAACACCAGCACATTCATCCTTCATCTTACCTATGACCTTCTTGTTTGTTTCATCGTATAGTGGATGTTCTTTTGGATAATCATAGAAATCGTATTCATCTTTCATTTCAGACATATCTTTGTAAGCATCTTCAGTTTTAATGGCTACTAATAAACTATCAGTATCGGTGTATAACAAGGTGCAGTTATCACCATACTTCTTTTTCAGTGTATTATAATACCAATCATACATAAGATGTTTTGATAAATCTAAAACACAGAAGCCAACATATATTGGTTTATTTAGAGTTAATCTTGTTTTATTCACTTGAATGGCAGATAACTCATCAGAGAACTTTACTCTACGATTGAAGTTTGGTTTGGCTATTATCTTGCGGATTTTTTCATTTTCACTGCCATCTGTTTTGACTAATTTAATATCAACTCTTTTACGTATGTTTTCCATTGTTTTGCCAAATACTGAGTTGTTCATAAGTTTAAAGAAATCTTTTTCAAATGTAGTCTTTGCTTTTTTACGTAATTCTGTATTCAGACGTATGTAAGGTTCCATCCAAGGTTTCTCATCAAATTCTAATATTCTGTGTATTTTTGTTATTTTCATACCAAGTTGTTTGTATAGTCTCAAGTTCTTGTAATGTACTACATATTTCTTCTTATCCATTAGATTGGGGACAAGTTTTTCTGTTTTTAACATACTATTTTCAATGGTCTCGGGTCGTTTCGCCCGTGAGTCGTTTCGCCCATGAGTCGTTTCGCCCGTGGGTCGTTTCGCCCTGAGTCGTTTCGCCCTGGGTCGTTTCGCCCGTGGGTCGTTTCGCCCTGATTAGGTGGATCGTTTCGCCCTTATTTTTTTCAAGCCCTATTGATTGAGGTTATGTTTGTTTTTGTATGTAAAGGGATTGATGGGGCATATATTATTTTTGTTATTTCTGCTACAAGACAAAGGTTGTGGGTACTCGTTAGAACCGCCTAAACATATGTTCGCAGTATAGATAAGAAAAAATACCACAGCTTTTCATAAAAAATAAAACTAAAAGTAGTCAGTTTAGAGATGTGAAAACCTGCACTATGTCGCACGGCTGTGTTATCGTACTGGTCTGTTTAATAGTTTGCATTACGCAAACATGCTTATTCAAATACTGGAACTCCGTGGCCTAATGGATAAGAGCGCTGACTCTTAGTCATTAGGTCTCTCACCGCCGTGGGTTCGAGCCTCGCTCGGGTCACGTGTGAGACGCCAAGTTCTGCAACGGAAGGTCAGGTGGTTTTTCTCCGGGTACTCCGGTTTTCGTCCACCTATGATTAACGATCGGCTCGATATGAGTGAAATAATCTTGAAAGGGCCGTAAAACCCAAACCAAAAAAAAAAAAAATTCAAATACTGGAAAATTCTACCATCAAATAAAAAAATATCAAAAATGTTCTGATCAAAGATTCTTTTATTTTTCATATTTCTGCTCTGGTGCTCGTTAGAAACGGTCCGTCCATCTACACAAACATCACTTCATTCATTCATTCATTCATTCATTCATTCATTCATTCATTCATTTCCGTTTGTCCAGCTATCAATACTCTCCATTCTTTCATTAACTTATCTATCTCCGTATATTAAAAATGCCCCCCCCCCGTTCATCCGTACGTCCGTCCATATACCAACGCACAACTCCATTCGCCCATTTATTCATTTATTTATTCTTCCATCTGTCAATTTACTCATCCGTTCCGTTTGTCACTCCCTTAAAATATAATTGCGGCGAAACGACCCACGGGCGAAACGACTCACGGGCGAAACGACTCACCAGGTAAGGGCGAAACGACCCACCCCCAAAATCAGGGCGAAACGACTCAGGGCGAAACGACCCGGCGAAACGACCCACGGGCGAAACGACCCGGAACCTTTTCAATTAGTTCATTTTGATAGTCGGATAACCATTCTTTTTTAATTGCTAATTTTTCAGGTGCAAATGGATAGTCGTTATGTAGTTTATGTAAATGTTTGGGATATTCTAAATCTACTTCATATATTCTTCCTCTACCTTTTTTTAGTGGTTGAAGTTCTCCATCTATTAAATCTTTATTAGTTATCCATTTGAAACCACCATATGGAAGTGGTTGGCTCATTGAATGACCATATAAATTATTTGCATCTAAATACATTATGTAATTGTCTTCTTCATCTGGATTATAATCTGCGACATATTTATTGTTTGCTTTTGCGTGTCTTTTAGAAACCATACTTATTCCACCTCTCATTCCTTTTTCAATGAAAAGATGCATATCCAAATCTGATAGAAGTTGTAATTCTATTTTTGTGTATTTTAGAAGAGCATCCCAAGATAGACCAGGTGCAGTGTAGTAATGTAGAGGGTCAAGTTTATAGTTATTCATACAGGTTTCTCTAAACTTTTGAAAAAACATCTGCAAGTAAGAGAACATCTGTTTTGAGATATAAATCATGATAATCACCAAGTGTTTTACAGTTAAATTGTTTCCATACTTTTTGAGCGTGTTCATAGTCTTTTTGTTTGATACTTTTATCTGTTAGAGAACTGTAGAATTTGTCTATTGGTGGTAGTTCAGTTTCATTGAATCTTTCTTGACTGTCAATATATTCGTATGGATAGATACCTTTACGAGCAAGAAGATGTGAGTTAGTTGTATGTTTTACAGTTAATGGTAAGTCTGATTTGTTGAGTTGTTCATATCTTGTATTGTGGCATTTTTTACATTTTGCTGTTAATAACCAATTTTCATTGATGTTTATTTCTTCTGTATCTTTACATTTTTCACATTCTGTACTTACACCAATTGCTCCATCTACTAACTTTTCAAGAGAGGAAGCCATAAATTGAAAACTGTCTAAGAATTTTAGCTGTCCAATGTTGAATGAGATGAATTTCTCTGAATTATTTGCAATACAAGTAATGTTTCCACTTGTTTTGTGTATTTTCTGCATTATTAGATGACTATCATAACCTTTTAAGTTGTGGAAGATAACTGGAATTTTGGTTTTATTTGGTTTGATTGCAAGTTTGAGATTACAAGATTTATGTGCTGGTCCTCTGTATTCTCCAGTGAAATGACAGTGGTCTTTTACTTTTGGATTTTTTTCATTGTCAATTGGATTTTCACATATCCAGCAATGAGTAGCCTCTTCATAATCTTGTATGTTCTGTTCTGTCATTATTATTTTTTCAGGATGCTTGAAAACGTTGTTAATATTTTCTACTTCGCATTCTAAGTGATTTAAAAAAACTTCAGCTGTATCTTCACCTCTGTAGATTACCGGTTCTTCAGCTTTACCATCATATCTAACAACTTGATAACCGAATCCACACGCTTCGTGTTCGCTTGTTATTTCTGATTTGTCTCCTTTTTGTTGTGATTTGGGTTTGATTGTGCTTTCAAAGTCAGCATAGATAACATATGGAACGGGCATTTGATTTTGATGGTTTTTAAACTTGATAAGACCTTTTGATGGCATTTCTATTCGCACTGGAGATTTATTTATGCCTTCACAGTCTTCTTTGTGTTTGATTAGTAGGTCTTCTCTTGAAAAACCGTGAAGACATCTTTCACAAAAGTAAGTAGCTCCGTGTTTGTTATTCTGATTACGAAGTAATCTATTTAGGCTTTTAATCCAACAGTAGTGATATTTTGTTTCCTTTTGTGGTTTTTCATCTGGATTATAATTTTCATCTATTTCTCCTTCTTCATTATCATCAATTTCCTCTTCAACTTCTGTTATCAAAAGCAGGTTAATTCTTTCTTTATCATTTGATTGATTTGAAATATGATATGGAAATACAGTAAGTTTCTCTGTCTTTTTTGTGATTGTATATCCATAAACATTGATTGCTATATTGTTTTGTTTCTCAACTTTTGGTATTTGTGAGATTGGTGTGGGAAAGTCAATTCCTTCCATATTCAGATTAGGACATTTTTTATAACTATATACATTATTCAAGTTATTCTTTGCTGGATATAAGGCAGATTTTAATGCCCATTCTAAACATCTATTATCATTGTTTTTCATATTAATTATTGCTTGTTTGTTTGCTATTACTTTTGGAAGAGGAATATATGAAGAACCTTTGAGTGGTTCATATTTTGCTATGTTAACATAGAGTTTGATACAATGGTCAATTTCTAAACCTGTTGTGGTATTTGTGAATTTTTCAATCCATGTTTGTATATAAGTTGTTTGTTTGTTATAGTTTTCATCTAAATTATTTTCATTAAGAACTGCACATTGTTCTCCGTGTGATGCACCGATAACTTCTTTTCTTTCACCATTAAGTTCATCTTTAAAAAACTTTATAGATAACCCAATTGAAAATTTAATACCATTGTATTCTTTAATGTTTTCATTAATTTTATCTATAATGACAGATTTTTTATCATTAAACAAAATATTTGGGTCTTTATATTTATGAGCATCTATTTCATACGCTTTGAAGTAATTGCATAATGGATTATCAACTAATTTTATATCATCATTTATTACTTCTGCATTGACGGCTTGTTTTCTTTTCTTTTTATTTCTACGTCTTTTACGCAGATTATCTAATGCAGATGTTTGTTGTGGTGCATCACTCTTCTGTTTCTCAATATCTAAGGATTTAAGACCCTTGTCTAAAGCCTCATCACTAATTCTTCCTTCACTATGCAATTGTATCAGTCTCTCTACAGAACTCATTTTTTGTTTTCTTTTAAACTATAAAAATTTTTTTTTAAATATAATAATAAAAATGGATATAGAAAAAGCAAAGATGCAAAATATATGTGCTATGTTGCCGTTAGGTTCAAATAAACCATGTAAAAACAAATCAGTAAAGCATTCTATATACTGCAAGGCTCATAATTTTATTATAAAACATAACAAAAGTAAAGTAGTGAAATGTTTGCAATGTGGTAAAGGTACTACAGCAAAATATCAAATCTGTGATAAGTGTGGTGGAAAGAATTTAGAGAAAAACAGAGATATTTTAACTCTATAAAACCTTTTAAGCAGGAAATTGCAAGATTGAGTATGATAGAGTGTTGAGGATGATTCAGGTGTTATTGAGAGGGCGATAATTTAATTTTTTTATGCTCAAGTCGGCGATATAGTTTGTATCGCCGTCGGAAAATTGTGGTATAATATATATATAGATTATGCTCCAATCGGCGATATAACGAACGAAAGTGAGGTATATCGCCGTTGGAGCATAATCTATATATATCAAGAGGAGAGAGAATTTAGCGCTAGAGCTTACGGGTTGTCCCAACAGAGGACGAGTAACGAAATGACGTTTTATCATTGATAAGCTTTGATTTACGAATTGCGTAATACATAAAATAAATTGATGATAATTTTCTTTTTTATCTATGAAAAACTGAGTCTGTTAGCAAAAGCCTTCCATACATATAGCTATGTATTAAAATAAAAAACTTCGAAATTGAAAAGATTTAGTTGGCTGACGTAATGCTATTTCCGCTAGAGAAAATTGATAGTATATTTGTATTTATTTATAGACCAGTCGGTGTATCGATTTTGTCTAAATTTTCACTTATAATTTTAATGTGAAAGTGTCATGATGTTTTCGGATAATTAACACATACATACATATGAAGGTACGTATTTATATTCCATTTTTGCTCTACAAAATGAATGTATTGATTTTACAATAACAATAATGAGCAAATTCTTTCCTTTAAGGCTTAAATTCTTTCCCCTGTTTCTTTATTAATCCTTACATTTGTTTTTTTTTTTGCATTGTAAATAATTTTACACCATGGGATTCCCCCGCGATACGGCAGGCAAACAAATATTTTATTCTATTGCATCCCCTCTCGGTGGGGCCGACCCGGGGGTGGGTCCAACAGTATTGCGGGAATGAAAAAAAAAATTGTCCTCGGCATCCCATCTCGGTGGGGCCGACCTGGGGGGTGGGTGGCCCCACAGTGTGGGGTGGGGGGTTGTTCCAGAACCCTCATTGGGAAGACTACTTCTTTAGATCGTGAGTTGTTGTTGCAACATTTTGTAAGTTTTACTGATACTATGGGTAGAACGACATGGTAACGAACGTTTTAACAATAACGTAACAATGGCCTGTCCCGGGTATTCCTACATAACTTGTCCCATCCCGTTGTCCCCTGTTTTAGTAATGACCCAGGATGAAAGCCTACACAGTATTCAGAGACATCCCTCACATGCCTTTCATGAAACTGGAAAATGACACAGAATCGGTCTGGGCTAAGATATTTGCAAATAAAACTCCCACTTCATAGCAAGTTGGTATGGCTCACAAAATGGTATGGTTGAACACTTCCAGTTGTTTTAAGATCATCTTGATTGCATAAAATCGCAGCACAAGGGTAAAAAACTCACTGGTTGTACCTACATGTCCTAGGTGATCTCATCTTCAGAGACATTGTTTGCAGAGGGGTAATGATTCACCGAAAGTTCAGTTCACCGAGGTACAGATTTGGCGGTTCGGTTCACGGTTCATTTTTGTCATTTTCAGTTCAGTTGGGTTCAGGCTTTTTGAGTGACACCTGAGCACCAAGTGCTCATGGTGAGGTATTGCAATCATTGCATCACGTGAACAAGTCTGTGAAATAAAGACCCCCTAAACCCCACTTTATACAGAGAAAACTGGGATTTACGGGGGTATATATTATTTTCGTATTTCTGCTCCATGGTATAGGTTGTGGCGGTTCTAACGAGCACTCTCAACCTATGTTTTGAACATTCGTAACAAAAATATCAAGGATTTTCATTAAAAAAGTAGCCATTATTGAGATGTGAAAAATGCACTTTGCCGCACGGGTGAGTTTTCGTAATGGAATATCCGTCGTGCATCATCAACAATTTCCTTTAAATGCGAACTCCCCGATAACTCTTGGGCTAATTTGATTTTAACTTCTCAGGAATGTTGCCTGGGTGGCTCCCTAACAAAATAGCTAAAATCCTTCCGCTCCAATGAACAAGATGGTCGGCAGAGCTAAAAATAGAAAAATCTTTAAACGCCAGCTCCTCCTGTACCCTTGGGCAAATTTCATTCAAACTTCACAGAAATGTTGCTAAAACGGTTCCTGTCCGATAAGCAAAATGGCCACCAGACCTACTAAAATAGCTTAAATCGTTCAGCTTCGATGAACAAGATAGCCACCAGAGCTAATAATAGAAAAAAAAGTTTAAACGTCAACTCCTCCTGTACCCTTGGACCAATTTCATTCAAACTTCATAGGAATGTTGCGTAGATGACCCCCTTCGATAAACAAAATGGCTGCTTGAGCAAAAAATATAAAAACATCGTAAATATGCGTCAAAACTTCCTAAACTCTTGGGACAGTTTGATTCAAACTTCACATGAATGCTGCCTAGGTAACTATCTACTAAAAAAGCGTAAACTGTTCCGCTCTGACGAACAAGATGGCTACCAGAGCTAAAAATAGAAAGTAATCTTCAAAACATAACTCCACCTGTAACCTTGGGCCAATTTCATTTAAACTTCATAGGAATCATGCTTAGATGATCCTCTATCAAAATAGCTAAAATGGTTAAGGGCCGATGAACAAAAGTAAAGATAGAACTAGATCTGCAGTCGATGGTAAACCATCGCAAATACCCGCTTTTTATATTAATAACACTAATGACTATGTATTAGCTAGCCAAAACTACATGTAAGTTAAAAAAAGTTGCAAAGAACATTCTAACTGATAAGCAAAGTTTCCGAAGTGTAACATTTATAGTTTAGAAGATATGGCAAAGTCATACTTTTTGACCTTTGACCTTGGGGTTATGTTGAATCCACCTAAAGTATCCCAATTTATTCTATATTCCAACAGCCATCCAATAACGAAGTTTCAGAAGTGTAACTCCAATAGTTTAGAAGATATGGCAAAGTCATACTTTTTGACCTTTGACCTTGGGGTCAAGGTCACACCAAAAGTAGCCCAACATATTCTATATTTCAAGGGTCATCCAATAAGCAAAGTTTCAGAAGTGTAACTCCAATAGTTTAGGAGATATGGCAAATCATAATTTTTGACCTTTGACCTTGGGGTCATGTTGAGGTCAAGGTCACATCGAAAGTATCCAAATTTATTCTATATTCCAAGGGCCATCCAATAACCAAAGTTTCAGAAGTGTAACTCTAATAGTTTAGAAAATATGGCAAAATCATACTTATTGACCTTTGACCTTGGGGTCAAGGTCACACCAAAAGTAACCTGACATATTCTATATTCCAAGGACCATCCAATAAGCAAAGTTTCAGAAGTGTAACTCCAATACTTTAGGAGATATGGCAAATCATAATTTTTGACCTTTGACCTTGGGGTCATGTTGAGGTCAAGGTCACAAAAAAGTTGCCCACCGCCATCTACATTCCGTGTACTATCCACATGCAAAGTTTCAAAAGTGTAACTTCAGTGGTTGCAGAGGAGATCCAATCACAAGAAACGTGACGGACGGACAGACGGACGGACAGACAGACGGACTGACGCCGGATCGAACTGTGGTACGAAAACAATATACCCGATTTTTCTTCGAAAAAGCGGGTATAAAAACTTCGTAAATTTGCTTCAAACCCGAACTCCTCTGAAACCCTTTGTCCAATTGGAATATTGCTTAGATGACCCTCTACCGAAATAGCTAAATCAGAATTTGCTAGTGCGAACTCCTCCTAAACCCTTGGGCCAATTTGATTCAAACTTCACAGAAATGTTGCCTAGGTGATTCCATACCAAAATAGCTATAATATTCCGCCCTGATGAACAAGATGGCTGCTAGAGGTAAAAATAGAAAAAAATCTTCATACGAAACCTCCTCCTGTACCCTTGGACCAATTTCATTCAAACTTCATAGGAATATTGCTTAGATGACCCTCTACCAAATTAGCTAAAAGCGGTTCAGCTACGATGAACAAAATGGCCGCAAAATAGAAAACAAAATCTTTAAACAAAAACTCCAAGGCTCCTATATCCCTTGGTCAATTTCAATAAAATTTCATAGGAATGTTTCTTGGATTACCCTCTACCAAAATAGCTTAATGGATATGGCACTAATGGCCAAAATGGATGCCAGATCTAAGAATAGACAAACCTTTAAAGACAGGATTTTCATGCCGGGGGTCTGGTTCCCAGCTTAAACATGTACAGGTAACCAGCAGATAAAAGTAGGTGCGGCTTGGTATTGATGGGCTGGCTACCTATTGGGGCCGTAAAACTGATAAGGATTACAGGATATAACCAGTGCTTCAGCTGAAGTGCACGACCCGCCGGATGCTTTTAGCTTTATGAGTGTTACCATATATGGGTATGGCGGCCATTTTGGACATGTGACCTGGACCTAAAACGGTTCCCCCAATAAATGCGCCTTATTGTAAGGAGCAAAAATATATCTTATACTTTAGTACTGTATTCTGAATCGTTTGCAGGATAAAATGCATTCTCACTTTTCCAATACAAAAGCATATGTGTCAAAGTTTGACCTAGGCATAAAGAAGGTCAAGGTCAACCCAGGGTCACCATTTTAGCAATTTTTGATGGGCCTACGTCCCAGATGCTATTTATCAAGTTTCGTGGAAATCTGCCCAGTGGTTCTGGAGAATACTAGTTTTGAAGGGTTTTTATACGCCCGTTTTGAAAAATGTTATGGGGTCCGCGTCTGTCCGTCCGTCCGTCCGTCCGTAAACTTTTCGTTTCCGGATAACTCCTCCTACAGTTTTCATCCGATCAAGTTGAAACTTGGTAGGTAGTAAGACCATGATGTGTAGATGTGCGTAAAGTTTCGAGAATTAACGTTCGCCAAATATTAACAGAGTTATGCCCCTTTGAAAATTTTGTAAACATTTTCGTTTCCGGATAACTCCTACAGTTTTCATCCGATCACGCTGAAACTTGGTAGGTAGTAAGACCATGATGTGTAGATGTGCGTAAAGTTTCGAGAATTAACGTTCGCCAAATATTAACAGAGTTATGTCCCTTTGAAATTTTTGTAAACATTTTCGTTTCCGGATAACTCCTCCTACAGTTTTCATCCGATCAAGTTGAAACTTGGTAGGTAGTAAGACCATGATGTGTAGATGTGCGTAAAGTTTCGAGTATTAACGTTCGCCAAATATTAACAGAGTTATGCCCCTTTGAAAATTTTGTAAACATTTTCGTTTCCGGATAACTCCTCCTACAGTTTTCATCCGATCAAGCTGAAACTTGGTAGGTAGTAAGACCATGATGTGTAGATGTGCGTAAAGTTTCGAGAATTAACGTTCGCCAAATATTAACAGAGTTATGTCCCTTTGAAATTTTTGTAAACATTTTCGTTTCCGGATAACTCCTCCTACAGTTTTCATCCGATCAAGCTGAAACTTGGTAGGTGGTAAGACCATGATGTGTAGATGTGCGTAAAGTTTCGAGAATTAACATCCGCCAAATATTAACAGAGTTATGCCCCTTTGAAATTTTTGTAAACATTTTCGTTTCCGGATAACTCCTCCTACAGTTTTCATCCGATCAAGCTGAAACTTGGTTGGTACTAAGACCATGATGTGTAGATGTGCGTAAAGTTTCGAGAATTAACGTTCGCCAAATATTAACAGAGTTATGTCCCTTTGAAATTTTTGTAAACATTTTCGTTTCCATATAACTCCTCCTACAGTTTTCATCCGATCAAGCTGAAACTTGGTAGGTAGTAAGACCATGATGTGTAGATGTGCGTAAAGTTTCGAGAATTACCATCCGCCAAATATTAACAGAGTTATGCCCCTTTGAAATTTTTGTAAACATTTTCGTTTCCGGATAACTCCTCCTACAGTTTTCATCCGATCAAGCTGAAACTTGGGAGGTAGTAAGACCATGATGTGTAGATGTGGGTAAAGTTTCGAGAATTAACATCCTTCAAATATTAAAAGAGTTATACCCCTTTGAAATTTTTGTAAGTATTTTCATTTCCGGATTACTCCTAGAGTTTTCATCAGATCAAGCTGAAACTTGGTAGGTAGATAAACCTTGATGTATAGATGTTCGTAAAGTTTCGAGTATTAACGTCCGCCAAATATTAACAGTTATATCCCTTTGAAATTTTTGTAAACATTTTCGTTTCCGGACATTTTGATAAAAAACGTCGCATTATGTTATTGACTTCGTGTCCGTTAGGACCGCTTCCGTCCGCCTTTCCGCCCATCCGCCCAAAATCTTCTTCTTTTCAGGATAACGCCTCTGTCAGTTTTTTGTAAACATTTTCGTTTCCGGACATTTTGATAAAAAACGTCGCATTATGTTATTGAGTTGGCGTCCGTTAGGA
This sequence comes from Lucinisca nassula, assembly GCA_963580285.1. Taxonomy (NCBI): domain Eukaryota; kingdom Metazoa; phylum Mollusca; class Bivalvia; order Lucinida; family Lucinidae; genus Lucinisca; species Lucinisca nassula. Next base: position 846,900 of record OY757021.1, read on the forward strand.
CCGCTTCCGTCCGCCTTTCCGCCCATCTGCCCAAAATCTTCTTCTTTTCAGGATAACGCCTCTGTCAGTTTTCATTCGATCAACCTGACAATTGGTAGATAAATTTTGAATTTTTTCAGTAAACATTCTCATTCCGCATATCTCGTACTACAGTTTTATTCTGATTAACCCGATACTTTGTAGATAGTAAGACTGAGCTGGAAATGTGCGTTAAGTTTTGAGGTTAACCATACACAAAATATTAATAACATTATGACCCCTTGAAAATTTTGTTTATGGATAACAAGTGATTAACCTAAACATATGCCCATTTTGATAAAAAACGTCGCATTATGTTATGGAGTTGGCATCCATTAGGACCGCCTCCGTCAGCCTTTCCGCCCATCTGCCCATAAGCTTCTTCTTTTCAGGATAACGCCTCTGTCAGTTTTCATTCGATCAACCTGACACTTGGTAGATAGCAAGACTGTGGTCTGAACATGTGTGTGAGGTTTCGAGGTGAACCGTCCACCAAATATTAATAGAGTTATGACCCTTTGAAAATTTCTGTAAAAAACATTTTCATTTGGGGGTACTTATTTCTACACTGACATTCAGTAAATGAACATGTAGAAATAAACTGCATCGAGTAATCTGATTGGTTCAAAGTCAGATTTGGGTGTGGCTTAATTGAATATTCAGCAGGTTAAAGGCTAAGCAAATGCTATAAGTGCTCTTTTTTATGTGTTCTAAATTGCTAATCAGATTAATTCTAGTTCTAAGCTGTTTGCTGTGGATGCAGCAATACAGGGAAAAGGAAGAAAGATCTGTTTGTGATGCCCTAGCTCTGGATTCGCACTGTGCATGCTCTTCTTGCATTTTGCTGTCACCCATTGAAACTTGAAAAATAGTTCCACCATGAATAAGCAATGAATACTGTTTTCAGATTTCAGTCTACCAAATACGAATTTGCCACGGGCGTATAATGCCCCGCTTGCGGAGCTCTTGTTACCATATATGGCTTGGCGGCCATTTTGGTCATATGACCTGGACCACATGAGCAAATTTTGGTTTCCCCCATCCCATAGAGGCTCCATATGAAATTTGACTTCAATCGGCCCAACGGTTTCCGAGGAGAAGCAGTTCGAAAATTTTCACATTTTTCACCTCGGCGAGGCTATACTAAATGGAATGTAATATTTGGCAAGTTCATTGGTAAGATCTCATTGATATCTATCAGTATGCAAAAAATTGTTTAAATATTCCAAGTGGTTAAGTCACTATCACCAATTTTCAAAAACAGGTTACGGACGGACCCAAAGAAGGTCAAGGTCAACCCAGGGTCACCATTTTAGCAATTTATGATGGGCCTACGTCCCAGATGCTATTTATCAAGTTTCGTGGAAATCTGCCCGGTGGTTCTGGAGAAGACTATTTATGAAGGGTTTTTACAATATATGGCTTGGCGGTCATTTTGGTCATGTCACCTGGACCCCATGGGCAAATTTTGGTTTCCCTATCCCATTGAGGCTCCATATGAAATATGACTTCAATCGGCCCAACGGTTTCCGAGGAGAAGCAGTTCGAAAATTTTCACATTTTCGCCTCGGCGAGGCTGTACTAAATGGAATGTCATATTTCGCAAGTTCATTGGTTAGATCTCATTGATATCTATCAGTATGCCAAACATTGTTTAAATATTCCAAGTGGTTAAGTCACTAACACCAATTTTCACAAACGGGTTACGGACGGACAGACAGACAGACCATATATGGCTTGGCGGCCATTTTGGTCATGTGACCTGGACCCCATGAGCAAATTTTGGTTTCCCCCATCCCATAGAGGCTCCATATGAAATTTGACTTCAATCGGCCCAACGGTTTCCGAGGAGAAGCAGTTCGAAAATTTTCACATTTTTCGCCTCGGCGAGTCTTTGCTAAATGGAATGTAATATTTGGCAAGTTCATTGGTTAGATCTCATTGATATCTATCAGTATGCCAAAAATTGTTTAAATATTCCAAGCGGTTAAGTCACTATCACCAATTTTCACAAACGGGTTACGGACGGACTGACAGAATGACCGATTGACCGAATGACACGGTGATTTTAGGGCACTCTTAGAAATCAACCGACTTCAGTCAGTTGCTTTTTCTGCGGGTCGTGCAATATATAGTAGTTTCATTGTTTTTGTTTGAAACTGTATATTGTTCGTTTGATTTGAGGTTTAACGTCCCCGTTAACACTAAAGGTCATTTTGGAGACGTTGCTTCCAATCTTGCGGGACTTTAATCCGACATTGAGATGAAATGACATCTCAAGCCCTGTCGCCCAATATAACCAATAGGGTTTATTAGCATGGACGGTCCGCCTCGCACCGCGGTTCGTGGACAGACTTAGATCCTCTAAGCGGTTTACCGGTACTAGGGTGCGGGCCGGATTCAGCACTGCGTGGAAGCATCAAGCAGCACATATATTTCTTCAAGCCCCTATGGGCGGGGGCCAGTATATTGTTTGTACTCGTTAGAACCGCCACAATGAGGCGGTTGTAACGAGTTCCACAATCTATATTTTTATCCCCCGCCGAAGGGATATAGTTTTGGCGTTGTCCGTCCGTCCGTCCTTCCGTCCGTCCGTCACACTTTGTCCGGAACCGTTTCTCAGCAACTATTGCATGGAATTAAATGAAACTTGATATAAATATGTATTATTATGCTGTGGTGATGCACGCGCAATTTTTTTTCGGATTGACTTTTTACATCCAGAGTTATGGCCCCTTGAATGATTGAAATTCTGGAATTTTCGTCGTCTCACTTTGTCCGGAACCGTTTCTCAGCAACTATTGCATTGAATTAAATGAAAATTGAAATAAATATGTATTATTATGCTGCAGTGATGCACGCGCAATTTTTTTTCGGATTGACTTTTTACATCCAGAGTTATGGCCCCTTAAATGATTGAAATTCTTGATTTTTTCGTCATCTCACTTTGTCCGGAACTGTTTCTCAGCAACTATTGCATGGAATTAAATGAAACTTGAAATAAATATGTATTATTATGCTGTGGTGATGCACGCACAGATTTTTTTCGGATTGACTTTTTACATCCAGAGTTATGACCCCTTAAATGATCGAAATTCTGGATTTTTCGTTGTCTCACTTTGTCCGGAACCGTTTCTCAGCAACTGTTGCATGGAATTAAATGAAACTTGAAATAAATATGTATTATTATGCTGTGGTGATGCGCGCGCATTTTTTTTCCGGATTTACTTTTTACATCCAGAGTTAGGGCCCCTTAAATGATTGAAATTCTGGATTTTTCGTCGTCTCACTTTTTTGTCGGGAACTGTTTCTCAGCAACTATTGCATGGAATTAAATGAAACTTGAAATAAATATGTATTATTATGCTGTGGTGATGCACGCACAGATTTTTTTCGGATTGACTTTTTACACCCAGAGTTATGGCCCCTTAAATGATTAAAATTCTGGATTTTTCGTCGTCTCACTTTGTCTGGAACCGCTTCTCAGCAACTATTGCATGGAATAAAATGAAACTTGAAATAAATATGTATTATTATGCTGCCGTGATGCACGCGCAATTTTTTTTCTCAATTTTGGCCAGATATATTTTCTTGCCATTCTACACGAAAAACCCATTCGGCGGGGGATATCAATTCAACGAATTTGCTTGTTTTTTTTTTTTTTTTGGTTTTGGTTTTACGGCCCTTTCAAGATTATTTCACTCATATCGAGCCGATCGTTAATCAGAGGTGGGCGAAAACCGGAGTACCCGGAGAAAAACCACCTGACCTTCCGTTGCAGAACTTGGCGTCTCACATGTGACCCGAGCGAGGCTCGAACCACAGCGATGAGAGACCTAATGATCAAGAGTCAGCGCTCTTAACCACTAGGCCACGGAGGCCCGTCACAATCTATATTTTAGAGCAGAGATACGAAAAATAAGGTTTACACCTGTAAAACCGTTTTACTATATAAAAGTGGAGTTCAAGGGGGTCAAAACTATAAAGGCGTGGTATTGTGATGCACTCGGTAGTATTATCATAATGGCGGTGGCTCTAACGAGTACCCACATTGAGCAAGACTGATAGAAATATAGTATACTATATAATTGTAAAATCCATATTTCCCTACATAAAATGCCATTTACAAGGGTGTCCATTATACGGAATGTTTTGAACATCATGTCCATATATTCCATTTAAAGCGTGTAAGAAGACAAAACCCAAATTAACATGCATCTAAAATATGATATTCATGCCAAAAGTTCTAATACTTAAATGATTAAGATAAGGTATTTGATAAAAAGATATTAATTCCACCAGCAGGATAAAGCATTTGTGTTTTGAAAACTCATAGAAGACAAAGGAGCGATAGAGGATGCACAATTTCAGGTACTTCTATTTCAACTGATGCGTTATATAATACATTAAGTATTGTCATATTTCTCTCCGCAAACGCAACGGTTTTGGCCGACTAACAATACCGTCATCTTCAGAAACATACGATGCCTGAGCATCTGATACCTGTAAGGTATGAATAGACCCACCACAAAGGATTGTTTCACCTAGAGAGGAAAACTTGATCTATATCTAAACAACAGTAATTTAGCGTATGAATCAATCAAATAAGATTATTATACCCCCGCAAACGAAGTTTGAAGGGGGTATATAGGAGTCAGCTTGTCGTCTGTCGTCGTCGGTCCGTTACAAAAAACTTTAACATTGCTCATAACTTCCTTATTCTTTGACCGATTTCTTTAATATTCACACAACATACACCTTGCCACTAGTACTTATCATTTGTGTTATCAGAAACTATTATTATGCCAATGTGTGGCTCAGACTATCAAAAAACTTATATCTCTGTGACTCTTACTTGGAGTTACTATCTGACAACGCATGCTGGGGTATAATTGGCGCCCGTTAGGCGGCAGCTCTAGTTATGCCCCCAACTTTGAAAAAGTTGGTGGGGCATATTGCTTCTGGTTCGTTCGTCCGTTCGTCTGTTCGTCCGTTCGTCCGTCCGTTACGCTTTTGATGCATAGCATACCTAAAGAACCGTGTATGCTAGGGTTTTGAAATTTCATATATGGATTCCTCATGGAAAATTAGCTGACGCGTATTTTTTTTCTCGTCCGGATTATGCCCCCTTCAAGAGTTATTGCCCTTTGAAATTTTTTTAATAAAATCTTGTCGGCAAGATATCTCAAAAACTGTTGGAGCTAGAGCCTTGAAAGTTGGTGATTATATTGGTGGTGATGAGTAGATGAACTGATTAACTTTTGACAAAATTCCGAAAAATACTTTGTGAGTTATGGCCCTTTGTCATTTTGGTAATTTGTGCCCATTGTAATGTATGCTAAAAGTGATGCATAACATAACTTTAGAACCGTGTATTCGAGGGTTTTGAAATTTCATATATGGATTCCTCATGGAAAATTAGCTGACGCGTATTTTTTTTCTTGTCCGGATTATGCCCCTTTTAAGAGTTATTGCCCTTTGAAATTTTTTTAATAAAATTTTGTCAGCAAGATTTCTCAAAAACTATTGGAGCTAGAGCCTTGAAAGTCGGTGATTATATTGGTGGTGATGAGTAGATGAACTGATTAACTTTTGACAAAATTCCGAAAAATCATTTGTGAGTTATGGCCCTTTGTCATTTTGGTAATTTGTGCCCATTGTAATGTATGCTAAAAGTGATGCATAGCGTATCTTTAGAACCGTGTATGCTAGGGTTCTGAAATTTCATATATGGATTCCTCATGGAAAATTAGCTGACGCGTATTTTTTTTCTCGTCCGGATTATGCCCCTTTTAAGAGTTATTGCCCTTTGAAATTTTTTTAATAAAATCTTGTCAGCAAGATATCTCAGAAACTATTGGAGCTAGAGCCTTGATAGTTGGTGAATAGATTGGTGGTGATGAGTAGATGAACTGATTAACTTTTGACAAAATTCCGAAAAATACTTTGTGAGTTATGGCCCTTTGTCATTTTGGTAATTTGTGCCCATTGTAATGTATGCTAAAATGGATGCATAGCATATCTTTAGAACCGTGTATGCTAGGGTTTTGAAATTTCATATATGGATTCCTCATGGAAAATTAGCTGACGCGTATTTTTTTTCTTGTCAGGATTATGCCCCCTTTTAAGAGTTATTGCCCTTTGAAATTTTTTTAATAAAATCTTGTCAGCAAGATATCTCAAAAACTATTGGAGCTAGAGCCTTGAAAGTTGGTGAATAGATTGGTGGTGATGAGTAGATGAACTGATTAACTTATGACAAAATTCCGAAAAATACTTTGTGAGTTATGGCCCTTTGTCATTTTGGTAATTTGTGAAAAACTTTTCATCGTTCTAGCGCCTACATTTCTTCACCAATTTCAATATAACTTCACACAAATGTTCCTTATAAAAAAATCTCGAGCGAGTTCGACTTTCAAAGTCATGACCTCAAGGTCAAGGTCACTGTGGCTATTTTTAGAAAAACTTTGTCATCGCTCTAGCGCCTACATTTCTTCTTCAATTTCAATATAACTTCACACAAATGTTCCTTATAAAAAAAATCTCGAGCGAGTTCGACTTCAAGGTCATGACCTCAAGGTCAAGGTCACTGTGGCTATTTTTAGAAAAAACTTTGTCATCGCTCTAGCGCCTACATTTCTTCACCAATTTCAATATAACTTCACACAAATGTTTCTTATGACAATATCTCAGCGAGTTCGACTTTCAAGGTCATGACCTCAAGGTCAAGGTCACTGTGGCTATTTTAATAAAAACTTTGTCATCACTCTAGCGCCTACATTTCTTCACTGATTTCAATATAACTTCACACAAATGTGCCTTATGACAATATCTTGAGCGAGGTCGACTTTCAAGGTCATGACCTCACGGTCAAGGTCACTGTGGCTATTTTTAGAAAAACTTTGTCATTGCTCTAGCGCCTACATTTCTCCACTGTTTTCAATATAACTTCACACAAATGTTCCTTATGACAATATCTCGAGTGTGTTCGACTTTCAGGGTCATGACCTCAAGGTCAAGGTCACTGTAGCTATTTTTAGAAAAATTTTGTCATCGCTCTAGCGCCTACATTTCTTCACCGATTTCAATATAACTTCACACAAATGTTCCTTATGACAATATCTCTAGCGAGTTCCACTTTCAAGGTCAAGGTCACTGTGGCTATTTTTAGAAAAACTTTGTCAATGCTCTAGCGCTTACATTTCTTCACCGATTTCAATATAACTTCACACAAATGTTCCTTATGACAATATCTCAAGCCATTTTAACTTTCAAGGTCAAGGTCACAATGGCTATTTTTAGAAAAACTTTGTCATCGCTCCAGCGCCAACATTTCTTCACCGATTTTAATATAACTTCACACAAATGATCCTTATGACAATACCTCAAAAGAGTTCGACTTTCAAGGTCAAGGTCACTGTGGCTATTTTTAGAAAAACTTTTTCATTGCTCTAGCGCTTACATTTTTTCACCAATTTCAAAATAGATTCACACAAATGTTCCTTATGACAATATCTGTAGCGAGTTCCACTTTCAAGGTCAAGGTCACTGTGGCTATTTTTAGAAAAAACTTTGTAAATGCTCTAGTGCTTACATTTCTTCACCAATTTCAATATAACTTCACACAAATGTTCCTTAAGACAATATCTCGAGCGATTTCGACTTTCAAGGTCAAGGTCACTGTGGCTATTTTTAGAAAAAACTTTGTCATCGCCCTAGCGACTACATTTCTTCACTGATTTCAATATAACTTCACACAAATGTTCCTTATGACAATACCTCGAGTGAGTTTGACTTTCAAGGTCAAGGTCACTGTGGCTATTTTTAGAAAAACTTTGACATGGCTCTAGCGCTTACATTTCTTCACCGATTTCAGTATAACTTCACACAAATGTTCCTTATGACAATATCTCGAACTATTTCGACTTTCAAGGTCAAGGTCACTATGGCTATTTTTAGAAAATCTTTGTCATCGCTCTAGTGCCTACATTTATTGATGGATGTTAATAGAACTTCACACAAATGTTTCTTATGGTAATATCTCGAGTTGCTTTGACTTTTAAGGTCATGACCTCAAGGTCAAGGTCACTATGGCTATTTTTAGAAAAACTTTGTCATTGCTCTACGGCCTACATGTATGATTTTAATCTAACTTCACACAAAAGATGCTTATGATAATATCTTGAGCAAGATCTACTTCGCGGCCATGGCCTCAAGTCAAGGTCCCTATGACTATTTTTAGAGAAATATTGTCATCACTCTAGAACCTACATTTATGGATGGATTTTTAAACAAACTTTACACAAATGTTGCATATGATAATATCTCAAGCAAGTTGGACTTTTGCCATTTCAGTGTTTTCCCACACGAAGTTGTCTTGTGCGAGGGGATTTGTATCGCATGCGATGCCTTGTTTTTTTAAATAAAATTTTGTCAGCAAGTCCATATCTTGAGAACTATTAGAGCTTCATTAATCATTCTTGGTACAAACTTGCATCCAGGCATTGCAACTTCAACGCAAGCATCCATATCTGACCTTGGCCTATATTTCATGGTTCACTGACTTCGTGAATTATTGCGACCACCCTGACTTTCACCATTTCTCGAAAACTATTAAAGCTTTTTAAATTATAATTGGTACAAACTTGCATCTAGGAATTGCAACTGCAACGCAAACTACCATTTTTGACTTTTACCCATATTTCATGGTTCACTGACTTTGTGAATTATTGCGACCACCCTGACTTTCTATCTAATGTAAGAGTCCATTTCTCAAGATCTATTACAGCTTCATTAATTGTATTTGGTACAAGCTTGCATTTAGGAATTGAAACTTCAATGCAAGTATCCATTTCTGACCTTGACCTACATTTTATGGTTCTCTGACTTTGTAAAATAGTGTGACAACCCTAACTTTCACCCTGATGTAAGAGTCTGTTTTTTAGGAGTTTCATTGATGATACTTGGTACATGCTTGCAACTAGGAGTGAAATTTTTATGCAGGCATCCATGTTTGACCTTGACCTAGATTTCATGGTTTGGTGACTTTGCGCCCCCACAGGCGCGACATAGCCTTCGGGGGAATTCTTGTTGTATGTTTTTGAGTCTTTAACAATATTTGTTGAATATTTTGCCATCTAAGGACAAGCAAAGGTTGGGGGCATTGTGTTTTACAAACACCATTTCTAGTTAGAATTTGGCACGGAATGAACAAGGTATATAAACCATCTTGCATCTAGAAAATCCAGCCGCGTCAAGTTAAACCCTCTATTCGCACATGTAGACTCAGCGATATCGCACCTTCTCTTGCGTTAACATCACGAAAACAAGCCGATATTAATTGTGATCCCCTAGAAATCCACGTTTATATAGTAATACTGGGGTGAAGCGGTTCTAACGTGTACCATTAATATATATTTTGAGCAAAAATAAGAAAAAAAAATCAATTTTATTCATCTGAAAATTTTCATATTTTTCGGCGGTAAAATTTACAATGTATTTGAATACGGCATGTTTGGGTAACGCTGTCACAATGCCTTAATTGTCTGCATGAAAAGGTCCAGGATAAACGACAATCCAGGCTGTGCAATCTTATCAGAGTCTTTTGCTGTACGCACAATTTGAAGTCCTCTGCTTGTCGCTTCTCGTGTGTATATAAGCTTGGCTTCAGGTAATCCCAACATACTTATCGAACCCAGATCAGCCTGGACATCTACGTAATCTGATCGCTGTTTGGCGGGTTCTTCTGTCGCGGTTTATTTTTGTCTTTGAGTGTTTGTATCGCTTATATTAATTTGTTTTGGATAGCCAATTGGCCATTTTCTTGGAAAGTAGCTGTCCTTTTGGCTTTCCGCTATTGATGTTTTCATTATAGGGTCTGTTGTTTCATGTTTTGCGTTTATTTCCCTTTGGTGTCTCTGATGGGAGCTGTGTGTTAATTGTATCGATTCCTGATCATTGCCTTCACTTCTATTTTAAAATAATGATTACCCACAATAACATAAAATTACTGAACAGATGTTGTATATATACTGGCTTTCTGAAGTTTGCATGTTATCAGATGATGCCTTTTGATTGGTTGTTCTGTGCCACTACGTTTGTATGGTGATCTCAGGGTAGACTTCTAGAATACTTCTTTCCACATATCATGTTTTGTTTTTCAGTAATTCTAGTTTTCCTTATGTTTTGTGTCTTGGCAACTCGCTAAAGTGTCTTTATGAAGTTTAAGATAAAGATCTTATTCTTTTATCACGCCTTGTGATTTAAATGAGAATTTAATACAGCCATTAAGCTCAAAGATGCTTTTGTAATTAGCTAAGTTTCAAAATGTCATCAGAATACGAGCTTTGATGGTTCACCCTTGGTTGTGACCTTGGCAAATTTGACAGTCTTATGCACGAAACATACATCCCTTAAATATGAAATACCACCACCCGCAAACGTATTTCTTACATCCTAAATGTATTTAGCACAGAGCCCGATGGAAATCGGAATCGCATCAAGAAAAATGCTTAAATTCTCATAATCATTCATCTGATGAGCCTTAAATGATTGTACCAAAATGTAGGAAGGCCAAAATTTGAGTGAAATGAATGCATTCGACAACGACTATACTAATGTTACAGTAACAATCTCCTAGGTGGAGATGTTTATAACGTAAAAAGTACGTCGTGATATAACTAGTAAACTTATTGAAAATGCACTGATATTCGATTTTGACGGACGCGGTGCATTTCATTTTTAGCAATGTATTCCAATACTATTGAACGGCTGAATTAAATACATAAAGACATAATCGAGGAGATTGGTTTTCAAATATGTAAAGATTTAATGCTTGACAAAGAGTTAATGTGCTGATTCATCTTTGTGAAAACATTTAGAGGTTATTTCAATCACCTCTAAATTGCATATAACATTTCCTCTGCTTACTTCTTTTCTTGTAAATGAATATCAAGTACCAGATTTGTGCAAAATTGCATGACGTGTTTAACTTTTCATAGTCATGCCTAATACGAATGTTTGTCAGCTGAAAGACGAGGAAAGCACCGAAGTTAATTCACAAAATCACTAAAAGCCCCAATGCAATATCTATATCTTTAGCTATTTTGGTTACGTTTTATACTAGTGTCACAAAGATCGGTCAGTATCCGGGGATAGGCGGTAATCGGGAGTACACCGCTGGTTTTGGCCTTTTTTCGGCATCGGACAATACCTGTCAAAAAATTTGTCACACATCATTTACATAAATGGCACCGTCGAGAGGCCGTGCGGAGGCCGACCGAAGACCGCCCGGTAATCGAACGGCGTCTGTTTCCAAATAGAAATTTTTGGGGCCGGCGAGGCAGTGAATACCGACCGAACATCTAATACTAATCGGCCGATTATCCTATGATGTCCGGACGATAACCGGCCTATTCACCGGACACCGTACGAATATCGCCCGAGTATCCTACCCTACGGACAACGAACGATGCTTGTACCAGGCCTGGCCGAATGTCGGACGATTGTCGGGCGGTGTGATAGGCGATGGCTACGTCATCGGTCAAGAGGTATATAATGGCCGCCCTACCTAGCATGGTGAAAACGTTACGTTGGCTGCACCAAGAAGACAACGACTGGCGATGCTGGAACGTGAATTGGCGCAAGCAAGACTTCAAAACAACATGATACTGGCGGCGCTGTTAGACGAGACCGAGAGGGAGCGACAGAGGGCCCCGGGGAGAAGACAGAGGTGGTGGGTTCGCAACTGGATCCTGCGTAGACCGCTGTTTGGCCAGTACGAGACGTTGATGCGGGAGCTCGGGAACGAACTCGCCAGCATCTTCAAGTCATACCTACGTGTGGAGCCGCCACTTTGGCATGAGCTCCTCGACAGAGTGGGGCCCCGCATTACCAAGAGCCAAAAGTAATTATAATGAAATTGTGAAATTCTTGTGACTTGTATCTATTTGTGCAAACACGTGTTTTAAAAAATATCTTATGATGCGTGATTTTAATTATATTTTACCACCTCCTTGTGTTGCAGGTGCCGAGCCCCTTTGGAGCCTGGCCTCAAGTTCGCCATCACACTGAGATACCTTGCCATGGGAGCTACCTACCGAGATTTGGCGTTCGCGTTCCGCGTGGCCCACAACACCATATCGCTCTTCATCCCTGAGGTGTGCCAGGCGATCTTTGAAGACTACCAGGCCGAGATGTGGAACACTCCCCAGACTACAGACGAGTGGCGACCAGTAGCCGAAGGGTACCGAGACAAGTGGAACTTAACGCTCGCCTGCGGGACCATCGATGGCAAGCACATTGCCATCACGAAGCCGGGCAAGACTGGGTCGTTGTACTACAACTTGGTTTAAACAATATTTTATTTCAAGCTTTGATGCATTTACAATACACATATATAAGTACGATGTGGCTAAATGATCTGACAGTAAATAAAAATCAAACATGAGTTCCTTTAAGAGCAATGAAAACATTCATAAGAAAGAAGATGGGTCATACTACGTAGTTTCGGCTAATAAAGCCTCATCAGTGATCCTGTAATGATGCGGCAAAGACAGCCAGAGGAAACATACTGCAATTTTGCGAAATTCGAATAGGCAGTCGATTCAAAGACTGATATAAATCAAAATTTGGGTCCAAATAATTAAAAACCTGTCTAGAAAATGAGTCTAAACCAATAATTTATTTCTGATTTCTCAGAATATTCACGCTGATCTCAAAGGACCAAAAGTAAAATATAAACTGCACTATGGTTGATGTACGGGGAGACTTTTTACGGCCGCCACACGGCACAACACCAGCTGCAGTGAAGGCAAATAAAAATCAAACATGAGTTCCTTTAAGAGCAATGAAAACATTCATAAGAAAGAAGATGGGTCATACTACGTAGTTTCGGCTAATAAAGCCTCATCAGTGACCCTGTAATGATGCGGCAAAGACAGCCAGAGGAAACATACTGCAATTTTGCGAATTTCGAATAGGCAGTCGATTCAAAGACTGATATAAATCAAAATGGGGTCCAAATAATTAAAAACCTGTCTAGAAAATGAGTCTAAACCAATAATTTATTTCTGATTTCTCAGAATATTCACGCTGATCTCAAAGGACCAAAAGTAAAATATAAACTGCACTATGGCTTATAGACGTCATCTCCTGTCTGGTGTCCGGCCGGGGACCAGGCCAAAAATGGCGAAAATTCATGCCGGGAGTACATCCTAAGCCTAATCGGGAGGGGTTGTGACCCTAGCATTAGCTTTTGAATGCTTTTTAAGCTGTCCCAGCGAGCACAAAATAGCGACCGATGTAAGACCGACCACGATACGGCGTGGACTATTGTCGCCTTAGTGTCAGCCCGGCGTTGGCCGCACACACCTTGCTGACTTGGGTTCGAGTGGACAATTTTGTAGAGGAAAAATAAAGCGATGGTCATGAAAAACGTAATAAAAAGCTAACATCGTCACGAAAACGCAACTATATAATTTTGACCCCCTTGAACCCCACTTTTATATTGTAAAACTGGGGTTTACAGGGGCAAACTTTATTTTTCTTATTTCTGCTCTAAAATATAGATTGTGGGTACTCGTCAGAACCGCCTCGATGAGTACCCACAATCTATATTTTGAGCAGAATTGTGAAAATTATCATAATTTTTCATCACAAAAGTTTCGTTTTTTCGACGGTAAAATTTACACTATATTTGAATAGGCGTGTTTAGTAATGTCCACCAATGGCACCAATAGGATGCACAATCAGAGTCATAAAATACACAAAATACAAGGTCCGTTTTCATTTCTTAGTGGTGGCGTGAAGGCACACAGACCCTAACAAACACACACACAACCTTACCCAGAAAAAGCCACGCACAAATAACCAAAACCATCACAAACAACAGAAAGAAGAGAAGAGAAAACAACACAAATAACTTGACACAGCCAATACGTATCATAATAGCATAAAGAGAAAGCCGGTGGATCAAGCCTCAGACTACGACGGCTACGACCTAAAGACTTACATTTTTAAATAAGTCGGTTGATGCCTGATGCTCTGAATTCTGGCCGGACTTGCTGGAGTCCAAATGTTGGTTTTCTTTTTTTCTTTTGCTCCAGCATTTCAGTTATTTCATTCTGTTGAGTCCTCGCCGTTGTTCTATGTATTCTTTTTTTTTGTTGTTGTTGTTTTTGTTTTGTTTTTTATATTCTCGGATATGCTGCACTGACAGGGCTTTTACCAGGTATTTTTGGAAAAGGCCCCTGGGCAACATTGGGAAAATAATACAGACAAAATACCAAAATTGGGAGCACAATTTCATCAGAGTAATGCCAGGATGTTAAATGTTGCTCATGATAGTCTTATGAATTTGATAGTGAAGCAGTGGAATACAGCTTTACAATACAATACAATACAATATCTTTATTGTTTCATCCCTACATTTGGGATATTCACAACATATTCTATAAAACAATGCAATATGGGATGCAATAATTACACAATGTAACGATATTTACTTCATGGGCACACAGCGCCGAAACGTCGAATCAACGCTAATTCGGCGTCGCGACAACGAATCAGCACCAATTCCACTACGTCCACACGTCCCGAGAAATGAAAAACCGGGTATACGTTAGACTTGTTATCTTCGCCCAAAAAACACCAGCCGTGGGTACTCGTTAGAACCGCCTCAATGACACGGCCCCAACGAGCACCACTGCCCAAGTTCCATGCAAAGGAAGAAAATCAGCGCATATTTTATCTGCAAACCAGTCTTTTTGGGGGCATGAAAGAATGCACTATGACCTACGGACGTGCTACCGCAATGCAATGCGTGCTGTAGCTTCACTGTGGTGAATTTTCACCTTGACTATCCAGCGTTAACCCTGACGTTAAGTAGTTTTCTCTGTTGTTTTTGTGGCTTTTATTTTTTTCATTTTTGGGGGGAAAATATGATGAAATTGGGAAAAAATAGGCTATTTGGCATTGGGAATGGGGCCGAATTTCGGCCCTGCTGAACAGGCAGAAAATGCCCTGACTGATAAGTTAGTAATGCTTCGTACGGGCTGAAAATATTATTCTTGCACACCAGACAATGAAATCCGCGATTTTACCCTGGGATAGAAATTTATGTTCTGACCCTGGTGTTCCGACCCCAAATCGAATATGATCGCGTGTTTGATAAATTTTTAAGATGAAAAACTGTGATATTTTTCTTATTTCTGCTCAAAATATAGATTGTGAGTACTCGTTAGAACCGACTCATCGAGGCGGTTCTTACGAGTGCCAACAATCTATATTTTAGAGCAGAAATAAGAAAAATAAGGATTACCCCTGTAAACTCCAGTTTTACTATATAAAAGCAGGGTTCAAGGGGGTCAAAATGATATAGACGTGTTTTCGTAATGATAAAAACGATTTAAGTCCCCCCACCGTTTTTATACTGACTGTTCCAATGCGGTGCTTCTACTTTTTTGTCTTTGTCTGATAAAAGCGTTTTCATTTTCGATAGACGTTTGATCATTATGTGGGAATGATATTGTCCGTTTGGCTGTCATAATGTGAAGTTTGATGCTCTGTCTCCGGTCGGGCCCATCGGAGTCTAACTGTCGGTCTTCTTTTACTCCAGCATTTCAGTGGTTTCTTGCTGTCTAGTCCTCATCGTTGTTTCATCTCTGTGGTTGACAAACGCCGACGTTAACTCTCCAAATGGATTCTGCTCCAACAAGACAATGCAAGAGTCCACACTTGCAAAACTGCAATGGACGCTGATGAGCGGAATGGACAGTCAACAGAAGTGAAGGCAATCGCCAGCGACGAACACAATTAATGACCTTACATCCCCGGGGAAAGGAACGCGAGCATAAAACAACTTCACCATAATACAGAATACAAGTAGTTTAGGTCGTAGTGCCAAAGCGTTAATCCAAAATCATTAGTCCACAAGTAAAAAATTGCTCCATGTTGGAGCAAAGGAGGAAGCGCTGCGGAAAACAACTTTTTCATACCCGCTTTTTCGAAAAAAAAAATCGGGTATATTGTTTTCGTGTCAGAGTCGAGTGTCTATCAGTCCGGGGGTCTGTATGTATGAATGTTTGTATGTAAGTACATATGTGTGTGTGTGTATACATACGCCCGTCGAGTTTCTATGGAATGGATCTCCTCTGAAACCGGTTAAGATACATTTTTCAAACTTTGCCTGTGGATAATACATGGAATGTAGATGGCACTGGGCTACTTTTGGCGTGACCTAGACCTCAACATGGCCCCATGGTCAAAGGTCAAAAAGTATTATTTAGCAATATCTTCTAAACTATTAACTTTGAGTTTCACTTCTGGAACTTTGGTTATTGGATGACCCTTGGAATATAGAATAAATTGGGCTCCTTTTGGTGTGACCTTGACCTCAACATGACCCCAAGGTCAAAGATAAAAAAGTATGACTTTGTCATATCTTCTAAACAATCGCAGTTACACTTCTGAAACTTTGGTTATTGGACGGCACTTGGAATATAGAATATATTGGGCTACTTTTGGTGTGACCTCGTTCTCAACATGACTCCAAGGTCAAAGGTCAAAAGTATGATTTTGTCATATCTTCTAAACTATTGGAGTTACACTTCTGAAACTTTGGTTATTGGATGGCCCTTTGAATATAGAATAAATTGGGATATTTTTTTGGTGTGACCTCGACCTCAACATGACCCCAAGGTCAAAAGTTAAAAAGTATGACTTTGCCATATCTTCTAAACTATTGGTGTTACACTTCTGAAACTTGGATATTAGATGGCCGTTGGAATATAGGATAAATTGGTATAATTTTGGTGGACCTGAACATGAACCCAAGGTCAAAGGTAAAAAAGTATGACTTTGCCATATCTTCTAAACTATAAGAGTTACACTCCTGAAACTTTGCTTATCAGTTAGAATGTTCTTTGCAACTTTTTTAACTTATATGTAGTTTTGGCTAGCTAATACATAGTCATTAGTGTTTTTCATAGAAAAAGCGGGTATTTGCGATGGTATACCATCGACTGCGTGATCTAGTTTACCTTTAATTTCATTAAAAGATTTCATAATTGTGCATGTCTTTAAAGGGTTGGACCTAATACATGAGAATGAGCCTTTTCTTACCGATTCATTATAGGAAAGGTTTTCTAAGGCCATTCCGAATTGCGGGCAGTACAAATCATAAACAGAGAAGGTGGAACAAGAGTATGAAATATCGCGAGCAGGTCATAAAGAGCAATTCGCCGCAAATAAGCAACAGAATACTTTAGGAATTTTTGAATGACTTCATAATTATAGCTTTGAGATCTATCTGTCACCAGTCAGTGACACATTACATGATTGTTCGTTATTATCCCCTCGCAACAAAGTTGCGATCGATACCATACGTCCGTGTGTGGGTGTTTGTGTGTGTGTCCGTGTGTCAGGAAACTTGTGAACAGGATTAAAGACAATGCCATCATCGGAAAAGCATCATGCCTTCCATAAATGTTCCCCGGGGAGAGAGAATAAATCCTATTGATTTTCAAGGTCAAGGGTCAAATGCCAAGTTAACAATGGACTTGACATTGAAAACATTGTGAACAAGATAAAAGACAAAGCTATCATCATTGGAGTATCAAACATTCCACAAATGTTTCCCGTGGAGCGATGATGAACACTTCAGATTTTCGAGGTCAAGGGTCAAATGTCAATGTCACGATGCACCGTGTGAAAAACACTGAAGTGTCCTATGCACTCTGAGGTGAGTGACTCTATATTTGCCTTCTGGGATGACCATAGGAAATGCTGATTCTTCTCCATCGGTAAAGTCACATACCAGAATCAGCATTCGGAATTATTACTGAGGATACGTCAAATGCCATTCAAAGATCAGGACCTGTGAAGTTTGTCCCTTGCTCTCACGAAAGAGGCAAAATTAGCTTCAGTATTATCAGCACCTTCAACTGTGCAAATGATCGCATCGGAAAGAGCATTCCACTCTCTAATGGTCCGACAGAAGAAAGATTCTTTGTACATACGGGACAATTGGGATCATCATACCTCATGTCAAATCAAGGGACTTTACCTGTACTGGCATTTTTCCAGCTCCGAAAATCCCGAAAAAAATTTAAAACAACCTCAAAATGACCCACTTTGTTTTTATTTGATTTTCTCAAATTTAACACTGGATGAAAGAAAAATTATTTTTCTACTTAAATTTTCAGTCCCATTTTTCATTGCATAATGAATGTTTTAAATACTGTAGTTTAAAATCAGTATGAGATTATCAATTACCTAGCAGGCACACGTCGCAAGGGCAACGTCAACTCAACGTCGGTGCAATGTCACGACTTTGCACCGACGTAGATGTGACGTTGCATTAAAGTCATGACGTTGCCCCGACGTTAATGTGACGTCACAATTACGTCATGTGCCTGATAGGAAGTAACCAACAATGTCGGATATCACTGTTAATTCCACCCCTCCCAGACCCACACAAAAACACTTATGGGTCGATTGTTTGCCAATCGACCAAAGTTACTTAGCACAACACTTTCAACGTTGCGCTACGTGACTATCACTCTTTACCAAAGAACACCTATTCGAATACATTGAAAATTCTACCGTCAAAAAAAAAAAAAAAAAATGAAAATTTTCAGATAGAAGAAAATCTGATATTTATCATATTTCTGTTCAAAATATAGATTGTGGTTACTCGTTATAACCGCCTCGGCGAGGCGGTTCTAACGGGCATCTACAAGTTATTTTTAATCAGAATTAAAAAAAATAATGGGTGTCACCGTTAACTCCAGTTTCACTATATAAAAGTGGGATTTAAGGGGGTCAAAATTATATAGGCGTGTTTATTTAGGAAATCCAGGTAGGGATCATTTACAAAAAAAAGAAAAACGCCCCCGCCGATCGGGGCTTGAAGAAATAGATGGGCGGCCAGATGCTTCCACGCAGAGCTGAAACCGACCCGCACACGAGTACTGGGAAATCGCTAAGAGGATATACGCCTGCCTAGGCAAAGCGGTGCGAGTCGCCCCGTCCATGCTTATAAACCCTATTGGTTTAATTAGGCGGCAGGGCTTGCGTTGTCTTTTCATCTCAATGTCGGGCGGCCCCCGTCCATCGGGGCTTGAAGAAATAGATTGGGTGCATGATGCTACCACGCAGAGCTGAAATCCGACCCCACACGAGGACTGGTAAACCACTTAGAGGAACTAAGCCTGCCCATGTAAAGCAGTGGAAGTCGGACAGTCCATGTTTATAAACCCTATTGGTTTCATTGGTCGACATGGCTTGAGATGTTATTTCATCTCAGTGTCGGGTACATATCCCACAAAATTGGAAGCAACGTCTCCAAAATGACCTTTACAGTGTTGACGGGGACGTTAAACCTCAAATCAAAAAAAAAAAAAAAAAAAAAAAAAAAAAAAGCCGCGTTATTTACATCTTAGAGAATTATCTGTAGAATCTGGACTGCAATCATGTGTTGGGTTTTGCAAACAGTGTAGACCCATATCAGAACGCGGTGTCTGTTCAGGGTCTACACTGTTTGCTTAGGGTAAAGGGTTAAACGAAACAGTTCAAGTTCCCCTTTAGGGCCATTTTTCCAATCTACACTCAGAGATTCTCGACCTATCAGTGCTGTCAGTGCTTTGATTTATTTACACCCATCAACCCTTCCACCCCTGAGTTATCGGCGTGGACTCTACCATCACTGACTTCGGGCACGTCCATTCTACTTTATATAGTATCTAACTTAAAAGAGTCATCAGGATAACAAGTTATATATCCCTATAAGGTGGCTCATTATGCGCCATCTCATCAGAATCTACAAGTTTGCATTAGTATCTGTGCCGGGCTTCAGGGTTGAAAGGGTTAGCCTTTGCTGCAGTAACAGGCTTAAATATTGCGCAGTTAACAATCATTGGAATCGAAAGGGATACGTTTAAACCGTAGATTGTAACATTCTGTGTAGAAGCATTGTCATCTATTTTAAACACACATAGACTTCTGTCATCCATTTCAAACAATGAATTTAAATTTTGGGATAATTCAACAATGAAATATCAGGAGTATATTCAGGACTGTGCTGACTAAAAATAAAATAATAATCAAAACCGAATACCCTTTCGATGATTAAAACAAAAAACATAGTTCGTTATTAAAAATCCAGAAAGTATCAAAAATAGAATTCGAATGGCAAAAATTCAGATTTTAAATATATAATTGAATGTAGTAGCAAATTAAAATTGTTAAAAAAGTGTTTTAATTTTATCAATAACGCGAACTCCTGTAACTGACAATTCGCTTACATCATTGAAAAGTTAAGTTTCATGATTACATAGTCCGTGTCTCAAACTCATTACAAACGGCGCTGCGTTGGTACGCAGCGCAATAAACAAAAAGGCAAATATCAATGTTCAGATCAACAGTCATGGACTCCAGAAGAGTGTATTCAGGCATCCGCGGATAGTAAGCATTACTTGGTAAGCAAGCTTCGCCCACAATGCCCATCGACCCGAACGAAGAAAATGTGTAAATGCCGAGAAGGGTATGTCCGAGATTTTGGAAGTCTTCCTATCGCTTTCCATTGGCAAACATATCAGAAACCAGTGCTTCAGCTGAAGTGCACGACCCGCCGGATGCTTTTAGCTTTATGAGTGTTACCATATATGGGTATGGCGGCCATTTTGGTCATGTGACCCCAGTACAGTGCACATTCTTTCGTCAGAAACTGACAACTGCCCTTCTTGAATCAGCGGAAGGGTCATAACAACAGATAAGGTTGTTTTTTGTGATAATTGAAGGCTCTCTTTTTTTCCTTATTTCTCCATAGAAACCTCTGTTGTGGGTATACATTAGGGCCACCTTGCTGAGGCAGTTATAATGAATAGCTGTTCTAATGTATACCCACAACATAGGCTTTTACCGAGAATTAACAAAAGCTATCCTTTAATTATCGCAAAATACAAAACTTATCTGTTCTTTCGAGTTTGTAGTTTCATGGTTCTTGTCTTTCGGCCCCATTGGGGCTTGAAGAAATAGATAGGCTGCATGATGCTTCCCTGCAGAGCTGAAACCGACCCGCACACGAGTACTGGTAAACCGCTTAGAGGATCTAAGCCTGCCCAGGCTAAGTGGTGCGAGGCGGCCCGTCCATGCTTATAAACCCTATTGGTTTCATTGGATGGCAGGGCTTGAGATGTCATTTCATCTCAAGGTCGGGTAAAAGTCCCACAAAATTGGAAGCGACGTCTTCAAAACGACCTTTACAGTGTTGACGGGAACGTTAAGCCGAAATCAAACAAATCAGGATTCTTGCCTGTTTGAGTTAGAAAACAAATGTGTAAATTATCTTTTTGCATAGTTGCAGGTTACATAAAGCACTTATTCATACAAGAGGCTGTTTACGACAGGAGGCTGTCAAGGGCAAGTCTGGGGACTTTCAAGCCTACAATCCAGGTGATTACAGCTCGTACGAAGCCTTCATTAAAGGAAACACCGAGGCATGGAAATATCAACCTTACATTGTATGGATTAGTGCAGCATCATTCATGATCTATTTCTTCTTTCTCCGGGAGGAGAACCAGTTTGATAAACAGTTAGAAGAGCCTCTATTTTCCAGTATTCCAGCGTTGGAGGAGTCGACACTCATGGCTAAGATTAATGAAAACAAGCGTAAAGGACTTGACACTTCTGATTTAGAAAAACGATTAAATGAAGTGCGGAAAGCTAGTTGATAAAGGATGAATTTATCGCACACAGTAGTACATCACAACCTCTTAATAACACTATTAATGGGGTCCAAACCAGAAACCGTGTTAGTTAAACAACCATGTTTTATTCAAACAAAAATGCGTAGATTATATAGAAAAATGACCATTCATGGTCATTTTTCTATATAACCTACACATTTTTCGGTTTGAAGCAACGTCTCCAATATGACCTATACAGTGTGGACGGGGACGTTAAACCTAAAATCAAACAAACACATTTTTGGAACTCATTTTGAAACTGTTATATCTAAACCATGAACCATGTTTTAATGAGGTTGTAGTGTACTTCATCGGCTCAAAGACCTTTTGGATCATGAAACTTTGTTTGAGACAGGCATCAGATTAACAAGTCTGTGAATAAACACCCGTCTAAACCCTTCTTCATTTAGAGAAAAATGGGGTTGGTAAGGTATTCATTTTTCCCTATTTAGCTCAGAATTATAGTTCGTGGATACTTGTTAGAACTGGCTCAGTTGCTGCAGTTCTTAAAAGCACCCACAAACATTGTTTGGAACAGAAATAGGAAAAATATTCAAAATTTTCACCAGAAAATGGCCTTGGAGATATGAAAAAATGCACTATGTCACATGGATGTGTTGTAATGGGATGGTCGAAGCCAATGAGGTCAGACTAAGATGCATAGTGGGGATATCTATAAGGATTTTCTTTAAAATAAAAGTTTGTTGTGTGAACTCATTAAATCACTGAGGCAAATCTAATGGGTATACACGACATACATTGTAAAGAAAAAATGAGAAAAATCTTTCTAAATTATCCCAAATATATTGGTATATTCCTCGCTTGGGTCACATGTGATACACCCAAGTTCTACAACAGAAGGTCAGGTGGTTTTTTGTCACGCCTGCTATTAGCATGGCGCAATATAGGCATCCGGTTTTTCGTCCACCCGTCTGTCCATTTGTCAAGGCATCAACATTTGCGACCACCCTAGCGTTCACCCTAATGGTCAAGCTAATTTCTCAAGAACTTTAAGAGTTTCAATAATGATACTTGGTACAAACTTGTATCTGGGGATGGCAACTAAGTCTGCTATTTTCGTTTATTTGGTGTATTCCTTGCTTCCGAAGGATCTAACTTCAGAACTTATTAAATGCAAGCATTCATATTTGACCCTGACCTACATTTCATGGTTCACTGACTTTGTAACATATTGTGACCACCCTAGCGTTCACCCTAATGGTCAAGTTAAAATATTGCGACCAGCCAAACACCCTAGCATTCACCCTTATGACCAAGTTAATTTCTTAAGAACTATAGGCGCTTCATTAATGATACTTGGTACAAACTTGTATCTTGATATGACAACTTACATGCAAGCATCCATATTTGTCCTTGACCTACATTCTATGGTTCCCTGAGTTTGTGAAATATCGCAACCACCCTAGCATTTACCATAATGGCCAAGTTCATTTCATAAGAACTATAATAGCTTTGTTAATGATAATGACAACTATAATGAAAGCATCCATATTTGTCATTGACCTAAATTTCATGGTTCACTGACTTAGTGAATTATTGCATCAGCCTCAGTGTTTAATCTTTAAGTTAATTTCTCAAGAACTAGTAGAGCTTCATTATTGATACTTGGTACAAGCTTGCATCTAGGAATGGCAACTTTTATGCAAGCGTCAATGGTTGACCTTGGCGTAGATTTCATGGTTCGGTGACTTTGTGCTCCCACAGGCGTATCATAGCCTTCGACAGAATTCTTGTCTCTTGAGACTGGTTTTTGTCCACCTCTGATTAACTATCAGTTCAAAAGAAGTAAAATCATCTTGAACGGGCCATAAAACCAACCATCCCCCAGTCAGGTGTGTTACAGTTATAAAGTTACATATCTGCCATTGAGTTTAACATGAGGCTGGAGAAAATAACATGCTTTGGTTAAGTTATTTAGGTCAAGGTTAAATTAGTAAACCATTCAAAAGTATCTGCTATAAGTTATTAAAGGCATTTATTCTTGTAATGTAGGACACACCGTGTGCTCATAATTGTTTTATTGTTTTATTGCCCTCTGTGATATACTCTCTGTAGCAGATCAAAGCCAGCCCCTAATATGGTGATTAGTAGCTCTTGTTGAATCCCTGACTGAGGCACTTAAGGGGAAAATCAATAAGGTACACTCTAGTCAACAGTTAGTAAACTATTGATTTTTCCCCAAGAGGCCTCTTACCTGTTGAGGACAGGGGTCTTCTCATCAGTCAGCACTGAGGGCTATATGATATTATGTAACGCAATAATGGTCCTTAATGAACGAGAATAAATGCCTTTAAGTAGCACTTTTCATGATTTTCAAGAGCCTTGTGTACAAATTTTCAGACAATGATTACATCAGGTATCAACTAAAAGTACCTACCTAAAACAATTCTGATAACCCCAGAATATGAAGGTGAAAAATGATCATACAGTCGAACTTCGGTGGCTCGAATACCTCAGGGACCTCGCAAATCTGTTTGAGACAGGGGTAGTTCGAGCCACTGAGGGTGACTGCCAGAACGCATAACGAGATACTTTTGTACATCTTTTTCGGAATTCTATAACGAAAATGTATACTGTGTATACTCATTAGAATCGCCTCATTGAGGCGATTCTAATGAGTACACACAGTATACATTTGAAATATAAAAGAAAAAAATCTCCTAAATTACCCCGCCTATTTCGTATATAGAGGATTTCCCTAGGGGCTTGGGAAAGGGTTCGACTCAGGCATGGTAAACGAGCCATCGGTGTTCGAGCCATCGAAGTTCCACTGTATTTGCAACTGAAACAAATTATAAATTCTAAAGTGGCAAAATAATTTAACTGTTTGAAATGCCAATTTTTTTTATATTTATATTTATATAAGTTATGCTCCTGACTCCCCCCCTCCCTTCCCCTACTCCTCACCTCATGTAGAATGCATTCTCAAGTCCCTGAAAAAATTTCCCTGTGAATGCAGATCTATATTAATATTATTTTTGTTGGGTGAGGGGAGGGGTCTGGGGAGGGGGAGAGTCAGCCTCAGGGGCAAACCATCGGTGTTTGAGCCGTCAAATATTCACCGTGATGTTATACTAGAAAAGAAATCATGATGATACACAGCTCCAGATAAGAAGGACTGAGGATAAGTTAGAAATAATTTTTCCATATGTTGTGGAAACTTATTAGAATTGCCTCATTGAGGCAATTCTAACTAGTTCCCACAACTCATTAGGCTAACAAGCCTGTGTGATAAATATTCCCCTAAACCCTGGTTTATACGAAGAAAACTGGGGTTTATATGGTTGTACATTATTAGCTCACCTGTCACGTAGTGACAAGGTGAGCTTTTGGGATCACTTTTTGTCCGTCGTGCGTGCGTGCGTGCGTGCGTGCGTGAGTGCGTCCATAAACTTTTTCTTCAAACGACATCTCCTCCTAAACCACTTAACGGATTTTGACCAAACTTCACAGGAATGATCCTGAGGTGGTCCCCTTTCAAAGTTGTTCAAATGGTTCCGGTCCCTTGCACATATAGGTCACAGTAGCCCAAAATAGATTTTTTTCACCGAAAAACTTAAAAAATCTTCTTCTCTGAAACCGCAAGGCCCAGGTCTTTGATATTTGGTATGAAGCTTCATCTAGTGGACCCCTACCAAGATTGTTCAAATTATAGTGCTGGGGCCAAAAATGCCCCCACACGGGGGCCCTTTGGTTTTAAATGGGCTTATATAGGGAAAATCTTTAAAAATCTTCTTCTCTGAAACCGCAAGGCCCAGATCTTTGAGATTTGGTATGAAGCTTTATCTAGTGGACCCCTACCAAGATTGTTCAAATTATAGTGCTGGAGCTCAAAATGCCCCCGCACGGGGGCCCTTTGGTTTTACATGTGCTTATATAGGGAAAATCTTGAAAAATCTTCTTCTCTGAAACCGCAAGGCCCAGGTCTCTGATATTTGGTATGAAGCTTCATCTAGTGGACCCCTACCAAGATTGTTCTAATTATAGTGCTGGGGCCAAAAATGCCCCCGCACGGGGGCCCTTTGGTTTTACATGGGTTAATATAGGGAAAATCTTTAAAAATCTTCGTCTCTGAAACCGCAAGGCCCAGGTCTTTGATATTTGGTATGAAGCTTTATCTAGTGGACCCCTACCAAGATTGTTCAAATTATAGTGCTGGAGCTAAAAATGCCCCCGCACAGGGGCCCTTTGGTTTTACTTGGGCTTATATAGGGAAAATCTTGAAAAATCTTCTTCTCTGAAACCGCAAGGCCCAGGTCTTTGATATTTGGTATGAAGCTTCATCTAGTAGACCCCTACCAAGATTGTTCAAATTATAGTGCTGGGGCCAAAAATGCCCCCGCACCAGGGCCCTTTTGTTTTACATAGGCTTATATAGGGAAAATCTTTAAAAAATTTCTTCTCTGAAACCACAAGGCCCAGGTCTTTGATATTTGGTATGAAGCTTCATCTGGTGGACCCCTACCAAGATTGTTCAAATTATAGTGCTGGAGCTAAAAATGCCCCCCGCACGGGGGGCCCTTTGGTTTTACAAGGGCTTATATAGGGAAAATCTTGAAAAATCTTCTTCTCTGAAACCGCAAGGCCTAGGTCTTTGATATTTGGTATGAAGCTTCATCTAGTGGACCCCTACCAAGATTGTTCAAATTATAGTGCTGGAGCTCAAAATGCCCCCGCACGGGAGCCCTTTGGTTTTGCATGTGCTTATATAGGGAAAATCTTGAAAAATCTTCTTCTCTGAAACCGCAAGGCCCAGGTTTTTGATATGTTGTATGAAGCTTCATCTAGTGGACCCTTACCTAGATTGTTCAAATTATAGTGCTGGGGCCAAAAATGCCCCCGCACCAGGGCCCTTTTGTTTTACATAGGCTTATATAGGGAAAATCTTTAAAAATCTTCTTCTCTGAAACCGCAAGGCCCAGGTCTTTGATATTTAGTATAAAGCTTCATCTAGTGGACCCCTACCAAGATTGTTCAAACTATAGTGCTGGATCTAAAAATGCCCCCCGCACGGGGGCCCTTTGGTTTTACATGGGCTTATATAGGGAAAATCTTGAAAAATCTTCTTCTCTGAAACCGCAAGGCCCAGGTCTTTGATATTTGGTATGAAGCTTCATCTAGTGGACCCCTACCAAGATTGTTCAAATTATAGTGCTGGGGCCAAAAATGCCCCCGCACCAGGGCCCTTTTGTTTTACATAGGCTTATATAGGGAAAATCTTGAAAAATCTTCTTCTCTGAAACTGCAAGGCCCAGGTCTTTGATATTTGGTATGAAGCTTCATCTTGTGGACCTCTACCAAGATTGTTCAAATTATAGCCCTGGGGCCAAAAATGCGCCCGCTCCGGGGCCCTTTGGTTTTAGATAAACTTATATAGGGAAAATCTTGTTTTACATAGTCTGTATGCAGGCTAAACCTTTAAAATCTTCTTCTCTGAAACCAGAAAGCCCAGGTCTTTCATATTCGATATGAAGCTTCATCTTGTGGACCTCTACCAAGATTGTTCAAATTATAGCCCTGGGGCCAAAATTGACCCTGCCCGGGTCCCACTTGTTATACATTGGATCAGGTGAGCGAACCAGGGCCCTCTGGGCCCTCTTGTGTTTTATATTAGGATCACTTTTTGTCTGTCATCCGTGCGTAAACAATTTCTTCAAACGACATCTCCTCCTAAACCAATGATCGGATTTTGACCAAACTTCACAGGAATGATCCTTAGGTGAACCCCTTTCAAAGTTGTTCAAATGGTTCTGGTCTGCTACACATCTAGGTCACAGGAGCCAAAAATAGATTTGTTTCACCAAAAACTTAAAAAATCTTCTTCTCTGAATCCACAAGGCCCAGATCTTTGATATTTGGTATGAAGCTTCATCTAATGGACCCCTACCAAGATTGTTCAAATTATAGTGCTGGGGCCCAAAATGCCCCCGCCCCAGGGCACTTTGGTTTTACATAGGATTATATAGGGAAAATCTTTAAAAATCTCCTTCTCTGCAACCCCAAGGCCCACGTCTTTGCTATTTGGTATGAAGCTTCATCTAGTGGACCCCTACCAAGATTGTTCAAATTATAGTGCTTGGGCAAAAAATGACCCCGCCCCGGGGCCCTTTGGTTTTACATAGGCTTATATAGGGAAAATCTTTAAAAATCTTCTTCTCTGAAAAGGCAAGGCCCAGGTCTTTGCTATTTGGTATGAAGCTTCATCTAGTGGACCCCTACCAAGATTGTTCAAATTATAGCCTTGGGGCCCAAAATGCCCCCGCCCTGGGGCCCTTTTGGTTTTACATAGGCTTATATAAGGAAAATCTTTAAAAATTCTTCTCTGAAACCGCAAGGCCCAGGTCTTTGATATTTGGTGTGAAGCTTCATCTTGTGGACCTCTACCAAGATTGTTCAAATTATAGCCCTGGGGTAAAATATGCCCCCGCTCCGGGGCCTTTTGGTTTAACATAGACTTATTTTGGGAAAATCTTTCAAAATCTTCTTCTGTGAAACCACTAGGCCTAAGTCTTTGATATTTGATGTGAAATTTCATCTAGTGGACCTATATCAAGATTGTTCAAATTATAGCCCTGGGGCCAAAAATGCCCCAGCCCTGAGACCCTTTGGTTTAACAAGACTTAAATAGGGAAATCTTTAAAAATCTTCTCTGAAACTACAATTGATAATTGGTATGAAGCTTCACCTTTTTAGACCTCCCTCAACATTGTGCACATTATAACCCTGGGGTCAATACTGGCCCTCCGGGGGGCCCACTTTTTACTCTATGGATCAGGTGAGCGATCCAGGGCCATCATGGCCCTCTTGTGTTTTATATTAGGATCACTTTTTGTCTGTCATCCGTGCGTAAACAATTTCTTCAAAAGACATCTCCTCCTAAACCACTGATCGGATTTTGACCAAACTTCACAGGAATAATCCTTAGGTGGTCCCCTTTCAAAGTTGTTCAAATGGTTCCGGTCTGTTGCACATATAGGTCACAGGAGCCAAAAATAGATTTTTTCAATGAAAACTTAAAAAATCTTCTTCTCTGAAACCACTTGGCCCAGGTCTTTGATATTTGGTATGAAGCTTCATCTAGTGGACCCCTACCAAGATTGTTCCAATTATAGTGCTGGGGCCAAAAATGCCCCCGGCCTGGGGCCCTTTGGTTTTACATGGGTTTATATAGGGAAAATCTGTAAAAATCTTCTTCTCTGAAACCACAAGGCCCAGGTCTTTGATATTTCATATGAAGCTTCATCTAGTGGACCCCTACCAAGATTGTTCAAATTATAATGCTTGGGCCAAAAATGCCCCCGCCCCGGGGCCCTTTGGTTTTACAGGGGCTTATATAGGGAAAATCTTTAAAAATCTTCTTCTCTGAAACCGCAAGGCCCAGGACTTTCTATTTGGTATGAAGCTTCATCTAGTGGACCCCTACCAAGATTGTTCAAATTATAGTTCTGGGGCCAAAAATGCCCCCGCCCGGGGCCCTTTGGTTTACATAGGCTTATGTAGGGAAAATCTTTAAAAATCTTCTTCTCTGAAACTGCAAGGCCCAGGTCTTTGATATTTGGTATCAAGCTCATCTTGTGGACCTCTACCAAGATTGTTCAAATTATAGCCCTGTGGCCAAAAATGCCCCCGCTCCAGGGCCCTTTGGTTTTACATAGACTTATATAGGGAAAATCTTGAAAAATCTTCTTCTCTGAAACCACAAGGTTTAGGTCCTTGATATTTGGTATGAAGCTTCAGCTAGTGGACCTCTACCGAGATTGTTCAAATTATAGCCCTGAGGCCAAAAATGCCCCCGCCCCGGGGCCCTTTGGTTTTACATATACTTATATAGGGAAAATCTTTAAAAAATTTCTTCTGTGAAACCACAAGGCCTAGGTCTTTGATATTTGGTGTGAAATTTCATCTAGTCGACCTCTATCAAGATTGTTCAAATTTTAGCCCTGGGGCCAAAATGCCCCCGCACGAGATCCTTTGGTTTTACGTGGACTTATATAGGGAAATCTTTAAAAATCTTCTCTGAAACTGCAAGGTCCATGTCTTTGATATTTGGTATGGATCTTCATCTAGTGGACAATTATAGCCTTTGTTGATATTTGGTATGAAGCTTCACCTTTTTAGACCTCCCTCAACATTATGCACATAGACTTATATAGGGAAAATCTTGAAAAATCTTCTTCTCTGAAACCACAAGGTTTAGGTCCTTGATATTTGGTATGAAGCTTCAGCTAGTGGACCTCTACCGAGATTGTTCAAATTATAGCCTTTGTTTCAATAATGGCCCTCACCGGGGCCCTCTTGTTACTCTATGGATCAGGTGAGCGATCCAGGGCCATCATGGCCCTCTTGTTTTTCTTATTCCGACATACGAGGGGAGTTCAATTAGTTTGTGGAACTCGGGTTCAACTCAAAGATTTTTAGTATCTGGGTTCTAGTGGTGAAGCCAAGTTTCATCTCCTATCTCAAGATGAGTGTAAAAGTCTTCTGGATTGGCATTGTACACTTCCAGAAGTGCTTCACTTGACTCCACCCTTTGCTGACATTCTTGCATGCTCATGTTTCGGGGTACCCACTGGCAGATACATTTGACATGCCTAAATTTTCATGGATTATAGTGTAAACACTTCCATTAGAAATACCACATTCTAAACCAAGTTTGGCAGCTTTGATTCAGCGATTGTTTAGCACAAATCTCTCATCATAGTCGATCATCTGGCTGATGACATCAGCAAGGAGACCTGGCCTTGGGCCATCTTCAAAGGAGTCTCGCCCGCGTTTAAATTCTGCTGACCACTGTGCCACTGTGGAATACTTTTGGACTACTTTCACCATATACATTAGCGATGCACCGATGGATTTCTTTGGCCTTTGCACCCAATTTAGTGAGGAACGTTATGACTGCTCTGAACTCAATATTCTGAGTTTCCATTTTTGCCTATGGTATAGGTTTTCAAACAAAAAGTCAGAGCAAAAAATGTATGTGTTGACTGAACGGCTGTTTTCATTCAACTGACAAAGGTTTACACTGCACAAAAATGAAAAAAGCAGTCTTGAATTGTTTGGAAAAAATACCGGATTTATGCTACGAACTTATTGAACTCCCCTCATATGGTGTGGAGTGAGGAGGTTTTGGAGCATAAAATGAGAAACAGATCACAAATTTTCACAAGAAAAATAACTGTCTTGGAGATATGAAAGAATGTAATGTCTCACAGAAGGTTTATCATGATGATATACATTAAAATTCCTATTTAAAGACCATCTTTGGGACTTTTCAAAAGTGGTCTGAAGACCACTTTTGAACAGTCAAAAATGTGGTCTCTTATTAGGAGACACTACATATAGACAACAAGAAGACCTTCTCAATTAACTTTTAAAAGCAGATTTAGTCTCAGTTTTCATTATAGCTTCATTAATGAAGCTCCTATAAGGACAGTCGGCAGGGAACTCTTTAGTAAAAAGAAACACAACGGATATCTTTCCCGCCATTTTTCTCATTTGGTGGAGGTGAAAGCTTCGGTTTTTATCGCTAAAATTTGATCATTTTTAAACAGTTTTAAAAGCAAATTGTGTCTGATTTTTTAATCAACAATCATCAGAAATAAAAGGAAATGTAGGGAACAATAATATAGAGTAAGTCTTTGTCAGAGGTAAGGGACTGATTTAAAATATTTCTTGTGCACATTTGGTAAGGTCATTTAGCAGAATACCTTTGTTTACACCTCCGAAAATGGCGGACCTCAGCAGAAGTGACGTCACGCCGATCGTCCTTATAGTTCTTAATACTATATGTGTAACCGGAAATACGGAAAATTATTTTTTAAGGGCATGGGGAATACCTTCAGGGAAAACAATTCCTGCAAAAAGTATTTTTGTCTCCCGTGTCAATAGAAGTCAACTCTTAAAGGAGCAAATGCTTTCTATTAAGAGTAAACCTCTTTTTCAGTGGGACAGGTCTTCTAGAAAAGCGAACAGGAAGTCCTGAAAGTTGTCTCTCTTTGAAAAATGGTGGAAAAATCTGCCAGGTGTTCCCATTCCCCTTAATTAGTAAATATTCTCATTATCCCTCATCATGATCTAAAATGATTGTTTAAGACTGAAGTGTTATTATTCACAATATAGTGTGTGGGCACCAAATAGATTTTCATGTATTTCTCACAATTGTCTAATTAGCCCTCATCCTGCTGTTAATGACAACCCCTACCTTTGCAAACAGTGTAGCTCCAGACCAGAAGCATCTGATCAGGATCTACACGGTAATTCGTTTTGCGAGTTTGAACGAATAAATGACATTAAGTAATTTGATTTGTTGAAGTGTAAATGGGTGTGGCTAAATTAATTTATGCAGCAGGATAAGGGTCACATTGTCATACATATATCAAGAAAACACGCCTATTTAATTTTGACCCCCTTGAACCCCAGTTTTATATAGTAAAACTGGGTTTTCCGGGGGTATACCTTATTTTTCTTATTTCTGCTCTAAAATATAGATTGTGGGTACTTGTTAAAACCGCCTCGGTGAGGCGGTTCTAACGAGTGCCCACAATCTATATTTTCAGCAGATATAAGAAAAATATCGCAATCTTTCATCATAAAATTTCATTTTTTCGGCGATAAAGGTGGCAATGTATTTGTATAGGCGTGTTTGCGTTCTGTATGTTTTTGAAATGAGGAAAATAAAAGTATTGTTGTTTCCCTATTTTCTTTTATCTTTGTCATCTGCTCCATATTTTAGCAGGGGTCAAGGTTATAAAAGTTTTTTTTTTTTCATTCTGAGCTCTTTTGCGCGTGCGCATTGATTAAAATTGCCAGGACTAATGCCAGCACCATTGACATGTCAAGTTTAGGAGCAGGACAAATAACAAAGCAGTTTGTTATTTAATTTTGAGCATGAGAAGTTCCCTACGAAATTGAGTTGATCATTTGTTTGATTTGAGGTTTTACATCCTAGTCAACACGGTTTAGGTTAGGTCATTTCGGAGATGTTGCTTCAAGTTATGTGGGAGGTTTACCCGGCATTGACATGATATGGCATCTCAAGCCCTACCAACCAAACAAACAATTAGGGTTCATATACAGGGACTTGCACCACATTGCCTGGGAAGGCTTAGACCTAAGCATTTTACTAATTTTCATGTGCAGTCAGTTTCAGAAGCCTCCGTGGTGTTGTAGTTACGCTACTCGCCTTGTGAACCAGGAATCGCAGGATCGATCCCGGGCTTCTCCAGACTTTCGGATGAGTCTTTAAACCGAGGTCCCGTCTCCGTATGACCTTAGCTGTTGGTGGGACGTAAAACTCAAACACTCACTCACTCAACCATTCAGTCAGTTTCAGCTCTGCCTGGAACCATCATGCAGCCCAATCTAATTCTCCAAACTCTGATTGGCGAGGGCTAGCAACAGAATGGAACAGAAAGCATTTATATTCTTGCACACCAGACAAGGAAATCCGAGATTTTACCCTGGGATAGAAATTTATGTTCTGACTCTGGTGTTCCGACCCTAAATCGAATATAATCGCGTGTTTGATAAATGTACTGGTTGATTACAACCTCATGCGCGGCGTCGTCATGCGTGACGTCACTTAACATTCCTGTCGTGTCATCACAAAATGGCGGACGTCGGTAACCGATGTGACAGCAGCATTAAACATTCGCAATAGAAATGGAAGGTATGCAAGAAAAAGAATCCAATATGGGTGTGAGGGGTGGATAGAAAAATCCGTCCCTCGGGATCACTGTCCGGAATCACTCGGCAAGCCTCATGATGCCGGACAGTGACCCTCGGGACGGATTTTCCCATCCACCCCTCACACCCATATAAGATTCTTATAATCTCATCCAGGACAGAACAAAACCTTCAAGATAAATTGTCTGAAATCTCGGATCAACCCATGCATATGCACAGTGACAGTCGTGTGTGTGTGTGTGGATTCGGGTTTAACATTGCTTTCAACAATTTTTCAGGCATATCACGACGGTGTCTGGTTGCGACAGGGAGCTCAATGTTCACTTTTATAGTGCCGCCTCACTGAAGTATCATGTCCCAGACACATTACATGATACCACACCCAGTCACATTATCCTGACACTGGGTCGACCAGTCCTAGCTCTACCCCGTAAATCTGAGTGCCAAGCGAGGAGCAGCTAGTACCATTTTTAACGACTTTGGTATGTCGCGGCCCGGAATCGAACCCGTGACCTCCCGTTCCCCGGAACGGACACTCTACCAACTGAGCTATCGGGGCCGGTCAGTGACAGTCGTATCTGAATGTTTGATAAACCTCAACTCCTTTATAACATGGTTCATTATTACACACTTTCTGCTATATCATGATTTGGGCCCCGTCAAGCGATTTTGGTACTTATCGCCTATGCGAGCAGCGAAGGTTCAGGCGAGCCTGCGCATCCGCGCAGTCTCGCCAGAACCTTCGCTGCTCGTTCATACAAGCAGTGAATCAAGAGGAACCTTCAGACAGAAAGCCATATCCCTGGCCCCTCTGAATGGCTGGGCATGCGCAGTTAAAATTTGTCATGACGGAATGCTCGAAGACACAAATTCGCTTGGCGGGGCTCATTTAAGGAAGGATCCTAAAATTATATACATAGAGGATCTTACGTGAGTGCTCATGTATTATTGAATTCATAAAACAAGTTGAAAAGGGATAAAATGCAAGGGTTTGTCGAGTTTTTTGTGCCTTTTCCTCAATGAGTTTAATAATACAGGAGCATGAATGCAATATTCCTTTTATCATTTGACATTAAAACCCATTTTATTCACGATTTTAGTACAAACAGTGTCAGTATTCCGCCATTAGTAAACGCAACATTGTTAAGGATTTCGCACATGTAACATTACGGGGCATATCTAACTTACTTGCATATTTCATCCAGTAGTGGATTATCAAATTTATTACATGATGTTATACGGCCCCCGCCCATAGGGGCTTCAAGAAATATATGGGCTGCATGATGCTTCCACGCAGAGCTGAATCCGGCCTGCGCACTAGTACTGGTAAACCGCTTGGAGGATCTAATAAAAATCAAAAATGAGTTCCTTTAAGAGCAATGAAAACATTCATAAGAAAGAAGATGGGTCATACTACGTAGTTTCGGCTAATAAATCCTCATCAGTGACCCTGTAATGATCCGGCAAAGAAAGCCAGAGGAAACATACTGCAATTTTGCGAATTTCGAATAGGCAGTCAGAATCAGAATCAGAATTGTTACTGGTGACACGTCAAAAGACATTCATACACCAGGACCTGTGATGTGGGAAGTTAGTCCCTAGCTCTAACCAAAGAGGTAAATTTAGCTACACAATCGTCAGCACCTTCAGCTGTCGAAATAATCGAATCGGGAAGGGCATTCCAATCTCTAATGGTTCTGGGGAAGAACGACTCTTTATAAATGTCAGTTCTTGCAGTAAGGGTCTGAAACGCCAACGAATGGTGATTTCTACAGTGTCTAGCTGGGGGAACAAGGTCATCTGTTGGAATGCTGGCAGCACCCTTTAGACCTTTGTATAATAGGATTAGCCTACTGTCTTTTCTCCTTTTCTTGAGAGACTCCCATTTTAATTTTCCAAGTATTCCAGTCATGCTCCCAGTTTCAAAGCAGTAATTGCCTGTTACAAATCTAGCAGCTCTATTCTGAACTTTCTCAATTTCATCGTTAAGGACCACTCCACTGGGGTCCCAGATACAACTACCATTTTCCAAGATTGGGCGAACAAGACCTTTATATGCTGCCTCTTTAACATCCTGGGGGCACTGATGAAGATTTCGCCTCAGGAAACCAAGCGTTCTATATGCCTTAGTACACATGTTGCTAATATGAGTATTCCATCTCAAGTTGTGTGAGATTGTCACTCCAAGGTATTTAATGGAGTCCACATTCTCGAGGACCGTTCCCTCTAAGGTGTAAGAAGCCTCAACTTTATTAGATCTCTTCCTAGTTATCTGCATAATGTTGCATTTAACTGGCTGAAATCTCATGCCCCATTTTCGGGCCCAACATCCTAATCTATCTATGTCAGCCTGAAGTTTCACTGAGTCATCTGTATCTCTAATTTCCCGGTAACAAACACAGTCATCTGCGAACAGTCTTATTTCTGAGTCAATGTCAGTGGAAATATCATTGATGTACAGGGAAAACAAAAGTGGACCAAGAACGGTCCCTTGCGGGACTCCAGACAAAACTGGAGCCCACTCCGAAGATTCACCATTAACAACAACCCGCTGTTTTCTGTAGCAAAGAAAGGAATCTATCCATTTGAGGGTCTTTCCTCCAATTCCATAACCAAATAACTTAGACTTAAGTAGTTCATGAGGAGGGGTGTCAAAAGCCTTCTCGAAGTCCAGAATAAATGTGTCCACCTGTCCCCCTTTGTCCAAGATTTTTGCCCAGTCATTAATAACTGTGCTTAGCTGAGTTTCACAACTGTGCCTTTTCCTAAATGCATGTTGTCTGTCTGACAAAAGTTTAGGTTCGTCCAAGTGGGCCATGATGTTTGAGCAGACTATATGTTCCAGCAATTTACACAGAACACAAGTCAGAGACACAGGGCGATAATTACGGGCAAGAGCCCTATCTCCTTTTTTGAAAAGTGGACAGATGTTTGCTAAGAGCCATTCTTTGGGGATTTCACCCGTATCAAGAGACTTTATTTATTTATTTATTAACATTATTTAAAGAGGGTGAACACAATTAGCTGTGAAGCTAGTCTACCTTGTGGCCCTCTGAAAACATAAAAAACATATATACAAATACAAACATACAATATATACAAGATATGAACTTTAAAACATAAAATGTAGCTCATGGCATTTTCGTAAATTCCAGCATCTTCGAAAATTCATTAAGATGAGATAAATTATCTATTTGGCACAATATGAGAAATACCTAAAATATAAAATGGGCGCATAAAACTTAAATAGTTGATAACAGCTACGATAAAAAAATCATTTAAAGATAATACAGTCTAAAACAGAGCATCACAGAGTATGTTTTACAATATATGTTTCAGATTGCTTTTGAAGTTATTTAGATTTGATGAGTTTCGCACATCAGTAGGTAGACTATTCCACAGTCTCGGCGCTGAGTGCGAAAACGATCTGTCAAACACCGAAGAACGTGATCTAGGTACAGCTAATGTGCCATTGACCGATGATCTGAGCGTACGATTATGAGTTTCAGATACAGGTGTCAGCATATTAGAAATATAATCAGGGGTTAAATTGTTAAGAGCTTTATACGTGAACACCGCTTTATTATAGTTGATTCGTTGGCTGATGGATTGCCATCCTAGTTCCCGGAACATATCAACTGATGGAGTGTTGTAATCAGCACGTAAAATGATACGAGCAGCACGTTTTTGAAGTTTACATATTCGTTCGATATTGCTAAGTGAAGTGTTACCCCAGGTTACAGATCCATAATCAATAAGTGGTAGAATGTATCCGTGATAGAATTTTTTCTGAGTATTACTGGAAACATAAGTTGATAACTGTCGCAATAGAGATATCTTTGAGGAGATTGCAGAACACAAATAATCAATATGAGTCGTCCAAAGTAGAAGTAAAACAAAGATCAGGAATTGATACAATTAACTTACTCCATCCATAAAAGACACCAAAGGGAAAGAAATACAAACATTAAGCGACCAGACCATAATGGAAACCTAAACAAAGGAAGGCCATATGGACAGTTACTTTCCCACAAAATGGCCATATGGCCATCCAAAATAAAAAGACACAAGTGATACACACAGTAAGTAACAAACAACAACATAAATAAATCGCCACAGAAGAGCCGCCTTGGAACGGTCAGTGGAAGATTTCCACTGGGAGGCTTAAATCGATTTTACGTGGCCACAATCCTCGCCCTTACTTCCGTCGCGATTTAGACAAATAATTTGTTCAGTCCGCATGAAGGCCTCCTAACTCATCAGTGCAACATCTCCGTGAACACAGAAATCAAAGAACCACAGAGGTGAGACAACGGTGAGGACTCGACAGCAAGAAACCACTGAAATGCTGGAGCAAAAGAAAACCAACAGTTAGACTCCGATGAGCCCAACCAGAGACAGAGCATCAGGCACCAACCAACATTATCTCTTTAATTTTCAATAAGCCTTTACGTTGGAGCCGTCATAGAATCTGAGGCCTGACCCACCGGCGTGCAATTAAAGAGGGAAGCAAAGTTGCCAACCGTGATTGGGTTAACTACCATGCATGCAGTCTGTCGTATAATATCCATGTTGTACCCAATCTTTTTATATCGAAGAATGATTTTACGAAATTGGGTGCTGAAGTCATTGCGGTTATATATTTTTCTGAATTTATATACTAAGTCACCATAAAATTCGGGTTCCGATAGACCTTGTTGCAGAAGAGATTTAAGTCCAATATTGAATTTTGAAATTAAATCAGAATGGCGTCTATAAAATTTTGAAAAGGCTTTGCGTAGTTTATGGTACCGATAACCCTGATTAAGGAGTTTTGCCGTTAATAATTTATTACGAGTGTTGAAGTCAGTTACATGACTACACACTCTAGCAAATCGAATTAATTGCGAAATATAAACGCCATAGGATGGCGCACGAGGAACATCACCATCCAAAAAAGGAAAATTTACAATCTCAAAATCAAAGTCATCGCGTTTATCATAAATTTTGCACGAAACAAATCCATCTACAATAGATAGATGTAAATCCAAAAACGGGGCCTCGGTATCAGAAGAATTTGCTTTATTTAACTGAAGTTCTAGGGGGTAAATCAAGTCAGTTTATCATCGATATGCATGCCAAGAAGTTTCTGAGTGGTGGTTTGTTTGATTTGAGCTTGTTTAATGGTCAGCTGGAGTTAATGTGAGTTGTTCAATCTTTGTCTAGTACCTAAGACCATATAAAATGTTTTATCAAAGTGAACAAACATTTTGTTGAGTCTACCCCAAACAAGTGATGTATCAGCATCATCCTGTAGATAGCTTTCTATGGTATCCAAGCATGTACTACTTGTATGAAATGTGGCATCATCTGCATAGAGATCAGCATAACTATGTTTCAAGAAGAGAGGGAGATCATTGATAAAAAGTAAAAAGAGTGTTGGGCCAAGGATTGATCCTTGAGGAACACCATATTGCATTGTAGTGAATTCAGAAAGACCTTTGTCGCTTTTTATTGCCTGCTTGCGGTCATTAAGATATGAGATAAACCAATTTAGAGATACTATATCAATTTTATATATTGCTAGTTTTTGTATAAGTATAAGATGATCGACTACGTCGAAGGCCTTTCGAAAGTCTATGAATAGAGCACCCACTAGGTCACCCTTATCAATACAAGCCATCCACTGGTCGATTAGCTTAACTAGAGCAGTTTGACAGCTGTGTTTTTGTCGGAAACCAGATTGACTTTCGTGTATAAGTTTGTATTTATTTAGATAGTTCATTAAATGCTTATTTACATGTTTTTCGAAGATTTTAGATATCGTTGGCAATATAGAAATGGGTCTATAGTTGGAAGGGTCTGGTTTTTGCCCTCCTTTAAAAATTGGGAGAACCTCAGCGCATTTCATTTGACTAGGAAATATTCCAGTGGAGATGCTTTTATTAATAAGTGCTGCAATAGTGGGTGAAAGAATGCTAGCCGCTTTCTTAAGAATTTTCGGCCCGAGTCCATCTAGTCCAGTGGCTTTAGAAGGATCCAATGCGGATATGTATGATAGGACCTGGTCGTTAGTAATAAGTGGAATTTTGAAGCTTACGCCATCAGGGACTCTATTTCCAACAAACTCATTGAGCTTAGACAAATCTGGTTCACTGGTCTCAGTGTTGGTTTTATTGAGTATATGCGCAATCGATGCGAAATATTCATTTAGTTTTGTAGCAATTAATTTTGAGTCTGAAATAGTTTCGTTGTTAACTACAAGTTCATCCGGCACGGACTTATTGGTGGATGATGAGGACTTATTAACTGATCTGCGATGTTTCCAAATGGTTTTAGCATCCTTACTATGCTCAATAGAATCAGTAAAATGCTTACGCTTCGCGTCTCTGATCAATTTACTGGTTTTATTACGGAAGCGCTTATATTCGGTCCAGTTGCTTGAGTGCTTATATTTGTCTCTAGTTACTCGTGACTGTCCGATCTCTGGGGTATACCAGTCAGGAAGGTTAACGGATTTTACACGTCGCTGTCTTATGGGTGCATGTTTGTCCAATTCTGTGATGATAATGGAAAGCCATACTGAGAAATCATTATCGATTGTTTCGTGTTGAAGTTCGAAGTGTTCAAGGTGAGAGGCAAGATCAGTTAAAAAGGAAGTTTCATCAAAAGTTTTAAAACTGCGATAAGTAGTTGTGGTGTGATTTGATTTTCGAATCTTATAATTTACCTTTCTTGAAAAACAGACTAGGTAGTGATCACTAATTGCATAATGTGGCACAAAGCATTCCGTTATATTTTCATTGTGACTGGTGTAAACGTGATCAATGATTGTTGACGTTGAATTAGTGACACGTGTTGGTTCAGTAACAAGTTGAGCGAGATCGAATAGTTGGATTAGGTTGTTCCATTTAATATTACTACCAGATGAACTATCTATATTAAAATCGCCCATCAGTATAAGTTCTAACCCTGTAGCTTGGGCTTTGGATAGTTCATTTTCAAAAAGGTCAATCCAATTGGAACATGCATTTGGAGGTCGATACACAGAGCAGATAAGGAGTGGTCTTGAATTTGGGAGGTTAACTTCTGCCCAGAGAGTTTAAA
Source organism: Lucinisca nassula (assembly GCA_963580285.1). NCBI lineage: Eukaryota > Metazoa > Mollusca > Bivalvia > Lucinida > Lucinidae > Lucinisca > Lucinisca nassula. Next base: position 887,456 of record OY757021.1, read on the forward strand.
TTTCTGAAACCTCTAGATCTAATCTTCGTGTTAGGTGTAGCGACTGTCTGTAATATAGTAACAACCCTCCACCATTTTTGTCTTGAACATCGGAACGATCTTTTCTAATAAAGTTAAAACCATCTATTGACAGTTGACAGTCTGAATTGGTCTTTTTCAAAAAAGTTTCGCACATACCAAAAATATCAGGAGACGTATCTTTAGAAAACAGAATTCTAAGCTCATCTAACTTCGGCAAAATGTGCCTTACATTCAAGTTACATATATGCAGACCTTTGGATATAAAATTAAAATCAATGAAATCATTGGTTTCAGGTGAAAGTTCCGATGCTGTGTTTACAAGTGAGACTGAACTGTCGTTTAGGACGGCATTTTCGGCATCATCGGTCTCTGGCACATTAACTGATATTTGGCCATCGGGAGAGACACACCGAGAATACATTGTTAAAGAGTCATCTGTACTATAATGACTTTCTAAGGGGCTATACTTGTTTGATGTAGACACATTAGGGTGTATATTAACAATGCTGTGTTCTATACGCCCTTCAGCATCCTGCCGAAAACCGACTGTGTCTCTCGGAGCGCCTCTTCCATTATACCAGCATTCAAAAGTACTATGTCCTGATTTTGTGCATATGTGACAATATTTCCTTGATGATAGGGTTTTTGACACTGAGCCATTACCTCTGGGATATACCGTATTATGGTGTGAACGGAAACCTTGGGGTCTAATGTTTTGACTGTTGAAACAAGTGTGCAAAAACTGGACCCAACTCATTTGCTAGTTCCTTCAGGACTCTAGGATGAAGCTCATCAGGTCCTAATGCCTTACTGGGGTTTAAGCCTTGAAGTAACTTGATCACGCCTGCAGCAGTCACAACAATATTATTCATGAATGGGGCTGATCTTCCAGTCAATGGAACCTCCGTGAACTCAGTTTTATTAAACGCATCATTGAATTGACCAACTAGTTCCGGGCTTGAAGAAATATATGGGCTGCATGATGCTTCCACGCAGAGCTGAATCCGGCCCGCACACTAGTACTGGTAAACTGCTTAGAGGATCTAAGCCTGCCCAGGAACCGCGGTGCGAGGCGGACCGTCCATGCTAATAAACCCTATTGGTTTCATTGGGCGACAGGGCTTGAGATGTCATTTCATCTCAATGTCGGGTAAAAGTCCCACAAAATTGGAAGCAACGTCTCCAAAATGACCTTTACAGTGTTGACGGGGACGTTAAACCTCAAATCAACCAACCAACCAACCAACTAGTTCCTCTGCCCTTTCAGAGTCTGATTCAGCAACCCCGTTCCCTCCTCTTTTATTAAGGGGCGGGATACCTTGCCTGTCTTTCTTCTGGCTATTGATATATCTGTAGAAGTCTCTGGGATTTGCCTTTACATCACCTACCAAGTTATTCACATACAAATCATGCTGATTTTTTATATCAGTCTTGATTTCACGTCTCAAGTTTTCAAATTTTGTCCGGAGTTTACCACTTCCTGTCTTTTTTGCCTTTGCATGAATCTTATTCCTTCTGCGAATTTTTCTCCTTATCTCTGGAGTGATCCAGGGAATAGAAGATACAGACCTACTAGTTTTTGAGGGGATATGATTTTCGGCCGAAGTCTAAGAAAGAAGTTATCAAATCAAAATTCTCTTGTACAGACCGAGCATCTGAATGACCATTAAAGTATTTCTCCTTTGCAAATCTGAGTGCATCCTTCCTCATAGTTTCATAGTCACCTTTCTGATATGAGTATACCTTCCTCCGAGGTTTCTTTATTGGTGGGATGTGAATTTTTAAATATCCAGAGACAATATCGTGGTCACTTATATTATCTGGGGAATGAATGTCTTCGAATTGTCCTGGCAAAGTCGTAAGGATCAGATCCAATGTGTTCTTATCACGAGTGGGGAAGTTAACAATTTGTTCAAGGCCATGATCGTTCATAATATCAATTAATATTTGTCCTTCCGACTGACTCAGCATTGTGCCTTGTTTGCTGAGCCTGTCGGGCCAAGCAATGTCTCTGAAGTTGAGATCACCTAGAACATGTACAGCCGGGAGTTTTTTACCCTTATGCTGCGATTTGATGCCATCCAGTTGGTCTTTAAACAACTGGAAGTTTTCGATTGTACCATTTGGTGGTCGATACCAACTTGCTACGAAGTGGGAAGTTTTATTTGCAAAAACCTTAACCCAGACCGATTCGGTGTCATTTTCCAGTTCCATGAAAGGCATGTGAGGAATGTCTCTGTGAATGAGCAACATCACCCCGCCGCCATGAGAGTTCCTATCTTTTCTGTAGACACAGTACTGACAGGTTTCAGGGAAAAGCTCAGATGTAGTAATTGAACTGTCAATCTTTGTTTCCTGAATAGCAACAATATGAGGTTGAGATTTATCGAGGAAAGCTAAAAGTTCAAGAATTTTTCCTCTAATACCATTTATGTTTATGCTGCAAAGTTTCAAACCTTTCACAAAATTTGACTTAGTTTCATCAGCAGTCGAAGATTTGTCTCTCTTATCCTCTGACAGAGGTTCAAACCTGTTTGGCTTACTCAGTTCTACATATTCATCAAAGAAGGAGTCTGAAAAGTTACAGACCTCACATTTTGGACATATCCAGTGGCAGCTTGAATTTACCAAAGTGCCATATTCTGCATCTGAAATGAAGGAACATTCGGTGTGTATCCGCATTTCACATTGATCACACTGAACGGCTTTGTGGCCATTAAGGACAGCACCACTGCAAAGACCACAGTCAGCTTTGCAGTCTTTGCAATACCAAGTTCCAGCTCTAGATTCAATTTCTAACAATTGACTGTTATCCAAATCAGAACATGAGGAGTGAAAGCGCTTGTTACAGTCCTCACATTCTATCCGTTTCTCTGAACCTTAGCAATATTTTTTGCAGAGTCCGCAGCGAAACCTTGGGCCGGGGTTAGTTTCAATGTCTCCGGCCAAGATTAAAAGTAAAGCCAAGTTTGTACCGCGTGAGGACTTGAAGTTTCGCAAGCCCCCCCCCCCCCCCCCCGAACACCTACTGTTCCCATTCTTCCTTGTAAATGCCAAGTACTGGGAAATTCTACTACTACTCTCCTCATTTGTAATCTTGCACTCCTGATTTCCATCATCTGGATGCATTCTGTAAGTTGTTTTCAAAAGAGTGAACCCAAGAATTAAGACCATGGGAAACAGGGAGACCTTCATTTTAATATACCGGGTAGTGATTTGATGATTTCTAATGATTTATTATGGGGTGTCAAGCACAATCCTGATTCCGAGTCTGTCACAGCCAGCACACTGACAACTACAAAGGGCTAATCAGTATACTGGTCCAATTATATACAGCTCAGCACACTCAAATATCTGACAACACACAGGCTCTCCAGAAAAAATGAATGTGCCAAGCGACCTAATTTTGATCCTAAGAATTTCAGTTTACGTTACCCCACCCACTAGTGAGGTAATATAGAGTCGATATAGAGACTGATATAAATCAAAATGGAGTGCAAATAATTAAAAACCTGTCTAGAATATGAGTCTAAACCAATAATTTATTACTGATTTCTCAGAATATTCACGCTGATCTCAAAGGACCAAAAGTAAATATAAACTGCAGTATGGTTGATGTACGGGGAGACGATTTATGGCCGCCACACGGCACAACACCAGCTGCAGTGAAGGCAAATAAAAATCAAAAATGAGTTCCTTTAAGAGCAATGAAAACATTCATAAGAAAGAAGATGGGTCATACTACGTAGTTTCGGCTAAAAAAGCCTCATCAGTGACCCTGTAATGATCCGGCAAAGAAAGCCAGAGGAAACCTGCAATTTTGCGAATTTCGGATAGGCAGTCGATATAGAGACTGATATAAATCAAAATGGAGTCCAAATAATTACAAACCTGTCTAGAATATGAGTCTAAACCAATAATTTATTACTGATTTCTCAGAATATTCACGCTGATCTCTAAGCCTGTCCAGGAAACTGCGGCGCGAGGCGGACCGTCCGTGCTAATAAACCCTATTGGTTTCATTGGGCGACAGGGCTTGAGATGTCATTTCATCTCAATTTCGGGTAAAAGTCCCACAAAATTGGAAGCAACGTCTCCAAAATGACCTTTACAGTGTTGACGGGGACGTTAAACCTCAAATCAAACAAATTACATGATGTTATATCATTCTCGGATGCGACATCATATGATAAATGTCATTAAATGGAAAATTGACCATGAATAAAAACTTTTCAATACATTTTTATCGAGCCGCTTTAGCGAATGCGAGACATAGTCGCCACAAAGGCGTCCGTATGTTTTCTCCGTCCGTACGTAGACCTATGTTAACCTTTTTCCTTAACAAATGTTAACCGTTTTCCTTTTGTTACAAATCCAAACCCGTAATCCGCAACTCCTCCACAGTTGGTCTGCTCATGTATCCTGATCTAAATTCGCGCTGGCGGCTCCGGACATGCAGGCCGCGGCCAACTAGTTGTTGAAATATAACACATTTGCTTCACCCTTATCCTGCTGAATAACTTTATTAGCCACACCCATTTCTGACAATCTGCCAATCAGAATACATGATTTAATTTTTCTTTCAAATTCACAAACTGAATTACAAACAGTGTAAGTCCTGATCAGATTTCTTCAGAAGCCATCTGATCATGATCTACATTGTTTGCAAATGTAGAGCATTACCATAACACACCCATGCAACATTGTGCATTTTTTTGACATCTCAAAAATGGATACTTTTCTGATGAAAATCCGTAATTATTTTCTTATTTATACTGCAAACATGCCGGCCTCGGTGGCTCAGTCGGATGCACGTCTGACTGGTGATCAGGAGGACGCGGGTTCGACTCCCGCCGGGGTCGGCAACATTCTTTCGTGGAGATTGATCATGAAATCTTTTCTACGGTCATTCTCTCCCTTCCGCTGATTCAAGAAGGGCAGTTGTCAGTTTCTGGCGAAAGAATGTGCACTGTACTGGTTAACCGCTTACGTATAAGCCTGCCCAGGAAAGTGTTGATAGGTAAACTGACCGGCTCAAAAATGACCTAAATAGTGTTGACTGGGCCGTAAAACTCCAAAACAAACAAAATACTGCAAACATAGATTGTGGATACTCGTTATAACCGCCTCAATGAGGCGGTTCTAGCGAGTACCCACAACCTATGTTTTGGAGCAGAAATACGAAAATACTGTTTACCCCCTAAGCCCCAGTTTTCTCTTGCTATATATAAAGTGGGGTCTAGGTGGGTGTTCATTTCACGGTCTCAAGTTGATCAAGTGATGGGTTGTCAAGAACAGTGGGATAAGTGTTAACCCGTTTATTGCTTTGAACCACAACACTAGCATTTCAAAGAGGTTGCAAATTGAATGCGTTTGTATGAGTTCGACTTTGTATGGATTTTGGTATAGAACATTATTAATTGACTATCCTTTATTGATCTGAGGTCATCCGTATTAACACCAGGTCAAACAATATTAACCCGAGGTCACGTGACCTTAGGCTGAGGTCAGAAATCAGTAATCATGTTTTTTAATTGTGTTCGTTAATAAATTTGTCATTAATCAAGTTATTTCGTATAAACAGTAGAAGTAAAACAAAGATCAGGAATCGATACAATTAACTTACTCCACCCATCAAAGACACCAAAGGGAAAGAAACACAAACATTAAGCGACCAGACCAATGGAAACCTAAACAAAGGAAGGCCATAAGGACAGTTACTTTCCCACAAAATGGCCAAATAGCCATCCAAAATAAAAAGACACAAGTGATACACACTGTACGTAACAAACAACAACATAAATAAACCGCCACAGAAGAACCGCATTGGAACGGTCAGTGGAAAGAATTCCACTGGGGGGGGCTTAAATCGATTTTACATAGCAATAAGCCTCGCCCTTACCTCTTTCGCGGTATACACTAATTTTGTTTAGTCCGCATGAATGCTTCCTAACTCATCAGTGTAACATCTCCGAGAACGTATAAGAACGTATAAACCTAGTAACAGGTCCTTTGTCAGTTGTATTGGCCTTCGACCACAGGCCAATAAAGCAGGCCTCGGACATGCAATTGGGCTAATACGAAAATGCCTGATACTTGATTTCCTGGACTTCCGTGGAGTGTGGGCCATGTTTACTGATGTTGGTTTGGTGGGGGATGCCTATAAGTTCCCTGGTGGGCGTCTCTTGCCGGATGCCTCCAGTTGACCTGTCTCATGAGCTGCATGATGTTGTCCGCACAAGATAATATCTTGTGCGGACAAGATATTATGTTGTGTGGACAAGATATTATCTTGTCCGCACAAGATAATATATTGTCCGCATAAGATAATATGTTGTCCGCACAAGATAATATCTTGTCCGCACAAGATATTATCTTGTGCGCACAACTTATAAAATAAATAAAATCATGTCCCTTCCCGGGTTCCGTAGTTTAGACACACGGATGAAGATTAAATATCAGAAAGGCCTCTGTGTCACTAAATTTGGTATAGTTACGCATTGATTGATTAATGACATCATAACAATGAAGAATCAGACTAAGATCTGGTCCTGAGGTTTTGAAACCTTTTTTCATGCTCAACTCATTTGACGATGAAATTTGAAATGCTCACAATTATTGCAATACAGAGGGCCCGCTTTATAACGACAGGATTTGTTCCCTATCATTGTGCCGTTATAATATAAGAATCTTATATGGGTGTGAGGGGTGGATTGAAAAATCCGTCCCGAGGGACACTGTCCGGCATCACGAGGCTTGCCGAGTGATGCCGGACAGTGATCCCGAGGGACGGATTTTTCTATCCACCCCTCACACCCATATTGGATTCTTTTTCTTGCATACCTTCCATTTCTATTGCGAAGTTTTGATGCTGCTGTCACTTCGGTTACCGACGTCCGCCATTTTTTGATGACACAACAGGAATGTTTAGTGACGTCACGCATGACGACGCCGCACATGAGGTTGTAATCAACCAGTGCATTTATCAAACACGCGATTATGTTCGATTTGGGGTCGGAACACAAGGGTCAGAACATAAATTTCTATCCCAGGGTAAAATCACGGATTTCCTTGTCTGGTGTGCAAGAATGAATTTGCCGTTATAAAGAACCCCAGTTAGGAGTATGAAAGGTTATTAAAGGTCTTTTCCACATCATTACTCCAAGAAAGAAATGTTATATACATGTGTTAGAATAGCCTCGATGAGGCGATTCTAACATATATCTATAACATTTGTTTCTTGGAGCATTAGTTTACAAGAATCTTTCATGACTGTGGATTCGATTCGGGCATTTCCAACCCGAGGAAAGCCCAAGCCGCTCGGAATGGAGGCTAAGCCTTGAGCAAAGAATTCATTCCATTGTAAATGCCGTTATAACGCGTTTTGCCGTTATAACGAATGTCGGTAAAAAGGGAGTTGACTGTATAAACAAATACAGATATGAATGCAATTTCCTTTTTCAAACAGGTACCATGGTATTGTTTGTTTAAGGATTTACGCATAGACGTTTTGTGAACTTTCTGATAGAGGAGTCAACTGGAGTACTTGAGGAAATCAGTCACCTTGGTTGGACAACCACTACACTATCAGACGCTAACTCTGGGAATCGCAGACATTGGTGACAAATTAGGGACATGTCCATGCAATATCAAGGCCAGGAATGCCGGTGCTGATGTTTTGCCCTTATCACCAACATTCTCCTTCCGTGTCGATTGAATTTTCATTGAACTGCCAGACAACTCGGGAACTGGCCACTATGGACTAGTCCCAGTAAGAGTCCGGTTTCCTTATCATTAGGCCTCCCACCGCTGTTGTTTCGAGTCTGGCTCATGTCTCATGTGAGACACCATGTTCTGGAACAGAAGGTCAGGCTTACCGCGACAGAGGTAAGGGCGAGGATTATGGCCATGTAATATCGATTTAAGCCCCCGTGTGGAATTCTTTCCACTGACCGTTCCAAGGCAATTCTTCTGTGGCGGTTTATTTATGTTGTTGTTTGTTACTTACTCTGTGTGCCGCTTGTGTCTTTTTATTTTGGATGGCCATTTGGCCATTTTGTGGTAAAGTAACTGTCCTTATGGCCTTCCTTTGTTTAGGTTTCCATTTTGGTCTGGTCGCTTCATGTTTGTGTTTCTTTCCCTTTGGTGTCTTTGATGGGTGGAGCAAGTTAATTGTATCGATTCCTGATCTTTGTTTTACTTCTACTTTTCTTCTTTGGGTACTCCGGTTTTTGTCCCCTTCTGACTTATGATGGGTTAGGAATAAATGAAACAAGAAGGCAATCTGAGGGACAGCTATACCCGCCGCAATTTCATGACCTTCAATTGTGACCTTGATTTGTCGTGGTGTGGTTGTCAATTTGTGGGTTCTGCACATCAGCAATGTGCAAATATATGACCAACGTTCTAACGAGTACCCACAATCTATATTTGAGAACAGAAATAAGACAAAGTTTACCCCTATAAGCCAAGTTTTATTGTATGAAAGTAGGGTTCGAGTGTGTCAGAATTATATACAGTAGAACCTCGATGGCTCGAACACCGATGGCTCGTTTACCATGGATGTGTCGAACCCATTCTTGAGCCCCTAGCGAAATCGTCTACATAAGAAATAGTGGGGGATAATTAAGGAGATTTTTGTCTTTTACCTTGCAAATGTATGCTGTGTGTACTCATTAGAATCGCCTCGAGGAGGCGATTCTAATGAGTGCACACGGCATACATTTTCATTATATAACACCAAAAAGATGTCTAAAAGTATCTCGTTATGCCTCCTGACAGTAACCTCAGTGGCTCGAACTACGTCTGTCTCGAACATCTTGTTGTGGTCCCAAAGGTGTTCGAGCCATTGAAGTTCGACTGTATGCGTGTTTTCGTGGTTCAAATTTACCTGCCAGCTGCACTGAGTCGCACCTGCTTTATTTTGTTTGACTTGATGTTTAACATTTTGGAGACTTGCTTCCAATTTTGTGGGACTTTTACCCGACATGGGGATGAAATGACTTCTCGAGCTCTGTCGCCTAATGAAACTATTAGGGTTTATAAGCATGGACGGTACGACTCGCACCACTTTGCCTTGGCAGGCTTAGATCCTCTATATGGCTTTTACCAGTATTCGTGTGTGGTCGGTTTCCCCTTTGCGTGGAAACATGCAGCCCAGCTATTTCTTAGAGCCTCAATAGGCGGAGGCTAGAGTCACACATGACTGAGTCACAAGTATGCATGTCAGCTTTGTCTGTTTGTTTAATTTAAGGTTTAACGTCCCTGTCAACACTGTTAGCTCATTATGGAGACGTTTCTGCCAATTTTGTGAGACTTTTGCCCGACATTGAGATGAAGTGACATCTCCAACCCTGTTGCCCATAAAACCAGTAGGGTTTATAAGCATGGAGGTCCGATTCGCACCGCTTTGCCTGGGCAGGCTTAGAACCTTTAAGTGGTTTACCAGCACTTAATTGTGGTCGGTTTCAGCTCTTCGTGGAAGCATCATGTAACCCATCTATCTCTTGAAGGCCCGATGGGCGGGGGCCGGCATGTCAGCTTTGACTAAATCACAAGTGTACTTATCAAGCTGGACTTAGAGTCACAAGTGTGCATGTCAACCTGGTCTGAATCATTATTGTACATGTCAACTTGGACTTAGTCACAAGTGTGCATCTCAAACTGAACTGAGTCAGAAGTGTGCATGTCAACTCGAACTGAACCGCAAGACTGTATTCATGTCAATCTGTACCGAGTCGCAAGTCTTCATGTCAAACTGGACTGAATCACTAGTGTACATAGACTGAGGTGGCAGGGCTTGAGATGTCATTTCAACTCAATGTCGGGTGAAAGTCCCACAAAATTGGAAGAAACGTCTCAAAAATGACCTATACAGTGTTGACAGGGACGTTAAACCCAGAATCAAACAAATTCTAACATAGACTGAGTATCAAGTGTACATGGCAACCTGGACTGAGTCACAATTGTACAAATTAACCTGGTCTTAACCACGTGAACATGCCAACCTGGAGTGAATTACAACTGGACTGAATAACAAGTGTAATGTCAACCTGGACTGAGTCATAAGTGAACATGTTAACCTGGACTGAGTGATAAGTTTACCTGTCAACCTGGACTTAGTCACAAGTGTACACATCAACCTTGACTGCGTCACAAGTGAACATGTCAACTGGGACTAAATCACAAGTGTACATGTCAACCTGGGCTTAGTCACAAGTGTACATGTCAACCTGGACTACGTCACAAGTGAACATGTCAACTGGGACTAAATCACAAGTGTGCATGTCAACTTGACTGAATCATAAATGTACATGTCAACCTGGTCTGAGTCAGAAGTGTACAGGTTAACCTGGACTGAGTCTCATGTATAGATGTTAACCTGCACCTATTCACAAGTGTTAATGTCAACCTGGACTGAGTCACAAGTATACATGTTAACCTGGACTGAATCTCATGTACAGAGGTTAACCTTGACTTATTCACAAGTGTTAATGTCAATTTGGACTGAATCACAAGCATGCCTGTCAGTCTATGAACTGTAGATGTCAACCAACCACGTGAATCCCGGACAGTGTCACAAGCGCACCTGTCAACCGAGACTTAATGGCTTAATGGCATGCTCGCCGACTCACAAGTGTGCATGGGCTGAATCACAAACATAAATTTCTACCTGGACTTGACAGCACGGGTCACTGTCAACATTGAATAAGTGACATATGTACATGTCACCACAGACAAGCCTAAATGACGATTTTGTTTGATTTGAGGTTTAACGTCCCCGTCAACACTGTAAAGGTCATTTTGGAGACGTTGCTTCCAATTTTGTGGGACTTTTACCCGACATTGAGATGGAATGACATCTCAAGCCCTGTCGCCCAATAGGACCAATAGGGTTTATTTGCACGGACGGGCCGCCTCGCACCGCGGTTCCTGGACAGGCTTAGATCCTCTAAGCGGTGTACCAGTACTAGTGTGCGGGCCAGATTCAGCTCTGCGTGGAAGCATCATGCAGCCCATATAGTTCTTCAAGCCCCTATGGGCGGGGGCTTGCCTAAATGACGATCTGGGTACAGTTGTTCAAAACCAACGTCGTCGTTAGTTAACCCTTTTTGTACTAAATGGAATCTTCCTCCTTATATATGGCTGGAGTCATTTCAAAATTTAGGTTTGTCAGGTTGTGTTTTCTTCAAAATTTATATGGAAAATGACTGAAGGCTCTGATCAGACGCCGTGTTTTGCGGCGTTTGATCTGGGCCTGCACTGCTTGCCAGAGTACCCGATTTGGGGTTTCTGGTACTAAATGGATTAAGGTATCGTTGAAACTTTGATTATATAATATGACAACAATGCTAAAATATTTGCTGAAAAATGTGAGCAGCTTTTGCAAATGTAAAAGCTGCTCACATCTATTTTTGCTGAAAAGTGTGAGCAGCTTTTTCAAATGCAAATGCTGCTCACATCTAATAGTTTTGCTGAAAAATGTGAGCATATTTTGCAAAGGTTGTTTTTATTTAATATTTGTGCTGAAGAAATACCAAAACTTTAGATGAATAGTTAATAGCATGATCACTAACGAGCTCGTTAAACTAATCATTACGATAACTCGCCCGTACGACATACTGCATTTTTCATATCTCCGAAATGGCTACTTTTCTGATGAAAATCCTTCATAATTGTCTTATAAATGCTCCAAACATAGGATGTGGGAGCTCGTTAGAACCGGCTCATTGAGGCGGTTCTAACGAGTACCCACAACCTATGTCTTGGAGCAGAAATAAGAAAAATAATGATGACCCCCGTAAACCCCAGTTTTCTCTATATAAAGTGGGGTTTAGTGGGGTCTTCATTTCACGGACTTGTTCACGTAATGGATGCTTTGAACAACTGGCTCTTTGGCTGAATGGTTTTGAATCGAAAATGAAGGCTTATACGAGGCGTGTTCTCGAAGTTCGCGGAATTGGTCTATAACTTTTATGAATACGCTGTATTTCGAAAATCGATTTCATTTATGAAATCTATCATTCAACAGTAGCTAAATGCTACGATATTTTGCCTGTATAGTCGAACTTCGATGGCTCGAACACCGATGGCTCGTTTACCATGGATGTGTGGAACCCATTCTTGAGTCCCTAGCGAAATACTCTACATAAGAAATAGTGGGGGATTATTAAGGAGATTTTAGTTTTAATATTTTATTTATTTTTTTAATTAATATTGAAAATTAAAGAGATAATGTTGGTTGGTGCCTGATGCTCTGTCTCTGGTCGGGCTCATCGGAGTCTAACTGTTGGTTTTCTTTTGCTCCAGCATTTCAGTGGTTTCTTGCTGTCGAGTCCTCACCGTTGTCTCGCCTCTGTGGTTCTTTGATTTCTGTGTTCACGGAGATGTTGCACTGATGAGTTAGGAGGCCTTCATGCGGACTGAACAAATTATTTGTCTAAATCGCGACGGAAGTAAGGGCGAGGATTGTGGCCACGTAAAATCGATTTAAGCCCCCCAGTGGAAATCTTCCACTGACCGTTCCAAGGCGGCTCTTCTGTGGCGATTTATTTATGTTGTTGTTTGTTACTTACTGTGTGTATCACTTGTGTCTTTTAATTTTGGATGGCCATATGGCCATTTTGTGGGAAAGTAACTGTCCATATGGCCTTCCTTTGTTTAGGTTTCCATTATGGTCTGGTCGCTTAATGTTTGTATTTCTTTCCCTTTGGTGTCTTTTATGGATGGAGTAAGTTAATTGTATCAATTCCTGATCTTTGTTTTACTTCTACTTTTAGTCTTTTATCTTGCAAATGTATGCTGTGTGTACTCGATGAGGCGATTCTAATGAGTACCCACTGCATACATTTCATTATAGAACACCGAAAGGATGTTTAAAAGTATCACGTTATGCCTCCTGGCAGTAACCCTCAGTGGCTCGAACTACTCCTGTCTCGAACAGATTTTCGAGGGCCCAAAGTTGTTCGAGCCATTGAAGTTCGACTGTATATTGAAAAGTTTATTTTTAAGAAATCCCTACATCGTAACTGCTGACCGGAGCACGCTTAAGTGACAAACGATGTGAACATTACGTGGCGACGTCAAAACGCATGGCTGTCTGAAGCCATTGTCAAATGGACCGAAAGCCTTGCTCAAACAGCAAAAACCATGTTCAAATCATGAAATTCGCGTGCTGTTTGAACATGGATTTTGAGCTTTTGATATCACAAGACTGGCCTTGCTTTGTTTACGTTACGTTGAGCAACTTAACATTATCGTCCTGAACGTAGCGTTTGATGGTTCTATGATGACGTCAGATTGTTACTGCGTAACAAAGTCATTGTAAACAGCATTATGAACTGTCCGCCATGTTGGTTCGCCGGTCGCATTTGAAGGGTTTATATGGAGCTTTTGGGTGTTTTCGTCAAAATTTGCTGTCGGATTCGTAAGTTATGCAAGAACAACGATCATCCATGATTATTTCATTGCATTAACATTTGCCGGATCCCTCGGAAGATATTTGAACATTCGTCCTGGCGGCCTCATGTATAAACAGCTTCCTACGGACCCGGCGAATGTTAAGGCATGAAAAACCATGGTTGTTCCCTATATTCGCGGTTCACTTTATAGGCACATTTCCTGTGCCTACAAACCCACTTTTGATAAATGTCACTATACCATTCACTGCTTAATTTGCTATGATTTTCTGAGCCTCCATCTTTAAGTCCAAGAGCTCCCTAACTTTGTCCGTGTTAGATACCAAAGCCACAGACGGCTATTCCGCTCATCCGTCGTACTCTACCGAGTTTCGTCCATTCGTAAAGCGTTCATGCCACTCATACACAAAAGGTCTTTCCACAGGAAGGCAGCGCGCTCGAATCCTTAATCATATTTAACGTTTCGGCCGGCAACTTTCCGAGACCCACACAAAACTTCACCACACACGGCAATTCTGTGTCACTTGTCGACGTCATCTCCGGAGATCCGTTTTTTAAAGAGTCTAGAGTTTTCGATTTTCCAGATAAACAAGTAATGGCAATAGCGTCATATTTTGGGAAAATGACGTCGCGACGTCATGTTATTACAATGTAGATTTGCGTCAATTTTGATAGCGTCCGCTGCGTTTTTACCATTATTTACTTATTTTGGCGTGCTCCGCCTACGCAGTCCGTCGTTGCCACATACGATTCAAATATTATAAGGAGAAATAATATTTTTACGTTGCAGCTGAATTAGAAATAGATCGAATTCTCTTATCAGAGACTTTCAGCCTAAAATCTTTATAAATAAATGAATAACAGCCACATTCCTCGAACTTCGAGAACAACCCTCGTAATTTGAAATAGTCTATCCAGTTTGAAACTGAACACAATGACCATCGATTGAAACGATTATGAAAAAAATAAAGAAATAGTATTTATGCATGTTTATTATTTCACAAATATACACCTTATGAACATATAGACTACTGAACAAGGTACTGTAAACTACCCGTAAATTATCGCGTATAATCATGATGATGTTAAGATAATTTACTACGAGTATATTAAGGGCATTCTAGACATGTAAAGTCTCCCCTCGGTCTATGGACTTTTTGAAAGTCAAACCATCTGGGTCTGAATGAAATGAACTTGAATAACTCTGTATACTATGTCACTGAGGCAGAATGGAAAAAAAAGATATCCAAGAAAAATCTTCCCTGAGATATGTTAACCCAGCTGTGTTCAGTGTTGATAAATGCCATGCATTTTGGTCAGCAGCAGATAGTAGAAGAGCTCAGCTCAAGTGTAAATTGCTTACTGGATCTTACACACTTCAAGCTAACAGGGCTGTTTTCAATCAATTTCAAGTAGATCCGACTTGTTAGTCGCCTTTATAATTATTACTCCCTACACCCCTTCTTTTTTATATTTCTGTTCTTCAATTTAGATTGTTGGTACTCCCATTCTGGGTATAGCATCCGTACTGACTGGTTGTGTGTTTTCAGGATAATAGGATCTAATCTGGATTATTCAATATTGTCTTAATAAATTCAACTTCATTTCATTTTTTTTGTATTATTTTCTCAAATTTTTCATTGTATGAAATATTGTCTTTATTATCATTCAAATGATTTAATGCTTTAAGTGTCGTTAATTTATTCATTAATAGGTGTTTTTGTTTTGTGTGAAAAACTTGTATGGATAATTTGCTACATCTCTATTGTCTTAATTGTGAGTGTGTTAAGTGTGGAAAAGTGTTTTAGTGTTCTCAAAGTGATTCTGAGGTTAAGTAGTTTGTGTAAGTTTTGACTGTGCATGTTGGATTTAAATTTCTATTAAAGAACCAAGGTAGGAGCCAACCAATATTACTTTTCACAGTTACTAGTTATCACTCAATTGTTTTAGGTTTGTTAGTTTATTCAGTATTTGAGTACATCAAAATGACTAAGTACTGAAAAATACCATCACTCAAAGGAATCCCAGGTCTTATTGAGGATATCCGGATGTCAACAAATGTACCACTGCCGGTGCAAACAGAGGAGGAAATCAGCTATCTGCTGGGCACTCTTCCTGTTGAACTTCTGGACACTCCCGAAAAAGATAAGGACCTGAAAACTCCTTAAACCCACAAGACTCCTGAGGCAAAGAATGAATGGGCTAGTCCTCCAGGGCTTCTTCTGGCCACAGCTCTTGGTACCGATTTCGCTTCTTCAACTGGGAACCAGCCAGATACGGCTCATGGCAGCCCTTCTGCCAACAGAGTAAAACTTGCAGCAAAACATAGTGGGTCAGTTAGTCTCTCTGGTCCCATTATAATGACAACACCCAACAAATTTGCACCACTCTCTGGGCTGCAGACACCTGTTGGGTCTGCGAAGAGGAAACAGACCTCCCCAGCTGACCACTTTTTCACCTCGAATGACAATCCTGCACCAAAGAAGGCCAGACAAAGGATGACCTTTGGAGGTGACCAGGATTGCGAGGGTTCTGATATTACCCAGGGCGACGATGACAAGTTTATAGAGATGAGTCGCAAAAAGAAGAAGCAGTCCACTGCAGCATTTGAAGAGGCAATGGACCACTCTCCCGCTCCTTCTTCACCTCTGTGTACTGGTCTAGCCATGGGGCTTGTCTTTATCACATTCGCCCTGCAGTCAAACAGAGTCATCAACAGAGATTTGGCCAATAAAATAAGCCAGGCTTTCCATAAGTACATAGGGGAGATATGTAAGACCACTCTTTCAAACAGGGGGATCACTTTTGGTGTAAGACATGCCTTACAAAACAAAGCTAGGAATTTTATTTCTCAGAGCCATGGGCTTCCAACGTTAATTATCCCGTCAGACAAGGCAACAAACAAACAAACCAACAAACAAAATAAACATCAACATAACCAAGCAAATTCACACTCGCCAAAGACAAGCAAAGGAGTGGTCGACACAAACTTCATGGATAGGGATGACTTCTGCCTCACATATAACTTTGAGGAAAACAATATAATTGATTTCAGGCCTCTAACAAATAAGTATGGACGAAAAACAGGGTGCGCAATATTAACATTTAGCACTGTGCGTGCGCCACTGATGCTGATTTCGTCTACACATAATACTGAAGTCCGACCCCTTCTCTATTCAATAATAAGGTGCAACGCATGCCAGCAATTTGGACATACCACAACCCGCTGCAGGAACAGTTTTACAGTGTGTATGTTTTGCAGCTATGGTCATCAGACAATGTTTTGTCCAAGCAGAAACTTGCCTGGCTACCATAAATGTGCAAACTGTTAACAAGGGCATGCTGCTAACAGCCCGACTTGCCCTGTCTTCGTCAAATATAAGGACCAAATTAAAACAAAAAAACCGACAACTTCAACAGGAATGGGACGAAAGAAAACAACCAATGTCTAAGCCACTACAAAATAGAAATGGAGGCAATGATCAGGAATCGATTCAATCAACACAAGCACCTCCAGATGCACAACCGCAATGTATTGCTAGGGTTTCAACACCCGATATTATTGCACCAACTGCTTGCACTGGGACACATGCTCCAACACTCACAGAAAACACTGGTGGAAATCACACCACTGCAATAAAAATACCAACCGGTAAGCAGGGAGGCATTAAACCATTTATGGCTACGATGGATGTTGCACGCATTTTAAAGTATCTGCTTCAACCAAACGTGCTAACCACAATGCAGGGCTTAACACAGGAAACCAGGGATAAGGCTATAGATGCACTCGTCTGTAATACAGCACAATTTTTGGGAGAAAATGATCCTAAAAATAATGACTGTATATCAATTAATGATAATGCTCCTTGTGGGACTCTTAATAGGAATACTTCTGTGTCTGAACCTGATCATACTCCTAAATTATCCCAGTCTCCAGTTCCACAGCCCCCCCCCCCCCAATTGATTGTTCCAAATCAAAAAAGGAACAAGAAGCTGCCTGAACTACAACAAACGGCTGTGCAGCAATCAGAGACACCTGAGCAGTTGTATGACAGGTTAATTAAGGAAAGCATAGCAAAACCAATTTCGTCCTCTCCTTAACCACGCAAAACCAAGCCAACACAGGCACGTAGATATAACGCAAACAGTAGTGGACTTAACCAGTCACGTCGAACAGGGAAAAACCGGCCCCGATAGCTCAGTTGGTAGAGTGTCCGCTCCGGGGAACGGGAGGTCACGGGTTCGATCCCGAGCCGCGACATACCAAAGTCGTTAAAAATGGTACTAGCTGCTCCTCGCTTGGCACTCAGATTTACGGGGTAGAGCTAGAACTGGTCGATCCAGTGTCAGGATAATGTGACTGGGTGTGGTATCATGTAATGTGTCTGGGACATGATACTTCAGTAAGGCAGCACTATAAAAGTGAGCATTGAGCTCCCTGTCGCAACCAGACACCGTCGTGATATGACTGAAAAATTGTTGAAAGCGACGTTAAACCCGAATTCACACACACACACACACACACGAACAGGGAAAAGCCTGCAAAAGGAGCTTCTAGATCGCAGGACTCCTGATGTAGGTAAAGTCTATAGAGGTAAAATCATTGTACCAACTAAACCAAGACTAAGTGAGAAATAGTTTTTACCTCTTAACAATTAGGTTGTGATAATGGGCTCAATAAACCGCAGAACAGAATTGAAAGTGGTGCAGTGGAATGCCCGCAGTCTCTGCGGACATGCCATGCAACACAAAAAAGCAGAATTCTATGACTACTTATTAACATTTAATGATATTCCAGAGGTTTTCTGCATCCAGGAAACTTGGAATAACACTGAACATAATTGTCTAAAATTTATGGGGTACAAGCAACCAGTCTCCTATGTACGTACTGAGAAAAAGGGTGGTGGGGTCGCTACATTTGTGAGGGAAGGGCTAGACTCAGAAGAAATTCTATATAGGCAAAAGAATCCAAATCTTGAGGTTGCCATTGTACGAATGTTTGGGATTAATAAAAGTACTGACATTATTAACATATATTCAAATGGAAAAAACGTGATAAGTAAGGCAGATTATGATCATATTTTAACTCATGTAAGTAAAAATCATATCATTGTTGGTGACTTTAATATAGGGGACAGCCTCTGGGATAATCAATACCATGATGGTGAGGTTCCAGCAGGGCGTGAGCTTCTAAACTTTATAGAGGACCATGACCTGGGGGTACTGAATAATGGGGAAGGAACACGTTACTCGATTGAATCGGGGCAAACAACTGAGATTGACCCATCCTCGCCTCTCGTGATCTTTGTCGAGATTTCCAGTGGTATGTGCACCAAAACTGTCTGGGTAGTGACCATTTCCCGATTGTAACTACTTTAAATAAACAATACAAATGTATTCTACAGGATCAAATACCACGCTGGAAACTGACTAAAGCTGATTGGGCCCTTTTTCGCAATTTGACAAACAACATTGATATACAGTTTGATCAACAAACTATTAATGAATCTAATGACCAATTCATAAATGAATTAATTGCCATTTGTGAGGAAACAATACCTAAAACCAAGCCAAATCCTGACAAAAAAAAAACAACGGCATCTTCCGTGGTGGAATGATGAATGTTCAACTGCAGTCCGTGCGAAACGTAAAGCATATAAGAAATGGAAAAAATACAATTCTGATCAACTTAAGGACCTGTATATAATAGCCAGAGCCAAAAGTAACGATATCCTGGACAATGCAAAGAAGTGTAAATGGCAGGAAATTGTCTCGAAGCTAAATCACAAGGCAAACAGTAAATATATCTGGAATGTAATATCCAAATTTAATGGAAAACCATTTAGGCCAGTGGAAGTATTGAAACTAAATAATATTCGATACCATGAAAATGAAGAAAAGGCAAATGCACTAGTTAACCATTACCAAAAAATTAGTTGGTTGGTTGATTTGAGGTTTAACGTCCCCGTCAACACTGTAGAGGTCATTTTGGAGACGTTGCTTCCAATTTTGTGGGACTTTTACCCGACATTGAGATGAAATGACATCTCAAGCCCTGTCGCCCAATGAAACCAATAGGGTTTATTAGCATGGACGGTCTGCCTCGCACCGAGGTTCCTGGACAGGCTTAGATCTGCTAAGCGGTTTACCAGTACTAGTTTGCGGGCCAGATTCAGCTCTGCGTGGAAGCATCATGCAGCCCATATATTTCTTCAAGCCCCTATGGGCGGGGGCCTACCAAAAAATTAGTGGCCATGAATTACTTGACCACAGTTTCAGACTGAGAAAACTTGAACATCTTGTCAGTGCAGGAAAACATCGCGATGGGTGAGGGTGAGGCATACAACGAGTTGTTTACCTTTAAAGAACTTATAACCGCGCTTAATAAGAAACAGAGCACTGCTCCTGGGGCTGACACAATTCACTATGATATGTTGAAAAATGCTTCTGAAAAATGCAAATGGAAAATTTTACAAATAATTAACAAATCATGGACTGCGGGTAAACTACCAGACCAATGGAAACTGGGAACAATAGTACCACTTCTGAAACTAAATAAATCCCCTCATGAACCAGGATCTTATAGGCCAATTTCTTTAACATCAGTAACATGCAAGGTCATGGAAACTATGATCGCAAACAGACTTACGAGTCACATTGAAAATAACAAACTTTTGGCACCTACGCAATCTGGATTTAGAAAAAATAGGTCTACCCTGGATCAAATTATTCGATTACAGACTGCAATACTAAAAGCTAAAATGGAGAATAGGGACCTTCTCTGTATATTCCTGGATCTAGAAAAAGCTTTTGATCGTATGTGGACCAATGGAGTGCTAATGCAGTTGAACAAATTCAATATTAAAGGCAGATTATTAGGTTGGGTACAGGACTTCCTTAAAGATAGAAAAATACAGGTTAGGGTCGGATCTAACTTGTCTGAAGTTAAGGTACTTGACAACGGTTCTCCCCAGGGCAGTGTTCTTAGTCCAATTTTATTTAACATTCTTATCAACACTCAATATGATGTGCTAAAAGATCTGTCGTGTGAGCTGTCTCAATATGCGGATGATTCGGCGGTCTGGAAATCAGGGCGCAGTAAGTCCCATTTGGTGCATCTCATGCAGCAGATCTTGAATAAAATTGAGGCATGGACAGCGTCGTTGGGTATCAAAATCTCCTCCAATAAAACCGAAGTTGTATTGTTCAATCATCCAGGAACTCCAAATGAAAATATACCTAAATTGAAAATAGGAAACAAATCACTGGAATATAAAACTGAAGCTAAATTCTTAGGAATGACATTTGATAGCCAGTTGTACTGGCAGAAACATATAACAGACTTGGTAGCAAAATGTAAAAAAGATCTTAACCTCATGAGATATCTATCAGGAACTAAATATTGGGCGGATAAGATAACGCTAATGGCTATCTACAAGACACTTAACCGGAGTAAACTAGACTATGGTTGTCAAGTATATGCTTCTGCATCACCAACTCAGCTTCTTCGGATAGATAGAATTCAATCAGCTGCTCTCAGAATAATAACAGGGGCATATAAATCAACTGCAAATATTGATGTGCAAGCTGAATGCAACATTCAACCACTGGCGCTAAGGAGGGAGGAACTTATCCTGAAATACTGGGCTAGGTCCTCTGCCAATGGGAAAAATCTCCCCTTGAACAGTCTCTATGACTATGCTGTATATGAAACCTGTAGAGATCGATTAAAAGGTAAAATTCCATTTGTAATGCAAGTAAGGGATCTTCAGATGAAATATAAGCTAAGTGATATTTTGGTACAGGAACCTGTATATCAGGAAAAATTTGCCTTGCAGTCAATTACACCTAGGGAAACTCTTAAGGAATTTGTAAACAAAAAAACAGACAGCAAGAAGGTCATAGAGGAAAAAACCAAAACCATAGTCAATCAAAAATACAAATCATGTCTTCAAATATATACTGATGGCAGTAAGGATGATGGAAAGAATCAAGTAGGGTCTGCATTTACCATTCCCTCGTACCAAATAACTAGAAAATTTAAACTGAATGCCAGTGTTACAATTTTTACTGCAGAATTAATTGCAATAATTGAAGCCCTGAAATGGGTTGAGCAGAACAAACCAGACCAGGTAGTAATCCTCACTGATTCCTTAAGTTCAATTCAGGCAATAAAATCTGGGAACAGTCACTCAAGACCTGATCTTTTAATCCAAATCAACAATTTAGTTGACACAATTTTAAGGAGTAACACAATACTGTATATTGACTGGTGTCCATCGCATTGCAATATACAAGGTAATGACATTGCAGATGAAGCTGCAAAATTAGGATGTTCCATAGGCAAAGAAATAAAGGTTTAGGCTAGGTAAAACTGAAGTATATGGGCTTATAAAAAGAGAAGTTAAAACGCACTGGGCATCAACTTGGATAAAACATGGTCATGGTTTTCGTTGGGAGATCAGTAGTGATCTCCCAACGAAACTGATACAGTATAGCGACAATAGGCAATTTGATAGGGTATACACTAGGTTAAGGTTAGGTAGGAATGGACTAAGGTTTAACAATCAGACACACAGTGGGATGGACCATCAGTGCCCTCACTGAGAGGGAACTGAGGACACAACCCACTATCTTCTTGAATGTGCTAAACATAGACATGAGCGAGAAATCATATTACAAACCATTCAAGATAATATATCTGATATAAATGTTATAGATCTAAAGGTACTTCTTAACCCCAATCTGCCCATGCAACAATTATAAGGGAAGCAGTATTCAAATATGTCACCAAAACAGGATACTTGTCATACATATAAGTATACTAAGCTAATTTAGGCATACTCAATGCATACATGTAACTAAGGATCAAGAAAATGTATATCAGCGGGAACAGTATACAGCACCGAAGAGGGCAACCATTCTGTACTGCAGGCCAACCCTTCGAGGGTTTGTGAGTGCAAGCAACAGTTTGTTAGATGGGAGAAGCTTGAATCCAGGAGCAATGGCAATCAGTCCATGAGCAATGTTATGGCAAGCTGAACCTATCAATACAGCTGTATGTTGCACTCAAAGAGAGCAAGGTACACAGTGGCAGGGGTCTAACTTTTTTCTTAATTGGATACTGACTCCCCATATTGGGCGGACTGGCCTCTCATACTTCTGCCACTGCATGATTTATGTCATTTCCTTGCCTCTCAGACAGATGTAAATATTGTACATATATTTCACAGAATGTGTTTGTGAGTGAATGTGTGTGTGTGTGTGTGTGTGTTATTTTTCAAAACCATCAAAAGACTTGTAAAGAGTATTTTTTCATCTCAAATGTTGTGCATTATATTAAGTTGTTTTTTTTTTTTTTGTTTTTTTTTTTTTGGAAAACACACAACACCCGGAATACAGAACAGAACTGAATTTATCGCCTTTCAAATCTCATCAAAAAAAAAAAAAAAAAAAGCCGTGTTAAATAAATTCTGTTTAACACGGCCATAAATCTTGACCCTTGACCTGCTGAATATATAAATGTGCCACACCCACCACAGATTATCAACCATCGGGTTTCTTGATGCAAGTCATTGCAAGAAATTCTTAAAATGAATCACAAACAACGAGGATCCTGATCAGATGGCTTCTTATTTGGATCTGCGTTGTTTGAAAGATCAGACATATCCGGGCCCAGCAGGACAAGGGTTAAATTATGTATTATAGTTTTATGGTGAAGGAAAGTCATATAGTTACTTACACTTATGCTTATTGTTTTCATTATTATTATTATTATTATTTTACAATTTTTATTTTATTTTTTTTTATTGCCTCTCAAAACAATGAATAATATCTATTGATGGTAATTTTCACAACTTCTCAACAAATAAACAGTTTTTACAAGAACCAATTATCTTAATTAATTTCAACTTTTGTTATCAATTATGTCTTTGACTATAGCTTACTAACATTGCAAAACATGTAACAATCAGATTGTGTACAGGCACCTGTCTCAAATTAACATTTAACAGCTTTGAAGAATTGCTATGTAATATTGATGTGAGTAATCAAATATATTTCAATGGTCAAAGTGAATATAATGCTTCTTTAGAAAGACAGTTAGATAGCTCTTTTGTTTACCTATATGTTTGTAAAATATTCAAAAACCTTTGAAGTCTACCATTTTCTTACAATTGAATTCTAATTGCATCTTAATTACAAAAATACAATTTGACAACAACAATTAACATTGTAATTGAAACCATGTTTCAATGCACAAGCACCTGTTCATAAATAATACCACTTTACTTTTTCATTACTACTATCCAATTATGAGCTTGCCAATTTAATGATAAAAAAACAATTAAGCACTTTTATATGATAACTTGCATACAGCCTTTGAAGTTCTGTTATTTAATACATTAAACTATTATTGTTTACAAAACAGACAAGAACTGAATGTTTTTATTTCCTTTTTTTTCTTTTTTTTTTTTTTGGATATATTTCATTATTTTCTCTCTCTTCCCTTCTTACTTATTTCATATGTTTATGTATACTTCTGTATTATTTATATATCTATTATATATATATTATACCGCAAACTTAGGGCCGCACATTTGACAACCCTGTATAACTTGGGTTTTTCTTCATTTCTAACCAGTCCAAAGCCTTACACACGGCCCTAAGAGAGAGCAACATGAACTAGTATGCTCTCGGGTGAGACAGAGAAATCTCAATTCGCAGCCGATATTGGCATTGATTCCTCTGCAGTTTAATGCCCATTTTCGATCTGGCGTTCAAAATTCTAAATTACAGTGCTTCTACTTTACTTAGGGGAAGGCACTGGCAGTTCAGCATGACTCACATTTCACTGAAACTGCCGCGTTTTGCAGCCCAGAAGCACTCAAACTTTACGTCCTGTTGTGGGGCAATGCTAACGCGTCTGACCGTAGCGGACGTAAAATGCTTAAACTTTACAATGCAATACAATACAATACATTGTTGGTACTCGTTAGAAGCGCCTCGATGGCAATCTATATTTTGAGCAGAAATAAGAAAAGTATCAATCTTCATCGCAAAAGTTTGTTTGCGGTTTTGTTTCGGAGGTAAAATTTACAATGTATTTGTATAGGCGTGTTTTCGTGAGACTCCTTTAGACAAAAAGTGTGTAATTATATGCCACTCCATGAATGTCATCTTCAAGATTCCGTTAATTTACAAGACTATTTCTAGATTCTTCAGCAGTTAGCGTCTAACCATGATATCATCGACAAAACGGGAGATCAAACCCCGAGCTTACAAAACTTGTTTCATGCTCAACTCAGTTGAGCATGAAATAAGTAATGCTTGTAAAAATAAATAAGTTGGGCTATCAGCAGAGAATGTTATTTGTTCTGCTCACAAATTTTAAAATTCCAACAACAGTTGGCATTTTAAAATTTATGAGCAGGACAAATTTCATGCTCAAGTGAGTTGAGCATGAAAAAAGCTTTATAACTCTTGGCCCAGGTGGTTTTTGTTTCGGGTACTCTGCTCTGTGCCCATCTGTTATTAACGATCAGATCGTCTTAACCCTTATATTGCTGTTCACGACAAGCCTTATCTTTGCAAACGGCGTAGATCCAGATCAGATGGCTTCTGAAGAAGCCATCTGATCAGGATCTACACTGTTTGGCATTCCATTTATGAATTTGTTGCAATAAATTACATCAAGTAATTTAATTGGCTGATAGTCAGAAATAGGTGTGGCTTAAATGAATATTCAGCAAGATCAGGGTTAAAAGTGCCGTTATACAAAACTAATAAACAAATCTACCTAGCAGATTATGCCTAGCTCAATTTCTGACAAAGATCAGGAATCGATACAATTAACTTACTCCACCCATCAAAGACACCAAAGGGAAAGAAAGCCTTCATGCGGACTGAACAAATTATTTGTATAAAAGACGACAAAACCGGGAATTGTGGCCACTTAAAATTGAATTAAGCCCACCCCCCACTGAAATACTTTTTACTGATCGTTCCATGGTGGTTCTTCTGTCGTGATTTATTATTGTTATAGTTCGTCTTGCTTATATCTTTTTTTATCAGTCACCCCCTATATTAATTGCATTGTAGCACACTGACCTGATAAACATATGCTATCCCAGGACAAGTAGCTTTATCAGGTCAACGTGACATTGCACTTCTTAGAACTGGACTGCTGGAAAAAAATTGACAAAAATGTAAGTGTATAATGGGATAAACTGATAAATTTTAAAACCAGATTTGTGTAATTTGATATCAAGTTTATCAGGCTCGGCCTTGAGAACGCATGTAGAATCGCTCGGCAAGCCTCGCGATTCTACAAGCGTTCTCAGAGCCTTGCCTGATAAACTTGATATCAAAAGGCACTCACCTGGTATTCTCTATATTTTGGATAGCCATTTGGTCATTTTCGTGCGAAAGTAAGTGTCCTTTTGTCTTTCTGCTTTTGTTGTTTTTATTATGGCTTAGTTATCTAATGTGTTTCTTTCCCTTTGGTGTCTCTTATTGGGGGTGTGGGATTATAAGAATCTTATATGGGTGTGAGGGGTGGCTGGAAAAATCCGTCCCGAGGGACACTGTCCGGCATCACGAGGCTTGCCGAGTGATGCCCGACAGTGATCCCGAGGGACGGATTTTTCTATCCACCCCTCCCACCAATATTGGATTCTTTTTCTTGCATACCTTCCATTTCTTAAAGCGGATTTTTAATGATGCAGTCACTTCGGTTACCAACGTCCGCCATATTGTGTGGACACTGCAGAAATGTTTAGTGACGTCAGGTAACGTGCTGTGACGTCAACCTTAACGACGATGCATACGAGGTCGTAATCAACCAGTGCATTTATCAAACACGCACTTATATTCGATTTTGGGTCGGAACACCAGGGTCAGAACATAAATTTCTATCCCAGAGTAAAACCACGGATTTACTTGTCTGGTGTTCAAGAAAATATCGATTCTTGATCATTGCCTTCACCTCTAATTGTTTTGTCAGAAAAATGAAATGGTTATGAACTGTAAGTTAGAAACAATATCAATCAAAAGCAAAATAGTAAAACAACAACAATAGTAACAAAAACTATGTTGCATATAATGCTTCCAGTACAACAATCGTCCTTATCCCTGAAATTATTTTGTAGGATATGTATTGAGGTAAGTCACCTGTATTAACTCTGATCAATAACATAAAAGGTCAGTTACCCAACAATAAATATAACAAAAAGAAACTACAGCAGTGTAATCATTTATCCTATCAGCATTGTAGATGAACTGATACGATGACTAGTAGAATTGCATGTGAAAAAAAGATATACCCGATTTAGTCCTGAACCTCACAGACAGTCATCACGAAAACATGCCTATATAATTTTGACCCCCTCATATCCTACTTTTATATAGTAAAACTGGTGTTTAAGGGGGTATAAATTATTTTTCTTATTTCTGCTCAAAAACATAGATCGTGGGTACTCGATAGAACCGCCTCCTTGAGGCGGTTCTGTCGAGTCCCCGCAAACTATGTTTTGAGCAGAAATAAGAAAAATATCACAATTTTTCATCTTAAAATTTCTATTTTTTGGCAAAAAAATGGCAATGTATTTGTATAGGCGTGTTTTCGTAATGCGTGCAAAAATGTTCCTTGTTTCCCAACCGTTGCAAAAACTTCTCACCCTTCGCATTACAAAAGAGGTCATAACATTTGTCTCTGACTAGTCAGCTGATGAGTCAAACCGTCTTTTTGCAGCCACACTCAAGTCTTCATCCGGGTGTTGCATGCAGGTATCTATTAACGCAATAATGACTGACGGTGCGTCTGTACCTTTCTCAGAACTATAGATAACGGAATTATAGCCGAATTCATATGAAAGCATTCTAGCTTTCTTGTTTACTGTAACACCCAAGTAAGTTTCATATTCGTCGCTTACAGACCAAGAATTTTCTAGCCTTATTCCCAAATTTCCAATTTTACTGAAGTGTCCAAATTCTGAAATATCATCAGTACAAAGTCTATGACGGCCAATGTTTTCTTGCATTTTCTTCGACGGAAGCTCCTGTATTATCATCTGATATGGGTAGCCACTGTGGGAAGTTGCCAAAATTATATTTTCCGCATTAGAATGCAAGAATTCGCGGAACGACTGTTTCTTCTTGAAGACTGCAACGTGGGGCGTGTCGTTGACGCACCGACCAATCACATTTTGCAGTTCTTTAGAGTGTATGCGCAGGTCTGTTGGGGCTACTACCGGTATAGTGTCTGTCTGCGTTGTTGCTTCCATGTAAAGGAATATCTGATATACTGACATAAACAATTGGAAAAGAGTAACATTCTCTGATTTTAGGAAGTCAAAAACACGTTCTGTAATTGAATCTGGAAAGGATCCCTTAATGAGTCTGAAATGTCTTCTGTCTAGTGTTTCAAGAACACCATTTGATCCAACCGTGACTGGTTCTGTTACGAAACGTAACTGGTTTTCCCAGAACTGTTTAGCTTTTTCTCCCGCTTCGTTAGCTATAGCATGTAGAACAGGAGCAATTTCGACATTTTCTTTTCTTTTCGGTAGTTCCTCATTCTTCATTCGAGCAATCCGGATATCTTTCAAATCTCTGCAAATCATTAATTCTGTTGACAGATCAGCTATCACTGGATGCACTATTATGCGCAAGATTGCTCGCGACGTGTCTTGTCCAATTTGAAATTTGATTGGTAATTCTTTACACAAATCAAATTTAATATGGTTTCTTGGATCATTTCTTTCCATTTCAACAATCGGCATTAATTGTACATCCACAGCGAGAGACTGTTCATCGAGGTATTCGACGTCAAAGCCCTGACTGTTCCGAATAAAGCGTCTCCTTAGTCCAGGGTTCATATAAACAACATGTTGCAAAACGTTTTTCCATTTGATAAGGTCCCACTGTCTTCCTTCTATCGCTAAGTCGAACACTTCAAGAAACTTTCTTTTCTCAGGATTTCCTTCGAAATCTGACAATACAGACATTTCAGTGAAGGAAATATTCGGATTGGCGTCCAAAATTTGTTTACCTACATTGTTATTTGACAACGCGGGTCTGCAAATATTTTGTTTCAGATGACTGGTTATTGTTTCTATCGTTGTGTCGCTGGATTGCATTACTTCAAATGGTATTCTAATTTTTGTAAATGAGAAAATTGTTTGCACAAAAAATGACGCGGTAAACGAGTCAAGGCCTAATTCATATAGTGTAAAGCCAGGATAAAGGATTGATTTATCGGTTATGGGAAACACGTGACAAAGAACATCTTGCACTAGGTCAAACAGAAGGGAAGCTTTTTCTTTTTCTGTTGCTTGGCTAAATCTATCTCTGTCGAACTCGTAAGTGCTTCCATTTGTTCTCGAATACGCTGTAGCTGATTGCCACGGAAGCAAGCCCTCCGGTTTCGGCTGATTTCTGTTTGCTCCTACCAAAGACCAGTTGAAAGACCCAAAGATGATATGTTCGTCATCAGATATTAAAACATGCTCCATACATGCAAATATATCGTCTTTATCGACTGAACTGAAACCTCTGCTTTCCAACTTAGCTGTCAGTTCTGGCTTGTTTTCCATCATGCCAATATCTTTTAACGGACCCCAATTTATACACTGAGCACACAGATTTTTACTTCGTCTAAAATGAGCCAGCGCATCAATGAAGGAGTTTCCAGCTCCATAACTACTTTGTCCGGGATTACCAAGGATTGATACTACCGAAGAATGCATTACAAAAAACTCTAAGTCTAGGTTTTTTGTTACAGCATGAAGGTTAAGCGAGCCTAATATCTTTGGTAAAATGACCTTTTCTAGGTTCTTGTCTGACATATTGATCATTAAGCAATCTTCTAGTGAGCCTGCGCCATTAAATATGCCTTTGATGGGAATGCCATTCAACTCTTTTTGAATTTCACTGAAAGCCCACTTTAGCGTCTCTAGGTCTGTTATATCTGCTTTGACAGCCTTTATGCAGCAATGTGTGACATCCATAAGGCGTTGCATTTCATGCAATTGACTGTCAGAGGGCTTTCGTCTCGAAATGCTTCTTAGATGCCCACCGCCCTTCTTTGCAATCCACTCCATAAGAATCCATCCGAGACCAGTCAGTCCACCGACAACAATATAACAGCAGTTCTTTCTGAATAGTTGCTTATCTCCGACAGAAAGTGAAAGTTTACACTTGTAGTCGGATATGTTCACTTGGCTACGCGGCAAACACAATGGGTTTTCTTTGGTTTCGTTTTCTTCGGAAGCGTTCTCAGGTAAACTAGTCTTATCACTCGCAAGTGCACTATGAACATGCTTAAGGATCTTTGAAAGATAGCGTTCCTGGAAAATTGAATCGGCTTTCGTTGAAGAAATCTCGACGTGATTATATTTACAGACTAGCCATCGTCGAATAGTCTGTGGCAGGAACTGTGACAGAGTGACTATTTTCATAATTTTTGGCAGAGAGTTCAATAAATATTGACTTCTCTGTCTGTCCAATTTGCAAAGAAGAATAAGACATTGTACATCTCTTAACTGATTGTCTGTCAGAGAAGTATTTTGTTTGACAACGTCTGAATTTCGCAAATGAAAAATGTTGAACTTTGCAAGAAATGTTTGTAAAAGTCTTAGACAATATTCGCTTTTATCGTCAGTGCAAACGCAGACATTTGAAGATGCAGGAATTTTGGTGGACAGGTGATACAGAACCGCTGATGTTGTAAGCAGGCCCGGACTATACGATGGTATATCTGACTGTTCAAAGACAAACTCTGTCGGAACTATTATATGTGTAGCTATCGGACTTGGATAACAAAAATACTTCAGACTGTTATTATGCTTATCTAGTTCTGCTTCATCATATCCCTGACCCTCTAAACAGAGAGCTTGAAACCCATCCTTGGCCAGATCTGGCCAAACGCTGTATTTTGCATTTCCAGTATCTATCGTCACTGGATAAAATGCTTCATTGTGTAGGCAGGCGGAAGTCAAGCGAAGTTTAATGAAATCGTTCATTGAGGGTTTCTCTGATTGGTTAGTTTCATTATCTCGTAAGAAGGGACTGGAAATAATTCCAGGTAAAGACGATTTAAGACCTGCCTCCTCATTGTCTTGTAAATTGACACATCTCTGCAGGGTACTGCGGAGAAAGGAGTTGTGTTCAACAAGACTATTTGTGTAAACCAAACTTCCTTCTAATCTGAGTTCAGTCTCATTCGGAAAGTCATTATTAATGATCTGCACGAACCTTTCTTTATCACAGTTAGCTGGGTCTATGTCCAACAGCCGTATGTCCGGATAAACAGCTTCTTTTATTACAGACCTCACAAAACCCCACACTTCTGATCCACTAAGACTGCTGACCGTGTTTCGCTCTGCCCTGCATACTTGAGTGTTCTTGGTTACAATGAAAAGGGGAGAGTTTATCAACCCATCCTGTAATGCAGTCAAAATACGTTTAAGGCACAATAAGGTTTGCTTGGCAAAGTGATATATTTCTTCACTTTCAGAGGAGTCGACGAACGGAGCAAAAATCAACGCTTGATGCAGGTCCGGCTGTTTGTTTCTTACAATCGTCTCAAGCTCATGTGTTTCAATTGTACAGTCAGAATTCAGAATGTGATATTCAGCATTTGAATCTTTAAAGACAGGTCCCATCAATTTTCTTGAAGTTTCAGTACACCAAACAACCAATTTATTTGATTGATGTGGTGCTTTACTCTCGCTGACCTCTTTCAAGATATGCCAATCCAAGTAATATGCGTACCTGTCTATGTCATGTGGCATGTCAACTTCTTTTAAGGTGAAATCACGTATTTCACAGACAGCATTTCCGTTTAAATCAAGAAGCAACATATTGACATAGGTGAGGCTGTGAGAAGATTCTGTTATTGTCCCATAGCAGAACATCCTTTGTCCGGGTTGTCCAGTAACTGTTACTGACCGTACCCGTTTAGGGAAAACCTGTTTGCCGTTCACTTGAGTCTTCTTCATAACTCCAGGTAACTGAAGCATTGAATCCAGTACTGCCGGATGAACTTGAGTATTGTTAAATTCACCTACAACCGTATGTGGTACTATAAGTTCTGCTAGACATTCTGTGTCGGTACACCAAGCACGTTCTATCAGGCTAAGTGATGACCCGTACTGATAACCAAATTTTTCTAAACAGGCGTACACGTCTGACTTTGACAGTAATTTGGAACAGTTCTCCTGCAAAGTAGTAACAGATACCGGTTTTCTGATAATCGACTGCTTTTTCAAACCCTTTGCTGTGCACAGGATTCTCTTGTCTCCCATAAATACTATTTTAACGACGTCTGACGATTTGCTTACTTCACAATCAATACAAGTCTCAATGCGATCATTCGGGACCAGTGTATTCAAGAATTCCAGAGATATTGAAATATCGTGGGCGGGTATTTCGAGTGTTTTTCTTGATATGACCAAAGCAGCCTCAATATATGTTGCACCCGGTACAAGCACTTTTCCAGATAAGAAATGGTCGAATATAAAAGGAGTTTTCTCTTTTCCAACCCTAAGTTGAAAAGCAACACCGTCTTTTGTACTGCTTTGGACAAACATATGATCATCCGCCCGTACAGAGGACATACCCTCCTGGTATTGCCTTTTCATGTTTTCAGGAATAAAAAGCATCTTTCTTCTCGTGAATACATACCTCGGTATCGCTGAACCATGTGACCTTTGACTGTCATGTTTCCATTCAATATTCACTCCGTTCTTATACAGATCAGCTTTTGTTGAATGCATACATGACAACTCTTGCTTTTTCATTATTGACGGGAGACAAACGGATCTAACATTCCTACCTTTGAAAATGTCAGCAATATGTGGTTTCACAAACGGATGTGGTCCTATTTCAATAAAAATATTGTTCACGTCCTCCTGTGCTGAAGCAAGAATAGCTTCGTTCGCTAGAACAGGCTGCTTTACATTGCTGACCCAGTAATCCGTTGTTTGAAACTCATCATTAGTCAGTTTACCTGTTACAGATGAAAAGATAGGCAAGCGTGTGCGTTTTGATTTCAGTGCCTTTATAGAACGCTCTAAGTCATGTAAACAAGACATCACTTTGTTGCAGTGATAGGCACAGTTAAATGACATGTCTCTCTGGAAGACAATTATATTTCTTTCTTGTTTAATGTTTTGGATTTCAACTTTGATCTTGTCCATTATTTCACTTTCCCCGGAAAGCGTGCAGGCGACGGGACTGAGGTATACCGCTACTGTCACCTTTCTGCCATACTTATCACATAATCGTTCCACTTCAGATACTTCTAAATTACCTACAACCATCATTGTACCACCTGAACATTGGGAAAGATATTTGGACCGAAAGAATATAACTTGCACGGCGCTATTCAAATCGAGGCACCCTGATGCGTAAGCTGCTGCGACTTCACCAACTGATAGACCAACGATAGAATCTGGATGTACTCCAGTATTTCGCCACATTTCTGTCAAACCTACCTGGGCGGAAAATAAAGCAATATGGGTTATAAATGGATCATTGTACTCTGAAGTAGGATCTTCAAACATTGCAACCATTGATATACCTGCTAATGGTTGAAGGTACTGATCAACGTTCTTAACACCTTCCCGGAAAGACCCGTCCTTAACAATAAGCTTGGAACACATTCCCGTCCAAGTTGTTCCTGTTCCACAGAAAACAAAAACAATGTTACGTTTCGAATGTGGACTTCTGTCTGTAATCAATACTTCGTCAGTTTTTTCAATTAGTTCATTTACTGTGTTAACAGCAAAGCATAAGCGGAAAGTGTAGTGATCTCTAAGACACGTAGATGTGTATGAAATGCTCTGTAGACTGTCTCTTGTTTCACGAAGGTTAAGTCTGAATTTGGCCAATATATTTGCAAGGGATTCTTTGTTTGCGGCTGACAATGCAACAAGCATGGGGCCATCAACTGCCTCGTCAATAACGTTGGTGACGGAATTTCTTTGTAATATAACACAATGACAATTTGTTCCTCCCAATCCAAAAGAGTTCACGCATGCAATGCGGTTGTTGTGCTGATTAGTTTTCCATTCTTGTACTTCAGTTGCGATTTGAATTCTATTTTCGGTAAGATGTAAACCCGGATGCAAATTTGACATATCTTTATTTATATGTAGGGTGGGCACGATATGCCCATGCTTCATCATTAACAATGTCTTGATAAGACCTGCAATGCCAGCCGCTGACTCAATATGACCGATATTCGTTTTTACCGATCCTATTAGTAGCTGCCCAATGTTCATCTTTGACTTTTGTCGGTGATGGGAAAAGAAACGACCCAAGGTATTGGTTTCAACTGGATCACCTGCTCTGGTGCCCGTACCTGAAAGAATAACATAATTATCACTTAGACAATTCAAGTCCAACCCTGACTGAATAGAAGTGGAGGCAGTGCTCAGGAATCGATACAATTAACCCAAAGCTCCCATCAGGGACACCAAGGGAAAGAAACATGAAACAACAGACCCTAATGGAAACATCAATAGTGGAAAGCCAAAAGAACAGTTACTTTCCCACAAAATGACCAATTGGCTATCCAAAATATTATAAGCGACACACACTCAAGATACTCGCAGACAAACCATAACAAAAATAAACCGCGACAGAAGAACCGCCTTAGAACGGTCAGTGAAACGATTTTCACCGGGAGCTTAAATAGATTTTAAGTGGTCACATTCTCGCCCTTACTTAAACCTTAATTGTCCATATTTTGTTTTGTCAAAGATCTTAATTACAAAAATGTTTTAATTTTACACATACAAGTAGTAAAACAAAATTAGTCGAACATAAATAACTCGAATACCTTCCGGATCATGAATTGTTGTTCGAGAGAGCGGTAGTTTGATTTATTGAGGGTTACTCACACTGCCAGGACATGAGGCATAACAGGCATGCCCTTCGAATCTATTTTCCACTTTGTGTTTATAAAATCAATGTATGTTGTGTGTACTCGCAATGAGACGATTCTAATGAGTACACACAACATATCTTTTAGATATAAACCAAATTAATATTCCTGAATAACCATAACACATGGATATCTGGAATATGGGAAGAATTCTCTGCGGACTCTACAGCGATTTCGAATTAGCCACAGTAAACAAATTATCCGTATTCGAATTATCGACGTTTCACTGTACAGTAGAACTTCGATGGCTCGAACACCTTTGGGACCACGAAAATCTGTTCGAGACAGGGATAGTTCGAGCCACTGAGGTTACTGTCAGGCTCCATAACGAGATACCTTTAGACATCTTTTCTGTGTTTTATGATGAAAATGTATGTTGTGTGTACTCATTAGATTCGCCTCATTGAGGCGATTCTAATGAGTACACACAGCATACTTTTGCAAGATAAAACAATAAAATCTCCTTAATTATCCCCCACTATTTCTTATATAGAGGATTACGCTAGGGGCTCAAGAATGGGTTCGACACATCCATGGTAAACGAGCCATCGGTGTTCGAGCCATCGAAGTTCTTCTGTATTTACTTTCAATTATTTATGGACATGGCTTTGCATGCATGATGTATTAAAATACGTCCGAGGGGAGGACACCACGTGAACAAGCCCGTGAAATGAACATCCCCATAACCCAACTTTTTATAGAGAACACTGGGGTTTACGGGGGTATACATTATTTTTCTCATTTCTGCTCGCACGAATTGTGACTGAAGCTATAGTTTTTCCGTGGCAATGCTTGATAGGGATTTGTTTCTATGGAACAAATGTATTAAAATTTACATGAATTTATTAAATTTGACATGAGTACATTGAAATTTAAGTTGCAGTCAAAATTACAGGAATTTATTAAAATTCACATAAATCTATACAAATGGAACATGCAAAAAACTCGGGTTACCCACTGTGTCTTATTATAAGCTCAATCGACATTACGAAAACATTCCTATTCAAACATATGAAACATTTCAGATAAAATATGATAGTTTTGATATTTCTGCTCAAAACACAGCTTGTCGGTACTCGTAGGAACCACCTCGGCGAAGCAGTTCTTATGAGTGTCCACAATATCTGCCCAGTTTTAATATATAAAAGTGGAGTTCACGTGAATCAATAATATATAGGCATGTTTTCGCTTCTGGTGGCATCTAATCTGGGTCTCCGACGTTTGCCAACTGCAACGTTTTTAAAAAATAGGCATGTAAAATCTGCGAAAAGGTATCTTTTAGATACCTACCATGCGCTTCAATGTACTGCACACTGGAGGCATCGACACCGGAGACTGAATCAGGGTCATCAGTAGGATTTGAGTAACACTTCTCCAAAAGCCTGAACTGCTGCTCAGGGCTTGGCGACGTCAGTGGCTGAACAGCGTGGCCATCTTGGTTCACTACAGTTTTCACTGTAGCCCACACTTTATTGCCATCATTGATAGCCTAGAATAAACCAAGCGATATATAGAGGATCTAACATGAGTGTTCATGTATTATTGAATTTATCAACGAGTTGAGGAAAAGGGATTAAATGTGAGACTTTGTCGAGCATTTTATCCCTTTTCCACAACGAGTTAAAAAAAATTCAATGATACATGAGCACGAATGCAAGATTCTATTTATCATAAGATATTTAAAACGCATTTTATTCACGATTCATCACGTGAACAAGTCCGTGAAATGAAGACCCCCCTAAACCCCACTTTATATAGAGAAAACTGGGGTTTACGGGGGTCTTCATTATTTTTCTTATTTCTGCTCCAATACATAGGTTGTGGGTACTCGTTAGAACCGCCTCAATGAGGCGGTTCTAACGAGCACACACAACCTATGTTATGAGCATTTATAAGAAAAATATGACAGATTTTCATCAGAAAAGTAGCCATTTTGGAGTTGTGAAAAATGCACTATGTCGTACGGGTGAGTTATCGTAATGGTTTAACAAAAACGTCAATATTCCGCCATTAGTAAACGCGACGTCGTTATGGACGTCGTACCTGTAACGTAACCGGGCGTATCTAACTAATTTGCGTATTTAATCCACAAGTGGATTAATGAATCTTTTACATGGCGTTATTACACTCTCGGACGCGACGTCATATGATAAACATGTGTACTGAACGGTCATTAAATATTAACAAATAATTGCAGACCCGTTATGGTTCTTAATTCTAACACAGCGCGCCTATATAGGCAATGCAAAATAACTGTGTTTTATTCTGCAACAAATCACAGCTCGGAAGAGCGTGACGTGTGACGTCATTAAAACGGCAAATTTATGACGTCACTAGTCGATTTACTTGACGTTAGTCGGTGTAACGTCATTTTCTCGCATCGAGAACGTTAGAAAAGGATGTAAATGCATGTGTTTCAGTCGATAATTTTAGCGGGATTTCTTCTAACAATGGCGAAAAGTTGTGAGATTTTGAAGGAAACAACAAAATTATTGCCGATTTTCAGCGTGTTAGAATCGAAATAGATCAGCTCTAGTCAGTGATTTGTTGGGTAATAAATCACAGTTTGTCGGTCAGTTGTAAGTAGACAAATCACTCGCGCTACGCGCTCGTGATTTGTCTACTTTACAACTGACCTCCAAACTGTGATTTATTACTCAACAAATCACAGTTAGAGCTGATCTATTTTTTAAATATAAGTAAAATAGAAGTGATGATCAGGAATCGATACAATTAACCCACACCTCCCATCAGATACCAAAGGGAAAGAAACACAAACATGAAATAACTAGACCCTAATAGAAACACCAACAGCGAAAAGCCAAAAGGACAGTTACTTTCCCACAAAATGACCAATTGAATTGGCTTTTCAAAAAAGATATAAACGATACACGCACCCTCAACGACAAACCACAGCAAAAATAAACCTTTAAAGTCAAACTTGCCCGAGATATTGTCATAAAGAATATTTGTGTGAAGTAATATTGAAATATTGAAATCAGTGAAGAAATGTAAGCGCGAGAGCGATGTCAAAGTGTTTCTAAAAAAAAAGCCACAGTGACCTTGACATTGAGGCCATGACCTTGAAAGTCGAACTCGCTCGAGATATTATCATAAGAAACATTAGTGCGATATATTTATTGAAATCGGTCAAGAAATGAAGGCGCTAGAGCAGTGACAAAGTTTTTGCTAAAATAGCAACAGTGACCTTGACCTTGAGGCCACGACCTTGAAAGTCGAACTCGCTATAGATATTGTCATAAGGAACATTTATCTGAAGTAATATTGAAATCGGTCTAGAAATGTAGGTGCTAGAGCGATGGCAATGTTTTTCTAAAAATAGCCAAAGCGATCTTGACCTTGAGGTCACGACCTTGAAAGTCAAATGCGCTCGAGATATTGTCATAAGGAACATTTGTGTGAAGTTATATTGTAATCGGTCAAGAAATGACAAAGTTTTTCTAAAAATAGCCATAGAGACCTTGACCTTGAGGCCACGACCTCAAAGGTCGAATTCGCTTGAGAAATTTTATCCCTTTTCCACAACGAGTTAAAAAAAATTCAATGATACATGAGCACGAATGCAAGATTCTATTTATCATAAGATATTTAAAACGCATTTTATTCACGATTGTTTAACAAAAACGTCAATATTCCGCCATTAGTAAACGCGACGTCGTTATGGACGTCGTACCTGTAACGTAACCGGGCGTATCTAACTAATTTGCGTATTTAATCCACAAGTGGATTAATGAATCTTTTACATGGCGTTATTACACTCTCGGACGCGACGTCATATGATAAACATGTGTACTGAACGGTCATTAAATATTAACAAATAATTGCAGACCCGTTATGGTTCTTAATTCTAACACAGCGCGCCTATATAGGCAATGCAAAATAACTGTGTTTTATTCTGCAACAAATCACAGCTCGGAAGAGCGTGACGTGTGACGTCATTAAAACGGCAAATTTATGACGTCACTAGTCGATTTACTTGACGTTAGTCGGTGTAACGTCATTTTCTCGCATCGAGAACGTTAGAAAAGGATGTAAATGCATGTGTTTCAGTCGATAATTTTAGCGGGATTTCTTCTAACAATGGCGAAAAGTTGTGAGATTTTGAAGGAAACAACAAAATTATTGCCGATTTTCAGCGTGTTAGAATCGAAATAGATCAGCTCTAGTCAGTGATTTGTTGGGTAATAAATCACAGTTTGTCGGTCAGTTGTAAGTAGACAAATCACTCGCGCTACGCGCTCGTGATTTGTCTACTTTACAACTGACCTCCAAACTGTGATTTATTACTCAACAAATCACAGTTAGAGCTGATCTATTTTTTAAATATAAGTAAAATAGAAGTGATGATCAGGAATCGATACAATTAACCCACACCTCCCATCAGATACCAAAGGGAAAGAAACACAAACATGAAATAACTAGACCCTAATAGAAACACCAACAGCGAAAAGCCAAAAGGACAGTTACTTTCCCACAAAATGACCAATTGAATTGGCTTTTCAAAAAAGATATAAACGATACACGCACCCTCAACGACAAACCACAGCAAAAATAAACCTTTAAAGTCAAACTTGCCCGAGATATTGTCATAAAGAATATTTGTGTGAAGTAATATTGAAATATTGAAATCAGTGAAGAAATGTAAGCGCGAGAGCGATGTCAAAGTGTTTCTAAAAAAAAAGCCACAGTGACCTTGACATTGAGGCCATGACCTTGAAAGTCGAACTCGCTCGAGATATTATCATAAGAAACATTAGTGCGATATATTTATTGAAATCGGTCAAGAAATGAAGGCGCTAGAGCAGTGACAAAGTTTTTGCTAAAATAGCAACAGTGACCTTGACCTTGAGGCCACGACCTTGAAAGTCGAACTCGCTATAGATATTGTCATAAGGAACATTTATCTGAAGTAATATTGAAATCGGTCTAGAAATGTAGGTGCTAGAGCGATGGCAATGTTTTTCTAAAAATAGCCAAAGCGATCTTGACCTTGAGGTCACGACCTTGAAAGTCAAATGCGCTCGAGATATTGTCATAAGGAACATTTGTGTGAAGTTATATTGTAATCGGTCAAGAAATGACAAAGTTTTTCTAAAAATAGCCATAGAGACCTTGACCTTGAGGCCACGACCTCAAAGGTCGAATTCGCTTGAGAAATTGTCATAAGGAACAATTGTATGATGTTGTATTGAAATCGGTCAAGAAATGTAGGCGCTAGAGCAATTACAGAAGTACCTACGTACAAATGCACGTACGTACGGGACAGCTGCTATATCCCCCCTCACAACTTTGTTGTGCGAGGGGATAATAAGTGGATTTATTTCCGCCACTAAATGAAAATTCTGATATTTTCGTATTCTGCTCATAACATAGATTGTGGGTACTTGTCTGATGTCCTCTACGGAGTTTAAGACGTAAAGGAAGATAGACAGATAGAATCGCCTCGTTGAGGCGGTTATAACGAGTACCCAAAATCTACGTTTTTGAGCACAAATAAGAACAAGAAACGTGGAAATTCCACGAAAACCAGGTTTTCCAAATGATTTCGAACGGTTGAGAAGTTATGCTCCGAAAACGAAATGAAGTGAAAAATATGGATTAGGGGACAAAATTAGAAAATGGACCAGCCGATCTGTAAATCATGCATGCGACACTCCACACTGAATTGTTCTATAATACTACCAAGTTTTATTTAAATATTTCAAATGGCTGCAGAGTTGTGCTCCGGCAACGTTAATGTAGTAAAAATATGGACCAAGGGACATACATGTAATTCAAAAATGAGGATAAACAGGGTTGTTATTCTTGCATAAAACACTTTAACGGTTATATAATCCTACTAAGTATCATTAAAATATTTCACACGGTTGCGGAGTTATGCTCCGGAAACGAAAATGAAGTAAAAATGTGGATCAGGGGATATAAGTCGAAAAGGAAGACAAGCAGAGTTGTCATTCTGGCACTCTATCTATCTATCTTCTCATACTGAGTCGTCATATTTGGCCATTACCTCAGTTGGGTGGGTGGCTAAATTTAGAATTTAGCACACACACAAAAAAATCATCTCTGGATGAGTCCTTAAAACTATTTACAATCCAAACACAGAGGTATCCTAAAACGCACACCTCTGAGTCTCAATCTTATACTGTGCGGGCTTTGAACTCCTCTGCGGTCTTGGCATTCACCGCAGAAGATGGAAGACTATTCCAATGAGGAAAAGTTCTAGGGAAGAA
The DNA here is from genome assembly GCA_963580285.1 of Lucinisca nassula. Taxonomy (NCBI): domain Eukaryota; kingdom Metazoa; phylum Mollusca; class Bivalvia; order Lucinida; family Lucinidae; genus Lucinisca; species Lucinisca nassula. The sequence continues at coordinate 928,099 of OY757021.1, forward strand.
AGAGTTTTTCAGGGCATCACTATAGGACTGGTACCTACGATACTGTGAGTTATTTGCTCTTGATGCCCTTGTCCGGGTTGACACTGTTGCAGGGGTCAAATACCTATCCTTGTTAATTGATACTGTACCAGAATGTATCTTGTAGAAGAAGGTTAAGGAGGACTGCTCACGACGGGTCTCCAGGGATGGCCACTCTAGCTCATCAAGCATGTCACCGACGCTACTTCTGTTTCGCAATCGTCGAGCAGCTGTCCTCTGCACCTTCTCCACCTGCTGAATCTGAGTTTTAACATATGGATGCCAAATGGATGATGCATATTCAAACTATGGGCGAACCAATGTTTTATATGCAACATCCTTTGCCTGCCGAGGTGCAAAAGCCAAATTACGTCTAAGGAATCATAAGCTCCTAGTTGCTTTAGATGTTATTTCAGAGATATGTTGACCCCAATCGAGATCGTCAGTGATGGTGATACCAAGATATTTGGCGGAATGAACTTGCTCCAAAGTTTGCTGGTGTAGTGTATAATCATACTTAATTTGCTTGTCCTGAAGGTGTCGTAACACCCTCATTGAATGGCATTTGGCTACATTGAACGCCATCTGACAATCTGCTTCCCATTTTGCAAGTCGATCCAGGTCATCTTGTAAAATGCGACAGTCAGAAGAATATATGTCCCTATACAGGACACAATCATCAGCAAACAAACGGACAGATGACCTGATGTTATCAGGGAGATCATTGATGAATATCAAAAAGAGGACCGGTCCAAGGACCGAACCTTGTGGGACAACAGATAAAACAGGGACTGGATCAGACGCTTGGCCGTCAAGTACAACTTGTTCAGAGCGCCCGGAGAGCCATGAGCTAATCCAATTATGTGTGGATCCTCTTATCCCATAGTAGTCCAATTTGTACAATAGCCTTCCGTGAGGTACCTTGTCAAAGGCCTTGGCGAAATCCATGATGATCAAGTCAGTCTGTTTGTGGCCACGGTTTATGGCCCCATCCAGATTACTCACAATGTCATGGAAGAATTGAAATAGTTGAGTTTCGCAAGACCTTTGACTTCGGAAACCATGTTGACAGTCAGCAAGAATGCTCTCAAAGGCTAAGTGCTTGTTAATGCTGCTGACTAATATATGCTCCAGGGTTTTGCAACAGATGCATGTTAGCGACACTGGGCTATAATTTGCTACATCATATTTTTCACCTTTTTTATAGACCAGGGTAACATTGGCTTGTCGCCAATCATCTGGTACAGTGCCCTGGGCAAGTGATTCATTGGAAATAAAGGCCAGCACAGGAGAAATTTTAGCACTACATTCCTTAAGGACCCTGGCATTCAGGTCATCTGGCCCAGATGCCTTATGTATTTTGAGCTTACCCAACAGTTTAGCGACCCCTTTAGGGTCAACTGTTATGTCCCCCATAGTAGGGAACGTACTATTGCCTTTAGATGGTAGCTCACCGTCAGTTTCTCGCGTAAATGCAGATTGAAACTGTTTGTTGCATATGTTGGCCTTATCGCGCGAGTCTGTTTTCAAAATTCCGTTTTCCCTTAGCGAAGTGATCCCAAATGCGTCCTTTTTTAGGGATTTTACAAATGACCAAAACTTTTTAACCTTACTATTCTTCTGGGGGCTATCGGGATCTATGTTGTCATCTTCGAAGGTAAATATGCTGGAAACATGCTTCCAATATGCATCTCTAATTACCTTTTGTACATGTGCTCTGAACCTTTTGTAATGGTTCTTAATGTCAGGGCTGCTAGACTTGCGAGCACGAAAATACATCCTATTACGTCTTCTAATGACCTGTTTTATAATCCTACCAAGTATCATTAAACTATTTCAAACGGTTGCGGAGATATGCTCCGGGAACGAAAATGAAGTAAAACTATGGATCAGGGGATATAAGTCGAAAAGAAAGACAAGCAGAGTTGTCATTCTTGCACTCCGCACTGACCTGTTCTATAATCCTACCAAGTATCATTAAAATATTTCAAACGGTTGCGGAGTTATACTCCGGAAACGAAATGTTAAGTAAAATATGGATCAGGGGACATAATTCGAAAAGAAAGACAGACAGAGTTGTCATACTTACACGCCGCGCGACACCCCGCACTGATCTGTTCTATAACCGTACCAAGTATCATTAAAATATTTCAAATGGTTTCTGAGTTATGCTACATAATTTTAATGACCAGAGTTTTCCGTTTGAAACCCTGGTTAAAATAGCGTATACCCCCGTAAACCCAAATCTATTTAATAAAAGTGGGGTTTCAGGGTGGGGGGGGAGGGTAAAACATAATATAGGCATGTTTCCTGATGACATGAAAGTACAAACTAATAAAATACAAGAAGGCGTGAACAAAAACATTAATTCAATAAATACACGAGACACTGCAACGAGCCCACCGTTTTGGGGCGGTCAGCGGAAAAACTACTGGGATGCCTAAACTCCGGCCAGAGTTTACGAATGTTCAATTTTATCAATTACGAGGACTGTTCAAATATGAATGCAAGTAGAACGTTTTCTCATGCACTAATGCGAAAATCACCTGGAAATAAATATCACAGCGTAGAAAAACATTTTACCTATACATTGATACCAAACCTGTTAAAATCCGTCCACTTTAGCCATGTATATCGTTCGATAAACACTGTCTACTCTTGTATACTAATACAAAACATGGTTGGAAGAAGGTCAGAGTACGCCGTTGAAATACGGTCCTATATTAAGAATCGTTGTATTCTTGGTATACGATGCAAAGACATTTTTGATGAAATATGTTCGGTTTATGGGCATAATGAAATGTCTTTTCCGACAGTTTTTCGTTGGTGTAAGAAATTCAGCTGTGGGCTAAGCTCAACAGAAGATGCACCACATGATCGTCGGCCGAAAAGAGCAACATCTGCCAAGATGGCTGCTAGAGTGAAAGAAATAGGTGCTACCGATGCACGATACACCACTAGGCGAATAGCTAGTATGGTTGGCATCTCATTAGGAGCAGCTCATACAATTCTGAAACGGGATTTGAAAATGAGAAAGATCTGTGCTAGATGGATTCCCCATTTGTTGACAGATGAGCAGAAAAAGACACGCGTTCAGTGCGCCAAGAAGTTGCTTAAAAAGTTTCCAAATTACAATGCACGGTCTTTCGCTAATGTCGTCACAGGTGACGAGACATGGGTTCACTTTTTTGAGCCAAAACGAAAGATTCAGAACAAAATATGGGCAACAAAGTATTGCAAAAGACCATGCATTGCAATGCGGACCATGAGCGTCAAGAAGGTACTGTATGCCATATTCTTTTCAAATCAGGGCCCTGCTATTCAGGTTGCTGTGCCTAAAGGCAAATCTGTAAATGCGAAGTTTTACAAGAATAAAGTTTTTCGAAAATTGAAGAAATATTTCAACGAACGAAGACCCGCAACTGGTTTGGCCAATGTCAGATTGCTACATGACAATGCGTCATCGCACAAGGCGTTCATTATGCAAGACTATCTGAAGCAGGAAAAGGTTGTTGAACTCCCTCACCCCCCGTATTCCCCTGACCTTGCCCCGTGTGACTTTTTTTTGTTCCCGCGGCTGAAAAAATACCTTTCTGGTCGAAAATTTGTACAGCGCAAACATCTCGGTTCTGCAATATTCCAGTGCCTTCATAGTATACCTCGAAAAGACTTCCAAAATGCATTCAATGATTGGATCAGACGACTGAAAGTTTGTATATCTGTTAAAGGGCAATACTTTGAGGGGACAAAATAAAATTTTCACCGAAATCTATCACGGAATCATTTTTATGTGCTTAGTTGCATTCATATTTGAACAGTCCTCGTAAACATAGAAATATGTCGGTCAATGTACGAGTGTGATATGATTTTTATGTAACTGGGTTTCTAAGTCATTTTCAAACATTATCCCATTACATCACGCACTGTAATTTGTGCATTGTCAGCATGTATACCTGTAATATAATTCTAACCCATAAGATGCCAATCACGACTATTGTCGTCTGCTTTGTCATCTGCCGGTTACCTTAAAAGTATTGTTTTTGCAAACAGTGTGGCCCCAGATCAGACTGCTCCTGTAGGAGCAGTCTGATCTAGGCATACACTGTTTGCCTGTATGCAAAAATATCTTTGAAAAGTTGGCAAACAAAAAAAAAAAAAAATAATCTGCAGACGACATGAGCAGACGACTTTTTTTTATATAGTTTTTCGCGGCGTCTTAAGGGTTAATATAGGTTACCAAACAGTGCGAAACGAAGTCACATTAAACATCACGTACAAACCATTATACTCCATAGTTATTTGATGATTTTACTGTAACCCAATGAGCGCGGGAAACCCAATAATGGGTAAATTAAGCCGGCCTCGGTAGCTCAGTCGGATGCGCGCCTGACAGGTGATCGGGAGGACGTGAGTACTATACCTGCCGGGGTCGGCAACATTCTTTCATAGAGATTGATCATGAAATATTTTCTACGGTCATTCTCTCCCTTCCGCTGATTCAAGAAGGGCAGTTGTCAGTTTCTGGCGAAAGAATGTGCACTGTACTGGTTAGCCACTTACTTCTATGTTCTAGAAATGGTTATCCTTTGGAAGCAAGGAATACACCACAGAACTGGAAAATATGAACTAGCTAGTTTCGGCCATTTAGGCCTCATCAGTGACCCTCAAATATTTTCAAAATTCCACAATGGAATCAATGATCCCAATGATCAAGAAAATATAAGCTACACTATGACGTATGATATAAGCCTGCCCAGGAAAAGTGTGGATAGGTAAACTGACCGGCTCAAAAATGACCTAAATAGTGTTGACTGGGCCGTTAAACTCAAATACAAACAAAGTAATGTGTACCTTGGCAAACAGTGCAGGCACAGATCAGAACGCGGCGTCTGATCAATGCCTGCACTATTTGCTAACAGAATTTTCCGTCAAATATAGAATAAAAACAAAGAAATAGGCCTGACCCCATATATGACAAATGGACTTGTCCAACATATGGCAATGGAAGAGTTCACTAGCATACAATGGGTTAAACCTACCTGCTTCAGCTTCTTCAGGATAACGATCCCACACCCTTCCCCTCGGACATAACCATCCGCTGTGTCACAGAATGCCTGGCACTGGCCCATGGCAGACATCATCTGGGCCCTACATAATGGTATGAATGTCTCTGGTGAGATAATGCTGTTGACGCCACCGCAGATAGCCATGTCACACTCACCTGAAATGGCAACGTCAAACGTCAGCTCAGTAAAGATGACCTCATTAACCCTTGTCCTGCTGAGCCCGGATATGTCTTATCTTTCAAACAATGTCATTCAGCTCATGAATTTGTTGCAATTATTTGCATCAAGTAATCTGACTGGTTGATAATCAGTAGTGGGTGTGGCATATTTAAATATTCAGCAGGTCAAGGGTTAAGGCGGGTTGCATGCGCATCTTAGTGGTGTACAGGAGGTCGCTGGTTCGATTCTCGGGTCCAGCAACATTCTTTCAGATTGATCATGAAACATTTCTTCGGTTGTTCTCGCATCTCCGTTTATTCAAGATATTGTTTGTTTGTCTGTTTGTTTGGTATGAGGTTTAACGTCCCCGCCAACACTATTTAGGTCATTTTGGAAATGTTGCTTCCAATTTTGTGGGACTTTTACCCGACATTGAGACGATATGTCATCTCAATCCCTGTCACCCAATGAAACATGCATGGACGGGCCGATTCGCACTGCTTTGCCTGGACAGGCTTAGATCTACTTAGCGGTTTACCAGTACTCGTGTGCGGTCGGTTTCAGCTCTGCGTAGAAGCATCATACAGCCCACTCTATTTCGCCAAGCCCCGATCGGCGGTGGCAAATATTTATTCGAGATAGGCAGTAGTTGTTTATAACTGGCCAAATAGTGGCCATTGTCAACCGAAACCCACCAGTGATGTTAACTGACCGTTCCAAGACGATGCTTTTGCTATGGTTCCTTCATGTCATCACAAAAACACGCCTATATAATTTTTGACCCCCTTGAACCCCACTTTTATATAGAAAAACTGTGGTTTTCGGGGGTATACCTTATACTTCTTATTTCTGCTCTAAAATATAGATTGTGGGTACTCGTTAGAATCGCCTCGATGAGGCGGTTCTAACGAGTGCCCACAATCTATATTTGGAGCAGAAATAAAAAATATCGCAATTTTTCAGCATAAAATGTTCATTTTTTTCGGCGATAAAGGTGGCAATGTATTTGTATAGGCGTGTTTGCGTAATGTTTGTGTTGGCGGTTCTGATTCTTTCCCTAATCATATATGTTGTCACATTCAATTTGGTGATTCTGATTCTTCTCCCTTTGTAGTTCTTCATTTTTATTACGTTTGTCCTTCCAGTTTAATGTTTGTCATGTCGGTGATTCTGATTCTTTCCCTCATTATATATGTTAGGTTTAGACATTCTGAGTCACCACGCTGCTGACTCAGTTTAGCTATTGTCCGTTTTGTTTTCTGTCGTCACTCCGTGATTTTACGTGGCCACAAAGTTTAGCTGTTGTCCGTTTTGTTTACTGTCGTCACTCCGTGATTTTACATGGCCACAAAGTTTAGCTGTTGTCCGTTTTGTTTACTGTCGTCACTCCGTGATTTTACATGGCCACAAAGTTTAGCTGTTGTCCGTTTTGTTTTCTGTCGTCACTCCGTGATTTTACGTGGCCACAAAGTTTAGCTGTTGTCCGTTTTGTTTACTGTCGTCACTCCGTGATTTTACGTGGCCACAAAGTTTAGCTGTTGTCCGTTTTGTTTACTGTCGTCACTCCGTGATTTTACATGGCCACAAAGTTTAGCTGTTGTCCGTTTTGTTTACTTTCGTCACTCCGTGATTTCACATGGCCACAAAGTTTAGCTGTTGTCCGTTTGGTTTACTGTCGCCACTCCGTGATTTTACATGGCCACACAGTCATCGCCCTTGGTTCTGTCGCGGTTTAGATAAATATTTTCTTCAGTCCGCAAAAATGAGCCCTCAACAAAAATTACTCCTGCAAGCATTTTTTGTGAAATCACAGGTGCTTGAAAGTTACTTCATTAGCCTAAAATAGGGAATCGACGGGTTTATTTACTTTACATTTATATAAATATTAACCTATAGGACCATCAATCCTGGCCTTTTATGGGGCTAGGACTTGTGGTTACGAAAACATGCATATTCAAATATATTGAAAATTTTACCATTTTCGGATAAAAAATTCTGATGTTTTTCATATTTCTGTTAAATACATAGATTGTTGCGGGTGCCAACGCTCGGCTGCATAAATTCTATGTCGAAAAGGGGCATAACTGTGCCAAAATATTTTGAGGGTTACATCACCTATTGGTATGAGTTCCCCTTTTCATAATGAACAACTAGTCCGAGTTTCAAGTAAATATGTTCAGTAATGACAGACATATTACAAAATGTCCAAGTTTTTGCACGGTGACGACGACGACGCAGACGACGCCAGAGCTATGACAATACCTCGTCGTTTTCTTCGAAAACAGCCGAGCTAATAATGAATATTCCTTTGAACCCCATTTTCCACTATGGAATTTTGGAAATATCTGAGGGTCACTGATGAGGCCTAAATGGCCGAATCTAGCTAGTCTGGCCCAGAAAACATGTACACTCCATATTTTCCAGTTCTGGGGTGTATTCCTTTCTCCCAAAGGATAACCCTTTCCAGAACATATTATATAAAAGAGGGGGTTTAGGGAGTCAAAATTTTATAGGCATGTTTTCTTGATGGAAAGTGTGACTCTTGAAAAGCCATGAGCACTAAAGATATCCATCTTAAATATTCTGTAAAAAAAGGTAATCCTTTGGAAGCAAGGACTACGATACAGAACTGAAAACCATGGCGTTTACAAGTTTTTTTTCGGGGGGAGGGGGGGGGGGGGGAGGTGCAGACTTATAAGAATCTTACATGGGGTTCTGTTGTAGATTAGCGTTTCCAACCCGAGGGTTGGAAACGCCAATCTACAACAGAACACCATATTGGATTCTTTTTCTTTCACAACACCTCCGGTTAGTTTTGACAGCTCGCACATGTGTATTGTTTACAAAATAAAAGTAGTGCGGAAGTAGTTCCGGCAGTTGAATGGAATTGAAGCGCATTTATGTTAGTTGCCTGAGTCGGAACACCAGGGTCAGAACATAAACTTCTATCCCAGGGTAAAATCCCGGATTCCCTTGTCTGGTGTGCAAGAAAGCTTGTCCCGGCCAATCAGACCTCATTAGTGACCCTCAAATATTTTCTAAATTCTGAAATGACAAAAAATAAAACCCACGCTATGATGGAGGATAGGGAGACTTTTTACGGCCGCCACACATCCCCTTAACACCAGCTGTAGTGAGGTTAAATATTCTAAACAAGAGGGCCATGATGGTCCTGTATCGCTCACCTGAGTCTAGTTATCACCTTGTTTTTGATCCCACATAACCCATATTCAAGATTTTATAAAGGCAAACATTCTTGGCAAGTTTCATGAAGCTTGATCCAAAAATGCAGTCTCAAGTATGATTTGACCAATTCTGTTTGTTTGATTTGAGGTTTATACTATTTAGGTCATTTTGGAGACGTTGCGTCCAATTTTGTGGGACTTTTACCCGGCATTGAGATGAAAGGTCCGCCCCTTCATGTCTGACAGCATTTATATTTCTGAAGCCAGAAGGTTGATTTCAGTCATTTCTAATCTGTAGCATGCTTATGGTAGAGAAATTATGAAATAAAAGTAGGTCGAGTGATGACAATGCGTTTTCTAAAAATAGCCGAAAGAACTTTGACCATGATCCAAACACCCTGAAAGTCTGAATTGCTTGTGATACTGTATTATCATACAGAATATTTGTTTTAAGTTATAATAACCCCTAAAAGGCGGGAAAACCCCTGAAGGGGTAGCCTGGCAAACAACATAGGCCCAGATCAGACGTCGCATAACGTGGCATCTGATCAGGGTCTGCACTGTTTGCTAACAGCATTTTCTGTCAAATAAAATACCCCTCCTGACCAAGGTATTACAAAAAGAGGACAATTCTGAGCAAGTTTGATGATGATTGGACTAAAACTGTGGCCTCTAGAGTGTTAACAAGGTTTTTCAATTATTTAACCTACTGACCTACTTTTTGACCCCACATGGCCCATATTCGAATCTGACCTAGATATTGTCAAGATGATCATTTTGAGCAAGTTTGATGATAATTAGACTAAAAATGCAGTCTCTAGAGTGTAAACAAGGTTTTTCTATGATTTGACCTAATTTTGACCCCACATGACCCATATTCGAATTTGACCTAGATATTGTAGAGATGATCATTCTGAGCAAGTTTGATGATGGTTTGACCAAAACTGTGGCCTCTAGAGTGTTAACAAGGTTTTTCTATGATTTGACCTACTGACCTATTTTTTGGCCAACATGACCCATAATCGAACATGACCGAGATATTGTCAGGATGATCATTCTGAGCAAGTTTGGGGATGATTGGAGCAAAACTGTGGCCTCTAGAGTGCTAACAATGTTTTTCTGTGGTTTGACTTACTAACCTACTTTTTGACCTGAAATGACCCATATTCGAACTTGACCGAGATGTTGTCAGGCTGATCATTCTGAGCAAATTTGAGGATGACTGGACCAAAACTGTGGCCTCTATAGTGTTAACAAGGTTTTTCTATGATCTGACCTACTGACCTACTTTTTGACCTGAAATGACCCATATTCAAACTTGGCCGAGATATTTTCAAGATGAACATTCTGACCAAGATTGATGAAGATTGGACCCTAACTGTGGCCTCTAGAGTGTCAACAAGGGTTTTCTGTGGTTTGACCTACTGACCTACTTTTTGACCCGACATATCCCATATTCGAAGATGACCAAGATATTATCAAGATGATCATCCTGAGCAAGTTTGAGGATGATTGGACCAAAATTGTGGCCTCTACAGTGTTAACAAGATTTTCCTTTGATTTGACCTGGTGACCTACTTTTTGACCCGGCATGACCCATATTCGAACCTGACCGACATATTGTCTTGATGATCATTCTGACCAAGTTTGATCATGACTGTGGCCTCTAGAGTGTAAACAAGAAAAGTTTACGCACGCACGACGAACGACGCACGACGACGCCGGACATCTCACAGTCACAAAAGCTAACCATGACCTTCGGTCAGGTGAGTAGAAGCCTGCGTGGTGCAGTGGTTACGCTACTCGCCTTGTAAACCAGGGATCGCAGGATCGATCCCGGGCTTCTCCAGACTTTCGGATGAGTCTTTAAACCGAGGTCCCGTCTCCGTATGACCTTAGCTGTTGGTGGGACGTAAAACTAAAACTCACTCACTCACTCGGTCAGTCAGGTGAGCTAAAAAAGGTTATCCTTTGGAAGCTAAGACTACACAAAACTCAAAGTATGGAGTGCCAATTAGGCCTCATCAGTGACCCTCAAATATTTTTCTAAATTCCGCAGTAAAATCAATGATCCAAACGGACTAGAATATAAGAATCTTATATGGATGTGAGGGGTGGATAGAAACAGTGATCTCGAGGGACGGATTTTTCTATCCACCCCTCAAACCCATATTGGATTCTTTTTCTTCCATTTCTATTGCGAATTTTTAATGCTGCTGTCACTTCGGTTACCGAGGTCCGCCATTTTGTGATGACACAACAGGAATGTTTAGTGACGTCACGCATGACGACGCCGCGCATGAGGTTGTAATCAACAAGTGCATTTATCAAACACGCGATTATATTCGGTTTGGGGTCGGAACACCAGGGTCAGAACATAAATATCTATCCCAGGGTAAAATCACGGATTTCCTTGTCTGGTGTGCAAGAACAAGCCCAACCCATAAATCAGGCATACCAGACACTGCAAGGAAACTGCAAAGAAATGACTGCATTCAGTCAGTCAACAGAAATTCAACTAGGGGTTTCATCACTTGTATTTACGAATATTCAATCATCACAGCCAATTCAAATATAGATTTTTGCTGATCCTCAATGGTAAATTCTGTCTTTGAAGAACAGGTCTGGTCTGTACGGAACAGAACCTTTTTATTATTTAAATGCCTCCCTTAAAAGTGTGAACATTCCATTTCGATAACCCATTCTTTCAGATTTCTAAATTTGTTCATTTCGTAATGAAAAATTGTGACATTTTTCTAATTTTTATACGTTGCAATTCGTTAGAACTGCCTCTTTTGTGGTGGTTTTAACGACTACCCACAATCTGTCTATAGTTTTGAGCAAAAATAACAAAATAATGTATACTCCTTTACATTACAATAACACACCTATGCGTAAGGCTGACACGATTAATCGTATAATCGATTAATCGATCGATAAATTCCACAAAAATGATAATCATTTCTGATTTGCTTTTAATCGATTACTTGATAGGTACAATTTACTACCCAAAGTTATGCCTAAAATAGCTGGATGAGTGGCAAACAGTGCAGACCCTGATGAGACGCGCATTCTGCGGCGTCTCATCTGGGTCTACACTGTTTGCTCAGGCCTGTCTGTTCAAATCTACATATGGTAAAGTGCAACATATGGTAAGAGTCATGCTCAGACAGAATACCAGATAGGTAAAATTATGACAAAAACCTCAGCGATTACTAATCGATTACCGATCGCAATGACAGGACTAATAATCAATTATGTTTCAGCTCCGATTAGCCAGCCCTACCTATGCGACATAGTGCAGTTTTCACACCTCCAAAATGGCATTTTTATATGAAAATCCGTCACATTTTTCTTCTTTATACTGCAAAGATAGGTTATGTGTGCTCGTTAGAACCGCCTAACTGAGGCGGTTCTAACAAGTGCCCATAACCTATGTCTTGGAACAGAAATAAGCAAAATAATGTAAACCCATCATGTAAACAAGTCCGTGAAATAAAGACCCCCTAAACCCCACTCTATATAGAGAAAACTGGGGTTTACAGGGATAAACATTATATAAACATTATTTCTGCTCGAAGACATGGGTTGTGGGTACTCGTTAGAACCGCCTCAATGAGGCGGTTCTAACGAGCACCCAACACCTACGTTTGGTGTATAAATAAGAAAAATAGAACACATTTTCATCAGAAATTTACCTTTTTTAAGATATGAAAAAAGCACTATATCATACGGATGTGTTATCGTAATGTCCCGTAAACCCCGTTTTTCTCTATATAAAGCGGGGTTTAGGGTTTTTTTCTTTCACGTGATGATTTCCAAACTAAGCAATTGACTCACCTGCCAAAATTGCCTGTCTAGCAAGATGCACGGCTACAAGAGAAGACGAACATGCCGTGTCAATAGTAATACTGGGCCCGAATAAATTAAACACATATGAGACCCTGTTGGCTATTATACTCGTTGAAACCCCACAAGCTGAATATGTATTATCATCTGTGTGATTAGAATGGAAGAGTGTCTTATAATCGTCATTCATACAGCCTGGAAATAGAAAGAACATTGAGAGCATTACGAGAACACGCCTATACAAATACATCATAATCTCGTTATAACACGGTTCAATATAACACGGTTTTAGATATAACGCGGTTTCCAGATGGATCCCAAAATGTATAGATTATACAGAAAAATGACCATAAATGGTCATTTTTCTATATAATCTATACATTTTTGTTTGGATATTACACGGTTGTTTAACTTACACGGTTTTTGTTTTGGACCCCATTAATAATGTTATAAAGAGGTTCTGGTGTACACTGTAAACTTAACCGCCGAAAAAAAAACGAAAATTTTAAGATGAAAAATTGTAATACTATTCTTATTTCTGATAAAAATATAGATTATGGGTAGTCGTTAGAACCGCCTCATGGAGGCGTTTCTAACAAATACCCATGATCTATATTTTAGAGAAGAAATAAGAAAAATAAGGTTTACCCCTGTAAACCCCATTTTTACTATATGAAAGTGGGGTTCAAGGGGGAGAAAATTATATAGGCGGGTTTTCGTGATTGGAGTTTTACTTTTATGAGGTGAATAGCAAATATATTTCATTGAATGCATCAGAAGTTTTACGAGTGTGAAGCGCGACTGAATTTTCTGATGTTTTCAATACAGGAGATGAAATATTTTTGGTATTTATCTAAAATGTTCTTTTAACTTAATACGAAAAACAAACAAAACAACTGTCCCGGGTGCTACTTTGAAAATAATATGGTCCTTTTATAAAATATCATACCTTTCCATAATCTGAAAATACTATATTTATTTGTTGCAGATATGCATTAATCTCACTGCTAGAATTAAATTCAATATGCCTAGTCTAGATCTGCGGTTCAGATAAAGTAGAGACAGTTTAAACACAGTAGATACCCGATAGCTCGTTTACCATGGCTGAGTCGAACCCATTCTTCAGCCCCTAGGGAATTTATCTACATAAAAAGGTGAGGGGTAAATTACTGATATTGTAGTATTTTACCTTGCAGTTGTATGCTGTGTGTACTCATTAGAATCGCCTCGATGAGGCGATTCTAATGAGTACACAAATTATACATTTTCATTACAGAACACCGAAAAGATGTCCAAAAGTATCTCGTTATGCCTCCTGGCAGTAACCCTCAATGGCTCGAACTGCCCCTGTCTCAAACAGATTTTCGAGGTCCCTAAGGTGTTCCAGCCATTGAGTCTCGACTTATCACGGGCATACTCTGAGACACTGGTTACGTTTATTGGTTTCCCAGTGAAAACCCCAGGATGCAAATGTCGTTCAGGGTTCTACCATTACAACAATGACGTTACTGGCTACAATTACCGCTGACCTTTGGTTGCCAATTCTCAATAAAACAAAAACAACAACAACAACATAAAAACAACAAACAAACAAACTACAGCATCGGTGAAAACATCAGCACTGAAAAAGATTGCCATTACGCAGCATTATACTATATGAAACAATGATCAGGCGACGCCGATCATTACCACTTGAGTTTTAAATATATCATTTTCATTTTTGGGGAAAAGTTCTTTCTGAGATGATGAAAATTTAAAAATTTGATTTGGCCAAGTAACTTTAAACAAAGCAAATCTTGAAAATTCGCGTTTTGTTTTCAGTGGATACGATTGCCGCCACCGCACATCGAGGCTTGAAGAAATAGATGGGCTGCATGATGCTTCCAGGCAGAGCTGAAACGGACCGCACTCCAGTACTGGTAAACCGCTTAGAGGATCTAAGCCTACCCAGGTAAAGTGGTGCGAGTCGGACCGTCCATGCTAATAAAACCCTATTGGTTTCATTGGGCCACAGGTCTTGAGATGCCATTTCATCTTAATCTAGGGTAAAAGTCCCAGAAAATTGGAAGCAACGTCTCCTTAATGACCTATACAGTGTTGACAGGGACGTTAAAAATTCAAATAAAACAAAAAAATAAATAAATATAAAAAAATACATTCCAGAGGCTTCCAGTTCGATAGTATTTCCAATAATGTCATTGGCAAAACCCGGAATGCTTTAAATGTTTCGACACCCTGTTCAGTGTCTCAATGTAGATTTCTTTATCATATTTGGTCGCTGTTTATTGAACAATGATATAACAACACATAATAAGACATGATTACTGGCTCGTAACCTCGTGACGCCGCCCGTGACAACCATATGTTTTCCTATTCAAATTACATCGAACTGCTTCCCATTTAAAATCGACATATGATAAACAGACTTTTACACTAGTGGCAATTTCATATAAAATTTACGAAATTTGCATGAGGCTCGTTCCATAAATTTCATACGAAATGACCACTCATGTAAGATCCCCTATTTTATGCATGTGTCAGCGAACTCTGTCAAACTTTATAAACTTGGTAAAACCTTCAAATTCAGTGAGTGAGTGAGTGAGTGTTTCGGTTTTACGTCCCACCAACAGCTATGGTCATATGAAGACGGGACCTCGGTTTAAAGACTCATCCGAAAGTCTAGAGAAGCCTGGGATCGATCCTGCGACCCCTGGTTTACAAGGCGAGCAGCGTAACCACTACACCACTGAGGCTTCTCCTTCAAATTCAGTAAAATTGTTTTAATGACTGGCTACGCCCTCCAAAATATAACAACAACAAAAACTGTATCTCGTTTTCAAAGATACCCAGTTATCGTAAAGGAAAGCAAAGTAATGCGAAGAAAAACAACAAAAACAAACAACAAAACAACAAAACAAAACAACAACAACAACAAAAAAAACATCAAATACACTATATATCATCTCTATCCCGTCTACGTGCCAGCTAGGTTGTACAGAAGATACTTGATCATGTATCAATAAAAGTCTCTAGTTTTTGCGCCACTTCAGTTGAATAGATAAACATATATTTCTCCTGTTACTGCTACTCGCTCACATCTGAGCATAACGAGCAGGATTTCCTGGGTGGTAACCAGTACTTTTTTAAGCAATGTGGATGAAGTGCCTTGCTCAAGGGCACAACACTTTGGTCAGCGTGAGGCTCGAACCCGCAACCTCTTGATCACAAATCCGATGCGCTACCACTGCACCAAAGCGCTCCATAAATAAACAAGTTATGTTTGTGAAACACTGATGCCCCCGCACAGCGCCATTCACAGGTTATGCCCAATGTTGCCAATGTTAAAATTTTGAAGAAAATAGGTAAAAGGTCAAGGTCAAGGTCACGAGATCAAACATTATCGCATCACTGGAAAGGTCTTGTGATAAGGTATACACATGTGAAATATGAAATCTCTATCTATTACCATTCAAAATTTTGCCCAATGTTAAGGTTTTTGTAGACAGACAAACGGACAAACAGACAGACAGACAGACCAAAAACTGTATGCCCCCCCCCCCCCGAATCTCGATTCCGGGGGCATAATTATTTATTTACCAACATAAACACCCGTCTGTGTGCCAGTCAAACTAGCTCTTGTTATTCCGCCGTCTTCTAATGCCATATGTACACACTCCAACACGTAACGTTGCTGTGGATCAATTCTCTCCGCTTCAGCCACACTGATTCCAAATGGTGCAGGATCAAATTCATCATGGCTACAACAAATTTGCCCAGTTTGTTAATGAAATACAATTTCCGCAAAATGCAGAGCAAAAGGTAAAATGATGGCCAACCATTGAGTTGAAGAAAAAGTAAAATGTATTTCTGTCATTCTAAATTGCACCATGGATCCCAGGTGCATGTAGACATGCTTTTCAATGACTGCTTAAATATGCGAACCGCCCCCGCCCATCGGAACTTGAAGAAATAGATGGGCTGCATGATTCTTCGACGCAGAGCTGAAACCGACCGCACACAAGTACTGGTAAACTACTTAGGGGATCTAAGACTGTCCAGGCTTACAAATCCTATTGGTTTCATTGGGCAACAGGGCTTGAGATGTTATTTCATCTCAATGTCGGGTAAAAGTCCCACAAAACTGGAAGCAACGTTTCCAAATTGACCTTTACGGTATTGACGGGGACGTTAAACTTCAAATCAAACAAAAACAAATAAATATGCGAAATTATATATAAAAGTAGGTCTCTGAGATGTTTCATGTAAAATTTGTCTTTCACGTAAACACATCTGTGATATGAAGACCTTTCTAAACCCTTTTTAACGGTAAATATTTTTGGTCGAAAACTGGGGATACTCAGACAGTTGATTCTTATGAGCATTCACAGAATAAATAAAAAAAATTCATACATTTTCATATGAAACATAACCAGCCATAAATTGCATTAAGCACATTTATCACATTACGCCGTTGAATAGCAGTTGATAACGTCGTGTAATAAAAACCGTACGACCACACGTGTAATAACACTTTGGCGGGATTAAGTAACGTCATGACGACGTCCATGTCAACCATGCATTTTTTGTTCCAAAAATTGTCATATTTAAAGGCGATAAAAATCCAATTTAAAGTGGTCATATGATAAACAGAATCTTACACTCGTGGTCATTTCATATGAAATTTATGAAACTCGCCGAAGGCTCGTTTCATAAATTCGTGCCACATAGTGCATTTTTTTCACATTGCCAAAATGGCTACTTTTCTGATGAAATTCCGAGATATTTTTCTTATATATACTGCAAACATAGGTTGCGTGTGCTCGTTAGAACCGCCTCATTGAGGTGGTTCTAACGAGTACCCACAACCTATGTCCTGGAGCGGAAATAAGAAAAAATAACGTATACCCTGATCTAAAATAAAAAAGGCTAAAGCCAAATCATCTGGTAAAATTCCAAAGTACTTTTCAAGTCCAAAATTATACTTAAAAATCCTATAATTTAAACACTTGGGAAAAGTAGAAGTAAAACAAAGATCAGGAATTGATACAATTAACTTACTCCACCCATAAAAGACACCAAAGGGAAAGAAATACAAACATTAAGCGACCAGACCATAATGGAAACCTAAACAAAGGAAGGCCATAAGGACAGTTACTTTCCCACAAAATGGCCATATGGCCATCCAAAATTAAAAGACACAAGTGATACACACAGTAAGTAACAAACAACAACATAAATAAATCGCCACAGAAGAGCCGCCTTGGAACGGTCAGTGGAAGATTTCCACTGGGGGGCTTAAATCGATTTTACGTGGCCACAATCCTCGCCCTTATTTCTGTCGCGATTTAGACAAATAATTTGTTCAGTCCGCATGAAGGCCTCCTTAGGAGACTGAAAAACTGACTCCTTCCATGAACATTTGTAAATCTCAACAAGTTTGAGTTTAAGCCACTTTGAGTGAAAAAGGTCCTTTGGTGCATATTTAACAAAATTTTGTATAATTTATATGATATTTTGTCGGTTTTACCATTTATTATCCTTTTCCAAAAACCAACCATTCTAGACCTGGTAGCAATACTAATAGGATAACGACCAAGTTCCGTCCATTATAGGAAAACATTGCACCCAGGTAGACAAAACTATCATCTATGTCCAGTTCTTGCCCATTATAAGTGAATACTGGATTGACTTGCAATTTTTTATAAGTAAAAATAGTGACTTTGGTTTTGGAGGGGTTAACTTCCAAATCCCATGACTTACAGTATTAAACATTGCATTTAAAGCAGCTTGTAACTCTTTATCAGACTCTGCCAAGATAACTGTATCGTCGGCGTATAACAGAATATATAATTCAAAATAGACCTCAATGTCTTCGTTACTCAACAGAATCTTTGCCATGTCATTAACACTGTTCAGGCCATTATAACCATGAGAAATAAACTCTGACATATCATTCAAAAACAATGAAAAAGAACTGGAGAAAGATTTTCACTTTGTCGGACTCCTACATTACTGAAAAATGTTGTAGATTTCATAAGACCTTGTTTAACACATGACTTTGCACTAGCATATAAATTATGATAACTAAACATTTTACCATCTATGTTATTTGCAAGAAGTTTCTGCCACAAGTATGATCTGTTAACTGAGTCGAAAGCTTTCTTGTAGTCAACAAAAGCACAATATAATTTCTTGCCTCTAAAAAGGTAGAGGTCAATCAGACATTTCAGATTAAAAATGTGATCAGTTGTACTGTAATTTTTGCGAAAACCAGCTTGTTCTTCGCATAATATGTTCATATTATCAAGATACTGATTCAGTCTGTAATTTAAAACAGCAGTAAACAATTTGCCAAAGCAACTAAAAATAGTTATTCCCCTGTAATTATCAGGGTTAGCTTTGTCCCCCTTATTT
The DNA here is from genome assembly GCA_963580285.1 of Lucinisca nassula. Taxonomy (NCBI): domain Eukaryota; kingdom Metazoa; phylum Mollusca; class Bivalvia; order Lucinida; family Lucinidae; genus Lucinisca; species Lucinisca nassula. Next base: position 946,790 of record OY757021.1, read on the forward strand.
TTGTAAATTGGAGAGATAATTCCCTGTGACCAGGCCTCAGGTATAAAACCAGAAGAAAAAACTAAGTTGAATAGCTTTGTGAATGCAGATAGCATCTTTGTTTTAGAGTACTTCAAAATTCATTTAAAATCAAACCAGAAGCGCAGGCTTTATTTACTTTGAGATTGTTTATGCTTTTTAAAACTTCTTGCTCTGTTATCTCCGCATTAAGCTCGAAATTGTATTCAGAAACTTTTGAAGGATCGATTGTAGGCAATGAGTCAGAATTTTCAGTAGAAACAGTGTTTAGCTTCTTAAAATGCTCGGCAAATGCTCTAAAGAAACTTTTTGAATTGTGTTTGCATTACTGCCATCAGCTTTATTTAATAATTTCCAGTATTCCTTAGGATCTGCATTTTTATCTGCAGCTTGTTTATAAATGTTTTTTTTATATTCATTAAATTGCACGCTGACATTCCTGGTTGAACCAAGGGCGCTTTATAGGTTTACGAGTGATTTGTTTTGGCTGCTTGGTTTTGACGGTACTGTGTTCAATCATTCCTGCAGCACCAGCCGCATTGAAGAGCAAGGAAGAGCACTGAGATACGTAAAATTCTACATTTTCTTTGGTAAAATCATTTTGGGACAATGAGTCAAGATTCTCATTAAACTGATTAATATCATGAGAATTCAAATGTTGCAAAAAGATATCTCCAGCTTCTTGGCTCCAAAAAGATTTTGTTATGACTGTGTCTTCAGTATTATGATTTAACTGTTCTGTTTCAGAAAAAGTATGTCTCAATGATAAATAAATACCACTATGCGCATCGCTTACCATTGGATCAAAGGGTAAAATTTCAAAATCCTTAATTGCAGTAAACAATAATGGAGACAATATTGCGTAGTCAATGACTGAGGTACCTTTACAGGTTTTGTTGCCAAGAAATTTGTCTTTGCCAAGGCGACCGTTCAGTTACATTCCATTATATATATTAAATTACCCTGTCAGTCAAATATTCAAATTTAAGATGTGATTTATGGATCTTAAACAGGCAGGGGCCAGATAAAGGGAAATCCATTTACATATACTAAGGTTGCAGAGAGATTGTGAGAACATGATACATGATTTTTTTATACACTTCGAAAACATGCCTATTCAAATGTATTGGTAAAATTTCACCACCAAAAATCAAATTTTTCAGATAAAATCCTGATAATTTTCATATTTCTACTAATACCATAGATTGTGGGTACTCGTTAGAACTGCCTCAGCGAGGCGGTTCTAACGAGTACCTATAATTTATGTTCTTGAGCTGAAATATTGTTTACCCCTGTAAACCTCATGCAGTTTTACTATGTAAAAGTGGGGTTTAAGTGGGTAAAATTTCTATAGGCGTGTTTTCGTAATGTATTTACCATTGCAATTTCACATCGGTAAACGGCCCCGCCCATTGGGGCTTGAAGATATAAATGGGCTGCACGATGCTTCCACGCAGAGCTGAATCTGACCGCACGCGAGTACTGGTAAACCGCATAGATGATCTAAGCCTGCCCAGGCAAAGCGGTGCGAGTCGGACCGTCCATGCTTAAAAACCATATTGGTTTCATTGGGCGACAGGGCTTGAGCTGTCATTTCATCTCAATGTCGGGTAAAAAAACCCACAAAATTGGAAGCAACGTCTCCAAAATGACCTTTACAGTGATGACGGGGACGTTAAACTTCAAATCAAACAAACAAAAGCATTCCCTAAGATCAATACAATCTATGTGCACGTTGTATATCTTATACATTGGGTGACTACATGGTTCGAACCGTATCCACGAGGCGTTTCTGACGAGCACCCACACTCTAAGTTTGGATTAGAAATAAAAAAATAATCCAGATATTCATCTGTAAAAATACATAATGAGCCCAAGATAAGAAGAAATAATAGGGGTAATTACAAGATTATTGTTAGAATCATATGTTGTGGATACTTTCATTGTCGTGGGGATTCTACCGAGTAACACATAAGAAAAAAGCCAATATTATTTTGACCCCCTTAAACCCCACATTTAAATAGTGAAACTTGGGGTCACATGAGTATACATTATTTCTCATATTAATGCTCAAAACATAGATTGTGTGAACGAGGTGGTTCTAATGAGTACCAACAACCTTTTTTAAGCAGAACTATGAAAACTATAGGATTTCCAAATCTGAAAATGTTTATTTGTTGTGTAAAATTTTCATTATATTTGAAAAAAGCATGTTTTTGTAATGACAAAACATTGTTAGTGTAGAAATGAGAACAAAATATATGCAGAAATTATCTGCATTATCTTCACCCCCTTCTCCTAAAATTTCTTTAACTTTACAAATTATGGAGTGGCCTATCTTTTACTACTTTTGTGCGACAATGTTACCATTTATGGGAACACTAAAATATCTTGTGATGTTAAATCGCCTTACATTGCCAACAGGAAAACTGAATTCACTGAATAAAAATCAAAAATGAGTTCCTTTAAGAGCAATGAAAACATTCATAAGAAAGAAGATGGGCCATACTACGTAGTTTCGGCTAATAAAGCCTCATCAGTGACCCTGTAATGATCCGGCAAACAAAGCCGAAGGAAACATACTGCAATTTTGCGAATTTCGAATAGGCAGTCGATTCAAAGACTGATATAAATCAAAATGGGGTCCAAATAATTAAAAACCTGTCAAGAATGAGTCTAAACAAATAATTTATTTCTGATTTCTCAGAATATTCACGATGATCTCAAAGGACCAAAAGTAAAATATAAACTGCACTATGGTTGATGTACGGGGAGATCTTTTACGGCCACCACACGGCACAACACCAGCTGCAGTGAAGGCAAATAAAAATCAAAAATGAGTTCCTTTAAGAGCAATGAAAACATTCATAAGAAAGAAGATGGGCCATACTACGTAGTTTCGGCTAATAAAGCCTCATCAGTGAAGCCTGAACCGAAAAAATATGTCGGTTAATTTCCTCGAATTTCTTAAAATTGACAAATCATTTGGTTGATTGATTGATTCTTTATTTCCTCCACTACAGGAGAGCAATCAGTATATGTGCAAACAGAACAAATAAACATTATTATAAACATTCTCAAAATATCAAATCAGCAACAGAAACAAAAATAAAGTAGAAAAAGGTAGTCACACACCGGTTACCGCGGTACAACGTGACGCGACTGAATACAACAAACGCTACTGTTTTTCTTTGACTGGAGAAAAGTGTTAGTACAATGTTTCCTATATTTTGTCGAACATATCACGATTTACGTTTTTCCGTTGGTTTTGCGATGACAACAGATTGTGTTTTTGTTGTCTTTCCAAATTTTAAGCTATGACACGGTCAGAGAAGTGAAATCAAAGCCACAAATTAGGCCAAAATAGGTAGAAAAACAAAACTTCAAGTTTTAAGGGTCTATCAATCTAAAATAAATGACATATACACGAGCATTCTTGGATTTTTCATGTCTCTAGGCATCGAAGTAATTATACTATTTTTAATAATTCATAAAAAAATAGTTTAAATCAGAATCGTACCAATTTTTCTTGGCTTACTACCTTGAAACACGGGTACACCTTACCACGGATCATGTATTGTGTTTGGGTACACTAAACACGGAACAAATGAAACAACAAACACGGATATGGAAAACCGTATTTGGACGTTTTTACCCAAACTCTACGTTTAGAGATTGAAGTAATGCAAGAAAAAGAATCTGAAATGGGTGTGCCATGAAATGTTCTCTTTGGTAATCATTCTGTTTTACTCACCTCATACACCAGGGGTCCTGGGTTCGATTTTTGGCTTCTACAAACTTTCCGACGAGTCGTTAAACTGGGGTCCAATCTCTGTATAACCTTAGCGGGTTGCTGGGACATTTAACTCAAAATACACAAACGGTCATTTTCTCCCCTTCACTGACTTAAGAAGGGCAGTTGTCAAATTCTGGCGTAAGAATATGCACTGTGTTGGTTTTATAAGCCTTCAAGATAAACTAACTGGCTCGATGTGACCTAAATAGTGTTTTCTGGGCTGTTAAACTCCCAACCAAGCGAAGAAACAAGCCAGCCAAAGAAATCTGTGTGAGGGATAGATAGAGAAGTTTGTCCATCATACTCTGGGGCGTAGCTACCTGTACGCAGATACGCACTTGCGTACACATTACAAACGTAAAAAATAGACGTTTTTGTTTGTTTGATTTCAGGTTTAACGTCCCCGTCAACACTGTAAAGGTCAGTTTGGAGACGTTGCTTCAAATTTTGTGGGACTTTTACCCGACATAGGGATGAAATGCCACCTCAAGCCCTGTAGCCTAATATAACCAATAGGTTTATTAGCATGGACGGTCCGCCTCGCACCGCGGTTCCTGGACAGGCTTAGATCCTATAAGCGGTTTACCAGTACTGGTGTGCAGGTCAGTTTCAGCTCTGCGTGGAAGCATCATGCAGCCCATATATTTCTTCAAGCCCCTACGGGCGGGGGCGGCCAAAAATAGACGTAGAAGAAAAAGAAGAGGAAGATGAAGAAAAAAAAGAAGCAGAGAGAAGAAGAGGAAGAAAAATAAAGAAGAAGAAAACGATGATGAAGAAGAAGAAGAAGGAAGAAGAAAAGCTGTATTTGTCTATAGATATACGCAACACTATTTATTGGCTAGCATAGTTTCCTCCTCTGCCACGGGGACCGTACTTACAGGAAAGAATTTGCTCCCTGATGGGAGCAAATTCTTTACTGTAAGTAAGGTCCCCATTTGGTAAACGGAGCTATTATTTTTAGCATTTTCTTTGGTTTGCGTACAAATGATTCTCTTCCAGCTACGCCCCTGATATTGTTACGGCGCACAACTTCTAATCCTGAATTATCTTCCTTGGCCTACAGGTTTATAACCAATGACAACTGCGTCATGGGTACGACTCTTTGGCACAGAGTCGATTACTTTTTTTAAGCTACGCTCCATTCCTTCATTATGGCTGTCATGTCGGAAGATGTTGACTCGCCCGGGATTTGATTTTTTTTTTCGCAAAAATGACCTCGCGTCAACATATGGACTTGGAAAAAAGGGGTGAGGTGTTACGGCCCGATGCACCTAACCTACATTATACCTGCCTTGGTTGATTATGCGGAAGACAACCGAGGAAGACAGTTAAGTCTTTGGCTTAGTGCTTAGTGCAGTTGATTTTACAAGATCGTCCCAGCTGCGAATCTCACCATAGGCGATTATTCCCCCTTTTTTACAACTATACTTCTCTCCAATGTTACGACATTCATGTCGCAAGAATACCAAAGTAAGAGTCTTATATTTTTTTTTTTATTTCAAAAAGATACATTATGGCTGAGTTTGATTTTAGCGATGCTGGTCATCCAGATGACCACAACACCATGTATCCTATTGCCGAACCTAACAGTGAAACTTAGGATTCGGATGATATGCTGTCTGGTGTCTCACAAGGTGCCGTTTTCGGTCCAGTTTTGTTCTTCGTGGACATTAATGACATTTTACTGACATTGTGTAACAGGCGACAAAAATGCTACACATCTTTGGTCCGGTCGTGGTTCGAACCCGGGCCGCCGGATTGAAAAGCAAATCTACCACTTTGCTATAAAAGCCGGCTTGTATGGAAAGGCAGTACAAGTGTGCTATATACATATACCCTATGCCATTCTCCCCATCCACATAGAGATTCGCCCTCGAATTTCTGGGAGTCCGAAAATCATGTGAAATAATACTCAAGGAGTTCTAATGTACGAACCCTCAATTTTCTTTTTGTTCTCTGCCTAGTTATCTGCTTAATGTATTGCATTAAACACTCATTCCGGTAACACACCCGTACGACATAGTGTATTTTTTCACATCTCCTAAATGGCTACTTATCTGATGAAAATCCATGATATGTTTCTTATTTATACTACAAACATAGGTTGTGGGTGCTCGGTAGAACCGTCTCAAGGAGGCGGCTCTAACGAGTACCCACAACCTTTGTCTTATAGCAGATATAATAAAATGTATGTATGTATGTCCCCTTAAATCCCAGTTTTCCCTATGTAAAGTAAGGGGTGTTCATTTCACGGACTTGTTCGCATGATGTCATGCCACATTTTCATGCCCAGCATCCGAGTCTATCCATTTGATTCCGAAGTTTACGTAAGTCCTCTGTAACTCTAATGTCCTGGCAGCACACCCAGTCGTCTGCGAACAGTCTTATTTCTGAGTCAATGTCGGTGGAAATATGATTAATATGCAGGGAGTATAACAGTGGACTAAGAACAGTCCCATTCGGGACCCAGACAAAACTGGAACACATTCCATATATACTCGCCGTTAACTCATATTGGGTCCATGCCATTTACAAAAAACTTACTATTTTCAGTAGCAAAGAAAGGAATCTATAAATTCAAGAGTCTCCCCTCCCCACCAATGCCGAAACTAAATACGTGGGGTTTCAGTTGTTCATAAGTAGGAGATGTGGTAAAAACGTTCTGGAAAGCCAGAATAAATGTGTTCAACCGTCCCCTTTGTCCAAGGCTGTTACCCAACCCTTTAAATTCGTACGTGTATAAGTTCGGAGATCATAATGAGAAATAAAAAGACATTAAAGAGTATGTAACAGCAAAATGGATCGTTTTGAATTAAAAACAACATCATGTATCATGCCTTCGATGGCGGATTAAAGAGTTTTATTTGAATTTATTTCGCCCCTGCCCACTGGGGCTTGGAGAAATAAATTTGGCTGCATGGTGCTTCCACGCAGAGCTGAATCTGACCACAATCGAGTACTGGTAAACCGCTAAGAAGGACTAAGCCTGGCCGGGCAAAGTGGTGTGAGCCAGATCGTCCAATGTATATAAGCCTTCTGGTTTCATTGGGCGGCAGGGCTTGAGAAGTCATTTCATCTCAATGTCGGGTAAAAGTCCCACAAACTTGCAAGCAACGTCTCCAAAATGACCTAAATAGCGTTGACAGGGACGTTAAACCCCAATTCAAATAAATATTTCAATTTATGAAGAATATTATCCGTGTTTTGTTGCACCTAAATTGTGCTTACTAACCGCGTTATGGTGTATCATAATCCGTGGTAAGGTGTACCCTAACAAAAAATCAACCATTGAACCATCCACGGATTCAGTGGTTATTGACAAGAACTGGGGCTCAAGCAAATGCATCAATGGAAGCTCTGAAATCGCAATAACATATACATCTCAAAATCATGTGCACAAAAGATGTGTTACTGTCAAAAAACATTGATCGAAGTATGCTGGGTTTGGTGAAAACACACTGGACGAAAGAAAAATGTTTGTGTTTTCGTTTATAATGAACAGAATTCTCTGCAACTATATCAGTAAATGGTAATACCATTATTCTGCAGCTATGCAAAATAACCACCCAAAAGGATTAGGATCTGGGCTACAATAAACCTTTTTCATACCGAAAATACTGCTGTGACGTTATGATTTCTGCAGCGTTCGTTGTACTCTGTCGCGTTCGTTGTACTGCGGTAACCGGTGTGAGTCATGTCACAAGAAACTTCCATCATACATAAATGCATAAGCATTCCAACTGACTTCTGCCCGACTTCTTGCAGAACAGAAAAAAAGAAATTCCGCAGTTACCAGACGCCCGATCCTAACAGATAAATGCACCAAGAAAGTATTCCGCCCATTATGCAGGTAGAAAGCATACGTGCTCGATGTAAGTTAAAATTTGTGACATAAAGCATTTATCCCGCTGATATATCATGTGTAACTAAAAGTGTCACAGACGAATACATCACCGAAATAAACTGTCACTTGTTTCTGCTGTTGTGCGACAAAGTTACCATTTATGGTAACAATGAATGACCTTATGGTGATATATCATCCTTACAACAGGAAACTGTATTTCACTGGAGTCTGCACCAGAAAACATGTCAAATATTTTACTTTAATTTCTTAAAATTGTCAAACATTTCTGCATATAACCTACGTAACGCACGAGACCTAAATACTGTGCAAGCACATTCTCAACTGTACTATAAATCCTTCCTCCCACCAGTCATACGAGACTGGAGCGGGGTTTCTGAAGAAATAAGAAATTCGCTAAGTCCAGCTTCCTTCAAACGTCAACTTGATCTTAACCTGGCTTCTCCGCCGAGGTACTACTGTGACGGCAAGAGGAGAGGTCAGATTTATCACGCTCGTCTGAGAATGAGATGCAGTTCTCTTAATCAACATCTATTTTCAAAAAACATTATTGAAAGTCCACTTTGTGACTGCGGAGCTGTCGAAACTACTCAACATTTTCTATCTTCCTGCACACGATACACACACCTACGACAAGAACTCTACGATGAAATACAATCAATATGTCAGCCGTCTCTTAACGTACTTCTGTTTGGTAATCACGATTTATCGGATTCTAACAACAAGCAAATATTCTTGGCCGTTCAAGAGTTCTTAATCAAAACTAAACGTTTCGAAGTAAATTAATAAAATTCAGTAATTATTGCAAACCTATTATATATTGACATTCCTACTGATATTTATTGCATTCGGAATTCAACTCAACAAGACGATTTCTCAAACATAGTTGTTTCAATAACAATTAATAATACTCCTTACTAAAGAATTTATGTTATACTAGACCTCTAGCCTAACTTAGCCGGACATATGACATTGCACCAATTTCATTTAGCCATTGTACTTTATATTTCTGCGCCCCCGTGGAGCCAATATAGCTAGACGCTTAGATAACTTGACAAAAATTGAACAAAAATATCCAAAATACAATATTTCATTTCCAACTACTGTTTTGCATTATCACAAGTCACAATGCTACTATTGTACTTAGATCTTTTGTAAAAATGGGAGACAGACTTCCATAAGTCATTCGACTTCTTTCTGAATCCCATTGTATAATGTTGTTTTTATAGAGTTAGTTAAGTATATGTATTTTATGTATTATACAAATAAATAAACGTTTAAACTAAAATTGTCAAATTATGGAGTGGCCTATCCTTTTCTGCTTTTTTGCGACAAAATTACCATTTATGTGGTAACATAACAATACCTTGTGGTGTTATATCTCTCATCCTCTATCGCCCCCGTCCATCGGGGCTTGGAGAAATAGATTGTGCTGCATGGTGATTCCACGCAGTGCTGAATCTGACCACACACGAGTACTGGTAAACCGCTTAGAAGGAGTAAGACTGCCCAGGCAAAGCGATGCGAGTCAGATCGGCCAATGCATGTAAGCCTTCTGGTTTCATTGGGCGGCAGGGCTTGAGATATCATTTCACCCCAATGTCGGGTAAAAGTCCCATTAAATTGGAAGCAACGTCTCCAAAATGACCTTGACGGGGACGTTAAATCCCAATTCAAACAAACAAACAAACAAGTTATATGGAAAGGAAAAACGAAAATGGAATTCGCTGAAGCCTGAACCGCAAAAATATGTCGAATATTAATTGACTCAAACGAAATATTTCCTCAGTTGATCAAAGGTGACCATTTTGATTCCAATGCCAACAATCACTCTATGCGAATATTCACATATATGCTTTCTTTAACCCTTTTTGTACCAAATGGAATCTTCCTCCTTATATATAGCCGGAGTTCATTTCTAAATTGGTTGTGGTATCTTCAAAATTGATTTGGAAAATGGCTGAATTTCCTGCAAATAGTGTAGACCATGATGAAATGCCGCATTCTCTGGACCTGCACTGTTTGCCAAGGTACCCCTTTTGGGGTTTCCGGTACAAAATGGGTTAACCCATTTTGTACCAGAAACCCCAAAACGGGCAGTAGGCAAGCAGTTCAGCAGGCCCAGATCAGACCCCACAAGCCGCAGAACGCGGCGTGGAGCCCTGTAGTACAGTGGTAAAACATCGGATTTGAGATCGCGAGGTAGCCGGTTCGATCTCCGCAAGCGCCAAGTGTTGTTTCCTTGAGCAAGGAACTTTATCCACATTGCTTAGTACTGTCTACTCAGGAAAAGCGGGCCACATGGAAGATTAGTACTAGTTTACTAAATGTGTTACCCAATATAAATAAGGTTGATTATGATTATTATGATTATTATGATTATTATCATTCTCAGGGCCTACATTATTTTCAAAAAGTTCAGCCATTTTCCAAATGAATTTTGAAGAAAAACACAACCTTACACCCCTAAATTTTGGAATGGACCCCTGGTATATACATGTATAAGGAGGAAGATTCCATTTGGTACAAAATGGGTTAACTCATAAAAAATGTTCTAGAAAACGACAATCCTTTGGAATCAAGGACTGCAGCACAGAACTGTACAAGATTTTTTTCTCAGCCAGACTAGCTAGTTTCGGCCAATTAGGCTTCATCAGTGACCCTAAACACTTTCAAAATTCTGCACTGGAATAAATGATCCCAAAAGACTAGAAAAAAAGCCAGCGCATGACAAAACCTACAATAAGACATGTGCGCCCAGCGAAGACTCAGATCAGCCTGCGCATCCGCGCAGTCTGATCAGAGTCTTCGCTGTGCGCTCTAAGGATAGCTAAGGGTCCATTGCTCCTTCATGTGACAAGAGAAGTCTCTTGTCAGACTATATGGATGTGCAGGCTGATTTGAATCTTCGCTGCACGCACATATTTTATGGTAGGTTTTGTCATGCGCTGGCTCATTTGTAACCCACGCTATGATGATGGATAGGGACACTTTCCATTGTGGAATTTTGAAAAATTTTGAGGGTCACTGATGGGGCCTAATTGGCCGCAACTAGCTAGTCTTGCCCAGAAAACATGTACACTCCATATTTTCCAGTTCTGTGGTGTCTTCATTGTTTCCAAAGGATAACCCTTTCTAGAACGCATTTAACGTCACTACAGCTGGTGTCTGGGAATGTGTGGCGGCCGTAAAAAGTCTCCCTGCCCTACATCATAGTGTAGTTTATATTTTCTTGTCCTTTGGGATCATTGATTCCATTGTGGAATTTTGAAAATTTTTGAGGGTCACTGATGAGGCCTAATTGGCTGAAGCTGGCTAGTCTGGACCAGAAAACATGTACACTCCATATTTTCCAGTTCTGTGGTGTATTCATTGCTTCCAAAGGATAACCCTTTCTAGAACATATTTATGTCCGCCACACATTCCCTTAACACCAGCTGTGATGAAGTTGAATATTTGTTCAACACAAAACTGAAAACTGTGGAGAGCACAATTTTTTTTTCTAAGTCAGTCTAGCTACTACGGTACGTAGATGCTCAACTCAACTAAACTTTATTTGCAAATCCATTAGGAAAACATGTCCGTAAGAAATAATGGCGTCCAACATGGTGTCAGAAAGTGATAAATATTAGGTAAAAATGATAACATCTTTATGATTTCTGCTTTCAGCATAGATTGTGGGGGCTCGTTAGAACCGCCTCAATGAGGCGGTTCTAACGAGTACCCACACTCTATGTGTAAAAGCAAAAATAAGGCAGATAATATATACCCCGTAAACCCCACTTCTTTCTATATAAAGTTGGGTATACGGATCAGAATCAGAATCAGAATTGTTACTGGTGATACGTCAAAAGACATTCATACACCAGGACCTGTGATGTGGGAAGTTAGTCCCTAGCTTTAACCAAAGAGGTAAATTTAGCTACACAATCATCAGCACATTCAGCTGTCGAAATAATCGAATCGGGAAGGGCATTCCAATCTCTAATGGTTCTGGGGAAGAACGACTCTTTATAAATGTCAGTTCTTGCAATAAGGGTCTGAAACGCCAACGAATGGTGATTTCTACAGTGTCTAGCTGGGGGAACAAGGTCATCTGTTGGGATGCTGGCAGCACCCTTTAGACCTTTGTATAATAGGATTAGCCTACTGTCTTTTCTCCTTTTCTTGAGAGACTCCCATTTTAATTTTCCAAGTATTCCAGTCATGCTCCCAGTTTCAAAGCAGTAATTGCCTGTTACAAATCTAGCAGCTCTATTCTGAACTTTCTCAATTTCATCGTTAAGGACCACTCCACTGGGTTCCCAGATACAACTTCCATATTCCAAGATTGGGCGAACAAGACCTTTCTATGCTGCCTCTTTAACATCCTGGGTGCACAGATGAAGATTTCGCCTCAGGAAACCAAGCGTTCTATATGCCTTAGTACACATGTTGCTAATATGAGTATTCCATCTCAAGTTGTGTGAGATTGTCACTCCAAGGTATTTAATGGAGTCCACATTCTCGAGGACCGTTCCCTCTAAGGTGTAAGAAGCCTCAACTTTATTAGATCTATTCCTAGTTATCTGCATAATATTGCATTTAACTGGCTGAAATATCATGCCCCATTTTCGGGCCCAACATCCTAATCTATCTATGTCAGCCTGAAGTTTCACTGAGTCATCTGTATCTCTAATTTCCCGGTAACAAACACAGTCATCTGTCTTATTTCTGAGTCAATGTCAGTGGAAATATCATTGATGTACAGGGAGAACAAAAGTGGACCAAGAACGGTCCCTTGCGGGACTCCAGACAAAACTGGAGCCCACTCCGAAGATTCACCATTAACAACATCCCGCTGTTTTCTGTAGCAAAGAAAGGAATCTATCCATTTGAAGGTTTTTCCCCCAATTCCATAACCAAATAACTTAGATTTAAGTAGTTCATGTGGAGGGGTGTCAAAAGCCTTCTCGAAATCCAGAATAAATGTGTCCACCTTTCCCCCTTTGTCCAAGATTTTTGCCCAGTCATTAATAACTGTGCTTAGCTGAGTTTCACAACTGTGCCTTTTTCTAAATGCATGTTGTCTGGCTGACAAAAGTTTATGTTCGTCCAAGTGGGCCATGATGTTTGAGCAGACTATATGTTCCAGTAATTTACACAGAACACAAGTCAGAGACACAGGGCGATAATTACGGGCAAGAGCTCTATCTCCTTTTTTGAAGAGTGGATAGATGTTTGCTAAGAGCCATTCTTTGGGGATTTCACCCGTATCAAGAGACTGTTGAAACAAGTGTGCAAAAACTGGACCCAACTCATTTGCTAGTTCCTTCAGGACTCTAGGATGAAGCTCATCAGGTCCTAATGCCTTACTGGGGTTTAAGCCTTGAAGTAACTTGATCACGCCTGCAGCTGTCACAACAATATTATTCATGAATGGGGCCGATCTTCCGGTCAATGGAACCTCCGTGAACTCAGTTTTATTAAACGCATCATTGAATTGACCAACTAGTTCCTCTGCCCTTTCAGAGTCTGACTCAGCAACCCCGTTCCCCCCTCTTTTATTAAGGGGCGGGATACCTTGCCTGTCTTTCTTCTGGCTATTGATATATCTGTAGAAGTCTCTGGGATTTGCCTTTACATCACCTACCAAGTTATTCACATACAAATCATGCTGATTTTTTATATCAGTCTTGATTTCACGTCTCAAGTTTTCAAATTTTGTCCTGAGTTTACCACTTCCTGTCTTTTTTGCCTTTGCATGAATCTTATTCCTTCTGCGAATTTTTCTCCTTATCTCTGGAGTGATCCATAGAAGAATGATGAATAGAAGATACAGACCTACTAGTTTTTGAGGGGATATGATTTTCGGCCGAAGTGTGAATGAAAGAAGTTATCAAATCAAAATTCTCCTGTACAGACCGAGCAACTGAATGACCTTTAAAGTATTTCTCCTTTGCAAATCTGAGTGCATCCTTCCTCATAGTTTCATAGTCACCTTTCTGATATGAGTACACCTTCCTCCGAGGTTTCTTTATTGGTGGGATGTGATTTTTTAAATATCCGAAGACAATATCGTGGTCACTTAGTTTATCTGGGGAATGAATGTCTTCGAATTGTCCTGGCAAAGTCGTGAGGATCAGATCCAATGTGTTCTTATCACGAGTGGGGAAGTTAACAATTTGTTCAAGGCCATGATCGTTCATAATATCAATTAATATTTGTCCTTCCGACTGACTCAGCATTGTGCCTTGTTTGCTGAGCCTGTCAGGCCAAGAACTGTCTCTGAAGTTGAGGTCACCTAGAACATGTACAGCTTGGAGTTTTTTACCCTTATGCTGCGATTTGATGCAATCCAGTCGGTCTTAAAACAACTGGAAGTTTTCGATCGTACCATTTGGTGGTCAATACCAACTTGCTACGAAGTGGGAAGTTTTATTTGCAAAAACCTTAACCCAGACCGATTCGGTGTCATTTTCCAGTTCCATGAAAGGCATGAGAGGAATGTCTCTATGAATGAGCAACATCACCCCACCGCCATGAGAGTTCCTATCTTTTCTGTAGACACAGTACTGACAGGTTTCAGGGAAAAGCTCAGATGTGGTAATTGAACTGTCAATCTTTGTTTCCTAAATAGCAACAATATGAGGTTGAGATGTATCGAGGAAAGCTAAAAGTTCAAGAATTTTTCCTCTAATTCCATTTATATTTATACTGCAAAGTTTCAAACCTTTCACAAAATTTGACTTAGTTTCATCAGCAGTCGAAGATTTGCCTCTCTTATCCTCTGACAGAGGTTCAAACCTGTTTGGCTTACTCAGTTCTACATATTCATCAAAGAAGGAGTCTGAAAAGTTACAGACCTCACATTTTGGACATATCCAGTGGCAGCTTGAATTTACCAAAGTGCCATATTCTGCATCTGAAATGAAGGAACATTCAGTGTGTATCCACATTTCACATTGATCACACTGAACGGCTTTGTGGCCATTAAGGACAGCACCACTGCAAAGACCACAGTCAGCTTTGCAGTCGTTGCAATACCAAGTTCCAGCTCTAGATTCAATTTCTAACAATTGACTGTTATCAGGGGGGTCTTCGTTGCACGGAATTGTTATCGTGATGACATATCATAACAGTGAATACATGAAATGCGCCCATAAAAGGCGGAGAATACAATAAATAAAAAAATAAATAAATAAAATAGATAATAAAAATAAATACATAGGCCCCCGCCCATAGGGGCTTGAAGAAATATATGGGCTGCATGATGCTTCCACGCAGAGCTGAATCCAGCCCGCACACTAGTACTGGTAAACCGCCTAGAGGATCTAAGCCTACCCAGGAACCACGGTGCGAGGCGGACCGTCCATGCTAATAAACCCTATTGGTTTCATTGGGCGACAGGGCTTGAGATGTCATTTCATCTCAATGTCGGATAAAAGTCCCACAAAATTGGAAGCAACGTCTCCAAAATGACCTTTACAGTGTTGACGGGGACGTTAAACCTCAAATCAAACAAACAAAAATAAATACATAACTACAAACAATCAAAATTCAGTTAATTTTCGTAAATATTAGGAAGTCTCCGCCGAGTCTAATAGCTAAGGCACGGTACCGACCGGAGAATTCAATATCACGGTGATCCCACACACCCAGAGCAAGCCTGCGCATATATACACATATAAATAATATATATAAGTCAACGTAGAGATCAGTCTGAACCGTAGTAAACTAAATGAACATTTTGGTCAGAGTCAGTACTTCTTGCGGATAACCCTACTCACAAACGAAGAAACCTCTGGGATAAATATCATGCCGATTTCTTGAGGAGACTTGCTGTGAATGCTCGGGGCCCCATAATAAGTTTAAATGCAAAACTATAACAATAATAAACAACAAAAACGTACGCATCGCCTTGGAAGGGTCAGCAAATTTTACTGGGGCTGAAATCGAGTCTTCGTTGCCATGTCAACCATTAACCTTAATTCTGCCGTATTTTCTTTACGATAACAATAGGAGCTTGAATAATGAAAAAAAAAAAAATAAAAAAAAATGAAAAACAAAGGGTTTTTTTTTTGGTACTTTATTAGTCTCTAATATAGTACATTTTTTCCCCCTTTTTCATTGCGATAACTCACCCGTGCGACATAGTGCATTTTCACATCTCCAAAATGGCTTCTTTCCGATGAAAATCAGTGATATTTTTCTTATAAATGCTCAAAACACAGTGAGGCGGTTCTAACGAGTACCCACAACCTATGTCTTGGAGCAGAAATAAGAAAAATAATGTATACCCCCGTAAACCCCAGTTTTCTCTATATAAAGTGGGGTTTAGGGTCTCTTCATTTCACGGACTAGTTCATGTGATGACACAAGGAATTTATTCAGTCCCCGTGTGTGTATGTGTGTGTGTGTGTGTGTATGTGTGTGTGTGTGTATGTGTGTGTGTGTGTGTGTGTGTGTGTGTGTGTGTGTGTGTGTGTGTGTGTGAATTCGGGTTTAACGTCGCTTTCAACAATTTTTCAGTCATATCACGACGGTGTCTGGTTGCGACAGGGAGCTCAATGCTCACTTTTATAGTGCTGCCTCACTGAAGTATCATGTCCCAGACACATTACATGATACCACACCCAGTCACATTATCCTGACACTGGGTCGACCAGTCCTAGCTCTACCCCGTAAATCTGAGTGCCAAGCGAGGAGCAGCTAGTACCATTTTTAACGACTTTGGTATGTCGCGGCCCGGGATCGATCCCGTGACCTCCCGTTCCCCGGAGCGGACACTCTTCCAACTGAGCTATCGGGGCCGGTCAGTCCCCGTGAAGATTCAAACGAATTCAGAGATGAAACCAGAAAGAAGACTCGATGGCAAGAAATAACTGTAATGCTGGAGTAAACTAAAACCAGCTGTTAGACTTCGATGGATGTCTGCATTAAATGAGCCCCGCCAAGCGAATTTGTGTCTTCGAGCATTCCGTCATGACAAAGTTTAACTGCGCATGCCCAGCCATTCAGAGCGGCCAGGGATATGGCTTTCTGTCTGAAGGTTCCTCTTGATTCACTGCTTGTATGAGCGAGCAGCGTAGGTTCTGGCGAGACTGCGCGGATGCGCAGGCTCGCCTGAACCTTCGCTGCTCGCATAGGCGAAAAGCACCAAAATCGCTTGACGGGGCCCAAATTTTAACTCAAAATTGAAAAGTATCTCCATGTTAATAAAACTGGACCCAAAATCTCGCATGAAAACACCCCAAAGGGATACATGTGCTTAAACACACGAGGTGAAGTTTGTTTCAAACTGACATCCGAGGCTAGTTTGTTTCAAACCGACAGCCGAGGCAGGTCCATCAAAAACAATTTGATAAACATCCGACGTGTCCGTGGTTCGTAGGATGGTCACAAACAAAGATTTTGTTTTCTTGACATATAATGAATTTAACCCTTATCTTGCTGTTCACGACAACCCCTATCTTTGCAAACAGTGTAGATCCAGATCAGATGGCTTCTGATCAGGATCTACACTGTTTTTCATTCAGTGGGTGAATTTGAACAAACTCATGGTAATCATATTGGCTGAAAATAAAAAATGGGTGTGGCTAAGTTAAATATTCAACAAGACATTACGCAAACACGCTTATACAAATACATTGCCACCTTTATCACCGAAAAAATGAAAATTTTATGACGAAAAATTGTGATATTTTTCTTATTTCTGCTCCAAATATAAATTGTGGGCACACGTTAGAACCGCCTCATCGAGGTGGTTCTAACGAGTACCCACAATCTATATTTTGGAGCAGAAATAAGAAAAATAAGTTATACCCCCGGAAACCCCAGTTTTACTATATAAAATTGCTGTTCAAGGGGGGTCAAAACTATATAGGCCTGTTTTTTTTGTGATGTAAGGGTTAAAATGGGAGAATATAAAGACTGCGAGAGAGAAAGGGAGGTAATAGATTACCCTTCTATCAGTCCTGCTCGCTGTATATAGACCTTCCCCGGGGCACCTGTATCCTGGTCGTAGTATACGTCATTATTCCATCTGTCACGTGTGATCTCCTTCACGTGATTCTCGCTATTGACGAGAACTCGCCAGAACTCATCTAGATCATTAGCTCCTGGGAACCGACAACCTGCCCCGACAATAGCGATATCGTCACAGTCGGTCATTTAGCTGTATATGAAAAAAAAAAAAAAAATAAAAAAAATAAGGAGTTAACGAGGAATCCTGATGCGCTTACATTTGTAACAGCATTTATCATATGACGTCGCGTCTGAGAATGTAAGAACGCCATGTAATAAATTCGATAATCCACTAGTGGATTAAATATGCAAATTAGTAAGATTCGCTCCGTAGCGTTACATGTACGACGTCCTTAATGACGTAGCGTTTACTTATGGCGGAATGCTGACATTTTTGTAAAGAATCGTGAATAAAATGCGTTTTAAATGTCATATGGTAAATAGAATATTGCATTTGTGTTCATGTATTATTGAATTTATTAAACTTGTTGCAGAAAAGGGATAAAATGCTCGACAAAGCCTCGCATTTTATCCCTTTTCCTCAACTCGTTTAATAAATTCAATAATACATGAACACTCATGAAATTTCTTAAACTCGTTGAGGTAAAGGGATAAAATGCTCGGCAAAGCCTCGCATTTTATCCCTTTTCCTCAAGTCGTTAAAAAAAATCAATAATACATTAACACTCATGAAAGATCCTCTATGTCTAATTAGATAACGTCAAAAATTTGCGACATATTCTGCAATATACTGTCGGAAACCCGACATCATCATTAACGTCGTTTTTCATTGGCTGACATTTGGCTTTACGTAGCTCACAGAGCCTGCCGTTTAGTGCAAAATAGTACAATTTGTGACAAAACAACAGAATAAGTGCATTAGAAGGGAGACAACTGTTTAGAAAATTTCACTTGGGGAGATGAATCGTCGGTTTTACGGTCGCAAATTCGGTTTTACGGCTCCGCTCTTGCGTCGCGTAAAACAAATTTTCCGACCGTAAACCCGCCGATTTACCTCTCCAATTGACAATTTTCCATACTGTAATTACAGTTATCCCATAATTTGAGTCTCATTACGAGAAATTCTATTTCTGCTTCTGCCATTTAGTAACTTTACAATCGACCCAAAGTTACAAAATGGCAGAATCAGAAATAGTGCTGTTGTCCACGTGACTATCACTGTTTTAGGGGAAACCAAGGTTATGGTTATTAATGATCATGCTATTTTTATCGATGTTACATGTATGTCAGGGTGTTTCGTGTTTCCGGACGCCTTAGGCAAACAGCGTATACCCTGATCATACGCTGCAAAATGCAGCGTCTGCTCAGCCGGCTGCTCAGGTTCCACTCTGTTTGCTTCAAATACTGGTATTTAGATAGATTCTTCATTTACTAGAATTTCTTGTCTTTTATTGAAAGGGTGTACGGTTTTAATGATTGTTTTGATTTCAGTTAGCACAGTCCTGATATTTCATTGTGGAATTTTCTCAAAATTAAAATTCAGTGTTTGAAACAGATGACGGTATGTCTGTGTATGGTTGAAATAGATGCCAGTATTCCTACATACGGTTTAAATTATCCCTTTCGATTCCAATTTTGTTACTGTGCAATAATGGTTATCCCTTACAACCTTAAATATGTTCTAGAAAAGGTTATCCTTTGGAAGCAAGGGATACACAACAGAACCGGAAAATATGGGTTTAAGGGGGTCAGAATCATAATAGACATGTTTTCATGCTGCTGCTAAAGATATATGTCGAGCCGGCGCATGACAAAACCTACAATAAGCCCATTGCAACCAGCAGAGACTCAAACCAACCTGCCCGTCCATCCACTGTGACAAGACCTTATATTTCTTGGCATAGATCATTGCCTAATATAATTAGTAGTAGCAGGTACATGCGATCAGCGATGACTCAGATCAGACTGTGCGAATGCGCAGGCTGATCTGAGTCTTCACTGGTCGCTCAAGCCTCCCTGTAGCTTTTGTCACATGACATTTCACTGTAACATTTTATTTTGTTCTAAAGCTTTTCTTGTAATCTGCTCATCATCCTTTCAATTTATTTTTAAAATAGTATTATCATTTTTTAAAATCATTCCTATTCACAACACCAAACTTTCATGCATCTCAAGTTCCAGGTGTTCAATGCCATGTGAACTTAAACTTAAATGGTCTAGAAAGTACAAAGTCAAACATGCATTATATTGTGCTGATTTTTTTTTCAGCAACAAATTACTGAACCGAAAAAGAAACGCAACTCCAAATATAAATGCGAGTATTTGCAGAAAAAATCATGTTTGCAGAAAATCGATATAATGACGCAATAATATAATCATTCCTGAATGTAACTACCATAGAGAGTTCAATTTTCAGTGAGAATGTTTGGAACACAAATCCGTTTTGTCATAGAGGTAGTCATTTCACAAGTGCAAAACATAAGCAGTTAATAGTATGGGAAAATATGATACAGCAAATTATAGACACTGTCGCTAACACGCATCTATTGCAAAACCCTTGAGCATATATTAGTTATCAACATCAACAAGCGTCTAGCCTTTGAGAGCATTCTTTCTGACTGTCAACATGGTTTCCGAAGTCAAAGCTCTTGCTGGCCTCGGTAGCTCAGTCGGATGCGCGTCTAACTGGTGATCAGGAGGACGCGGACTCGATACCTGCCGGAGTCGGCAACACTCTTTCGTGAAGATTGATCACGAAATCTTTTCTACGGTCATTCTCAACTTTCCGCTGATTCCAGAAGGGCAGTGGTCAGTTTCTGGCGAAAAAATGTGCACTGTACAGGTTAACCGCTTACGTATAAGTCTGCCAAGGAAAAAATGTGGATGGATAAACTGGCCGGCTCAAAAATGACATAAAAAAGCGTTGACTGGGCCGTTAAACTCCAAAACAAACAAACAGAAGTCAAAGCTCTTGTGAAACTCAACTAGTTAAATTTTACAATGACATTGTGCGCAATCTGGATGGGGCCATAAACCATGGCCACAGACTGACTCGATCACTTCGCCAAGGCCTTGACAAGGTACCTATCAGGGGTTTATTGTATAAAATTGACTACTATGGGATAAGAGGATCGACAAATAAGTGGATCAACTCAAGGCTCTAGGCGCTCACAACAAGTTGTGCTTGACGGCCAAGGTCTGATGCGGTCTCTGTTTTTTCTGGTTTCCCCCAAGGTTCGGTCATTGGACAGGTTCTTTTCTAGGTATTCATTAACGATCTCCCTGATAATATCAGGTCACCTGTCCGCTGGTTTGCTGCATGTGATTGTTTCTTGTATAGGAACATATATTCTCCTTTTGACTGTCTTATTTTACAAGATGACCTAGAGATCTATAGATCGACTAGCACAAAGGGTGTGTGCGTGTGGGGAGGGGCAGATGAATGTCAGTGTGACCAAACGTCATTCAATCCGCCGGATATCTTGGTATCACCATCACTGACAATCTTGATTGGGGCAAATATATTTCGATTTCAGAGATAACATCTAAAGCCAGTAGGACTTAAGAATGTCTTAGATGTAATTTTGCCTTTGCACCTAGGCAGACAAAGGATGTTGCCGTTCGTCCTCAACTTGAATATGCATTACTCATTTGGCATCTCCATATGTTAACCCTTGTCCTGCTGAGCCCGGATATACCTTACCTATCAAACAATGTAGATCCAGATCAGATGGCTTCTGATCAGGATCTACATTGTTTGCCATTCTGACTGTGAATTTGTTGCAATAATTTGCATCAAGTAATCTGATTGGTTGATAATCGGTAGTGGGTGTGGCATATATGAATATTCAGCAGGACAAGGGTTAAAACTCATGTTCAGCAGATCTGCCTGATGGACCAGTCGACGATGGCGAAATAGAACTGGCGTCGGCAACATGCTTAATGAGCTAGAATGGCCGTCCCTTGAGGCCCGTCGTGAGCAGTCCTATTCAGATAACTTTCTTCTATAAGATACACTCCGGTACAGTGTCTCTTATAGGCCTCGCCCATCGAGACTTGAAGAAACAGCATGATTGGGCCGCACGATGCTTCAACGCAGTGCTGAAACTCACAGTAAGTACATGAATACTGGTATACTGCTTAGACGGATTAAGCCTGCCCAGACAATGTTGGGCGAGTCCCGAGCATATAAGCCCTATTGGTTTAATTGGGCGATAGGGCTTTAGATGTCATCTTATTTCAATGTCGGGTAAAAGTCCCGCAAAATTGGAATCAACATCTCCAAAATGAAATAAATAGTATTGACGGGGACGTTAAACCACACCCAAAGAAACAAACAGAAAAGGCATCAAAAGTAAACAACACACAAACGCGTAGGTGTCAGTTATTTATCCTTGCCCTGTAAAAAATCTTTCTTTCCTTCAACAATTCCTCAGTAGAATAGTCTTCCATGCCAAGATCACAGAGAAGCTCAAAGTCCGTTCAGTTTTATGGCGCTTTCAAGATAATTTCACTCATATCGAGATGATCGTTAATCAGAGGTTGGCGAAAACCGCAGAACCCGGAGGAAAACCAACTGACCTTCATTTGCTTAACTTGGTGTTTCACATGTGACCCACCGGACCTTCCGTTGCAGAACTTGGTGTTTCACATGTGACCAGAGCCAGGCTCGAACCACAACGGTGAGAGACCTAATGATGAAGAGTCAGCACTCTTATCCACTAGGCCACGGAGGCCCGTACATAGACAGGCAGGCAGGCAGATACACATTCCATGGTAATACACGTAGATAGACAATTATCAGTTACCCCCTGTATATATTGCATTGTAACGCATTGACCTGATAAAGATATGCTATCTCAGGACAAGTGAGCTTTATCACGTCAACGTGACATTGCACTTTTATGACGGAACCGGACTACTAGAAAAATGGCAAAAATGTTATTATTACTGTAAAAATAGAATAATTACTTTAATAAATATTATAGGAATATATGGTCAGCTGATGCAAAATATATTGACCGCCGTAATGTTTGGACACACCGAGGATTATCGATGACTGATCGTAAATTACTAATTTAAGAGGGTGCAAGAGGATAAACTGATAAATAGAATACCAGATTCGTGTCATTTGATATCAAGTTTATCAGGCTCGGCTTCGCGAACGCATGTAGAATCGCTCGGCAAGCCTCGCGATTCTACAAGCGTTCTCGAAGCCTTACCTGATAAACTTGATATCAATAGACACTCACCTGGTATTCTCTATATATCCCATGGTAATTCGTGGTCCCGAAGGGACTCAATAATTTGTTATCGTCAAGTTTAACAGGCCAATTAACTTTTTCCTTATATGCTTTTTCAATGAAATATAGAGATTTCTCAAAACGAAATCGTCACTATTTCTAACAATGAAAATCAGAGTTTTCTGTATTTCACTCATTTTAGCTCGACAAGGAACTTTTGTGATCACATTTTGTCTGTCGTGCGTGCGTGCGTGCATGCGCCCGTCCGTCCGTGCGTCCGTAAATAATTTCAAATAAGTATATCTCTAATACCTCATGGCCAATCGACCGGGGAACGGGAGGTCACGGGTTCGATCCTGGGCCGCGACATACCAAAGCCGTTAAAAATGGTACTAGCTGCTCCTCGCTTGGCACCCAGATTTACAGGGTAGAGCTAGGACTGGTCGACCCAGTGTCAGGATAATGTGACTGGGTGTGGTATCATGTAATGTGTCTGGGGCATGATACTTAAAAGTGAGCATTGAGCTCCCTGTCGCAACCAGACACCGTAGTGATATGACTGAAAAATTGTTGAAAGCGACGTTAAACCCGAATTCACACACACTCATGGCCAATCGTGATCAAATTTCATGAGAAGCATCATCAGGTAGGAAGAAAGGCTGCGTAAGGTTTCTGGGCTGATCAGATTGGAACTCTGGTTGCCATGGCAACATATAGCTCCCATAGACTTATAATGGGAAAATTTTAAAAATCTTCTCTGAAACCACAGGGCGCAGAGCTTAGATATTTAGCTTGTAACAATGTCAAGTGGTCACCTAAATCCTGCCAATCATGCCCCTGTGGTCCAAATTGGCCACACCCCGGGGCCCCTTAGCTCCCATAGACTTATAATGGGGAAAAAAGCTTCAAAAATCGTCTTCTCTGAAACCACAGGGCCCAGAGCTTAGATATTTACCTAGACTTATATAAGTCCTAGATGTTAATAGGTGTGTTCATGCATTCCATAGTTTATATTATGCCACATGCAAGGCCAGATTTTATTTTATCCTGACTCAAACATCTAGATGTGATGAGAGCTCAAGAGAGAGATTTGAGGAAGGGGTATATATTTTCATCTGAGGATTACTTTGTAAAAAATAAAAGTCACATCTCATCAGACTTTATTAGTCTAATATTTATCATGTAGCAACGGCAAGTGGTCACCTATATAAATCCTTCCAATCATGCCCCTGGGGTCCAAATGGGCCACGCCCCGGGGCCCCTTAGCTCCCATATACTCTTAATGGAAAAAAAAAGCTTCAAAAATCTACTTCTCTGAAACCACAGGACCCAAAGCTTATATATTTAGCGTGCAGCAACGGCAAGTGGTCACCTACATAAACCCTGCAAATCATGTCCCTGGGGTCCAAATGGGCCACGCCCCGGGGCCCCTTAGCTCCCATAGACTCATAATGGAGAAACGCTTCAAAAATATCCTTCTCTGAAATCACAGGGCCCAGAGCTTAGATATTTAGCATGTAGCAACGGCAAGTGGTCACCTACATAAATCCTGCCAATCATGCCCCTGGGGTCCAAATGGGCCACGCCCCGGGGCCCCTAAGCTCCCATAGACTCATAATGAAAAAAAAAAAATTCAAAAATCTTCTTCTCTGAAACTGTGAAGCACAGAGCTTAGATATTAAGTATCTAGCAACATAAAATAGTCACCTATATAAATCCTGCTAACCCTGCCCCTGGGGTCCAAATGGGCCACGTCCCGGGGCCCAATAGCTCCTATAGACTTATAATGAAAAAAAAAACTTCAAAAATCTTCTTCTCCGAAGCCATAAAGGCAAGAGCTTAGATATTTAGTGTAGCAATGTCAAGTGGTCTTCTACACTAATGAATTTCTGGTACACAGGTGCGCGATATAGGGCCATTGGGCCCTCTTGTTTTAAAGACGTTGATAAAGTCACTTTAAGCACGACGTTTAAGAAATAGATCAGCTCTATATCTATAGCAGTGATTTGTTGAGTAATATACCACTGTTTGAGATCAGCTGTATTGTAGATCAAATCACGGCCACGTAGCGCGAGTGATTTATCTACTTACAACTGACCAACAAACTTTGATACATTACTCAACAAATCACGCAATAAATCTGATCTATTTCGATTCTAACACACTGAAAGTCGACTAAATACTGTTGTTTCTTCATATTCTCTCAACGTTCTGCCATTGTTTGAAGAAATCCCGCCAACATGTTTGACTGTAACACATGTGTTTTTGTAACATACTTTATTCCTGAAAAAGACGTCGCAAGGAAACGATTGATGACGTCGCAAAACGTCATAAAACGGCGGCTCTTCGCGTCACGCATTTTTGCCTAGTGATCTGTCATTCAATATATCACTGTGAGACGTCAAGTTCTGCAACGGAAGGCCAGGTGGTTTTTCTCCGGGTACTCCGGTTTTCGCCCACCTCTGATTAACGATCGGCTCGATATGAGTGAAATAATCTCGAAAGGGCCGTAAAACCAAAACCGAAAAAAAAAAAAAAAAAATCAATATATCACTGGATTTAACTATTGGCTATATGGGCGACCAGTGCTAGAAGAATACGTAATTAATATACGGCGATCCCGGAGGAGCTTAGTAACTGCAGGCATTATTTAAGAAATGAAATTTATTTTTCTGCAGTTCATGGAAGTATGAACGCAGTTGGTCGCGTGCAAAGTGAATGAACCCCGAAGGGGTTCATGTAAACTTTGCTAGCGACCCACTGTCGTTCATACTTTCATGAAAAGCAGAAAAATTAAGTTTATTTTTTATATTTACATTATTTGCCCCTCATCACTGGGCGAAAAAACGCTTGTAGTGCAGACTTTTATAGCTGAAAACATTTACATGCTGTTTTTCTACAAAGAGCGGATCAGCGTTGACGTCATCAACGCCCATAGAGAACAATGGTTTAGAATGTCGTCACTTAACGTCACTGAAAATCATGCGATTCGATGCGTTCATGGACGTATGAACGCAATTGTTTTCTATAGGTTTACATAAGACTTTACACTGGAAATGTAAATATTTGAAAGTGAACTTCAAGTGAACCCTTTGATTTACAGAAAATCTTACAGGAGTTGCCCTTTCAACTGAAATTTATGAAACTCGCCATATTTGGATAATATCGCCAAAGAAGTTCGTAACAAAACAGAGTTGTTACGGGGTCATGGCGTCACGTGCAAGTAACTGTGGTATTACATGTGTAGTCATATGGTTTTTATCATATGACGTTGCGTCTGAGAGTGTAATAACGCCGTGTAATATTTTCGATAATCCACTAGTGGATTAAATATGCAAATTAGCTAGATACGTCCCGTAACGTTACATGTACGACGTCCTTAGCGACGTCGCGTTTACTAACGGCGGAATATTGACATTTTTGTAAACAATCGTGAATAAAACGCGTTTTAAATGCCATATGATAAATGGAATCTTGCATTCGTACTCATGTATTATTGAATTTATTAAACTCGTTGAGGAAAAGGGATAAAATGCTCGGCAAAGCCTCGCGTTTTATCCTTTTCCTCGACTCGTTTAATAAATTAAATAATACATGAGCACCCATGTAAGATCCTCTATGTATAACAGCTAAAGTAATATTTAAAGTAATTTTTTTAAGTGGCAGTCTTACGATTTGCACACAATACTTATAGGTTATTGACTTTATATTGTGAAATATTCGGCACGAGTTCATATGGCGAAGGACGCACGAGCTTGCGAGTGCGTCTTCGCCATATGAACGAGTGCCGAATATTTCACAATATAAAGTCAATAACCTTTTTATTATATACTCAAACTTGGACTCTGTGCCAGAATTCAGGATTGCCTGGCATGGAAATTTGAACGTAAAATAAGGTTAGACATCTTTAAGTGATTTGAAATGGAAAATAATGCACATTGTTAAGTGTCTTCCTACACTATGAAAAACCACGCCCAATGGCGCCAAAGTGAGGACGACGTTAACGTCGGTTGACGTGACGTCATTAAAAACATTAATGTTTCCCAACGCAGGACGCCATGTTTACCGAAGTGTCAGTTTTGTTTCTTTCAAAATACTCTTGATTGCCTAAAAGAAATTATTGAATATCTGAACAGATTGCAGGTAGGTCATATTTGCTAGCATAAAATGCGCTTTATGCACCCTGTCACAGCCTATATTCATTTTGTTTTAGGTTATTTCAGTCGATACGCACGACAACATGGCTGCCGATTTTTAGTATCGAAGTGGACAAATTTGAAAGTAGTTCTATTTTGAACGTGACTGCTTATCTACGGGCAATATGAACTTGACTACGGGCAATATGGAAAAATATTGACCGGTAACTTCTGTACAAAGTAAACGGGACATTTTCTGGGTATATAATAATATAACTTGTTAACCCGATGAACACCTCGAAATCACCATGGATAAAGTTCATTATCTGTGGTGACGGCTGGTGCTTTAAATTTGCATTCATAATGACTTTAAGAAGGAGAAAATTTTATTTACTTTTTTATAGCTTCTTCAGCGCAGGCCTAAGTTCAATTTCTTTAATTAAGCGAGTCATGCATGAACACCAAAGTTAGTCAAAGACTTATTTTGGTGTTCATTCGGGGAAATAAAATTAGATCTTACATCGAAAAGGAAAAAAATGAAATTTCTTCTGTAACTTCGGAATAATAGCCCTTCGTGGACTAGTGGTTAAGAGCAATTACTCTGAGGCGGTCGTTGGCGCAAGTCTCTTTCGGTTCGCATGTGAGGCGTTAGTTTCTGGAACAAAAGGCTATGTTTTCTTGGTACTCCGTTTTATCAGCCACATCCGATTATTGATTTATTGATATAAGTGAAATGAAATGGTTGCAAAAGTTATAATAAATAAAAAGGGCTGTAAAAGACAAAAAAAAAAAAAAAAAAAGTCGGAATATTTTTTATTATCTGTAGAAATTCAAGTAGGGAGGTTCTTGCCCAGCTTTTGAAAAGTAGAACAGTCATAGACATTCGTCGAACGCCGAAGGCTCTGGTAAAGAAGGGCATAAAGAGGTTCACCTCACATTCGGTGGGAAGGTGGGTGTGGTTTCGGGAAAAAGTTCACCTGACATTGAAATGAAATGACATCCAATGCCCTACCGCCCAAAGAAACCGCCAGAGTATAAGGTATGGTTCGACTCAATTTTTATTTTATTTTATTTATTAATTTTTTTGTGGGGCTCATGCTTAGATGCCAGTCAAGTTCTGTAGGTTTCAGCTCTGCGCGGCCAATCTATTCATCACGCTAACAAGTCCGTGAAATGAAGATCCCCTTAAACCCCACTTTATATAGAGAAAACTGGGGTTTACGGGGGTATACATTATTTTCCTTATTTCTGCTCCAAGACATAGGTTGTGGGTACTCGTTAGAACCGCCTCAATAAGGCGGTTCTAACGAGAACCCACAACCTATGTTTTGAGCATTTATAAGAAAAATATCACGGATTTTCATCGGAAAAGTAGCCATTTTGGAGGTATGAAAAATGCACTATGTCGCACGGGTGAGTTAGCATAATGTTATTTAAGTCCCGATGGCGGGTGCTCGACTGGGCCCGTGAAGGGAGTCACTGACAAACAGTGTTGACCCAGATCACCGCATAACGCAGCACCTTGTCTGAGTCTACAGTTTGCTTAAAATACTGGAGATGAAGGGTGAAGCGAAACAGTTTAAGTCTCAGTTCCACAATATTTTCGAGGCCTACTCTCTGGGACAATCGGCCCACCCGTACCAGTGCTGCTAAGTACCTACTGAAAATATTTTTGGTAATAATAAGTTAAATCAACAATTTAAACGATCGCGCGCGTATATGCGCGCACGCACACGCATGTACATGCGCACGCACGCACGCGACCCCCCTCCACAACACACCACACCACGGACCCGAGACCACACACGGTACCGATAGCCCCTGCCCATAGGGGCTTGAAGAAATATATGGGCTGCATGATGCTTCCACGCAGAGCTGAATCCGGCCCGCACACTAGTACTGGTAAACCGCTTAGAGGATCTAAGCCTGTCCAGGAACCGCGGTGCGAGGCGGACCGTCCATGCTAATAAACCCTATTGGTTTCATTGGGCGACAGGGCTTGAGATGTCATTTCATCTCAATGTCGGGTAAAAGTCCCACAAAATTGGAAGCAACGTCTCCAAAATGACCTTTACAGTGTTGACGGGACGTTAAACCTCAAATCAAACAAACAAAACACACGGTACCGATCATATGCGGTATTTACATTCGATTTTCCTAGTAGAAATGTATGTTAGCACCGCCAACTGAAATCCCGCGGTATTCTCGTTGTGTCCATAGGCATCAGGGGACATTTAATCGCTGCACTTTTTTGTCCGCGCCACACCAAGTTTTTGAATCGTTATCGACAACTCCTGGAGAAAGCAATAACTTCTGTTTGGTTTCAGTGCTCCACACATACATGAAATCAAAACAGAATACCAAAGAAACACTTCTCTGTTTGCATAGGCTGACAGCAGCATCATTTCACTTACCCCAACCACTATTTTTTTACATTCAAAAAAGCATGAATCCCCCTCACTTTGACAGATCCTGTTAATTTACTCCCAAAACACCAGTACTTGGCACCTGTTGAAATGTCATGTACACTCAGTCACATGCAACGAAATAGACAGAAAAGTAAACCACAACCAGTAAACTTTTTCAGGAATCCTCTTTGAAAAACAGCCACTTTTTAGTGCCAAAGCTACCTTCGTGAATTCAGATATGCCGCTGCACCTTGAACTTGCACAGCATCAAGACAGCTGGTGTGTTAGTTTCGTATTCCATTTCATAAAAGTACAGATACTCAGTAAATAAGCCCACATTGGCAAAAATATCCACATATCACAATTTCTATGAGCAACCATGCCATTATTGACGCTCCTACTATAATATTCTGAAAATATTTCCTCAACTCGTTTAATAAATTCAATAATACATGAACACTCATGTAAGATCCTCTATCAAAGCACCGACAGTACTGGTGGACTAAGACTATTTTGTTTAACACTTTAATTCTTGTACTCTAAGCAAAACAGCGTAAAACCTAATAAGACGCCGCGTTCTGTTCTTTCGCAGTGTCTTAACTGTTATTTAGCTCTGTGCAGTTTTTGTTTGATTTGAGGTTTAACGTCCCCGTCAACACTGTAAAGGTCATTTTGGAGACGTTGCTTCCAATTTTGTGAGACTTTTACCCGACATTGAGATGAAATGTCATCTCAAGCCCTGGCGCCCAATGAAACCTATAGGGTTTATAAGCATGGGCGGGTCGACTCGGGCAGGCTTAGATCCTCCAAGCGGTTTACCAGTACTCGTGTGCGGATCGGTTTCAGCTCTGCGTGGAAGCATCATGCAGCCCATATATTTTTTCAAGCCCCGATGGGCGGGGGCCAAAGCTTTGTGCAGTTGGTTTATGTTTTGTCTGTTTTTGTGTGTGCCTACGTGTCACTGTCTATAGATGACTTGAGACGGCTGCGTTCTTGGATTGTGGCCTTAAAGTTTCCTGAGTGATATTTTCTTACTAGTTTCAACAATGTTTCCCAAACATAATGCAGTAAAATTCCTATATTAAGACCACCTTTGAGACTGTTCAAAAGTGGTCTTCAAGACCACTTTTGAACAGTCCCAAATGTTGTCTCTGACAAGAGGACACTGTATGGAGAAAACACAAAGAAAGAATAACTGCAACCTACTACGAGTAGATAAACCGGCCCCGATAGCTCAGTTGGTAGAGTGTCCGCTCCGGGGAACGGGAGGTCTCGGGTTCGATCCCGGGCCGCGACATACCAAAGTCGTTAAAAATGGTACTAGCTGCTCCTCGTTTGAGTCTGATCAGGGCCTTCACTGTTGAAAATTTCAGCCATTTCTTACTCAAATTCTAGTCCACCTTCAGCTCAGTCTGATTCCCCAAAATTAACCCTTCTCTTGCTGAATATTCAGTTTAGCCACACCCATTTCTGACTTTGAACCAATCAGATTACTTGATGCAATTTATTCCTACAAATTCATAAAATGAATGTCAAACAGTGCAGATCCTGATCAGATGGCTTCTTCAGAAGCCATCTGATCTGGATCTACACTGTTTCCAAAGATATGGATAATGTGACTGGGTGTGGTATCATGTAATGTGTCTGGGACATGATACTTCAGTGAGGCAGCACTATAAACGTGAGCATTGAGCTCCCTGTCGCAACCAGACACCGTCGTGATATGACTGAAAAATTGTTGAAAGCGACGTTAAACCCGAATTCACACACACACACACACACACACACACACACACACACACACACACACACACGAGTAGATAAACTTTTTGAAGCAGAATTAGTCTTAATTTTAGGTGGTCTTAATAGCGGAATTTCACTGTACATGTTTCAGTGTAGATTCTACACAATACCCTATGACGTAACACGCTGACGTCACAGCGATAAGAATAATGTGGCTATTATCTATAAATAACCGTTAACTGAATTTCCAACAAATCAGTAATAGTCACGTGAACTTTAGCACTGAAAAGTTTATATGCTAAGTAACTTTGGGTCGGCTGAAAACAATCGACTTAGAAGGGTAATCGCACTGTTGTAGTAGTAAATTTTGTCCCTAATTTTGATTTTGCGATAACATCACCAATATCTATGGGGCGCCCTTTTACTATTTATTCCCTATTTATAGATATATATAATTCGAATTATGCATATCCATAAATCGTATAATGGATATCCATAATTCGATTTATGGATATCCGGACCGGCCCCGATAGCTCAGTTGGTAGAGTGTCCGCTCCGGGGAACGGGAGGTCTGGGGTTCGACCCCGGGCCGCGACATACCAAAGTCGTTAAAAATGGTACTAGCTGCTCCTCGTTTGGCACTCAGATTTACGGTATAGAGCTAGGACTGGTAGATCCAGTGTCAGGATAATGTGACTGGGTGTGGTATCATGTAATGTGTCTGGGACATGATACTTCAGTGAGGCAGCACTATAAACGTGAGCATTGAGCTCCCTGTCGCAACCAGACACCGTCGTGATATGACTGAAAAATTGTTGAAAGCGACGTTAAACCCGAATTCACACACACACACACACATTTATGGATATCCATAATTCAGATCGGTTTATGAATTATGGATATCATTAATTCGATTTATAGATATCCATAATTCGTCTTGGCAATAAATAATGACTGAAAACAAAGGCTTTTGCGGTGAATTATGGATATCCATAATTCGAAATATGGATATCTATACTTCACCCCGATTTATAGATGTCCATATCTCGATTTATGGATATCCAAATTTCGAATTATGGATATCCATAAACCAGCGGAAAAATGGTAACCATATTTAGATTTATTGATATCCATAATTGGAATTATGGATATCTATAAATGTGGATTAAATAGTAAAATGGCACCCCATAAATATCAGCGTATCGTGGGTAATTAAGTTTATTACACTTCTAACAATGAATAACCTATTTTTCTCAGTGAAAGAAAACCCGATAATTACGGAACACGGGAAGGGACATGATTTTTTTTAATTTTATAAGTTGTGCGCACAAGATATTAAGTTGAGCGAACAAGATATTATCTTGTCCGCACAAGATAATATATTGTCTGCACAACATAGATCTTGTGCGCACAAGATATTATCTTGTCCGCACAAGATATTATCTTGTCCGCACAAGATAATATCTTGTCCGCACAAGATAATATCTTGTCCGCACGACTTCCCAAGATCAATGTTGTGCAAAAAAGATAATATGTTGTGCGAACAAGATAATATCTTGTGCGCACAAGATATTATGTTGTGCGAACAAGATCATATCTTGTCCGCACAAGATAATATCTTGTCAGCACAAGATAATATGTTGTCCGAACAAGATAATATCTTGTCCGCTCAAGATATTATCTTGTTCGCACAACATAATAAAAATATAAAAATCATGTCCCTTCCCGGGTTCCGTAGATAATCGTTTAACAGTGAACTATTTTATTTCTCAGTTTCGAACGTTTTAACATCATAATTGCCAAGCGACGTTGCTGATGTAGTTGGTAACAACAATAACAATAGCTGACGTTTGCGGAAAATCTTATAAAATCTTATAAATCAGACTTCAATTTTCGCGTCCATTTTACGTTTTTGGGGAGAGACCAGGAATACAATGATAAAGTATTATTTTCTTTAAAATACAGTTCCAGTTTTATGACATTTTTGCATCTGTATTTCAAGGACAGGATGATTTTTGCGTTGAAATGAAAACAAGATGGCGACTGATTTTCAAACTAAACCACGCCTCCTGAAACTAATACCCTGACTGGAACTATTTTGGTTGCAAATCAGAATGGTTGGATTTGGAAATTCAAAGGTAAAACATGAATGGAAATGTAATAAATAGTTTATTTTGTTGTTTGATTGATTACGGAGAAATAATTCACTCGTGTTCTAAGGCTTTCGTGTAAAAAAACTCGTTCGCTATCGCTAACTCGTTTTTTACTCGGAAGCCTTTGAACACTTGTGAATTATTTCACCGTAATCGATCAAAACAACCAAATAAACTCTATTTAATTAATTTTAGATGAGAAACTGGCAAAGAGCGCAGGTCCAGATCAGATACCCGGTCAGCAGAACGCGGTTTTTCATCGGGAGTTTACAGTTCCTAAAACGTTAGGCCATTTTCTAAATAAATTTCTAAAAATTACCACACACCCCTATATAAGAAATAGACTAGCAATTTTAGTGACGGGAGGTTAAATTTAATTGAAACTGGGGTAAATAGGTTAATGGGTCAAATAGGCTTATTTGACAATACGTTTTTTCTTAAAATGTTAAAAAAATGAGAATAATTTAATCTTACCTTTTCTCTATGTTGTCCCATAGCAAATAAAGTTCTGCATGTTCCAAACCCTAAAGACAGTATGATCTCTACCCTTAGGGCTCCTTGACTAGATTTACAAGTTAATTGTTAAGCCACTCCTCTTATGTCACGTGACTGCCATTATGCTGTGACGTTATTTCTTTCCTGCGGTAAATACACACTTTTTAATAAGTATTTATCAAACCATTTCTGTATTTGGTAAAATCAGTCTTTTGGTAAGGACATTTGAAAAGCGCATGTTTCTGTGAATAAGCATTGCAAAGGTCTGAAAATGTTTTACAGCTAATGTGAAAAAATAAAAAAATAACATTGCGCTTGCTTGGAACATGTTTCTATGAGATGGATTTGGATATATTTGCCTGTGTTTGGTTGAGTAATTTAACCTATAGTTGACTGGTCCGTTTCCAGTTTTGGGGTGTTTTTATAAGAATCTTATATGGGTGTGAGGGGTGGATTGAAAAATCCGTCCCGAGGGACACTGTCCGGCATCACGAGGCTTGCCGAGTGATGCCGGACAGTGATCCCGAGGGACGGATTTTTCTATCCACCCGTCACACCCATATTGGATTCTTTTTCTTGCATACCTTCCATTTCTATTGCGAATTTTTAATGCTGCTGTCACTTCGGTTACCGACGTCCGCCATTTTGTGATGACACAACAGGAATGTTTAGTGACGTCACGCATGACGACGCCGCGCGTGAGGTTGTAATCAACCAGTGCATTTATCAAACACGCAATTATATTCGATTTGGGGTCGGAACACCAGGGTCAGAACATAAATTTCTATCCCAGGGTAAAATCACGGATTTCCTTGTCTGGTGTGCAAGAAATATCGTTCGAAAACCTGTGCATTTGCAGATCTTTATCAAATGCTGTTTTGCGGTATCTTATTTGGGGCTACACTGTTCTACATTGTCACTGTACGGGGACGCCAGGCATATATGGCTTAACTATATCCCAGCAGGGTTAGGGTGATTTGATGTTGACCCAGCGACGTGTGCCTACTGGGATGCATATATGTGCGTACTTTTTTGTTTTTCGACCCTTTCAAGATTCACACTGTTTTTATAGGCAAATAGTGTAGACCTTTATTAAATGCTTTTTTGCGGCGTTTAACCTTAGGCTACACTGTTCTAAATTGTCATTTTACGGGACGGCAGGCATATATGGGTTTACTTTATGTGTACATTTTTGCTTTTTGGTTTTACGGCCCTTTCAAGAACATTTCACTTATTTCAAGCCGATCGTTAATCAGAGTTGAACAAAAACCGTTTTACCCGGAGAAAACAAAAACAACTGACCTTCCGTTGCTGAACACGGCGGCTCACACGTGACCAGAGCGAGGCTGGAACCACAGCGATGAGAGGCAATAGTCAGCGCTCTTATCCACTGGGTCACGTGGTTAATTATATATTATCATGCATTATGTTTACAAGTCCTTACTAGGAATACCGCTGTAAATATAAGGGAAAAATGAGGTTTAATGGGAATGGGGACACCTTCAGGGGAGACAACTCCTGCAAAAGTATTTTTGTTTCCGATGTCAATAGGGGTGAACCCTTAAAAGAAAGAATTTGCTCCTGTGGAGCAAATTCTTTCCTTTAAGAGTAGACCCCTTTTTCAGTAGGACAGGACATATAAAAAAAGCTGACAGGAAGTCCCGAAAGTTGTCTCCCTTTGAAAAATCTGGAAGGTGTTCCCATTCTCCTTAATATGTTACACATTGTCTTCTTAATTGTATCTTAAGTATATAATGTGGATATTTATTAGAATGCCCCGATGAGACCGTTCTATTAAGTACCTTAAATTTATATCTGGGGCAGAAATAAAGAAAGTGGAAAAACTATTCATATAAAAATGCTAGTACAGAGATTAATACCGCAATCAGCTATTTTTAGCTAGTAACCTAATAAAGGGGGCCGAATAACTGCACCTTGTAATTGTAATCGGTAGTGACCTATATTTCTTCTACTAACCTATAATACTTCTGGTGACCGTTTATAGACCGGACCTACTTTTCAGCTCCCTAATTTGCAAGTGTAAACAATAACATGCAACCTTTCATACACGGCAAAACAACGAAACTGCAAGTTATAGTCTTTTTTTAAACAGATTTTCAGAAATTTGAGCTAAATTCTTACCTTCTCTGGCTTTCCTGGTTTGAATGGTCCGTTGGAATAATTGCGCACTGCTACTGCGGCTGCGTCTCAACCACATTTTCATTCATAATGTAAAGCGCTGAGAAACTTTTATTCGAGCGTTCATGTTGTTTACTACGTCTCTGGTGCGCGGTGACGTCAGGAACTTTGCAGTCATTGACGTCACGTTATACTACGTGTGCGAGTTATGACACTGAATGTCGTTTAACATGCCACACTGTCTGCTGCCCTTTTTGCTTAAATTTGCTAATTTTTTGCAAAACCCTCGGTTGTTTTATATTGCGGCATAAACTAAATACATGATTATTGTCTTTAATAATAAAATATAATCGGTTCGCCGTGATAACTTTATAATAAAATTGTCTCGGGATCACCGATTATATTTTATTATTAAAGATACGAACCATGTATTTACTACTTATTATATACCCAGAAAATGTCCCGTTTACTTTGTACAGAAGTTACCGGTCAATATTTTTCCATATTGCCCGTAGTCAAGTTCATATTGCCCGTAGATAAGCAGTCTCGTTCAAAATAGAACTACTTTCAAATCTATGCATTTCAAGACGAAACATCGGCAGCCATCTTGTCGTGCGTATCGACTCAAAGAACGTAAAACAAAACGAATAGAAAGTGCATAAAGCGCATTTTATGCTGTGAAATATGACCTACCTGCAATCTGTTTAGATTTTCAGTACTTTCTTCTAAGAAATCAGGAGAATTTTGAAAGAAATATATCCGACGCTTCAGAAAAAAATGGCGTCCTGTGTTGGGAAACGTCAATGTTTTAATGACGTCACATCCACAACGTTAACGTCGTCTTCACTTTGGCGCCGTTGGGCGTGGTTTTTCAGCGTGTAGGGAGACACTTAACGACCTTCATTATTTTCCATTTAAATCACTTAAAGATATATAATCTGATATTACGTTGAGATTTCTATACCAGGCAATCCTGAATTTTAGCAGACAGTTCAAGTTTTGGGTATATAATAAAAAGGTTATTGACTTTATATTGTGAAATATTCGGCACTCGTTCATATGGCGGAGATGCACTCGCAAGCTCGTGCGTCCTTCGCCATATGAACTCGTGCCGAATATTTCACAATATAAAGTCAATAACCTATAAATAGGACCCGCGTTATAACGGCATTATTTGTTCCCTATTATTGTGCCGTTATAATGAATTTGCCGCTATAAAGAATCCTAGTTAGGATTATGATAGGTTATAAAAGGTCTTTTCCACATAATTACTCCAAGAAACAAATGTTATAGACATTTGTTAGAATCGCCTCGATGAGGCGATTCTAACAAATATCTATAACAGTTGTTTCTTGGCGTATTAAATTACAAGAGTCTTTCATGACTATGGATTCGATTTGGGTATTTCCAACCCGAGGGAAGCCCATGCTGCTCGGAATCGATGCTAAACTTTGAGGTAAGAATTCATTCCATTGAAATTGTCGTTATAACGAGTTTTGCCGTTATAACGAATGACGTTATAACGCGGGTCTTCTGCATATGAAAGACACCACATTGATGTATTATCATTATGTTTTCGGCGACAATCCTTAACCGTAAATTCAATTTTAATGTGTTTTGTGGCCAACAAATTTCATCGCTCAAATTGCAACATTCTGCTTATAATTACTTTGTTTTGTTTGATTTGAGGTTTAACGTCCCCGTCAACACTGTAAAGGTCATTTTGGAGACGTTGCTTCCAAGTTTGTGGGACTTTTACCCGACATTGAGATAAAATGACATCTCAAGCCCTGTCGCCCATTGAAACCAATAGGGTTTATTAGCATGGACGGTCCGCCTCGCACAGCGGTTCCTGGACAGGCTTAGATCCTCTAAGTGGTTTACCAGTACTAGTGTGCGGGCCGGATTCAGCTCTGCGTGGAAGCATCATGCAGCCCATATATTTCTTCAAGCCCCTATAGGAGGGGGCCAACTTATAACTACTTGATAGCAGCATTTCAGTCTTGTGCTTCAGTTATGAAAGCTCAACAGCTAAAATGCAAATTAACCACAGTAATGTTTGTCGGCCATATATAGTCTCCCTGTCCTTCACCATTGTGTGGGTTATATTTTCTAGTCCTTTGGGATCATTGATTCCACTGTGGAATTTGAAAAACAATATCTCAGGGTCACTGATGAGGCCTAATTGGCCGAAACTAGCAATTCTGGCCCAGAAACGACTTGCACACTCTTCAGATTTCATTTCTGTTCTGTAGATTTTGCTCCGGCCCCGATAGCTCAGTTGGTAGAGTGTCCGCTCCGGGGAACGGGAGGTCACGGGTTCGATCCCGGGCCGCGACATACCAAATTCGTTAAAAATGGTACTAGCTGCTCCTCGTTTGGCACTCAGATTACGGGGTAGAGCTAGGACTGGTCGACCCAGTGTCAGGATAATGTGACTGGGTGTGGTATCATGTAATGTGTCTGGGACATGATACTTCAGTGAGACAGCACTATAAAAGTGAGCATTGAGCTCCCTGTCGCAACCAGACACCGTCGTGATATGACTGAAAAATTGTTGAAAGCGACGTTAAACCCGAATTCACACACACACACACACACACACACACACACACACACACACACACACACACACACACACACACACACACACACGTGGGTCACGTGTGAGACGCCAAGTTCTGCAACGGAAGGTCAGGTGGTTTTTCTCCGGGTACTCCGGTTTTCGCCCACCTATGATTAACGATCGGCTCGATATGAGTGAAATAATCTTGAAAGGGCCGTAAAACCCAAACCAAAAAAAAAAAAAAAAAAAACACACACACGTGGGGCAAAGAGCAAACTGTTTACATTTCTAACGAAAATCCGTGATCGTTTCTTAGTTATACTGCAAACATAGGTTGTGCGAGCTCGTTAGAACCGCCTCATTGAGGCCGCCTCATTGAGGCGGTTCTAACGAGTACCCACAATCTATGTCTTGGAACTGAAATAAGAAAAACATAACGTATACCCACGTAAACCACAGTTTTCTCTATATAAAGTGGGGTTTAGGGGGTATTCATTTCACAGACTTGTTCACGTGATGCAAATTTCCTCAATGAGGCGATTTTAACAACGAAGTATTCACAACATATGAGTCTAGGCAGAAGTAAAGTAAAGAGCTGCGAAACCATTACAAAATAAATTATAATTATTTGAAGATGCAAAAGAAACAGAACAGTTTGGTTTTGTTTGTTTTGTTTGATTTGAGGTTTAACGTCCCTGTCAACACTGTATGGGTCATTTTGGAGACGTTGCTTCCAATTTTGTGGGACTTTTACCCGACATTGAGATGAAATGACATCTCAAGCCCTGTCGCCCAATGGAACCAATAGGGTTTATTAGCATGGACGGTCCGCTTCGCACCGCGGTTCCTGGACAGGCTTAGATCCTCTAAGCGGTTTACCAGTACTAGTGTGCAGGCCGGATTCAGCTCTGCGTGGAAGCATCATGCAGCCCATATATTTCTTCAAGCCCCTATTGGCGGGGGCCGAAGAACAGTTTGGTACCCTCATAAACCCGAATCTTGGGTTCGATTCCGGGATTCTCAAGTCTTTAAACCAAGGCTCCGTCTCCATATGACCTTAGACCTTGTTGGGACGTAGAACACATTTGGACACATTTGTTGGAAGTACATGTATGGTTCGAACAACGTGTTGCTTACCCCGCCTTCTAAACGACCTTGGCAATGTCAAAACTCACGTTTGCAGATAACCTTAAAACATTTGCACATGACTTTGAAAACATCATTCACTTCAGGGTGTCAGGTTTCGGCTACAGGTCGATGACTGTTTACTGAACATTACGTCACACGGGCCGGTCCATCTGATACCGTTATCTAGGGATGACAATGTCATCAACAAATGCAAACTTCTTAAATAAAAGCTGAAACTCATTCCCATGCGCAACAAT
Organism: Lucinisca nassula; assembly: GCA_963580285.1. NCBI lineage: Eukaryota > Metazoa > Mollusca > Bivalvia > Lucinida > Lucinidae > Lucinisca > Lucinisca nassula. The sequence continues at coordinate 986,700 of OY757021.1, forward strand.
AGAACACATTGTTTGAATTATAAAAGATAGAAAATAAAAATATGACAAAAATTGACGAGAAGAACTAAAAACTTAAAAACAATTATCTTACGTAATAATTTGATGGTAGGCATGGTTTTGAATTTAGGTTTACTGTACGCGAAAGTGCTCTTAAATAACAAATAGCCGAGTGGTTATAGTTACAGGACAGAATCATTTAAAGACACATTTTTTGATTGCATAACACTCTAATGACCGGTTAGTGGAAAATTCAGTTTTGAGATGAGATACATTTGGGGTATTCTGCCAGTCATACAGATAGGGGGCCAAGAGAGGGCATTCAATTACCTAGAGAAAATTCACATCTATTCATTTGCTTGTTTGATAACTACGTCCTGGTTTTGATATTCCACATTTTTATTATTTTTTTCATCATTATTTTTAGCAACCATTATTTATTATCATTACAAAAACATGCATATTCAAATATCTTGGTTAAATTTTATGACCAAAAATGTTAAAAATCTTGATATCTTTAACATTTCAGCTCAAAACATATATTGTGGGTACTTGATAGAACCGCCTCACCGCCTTGGTGAGGCGGTTCTAACGAGGACCCACAATATATGTTTTTGAGTAGAAATAAAAAAATAATGTTTATCCCTTCTAAATTCCAGATTTAGAGTACAAATTTAATATTATTAAATTGTGAGTACTCGTTAAAACAGCCTCTGTGAGGTGGTTCTAACGAGGAACCACAATATATGTTTTTGAGTAGAAATAAGAGAAATAATGTATACCTCTCTAAAGCCCAGTTTTACCGTACAATATGTTTTTACATTGCGGATACTTGTTAGAACCCCCTCTGCGAGATTGTTCTAACACGGACCCACAATATATGTTTTTTTGGATAGAAATAAGAAAAATAATGTACAATCCTCTAGGCCCCTGTTTTAATGAATAATGTGGGGGATTCTCTTTTCTGATATGAATGTGTCTAAAACAAGAAACACTTTATAGTTGCATCTTGAATGAAACTATAACATGCGAATGTTATGGACATTATATGATTTGTATAACATACTTTCAAAACGAAATAAATAAATAAACAAATAAAGAAATTTTAATTGATTGCTTTAATCTTGAATTAAAAAAAATCATTTAGTTTACATCTCTTCACGTTTGAGTTAATGAAACAATGATTGTCAGTGTTCTCCTTTACTTTGTTTTTTGTTGTTGTTTTTTTTATAAAAAGAAGTACTTAAAACAAAATTTTGTTAGAAACAATCTCAATAAAATAAAAAATATTCCATCACACAATTTCCCCTTATAGAGCCCCCTTTTAAACATATCTCTCAGAGAGTCTCTGCTCATAATCACTTAGATAAGATAAGCCTTTGATGTGCACTATGGTCCGAAGGAATTGTTTATTGCAGATGATTAGACAGGCCACCCCTTTTATATAGAGAAAAAATGTGTCTTTAAGTCCTCGTTGTGATGAGGGCGAGGTATGGAAGAGACACTCGCACGTCGTAATAATAAACATTTTTTTCTTTTTTTTTTCTGTATTATATAATTATTTCCTTTGTTGTTTTTTTATATTCTTCGGCAGTGTCGGCGGATTCATCATTCTCAGAAGCACATCAGGAAAACACGCCTATATTATTTTGACCCCCTTGAACCCCACTTTTATACAGTAAAATTGGGGTTTGCAGGGCAAACCTTATTTTTCTTATTTCTGCTCTAAAATAAAGATTGTGGGTACTCGCCTCAATGAGGCGGTTCTAACGAGTACCCACAATCTATATTTTGAGCAGAAATAAGAAAAAATATCACAATTTTTTCATCTTAAAATTTCATTTTTTCGGCGATCAAGGTTACAATGTATTTGTATAGGCGTGTTTTCGTAATGAGTCTCTGTACCTTCCCTCTAACGTCACTGTCGGAGTCCCTGTATTTAATGATAACCCCATTTCAGCCTCAACAGCGATGTCAGTTTTACAATAGTCCTTTTCGGGCCCCCGCCCGTTTGGGCATGAAGAAATAGATGGGCTGCACGATGCTTCCACGTCGAGCTGAAACCGACCGCACACGAGTACTGGTAAACCGCTTAAAGGATCTAAGCCTGCCCAGGCAAAGCGGTCCGAGTCGGCCCGTCCATGCTTATAAACCCTATTGGTTTCATTGGGTGACAGGGCTTGAGAAAGCATTCCATCTCAATGTCGGGTAAAAGTTCCACAAAATTGGAAGAAACGTCTCCAAAATGACCAATACAGTGTTGACGGGGACGTTAAACGTGACCTCAAATCAAACAAAACAATAACCCTGTTCAGCCTTTTCGACATGTGTTAAGCAAGCAGGCCATTCTTTTTCAACAATGCTTCCAATGTCTTCTTCGATCAGAGCCTTTATTTATACATCTATATATCTGTCATGCGAAGCTGAAAATTTCCTTGGCCAATATAAAAATTTCCCCATATCATCATTTTGGCATTCAGATCAGGATGGTATGGTGAAAGCCGCAGAACTGTGTGCCCGTGTCTCTTCAAAGCTGGTCATCTCGATAAGGAGGAGCTGGTTTATTTCGTTTGCAAAGTTCCAAAAGCTCAGGCTTGAACATTTCTTGCCACAGGCTGCATTAAAAACTGTATATTAAAGGAAACAAAAAGAACGAAAAATAAAAATATTATTCAAAATTTGAGATTCGAACCTACGACCTTTGAGTAACTAGATCGTTAAAGTTTATGCATCTAACCAATACCGCCACATCGTATTCCTGCAACACTGTCATATCAGAATAATATACAGCAAAGATTTTGTGAATTAAGCGAGGAAAAAGTTGGTAACCCCCACATAACAGTTTCCGATGGAATGGTCCGTATGACGTAGTGTTCAGTAAACAGTCATCGCAATTTATCTAAAGAACACTCGTATTTTTTTCAAGCAGTGAATGCCCTGATCAAACGCAGCAGTCTGTGGCGTCAGACCTGGCCCCGTTCTACCACTATCCCGTTTTTGGGGGTTTCACCATTTTAACAAGTCCATATAATGAAACCCCCCTTAAAACCCACTTTGTACAGAGAAAACTGGTTTACATGGGTAAGCATTAGTTTTCTTATTTCTGCCCAAAGACATGGGTTGTGGGTACCCGTTAGAACAACCTCAATGACAAACAGTGCAGGCCCACGTCTGATCAGGGCCCGCAAGGTTTGTAAAAAGTTCAGCCGTTTTACAAATGAATTTTTAAGAAAGCACAACCTGACACCCATAAATTTTGAAATGAGCTCCTGCTTTTCATTTATAAGGTGGAAGATGCCATTTGGTTTTTGTTTGTTTGTTTGATTAGAGGTTTTGCGTCCCCGTCAACACTATTTAGGTCATTTTGGAGACGTTGATTCCAATTTTGTGGGACTTTTTCCCGACACTGTGATGAAATGATATTTCAAACCCTGCCACCCAATCATACCAATAGGGTTTATATGCATGGACGGGCCAACGCGCACAACTTTGACTGGCTAGGCTTAGAACTCCTAAGCGGTTTAACATACCGTTTCAGCTCAGAGTCTGCGTGGAATCACCATGAAGCCCAGTCTATTTCTTTTAGGCCCGATGGGCGGGGCCCTTGTTTAGCTTAATTCATAAGTTGCTTAATGCATCGCTTCGAAATAGTCATTGTACGCTGGACTGAGTTGCAAATTTCCAAATTTATGCACAAAACATTTCATTTAATAATAGATTAGCTCCAGCAGTGAATTGTGGAGAAGTTAATCAAAGTTTGGGGATCTACGGAACCCGGGAGGGGACATGATTTTTTTTTATTTTATAAGTTGTGCGCACAAGATAATACCTTGTGCGGACAAGATAATATCTTGTGTGGATAAGATATTATCTTGTGCGGACAAGATATTATGTTGTGCGGACAACATATTATCTTGTGCGAACAAGATATTATCTTGTGCGGACAAGATAATATCTTGTCCGCACAACATAATATCTTGTCCGCACAAGATAATATCTTATCCACACAAGATATTATCTTGTGCACACAACTTATAAAATAAAAAAAAATCATGTCCCTTCCCGGGTTCCGTAGGGATCAGTGTAAAGTAGATCAAATCAAGAGCGCGTAGCGCGAGTGATTTGTCCACTTATTACAACTGACCGACAAACTGTGATTTATAAATAAGGCTGGCTAATCGGAGCTGTAAAGATAATCGATTATCAATCATGTCAATACGATCTATAATCGATTAGTAATCGTTATGTTTTTGTCATAATTTTACCTGTCTGAGCATGTCTCTTACCATATGTTGTACTTTACTTTATGTACATTTGAACAGACAGGCCTGACCAAACAGTGTAGACCCAGATGAGACGCCGCAGAATGCGGCGTCTCATCAGGGTCTGCACTGTTTGCGACTCATCCAGCTATTTTAGGCATAATTTTGGTTAGTGAATTGTACCTGTCAAGTAATCGATTACAAACAAATCAGAAATGATAATCATTTTTCTGGAGTTTATCGATCGATTAATCGATTCTACGATTAATCGTGTCAGCCTTATCTATAACTAAATAATTCACATACTAGAGCTGATATACATGTAAGAACTCAGTGAACCCCACGATCCCCTAAACCCCTCTTCATATAGACAAAGAAGCCCCCGCCCATAGGGGCTTGAAGAAATATATGGGCTGCATGATGCTTCCACGCAGAGCTGAATCCAGCCCGCACACTAGTACTGGTAAACCGCTTAGAGGATCTAAGCCTGCCCAGGAACCGCGGTGCGAGGCGGACCGTCCATGCTAATAAACCCTATTGGTTTCAATGGGCGACAGGGCTTGAGATGTCATTTCATCTCAATGTCGGGTAAAAGTCCCACAATATTGGAAGCAACGTCTCCAAAATGACCTTTACAGTGTTGACGGGGACGTAAAACCTCAAATCAAACAAACAAAATCATATAGACAAAATTGAGGTTTACGGTGTTTTTTATTATTTTTGTTATTTCTGTTATTTCGAATATGTGGTTACTCGTAAGAACCGTCTCAATTAGGCGGCTCTAACGGGCACCCATAACATACGTTTTAAGTATAAATAAGAATTGTTGCAAATTTTGATCAGAAAATTAACCTTTTTGGGATGTGAAAGAATGCACTCTGCCAAACGGATGTGTTGTCTTAATGGATTCAAAAGCATTGGAAATTGGCAATAATGTTGTTGTTCCCTTCAAATGCCTCAAGCCTGTGAATTCCCGCTAATTTTATTGCCTTTAAAGGTGCATTATTGAGCTACCGGGTCTCATTTTTTTTTCTGTTTTTTTTTTTTATCTTCAATGCATACTCATTTGTCATGTGTACACATTTGGTGTCTGGTTGCGACAGGGATCTCAATGCTCACTTTTATAGTGCTGCCTCACTGAAGTATCATGTCCCAGACACATTACATGATACCACACCCAGTCACATTATCCTGAGTCGACCAGTCCTAGCTCTACCCCGCAAATCTGAGTGCCAAGCGAGGAGCAGCTAGTAAATAGAGGTGGTCGCTATTCATCACGTGAACAAGTCCGTGAAATGAACACCACCTAAACCCCACTTTATATAGAGAAACCTGGGGTTTACAGGGGTCTACATTATTTTGCTTTTTTCTGCTCCTAGACAAAGGTTGTGGGTACTCGTTAGAACCGCCTCAATGAGGCGGTTCTAACGAGCACTCACAGCCTATGTTTGAAGTACAAATAAGAAAAATATGACAAATTTTCATCAGAAAAGTAGCCATTTCTGGAGATATGAAAGAATGCACTATCTCGCACGGGTGTGTTATCGTTATTACAGATTTTACTGTATTTTCATTTTTAGCGCTGAGGAAAAAGTGCGTGTTGGTTACAGTCCGGCTCGATTTGTCCTAAATAGTGTTGACTGGGCCGTTAATGTGCCCTGTACTGGTTAACCGCTTACGTATAAGCCTGCCTAGGAAAAAGTGTACAGGTAAACAGACCGGCTCGAGATGACCTAAACAGTGTTGACTGGGCACAAAGACACAGACTGAGTAATATGATTTAAGAAAAATGTTTCGGAATCTAATATCTTCGAGAAAGGGCATACAGAAACCCATGGGTTTCGCGAACAACAACAACAAAAAAATAAATAAATAAATAAAATAAACCAGCGACATTTACATATTCTTTGGTCATATTCGTATATTTCCGCACAGATCACTACATAAAAGTCAGGCATCTGTCAATAGCATTTTTACCGAGTTTCTGCTATTGCCAGACGTCTGTCAATAGCATTTTTACCGAGTTTCTGCTATTGCCAGACGTCTTTCAATAGCATTTTCCCCGAGTTTCTGCTATTGCCAGACGTCTGTCAATAGCTCTTTTACCGAGTTTATGCTATTTCCTGACGTCTGTGAACAGCATTTTTACCGAGTTTATGCTATTGCCAGACGTCTGGCAATAGACACTCCGTTTTATTTTTTCTGGATGGCCATAAAAATTGCAGGGTCGGCACAAAAAATCAGAGTCGGTCCGGTCAGCGGAAACACAGCTATATTTTAGGCCTTACGGGCGTTATGATTCAAAAGCTTCCGAAGCCGTTTGTTACTCCTTGCTTCTATTGTATGGGGTGCCGTTTAACTATTTAATCCGTATTTAAAGATATCCATAAATCGAATTATGGATATCCATAATTCGATTTATGGATATCCATAAATCAGCCGAATAATGGATATCCATAATTCGAATTATGGATATCCATAAATCGAATTATGGATATCTATAAATCGAATTATGGATATCCATAATTCAGTTAATGGATATCATTAATTCAGATCGATTTATGGATATCCATAAGTCGATTTATGGATATCCATAATTCGAATTATGGATATCCATAATTCGATTTATGGATATCCATTATTCCTCTGATTTATGGATATCCATAATTCGAATTATGGATATCCTTAATTCGATTTATGGATATCCATAATTCAGATCGATTTATGGATATCCATATTTCGAATTATGGATATTCATAAATCACCGCCAAAGCTTTTGGTTTAATGATTTCTCCCTAAAACACGTGATTGGTTATTGTAAAAATCTTCAAAATCTTCAAGGTCTTAATAATCGCTGGAAGATGATGCCATTCAAAGGGACCTATCTGCCGTGCAGCCTTTTCAGCCCGTAATGCTTCCAAAGCAACGGACGGCACACGCTGAACGCCCACCATGTGCGCATTTAAATATCGAAACCAACCGTAAGATCTGGAAATTCCGGCAAACGCATCCGGTCATTTTTGAGCCGGTCAGTTTACCTATCCACACTTTCCTGGGCAGGCTTATACGTAAGCGGTTAACCAGTACAGTGCACATTCTTTCACCAGAAACTGACAACTGCCCTTCTTGAATCAGCGGAAGGGAGAGAATGACCGTAGAAAAGATTTCATATGATCAATCTCAACAAAAGAATGTTTCCGACCTCGGCAGGTATCGAACCCGCGCCCTCCGGAACACCATTCAGACGCGCATCCGACTGAGCTACCGAGACCGGTGGGATTGAGATGTCATTGAATCTCAATGAAGGCTTAATGCCCAATATAATTGGAAGCAACGTCTCCAAAATGACCTAAATAGTATTGAAGGGGACGTTAAACCTCGAATTAAACAAACCATGTCTCCCCCACACCATAGGCCATCACAAAGCCTACCCTACATAACATCAACCTCCATCTCGGCTTTTATTACACAACACAATCCGAAATCTGAAGCGAATAGTCGAGTTTTTTTTTGTTTTTGTTTTTTTTTTTTTGCAAAGGGAGCAGTCAATATTCATTAGGTTTATTTGCAGAGGAGAATTATGGATATCCATAATTCGATTTATTGATATCCATAAATCAGCCGAATATTGGATATCCCTAATTCGAATTAAGGATATCCATAATTCGATTTATGGATATCCATATTTCGATCTAATTTAGTGATATCCATAAATCGATTTATGGATATCCATGATTCGATTTATGGATATCCATAATTTGATTTATGGATATCCATAAATCAGCCGAATAATGGATATCCATAATTCGATTTAAGGATATCAATAAATCGAATAATGGATATCCATTATTCGATTAATGGATATCATTAATTCAGTTCGATTTATGGATATCCATAATTCAAATTATGGATATCCATAAATAATTATGGATATCCATAAATAATAATGGATATCCATAATTCGAATTATGGATATCCATAATTCGAATTATGGATATCCATAATTATGTATGGATATCCATAATTCGAATTATGGATATCCATAAATAATTAGTGATATCTATAAATTCGGATTAAATAGTAAAACGGCGCCCCATACTTTTGTTGCTCTACAGGCAAAATATGCTGAAGTTTCCAATATTCTTTGTGTAGTCACTTAATTTTTCAAACTGTTCATGTTATGGTTAGGACAGCATTGAAACTGTCGGTAATTTCCTACCCTTGTTCACCTTTTTAAAATCTCAAAGCAGGGTTTATGTTACATTTCAGTTAACTTTTAAATAGACCAAACTATTGTTCAAGTTCATCTTCATAAAAAAAAGTTGAGATCAAAGTTTAACAAATGTCCAAGTACTTGTGTGTAACAAATTCGTCTAGTATTACAAGAATTAATAAGGGAAATGGGAACACCTAGACTAGCTACTAGTCTGATCATTATTTTTTCGTATTTTTTATTGGTTTAGAAATTTATCACCTTTAAATGGCAAGGCTATTTGGTAGAGTCTCAAATCTTAGGATGATCAAAATTGAGCCAGAGAGACTAGACTAGCTAAACTTTTATACACTGTTCTTTTAAGTGCAAAAGATGATTTTAATTCCATATTATTCATTCTAACGCCTAGTGGCTAGACTAGGGAACACCTTGCAGATTTTTTTCCGCAATTTTTCAAAGGGAGACAACTTTCGGGACTTCCTGTTTGCTTTTCTGTAAGCCCTGTTTCACTGAAAAAGGGGTCCACTCTTAAAGGAAAGAATTTGCTCCTGAGGAGCAAATTCTTTCCTTTAATAGTTGACCCCTATTGAGATGGGAGACAAAAATACTTTTGCAGGAGTTGCCTCCCCTGGAGGTGTTCCCATTCCACTTAAAGTGCTAGAAATATTTCAGATAGTTGGAACAGAATAGTGATTTTATGACTGTTTACTAAAGGATTCCAGAGATATATTCCTTCGTTTGAAACACGTTCATACTATTCTCGATTGTAAATAATTTTTGGTATGTAGTTGTTTATTTTAGCGCAAATGCGGATCACATTAGAGGATTGTTTGGTACATAACAATTTAACAAACAAAAGTGCCATGATGGCACTGGATCGCTCATCTGATCCAAAGTGTAACAAGTGAGTGAGTGTTTCAGTTTTACGCCCCACCAACAGCTAAGGTCTTACGGAGACGGGACCTCGGTTTAAAGACACATCCGAAAGTATGGAGAAGCCCGGGATCGAACCTGCGACCCCTGGTTTACAAGGCGAGTAGCGTAACCACTCGACCACGGAGGCTTCTGAAAGTGTAACAAATGGGCCCCGGGGAGGGCCATTATTGGACCCAGGGCTATAATCTGCATAATCTAGAGGGAGGTCCAAAAGGTGAAGCTTAATACCAAATATCAAAGACTGGAGCCTTCTGGTTTCAGACAATAAGATTTTATTTTTTTCCTTATATAAGTCTATATAAGATCGGTGGGCCCCGGGGTGGGGCCATATTTGGTCCCAGGGCTATAATTTAAACAATCTTGTTAGAAATCCACAAGACGAAACTTCATACCCAATATCAAAGACCTTGGCCTTCTGGTTTCAGACAAGAAGATTTTCAAAAGTTTTCCAAATACAAGGCTTTGTAAAACAATTGGGCCCCGGGTGGGCCCATTTTTTGCCCTAGGGCTATAATTATAACAATCTTGATATAGACCCACTAGATGAAGCTTCACAATAAATATGAAAGACCTGGGCCTTGAGGGAAGAAGCTTTTCCCTCTATAAGTCAATGTAAAACCAAAGAGTACTGAGGCGGGGGACATTTTGGCCCAAGGGCTATAATTTGAACATTCTTGGTAGAGGCCCACTAGGTGAAGCTTCATACCAAATATCAAAGACCTGGGCCATGCGGTTTCAAAGAAGAAGATTTTTTCAGTTTTCAGTACAAAAATCTATTTTTGGCTCCTGTGACCTAGATAGGCAACGGACCAGAACTATTTGAACAACTATGAAAGGGGAACACCAAAGGATCAGTCCTGTGAAGTTTGGTCAAAATCTGATCGGTGGTTTAGGAGGAGATGTCGTCTGAAGAAAAAGTTTACGGACGCACGCACGGACGGACGGACGCACAGACAAAACGTGATCCCAAAAGCTCACCTCGTCACTACGTGACAGATGAGCTTAAAAAAAACACGCACGTTGGAAAATTCCGTCATTTGTGGTTCTAAAAGGATTTTTTTTAATGCTTGATTCTAATTTGTGCTCAAAATATAGCAATTGGTGTTCTTGCTGATGTCGTTCTAACGAATAATCACAGTCTATGTTTTTCGTAAACATTACCATGTGATCTGAGGAAAAGGGGGTAACATGTGAGGCTTAGCCGAGAATTTTGTCCAGATGACATTTCGAAAACCGCTTGAGGTTCACACGCTTACGTATAAAGGGCAATGTAGAGAAGTGCAGTGGACAAGAGCCATAACTCTATTTGAAATATTAGCGGAGCTATTGCACTTCGTATTTTTGTTTAGAATTTTATCGGATAATAACTCGACAAGCGCTTAACCCTTGTCCTGCTGAGCCCGGATATGTCTTATCTCAAACAATGAAGATCCAGATCAGATGGCTTCTGAAGAAGCCATCTGATCAGGATCTTCATTGTTTGTCATTCAGTTTATGAATTTGTCGCAATACTTTGCATCAAGTAATCTGATTGGTTGATAATCGGTAGTGGGGTGTGGCATATTTAAATATTCAGCAGGTCAAGGGTTAAGATATCTTAATGAAACTTCTCACGCTTGTTAAGGGCACTCTGGAGAAGTGCAGTGCTAAAGGGCAATAACTCTATCTGCAGTATGAGTAGAGTTATAGGACTTGATATTTTTGTTAAGAATTTTACCCGGATAATAACTAAAAATAGCAAGAGGTGTGAGAGTGAGTGTGTTTGGGACTTAAGTCTCACCAACAACTAAATTGCAAGTTCTGCAACGGAAGGTCAGGTGGTTTTTCTCCGGGTACTCCGGTTTTCGCCCACCTCTGATTAACGATCGGCTCGATATGAGTGAAATAATCTTGAAAGGGCCGTAAAACCAAAAAAAAAAAAAAAAAAAAAAAAATACTAAATTCATACGGAGACGGTACCTCGGATTAAAGACTCATCCGAAAGTCTGAAGAAGCCCGGTATCGAACCCACAAACCCTGGTTCATGGGGTGAGTAGCTTATCCACTTCACCACGGAGGCTTCTGAAACCTCTTTAGATATTCAAGCGAAACTACATTCCCTTGTAAAGGGCGCTGTAGACAAGTGCACTGCACAAGGACCATAACTCTATCTGTCATATTAACGGAGTTATTGGACTTTGCAATTTTTGTTTAGAATTTTTTCGGGACAATAACTCGAAGACGTCTTTATGTTACCCAAATAAAACGTCACAGATTTGTAGAGGGCACTGTGCAAATGTGCAGTGCACAAGGGTCATAACTCTATATGCAATATAAGCGTAGTTATGACGTATACACTCCATATTTTTCAGTTCTGTGGTGTTTTCCTTGATTCCAAAGGATAACCCTTTCTAGAAGATATTTGTATTTTTTTTATAGAATTTTGTCCGGATAATAAAAAAAAACAAAACAAAAAAAAAAACAACAACAACAACAACAAAAAAAAAAACGCTTGAGGTATCAAATTGAAACGTGTCCAACACATGTCAAGGGCACTGTGCACAGGTGCAATGGACACGATTCATACTTCTGTCTGCAATATTAGCGTAGTTCTTGGACCTTGTATTTTTTAAAGATTGTCCGGATAATAACTAAAAATAACTGCTTAAGGTAGCCATTTGAAACTTCCAACACTTGTAAAGGCCACTGTGAAAAAGTGCAATGGACAAGGGCCATAACTTTATCTGCAATATTAGCGTAGTTATCGAACATTGCAAACATAGGTTGTGGGTGCTCGTTAGAACCGCCTCATGGAGGCGGTTTTAACGTGTACCCACAACTTCTATCTTGGGGCAGAAATAAGGAAAATAATGTATACCCCCATAAACCCATGTTTTCTCTTTATAAACTGGGGTTTAGTGAGAGTTCATTTGAAATGAGTTCATACGTAAAATGATAGTGTTATTGGGTATAATATGTCGTGACCTTGTGCAAAAAAGTTCACGTTTTTTTCAGCTAGAAATCATCTGATACTCATTCTACATATTAAATCATTTTTTTTTGTATAAAAAGGAATACGATAGTGTAGGGTAGATTTTTATCGTTGATATATGACAGGCAAAATTTGAAATAAAAGACACCCATCCCGCTGCATGAATGCTTTAAATTTATATTCACTTATGTGAATGCTCTCTGGCATCCGGGAATAGGTAGATTAAATTACTGCATCCGTTTTTGTGGTCATTTCTCATGGTTGTTTGTTTGTGATGAGGTTTTGTGTCTCCGTCAACACTATTTAGGTCATTTTGTGGGACTTTTACCCGACACTGAGATGAAATGACATCTCAAGCCCTAACGCTCGAAACCTCTAGTGTTTAAGGGGAGCTCCGACTCGCACCCCTTTGCCAGGGCATGATTAGTATGTTCTATCAGAGAAAGCAAGGACTACAGCACAAAACTCCTTGCTTCGTGCTTTGGAAGAAAGGACTACAGCACAAAACTCCTTGCTTCGTGCGTTGGAAGCAAAGACTACACAACAAAACTCCTTGCTTCGTGCTTTGGAAGCAAAGACAACAGCACAAAAATCCTTGCTTCGTGCTTTGGAAGAAAGGACTACAGCACAAACTCCTTGCTTCGTGCTTTGGAAGCAAAGACTACACAACAAAACTCTTTGCTTCGTCCTTTGGAAGCAAAGACTACAGCACAAAACTCCTTGCTTCGTGCTTTGGAAGAAAGGACTACAGCACAAAACCCCTTGCTGCGTGCTTTGGAAGAAAGGACTGCAGCACAAAACTCCTTGCTTCGTGCTTTGGAAGAAAGGAGTACAGCACAAAATCCTTGCTTCGTGCTTCGTCCTTTGGAAGCAAAGACTACAGCACAAAACTCCTTGCTTCGTGCTTTGGAAGAAAGGACTACAGCACAAAACTCCTTGCTGCGTGCTTTGGAAGAAAGGACTACAGCACAAAACTCCTTGCTTCGTGCTTTGGAAGAAAGGAGTACAGCACAAAATCCTTGCTTCGTGCTTGGAAGAAAGGACTACAGCACAAACTCCTTGCTTCGTGCTTTGGAAGAAAGGACTACAGCACAAACTCCTAGCTTCGTGCTTTGGAAGAAAGGACTACAGCACAAACTCCTTGCTTCGTGCTTTGGAAGAAAGGACTACAGCACAAAACTCCTTGCTTCGTGCTTTGGAAGAAAGGAGTACAGCACAAAATCCTTGCTTCGTGCTTTGGAAGAAAGGACTACAGCACAAACTCCTTGCTTCGTGCTTTGGAAGAAAGGACTACAACACAAAACTCTTGCTTCGTGCTTTGGAAGAAAGGACTACAGCTCAAAACTGAAAACGTTTGAGTTAAAAGGTTCTTTTCTGGACCAGACTAGCTAGTTTCGGCTTAGACCTTCTATATGGTTTACCAGTACTCGAACTTTCGGTCGGTTTCAGCTCTGCGCGGAAGCACTATGCAGCCTGCAAGGTTTTCCATTCCCCTTAAGTTCCCGTGAAAGGTTCTTAACTCAGTGCAACATATCAAAGGACCTACATGTGCCATTAAACAAACAAAGATGAAACAACAATGAGGATGAGGACTACACAGCATGAAATAACTGAAATGCTGAAGCAAAAGAAAACCAAAAATTAAACTCCAGTGGTCCCGACCAGAGACAGTGCATTAAACACCATGTGACTTATTTAAAGGTCTTTCGGCCGGAGTCGTCATAGAAGTCTGAGGTCTGACCAACCGGTATGCAATTAAAGAGAAAAGCAAAGTTATCAACCGTTATTTGATGCATTGCCACGTATGAAGACAATAGTATTACAGTAATATTGAACCCGATCTTTTTTATATATCGAACAACGTTTTTACTAAATTAAGTACTGGAATTATTGCATGAATAAATTTCTCTAAATTTCTATATTAACTCACAATAAAATTCAAGTTCTGATAAGCGGGTTTAGGCAAATAACCTATAAATTTATGATAATAAAAATATACTTTTTATCCAGATTATTTACAATGTACAGCTTCTTGAGGAAGACATTTTTATGACCAACCTTTTATGAACAGTTATTTAGGAGATAAGTGTATATCCCCAGCAGGCACATGTCGTAATTGTGACGACCCATCAACGTCGATACAACGTCATGACGTTTAAGCAACGTCACATCAACGTCGGTGCAACGTCATGACGTTGCACCGACGTTGATTTGACGTTGCCCTTGCGACGTGTGCCTGCTGGGATATGGTACGAGGGCGAGTCAATAAAAATAGCCTAACTTATTTCTGGGTGAGATCGATCTCCTCTTTGTCGATGTATTGTTTTGTTTGTTTGATTTAGATTTATCGTCCCCTTCAACACTTTAAAGGTCATTTTGGAGACGTTGATTCCAATTTTGTGGGACTTTTACCGAACATTGAGACGAAAAGACATCTCAAGCCCTGCCGATCAATGAAACCAATAGGATTTATAAGCATGGACGGGCCGACTCGCACCGCTTTGCCTTGGCAGGCGTGCAGGTCTCGTGTGCGGGTCGGTTTCAGCTCTGTGTGGAAGCATCATGCAGACCATATATTTCTTTAAGCCCCGATTGGCGGGTCCGCCTCTTTTTCGATGTAATTGCCCAATAGAATGACGCACTTGGACCAACACTTGTTCCAGTGCCATCTGCCCATAACTGAAGTAGCCAGGGTCCTTTTCTCCGACCCACTCCTCAACTGCCTCAACGACTTCTTCGTTGGACCAGAAATGACGTCCGCGGACATCCGTTTTTAAGTTTGGGAATAGGAAATAGTCACTGCCCAGCAGGCACACGTCGCTAGGGCAACATCAAATCAACGTCGGTGCAACGTCATGACGTTGCACCGACGTTGATGTGACGTTGCATAAACGTCATGACGTTGCACCGACGTTGATGTGACGTCACAATTACGTCATGTGACTGCAGGGTGGGAGCTAAGTCTGGAGAATAGACGGGGTGCGGTATTAGCTTGTACCTATTCCGCTTATCAACATCCATTGCAATTTTGTAAGTATGGACTCTCGCACTGAATAGTTAGAGCAGAATCCCTTTGCAGAGTTAACCTGGCATTTTTCACGGATCGCAGTTCTAGGTTGGTCGAGCAAATTTGCATAATACGCACCTGATTTTGTACTTTTCTTTGCTAGAAAGTCCAACGTAATAACGCATTGCGCGTCCCAAAAACAGTTGTCATCACCTTGCCAACAGAAAGTTGCGTTTTGAACTTGTTTGGCCTCGAAGATCCCGGTCTTACCCACCGGCGACGTTTGAACTTTATTCTCTGGTTCATAATAATGGACCTAGGTCTCATCTACAGTCACCAGAGTTCTTTGACATAAATCGCTTCAACAAAGCGCTGCATACGGATTCTCTGCTTGCCATTTGCTCGTCGCTTTGCTCGTCGCTAAGAGATTTTGGGACCCAACAGGCTGTTAGCTTGCGCATACCCCATCAATCATATACAATTGTTGAAACGATACCATATGCAATGTAAAATGCATTCGCTATATCTTCCACCTTAATTCGCCTATCAGAGTACACCAGATCCCGTACATGTCTTCATCGGTGGCGTCCGATGGTCTTCAAGACCCGGTTTCGTCTTCTAAAGACGTTCTATTGCGTTTGAATTCCCCATCCCGGAATTTAACTTGCACATACGATGGTGCACATGGATCAATTGGCATACATTTCCTGACCTGTTTTCCCTTTTCAAATACAAGTACCGAATTACAGTGACGGTACTTAGTTTTTGAAGAAAAACTTGCTTTTCTTACATGCTTTTCAATGAATGATAGAGATTTATCAGTGAAATATAAATCGATATTTTCACTGTTTCAAACAGTGAAAATACGATATTTTATTTTTCACTGTTTGGGACTACTTTTTTCTTCAAATCTAACTCTAATTTCAATTTTATCTTTGTCAGATAACTGAACAATACTGAAATGTGTTCTAATTGACGCATAGCCCGTTCATGTGTGACGGGGACGTTACTGACGTCATTTATGACGCTGACGTCACGTCTTTTGTCGCGCGACGTTAGACTTGCCAGCAACTTCTTTGGAAAACTACTCTCTCAATTATTTCATTAATCATTCATAATAATACCATCCCAGGCCATTTCTCAGGTGAAAACTTTCAGTTTACACCCAATAGTATACCCACTAAACACGATGGACACCACTAAATTGACGCGAAACGAGCAGGAACAAAGATAATTTTCTCCGAATGTGAGCGACACCATTAAAGACTCTAAATATTGCCTTTTGAAGCATGCAAGAAACAGAAAATTTGATTTTTTCAGTGCAAGATCAAATTTTATTTCACTCATGAACACCAAAACTGCTATTTTCACTCGTGGCTACGCCACTCGTGAAAATAACAGTTTTGGTGTTCATTCGATGAAATAAAATTCGATCTTACACTGAAAAAATCAAATATCCTCTATTTGCATCGCTAGCCATGTTTGACGTTCAATATCTTTAGAGTGAATGACACGATAAGGGTGCAATTTTGCCATCATGCCGCAAATATATTTCGAAACGTGGGTGTCTCGGTCAATACTGGAAATGGGATTTGGCTGGTTACTTATTGCCTTGCCCTCGTAAATCGAACTCCGCGGACGTGTCACCGTAAAACGTAATTTGTGATCGTAAACCCGACGATTTACCTCCCCAAATGACAATTTTCAATACAGTTATCCCCATTCTAATGTGTTTATTCGGTTATTTTGTTAAAAATGTATATTTTGTGCACAGCGGACACATTGTTAGCTGCGTAAAACCAAATTTTTGCCAATGAAAAGCGATGTTACATAATGACGTCGGTTTTTACGACAGTATATCACACAATTTTTGACGTTTACGTCGCGTTACATATGGCAGTGCATCAGTTTAGTCGTCTTGCTTGATATACATTGAATAACATAATAACAAGATCTCAGCAGGCACATGACGTTAATTCGACACCGGATCGACGTGTATGTAAACGTCATGACGTTACTGCAACGTGACATCAACGTCTGTGCAACTTCATGGCGCGATGCAACGTCTTGACGCTACGCTGATTTGACGTTGTCCTAGCGACATGTGCCTGCATGCTGGATACTCGTAAGTCTCCTTATCTTGCTGAATATTCATTTAAGCCACACCCATTTCTGTCTATCAACCAATCAAATTACTTGATGAAATTTATTGCTACAAATTCATAAGCTGAATGCCAAACTGTGTAGATCCAGATCATTCAGAAGCCATCTGATCTGGATTTACACTGTTTGCAAAGATAGGGGTTGTCGTGAACAACAAGATAAGGGTTAGATATTTTATTGCATGATTGTAAATTATTTCGATGTTATTTTATCAGTTTTGGTCTGAAAAAAAGAGGTTAAGTTTTTATCGATCTCACTGGGAACATGACTTTTATGCAAATGCGTTTGAATAACGACACCAGATGCGTTTTTTTTCTTTTCTTTTCTTTCTTCGAACACTGGCTGCGTCCTCGCCGGCAGTTTCGACAGGTTTACCCTCCAAGGTTTGCAGGATGTAAGCCTACACAGTAATCATGTAATTACGGTAGGGATCTTTTACCTGCACATGGGGATGGTTCTCCCTGCCCAGCGGAGGGGGGGGGGGGGGGGGGGGGGGTGGAGGAGGGGGTACTCCATTTAACGTCCTGATCCTAAGGATGGTGCACTTTATGGCATTCATTCCCGCAAATGAAGCACGTTCGCAATTTTGTTACCGCTGCCGGGAATCGAACCGGGGGCCTTAGGCATCGTACCACGCTCCACTTTTTTATTTCTGGCCTGCTTTCATTGATAAGATGTTGCCTACACAATATCTAATTTTATCCTATGGCGTCACGTCTGAGAGTGTAATAACGCCATGTAATATTTTTGATAATCCACTAGTGGATTAAATATGCAAATTAGCTAGATACGTCCCGTAACGTTACATGTACGACGTCCTTAACGACGTCGTGTTTACTGATGGCGGAATATTGACCATTTTGTAAACTCGTTGAGGAAAAGGGATAAAATGCTCGGCAAAGCCTCGTATTTTATCCCTTTTCCTCAACTCGTTTAATAAATTCAATAATACATGAATTCTCATGTAAGATCCTCTAAATCAACAATTTATTAAA
Source organism: Lucinisca nassula (assembly GCA_963580285.1). Lineage (NCBI taxonomy): Eukaryota > Metazoa > Mollusca > Bivalvia > Lucinida > Lucinidae > Lucinisca > Lucinisca nassula. The sequence goes on from OY757021.1 coordinate 1,005,244, forward strand.
TTCGTTAAGAAAAAGGGATAAAATGCTCGGCGAAGCCTCGCATTTTATTCCTTTTCCACAACTTGTTTAATAAATTCAATAATACATGAACCTCAATGTCTACTTCAGGTAAAGTGTCATCTCGGCGAAAGTTAGCGAACCAACTGGAATAAGCGTGACACTTTTGAGCTTACAAGTTTGATCTACTTCGGTGAAGATGGCGGCTGACAACGTTGCGATCAGTAGAGGCGCCCCCTACGTTAAGGACGTCAAGATGGCGTACAAATTTGCAAAGGGCCCCTACGAAGAGTCGGCTCAAATATTCAGCGAGATATCAAAGATTGCCCCAGGGACTAAATGGATTGGTCTTTACTATGACAACCCAGAGAAGGTAAAACCCAGTTGGAACATTACGTATAAATAACGTCACATCAACGTGACTGCAAAGGCATGATGTCTAAGCAACGTCGTATCAATTTACTCACGATTTCGATTTTCAAAATTTACTTCCGACCATAACTTCCGGCTTTTACATGTATACGCTTACTGGACGATGGCATCAATTGATCGATCAGGGGTTTGTTTGTTTGTATTGGAATTTAACGGCCCAGTAAACACTATTTAGGTCATTTTTGAGCCGGTCAGTTTACCCATCCACACTTTTCCTAAGCAGACTTATACGTTAGCTGTTAACCAGTACAGTGCACATTCTTTCGTCAGAAACTGACAACTGTTTATTTATTGTTTAATTTGAGGTTTAACGTCTCCGTCAACACTGTAAAGGTCATTTTGGAGACGTTGCTTCCAATTTTGAGGGACTTTTACCCGACATTGAGATGAAATGACATCTCAAGCCCTGTCGCCCAATGAAACCAATAGGGTTTATAAGCATGGACGGTCCGCCTCACAGCGCGGTTCCTGGACAGGCTTAGATCCTATAAGCCGTTTACCAGTACTAGTGTGCGGGCCGGATTCAGCTCTGCGTGGAAGCATCATGCAGCCCATATATTTCTTCAAGCCCCTATGGGCGGGGGCCGAAACTGACAACTGTCCTTCTCGAATCAGCGGAAGTGAGAGAATGGCCATAGAAAAGATCTCATGATCAACCTTCAAAGAAAGAATGTTGCCGACCCCGGCATGTATCGAACCAGTGACCTCCTGATCACCAGTCTGACGCGCATCCGACTAAGTTCCCGAAGCCGGCTAGGCCAGAGGTGATTATCATTTTTAATTCATTACAATCGTGGTATTTTCGCATATGTATGTGCAATATATGTATTTATCATATGACGTCGCGTCTGAGAGTGTAATAACGTCATGTATTATTTTCGATAATCCACTAGTGGATTAAATATGCAAATTAGCTAGATACGTCCCGTAACGTTACATGTACGACGTCCTTAATGACGTCGCGTTTATCAACGGCGGAATGTTGACATTTTTGTAAACAATCGTGAATAAAATACGCTTTTAATGTCATATGATAAATAGAATAAAGCCTCGCATTTTATCCCTTTTCCTCAACGAGTTTAATAAATTCAATAATACATGAGCACTCATGTAAGATCCTCTATGTTTGTTTACCTTTTTAACTTCCAGGTAACGGAAGCCGATCTAAGATACGCGGCTGGTGCAGTATTGTTAGAGGGCCAGGGTACTGTAGATCCGGGCCTTCAGACAAGAGTAGAGAAAGCGGGATTCAAAGTGTTCGAGATGCCGCACGTGGACTTGCACGTGCGGACCACATTCCCATACGTGAGAGGAAGCCATTCCCACAAACAAGTGTACCCCCAGCTAATGAAGTATATTGATGTGAGTGTAGTTAGTGAAACCTGCTACGGTCCCCGCCCATCGGGGTTTGAAGAAATAGATAGGCTGCACGATGCTTCCACGCAGAGGTGAAACCGACCGCACACGAGTATTGGTAAACCGCTTATAGGATCTAAGCCTGCCCAGGCAAAGCGGTGCTGACGTCAACGCTGTTCAGCTCTTTGTAGAAAAGATAGATAGAAAAAGATTGTTTAAGTGTTTTATGAGCTTTAAAAGTTTGCCCTATAAGCATTTGCCCTGTGATGAGGAGCAAAGAATGTAAGTATAAAAAATAGACTTATTTTTTTTCCTGCTTTTCATGAAAGTATGCACGACAGCGGGTCACTAGCAAAGTTTAAATGAACCCCGAACTTTGCACGCGACCCACTGCGTTCATACTTTCATGAACAGCAGAAAAATAAAAATCATTTCTTAAATAACCAAATTGTGAAGTATGTTAATTAACGACATCATTATTACTTAAAAAAGGCCCTTGTCTGCAGGTCTGTATAGAAGCCTCCATGGTGTAGTGGTTACGCTACTCGTCTTGTAAACCAGGGGTCGCGGGATCGATCCCGGGCTTCTCCAGACATTCGGATGAGTCTTTAAACCGAGGTTCCGTCTCCGTATGACCTTAGCTTTTGGTGGGACGTAAAACTCAAACACTCACTCACTCATTCACTCACTCTGCAGGTATGTATGCATGTAAATTGATTTGGTAAATAAACATCAATTCTAATGCATTTGTTTATGTAACGCGAAGTTTGATTGGATAACGTCAAAAAAATGTCACAGTACGAGGGATAACTGTAATTCTAATGCACTTGCGTATGTAACGCGACGTCTGATTGGATAAGGTCAAAAATTTGCGACAGTATATTCTGCGATATACTGTCGGAAACCCGACGTCATCACGTAACGTCGCTTTTCATTGGCTGGTATTTGGTTTTACGCAGCTCACCGCGCTTGCCGCCTTGTGCAAAATAGTACAATTTTTAACAAAACAACCGAATAAGTGCATTAGAATGGGGATAACTGTATTGAAAATTGTCATTTGGGGAGGTAAATCGGTGGTTTTACGGTCGCAAATTACGTTTTACGGCTCCGCTGACGCGTCGCCGTAAAACGAAATTTCCGACCGTAAAACCACCGATTTACCTCCCCAAATGACAATTTTGAATACAGTTATCCCCTAATTGAAATTGTCATTTGGCGAGGAAAATGGTCGGTTTTACGGTCGCGGATTACGTTTTACGGCTCCGCTATCGCGTTGCCGGAAAACGTAATTTCCGATAGTAAAACCGTTGATTTACCTCCCCGAATGACAATTTTGAAAATAGTTATCCCCTAATTCTGAGCAAAGGCTGTGTGCCTTAAGACATACGGAGGATCCTCGTTATTACGACAGTACTTCTTCCCTAAGACAGTGCCGTTATAAAGAATGTGCCGTTAAAAAGAACCCCAACTAGGAGTATGGTAGGTAATAAAAGGCCTTTTCCCAGTTATTCGGCCCCCGCCCATAGGGGCTTGAAGAAAAATATGGGCTGCATGAAGCTTTTACGCAGAGCTGAAACCGACCCGCACACGAGTACTGGTAAATCGCTTAGAGGATCTAAGCCTGCCCAGGCAAAGCGGTGCGAGTCGGCCCGTCCATGCTTATAAACCCTACTGGTTTCATTGGGCGACAGGGCTTGAGATGTCATTTCATCTCAATGTTGGGTAAAAGTCCCACAAAATTGGAAGCAACGTCTCCAAAATGACATTTACAGTGTTGACGGGGACGTTAAACGTCAGATCAAACAAATTTCCCGATTATTACTCCAAGAAACAAATGTTATAGACATTTGTTAGAATCGCCTCGGTGAGGCGATTCTAACAAATGTCTATAACATTTGTTTCTTGGAGTATTAGATTAGAAGAATCTTTAATGGCTATGGACTTGATTTGTGCATTTTCAACCCGAGGGAAGCACGCGCCGCTCGGAACCGAGGCTAAGCTTTTAGCTAAGAAGTCATTCTATTGAAATTGTCGTTATAACGAGTTTTGCCGTTGTAACGAATGTCGGTATAAAGAGGGTTGACTGTACCATTGCTTGTTGTGGCTGAGGTTACTTAATTATTCGTTGTTTTCTGTAAAGCAGAATCCAGTTCTTCTAAGATAACTGGACCGATAATTATAATTTCATACCCTGACTCATTTTTGCTTGGTTTGGAGTTCACGAACCGGTCAACACAATTTATGCCATATCGAGCCGCTAAGTTTACCTTTCCACACATTTCCTGGGCAGGCTTAAGCAGTACAGTGCCTATTCGTCCGCCATAAAGTGACAACTGCCCTTCTTGAATCAGTGAATTCAGAGAATAACCCTAGAAAAGTTTTCATGATGAAACTCCACGAAAGACTGTTGCCGACCTCGGCAGGTATCGAACCCGCGTCCTCCTAATCACCAGTCAGACGCGCATTTGTCTGAGCTACGGAGCCCGGCTCATATCCCGTCTCGTTAAAGATATATAATACAGCACTTTTTGGAATAAGCTGAGAGAGAGAGAGAGAGAGAGAGAGAGAGAGAGAGAGAGAGAGAGAGAGAGACAGAGACAGAGACAGAGACGCACGCACGCATATACACACTTGATGTGGAGCATATATATTTCCAACTGTACTAATTATATTTTCATAATAATTTTCACAGGAACACAATATCGACCTCAATGTGACGGTACACATATACTCGGATGACGAAGTCCAGATTATGGGACCACAGGAGAACACAGATCAATTCTTTGTGCCAGAAGCCCGGGCTTCTCAGGCTGTTCAGCAGACGAGCAAGTGATCTGGGCAGTAGAAGCAAGATCCATTGCGATAACACATCCGGGCACCATGTTGCAATCTTTCTTATCCCAAAAGGTCTAGTAGTTCTTTTAAAAAATTGTAATCATGCTTATTTATACTCAAAACAAAGGTTGTGGGTACTCGTTAGAACCGCCTCATTGAGGCGGTTCTAACGAGTACCCACAACCTATGCCCTGGAGTAAAATACGCAAAGTAATGCCGACCCCGCCCATCGGGGCTTAGAGAAATAGATTGGGCTGCACGATGCTTCCACGCATAGCTGATACCGACCGCACATGAGTACCGGTAATCCGCTTAGGAGAAAATTGCTGCGAGTCGGTCCGCCCATGCTTATAAACCCTATTGGTTTCATTGGGCGGCAGGATTTGGGGTGCCATTTCATCTCAATGTCGGGTAAAAGTCTCACAAAATTGGACGCAACGTCTCCAAAATGACCTAAATAGTGTTGACGGGGACGTTAAACCTCAAATCAAACAAACAAACAAACGCAAAATAATGTATACCCCTGAAAATACAAGTTTTCTTTATAAAAAGTGGAGATGATTCTTCGTTTCATGGACATGGTCACGTGATGGATCAGCTGACGAACGTGTAAATAAATTGTTTATATCTACAACGGAAATTTATTTCACCTAAAGAAAACCAGTTCCATGTGACATCATGCCTGTAAAACACCTGGGCCCAATTGTTCAAACCTGACGAATTCATTTAAGAAAAAGATCGGCTCTAGCAGTGATTTGTTAAGTAACATCACTGTTTAGAGGTCAGTTGTAATGTGGATCAAATAACGAGCGCGTAGCGCGAGTGATTTATCTACTTACAGCTGACCGATGAACTGTAATATTTTACTCAAAAATCATGTAATAAAGCTGATCTATTTCGATTCTAACACACTGACACTCGTCTAAATGCTGTTGTCTCAACATTCCGCCATTATTTGAAGAAATGACGCCAAAATGTTTTTGTAACGTAGTTTATTCGTGAAAAAGACGTTTCTGCGTCTAGCGTCAAGGAAACGATCGATGACGTCGCAAAACGTCATAAAATGGCGGCTGTTTGCGTCACGCTTTTTCACCTAGTGATTTGTTGCTCAAGATATCACTTGGTTTAGTCATTGGTTATATACACTGTATGCGACAGTGATTTAGTCATTGGTTATATACACTGTATGCGACAGTGATTTAGTCATTGGTTATATACACTGTATGCGACAGGTGTTAGAATAGTTGACATAACGTTAAATTTTGGTCATTTAATAAGGCAAATATCCTGATATTTTTGCTGAAAAAAATGTGAGTAGCTTTTGCAAAAGCTACTCACAGTTTTTTCAGCAAAATACAAGAGTATAGCTACTGTGCTTGCAAGTTCGGGTAACAATTTTACCACTAACAAACATGTTAAGCTAACACTGCTTTGAACATGTGGGCTTTGATGTAAAGTTTTACTGTCTGGTGTAGGAAATAAACCATTGAAATCACAGACGTGTTCTTTTATAAAATATATTTTTACAACCCACCCAGTTTATCCTAAATAAAGTGGGATTTACATGGGCACTTTTTACATGGACATCTAATGGGTTCTTAGAATTTACAGTGGTGAACTATACCGCTGACTGGCTTTTATGTTTGTGGGTTTCCAGTACATTGTTTTCTTTGACTGATTTTATTTTCTGTACACTGTTCTTTGTTAGTCGACTGTTTTTGAATCGACCAAAAGTTATAAGGACAAAACTACGGAACCCGGGAAGGGACATGATTTTTTATTTTTTATAAGTTGTATGGACAAGATATTATCTTGTTTGCACAACATAGATATTGGGAAGTTGTGCGAACAACTTATAAAATAAAAAAAATCATGTCCCTTCCCGGGTTCCGTATAAAACCACTATTAGTGCTGGAGTCCACGTGACTAAAATCCGTGTAATGTATTTATGAAAAAAAAAAAAAACAGCATTAATTTTATCGCAGTGACGTCAGCGAGTTGCATAAAAAGGGTTATTTGCAGAATCTAGACTGGAATCATGGGTTGAGCTTGGCAAACAGTGTAGAACCTGATCAGACGCCGCGGAACGCAGCGTCTGATCAGGGTCTACACTGTTTGTTTAAAGTACTGGAATTTAAGGGTTAAACGAAACAGTCTGAGTCCCCATTCAGACCCATTTTCCCAATCTACACTCAGAGACAAGAAGCCTCCCTGTAGTGGTTACGCTACTCGCCCTGTAAGGCAGGGGTCGCAGGATCGATCCCGGGCTTCTTCTGACTTTCGGATGAGTCTTAAAACCGAGGTCCCGTCTCTGTATGACCTTAGCTGTTAGTGGGACGTAAAACTCACTCACTCACTCACTCACTCACTCACTCACTCACTCACTCACTCACTCACTCACTCACTCACTAACTCACTCACTCACTCCACTCACTCACTCACTCACTCACTTACTCACTCACTCACTCACTCACTCACTCACTCACCCACTCAATCACTCCACTCACTCACTCACTCACTCACTCACTCACTCACTCACTCACTCACTCACTCACTCACTCACTCACTCACTCAGAGAAAATCAACCCAGCAGCACTCTCAGTGTTTTGATTTTACTATTGACGTTGACACTTATGTTTTTTGACGTAATACAAATCAGTGCCGGAATAATTCTTATTCTGAAGAAAATCTAAATCCTATCAAATTGGGCAGGAAACAGCATTGCATATGCACCATGAACCAGAGGCTTAAGAGGTAATGTAACATAAAATGTTTCCTGTAGTCAAGGGCGGTATTTTTGGAGTGAGTTTCAAGAGTCCATATCCTTAAAGCATTGTATACTTGCGGTAATGACCCTGACACATCATTGTTTATTCATAACTCAAGTGGACAACACTTCTAAACTTCCTTAACGCTGACAGAATCCTGATTTGAATTTTGGCCTGGCCTAACTAAGTATTTTCCCAGCCAGCAAAGAATGTCGGGCACACGTCGGGCCGATAGCGGTACGACGTGGCAACGTCGTACCGCTATCGGCCCGACGTTGGCCCCTGGTTTGTGCTGACAGGGTTAATACTTTTGTATAAAAGCAAATAAAAAGAACAACGCAACTATACACCCCCACAATCCAACTCCTACTGTTCACCCCGACGCCCGCCCACCGGGGCTTGAAGAAATAGATCGGCTGTATGATGCTTCCACGCAGAGCTGAAACCGACCCGCACACGAGTACTGGTAAACCGGTTAGAGGATCTAAGCTTGCCCAGGCAAAGCGGTGCGCAGGAGTCGGACCGCCCATGCTTATAAACTCTATTGGTTTCATTGGGCGACAGGGCTTGAGACGTCATTTCATCTCAATGTCGGGTCAAAGTCCCACAAAATTGGAAGCAACGTCTCCAAAATGACCTTTACAGTGTTGACGGGAACGCTAAATCTCAAATCAAACGAGCAAATGGAGATGTCATTTCAGCTCAATGTCGGGTAATAAGTCCCACAAAATTGGAAACAACGTCTCCAAAATTATCTATACAGTGTTGACTGGGCCGTTAACCCTCAAATCACACCAATTATCAATTTTCTTTTGAAAAGTGAAACACACTTTCTTTCTGTAATTTAACGTCGAATTCGCTGAACTAGGTTTTGATTCTGAGGTTCACTGATGAGGCTTAATTGGGCGAAACTAGCTAGGGTGGCCCAGAAAAAAAAATGCCATCTCGACATTTTCAGTTCTGTGTTGTCGTCCTAGCATCGAAAGGGTTACCTTTCCATAAAACCTAGACTGCGCTATTACCACTAGGTCACGGAGGCCTGTTGTTTGTTTGTTTGATTTGATGTTTAACGTTCCCGTGAACACTGTAAAGGTCATTTTGGAGACGTTGCTTCAAATTTTGTGAGACTTTTACCCTTCATTGAGATGAAATGACATCTCAAGCCCTGTCGCCCAATGAAACCAATAGGGTTTTTTAGCATGGCTTAGATCCTCTAAGCGGTTCACCAGTACTATAGTGTGCGGGCCGGATTCAGCTCTGCGTGGAAGCATCATGCAGCCAATATATTTCTTCAAGCCCCTATGGGCGGGGGCCACTATATATGCATGTACTTCTGTTTATGAAAATTCTCAATAAAACTGAGACAACAATTTCCTGTATGCCACGTCATTGTTTCCTGTTACCAAACAGAATACAGTCAAATTCATATAATGAGACCGCCTTTGGTACTGTTCAAAAGTGGTCTTTAAGACCACTTTTGAACAGTCCTAAAGGTGGTCTCTTTCTAGAAGACGCTGAGTTCAGACAAAAAACACAGAAAAATGTCGGAAACGTTTTAAATATTCTATTAAAAGAAGAATTTGGCTTAAATTTAGGTGGTCTTAATAGGTGGTCTTAATAGCGGAATTTTACTATATATCCTTATATGATTTTGGATTGGATAACAGCGCATATCCTTATATGGTTAAGACTAGTGTCATAGAGTATAGGTATATAGCACACTTGTACTGCCTTACCGTGCAAGTCGGCTTATATAGCGACGTGGTAGAGTGTTTACTTATCACGCTGGCGGCCCTGGTTCAATCCCCAGTCGGGCCAAAGGTTGTAGCATTCTTTGACCTGTAACACTAAATATCATTTCTATTATTAGAATAGTAAGAGACAAAGGGTGTAGCTGGTCTTCAGGTGCTTGAGATACAGTAGAACTTTGATGGCTCGAACACCGATGACTCGTTTACCACGGCCGAGTCGAACCCGTTCTTGAGTCCCTAGGGAATTCCTTTACAAACAAGAAGTAGTGCGGAATAATTAAGAAGATTTTCGACTTTTATCTTGCAAATGTACGCTGTGTGTACTCATTAGAATCGCCTAGTATATTGAGTACACACAGCATACATTTTATTCATAACGATAACACACCCGTGTGTCATAGAGCAGTGTTACATCTCCAAAATTGTCAATTTTCTGAAGAAAATTTGTGATATTATTCCTATTTATACTCAAAACATAGGTTGTGGGTACTCGTTAGAGCCGCCACAACCTATGTCTAGGAGCAGAAATAAGGAAAATAATGTATACCCCCATAAACCACAGTTTTCTCTATATAAAGTGGGGTGTAAGGGGGTGTTTATTTCACGGACTTGTTAGCGTGCTGATAGAACACCAAAAAGATGTCCCAAAATTAACCCCGTTATGCCTCCTGACAGTAACCTGACATAATATGCAGCCCAGCTATTTCTTCAAGCCCCGATGGGCGGGGGCCGAGTGTATTTTCGTAATGATCTGTCAAATGATACCTGATCTGTCCAAAATACCCGTATGAATGGAATTGTTGAAATATTGGGAAAAGATTAAGCGAAGTCTCAATTCAGTCTGTAACTAAACTTCTCTGACGTCACTACAGCTGTTGTCTGGGAATGTGTGGCGGCCGTAAAAAGTCTCCCTGCCATACATCATAGTGTAGTTTATATTTTCTTGTCCTTTGGGATCATTGATTCCATTGTGGAATTTTGTAAATATTTGAGGGTCACTGATGAGGTCTAATTGGCCGAAACTAGCTAGTCTGGCCCAGAAAACATGCACACTCTATATTTTCCAGTTTTGTTGTGTATTCCTTGTTTCCAAAGGATAATCCTTTCTAGAACATATTAGACAAAATATTTTTACTGACTGCATGGAAAAGCTTTGAATTTTGGTTAATGACATTCAGCAAATATGCTTATATAGTTTGATCCCATTGAAACCCAATTTTATATAGTAAAACTGGGGTTTTTTAGAACAAAACTCGTTATATTTTTCTCATCTCTGCTCTAAAATATAGATTTTAGGTATTCGTTAGAACCGCCTCGCCGAGGCGGTTCTAACGAGTACCCACAATCTATGTTTTGAGCAGAAATATTAACAATATTAGGATTTTTAATCTAAAAAAATCATTTTTGGTGGTAAAATTTTACCAATATATTTCAATAGGCGTATTATCGTAATGGGCCGTCCATACAGCGCACAGCGAGGACTCTGATCAGATCAGACTCTTTGCTGGGCGTTTATGTTCGAATGCCCCTTTTTTTGGGATGCGGCCCGTGTGAAATCTGAACCAACGCAGCACTTGTCTTCTGAGTTTTCGACCAGACAGGACACAAACGAATCTGCTCAACTAAACAGATTTACAAAAATCTATTGTACTTTTAGATGTTGACACTAGAGGTATTGTACAACGCAAGTAGCGAATATATACGCCCAACACTATTTCTTTGCCTGTCCGCGTTATTCAAAGAAACAGCTTACAGCTTCTCAGAGCGTTATGGCTAATATAAATAATATAAAGATGTTAAGGCGTCGAAATTCTGAATTAGACAAAGAAACAATAATATTTGTTTGTTTGTTTGTATTGGAGTTTAGCGGCCCAGTCAACACTATTTAGGTCATTTTTGAGCCATTCAATTTACCTATCCACACTTTTCCTGGGCAGGCTTATACGTAAGCGGTTAACTAGAACAGCTCACATTCTTTCACCAGAAACTGACAACTGGCCTTCTTGAATCAGCGGAAGGGAGAGAATGACTGTAGAAAAGATTTCCTGATCAATCTCCACGAAAGAATGTTGCCGACCCCGGCAAGTTTCGAACCCGCGTCCTCTTGATCACCAGTCAGATGCGCATCCGACTGAGCTACCTCCGACTGAGCTACCGAGGCAGACAGACACAATAATAGAGATGAAAGATGCGGTGTTCAAATATATTACCCCATTTGGTACCAGAGACCCCAAAACGGGTAATTGGCAAACAGTGCAGGCCCCAATCAGACGCCGCAGAACGCCTCACGTGACACTGTTTGTCAAAAGTTACGCCATTTTCCAAATATATTTTGAAGAAAACAGAACCTGACACCCCTAAATTTTGAAATTGACTCCTGCTATATATAAGGAGGAAGATTCCATTTAGTACAAAAAGGGTTATGGATACTTAAAGATTCACGTCAAGTACAAATTTTTAATTGAGATCGGGGTCTGGTCGTGCTGGGCTGTAATGCCGTGTGCTGTCATAATCGGGAAAGTTCAATAATACTGGTTTAACATGTTTTATGCATTCCCTATTGCACCATCAGCATGTATTAGTTATTTGTATAGGAAGAGGACAACCAAATGTTGATATAAATCGTGTCTCATCCCTTTGTTTTGTTTTGTTTGATTTGAGGTTTAATGTCCCCGTCAACACTGATAAGGTCATTTTGTAGATGTTGCGTCCAGTTTTGTGGGACTTTTACCCGACATTGAGATGAAATGACATCTCAAGCACTGTCGCCCAATGAAACCAATAGGGTTTATTAGCATGGACGGTCCGCCTCGCACCGCGGTTCCTGGACAGACTTAGATCCGTTAAGCGGTTTACCAGTACAAGTGTGCGGGCTGGATTCAGCTCTGCGTGGAAGCATCATGCAGCCAATATATTTCTTCAAGCCCCTATGGGCGGGGTCCTATGAAAGAATGCAATACACAGAGGATGTTTACTTTTTAGGCGGATAACAAAATTTTTTCATCGAGTGTGTTGAAAACATCCAAATTTTCACGAGTGCGAAGCACGAGTGAAAATTCGGATGTTTTCAACACGGGAGATGAAATACTTTTGGTTTCCGCCGAAAAAAGTAAATTTTCTTTTTATTTTAAAATTTCATTAGGATATTTACGGTCACTGATCAATTCTTATCGTACGTCACAATTTTGACCTGGCTATGACATCACAACTGTCGGTTTCAAAACATAAACAGATCGCCATTTTGAATACGGCATTTTTACAGTTCAAAGAGTGCGTTTCAAAGTATTTTACAGAGTTATTTTAAAGATAACATATGAATTTTGGCGAGAAAAAGTAGTCCGGGATGCTACTGTGAAAATAACGGAGGGTCATGTTATTTTTCACAGTGTGAAAATATCATTTTTATTTGTTTCAGATATGCATTGATTTCACTGCAGAGTATAAAATACAATATCTTTAATCCAATCAGACAGCAGGGTTGCACCTTTGTTATTTGCCATTGGTAACACAGATTTTCTCCCGATGTGGATCAGAATATATGGAGGATCTTACACCAGTGGTCATTTCATAGGAAAGTTATGAAACGAGCCTTCGGCTAGTTTCATAAATTTCTTATGAAATGACCACTCGTGTAAGATTCTGTTTATCAAATAACGTTTAAATCGAAGTTAGAAAGCAAACATAGAGTTATCATGACGTCATGGCGTTACGCGCCAGTAATCGTGTGCTATTTCAGGTGGGGTCATGTGATTGTCATGACATGACATTATCCAATTTATAACAGCGACGTTATGTGATAAAATGTTATCTCATGCAGATCTAGAAACAATTTTAGTTTAAACAATTTCAACTGACTGGCATTTTCCTAATTTCCCTTTTATATATTTAATTTATAGATTCTGGATGCTCATCAAAGAATTCTATCAAATATCCACCATATACAAAATTTTATACACAACATAACTTTATTAACTCTCAGGTTGTACAATACAACATATGAGGTAATACATATTGATCAAAACAATATGTGCATACTTGTTGGTTACGTACACAACTTAGCAGGGATGGCACATATATCACAGAACATATTAAGATTAAGGAACCTATCTAAAAATTCTTAGAAGAACAGAGACAAAGTCACTAATATTTTTTAACAATCCTACATTGCTATTTGAGTGTAAGCTGTTGAACTTATTTCTATTCTAATGTTTCCAATAATATTTGGGAATATACAGCTGCCTTTGAGTTTTAAAATAATCACATTCAAGCAGGTAATGATACTCATCTCCGAGCGGATTTCTGTTACATAAATTACAAAGTCGTTGGTTTCTTTCTATATTTTCCCATTTTCCTTTCTCTATGGGAAGTTTATGATTTGTCGTCCTAAATCGCGCCAGTGCGAGTGACTATTTGAAAGGTAAATCCGTAATATATTTCTCAAGGGCAAAATTTGTTTTAAATAACCTATAATTTGAACATTCAGGACTATAATACACTTCGCTGTCCCAGTTTGGAATAAAATGACATTGTAATCTACATTTGACAAGTTTGCAAAAACTTTCTATATTTGGGACATCATTATTTAGCCATATATAATTGAGTCTTACTTCTTGTATGGCTTTTTTTCTATCAGAAGAAGCCATTTGCTTTTATATATATTTTGCCTATACAAATAATATAAAATTTTGTGATAAGTTTATTTAGAGGTGTGTCTGCAATGAGCATATCTGATTGGCCAATGATGGCCTATAATTTGATTGGTGAGTTAAGAGCGCCACCTATATGGGTATATAAGGCCTTGCAGCTGGTGGAGAGCTCATATCGGTATTGGAAGTCTCAGCGAACAGTGGAAGAAAATAATAAATAACTGGTAAGTTTTTAATTTCCTGAAAAGGAATAAATATAGTTTCTGAAAAGAAACGATTGTTATTACTTACCGTATCGAGCAAGAAAACCTGAATAAGGTTAGGCAACGCTGAGAGAAGGTTCAAGGAAAGAGAAAGACGCTGACAGTTGATTGTTTATCCCGCCATATTTGTTTGATGTAATTTATTTTTTTAAACACAGGTAACTCCAATCATTTTCATTCAATGTATAACTGCAGCTTCGTTTTTTACCAATCATTGTTTTGGAGCAGGAAGCTCTGTCTAAATTGAGGTTTAATCTGAATCTATCTAATATACCGCTCGGGAAACACAAGTTTGTTACATTTTGGTGGCAGCGCCTGGATACGGAAATAAGCCAGTTTTCTTTTAAATTTCGCTTTTTGTAATAGAATTTGTCCTGCAATATGGACGAAGTAAGGGCACCGATTACTAAAGGCGATACACTGACAACCCCTGTATTCAGTACTGTAAGGGATAGGCGTGATGCACCTCCTTCATTAACTAGAGAGCCGTCTATAGCCAGACGACTAGACGAATCCTTCATGGATCTTGGTGTGAGATCAGCGCAGCAAAAGGCTGATCAAGAGATGCAGCAGAAGAATAGAGCTGATAAAGGAGAACAGTCCTTGTTACTGCTCTCTGAGATTCACAAAATGCGTGAAGAAACTAGAAGGCGTGATGAAGAATACAGGATGGAAGCTATGAGAAAAGATGAAGATATTAGAAAGCTGATTGCGGATAGCCAGAAAAAGGATGAAATCATTCTTTCATTGATCACATCTTTTAAAGAGCAGATGTCTTCCACAGCAGGCTCGATATCTAGAAGCAAAGAGGAGCCGCAATATTATACTGAAACGGAATCTGATTTACTGCGTCCCCACTCAGATAAATGGTCTATCGGAAGGCCAGAAATGGCCGACAATATACGGGGCGAAAAAACGGCAGCATTGAGAAGCACTAAAATAGAAAGTCAGAGTTATGACCCACTAAATAACACTGAAAAGACAAACACTATGCAGGAGAAAAATTTTCAAGGCTCTAGGTATCCTGGTTTTTCCACAGGTATAAATGGAGGTCTTTATACTGAAGCCGATGCACATTATGCAACTAGCCAGCATAAGCAAACTCCGTCTATGATGTCTGAAAGTTTACTAAGTGATCTAAAAAACGTCAGGGCAAAAACAAGTTTAATATCCCAAAAAGAAAACAATGCTCATGACTTACGCCAAAGCTCTTCAAAGACTGGTGTAAAAATGAAACCTGCGACATTCGATGGCTCAGCCTCATGGATTGACTATAAGACACATTTTGACATGTGTGCTGAATTTAACGGTTGGGATGCTAGACAGAAGGGCCTATACTTAGCAGTGAGCCTTCGTGATCAGGCACAAGGTGTGTTAGGGAATTTACCTGCAGAGGAAAGAAACAATTTTGAAAAATTAAGTAAAGCTTTGGCTGAGCGTTTTTCACCAGCCAGCCAAACTGAATTATATAGAGCACAACTGAAAGAACGGCAGTGGAAGCACGGTGAAAATATTCCTGAGTTTGGCCAACGCATATTAAGATTAACCACCCTGGCATACCCTGATGCAAGTTCGGCTTTAGTCGATACTCTGGCCATGGGGAACTTTATAGATGCCATTTCAGATCCAGAAATGCGTTTGAAGATACAGCAATCTAGACCCAAGGTCTTAAATGAAGCCGTCAAAGTAGCTGTAGAGTTAGAAGCATTCGATAAGGCAGAGAAGCAACGACAGACCAATAAATACATAAGGGGTGTTTCTGAAACGCCAGTAGATGCAGAAATAAGAAAATCAGACATCAATATTCAGGACATAATGAAACGTCTGGATCAATTGATCAAACAACAGCAAAAACTGACATCTATAAGTGACAAATCATTGCCGCCTGATAGGACAAAAATTCGTTGCTATAAGTGTAAGAACTTTGGACATATAATGAGAAACTGTCCGAATAATAAAAATCAAAGTACTGATAGTACTGGAAATGTTAAACGAGTAGGTCGATTTTGTAATAAGAGTCTTCACCAAAAAGGGAAACGCCCAAAACAAATAGGGCATGCAAGAGAAAGCACAAAACCGCTAGAAGCTGGCATGTATTTACCTGTAAATATCAATGGTATTGATACAAATATGTTAGTAGATTCAGGGGCCACAGCATCATTACTTTCACAAGACATATACAACAGCATTCCTGTTGAAAATCGACCTAGACTAGACCCTATAAAAGGCGAAATGGTCGCCGTAAATGGCATGTCTTTAGAGATTCTTGGCAGTGGTGAGTTTGACATTTTTCTTGGGGGTTTTTGCTACCCGTCAACGGTCATTGTGGCAAAACTTAACACAACTGCAATATTGGGGCTTGACTTTCTGTCTGCTCACGATTGTGACGTTAGTTTGAAAAACAAATCAATAATTATAGGTGGCAAAATAGTTAAATGTGATATCAAAGGGAAAATTGGATGTTACCGAGTAAGTCTAGTTCAGACTGTAAGCATACCACCACGCCATGAGCTTGTAACTTCGGGCCGAATAAATGATTTTTGTCATGATATAGATGGAATAGGAATACTAGAACCTGCAGAAAAGTTTAGTAAAAATGGTAAGGCATTGCTAGGACGTACATTGGCTACCGCTGAAGAAAATATTCCAGTTCGACTGATGAATCCATCGAACGAATCCGTAGTGGTGTACAAAGGTTCAATAGTTGGTGAGTTTGAACAAGTTGACCATGCGCCAGTATGTCAATACAAAGTACAGATCAGAAGTAGAGAATTGTCAGAACCGTTAGAAAATCTGCTTAAAAAAAGTTCAGAGGACCTGGATGAGAATCAGACTGACAAAGTGCGAGAGACGTTGACAGAGTATAGTGATATCTTTGCTTCAACAGATAAAGACCTAGGACGAACAGATGTTGTTTTACACGAAATTGACACAGGTGATGCAAAACCGGTTAAACACAGACTAAGAAGATTACCTCAATATGCCGTTGAGGAAGCAGATAGACAAGTTGATGACATGCTTGAACGTGAAATAATAGAGCCATCCAATAGTCCTTGGGCAGCTGGAATCGTGCTTGTTAGAAAGAAAGACAACACTCTTAGATTTTGCGTCGATTATAGGGCATTGAACGCCCTGACAATAAAGGATGCATATCCATTGCCAAAAATAGACGAAACGCTGGACAACTTAGCAGGCGCATCGTGGTTCTCAACCCTTGACCTGCGAAGTGGATATTGGCAGGTTGGTGTCGATCCAAAAGACAAATCAAAAACTGCGTTTATAACAAGAAAGGGATTATTTCAGTTCCGCGTTTTGCCTTATGGATTATGCAACGCACCAGCAACATTTGAGCGTCTGATGGAGACAGTATTGGCTGGTCTACAATGGGACATTTGTTTGATATACATCGATGATGTGATTGTATATGGAAGGACATTTGATGAGGCACTTGGAAATTTGAAAAGAGTGTTTTATAGAACATATTTGAAAGGTTAAGACAGGCTGGATTAAAATTAAAACCAGAGAAATGCAAATTATTTAGCAAATCCGTCTCCTTTCTTGGGCATATTATTTCTGATAAAGGGGTTGCCACGGATCCAGATAAAATCAAGGTGGTGCGCGAATGGCCAATTCCCGCAAATCTAACAGAACTGCGTAGCTTTCTAGGCCTCTGTAGTTATTATCGGAGGTTTATAGCAGGATTTTCTATGATTGCTAAGCCCTTGTATCGCCTCACTGAAAAAGAACAAAAATTCCTATGGTCAGAAGAGTGTGATGCATCGTTTGAAACTTTAAAACAAAAATTAACAGAGGCACCCATTTTAGCTTACCCTGATTTTTCAGAGGCATTTATTTTAGATACTGATGCGAGCGATTCAAATATTGGGGCAGTGCTCTCGCAGGTTCAAAATGGTACTGAAAGGGTAATTTGTTATGGAAGCCGGTCTTTAAGTAAGGCAGAAAAGAAATATTGCGTTACCAGAAAGGAATTGCTTGCCTTGGTTTATTTTATAAAGTACTACAGGCATTATTTGTTAGGCAGAAAGTTTACCGTTCGTACTGACCATAATTCCTTAAAATGGATGATGAAAACTAAAAACCCAGAAGGTCAGTTAGCGCGATGGATAGATACTTTGTCCTCTTTTGAATTTGAAGTGCAGCATAGGCCAGGCCGTAAGCATTCAAATGCTGACGCATTAAGTCGTATGCCATGTAGACAATGTGGCGAAAAAGGTGAGAAAATTGCCGATAAGGTACATATAGGAGCAGCAAAACAAACAAATGATAATCAAGATTTAAATCTAGTTGATGCTCAGAGTAATGACAGTGAGCTTGTGATGGTGAGAGAGTGGGTAGTAGCTGAAAAGAAACCAGTATGGAAAGACGTAAGAAAATACAGTGCAAAAGCTAAAGCATATTGGTCGCAGTTTGACAGAATGCAGGTAGAAAATGGTTTGCTATGTAGATTGTGGTATGAAAGGGGAAAACCAGTTAGATCTCAAATTCTTGTTCCATCAAAACTACGCTCAACAATCTTAAAATATTGTCATGATGAGAAAACAGCAGGCCATTTTGGTATCAGAAAAACGCTTGCAAAAGTTCAGGGCAAATATTATTGGTATGGAATGCAAAGTGATGTTCATAACTGGGTTAAAAGTTGTACAATCTGCAGTCGGCGAAAATCACCATCAAAAACGAAAAGAGCTCCTATGCAACTTGTTGGAGCTGGTCACCCCATGGAACGCATTGCCACAGATATTTTAGGTCCCTTACCAGAAACTTCATCGGGCAATAGGTACATATTGGTTATCAGTGATTACTTCACAAAGTGGGTAGAGGCAGTCGCGATTCCGGACCAGACTGCAAGAACAGTAGCCACTGTGTTAGTTGAAGAGGTTGTCTGTAAGTTAGGTACACCTGCTTATATTCATTCAGATCAAGGTCGTCAATTTGAAGGGGTCATTTATCAAGAAATGTGTAGGCTTCTTGGCATCAAAAAGACGAGAACCACCCCCTACCATCCTGAAAGTGACGGGATGGTAGAGCGATATAACAAAACACTTGCAAGATTATTAAGTGCCTTCATTAGTGAAGATCATAGTGACTGGGATCAGTTACTTCCATACGTTTTAATGGCATATCGATCAGCAGAGCATGAGACAACAGGATTTACACCTAACTTAATGATGTTAGGCAGGGAAATTTCTGTGCCTCTTGATATTCAATTTGGCTTACCACAGGAACAAAAGTTTGCGAGTGAGTGGGTAAGAGATCTGAGAGAAAGACTTGACTGGGCTCATGATTTAGCACGCAGAACGACAGCAGGGCAGATGTTACGGCAAAAGAGATATCATGATACTAAACTTAATTGGGAAGATTTCAAATCAAATGATAAGGTTTATGTGTATTTCCCAGTTACGCAACCAGGCAGATCTCGTAAACTGACAAGTGTTTGGCGAGGACCGTATACAGTGGTCGACAAACTTTCGGATGTCACTTACAAAGTCAAAAATGACGAGAGAAGAGCAGAACATGTAGTGCATATAGATCGTATGAAAAGATGTGAAAGTCGATTTCCAGATCTGATAGAAACTGAACCAGATGAAGATGTTTTACACGAAGATGGATCTGAGAATGAAAACGTTGACTTTGGAGAGAAAGAGCTTGAGAGTCTTGACAGAGAGACAGAGTTAGGAAGAGGAAAGAGGCAGAGAAAAATTCCATTGAAATTTTCTGATTATGTATTATAATAAAGCCTTTTTCCTTGTGTATTTCAGACAATGCCGCCTAAGATTCGATATTCATCCCAGAGATACAGATGTTTGTACTGTGGCATAGGCTTCTGGGACATGGGTGAACTTCAGGAGCATGTAAGGGATTGTAAGCGAGACTCAAAGACTGTAGCACCAGAACCCAAGAAGACAACATTTGAAGGCCCAGAAGCACGTACGAAAATGTGTGAATACTGTCCAAAATTGTTTGCAAGGATGGCTGATTTAAGGCGCCATATTAGAAGAGTGCATACTTCTGTTACTGTTACTTCGTCTGCAGCCACTCTAATTGCAAATGATGAACTGGGATCAGACCCTGATGTTGAAGTATGTGCAGAAAGTGAAGAAATTAACAAAACTTCAGATATCGCAGTGATAAGAAAACCCACTAGACCTCTGCCTGTGGTATCTGGAACAAAACTTCCTCTTGTGTCACTGTCTGGACAGTCATTCAGTTTCGGAGATAAAGTCGTGACAGACAATATTACTACAGTATCGAGTGGTGTGGCTGCAGGCCCAAGTATGTCTTTAGAGAAACAGAAAGATTCCGTGAGTGAAGTAACTGCGGTGACGGCATCTGTTGTAAAGACTTCGGAAACAGCAAAGACGGAACTCAGCAAGAGAAGTTATGGTGTTCAAGTAAAGATGGAGAGAATCAAAGTGGAACACCATAAAATTGTTGAAACTGTGAAAGTGTATAAAGAGGGTGATACTCAGGTGACCAGAAAAGAGACACATGAGAGCAAGTGGACGGAATAAATATTGCCTTTGTGAAAGCTTAAATGATTTTGTATGAACAGGACGTTCAAATTAGACAGACAGTCTAATACTTGGAAACTTTCACAGCTGTATCCTTTAGCTAAGACATGCCTGCATTTTATATGCTCTTTATATGTATGTGTATATATATATGTGTGTGTTTCAGTGATACTGATAGTTCTAGGCAAGAAACTATCATGGTAGATAAATACCATTAAAGAAGGGTAAAATTATTATGTCCTTTATTATTTCCAAAAAAAAAAAAAAAAAAAAAAAACAACATGAAATCAAAAGTCGGGACGACTTATATCGGAGGCGTGGGTAGTGTGATAAGTTTATTTAGAGGTGTGTCTGCAATGGGCATATCTGATTGGCCAATGATGGCCTATAATTTGATTGGTGAGTTAAGAGCGCCACCTATATGGGTATATAAGGCCTTGCAGCTGGTGGAGAGCTCATATCGGTATTGGAAGTCTCAGCGAACAGTGGAAGAAAATAATAAATAACTGGTAAGTTTTTAATTTCCTGAAAAGGAATAAATATAGTTTCTGAAAAGAAACGATTGTTATTACTTACCGTATCGAGCAAGAAAACCTGAATAAGGTTAGGCAACGCTGAGAGAAGGTTCAAGGAAAGAGAAAGACGCTGACAGTTGATTGTTTATCCCGCCATATTTGTTTGATGTAATTTATTTTTTTAAACACAGGTAACTCCAATCATTTTCATTCAATGTATAACTGCAGCTTCGTTTTTTACCAATCATTGTTTTGGAGCAGGAAGCTCTGTCTAAATTGAGGTTTAATCTGAATCTATCTAATATACCGCTCGGGAAACACAAGTTTGTTACAATTTTATACATTATATTTGATATCGTTGTGTTTTTTTTTTAAATGAGAAGTTTACACCAATAATTAATCATGCGAATTTTAACTGAGATCTCTAAAGGATATCTTCCAAATTCCCCGTGTACCATTACGTTAGGCGAACTTTTCTTTAGTTTCAAAATGCTTTTAAGAAAATCTAATTGAATTTTTTCAATGGTATAAATTAATATTTTCAAATCCATAAATTTCACTGCCGTACAGCAATATTGGTACGACTGTTTGATCGAATAATTTAAGTTGACAATCGACAGGCAGATGTAGCTTTATAATCCGTCTTTTCAAAAGAGCCATTGCTTTACACGCTAAATCTGAAAGTTTCTTTACATTCTACCGTTTTGAGTGAACAGTACACCGAGATACTTGAATTCTTTCACAATTTCTACCACACTGCCATCCAATATGAATATTTTATTATTCGACCTGTTATTACCACCGAAAATCATTATTTTAGTTTTGGTTGTATTTATCTTCGGGTGCCATTGTCGGCAGTAAATTTCAAAGACGTTCAATAAAGTATGAAAATGTTTCTCGTCGTCACACATTAGAATCGTATCGTCTGCATATTAGAATTGTATCTGAATTGAATTGCAAATCCCTCACTTTGCTATAATGCATATATAATTGTTTGACTTTTTCTTTGTTACGGACCGCAATCATCAGTCATCCCTTCAGTTATTTACCTGGGTAGATTATATGCATAGCTTATAGGTTTACAATCTCTCTCAAGAGTCGACCTTGGGGGTTAGAGCATTGGATCTTCACCCGAGCGGTCCGGGTTCGAAACCCACCGTTGGCGGGATTTTTCCCCTTTGTTACGAATTCCATGTCATCAGATGGGGTCTCGTCCGGATCGGGACTTTATTTCGTCGAAAATGGCTTCGTGCCGAAATTGGCTTCATGTCATCATTAATGATGGCTTCCTTGAAGACAGGGTGTCATCACGAGCACACGCCTATATAATTTTGACCCCCTTGAACCCCAATTTTATAAAGTAAAACTGGGGTTTATATGGGTATACATTACTTTTCTTTTTTTTCTGCTCTAAAATAGAGGTTGTGAGTACTCGATAGAACCGCCTCGATGAGGCGGTTCTATCGAGTACCCACAATCTATATTTTGAGCAGAAATCAGAAAAGTAATGTATACCCATATAAAACCCAGTTTTACTTTATAAAATTGGGGTTCAATTTTTCATCATAAAATATTTTTTTTTTCGGCGGTAAAGTTTACAATGTATTTGTATAGGCGTGTTTTCGTATTGATCATAAATGATGACTTCCTTGAAGAGGGGATATGTTACGGAACGCAGTTCCTCCCATCAATTATCTCCTTTGGTTTCGCCCCCGCCCATAGGGGCTTGAAGAAATATATGGGCTGCATGATGCTTCCACGCAGAGCTGAATCCGGCCAGCACACTAGTACTGGTAAACCGCTTAGAGGATCTAAGCCTGTTCAGGAACCGCGGTGCGAGGCGGACCGTCCATGCTAATAAACCCTATTGGTTTCATTGGGCGACAGAGCTTGAGATGTCATTTCATCTCGATGTCGGGTAAAAGTCCCACAAAATTGGAAGCAACGTCTCCAAAATGACCTTTACAGTGTTGAGGGGGACGTTAAACCTCAAAACAAACAAACAAAATTATCTCCATTGGTAGATTAAACATAGCTTTTAAGTTATATAACCCCTCCCTGACACTTCCGTCAGGAAGTCGACTCTTTGGCTCAGTGGTTAGAGCATTGCATTTTCACCCGAGCGGCCAGGGTTCGAATCCCACCACAGATGGGACTTTTTTTCCAGCTATGCTTTTTTCTTATGTTACGACTTTCACGTCATAAGATTTTAATGGTGTTATTGTCTTTTTGAAAGGTTTTAATAAGATGGCTCTAAACAAGATTTTTTTTTTGGTTTGGGTTTTATGGCCCTTTCAAGATTATTTCACTCATATCGAGCCGATCGTTAATCAGAGGTGGGCGAAAACCGGAGTACCCGGAGAAAAACCACATGACCTTCCGTTGCAGAACTTGGCGTCTCACACGTGGCCCGAGCGAGGCTCGAACCTACGGCGGTGTGACCTAATGACTAAGAGTCAGCGCTCTTATCCACTAGGCCACGGAGGCCAGTGGCTCTTACCAAGATGAACTTAAACAAATACACACTAAACAGAATACAGCTTATTTTTATACTAATTTATTTTAGTTGGATTGAGATGAAAGCTTCAAGCTTATATGAATCGCCCTCAAACACTCTTTCCGGAAGTTACCACGCGCGCGCGAGAAACAGTGACTTATTACCACTGCTACCAATTTACATCTGGGTAGACTGGGGCAGTGGTATAACGTGTCTTGCCCAAGGACACACCTCAGCTCCGATGGCCAGATTCGAAACCAAAACCACTCGATCATAAGTCGAACGCGCTAACCACTGGGCTATCGAGGGTGCCAGAGGCTTCCTCACCCTTGGATAGTAAACCAAGAAGCCAGAATGGTGTAGCGGTTAAGATACTTGTGTTTATGAAACCAGGGGTGGCGGGTTCGAGTCCGCACTTCTCCAGAGTTCCAAATGCCTTAAAATCAATGTACCGTTGTCATATGGGCCCCGTCAAGCGATTTTGGTACTTATCGCCTATGCGAGCAGCGAAGGTTCAGGCGAGCCTGCGCATCCGCGCAGTCTCGCCAGAACCTTAGCTGCTCGCTCATACATGCAGTGAATCAAGAGGAACCTTCAGACAGAAAGCCATATCCCTGGCCCCTCTGAATGGCTGGGCATCGCAGTTAAAATTTGTCATGACGGAATGCTCGAAGACCCAAATTCGCTTGGCGGGGCTCATATGATCTTAGTTGTTGACGAGACGTAAAGTTAGAAACACACACCATGGTTTGTTTGAGACTTTGAGGGTTACTCATAAATACATGTCAGGAGACATAAAGGGAATTATATAGAGGATCTTACATGAGTGCTCATGTATTATTGAATTTATTAAACGAGTTGAGGAAAATGGATAAAATGCGAGGCTGTGCCGAGCATTTTATCCCTTTTTCTCAACGAGTTTAATAAACTGTCGACATAGAGGATCTTACATGAGTGCTCATGTATTATTGAATTTATTAAACGAGTTGAGGAAAATGGATAAAATGCGAGGCTGTGCCGAGCATTTTATCCCTTTTCTTCAACGAGTTTAATAAATTGTCGACATAGAGGATCTTACATGAGTGCTCATGTATTATTGAATTTATTAAACGAGTTGAGGAAAATGGATAAAATGCGAGGCTTTGCCGAGCATTTTATCCCTTTTCTTCAACGAGTTTAATAAATTGTCGACATAGAGGATCTTACATGAGTGCTCATGTATTATTGAATTTATTAAACGAGTTGAGGAAAATGGATAAAATGCGAGGCTGTGCCGAGCATTTTATCCCTTTTCCTCAACGAGTTTAATAAATTCAATAATACATGAACACGAATGTAAGATTCTATTTATCATATGACTTTTTAAATGCATTTGATTACGATTTTTGTACAAAAATGTCAATATTCTGCCATTAGTAAACGCGACGTCATTAAGGACGTCGTACGTGTAACATTACGGGACGTAGCTTACTAATTTGCATATTTAAGCAACTAGTGGATTATCGAATTTATTACATGGCGTTATTACACTCTCACACGCGACGTCATATGATAAAAAGATTTCTTATACCTCACGTGACTTTCTTTCTTTTCTTTCTTTCTTTCTTTCTTTTTTATTCATTTCTTTCTTTCTATACTGCAACAGGATGAAAGCCTACGCAGTAATCATGTAATTACGGTGGGGAACTTTTATCTGCACAGGAGGCCTCAAGTTAACGTCCCGATCCAAAGGTCGTTGCACTTTGTGGCATTCATCCCTGCAAATGATGCCAGTGGAGCATGTTCGGACACCGCGATTTTCTTACAGCTGCCGGGAATCAAACCGGGGGCCTCTAGACAAGTGCACTAACTACCGAACTACCACACCCATACGGAAGTCCCAAGGCCTGAGGGTGATGATTTTGACTGTCACATGCGTGAAAGTGGCTGCGCGTACGACTGGGTTCTTCAGGAAAGCTTGAGAAAAGAATCTAAACCAAAAATTGTATAAAAAAGTCTAGAAATGTTGGTATCAACATGTTCTTTTGATTTAATTAAGAAAACGCATACCCACACTTTCGGGTTTTATTCAGAAATAACGAAGTTATAGACGTTTGAACTTTTGAATATCTGTTTCAACAGCTAACGTTGCTGATGTAATCCGGTACTTTGGAACGCCATGACGTCAAGAATCGCGTGTGAGCTGTCCTGTATTTTTCATTAAAAGTCCGTGACCTTAATTATTAATTTTGTTCGGTATGTGGCATTCATGATGAGAATCCAATATGGGTGTGAGGGTGGATGGAAAAATCCGTCCTTCGGAATCACTGTCCGGCATCACTCAGCAAGCCTCGTGATACCGGACAGTGACCCTCGGGACGTATTTTTCCATCCCCCCTCACACCCATGCAAGATTCTTATAATCCCTATCTTGATTTAATGTTCATATCTCAAAGGTATTCGAGTGATTGAAGTTCCACTGGATTATCATTAGTTAATTATATGACGTCGCGTTTGAGAATATAATAACGCCGTTTATTAAACTCGGTAATCCGCTAGTAGATCAAATATACAAATTAGTTAGATACACCATATAACGTTACATATGCGACGTCATTATCGGCGCCGCGTTTTCTAATGGTGCATTTTTGATAGTTTGTATTTCGAGAATATTTTGGTTTCATCACGAAAACACGCCTATATAATTTCAAACCCCTTGAACCCCACGTTTATAAAGTGTAACTGGGGTTTACGGTGGTAAACCATATTTTTCTAATTTCTGCTCTAAAATATAGATTGTGAGTACTCGTTAGAACCGACTCGTTGAGGCGGTTCTAACGAGTACCCACAACCTATATTTGGAGCAGAAATAAGAAAAATATCACATTTTTTTTTTCTTCCAAAATTTTCGTTTTTAGGCGGAAAACTTTGAATTCACTATGAGTGAGTGTTTGAGTTTCACGTCCCACCAACAGCTTAGGTCATTCGAAGACGGGACCTCGGTTTAAAGACTCATCCGAAAGTCTGGAGAAGCTCGGGATTGATCCTGCGACACCTGGTTTACAAGGCGAGTAGCGTAACCACTACACCACGGAGGCTTCTGGAAAAATTCACTGTGTACATGTATTTGTATAGGCATGTTTTCGTAATGTTACGGCTTTTTCAAAGTTAATTCACTCATATCGAGCTGATCGTTAATCAGAGGTGGGCGAAAACCGGAGTATCCGTAGAAAAACCACCTGACCTTCCGTTGCAGAACTTGGCGTCTCACATGTGACCCGAGTCCGGCTCGAACCATAGCGATGAGAGACCTAATGATCCCCGTCGTGTGATAAATAGAATCTTGAATTCGTGCTCAAGTACGACTCGCTGAGGAAATGACAAACATTTAAATTCCCGGCGAAGCCTCGCATTTTATCCCTTTTCCACAACTCGTTTAAAAAGTTCAATTATACATGAACACACATGTAAGATCCTTGATTAAGTAATTATTTTAGTGGGCCTCCGTGGCCTAGTGGCAAAGAGCGCTAACTCTTTATCATTAGGATTCTCACCGCTGTGGGTTCGCCTGGCTTGGGTCATATGTTGGGCTGGCTAATCGGAGCTGAAAAGATAATCGATTATCACTCTTACCATTGCGATCGATAATCGATTAGTAATCGCTAAAGTTTCTGTCATAATTTTACCTGTCTGGCTTTCTGTCTGAGCATGACTCTTACCATATGTTGCACTTTGCCATATGTATATTTGAACAGACATGCCTGGGCAAACAGTGGATACCCAGATGAGACGCCGCATAATGCGGCGTCTCATCAGGGTCTGCACTGTTTGCCACTCATTCAGCTATTTTAGGCACAACTTTGGGTAGAAAATTGTACCTACCAAGTAATCGATTAAAAGCAAATCAGAAATGATTATCATTCTTGTGGAATATATCGATCGATTAATCGATTATACGATTAATCGTGTCAGCCTTAGTCATATGAGAGACGCCAAGTACTGAAACGGATGGTCAGGTGTTTTTTTTCGGTACTCCGGTTTTCGCCCACCTCTGATTAACGATCGGCTCGATATGTGTGAAATTATCTTGAAACCAAAATCAAAATAAAAAATCATTATTTTAATACATGTTTGTTTGTATTGGAGTTTAACGGCCCGGTCAGCACTATTTTAGGTCATTTTTGAGCCGGTCAGTTTACCTATCCACACTTACTTGGACAGGCTTATACGAAAGCGGTTAACCAGTACCGTGCACATTCTTTCGACAGAAACTGACAACTGCCCTTCTTGAGTCAGCGGAAGGGAGAGAATGATAGTAGAAAAAATTTCATGATCAATCTCCACGAAAGAATGTTGCCGACCCCGGCTTGTGTCGAACTTGCGTCCTCCTGATCACCAGTCAGACGCGCGTCCGAGTGAGCTACCGATATATTTTATGATATCCATAATATGTTAAGGGATATCTATAATGCCAATTATAAATATCAAATTGTGGAGAACATTTTAGGATACCAATAATTACATTTATTGATATCCAAAATACATTTCATGATATCCATTATTGAAAATGTAATAGCTATAATTCAGCCTTTTTAAATGATATACATATATAGATATATATATATATATATATATATATATATATATATATATATATATATATATATATAGAAAATCAAAAAAGTCCGATATTGCCACACAATTCTTTATTATTCAGTAGACTTCTACCGCGGTTTCACTGTTTTAACAGATTTTCAAGAAGACATTAAATGGTAACGTAGCAACAATGCGTAACGACGTTACTTCCGGCGTTACTTCCGGAATCAATGACGTTACGTTAAAACTGATAAAAACCGGTATCCTCGCACAGTCTGGTCAGTGAATACCCTGAATTTCTTACACCAACGAAAAACTGTCGGAAAAGACATTTCATTATGCCCATAAACCGAACATATTTCGTCAAAAATGTCTTTGCACCGTATACCAAGAATACAACGATTCTTAATATAGGACCGTATTTCAACGGCGTACTCTGACCTTCTTCCACCCATGTTTTGTATTAGTATACAAGAGTAGACAGTGTTTATCGAACGATATACATGGCTAAAGTGGACGGATTTTAACAGGTTTGGTATCAATGTATAGGTAAAATGTTTTTCTACGCTGTGATATTTATTTCCAGGTGATTTTCGCATTAGTGCATGTGATGGTAAGTCCAATAGCCATTGCTTCCTGCTCTGAGAAGAAACTCCAAAGTTATCAGAAACCTGTCAGCATCATTTGTCATCATGAAAACATGCCTATATGATTTTGACCCCCTCGAACCCCACATTTATAAAGTAAAACTGGGGTTTACAGGGGTAAACCTTATTTTTCTTATTTCTGCTCTAAAATATAGATTGTGGGTACTCATAAGAACCGCCTCACCGAGGCGGAGGCGGCTCTAACGAGTACACACAATCTATATTTTAGAGCAGAAATAAGAAAAATATCACAGTTTGTCATCTTAAAATTTTCATTTTTTCGGCGATAAAGATTACAATGTATTTGTATAGGCGTGTTTTCGTAATGGAAAAGCGATGTTACACATGTAGAAGGTAACACAATCAACAAGTCAGAATGCGCTATAAAAATGATCATATTTACTTTTACAGTCTTGTGTAATGTTATTTTCAAGTTTCTTTTAGCATTTTTATGAAAGCCCAAATTGAGAAAATAGAGATACATAGAAAATGCATTGACAATTTTCTTGACACAGCCTTTTTTTTTTTGCTGCATAAATAGATAAATGCCGATCTCTGCTGGGAAGCAACAGCCAATAAGATAATACTTTCATAGGCTTAACATCAACCCTAGCCGATGGCCCCGTGAGTGAAATTATATGCTCCTGCGGACAACCATTCTAGTTACCTAATGGGACGTAATATTGTTCAGATTTCGATGAATAGATTGCACGACCCGCAGAAAAAGCGACCGACTGAAGTCGGTTGATTTTCTAAGAGTGCCCTAAAATCACCGTGTCATTCTGTCATTCGGTCATTCTGTCAATCTGTCTGTCCGTCCGTAACCCGTTTGTGAAAATTGGTGATAGTGACTTAACCGCTTGGAATATTTAAACAATTTTTGGCATACTGATAGATATCTATGAGATCTAACCAATGAACTTGCGAAATATTACATTCCATTTAGTATAGCCTCGCCGAGGCGAAAAATGTGACAATTTTTTAAACTGCTTCTCCTCGGAAACCGTTAAGCCGATTGAAGTCAAATTTCATATGGAGCCTCTATGGGATGTGGGAAACAAAATTTGCCCATGGGGTCCAGGTCACATGACCAAAATGGCCGCCCAGCCATATATGGCCTGTCTGTCTGTCTGCCGTAACATGTTTGTGAAAATTGGTGATAGTGACTTAACCACTTGGAATATTTAAACAAGTTTTGGAAAACTGATAGATATCAATGAGACCTAACCAATGAACTTGCGAAATATTACATTCCATTTAGTATAGCCTCGCCGAGGCGAAAAATCCGTAACCCGTTTGTGAAAATTGGTGATAGTGACTTAACCGCTTGGAATATTTAAACAATTTTTGGCATACTGATAGATATCAATGAGATCTAACCAATGAACTTGCGATATATTACATTCCATTTAGTATAGCCTCGCCGAGGCGAAAAATGTGAACATTTTCGAACTGCTTCTCCTCGGAAACCGTTGGGCCGATTGAAGTCAAATTTCATATGGAGCCTCTATGGGATGGGGCAAAACCAAAATTTGCTCATGGGGTCCAGCTCACATTACTCAAATGGCCGCCAAGCCATATATGGTTCGTCTGTCTGTCCGTCCGTAACCCGTTTGTGAAAATGGGTGATAGTGACTTAACCGCTCGGAATAGTTAAACAATTTTTCGCATACTGATAGATATCAATAAGATCTAACCAATGAACTTGCGAAAAAAATACATTCCATTTAGTATAGCCTCGCAGAGGCGAAAAATGTGAAAATTTTCGAACTGCTTCTCCTCGGAAACCGTTGGGCCGATTGAAGTCAAATTTCATATGGAGCCTCTATGGGATGGGGGGAACCCAAATTTGCTCTTGGGGTCCAGGTCACATGACCAAAATGGCCGCCAAGCCATATATGGTAAAAACCCTTCAAAAATAGTCTTCTCCAGAACCACTGGGCAGATTTCCACGAAACTTGATAAATGGCATCTGGGACGTAGGCCCAGCATAAATTGCTAAAATGGTGACCCTGGGTTGACCTTGACCTTTGTGCCTAGGTAAAACTTTGACAGATATGCTTTTGTATTGGAAAATGTGAGAATGCATTTTATCCTACAAGCGATTCAGAATACAGTACTAAAGTATCAGATATATTTTTGCTCCTTACGATAAGGCGCATTTATTGAGGGAACCGTTTTAGGTCCAGGTCACATGACCAAAATGGCCGCCATACCCATATATGGTAACACTCAGAAAGCTAAAAGCATCCGGCGGGTCGTGCACTTCAGCTGAAGCACGGGTTGTTTTACACGAATTGAGTGACGTCAAAATAAACAATGGTTAACTCCGATATGATTGGGCAACGGTAACGTAATAGCGCCAACGACCCTGTTCCACTGACAGTAGAAAAACGTGTGTGTAGTTGCTTCTGTGTCTCAATTTCAGCTCTCAAAAACCAGAACTTTTTCGAAAAATAATGGATGAAAAATAATGTAAGCAAGTAATAAAGGTAATTTATTTATTTAACGTTTATAGAATTAGAAAAACATCGGGTCATGAACAAAGTGAATGAGTGTTTGAGTTTTACGTCCCACCAACAGCTAAAATAATACGGAGACGGGAACTCGGTTTAAAGACTCATGCGAAAGTCTGGAGAAGCTCGGGATCGATCCTGCGACCCCCGGTTTACAAGGCGAGTAGCGTAACAACTGCACCAAGGAGGCTTCACTCATGAACAAAGTTTAGTAAATAGAGGATATTTACTTTTTTGAGGTGGATACTAAAAATATTTCATCGAGGTTGTTGACATCATCCAAATTTTCACGAGTGCGAAGCACGAGGAAAAAACACACGAGATGAAATGTTTTTGGTATCCGCCGAAAAAAAGTAAATTTTCTTTTTATTTTCTAATGTTATACGGATATTTACGGTAACTGATCAATCATATCGTACGCCACAATTTTTACCTGGCTCGTCATATATGACGCCACAACTGTCAGTTTTAAGACATAAAAAGTCGCCATTTTGAAAACAGCATTTTTACAGCCCGTAGAGTGGTTTTCAAGGTAATTTACAGAATTATTTTATCGATAACATATGACTTTTTTGCGAGAAAAGGTAGTCCGGGCTGCTACTGTGAAAATAACAAGGTCATGTATTTTCTACACTGTGCGATCAGTTTTATTTCTTTATGATATCCATTGATTTCACTGCAGAGTATAAAATAAATCCAAATTACTCTGCTCGTGGCGTTATTCATGACGCAATGAATTGCATTCATTTCTTAAATATTTGGAAATCTAGAATCCAGTACAAATAAAAAAAATTTAGTTAGGTAAGTCAGGAATATAAGAATCTTATATGAATGTGAGGGGTGAATGTAAAAATCCGTCCAGAGGCTCACTGTCCGGCATCACGAGGCTTGCCGACAGTGATCCCAAGGGACGGATTTTTCAATCCTCCCTTCACACCCATATTGGATTCTTTTTCTTGCATATCTTCCATTTCTTAGCGCGGATTTTTAATGCTGAATTCACTTCGGTTACCAACGTCCGCCATATTGTGTTGACACTGCAGGAATGTTTAGTGACGTCAAGTAACGTGATGTGACGTCAACCTTAACGACAGCCCAAACGAGGTCGTAATCAACCAGTGCATTTATCAAACACGCGATTATATTCGTTTTGGGGTCAGAACAACAGGGTCAGAACATAAATTTCTATCCCAGAGTAAAATCACGGATTTCCTTGTCTGGTGTGCAAGAATATTCTGATATCGTACTACAAATGTTGGTATCTGCAAATCAGATCTGTTGCTGCCCTCATGAAGCTTTATTCTAATGCACTTGCGTGTGTAACGCGGCGGCGTTTGATTGGATTTGCCACATTATATTCTGCAATATACTGTCGGAAACCCGGAAACATGTAACGTCGCTTTTCGTTAGGTAGAATCTGGTTTTAATGCAGCTCACAGCTTTGATCAAAATAGTACCGGTTTTAACAAAACAACTTAATACGTGCATTAAAATGGGGATAACTGTATTAAATTTTCATTTTGGGAGGTAAATCGGCGGTTTTAAGGTAGCAAATAAGTGAATTAATCTTAAAAAGGCCGTAAAACAGAAAAAACATCTCCGTGTAACCTTTGTTATTGGTGTGCCGTAAAACTGCAAAAAGCCCGTATACACTGCCTTGTCAGCCCACGTCAAATTGTTAGATTTCCAAATGTATGACCAAGCACTTTTAATACAGGCATATCGAACTGTAAAGCGCATTATTAATCAGAAAGGAAGAATTTTCGCCATGCACAGTCATTATGAAAAAGCCTGGAGTTTTCATTAATCTGTTTTCAACATGAATCAACAAATTTCCCGATAGTCGCAGACTGCATGTTCTGCATTAGCTTATTTAGAGCTACTGTGAAAACAAAATCAAAGAATATTATTCTCCGTCACTTTGACGTTTTCTCAACGCTTGAAACATGAACGTGTCATCAAAATGAAAGTTTTGTTTACCTTTAGTTGAATAGAAGTGAAGGCAATACAATTAACCCACATCTCCTGTCAGAAACCAAAGGGAAATAAATACAAACATTAAATAAGTGGACCCTAATGGAAACATCAATAGCGGAAAGCCAAAAGGACAGTTACTTTCCCACAATATGGCCAATTGGCTATCCAAAACAAATATATATAAGCGATACACTCACTCAAAGACAAACCATAACAAAGATAAACCGCGACAGAATAACCGCCTGGGAACGGTCAGCGAAAAGAATTCCACTGCGGGGTGGGTGTGTGTGTGGGGGGGGGGGGGGGCGGGGGGCTTAAAGTTGGAACTATAAGGAATGAATTACTATTGTTGTGGATTTTATCGATGTGTAAACTCCGGCGAATCACTCACAAACTTAGCATGGAACTTTTGTTTATGGGTGATTCGCGGGGTTTATATATCGATAGAACCCCCAAATATGAAATTCAATCCTATAGTAAACTAGAACAGTGCATTTAGGATAAAACTGATTAATATTTGAGCCGGGCTCTGAAGAACGTACAATATCGCATGTGCAACCAACAAAGAATCAAACCAGACTGCGCGTTCGACCAGTCTAGCAAGAGACTTTTCTTGAACTCACTGTATACCCTAAAACAACAAAACGCTCATGTCAAATGAGAAAACCCTGATCAGACTGTGCAAGAATATGTCTCTTTGTAGATTTTTGTCAAGCCCCCGCTTTTTAAAAAAAAACACGAGATAGTCACGATGTTATATACTCAACTGAGACAATTTTTAAGTAAGAACACAAAGTTAGCTTTCATTACTGTAATCACTATCGTCTTCTCCTTCTCTAGCCTGTTCGTCATAGTTCACTGTGTATGGATTGTCATCAGCATACGCGTTGTAATTTTCGACATCATCGTCATCAAATTCCTCCACACAAAATTGATCATAACCGTTCTCAAACTGTTCAAACTGTTCATGATATTCTCGGGTATCGTTATAGGAAAATTCACCAGGCGCTTCATCGTCATCTTCATCATAATGTCCATGATCATAAATGCCATCAACTTCAAAATCATTATAATCTTCCTCTTCAGTATCAGCATTGTGATACAAGTCTGAATTATCTAATTCATAACTGTTCAATGCTTCTGTATTATAACTCACATGTCCATAAACATCATCTTCTTGATCTACATCGTCAAATTGATCATTACCATCTGCACTTTCGTTTTCTTCTTCCTCCCAGTCAAAGTTTGCCACATCCTCTTCATCCTGTTGATAATAATCATCTTCATGATCAAACCCATTTATACTGAGATCATCGTTGCGAACATCAAAGACTTCATCCTGATAAAGATTGTCAGACGTGCTATCTTCTTCATCTCCGTCTCTATCAGACTCTACATTATCGGCATCATCGAAATAGTCAGGATACTGGTGTTTCAAACCATCTTCATTGAATTGTTCATTTTGTTCGTCATAATCATTTTCATAATCCAAGTCATGCTCATCGTTATCAAAAGAATCATCGACGAAATCGTCCTCTTTTTCAAACATATAATTCGAAGACTGTAGTTCGTCAGAATCATTATAGCTAGAATCCTCATCTTCTTCTGAATCATGATAATTGCCAATGGCTTTGTTGTAGATGTTTTCGTGTTCGATATCATCATCTGCACTATTATCACCACTGAGGTCCTCATAACCATCATCATCATCATAATAATAATAATAATCATCATCATCATCACCACCATCATCGTCATCGTCTTCATCGTCACCGTTGTCATCATTGAAGCCATATTCATTTATCTCTTGCTGGTCATTGTTATACATATAATAATCGTCTTTATGTTCGCCATCATCATCATCATCGTCATCATCATCATTATCATCATCATCATCATCGTCGTCGTCGTCATCATCTTTGTTGTAGTATCTGCGATCAAATTCCCCCTCTTGGTTATTGTAACAGAAATAATTTTCTTCTACCTGTTCGCAATCATCATCATCATCATCATCATCATCGTCATCATCATCATTATCATCATCATCATTATCATCATTATCGCAATCATTATCGTCGTCATCGTTATTATATTCATAATAGTCACTGTTTTCGATGTTATCGAATTCGGCAGCACTTAAGTCCACACTATCCACACTATCATCAATAGAATAATCATCATCGTTTTTTTCTAATTCTCGCTCATCAACAGCAGCGGTATAATCTGATTCGGTTTCATAATATTCGTCAGTGAAATCTGTACAAGTTTCCTCGTCTGTTTTTTCTTCGTCTGTTATTGATTCAGAGCGACTGTCATCTTCACTTCTACCAGCATAATCAACATGATAATCACACTCCTCGCTGTTGCAATATTCATCGCGACCAAAACCATTAACATCACTATCGAAGAGGTTTGCAATTCCAAAATCGTCATCAACAGTTGAATACTGTTGACATACATGGGTATTAGTGTGAATGCGAGTTAAATACCGCTTTGAATTTTCCAATGCTGGTGGCTTTGGTTCTAAACGAGTCCCTCTATCCTTTTCCTCGTTCCTTACAATTCGTCGACCTCGTCGTTCCCTTGCCCGTTTATTTGGGTTTATTCCTTTGTTCTTTGTTCCAACTGTATGCGTAATGCCTTTTTTGCCTGTCATGCTATACTGGCGGCTTGCAAAATCGTTGCATTTATTAATATTCTGTCCTTCAAAATCATTTTTCAATATCATTTTTCTACCAGCATAATCAACATGATTATCACACTCCTCGCTGTTGTAATATTCATCGCGACCAAAACCATCAACTTTACTTTCGAAGAGGTGTGCAATCCCAAAGATGTCATCAACAGTTGAATACTGTTGACATTCATTGGTATTAGTTTGCATGCGAGTTAAATACCGCTTTGAATTTTCCAATGCTGGTGGCTTTGGTTCTAAACGAGTCCCTCTATCATTTTCCTCGTTCCTTACAATTCGTCGACCTCGTCGTTCCCTTACCCGTTTATTTGGGTTTATTCCTTTGTTCTTTGTTCCAACTGTAATGCGTAATGTCTTTTTTGCCTGTCATGCTATACTGGCGGCTTGCCGAATCGTTGCATTTATTAATATTCTGTCCTTCAAAATCATTTTTCAATATCATTTTTCTACCAGCATAATCAAAATGATAATCACACTCCTCGCTGTTGTAATATTCATCGCGACCAAAACCATCAACTTCACTTTCGAAGAGGTGTGCAATCCCAAAGATGTCATCAACAGCTGAATACTGTTGACATTCATTGGTATTAGTTTGCATGCGAGTTAAATACGGCTTTGAATTTTCCAATGCTGGTGGCTTTGGTTCTAAACAAGTCCCTCTATACTTTTCCTCGTTCCTTACAATTCGTCGACCTCGTCGTTCCCTTACCCGTTTATTTGGGTTTATTTCTTTGTTCTTTGTTCCAACTGTATGCGTAATGTCTTTTTTGCCTGTCACGCTATACTGGCGGCTTGCAAAATCGTTGCATTTATTAATATTCTGTCCTTCAAGGGACTTTGGATCGTTTCTTTTTGTCATTTCCAACTTTCCATGCTTCCTTTTAGGTAACATCTTCCTTTGTCCAACGACACGTTTACCTTGTAAGTTTCCATTTGAGCTCTTAATTGCCCTGGCAATATGGCTTTTGTCAGCTTGTTTCACTTGATCTAGTCTGTGATCCTTTTCTTGAAATGATATTTTTTGGCGATTCATGACGTTTTTTGGTTTTAATTTCTCACCTACACCTTCCTCTCTAGTAACACCCGTATTTGAAATATTCGTAGCTTGGTCTTTTATTTGGTCTGATTTACGTTTTTCTTCAGAACAAGATTTCTTTTTCTCTGTATTCTTCGAAGCGTTTTTGGTTTCATTTTTAGGCAAACGTACTTCTTTTATTCCTTTGAAAAGCATCATTGTCTTTTTGCGGATCGCATTGAAAATTCCCTTTACCGCTTTTCGTTCCCCAGTTTTATTTTCTTCTTGTTTTCTATCGGACGTAAAGGCATTGGAACATTTGCCATTGGGTGTTATAATTTTGACCTCGACAGTGTTTTGCGAGTTGGTTTGTTGTCGTTCAATTTGAGTGTTGTCTGAGATCTTTGTATCTGTAGGCATCCTCTTCATATCTTTGGCAATTGTGTTGTCTAACATTCTTGGTTTAGTGGACTTCTGCTTTTTTATTTGTTTAAAATATTGGTTTGTCGTTCCCCCTTTCTTGTCACTATTAGCCTTACCATTATATGCCTGGCTACAGTCTCTATTTTCCTTACATCTTCTGACTTTTGACACAGTTGTTCTGTTTTTGTCTTTAGGAACTTGTAACTCTTGGCTACCTTCGACCGTTGTCAGCATCTTTGCATCTTTGTGGTGTCCTTTCTTATTTCTTTGTGCTGCAGTACCAGTCTGTGATTCGGTATGATTAGTTGCTGCAGCTCTTTTTACAAAATTGTTTTCTTTCTTACTCTGTTTTACAACTTTTGTTGTGTTCGCAGCGTCCAGCCAAAAATCAACTTCTTTTGTCATGTCACCAGTCTGTGTCCTGTTAGCATGGATTTTACTCTTGGTAGCATTGTTGGTTTTCAAAAGCTTAGACTTTTTACCACACTGTTCATTTGCCTTAGCGTTTATACTTGCATTCGCCTCTTTCCTAACATTGCTGTCTAGGTCCTCGGCATGTTTGTTTCTTTCCTGTTTCGCTCTACCTGCTTTAGTCTGTGTGTCTTGTTTCGTTTTCCGTTTTCCTTGTTTCCGTTCAGCTTTATCTAGACTTTGCTTTCTAGCTGAAGCTGAGTCGTTGATATCGTTAGTTTCCTTCTCTGAATACGATGTTTTGTCTCTCAAGTTCTGTCGGATTTCTGTCGATTCTGGATTTCGGCTTGAACCTTTACTTTCCTGTCTTCTGAAAGCATAGCAAACTAAACTGTAGCAGTTACAAAATACCACCTCTATAGATTTTCAAAGTAGAAGTAAAACAAAGATCAGGAATCGATACAATTAACTTACTCCACCCAACAAAGACACCAAAGGGAAAGAAACACAAACATTAAGCGACCAGACCATAATGGAAACCTTAACAAAGGAAGGCCATAAGGACAGTTACTTTCCCACAAAATGACCATATGTCCATCCAAAATAAAAAGACACAAGCGATACACACAGCAAGTAACAAACAACAACATAAATAAACCGCCACAGAAGAACCGCCTTGGAACGGTCAGTGGAAAGATTTCCACTGGGGGGCTTAAATCGATTTTACGTGGCCACAATCCTCGCCCTTACTTCCGTCGCGATTTAAACAAATAATTTGTTCAGTTCGCATGAAGGCCTCCTAACTCATCAGTGCAACATCTCCGTGAACACAAAAAATCAAAGAACCACAGAGGTGTAAACAATGGTGAGGACTCGACAGCAAGAAACCACTGAAATGCTGCAGCAAAAGAAAACCAACAGTTAGACTTCGAAGGGCCCGACCAGAGACAGAGCATCAGGCACCAACCAACATTACCAAGAATTAGATCTCTCTAATTCTCAATAAGCCTTTACGTTGGAGCCGTCATAGAATCTGAGGCCTGACCCACCGGCGTGCAATTAAAGAGGGAAGCAAAGTTGCCAACCGTGATTGGGTTAACTACCATGCATGCAGTCTGTCGTATAACATCCATGTTGTAGCCAATCTTTTTATATCGAAGAAGGATTTTACGAAATTGGGTGCTGAAGTCATTGCGGTTATAAATTTTTCTGAATTTATATACTAAGTCACCATAAAATTCGGGTTCCGATAGACCTTGTTGCAGAAGAGATTTAAGTCCAATATTGAATTTTGAAATTAAATCAGAATGGCGTCTATAAAATTTTGAAAAGGCTTTGCGTAGTTTATGGTACCGATAACCCTGATTAAGGAGTTTAGCCGTTAATAATTTATTACGAGTGTTTAAGTCAGTTACATGACTACACACTCTAGCAAATCGAATTAATTGCGAAATATAAACGCCATAGGATGGCGCACGCGGAACATCACCATCCAAAAAAGGAAAATTTACAATTTCAAGATCAAAGTCATCTCGGTTATCATAAATTTTGCACGAAACAAACCCATCTACAATAGATAGATGTAAATCCAAAAACGGGGCCTCGGTATCAGAAGAATTTGCTTTATTTAACTGAAGTGCTGGGGGGTAAATCTGACTGATCAAACCATCGAAATAGGTATTATCAATATTTAATAAATCATCTAAATATCTAGAAGTGGAGCTAAAAGCTTCAATAATTTCAGATTGGTTATCAATGGAAAGCGACAACATGAAGTCTCTTTCATAACAATACAAGAACAGATCAGCCACAAGAGGTGCGCAATTCGTACCCATCGGAATACCCACAATTTGTCTAAATAACTTAGTACCGAATCTAATATAAATATTGTCAAGTAGAAAGGTGAGGGCATCACACACTTTCTGACATGACCAAAGTGTATAATCCTTATGCTCTTTAGAAGTGAAAAATGCATTTCTGACATTACATGCAAGATAGAGAGAATCTTCTCTGTGAAAAGCCCATTCAATTAAATCATTAAGCTTTTCTTTTATAAGATTATGAGGAAGTGTAGTGTAAAGAGTGGAATAATCGTAAGTAGACAGACTTGAAGCACGAAAAAAGTCTGGATTTCAATTTATTTAAAACCTCGTTCGATTTTTTATAGACCAAAACATATTTCTTCCTGATCTTTCAAAGACTTTATCACAATATTTAATCACATGCGTTTTAATAGCATAAAGACAGGAAGTTAATAATTTTGAAAGTTCAGTGGTAGTGCAAGAGCTAGAGTTTGCGATAAACCGTGCTTTGTAAGGTCTTTTATGAAGTTTTGGTAACCAGTATAGCGTAGGAAGCTTGTCTTGGCCTTCGGTAACACACACAGCAAACTTGGTGGCTGAATGACAAACATGTTTATCTACTCTAGCTCTCTCTTCAGCTAAAGGCTGAAGTTCATAGGCCTTAGTACCACCAAGCTCCTGCTTAAGCGTGTTAACATAGAGGAGCCGTCACACAACGGCGACGTTGTTAGCGGCCTTGTCTGCAGGGGCCAAAACAAACTTCTTATGAAATTTTTGAATACCTAGTTTAAGATGACGTCAAAGCCGGAATACGTTATCTATATCTTTTTAAATGAAACTATGTTTTGGCTGAAAGTTCGTGTTTCCGATATATGTATGTGTATTTTATTTTTACGTTTCGACCTGGTTGCTTTTACATAATAGGTGCACTGAAACAGAAACAATCAAATATAAGAGTCAGCAACTGACATAATCGTAACGACCACAATGATATTCAGAATTAAATTATCGTTGTTCTACAGATAAAAAAAAAGTGGAGGTAATGATCAGGAATCGATACAATTAACCCACGGCTCCCATAAGAGGCACAAATGGGAATGAAACACAAACATGAAACAAAAGATCCTAATGAAAACATCAATAGCGGAACGCCAAAATGACAGTTACTTTCCTGCAAAATGGCCAATAGGCTATCCAAAATGAAATACTTTAAGCGACCCAAAAACCTGAAGTCAAACCATAACAAAAATAAACCGCGAGAGAAGAACCGCTTTGGAACGGTCAGCGGAAACGAGTTCTATTGGGGCGCTTGAATCGATTTTACGTTGTCACAATACGTCGCCTACTTACTGCCTAGGTAGGATAAGGGTCTTCTGCAACAAGTCCTGTCGGAACCTGATTTTTTTAGAGAGTTAGTATATATATATTCATAAAATATGCTTACGGTGATTTCAGCAACCTAATTTCATAAAATTGTTCTTCGATATAAAAAGATTGGTTACAACATTATTGTTTCACAACAGACTGCGGACATGGTAGTTAACCGAATCACAGTTGTTAACTTTGTTTCGCTCTCTTATTGCACGCCGGCGGACCGAGCCTCAGATGCAGCATAAAGTTTCATTAATATTGATTGGTGCCTGATGCTCTTTCTCTGATCGGGCCGACCAGAGTCATACTGTTGGTTTTCCTTTGCCCCAGCACGCCAGTTATTTCATGCTGTGGGATCGTCTTTGTATTCGATTGATATTCAATGTTCTCAGTGACATTGCATTAATGGTTTAGACATTCTTAATGCGACTGAACAAATAATGTGTCTAAATTTTGGATGCACCATTATGGTACAATGGTAATTTTAATGTTGGTAAGTTAAAAAACTAGAGCGACAGAGGAGTATAGCGTATGACTACTTTAATTGATGAAACTAGAAATTTATTACAATTTAATTCGTTTAAAGAAAAAATCTTTGTAATGGGAACATTTTAGACTATCAAAACCTTGTAGCAAACATACCCTATATCTGGAAAGAACGGATAACAAATAACAGACCATTTGTATCTTAATTAGGTTTATA
This sequence comes from Lucinisca nassula, assembly GCA_963580285.1. Taxonomy (NCBI): domain Eukaryota; kingdom Metazoa; phylum Mollusca; class Bivalvia; order Lucinida; family Lucinidae; genus Lucinisca; species Lucinisca nassula. The sequence goes on from OY757021.1 coordinate 1,046,969, forward strand.
TCGTGCTTCCGATATATTTGCATGTTTGCTTATGTCCGTTTGGCTTTCAGCTATTGATGTTTCCATTAGGGTTTGTTGTTTCATGTTTGTGTTTCTTTCCCTTCGGTGTCTCTGATGAGAGTTGTGGGTTAATTGTATCGATTCCTGATCATTGCCACCACTTCTCTTTAATGTTTTTGTAATGAAAATGTTAAACACGTTATTAAGGATAAAAAGGGTAGCAGAAGATTTTATGCCCTGATAAATACTTCAGCAATAATAAGACAAAATAAATGGGAAAGAGAACAAGGGAACGTGTCAAACTATGATATAATGATATATTATTCAGTTATAACAGAGCTTAAAGAATTTGCACTTTTGCGCTCCAATTTAAAATAAATTATAAGCTACTTGTTACAAAATCTTTTCTGTAAAGAATAACATAGTTGACAATAATAATTATTCACACTACAAAGAACATCAGGAAACTATTTTTCTCTTATTTATTGAATGTGCTAAGGTCAAACAATTCTGACAACGGTTTAAAGGGTGGCTAGATAGACATGCTTATTTAACATTAAATATAGACAGCAAAATAGAAGTGCATGCAATGATCAGAAATCGATACAATCAACCCACAGCTCCAGTCAGAGACACCAAACGGAAAGAAACACAAACATGAAACAACAGACTCTAATGGGAACATCAATAGCGGAAAGCCAAAATGACAGCAGTTACTTTCCCACAAAATGGTCAATAGGCTATCCAAAATAATATTAGCGACACAAACACCCAAATACAAACCATAACAAAAATAAACCGCGACAGAAGAACCGTCTTGGAACGGTCAGCGGAAACGAATTCCACTGGGGGGGGGGGGCGTCTTAAATTGATTTTACGTGGCCACAATCCTCGCCCTTACTACTTTCGTCGCGATTAAGACAAATACTTTGTTCAGTCCGCACGAAGGCTTCCTTACTCATCATTGCAACATCTCCGTGAATACAAAAATCAAACAACCACAGAGATGAAACAACGGTGAGGACTCGACAGAAAGAAACCACTGAAATGCTGGAGCAAAAGAAAACCAACAGTTAGACTCCGATGGACACGACCAGATACAGAGCATCAGGTTCCAACCAACATAAGCCTTTACGCTGGAACAGTCATTGAATCTGAGGCCTGACCCACCGGCGTGCAATTAAGGAGGGAAGCAAAGTTGTCAACCACGATTAGGTTAACAACCATGCATGCAGTCTGTCGTATAACATTTATATTGTACCCAATCTTGTTATATAGGAGAGCGATTTTACGAAAGTGGGTGCTGAAATCATTGGTCATATATTTTTCTAAATTTATATACTTAGACACCATAAAATTCGGGTTCCGATAGACCTTGTTGCAGAAGAGATTTAAGTTCAATATTGAATTTTGAAATCAAATCAGAATGATGTCAATAAAATTTTGAAAAAGCTTTGCGTAGTTTATGGAACCGATAACCCTGATTAAGAAGTTTAGCCATTTACTATTTATTACGAGTGTTGAAGTCAGTTACATGACTACACACTCTGGCAAATCGAATTAATTGCGAAATACAAACGCCACAGGATGGCGCACGAGGAGCATCACCATCCCAAAAAGGAAAATTAACAATCTCAAAATCAAAATCATCGCGTTTATCATAAATTTTGCAAGAAACAAACCCATCTAGAATAGATAGATGTAAATCCAAAAACGGCGCCTCGTTATCAGAAGAGTTTGCTTTTATTTAACTGAATTTCTGGGTGTGGTAAATTTGCATGATCAAACCATCGAAATAGGTATTGTCAATATTAAATAAAATCATCCAAATATCTTAACGTCGAGCTGAAAGCTTCAATGATTTCAGACTGGTTTTCAGCAGAAAGGGACATAATGAAGTCTCTCTCATTACAAAACAAAAACAGATCAGCCACAAGTGGTGCGCAAATAATACCCATCCGAACACCCACAACTTGTCTAAATAACTTAGTACCAAATCTTATGTAAATATTGTCAAGTAGAAAGGTGAGAACGAGAGCTTCACACACTTTCTGACACGACCATTAAGTATAATTTTTATGCTCTTCAGAAGTGAAAAAACGCATTTCCTACATCACATGCAAGATAGGGGGAGTCTTCCCTATCAAATGTCCATTCAATTAAGTTTTTCGTTTATAAGATTATGGGGAAGTGTAGTATAAAGGGTGGAACAATCGTTAGTAGACAGACTTGAAGCACGAAGCCTGGGTTTCAATTTATTCGAAACTTGATTAGAATCTTTATAGACCAAAACACGTTTCTTCTATTCTAAAACTATTTTCTTTTCGTATCATAATAATAACAAGCTGTTAAGCTATATTATGGTAATTGCAAAACAGTACATTTATAGAAACAAATTTTTGAATAATGAATTAAGCATCAATATTTTTGTTACCCGACTGAAAAAAAAGTTTTTCTGATGAAAGTTACATAGCCAATACGCATGGTAAAATCACAAATTTCATTTCCACATGGGCTCCATTTTATACTTATTTTAGAAATGACCTGTAATTTTATTCAGAATAGAAGTAGAGGCAATGATCAGGAATCGATACAATTAACCCACAGCTCCCATCAGAGACACCAAGGGGTAAGAAACACAAACATGAAGCAACATACCCCAACAGAAACACCAACAGAGGCCAGTTTCGTTCCCAAAAAATGGCCAAAAGGCTATCCAAAATAAAATAATATAAGCGACACAGACACCATAAGACAAACCATAACAAAAATAACCCCGACAGAAGAACCGCCTTGGAACGGTCAGGGGAAACGCATTCCACTAGGGGGCTTAAATCGATTTTACGTGGCCACAATCATCGCCCTTACTTCCGTCGCGATTGAGACAAATAATTTGTTCAGTCCGCATGAAGGCCTCCTAATTCATCAGTGCAACATCTCCGTGAACACAAACATCAAACAACCACAGAGATGAAACAATGGCGAGGACTCGACAGCAAGAAACAACAGAAATGCTGGAGCAAAAGAAAACCAACAGTTGGACTCCAATGGGCACGACAGATCTTTTTATCCAGTTTATCGTGTATATACATAAACATATTTTCTAGAACAATTCCGATGAAACGTAAACTAGAAAATGGATAGATCGGCAATGTCGGTGTGGATAGGTGGCAAATCAAGCTGCAGTCAGAGGATTCAAAAATATGATTATCTGTCGCATTTAACGGGAAACACATACATGGTTTGCCTTTTATGAAGTGGAGGGGGTGGGGCATGGCCCTGGCTTAACCTGGGGGACCCCCATGTTGGCATTAAAGCATATGGCTGAGAGACATTTACTCAAGGAACATTTCTATAAAAGTTTTGTCAAAATATCTGCAATAACTTGGCAGCAAATGCCATTTTTCAATTTTCCCCATTATAAGTCTATGGAAAATCTAAGTTGCCATAGCAACCAAACTAAAGAGCCAAATTTTATAAAAACACAAAACCTGTTAAGGCAAATATGGTGAATATTTCCAAAAACTCTCAGCCTAATAGAGCATTCGGTTTCTGAGGAGATGATTTTTGAAGTATTTTTTTTTCTATTTTTTTATTTTGGTTTCCATTGCAACCAATAGAAATGAGCAGTAGGCCTAAAATCATATGGCAGATAGTAGATTGCCTAAGGAACATTTCTATGAAAGTTTTGTCAAAACATCTGCAATGGCTTGGCAGTAAATGCCATTTTTCAATTTTCCCCATTATAAGTCTATGGAAAGTCTAAGTTGCCATAGCAACCAAACTAAAGAGTCGATTTTCATAAAAAACACAAACTTTCAATCCCCCAGCCCAAGGATACTACCGATGAAATTTGGGCCCAATCGGCCCAGTGGTTTCAGAGGAGATGACGTTTGAAAGTGTTGACGTCACAAGAAGCAGACGCAGACGCAGACAGACAGACGCAGACGACGGATAACTGCCTATCCTATATGTTCCCCTGGAGCCTTCGGCTCTGGTGTGCTAAAAATGGCCAAATGGCCATCCAAAATAAAAATACACAAGTGGTACAGACAGTAAGTAACAAAAAACAACATACATAAACCGCCACAGAAGAGCCGCCTTGGAACGGTCAGTGGAAAGAATTCCACTGGGGGGCTATAATCGATTTTACATGGCCATAATCCTCGCCCTTACCTCTGTCGCGGTATACACTAATTTTGTTTAGTCCGCATGAAGGCTTCCTAACTCATCAGTGTAACATCTCCGAGAACATACAAATCAACAAACTACAGAGATGAAACAAGGTTGAGGAATCGTCAGCATACAACAGCAGAATTGCTGGAGCAAAAGAAAACCAACAGTTAGACTCCGAGGGGCCCGATCAAAATCAGATCAGTGGTTTAGGAGGAGATGTTGTTTGAAGAAATTGTTTACGGACGCATGTACGCACGGACGGACGCACGACAGACGACGGACAAAAAGTGATCCCAAAGCTCACCTCGTCACTACGTGGCAGGTGAGCTAAAAAGATATATATGTTCGAAAACGATACAATGCGATACAGTATGTACTCAATAACAGAGTTTTGTAACTATGAATTCAGACACATAATATGTCATAATGTATGAATTTAGAACAATAAAGTTACAAAAAAAAAACAAAAAAAAAAAAAAACATGACAGAACCTAGGCCGAGTATTGTGGCCAGGTAAAATCGACCGTTCTAAGGCGTTTCTTCCGTCGTGGTTTATGATTGTTATTGATCGGTTTTGTATGTGTGTTTTGCTAATTTAGCATATGACGTCGCATCTGAGAGTGTAATAACGCCATGTAATATTTTCGATAATCCACTAGTGGATTAAATATGCAAATTAGCTAGATACGTCCCGTAACGTTACATGTACGACGTCCTTGTCGACGTCGCGTTTACTAATGGGGGAATATTGACATTTTTGTAAACAATCGTGAATACAATACATTTTAAAAGTCATATGATATAGAAAAATCTTGCATTCGTGCTCATGTATTATTAAACTCGTTGATGAAAAGGGATAAAATGCTCGGCACGGCCTCGCATTTTATCCCTTTTCCTCAACTCGTTTAATAAATTCAATAATACATGAGCACTCATGTAAGATCCTCTATTTTGCTAATATCTAATTATTTTGCATAGCTGTTTCACCATTTTGTGAGAAAGTAACTGTCTTGTGTCTTTCCACTTGTGACCTTTTCATTATAGTGAAATTATGTTATGTTCGTGTCTCTTTCCCTTTGGTGTCTTGGTGGTGTGAGATTATAAGAATCTTATGTGGGTGTGAGGGGGGGGGGGTTAGAAAAATCCGTCCCAAGGGTCACTGTCCGGCATCACGAGGCTTGCCGAGTGATGCCGGACAGTGATCCCGAGGGACGGATTTTTCTATCCATCCCTCACACCCATATTGGATTCTTTTTCTTGCATGCCTTCCATTTCTTAGCGCGGGTTTTTAATGCTGCAGTCACTTTGGTTACAACGTCCGCCATATTGTGTTGAAACTGCAGGAATGTAAAGTGACGTCACGGATCGTGTATGACGTCAACCTTAACGACGGCGCATACAAGGTCGTAATCAACCAGTGCATTTATCAAACACGCGATTATAATCGATTTGGGGTCGGAACACCAGGGTCAGAACATAAATTTCTATCCCAGGGTAAAATCACGGATTTCCTTGTCTGGTGTGCAAGAAAATTGTATCTATCCCTAAACATTGCAATCATTTCTATTTTCAATTGAGTTAATCAATATGTTTTATGAAAGGGTTATCCCTTAGCAGCAAAGAATACACCACAGAACTGGAAAATATGAAGTGTACAGGTTTTCTGGTTCAGACTAGCAAGTTTCGGCCAATTAGGCCTCATCAGTGACCCTCAAGTATTTTCAAAATTCCACAATTGAATCGGTGATCCTAAAAAGACTAAACGTTAGCCTCAGCTAAAATATTGTACAAAACATACATGATTTGCAGCTCACATAGCCGTTTCGTCACTAAATCAGCGAGACATCACAGAAAATGAACAATTCAAACTAAACAACAGTGTTGAAACAAAGATGACGGCTCGAGAAAAAATACCCAAAACAATGAAAACCAGAGCTGAAAACAATGACAAAACTACACATCTTTTGAACAAGTCCGTGAAATGAACATCCCATAAAATGGAAATGAAGGCAATGATCAGGAATCGTTACAATTAACCAACAGCTCCAATCAGGGACAACAAAAGGAAAGAAACACAAACATGAAACAACAGACTCTAATGGAAACATCAACAGCGGAAAGCCGTAAGGACAGTTACTTTCCCACAAAATGGCCAATGGCTATCCAAAACAAAATAATATTAGCGACACAAACATACAAAGACAAACCATAACAAAAATAATCCGCGACAGAAGAACCGCCTTGGAACGGTCGGTAAAACGAACTCAATTGAGGGGGGGGGGGGGGTGGGGGGGGGGCTAAATCGATTTTGCGTCGCCACAATCCTCGCCCTTATTTCCGTCGCGATTTAGACAAATAATTTGTTCAGTCCGCATGAAGGCCTCCAAACTCATCGGGGCAAAATATCCGTGAACACATAAATCAAATAGCCACAGAGATTAAACAACGGTGAGGACTTGACACTGAAACGCTGGAGCAAAAAAAAAAAACACAAACAAAAAACAAAACAGTTAGACTCTGATTGACCCGACCAGAGATAAAGCATCAGGCACCAACCAAAGATTCTCTCTAATTATCAGTAAAATAGAAGTGAAGGCAATTATCAGAAACAGATCAGATACAATTAATTAACAGCTCCCATTAGAGACACCAAAGGGAAAGACACACAAACATGAAACAACAGACACTAATGGGAACATCAACAGCTGAAAGCCAAAAGGACAGTTACTTTCCCTTCAAAATGGCCAACTGGCTAACCAAATCAAAATAATATAAGCGATACAAACACTCAATGACAAACCATAACAAAATAAACTGCGACAGAAGAACCGCCTTGGAACGGTCAGTGAAGCGCCTTTACGCTGGAACCTTCATTGAATCTCAGGCCTGACCCACCGGCGTGCAATTAAAGAGAGCAGCAAAGTTGTCAACCGTTATTGTGTTAGCTACCATGCATGCAGTCTGACGTATAACATTTAGGTTGTACCCAATCTTTTTATATCGAAGAACGATTTTACGAAATTGGGTGCTGAAGTCATTGCGGTTATAAAGTCCGCTTTATATTGAGAAAACTGAGGATTTCGGGGGATAACGTTATTTTTCGTATTTCTGCTTCAAGACATAGATCGTGGATATTTGTTGTATCCGCTTCAGTGAAGCGGTTCTAACGAGCAACAACCAATGTTTGTGGTATAAATAATAGAAAAATCTCCGATTTTCATCAGAAAAGTAGCCATTTATGAGATATGAAAAAAGCACTATGTCGCATGGGTGTGTTATTGTTATAAAATATAGAAGTGGGGGCAGTGATCAGGAATCGATAGAATCAACCCACAGCTCCCATCAGTGACACCAAAAGTGAAAGAAACACACACATGAAACAACAGACCTAATGGAAACATCAATATCGGAAAGCCAAAAGGACAGTTACTTTTCCACAAAATGTCCAACAGGTTATCCAAAAAAAAAAAACAATATAAGCGACACAAAGACTCAAAGACAAACCGTAACACCGCGACAGAAGAACCGCCTTTGAACGGCCAGTGAAACGAATTCCACTGGGGGACTTAAATCAATTTTACGTGACCAAAATCCGCGCCCTTATTTCCGTCGCAATGTAGACAAATAATTTGTTCAGTCCGCATGAAGGTTTCCTAACTCATCCTTGCAACGTCTCCGTGAACACAAAAATCAAACAACCACAGAAATGAAACAACGGTGAGGACTCGACAACAAGAAATAACTGAAATGCTGGCGAAAAAGAAGACCAACAGTTAGACTCCGATAGGTCCGACCAGAGACAGATCATCAGGCACCAACCAACACTACATAAAATTAGATACACTCTAATTCTCAGTAAGCCTTAATTCTGTAACCGTCATAGAATCTGAGGCCTCACCCACAGACGTGCAGTTAGTTGTCAACCGTTATCGGGTTGTGTAACATGCATGCCGTCTGTCGTTTAATATTTATATGTAAATAACCTATCTTTTTATATCGAAGAATGAGTTTACGAAATTGACTGCTGAAGTCATTGCATTTATTTATTTGTCTGAATTGCACGACCCGCAGAAAAAGCGACCGACTGAAGTCGGTTGATTTTCTAAGAGTGCCCTAAAATCACCGTGTCATTCTGTCATTCGGTCATTCTGTCAGTCTGTCTGTCCGTCCGTAACCCGTTTGTGAAAATTGGTGATTGTGACTTAACCGCTTGGAATATTTAAACAATTTATGGCATACTGATAGATATCAATGAGATCTAACCAATGAACTTGCGAAATATTACATTCCATTTAGTATAGCCTCGCCGAGGCGAAAAATGTGAAAATTTTCGAACTGCTTCTTCTCGGAAACCGTTGGGCCGATTGAAGTCAAATTTCATACGGAGTCTCTATGGGATGGGGGAAACCAAAATTTGGTCATGGAATCCAGGTCACATGACCAAAATGGCCGCCAAGCTATATATGGTCTGTCTGTCTATCCGTCCGTAACCCGTTTGTGAAAATTGGTGATAGTGACTTAACCGCTTGGAATATTTATACAATTTTTGGCATACTGATAGATATCAATGAGATCTAACCAATGAATTTGCGAAATATGATATTCCATATAGTTTAGCCTCGCCGAGGCGAAAAAATGTGAAAAATATCGAACTGCTTCTCCTCGGAAACCGCTGGGTCGATTGAAGTCAAATTTCATATGGAGCCTCTATGGGATGGGGGTAACCAAAATTTGCTCATGGGGTCCAGGTCACATGACCAAAATGGCCGCCAAGCCATATATGGTAAAAACCCTTCAAAAATAGTCTTCTCCAGAACCACTGGGCAGATTTCCACGAAACTTGATAAATAGCATCTGAGACGTAGGCCCATCATAAATTGCTAAAATGGTGACCCTGGGTTGAACTTTACCTTCTTTGTGCCTAGGTCAAACTTCGACACATATGCTTTTGTATTGGAAAAGTGAGAATGCATTTTATCCTGCAAACGATTCAGAATACAGTACTAAAGTGTAAGATATATTTTTGCTCCTTACGATAAGGCGCATTTATTTGGGGAACCGTTTTAGGTCCAGATCACATGACCAAAATGGCCGCCATACCCATATATGGTAACACTCATAAAGCTAAAAGCATCCGGCGGGTCGTGCACTTCAGCTGAAGCACTGGTTTATATACTAAGTCACCATAAAATTCGAGTTCCGATAGACCTTGTTGCAGAAGAGATTTAAGTCCGACAGTTTTGTTGTTGTCAATTACAAGATAAAAGTCCGTGAAATGAACACCCCCTTAAACCCCACTTTATATTGAAGAAACGGGGTTTACGGGGGACCACGTTATTTTTGTTTTTTCTGCTTCAAGACATAGATCGTGGATATTCGTTAGATACGCTTCAATGAGGCGGTTCTACCGAGCACCCATAACCTGTGTATGCGCTATAAATAAGAGAAAAATCTCCGATTTTCATCAGAAAAGTAGCCATTTTTGTTATGCGAAATAAGCACCGAGTCGCACCGGCGTGTTATCGTTATGGGACGGCCGGCCAATGGCATAACGTGAGGCACCAAATTAGTACATAGAAAATAGATCCGGTCTAAAAATGTTATTCGACATATTTAAGGTCAGTAGACTATTATTATTTATATCACTTTCGATTACAGAGAGCTTTTGTTCGACCAGCAGTATTTAGTAGGTTACTGGAATATAAGATGGCGATATAACGAAAATTGCTTACTCTGGCTGTACATTTGTGTCTTCATGTCCTATGCGCTGTTGACGATTAAACTTCCTCTTTAGACCAGCTACGTCTTTCTCTTGTTTGTTCTCTTTCGGTTTCTTCTTCTTTGTCTCTGTTGTTGTCTATTACAAGAAATGAAATTAGAAATAGAGGATATTTAACTTTTCGATGTAGTTGGTTGATTTGAGGTTTAACGTCCCCGTCAACACTGTAAAGGTCATTTTGGAGACGTTGCTTCCAATTCCGTGGGACTTTTACCCGACATTGAGATGAAATGACATCTCAAGCCCTGTCGCCCAATGGAACCAATAGGGTTTATTAGCACGGACGGTCCGCCTCGCACCGCGGTTCATGGGCAGGCTTAGATCCTCTAAGCGGTTTACCAGTACTAGTGTGCGGGCCGGATTCAGCTCTGTGTGGAAGCATCATGCAGCCCATATATTTCTTCAAGCCCCTATGGGCGGAGGCCTTTTCCAAGATAGAAACCAAAGTATTTTATCGGGTATGCTGAAAACATATGAATTTACTCGAGTGCGAAGCACGAGTGAAAATTCTGATGTATTCAGCACACGAGATGAAATACTTTTGTTATACGCCGAAAAAAGTAAATTTTCGTTTTATTTTATAGGAGAATGCTGGTTACAGAACGTAAACAAAAACAGTCCCGGCTCACTACGGTGAAGCGATATTATTGATACAAGTCACTAGTGAAATGATATGATATTATTTCAATAGTTTTTTATTTAATTTTTATTTGTTTCAGATATGCATTGATTTCACTGCTAAGTATAAAATGAACAATATAGAATGTGTTTCTACTCCTGCAGTAACATAATATTTTGTACAGAAACGTGGAGCAGTACCATGCTGTGATGAAACTATTTGACAATCTAATCGGCTGTGGTCGGGTTGCCATGTCATTATTATACATAACTAAACAACGTTCATCTGATTAACTGCCAAACAGATTACACTTTTAAATAAAGTCTGAAGTAAGATCCTTGGGAAGCAAGGAATACACCAAATAAACGAAAATAGCAGACTGGGTTTTATTGAGTCTGTTCATGACCAGTACTGAAATGTGCCACGCCCTCTAGCACCGGCTTAAGTAGAACTCTATTTTCAAAATGATATCAAATGAACTCCATGATCCCAAAGGACAAGAAAATATAATCTGCACTATGGTGATGTACGGGAGACGTTTTACGGCCGCCACACGGCACAACGCCAGCTACAGTGAATACACGCTGTATTTTAATATTTCTTACAAATGGTGGCGTTTTTAGGCATGGTCTTTTTCTGAACGATAAAACAATGTAACAGTCTAACAATAGATTATACAAGTGCGTTTGTTTTTCAATTTAGGGAGTAACGGTATGTACCGTATACTGAAAACGATTTATCGACAATTTTATTGTTGCAATATTTCACATCAACCATAGAGAGTATAACTGGATACTTAGTATATAGGCGAACTTCAAATAAGTTCTGAAGTTAGATCCTTTGGAAGCAAGGAATACAAAGACTCGAACACCTTTGGGACCACAAATCTGTTCGAGACAGGGGTAGTTCGAGCCACTGAGGGCTACTGCCAGGAGGCATACGTAAAGGGGATAATTTTGGGACTTCTTTCAATGTTAAAAATATATGCTGTGTGTAATCATTTGATTCGCCCATCGAAGTTCTACTGTAAATGGTACTCACTTGTTTATTTTGTCTAAGCGCCTCTTGAGTTTTGCCGTCGTCTAACGGGTTAACATGATGACTAATGCTGGTAGAAGATTGTCCCATATGATCTGGAATGACACAATTCTGATTGGTATTGTCATTTAGGTTACCCGAATGATGACAGGTGTCTCCATAAGGACTACGGTCTGGTGTGCGTTTGGTTTGGTGAACATCATGTCTTATAGATTGATCACAAAGCTGTGCCGACAATGCACAGTTTTCATCTCTGGCTTGTTCTCTGTTTCGCACAGGCTGTCTTGCGTAAGGGGTAATATATACTGTATTTGTAGGTACCTCGTTGGCTGACTGATGCATTTGTCCAGGGAAGTCTGTTTGGCTAAGACTAGCAAATGCTGACTGTCCCGACCAGGGTAACCAAGCAGACCAACATTTTTCAGACTCATTACTTTCTCGTGTACCATTGTTTATCTGAACAACGGTCTGACTCGTCTCACTTGACTGCTCATTATTCTGCATAGATGTCAGTTTCATGTCACTTGGACACTTTTCCGCTTCAATATGATGACGGACCAAATGGTCTACAGGCTGAAGTACTTCGCTTTGAACTTCAAATTCCATCTGAATTTTAGGCTGACTTTGGAATATTTGTTCCTTAGATCTATCAGTCTCCGTAATGTTTTCCTTCAATTGCCTTGTTGTGACATCGGCCTGGACATCGTTTTGAATCTCCTCTAGTGCATGCTTTTCTACACCAGTACGTGTAATGGATTGGTTCATCTGCATTGAAACCTTCTCTTTACCAGCAAGTGATGAATTTGAATCGAAACGCAGCTCAGCCTGGCATGTAGGTTGGGCATTCATAGTAGCAGTTTGATTCGTTTGGACGGAAGGAAGACCCAGTGAGGTCACAGATGGCTCAACGTGGATTCCTTGCTGGGAGTTGGGGGTAAAATCCATCTCCACCGTAGAACTGCACATATTAGGTTTTATCTGAGTTGTAGGGTGACTGATGTTGTTACTTGTTTGGTTTGTATCCTGTATCATCTGTGTAATGACCTGGTTTCCTTTGGACGAACTAGTCTGGGTTACCGTTGGGCATATGCAAGTTCCAGGCATTTTCTGATCCGTAATTTGCTGCGTTGTCCGGCTTGTAGGCATATTAGGTTCTGAATGGCCAACGCATAATTCACTGTTAACCACGCTTATACGATTATATTCATGACCAGTCAGATATGGATATGGACTCATTTGAGAACTAGTTCGGTCAAACTTGTTTGAACTCTGACTACTTTGGACCAGACAAGGTCCTCCATTGCTTATTTGAAGACTGACCAGAGTTTCACTTTGACCGAGTGGAGATTCATCTAAAGGACACGGGGTCATTATAATTGGCTTTTTATTGAAGCTTTTGGCGGAGTCGTCAACTCTGGCAGACACTTGGGAAGTGCAATAGTCTACAACAATGTCCTCTAACTCTATCATTTTCTGATTACTATGGAAATCCGATTTCTCTGTCATCTTGTTTGGTTCATTTGTCTGGGAACTGTTTGGCAGCTCTATTGACTGAATATCTGACATCTCTTTTTCTTGGCTATTAGACACATCTGTAGTTCTTCTATTGGCTGTTTCTACCGCCTGTAAGTTGGTATTCACGTTTTGTACATGCTCGCTATGTTTTTCCGCTGACTGCTAGGTAATTTGGTCTTCTATCTGTTGGACAATTAAAATCTCTGTCTCGACGTGGGGCAAATCATGTGCCGACTGGTTAGCTGATATGTCTTTATTCTTGTTAGCAATGTCCGCTACCTGTTGTTGATCTGACTTCTCTGCTTCTGCTTTGTCAGATATTCTCAACTTTGTTATATTTAAATCACATGTCTGGTTTCTTAATGCTTCTATCTGTTGACTTAATGACTCTTCTACTTCCGAGTTATTCGACTGAACCGCCTGTTGACTACTTGCTTCTTCTATTTGCTGACTAGTCATTTCTTCTATATGCCATTCATCTAAGTTCCTATCCCGACGGTCATCTGATTCCTCTACTCCCTGACGAGTTATATTCTCTTCACCATGGCAAATTCACTTTTCTAGTTGTTGATTCATTAATGTTGTTAGCTGCTGTGACTATTGACAAACTGAACTAGGGCTAGGTGGGCGATCGTTTTGCCGATCGCTTTTATGGTTTTGTCAGTTAGACAAGGCTTTTCAGAAAGTTTAATATCATGCATGTTTTTATTTATGGTTTTGTCATCTTGATTAGTTCTTTAGCCAATTTGACCAGACTGTTTGGCAACACGATGGATGATTTTGCTGAAACTTCGCCACAAAAGGATATGTTGGCATAAACATCAACAAATCCAGATTTGGATCAGTGAACTGGGATAAATGATGGATATGCAGCATGACATAGTTCCTCTGCAATCTGCTGAAAGTGTGAAAAACACCTAATTATCAACATAGCAACCGTACTATCCCTGCTAGCATTCTACATAAATCTACAGCGGGCCGTTAGCGGCCCGTCAGCTACCCTGACGGGCCGCTAACGACCCGCTGTAGATTTATATAGAATGCTTACTGGGATGGAACATACAAGAATAATAGAAGTGAATGCAATGATCATAATTCGATACAATTACCTCAGACCTCCAATCCAAGACATCAACGGGAAAGAAACACAAACATATAATATTTTACAATAATGAAAACCCAAGAGTCTGGTTATGAAAATCACCTTTTGTTTCATAAAATAAATTACAGAAGAACTATCATATGTAGATAAGCTCATAGCTTTTGTGTAGTCATATCTTGTTGTATGATGTCAACGTTGCAATCAAAAATATTATGTTGCGCAATAAAATCTGTGGTGACCAAAAACAATGACACTTTCTGAAAGTATGCTTAAGCAAATTACGGCCGGTGCTGGAAAATGTATGGGATTCATTATTTTGCTTTGGATAGCCAATTGGCCATTTTCTGGGAAAGTAACTGTCCTTTTGGCTTTTCGCTAGTGATGTTTTCATTAGGGTTTTCTGTTTGTGTTTCTTTCCCTTGGTGTCTCTGATGGGAGCTGTGAGTTAATTTTATCGATTCCTGCTCATTGCATTCACTTTTATTTTCAAGCGAAATGTGTATGACAACCGTGAAATAAAGTTTTATACGTCCCCTTTGGAAATCGAAGCACATTAGAAATAGGAGGCTCATAGGAGGTGTGAGGTAATAGTATCGATTCCTGAACATTTTCTTTTTTATTGAGGAGTTACGAGTTATTCTTGTATCAGACCTGCTTACGCCCTCTAGCGAACACTTAAACCGTGCTCAAGAACAAGAGGCATGTTTGAGATAATTTTGGGACATATAGAGATCTTACATGAGTGTTCATGTATTATTGAATTTATTAAACGAGCTGAGGAAAAGGGATAAAATGCGAGGCTTTGCCGAGCATTTTATCCCTTTTCCTCAACGAGTTTAATAAATTCAATAATACATGAGCACGAATGCAAGATTCTGTTTATCAGATGACATTTAAAACGCATTTTATTCACGATTGTTTGCAAAAATGTCAATATTCCGCCGCTAGTAAACGCGACGTCGTTAAGGACGTCGTACATGTAACGTTACGGGACGTATCTAGCTAATTCGCATATTTAATCCACTAGTGGATTATCGAAAATATTACATGGCGTTATTACACTCTCAGACGCGACGTCATATGATATTTAGAGAATCTTACATGAGTGGTCATTTCGTATGAAATTTACGAAACGAGCCCAAGGCGATTTTCATAAATTTTATATGCAATAACGACGGAAGGCTGGTTTCATAAATTCCAAATAAAATTGCCACGCGTGTAAGATTCTGTTTATCATATAACTGTTGTAAATCGGATTTTGTTCGCCGAAGAAGTTAAAAAGAAAACAAACGTTTGTCACGGACGGCGTCATGACGTTACGCGTCAGTAACCATGTGTTATTATAATGTGGACTCGTAGATGACGTTATCCACTAAATCATTACGCAAACACGCCTATACAAATACATTACCACCTTTATCGCCGAAAAAAATAAAAAATTATGATGAAAAATTGTGATATTTTTCTTATTTCTGCTCCAAATATAGATTGTGGACACTCGTTAGAACCGCCTCCGATGAGGCGGTTCTAACGAGTACCCACAATCTATATTTTAACGCAGAAATAAGAAAAATAAGGTATACCCCCGGAAACCCCAGTTTTACTTTTTAAAAGTGGGGTTCAAGGGGGTCAAAATTATATAGGCGTGTTTTCCTGATAAAAATGGGTTGGTTGTTTTTTTTTTTTTGTTTTTTTTTTTGGTTTTACGGCCCTTTCAAGATTATTTCACTCATATCGAGCCGATCGTTAATCAGTGGTGGGCGAAAACCGGAGTTCCCGGAGAAAAACCACATGACCTTCCGTTGCAGAACTTGGCGTCTCACATATGACCCGAGCAATGCTCGAACCAAAGCGGTGAGAGACCTTATGATCAAGAGTCAGCGCTCTTAACCACTAGGCTAAATAAAATTAGTTCATATGATAAATTATCTTATTTCTCCATTGAAACATACGTTGTGAGTACTTGATAGAATTGCCGCGATGAGGAAAAGGCAATTCCATTAGGCAAACACGCCTATACAAATACATTGCCACTTGTATCGCCGAAAAAATGAAGATTTGAAGATGAAAAATAGTGATATTTTTCTTATTTCTGCTCTAAAATATAGATTGTGGGTACTCGTTAGAACCGCCTGGATCTTATTTCTGCTCAAAATATAGATTGTGGGCACTCGTTAGAACCGCCACGATGAGGCGGTTCTAACGAGTACCCACAATCTATATTTTGGAGCAGAAATAAGAAAAATAAGGTATACCCTCTGAAACCCCAGTTTTACTATATAAAAGTGGGGTTCAAGGGGGTCAAAATTATATAGGCATGTTTTCGTGATTCTTTCAACAACCCACATATTTCTAACAAAGACAAGGCACAATATCCCTTATTTATTCTTGAGATTCTACCTTGAATCCAGAGACATAAAGACACACGCAGACCGGCCCCGATAGCTCAGTTGGTAGAGTGTCCGCTCCGGGGAACGGGAGGTCTCGGGTTCGATCCCGGGCCGCGACATACCAAAGTCGTTAAAAATGGTACTAGCTGCTCCTCGCTTGGCACTCAGATTTACGGGGTAGAGCTAGGACTGGTCGATCCAGTGTCAGGATAATGTGACTGGGTGTGGTATCATGTAATGTGTCTGGGACATGATACTTCAGTGAGGCAGCACTATAAACGTGAGCATTGAGCTCCCTGTCGCAACCAGACACCGTCGTGATATGACTGAAAAATTGTTGAAAGCGACGTTAAACCCGAATTCACACACACACACACGCAGAACACAGCGTCTGTTCAGGTCTATATGTTTTGCTTACAGTACAGGACGACGCAGGATGCAGCGTCTGTTCAGGATCTTTATCAGTTACTCTTTATATTAATTGCATTGCAGCACATTGACCTGATAAAGATATGCTATCTCCGGACAAGTGAGTTTATTAGGTCAACGTGACATTGCACTTTTATGAATGAACCGGGCTACTAGAAAAAATGGCAAAAAAACGTTATCATTACTGGACAAAATGGAAAAACGAATACTTGAAAAAACATATGACAGGAAAAATATAGTTAGCTGATACAAGATATATCACCTACGGAATGTTCGGACGCACTGAGGACCATCGATAACTGATCGTAAATTGCTAAATTCAGAGTGTACAAGGGGGTAAACTGATAAATAGAATACCAGATTCGTGTCATTTGATATCAAGGTTATCAGGCTCGGCTTCGAGAACGCATGAAGAATCGCTCGGCAAGCCTCGCGATTCTACAAGCGTTCTCGAAGCCTTACCCGAAAAACTTGATATCAAAAGACACTCACCTGGTATTCTCTATATACAGTCGAACTTCAATGGCTCGAACACCTTTGGGGCCTCGAAAATCTGTACGAAACAGGGGTAGTTCGAGCCACTGAGGTTACAGTCACGAGGCATAACGTGATATTTTAGACATCTTTTCGGTGTTCTATAATAAAAATGTATGCTGTGTGTACTCATTAGAATCGCCTCATCGACGCGATTCTAATGAGTACACACAGCATACATTTGCAAGATAAAAGACTAAAATCTCCTTAATTATCCCTCACTGTTTCTTATGTAGAGAATTTCGCTAGGGGCTCAGGAATGGGTTCGACACAACCATGGTAAACGAGTGAGTGAGTGAGTGAGTTTTAGTTTTACGTCCCACCAACAGCTAAGGTCATACGGAGACGGGACCTCGGTTTAAAGACTCATCCGAAAGTCTGGAGAAGCCCGGGATCGATCCTGCGATCCCTGGTTTGCAAGGCGAGTAGCGTAACCACTGCACCACGGAGGCTTCTAAATCACCCATGGTAAACGAGCCATCGGTGTTCGAGCCATCGAAGGTCAACTGTATTGCCTGCTTACAGTACAGGAAAGTGAAGGTTTAAGGAAATATTAACAGTGTAAGTCACGGTTCAGGAGCATTTTCCAGCCTACACCCAGAGACAATCGACCCTCCAGTGTTTTCAGTGCTTTGATTGAATAAGTCAACATATACAGTAGAACTTCGATGGCTCGAACACCGATGGCTCGTTTACCATGGATGTGTGGAACCCATTCTTGAGTCTCTAGCGAAATCCTCTACATAAGAAATAGTGGGGGATACTTAAGGATATTTTAGTATTTTATCTTGCAAATGTGTGCTGTGTGTACTCATTAGAATCTTTCTAATGAGTACACACAGCATACATTTTTATTATAGAACACCGAAAAGATGTCTAAAAGTATCTCGTTATGCCTCCTGACTGTAACCTCAGTGGCTAGAACTACTCCCGTCTCAAACAGATTTTCGAGGTCCCAAAGGTGTTCGAGCCATTGAAGTTCTACTGTATTTGCCAAGCGTCCCCAGAATTGGATACAGCCACACAGTTAAGACCCAGGTCAGACGGCATATATGTGGCATCTAGTCAAGGACTCCACTGTTTGCCTATAAGGAAGTTATGTTTGCAAAATTTGAAACAGACTAGACACGTTTGATCTTGAAAATAGAAATAGAATATGAGCCAGCCCATGACAAAACCTACAATAAGACTTGTGCGCCCAACGAAGACTCAGATCAGCCTGTGCATCCGCGCGGTCTGATCAGTCTTTGTTGTGCGCTCTAAGGATAGCTTAGGGCCCGACGCTCCTCCATGCAGCAAGAGAAGTCTCTGGCTAGACTACTCGTATATGGATGCGCAGGCTGATCTGAGTCGTCGACGGGCGCATATGTCTTATTGTAGGTTTTGTCGTGCGCTGGCTCAAATTCTATTTAATCAGACAACGTGAAAGAACTTTACCAGTCTTGTAGTTCCCATCTTTTGTCAGTTCTTGGTTCTGCAAATAGAAAATAAAATACATATCTACGGAACCCGGGAAGGGACATAATTTTTTCAATATGTTGTGCGAACAAGATATTAAGTTGTGCGAACAAGATTTTATCTTGTGTTCACAAGATAAAATGTTGTGCACACAAGATGCAACATAATTTATCTTGTGCGTACAGCATATTATCTTGTGCGCACAACATAGATCTTGGGAAGTTGTACGGACAAGAAAGTTTACCAAAAATATCAAAGGGGCATAACTCTATCCGTAACCTCAAAACAATATGCGCTGCCCAACATCATGGTTTAACTATATATGAAGCTTCAGCTTGATCGGATGTAAACTCTAGGAGAAGTTAGCCGGAAACGAAAAGTTTACAGACGGACGGACGGATGGACGGACGGACAGACTGTGGGACGGACGGACGCCGGGGGTATAACATAAGTAGGGAATCCCTCTCAAACTCGTTTACCTGTCATCATAATTGTTCGCATTTTTGCATAAAATGCATTCATTTGTATTGTTTTAAAGAAAAATACCGGCTATATGTATTTTATTTTTGGGC
Source organism: Lucinisca nassula (assembly GCA_963580285.1). NCBI lineage: Eukaryota > Metazoa > Mollusca > Bivalvia > Lucinida > Lucinidae > Lucinisca > Lucinisca nassula. Next base: position 1,066,581 of record OY757021.1, read on the forward strand.
AATAATGGGCATGGATATATCTGAGTTTTGTTTGTTTGTTTGTTTGTTTGATTTGAGGTTTAACGTCCCCGTCAGCACTATATAAGACATTTTTGAGGCGTTGCTTCCAATTTTGTTGGAATTTTACCCGACATTGGGGTGAAATGACACCTCAAGCCCTGTCGCCGAAAGGGGAGACAACTCATTAAAAATGTTTAATCAGTGCCTACTCTTCAAGGAAAGAATTTGCTCCTGGGGAGCAATCTTTCTTTCCTAGAGGAGCAAGCCCCTTTTTCAGACAGGCCTATGGGTTATTTGTGGACATTGTGAAACGTGTGTCGGGTGCACCCATTGGCCTTAAAATAAAGGCAAATATGCAACTAGGTTACAATATAATGTAAACCCCACTTTACTGTATAAAATGGAATTAATGGGCATCATGTTAACAAGTTTGTTAAACGAATACCCTACCCAACCCCACTTTATACTGAGAATTGTGGAGTTTACATGTGCCAGCGTATAGATTATATTCGTAATTTTTGCTCAGAAACATAGATTGTGGGTACTCGTTAGAACCACCTCAACGAGGCGGTTCTAACGAGCACCCACAATCAATGTTTGAAACAGAAATAGGTAAATCAACAGATGTTTTTCATAAGAAAAGTTTTGTTTTCATGACCAACGAAATAATACATTGTACAAAGACCTTTTTGTGCTTTGAATAGCATTGACCAAAGCTTTAATTGGGCAATTAATTGTTTGTGGACATCTTTAATGAGCCCAATTAATTTTTAGTGAAGCATTAATAAAATCTGACAGGGGATTTAATCAGGTGTAACTGGGATTATCCAATACATATCTGCATAAATGCTGTGAAGTTATCCTTGTCTTCTGAAGAGGTAGAGCAGTTGATGCAGAAAAAGACCACCTGTGGACAAATACCATATTTCTTCTTTCCCTTGAGTGGTCTTTGTAGACAGTTTGTTTGATTTGAGGTTTAACGTCCCCGTCAACACTGTAAAGGTCATTTTGGAGACGTTGCTTCCAATTTTGTGGGACTTTTACCCGACATTGAGATGAAATGACATCTCAAGCCCTGTCGCCCAATGAAACCAATAGGGTTTATAAGCATGGACGGTCCGCCTCGCACCGCGGTTCCTGGGCAAGCTTAGATCCCCTAAGCGGTTTACCAGTACTAGTGTGCGGGCCGGATTCAGCTCTGCGTGGAAGCATCATGCAGCCCATATATTTCTTCAAGCCCCTATGGGCGGGGGCGTTCTTTGTAGACAGGTTACACTGTACTAATGATTTTTGTTTGAATTTGAATTGAGGTTTAACGTCCCCTTCAACACTATCAAGGTCATTTTGGAGACGTTGCTACCAATAATGTTGGACTTTTACCTGACATTGAGAGAAATGACATCTCAAACCCTGCCGCCCAATGAAAGCCCAATGAAACCAATAGAGCTTGTATGTATTGGACGGTCTGACCCGGCGCATCACTTTGCCTGCGCAGGCTTAGTCCTTCTAAGCGGTTCGGTCAGTTTCAGCTCTGCGTGGAAGCGCCAAGCAGCCCAATCTATTTCTCCAAGCCGCGATGGGCAGGGGCAGTATATACGAATGATATACCTGTAAACTTAACGCCTTCAAAACTTTGGTAGGCTACACTTTATATTCTGGTAGCTAAATATCACTGACTATTATTACCGCTATCACCACCATCATCATCATCATCATCATCATCATCATCATCATCATCATCATTATCATCATCATCCGCATCCGCATCATCATCATGATGATCAAAAACACTATCAAAATCATCATCATCATCATCATAATCATCATCTCCAAAACCACCACCACCATACCTACAGCCGAGTACTCTAAATGTCTTAAACTCCTCTACAACGTATTTTGTTCTGAAGGCTAGAAAAAAATGAAAGAAAGAAAGAAGTACCATCTAAATGATGGAAAAGTAGAGAATAAGATTTTTTTACAGCTATAATTGATGTCAATCAGATTGGCGATGAATATTATCTCCACACATATCTTTGATTTCTTAGCATCTACAGACACTCGGTCTGTGTGTCTCGAGACATATCAGAATTCGTATCATAAATTGTGTCAGTAATTAGGCTAATGATGTCAGCATAAATAGAATTCTAACACAGCGCGCCTATATAGGCAATGCAAAATAACTGTGTTTTATTCTGCAACAAATCACAGCTCGGAAGAGCGTGACGTGTGACGTCATTAAAACTACACATTTATGACGTCACTAGTCGATTTGCTTGACGTTAGACGGTGTAACGTCATATTCTCGCATCGAAAACGTTAGAAAAGGATATAAATGCATGTGTTTCAGTCAATAATTTTAGCGGGATTTCTTCTAACAATGGCGAAAAGTTGTGAGAATTTGAAGGAAACAACAGCATTATTGCCGAGTTTCAGCGTGTTAGAATCGAAATAGATCAGCTCTAGCCAGTGATTTGTTGTGTAATAATTCACAGTTTGTCGGTCAGTTGTAAGTAGACAAATCACGCGCGCTACGCGCTCGTGATTTGTCTACTTTACAACTCACCTCCAAACTGTGATTTATTACACAACAAATCACAGTTAGAGCTGATCTATTTCTTAATCAAAGCATGGACAGTGGGTTGACTGTTTCTGAGTTGAGGCTGGAAAACATCACGTGAACAAGTCCGTGAAATGAACACCCCCTTAAACCCCACCTTATATAGAGAAAACTGGGGTTTAAGGGGATAAACATTATTTTTCTTATTTTTACTCCAAGGCATAGGTTGTGGGTACTCGTTAGAACCGCCTCAATGAGGCGGTTCTAACGAGCACCTACAACCTATGTTTGTAGTATTTATAAGAAAAATATCAAGGATTTTCATCCGAAAACTAGCAATTTGGGAGATGTGAAAAATGCACTATGTCGCACGGGTGTGTTACCGTAATGAATCGTCTTGAACGGGAACTAAATCTGTTTCGTTTAACCCTTAAATTCCTGTTTTGAGCTAACATTGTAGACCCTGATCAGAATCCGCGTCAGGGTATACACAGTCTGCCAATGACCAGCTTTTACGTTTGTACAGCTCTCTGACGTCATAGGGAGAAGACTATCGTTGCTATAAATAGCCGGTACCTGGATTTTGTACATGGCCAGCGATAACCACATGGACAAGAGCAGGCGGAAAGCTTATGCAGTTAGTAAATTTGGGTCAATAGATAAATAATCGACCTAAAAGAGCTGATATAAATGCTTTTTAGATCAAACTAATGAAAACCATGAAGTGAACGTCAAGCTGCCCAGAAGTCGGTTTTCATGGCTGCAGACGTTATTATCTCCAAAAAGAGACAAACAAATCAATGGCACAGTTACCTAAAGCGCCGCGGAAAGCTCGCCAAAGGTGTGTTGTTCCATTAGGATAATGCTCATATTCACAAGTCTGTCATATGAATTATACAGAGTGGAGTTTGAAGCAAAAATTTCGTGAAAATTTTAGGTCAAGGTCAGGATATATCCGGTTATCCATGTGGGTACACCCGGGTGATTTTTCCGCCATTTTTCAAAGGGAGGCTACTTTCAGGACTTCCTGTTCGCATTTCTATAAACTCTGTCCCACTGAAAAAGGGGTCTCTCTTAAAGGGAAGAATTTGCTTCTCAGGAGCAAATTCTTCCATTAAGAGTTGACCCCTATTGGCATGGGGGACCAAAGTACTTTTGCAGGAGTTGCCTCCCCTGAAGATGTACCCATTCCTTTAAAGCTTTCATAGGAGACGAATAGAAACAATCATTATTGTGAGGTATGACAGAGAAATTCCAATCCAAGGGCCTAGCGGTCACGTGGGAACGAGGCTTTGTCTCATTTTCCCACGTGACCGATGGACCCGATGGTTTGGATTTCCCGTGTCCCTACTGAACAATAGTGATTGATTCATCTGATTCTTTGCTCACATAGATTCGAATATGACGTTTTGATTGAAGCTTTTTTCTCCGGGCGCGGGTGTGTGTATGTAAGTGTGTGTGTGTGGGGGGGGGGGGGTGCAAAACTAAACACTTTAACCCATTTAACCCATATATCCACCACACGCGTGCCGTTACATTTACTGGTATCAACAGTGGTAGGCTGATCGACAGCATATATGCCTAGCGGCCCATTTTTGGGACATTGGCAAACAGACCGACCACACACGAGTGAGAGTAGCTAAGCCTGCCTAGACAACGCGGTGTAAATAAGCTTATAAACCATATTTGTTTCATTGGGCGACAGGGCTTGAGATGTCATTTCATCTCAAAGTCCCACAAAATTGGAAGCAATGTCTCCAAAAATTACTCATACAGTGTTTACGGGGACGTTAAGCCACAAATTATAAAATTGTTCTGCCCTCAATATCCTCATAATACTTAACACTTTTTGATCATTTATGGCCCACAAAGAGGATTGACGCGTGGTTAAGCACGAATCGCCACTAGACAGCAAAGATAAAGATGTCTCGGTTCCATTGCCTCGGTATGTGAGTAACACGGGTCAGTTAGGCAACACATCCATGTGGAATAATGCATTCTTGCACACCAGACAAGGAAATCCGTGATTTTACCCTGGGATAGAAATTTATGCTCTGACCCTGGTGTTCCGACCCCAAATCGTATATAATCGCGTGTTTGATAAATGCACTGGTTGATTACAACCTCATGCGCGTCGTCGTCATGCGTGACGTCACTAAACATTCCTGTTGTGTCATCACAAAATGGCGGACGTCGGTAACCGAAGTGACAGCAGCATTAAATTTCGCAATAGAAATGGAAGGTATGCAAGAAATAGAATCCAATATGGGTGTGAGGGGTGGATAGAAAAATCCGTCCCTCGGGATCACTGTCCGGCATCACTCGGCAAGCCTCGTGATGCCGGACAGTGTCCCTCGGGACGGATTTTTCAATCCACCCCTCACACCCATATAAGATTCTTATAGTCTGACATGGCTCTAGAAGTAGAATTTTCACGTCCACCATATCTAGCTTTTCATCTTTGTTGCTTACTACGGAACCCGGGAAGGGACGTGATTTTTTATTTTTATTATGTTGTGCGAACAAGATAATATCTTGAGCGGACAAGATAATATCTTGTTCGGACAACATATTATCTCGTGCGGACAAAATAGTATCTTGTGCGGACAAGATATGATCTTGTTCGCACAACATATTATCTTGTCCGCACAAGATATTATCTTGTTCGCACAACATATTATCTTGCTTGCACAACATAGATCTTGGGAAGTTGTGCGGAAAAGATATTATCTTGTGTGCACAACTTATAAAATAAAAAAAAATCATGTCCCTTCCCGGGTTCCGTAGCTTACTGACCAAATAAATAAAATATTCCCACAACTGTCGCTTTGGGTGATAAAAACAAATCATTTAAATACGTTGATGATTAAGGGGCACGTAATGAAAAATGTTTGTAGTCAGCCGGAAAACCTGTTTTCGCGGTCATTTTGTTTGTTTGTTTGATTTGAGGTTTAACGTCCCCGTCAACACTGTAAAGGTCATTTTGGAGACGTTGCTTCCAATTTTGTGGGACTTTTACCCGACATTGAGACATATTAATTATCCAAATAAAGAGGGAAAAGCGGCCCCCGACCATCGGGGCTTGAAGAAATAGATTGGCCGCATGATGCTTCCACGCAGAGCTAAATCCGACAGCACAAGAGTACTGGTAAACCGCTTAGGCAAAGCGGTGCTTTGGGTAAAGCGGTGTTAGTCGGGGCGTCCATGCTTATAAACCCTATTGGTTTCATTGGATGACATGCTTGAGATGTCATTACATCTCAATGTCGGGTAAAAGTCCCACAAAATTGGAAGCAACGTCTCCAAAATGACCTACATAGTGTTGAAGGGGATGTTAAACATCAAATCAAACAAACAAAGAAAGAAGCTGCCTTGTATGGTGGCATATTTCTGCCACGAGATAGCTAGATAGCTATCACGATAATTCAGGAAAGTATCGCGATATTTTTTTAGTTTTCTGCCAGATAACATAAAATTTTATCGCGATAAATTTAACATTATCTCGCCTTTTTCGTGATAGTGCCCAGAACTGCCACGAGGTAGCCAAAACTTATCGCGAAAAGTTTTAAGTTTCCTGAAAATTATATCGCGATAATATGAATTGTTATCAAGATATTTCGCCATTTAAATTCTGATATCTAAAGTGAATAACTAAACAGCGGTACCGCTCCGTAACCTGTATGGTAACAAGTCGTTTCGACACAAGACGTTTACCCCTGGTCGGTTGAATTCCCTCAGTCTATTCGTTTCGGTTCTATTTCTCACCCCCATACCCTAGTCGTTTCGCCCCAAACCCTCCTCTTTCGGGAAAGGTTGAGACCACAAGACATACCGTCCCATCTTTTGTTAATCTCGACCCGATCTCTCTCTGTTGTAGTTTAACACATACATGTGTACAGTATCAACAAATATATTCCAAAATTTAGATTTCTATTTATCGATAACAGGCTATTAAAATGGCGGAAATATCAAGAAAATTTTTAAATTATTGCGATAATATTATTGCGATAATATTTCCTGGAAAATCCGAATTATCTAGATTAATATTTTCAGTTTCGCGATCTTTTTATAATTTTCGCGATAGTTATCTAACTGCCTCGTGGCAGCTCTGGGCACTAGTATCACAAAAAGCGAGATTATAATGTTAAATTTTCGCGATAAAATGTTCAGTTATCTGGCAGGAAACTTAAAATTATCGTGATACTTTTTTATAGTATCGCGATAGCTAGCTATAGCTATCTCGTGGCAGAAATATGCCACCATAGCCTTGGACCCGCAACTGTGATATGTAGGAAAAAGTTGGATATAAAAAAAAAAACGAACTGAGCTAGATATTTTCTTTTTATCCCATAGAACAGAGGCCATGAAATTCATTTTAGTTTATACAGAGGAAAGTGCGTTATACAGACGGATTCAAAACTATTTGTACTCGTTAGAACCACCTCAATGAGGCGGTTCTAACGAGTCTCGATAATCTATTTTTCTAGAAGGAAATAAGAACATTATAACAAAACATTATCAGATATACTTCATTCCTAGAGAAGCCTCCGTGGTGCAGTGGTTACGCTACTCGCCTTGTAAACCAGGGGTCGCAGGATCGATCCCGGGCTTCTCCAGACTTTCGAATGAGTCTTTAAACCGAGGTCCCGTCTCCGTATGATCTTAGCTGTTGGTGGGACGTAAAACTAAAACTCACTCACTCACTTCATTCCTAGAGCCGTGAATGCACTAGTTTTCCTTCTTAAGCGACGTTTCTGTATACAATTTCACAACACCACATGTTTCAGACAGATTTGGGACACGGTACAAATAAACACGTTCTTGGGTTATAGATGATGCATCAACACTTAGGGGATAACTGTATTCAAAATTGTCATTTGGGGAGGTAAATCGGTGGTTTTACGGTCGGAAATTTCGTTTTACGGCGACGCGTCAGCGGAGCCGTAAAACGGAATTTGCGACCGTAAAACCACCGATTTACCTCCCCAAATGACAATTTTCAATACAGTTATCCCCATTCTAATGCACTTATTCGGTTGTTTTGTTAAAAATTGTACTATTTTGCACAAAGCGGCAGGTGTTGTGAGCTGCGTAAAACCAAATGCCAGCCAATGAAAAGCGACGTTACGTGATGACGTCGGATTTCCGACAGTATATCGTGGAATATACTGTCGCAAATTTTTGACGTTATCCAATCAGACGTCGCGTTACATACGCAAGTGCATTAGAATACAATATTGTCGTAAATAGTCGTAAACGCACACGGATGTCCGGTTTACCTTTTGCATTATGGGTAAATGACTATTTTGTAGCAGGTTTAACGCAGAGCCAGCACGCTCGTTAAACTTGCAAAGACTTGCGAGTTTGGATTTACCTATTCCGCTTGTAACAGGAAAAAGTATCGCCCTCGCCCATCGGGACTTTGAGAAATAGATTCGGCTGCATGGTGCAGAGCTAAATCTGACCACACACGTGTACTGGTAAACCGTTAAGAAGGACTAAGCCTGTCCAGACAAAGCGGTGTGAGTCAGATAGTCCAATGCATATAAGCCCTATGGTTTCATTGGGCGGCAGGGTTTGAGATGGCCTTTCACCTCTATGTCGGGTAAAAGTCCTACAAAATTGAAAGCAACGTCTTTTCAAAAATGACCTAAATAGTGTTGACGAGGACGTTAAACCGCAATTCAAACATACAAATAAAAACAGGTAAAAGTCAACAATATGGTGCAGAGTAAGATCTGGTTTACGCCTTTCAAGATTTTGCCGCCTTTTTTTTTTAAAGGACGACTACTTTTGAAAACAGGAAATGCCGTTCATGATACCTGAATCAATTTCCAAATTGGGTTACTTTTAAAACAAAATATTGCAAAACAGGTAAAAGTCAACAATATGGTGCAGAGTAAGATCTGGTTTACGCTTTTCAAGATTTTGCCGCCTTTTTTTAAAGGAGGACTACTTTTGAAAACAGGAAATGCCGTTCGTGATACCGGAATCGATTTCCAAATTGGGTTACTTTTAAAACAAAAGAGTGATATATCATGTGCCGTAATGGCGGGCATAAACGCTACTGAACAAGTTGGGTCCCCCCCCCAAGTCCTCCGATTTTCGCCCATCTCATATAAACGATCGACTCGATATGCGTGAAATAATCTCGAAAGGGCCACAACACTCATGAACTTTTCAATAGTTCTATACATTAATGCCCTGGCCATTACGTTTTGTAGGATATTTCACACAAGTTTCAGAAAAGGTTCTTCGTAAAGGCAACAATCTATATTCATCGCTTATAGTGCCAAAATATACACATTGTTTTAACCAGATCTTATTCTTTATGATGTGTCAGGCATCTTGTCTATTTATTTTATCAATTAAGAAGCGCCAAAGTGCCAAATAAGAAGGTGCAACCAAATTGCGCTGAAGAACGACATGCTTTGAAGTATGCTTACTGTTTTGCAGAGTTAATTAGTGTATTTGTTGTGAAAAGAAATAAATAAATAACTGAGGTACATCACGTGAACAAGTCCGTGAAATGAACACCCCCTAAACCCCACTTTATACAGAGAAAACTGGGGTTTTAAGGGGATGTACATTATTTTTCTTATTTTTGCTCCAAGCATTAGGTTGTGGGTACTCGTTAGAACCGCCTCAATGAGGCGGTTCTAACGAGCACCCACAACGTATGTTTGCAGTATTTGTAAGAAAAATATCACAGATTTTCATTAGAAAAGTAGCCATTTTGGGAGATGTGAAAAATGCACTATATCGCACGGGTGTGTTATCGTAATGAATATTTCGTCTTCTTTTATATATGCGTATGTGCACAGAGCGAAGACACTGATCAGTCTGCGCAGATCTGATCTTCGCAATCATTGGTGTTATATGGTTAACTATTTGAGACGGAGAAGGGTTCATGTGTCCCGACTTATCAAGTTCGCAGTCTAGTGCGAGGCTTCCCTGAGTGCACACATCCGAAGACGCATTTCGTGTGCTGTGGCTGATCTCATATCTGAGAATGCATGCGATCAAAAGGATGGTACGCCTTCGTAAGTAGAAATATACTGCTGTCATTTTTGTTAAGTCTATGAATGTTACTTGTGACACCGTTTCTTAACTGTGGCCTAGATTAGATTGAGCGCGCTTTATGTATGTATAACTATCCACTTATGACATGCACCAAGACGTGTCTTTGTATGAATTTTGCAAATGATGATGATGATGATGATGATGATGATGATGACTACAGAAATAAAAATGATAACATCTTGTTAGAGGGGGTAACTGGTTCTGGAGACTAATTACCCTGTATCGCCTTCGAAAGCATGGGTCACGGATACAGGCACATGACGCACGGGTAGTGTATTCACTGACTATTTGCGCATCTGCGTGTTTGGGGCTATCAAGTAGGCCCTTACAGAGGTGTGTGTCCAAACCTTCAATTAAAATTGGCCCACCCATAAGGTAAGCGTTTTCAAGCTTTTGCTTTCAGGGAAATTCCGTGAAAATGTATATTTGTCCATTGAAGACTCGGATTCACTTGTGAATTACGTCCGAAAAAACAAACTATGAAAAAAATACAATAATAAATACGTGAAAAGGAGAGTGAAAGGGAGAGTCTCAGTTCAACACACACACACGCACGCACGCACGCACTGTGGCAAGTGTTTCCGTTTCATTCTCTATGGATAGCATGCAGGAAATAGAACGTGTACCGTTTCATTCTCTGTGTATAGCACGCAGGAAATAGAGCGTGTACCGTTTCATTCTCTATGGATAACACGCAGGAAATTGAACGTGTATGCGATCAGCAAATGCTCTGATCAGACTGCGCGGAAGCGCAGGCTGATCAGAGTTCCGCGCAGGCTGATCAGAGTTTTCGCTTGACGTAGATGCTTTCGTGCACTGTCTGCATTTGATTTCTTGTTCATTTTGTTTTGCAATATTTATTCAGGAAGTCTAGTATGCATCTTTTTATGGCGTTTCTATTTCTTTCTTGATCAATGTTTTCCACCTGCAAACTTTGATCACAGTCTTTTGATCTTAACAGGTATCTGTAACATTTTAGATGTTCTCGTTTCTTTCTTTCTCTTTCTTTCTTTCATTCTTTCTTTCTTTCTGTCAGTAATTGATTGATTACGTGTAAAATGAAATGCTTCGTGGTTGCGGTTGGTTTACAGTTCAACATTTTTAAGGTCATATCGAGGCGGTCAGTTTATCCAACCACACTTTTCCTCGACGGTTAACTAGTACAGTTTACATTCTTTTGCCAGAAACTGACAGCTGCCCATCTTGAAATTAAAATAAATTATCAAAAAATATAGGACTGACAATTAAAATAGCAGCAGTTCACCTCAGCACCTGCAAACACTGACAGCGGCCATCAGTCAGGTGTCATTAAAAGTTTATGACGTCTTATATCATCTTGATTAATTATGCAAATTATCAGTGAAAAAAAAGACAGATTCAAAATGCACGTTGTTGCTCATTTAACCCATTTTAGTCGGGACACCCACAAAAACGAGTAAACTTACAAAGAGTGCATGCCCAGATAGACGCCGCAGAAAGCGGCGTCTGATCAAGGCCTCCACTGTTTCCAGAAAGGTCAACCATTTTCTAATTGAATTTTGCAACTAACTCAGCCTAACACTCCTCAATATCGCAATGGACCCCTACTATACATGGATTCAAGTGAAAAATCGTTTCTATCTTATGGTATGATTAAGCTATGCGCATGATTTAGCTGCGCTAACAATTTGATAGTTCCCATTATGGCAGGTAATTTATTAAGTTTTCTTTTTGTCTTTAACTTTTTAACATCTTGCATAGCTGAGAAAATATATGTTTATCCGGTCCGCTTTAAACTAGGCTTGTTTTTCAATGAGTAAGACAAAACAGATGCTCTGGTGGGAGATGTGGGGTAATTGTATCGATTCCTGATCATTGCCTTCACTTTCGTTTTTCACTCTCAAGAACAAACATTTATCAGATGATTTTTTAATCTGTTTATTTCGAGTCCAAATATAGAGTGTCCACAATCTCTGAGTACGCATTAACCCTTTTTGTACCAAATGGAATCTTCCTCCTTATATGTAGCAGGAGTCCATTCCAAAATTTAGGCCGCCCCCGCCCATCGGGGCTTGAAGAAATAGATGGGCTGCATGATGCTTCCACACAGAGCTGAAACCGGCCCGCACACGAGTACTGGTAAACCGATTAGAGGATCTAAGCCTGCCCAGGCAAAGCGGTGCGAGTCGGCCCGTCCATGCTTATAAACCCTACCGGTTTCATTGGGCGGCAGGGCTTGAGATGTCATTTCATCCAATATCGGGTAAAAGTCCCACAAAATTGGAAGCAACGTCTCCAAAATGACCTTTCCAGTGTAGACGGGGACGTTAAACCTCAAATCAAACAAAATTCCAAAATTTAGGGGTGACCGGTCGTGTTATATTTAAATTTTATAGTGTAGGCCCTGCTCAGACGCCGCGTTTTGCGGCGTCTGAACTATGACTTCACTGTTTGCCAGGGTACCCGTTTTGGGGTTTCCGGTACAAAATGGGTTAAACTATAAAAGTGGAGAAGTATGGCCAATATGTGAAAACTATCAAATCATGGTGAAATGTTAAGTTTGGTTCGTGTTTGAAAGTTTAATTGCTGGTGGCTGGACAATCACGACACTTGCATTAGGCAGTTAACAGGTTTATTTATTTATTTTATCCTAAACATGACCGCCTCCAAATGACCTTCTTTAATATCAGTACCAAGCTGAGCAGTTGTGCGTTGGCATTCCAATGCTTCTTTTTTCTTTTTTTCCCTTCTTTTTCTTTCTAGAAAAGTATGGATAAGGGCATATGGCTGGATATATGCCATGCACAGATGACTAAAAAAACGTCTTAGGTGAACTCGAAAATAACACAATTTTATAAAAAAATAAATAAATAAAAATAATATGCTCGTGAGCCTGCGTTTCACAAAATTGGGTCTTTCGCGAAGCATTTTATTAAGTCAAGATTATTCACTAAGATCGAGGTGGGCAGAAGCGTCTAACTATAACATAGTCATGTTATGCACATGATATTTTGCATAGGCATGTTATCATGTGTATGACTGAAATATTGTTGAAGGTGTGTAAGAATGATGATATGACTGAATGAGTGTTGAAAAGGCAGTAAGCTTCTGTCTCAGTACTGTTATGAAAATATAAAGCTTTAATTCCTATTATGAAACAGCTTCATTTTAAAACCCTGAAACATCAATTATATAACTTTGTATAAAATGTAGAGATGCACTGGAATTGCACATACATGTACCTGGCAGTCATTCAAATCATAACTTGATTATGAGCCAGCTTAATTTCGTAATATCATATGACTCTGACATTTCCTTTTAAAGGTTATTTAAGCAGGTGTTCATGTGAAGTACTTTAGAAATCTGATGAAACTGCATTTTAAAGATCATATTATTAGTGCAGTCGTCAAAATCATGACAGATAGCTTATAGTTAGAAGAGATTTTGGCAAGAGTTGTGATAACAAGCATGATGCAATGAGAGAGGGATATTGCGTGAGATTTTTGTAGTGATTATAAATACTGGGGTTTCTGACCAAGACTTCAGATGACTTCAGATGTCTACTTGATCAGCTTGCAGACCGTTAGTCTGGTTTAGGAGTTGTGCACTCGTATGAGGTGCCTGCCTACTAAAGCTGCTGAAACTCTCAATATGACTTTAGTTGTATTTTATTAAGATTATTGAAACACTATACGATCACAGTCAAAGGTGTATAGCTACGCTATATATCCTTCATAGCAGACACACATGCAGACAACGTTGTATCGACGTAGATGCATCGTCAATGTTGCTGCGACGTTGTGTTAAACGCCTTTTCTTGCATAAAAACCTATGCGCATGGCTGTTTGAAGCCATTGTCAAATGGACCAAAAGCCGTGGTCAAACAGCAAAAACCATGTTCAAATCATGAAATTCGCGTGCTGTTTGAACATGGATTTTGAGCTTTTGATATCACAAGACGGGCCTTGCTTTGTTCACTTTACGTCGAGCGACGTAACGTTATCGCCCTGAACGTAGCGTTTTAGGGTTCTATGATGACGTCACTGCATGACAACGTCATTGTAAACATCATTCTGTAATGGCCGCCATTTTGGTTTGCCTGTCGCATTTGAAGAGTTTATATATAATTTATATGGAGCTTTTGGGCGTTTTCGTCAAAATGTTCTGTCGGATTCGTCAGTTATGCAAGAACAACGATCATCCATGGTTATTTCATTGCATTAACATTTGCCGGATCCCTCGGAAGATATTTGAACATTCGGCCTAGCGGCCTCATGTTCAAACAGCTTCCTCGGGATCCGGCAAATGTTAATGCATTGAAAACCACGGTTGATCCCTATATTGACCAATTGGTTTGATGTTGTTTTTCATGTTTTTGTTGTTGTTGTTGTTGTTGTTGTTTTGTTGTTGTTTTTTTGGCTGTTGTTGTTGTTGTTGTTTTCAGGGCATACAATGTGTGAGCAATGTCGCATCAATGTTGCTGCAGCGTCATGACTCCGCGTGGACGTGTCTTAAGGGGAATGGGAACACCCGGCAAATTTTCCGCCATTTTTCAAAGAGAAACAACTTTCGAGACTTCCTGATCGCTTTTCTATAAGCCCTGTCCCACTGAAAAAAAATGGTTTACTCTCAAAGGAAATAATTTTCTCCTCGGGAGCAAATTCTTTCCTTTAAGAGTTGACCCGTTGAAGACCGTTTTTCAAACGGGCGTATAAAATTCATGTCCCTAACTGGGTGCTGTAGATTGCACATTAACGAGTCACTAAATGAATCCACTTCTGTACATTTTTTCCCCTTTTTAAGTCGATTGATTTCAATCGACCTCAAGTTATAAGGACAATGCCTCCATTACTACTGGAGTCCACGTGTATGGGGCGCCGTTTTACTATTTAATCCGTATTTATAGATATCCATAAATCGAATTATGGATATCCATAATTCGATTTATGGATATCAATAAATCAGCCGAATAATGGATATCCATAATTCGAATTATGGATATCCATAGTTCGAATTATGGATATCCATTATTATTTATGGATCACCATAAATACTAATGGATATCCACAATTGGAATTACGGATATCCAAAATTTGAATTATGGCTACCCTTATGGATATCCATAATTCGAATTATGGATATCCATAATTCGAATTATGGATATCCATGAATAATTATGGATATCTATAAATACGGATTAAATAGTAAAACGGCGCCCCATACACGTGACTGTCACTAATCCGTGTTACTCAGATTAGAAAATAATTGCGTTAATTTTATTGCAGTGAGGTCAGCTTGTTGGATAAAAGGGTTATCAATAGAATCTGGGCGTGAATCTTGGATCGGGCTTTGCAAACTGTGCAGACCCAGTTAAGACGCCACAGAAGAGTCTACACTGTTTGCTTACAATAGAAGAATTTAAGTGTCAGACGTCAAAAACCACAGGAGCTTGAAGTTTTTTTTTTGTTTTTTTTTTTAAATCTTGTTTTACGATTTCTGAAAGAAATCGAAGGACGGACACTTCTCTGCTTGTGAAATTAGTCCTGCTCGCTTTTCCTATCAAATGTAATATGTTCACACACGCAAATATGGCCTGGCTATGTAAAAATAGTCAATTTTTTCTCCGCCGCTTAAAAAGTTTGTGTCTGTAGCACATTTATGCTGTATTTGATGATTTTGACAATTCTATCTCTTTAATCAGTTGTCGGATACAGCCGCCATGTTTTCGCCCTGCATTAAATTCTGATTCGCAATTTGATTGGTTAAAGCAGAAACATGCATATTTTTTAACCAATCAGGTTGCAGCTTGCATAGATGTAAACAAACAAGATGGCGGATTGTATCTTGTAACTGATTAAAAATGTTTTTCATGAATAAACGAATTTGCACACATAATCAGGACCTTCTGTGATTTAGAGCTAGCGGCGGAAAAAAAACTGTCACTTAATGTTTATTATGACCCTATTTTCGGGTTAAAAAAACTCTTAATTACATAAATTTCTGAGCAAATATTGTTTTACAAACTGGGAAGTATCCTACCTTCGATTTTCTACGAAAATCGTAGAGGCTATATTCTGATAGTGTAAATATCAACTTCAAGTACCTGTGTCAAAAACCGCCGCGTCTTATTAGGGTCTACACGGTTTGCTTACAGTAAAGTAATGTAAAGGTTAAACGAAACAGTCAAGCTTACGAAAACATACCTATATAATTTTGAACCCCTTGAACCCCAATTTTATATAGTAAAACTGGGGTTTACAGGGGTAAATCTTATTTTTCTTATTTCTGCTCTAAAATATAGATTGTGGGTACTCGTTAGAACCGCCTCGATGAGGCGGTTCTAACGAGTACCAACAATCTATATTTTGAGCAGAAATAAGAAAAATATCACAATTTTTCATCTTAAAATTTTCAGTTTTTTCGGCGATAAAAGGTTGCAATGCATTTGTATAGGCATGTTTTCGTCATGAAGTCCCCGTTCAAGCCCATTTTCCCAATCTACACTCGACCCACCAGTACTCTCAGTGCTTTGATTATTCCGAGTTACAAGTCGTTTTGCATGAAAACACGCCTTTGCATATACAGTCGAACTTCAATGGCTCGAATACCTTTCGGACTTCGAAAATCTGTTCGAGACAGGGGTAGTTCGAGCAACTGGGGGTTACTGCCAGGAGCCATCACGGGGTTAATTCTGGACTTCTTTTGGTGTTCTATAGTATAAATGTATGTTGTGTGTGCTCATTAGAATCGCCTCTTTGAGGCGATTCTAATGAGTACATACAGCATACATTCACAAATTAAAGACGAAAATACACTAATTTTACTCCATTACTTCTTATGTAGAAAATTTCCTAGTGACTTAAGAACGGGTTCAACTCAGCCTTTGTAAACGAGTCATCAGTGTTCGAGCCATCTAAGTTCTACTGTACATTGTAAATTTAGCCGCCGAATAAGCGTGAATTTTAAGATGAAAAATTGTGGCATGTTTCTTATTTCTGCTCAAAATATAGATTGTGGGTATACTTTAGAACCGCCTCATCGAGACGATTCTAACGAGAAGAAAAAAAGTGGGTACACGTTAGGGTTCTAACGAGTACACACAATCTATGATTTGAGCAGAAATAGAAAAATATGTTTAGCCCTGTAAACCCCAGTTTAACCATATAAAAGTGGGGTTTAAGGGGGTCAGAGTGTCACTGCGTGTTTTATGGTAAAAGTTATTATAGATGCAATAAATCTATTTGTAACAAAACATTTTACTCAAGTATGTAAAGGAGAAAGGCTACCTGTCAGGGGAGATAACTATATTTACCCTGAAACAATCAAAAATGATCTACCATAAAAGGAAACGATAGCAGGTCCAATTTTTATAGGGAACTCAGATTCCTAGACAGTAAACAGGGAATACCAAACGTTATCTCTCATTAGAAACATTTGATAATAAAGTCAGCTTATCCCGTCATATTAACGCAATTTGCAGTCGAACTTCGATGGATCGAACTCCGATGGCTCGTTTACCATGGCTGAGTCGAACCCGTTTATGAGTCCCTAGGGAATTCCTCCGCATAAGTAAAAGTGTGGGATAATTAAGGAGATTTTCGAGTTTTATCTTGCAAATGTATACTGTGTGTACACATTAGAATCGCCTCAATGAGGCAATTCTAATGAGTACGCACAGCATACATTTATGTTACAGAACACCAAAAAGAAGTCCAAAATACCCCGTTATGTTTTCTATAAGTATACAACAGTGGCTCGAACTACCGCTGTCTCGAACAAATGTCCATGGTCCCAAAGGGGTTCGAGCCATCGAGGTTCGACTGTAGTTTTTTTCTACATCATGAAACGTCGCTGTTATTTAATGCTTTTTGTTTGTTTGAGTTGAGGTTTTACGTCCCCGTCACTACTACTAAGGTCATTTTACAGACGTTGCTTCCGCTTTTGAGGGACTTTTACCCGACACTGAGATGAAATGACATCTCAAGCCCAACTGCCCATAGAAACCGCTTAGGTTTAGGGAACGGTCCGACTTGAATCACTTTTCCTGGGCAGGCTTAGACCTAAGCTGTTTACCAGTACTCAAGTTCGGTCGGTTTCAGCTCAGCGCGGAAGCACCGTGCAGCCCAAAGTGTCTCTCCAGGCCCCGATGGGCGGGGGGGGGGGGGGGCGCTGTTATTGAGTGGATGACGCCAAGTTGTAAATTCATATGACCACACGAGTACTAAATAACACATGGTTAACTGGTGATTTCTACTTAATTCATTTGCAAAAAGAAAATAAAAAAAAATCCGATTTAAAATCTTTAAATGAGCTCCTTATACTCGTGGTCATTTCATATGAAATTAATGAACTCGCCGAAGGCTCGTTTCATCAATTTCATATGAAATGACAATGAGTGTAAGATCCTCAACCAAGTCGTTATATGTCTCACGACATTAATACCAATTAGGCTAATAATAATAATAATAATAATGATGATGATGATGAAGCTAATAATAATAATAATAATAATAAAAATAATAATTATAATAATAATGAAGCTAATAATAATATAATACAGTCGAACTTCAATGGCTCGAACACCTTTGGGACCTCGAAAATCTGTTCGAGACAAGTGTAGTTCGAGCCATTGAGGATTACTGCCAGGAGTCATAACGTAATACTTTTAAACATCCATTCGGCGTTCTATAGTGAAAATGTATGCTGTGTGTACTCATTAGAATCGCCTCATCGATGCGATTCTAATGAGTACACACAGCATACATTTGCAAGATGAAAAACTAAATTCTCCTTAATTATCGCCCACTATTTCTTATGTAGAGGATTTCGCTTGGGGCTCAAGAACGGGTTCGACTCATCCATGGTAAACGAGCCATCGATGTTCGAGCCATCGAAGTTCTACTGTAATAATAATAATAATAATAATAATAATAATAATACAATGAACCAAACTGTTAAGACTACTCCAATTTTTGTTGTTTATTTTGTTTGTTTGACTTGAGGTTTAACATCCCCGTCAACACTGTACAGGTCATTTTGGAGGCGTAGCTTCCAATTTTGTGGGACTTTTACCTGACATTGAGATGAAATGACTTCTCAAGCCCTGCCACCCAATGAAACCAATAGGGTTTATATGCACTGGCGATCAGACTCGTATCCCTTTTCCTGGTGAGGCTTAGAACCTCAAAGCGATTTACCAGTACTCGCGAGGGGTCGGTGTCAGCTCTGCGTGGAACCATCGTGCAGCCCAATCTATTTCTTCAAGCCCCAATGGGCGGGGGCCATGGATATTTTCAATGAGCTAAATTAAATATATACTGTGGAAAGAAAGAAAAACCTTTATTTCGTATTTAGTATCCATCTTCCCTCTTTCAAAGGCTTTCTTCGTGAATATATTTTGCGCATCAGTGTTAGAATGAAAAGGCAAAGTATGGCTGCAAGACTTCGAAAGCTCTTCAAGTAAATTGAAACAACACTCACACATAACAAACATTAACACCGTAGTTACGCTATAGAGACCAGGGCCCAGTTGTTCAAAGCATCGTTAGCTTAACGAGCTCGTTAGTGGTCATATTGTTAACTCTTCTAGCAAGTACAATATCGTAAATTTTGGTATTTTTGCTGAAAAAATGTGAGCAGCTTTTGCGTCCGCAAAAGCTGCTCACTTTTTTCAGCAAAAATTTCAGCATATTTGCCATATTTAATGATCAAAGTTTTAACGATACGTTAACTAACGACGTCGTTAGTTTTGAACAACTGGCCCCAGATAACATTTGGATTAATTCTGGTTTTTAACGCATAGTTTTTGCAACGGAAGGTCAGGCGGTTTTCTCCGGATATATTCCGGTTTTCGACCAAACAAACAAACGAAAATTAACAACTACGAAAAAAAAACCCACAAAAATGCAAATTTAGATGATTTTAGTTATTCTTCTTCATATTTTCTACACTAAGTATCCTGTAGAAGTACCCGTCTTTGGAATTGTTCAAACGTTGTCTTCAAGACTGACCACTTTTAACCAGTCCCTAAGGTGGTCTGAAAAAAAGAAATTTAACATTATTTACATTATACGTTGTCTCGTGAAACGTTACATCACTAAACAGCAGCATCACGAAAACACGCTCATATAATTTTGATCCCCTTGAACCCCACTTTTATACAGTAAAATTGGGGTTTAGAGGGGTATACATTGGTTTTCTTATTTCTGCTAAAATATACATTGTGGGTAATCAGAAATATGAAAAATATCAGATGTTTTATTTTTTGGTTCACTATATTTGATTAAGCAAGTTTTTTTTTATAATGGCCTTTTATAACGGTATCTCCCTTCAGGTACACTGTACACTGTATGAGGGCAATGGACAAATTTGATTGTTTGAGCCTTAATAAAATCAACTTGACTTGACTTGATTGACTAACAAATCTATATAATGTCGAACCTCGCGAACACAGATTGCATTGTTTCCTTAGTGCAATGTCGTCTAGAGAAACATGGACAAGGCAAGTAAAATGTCATCTTAAGAGCCATGTGCGGAGAAAATGCCATCTTTAGAGCCGTTACGACAAATGGCATCTGTGGAGCCATGAACAAGTAAAATTTCAACAGCAGCATGGGCAAGTTTATAAGAATCTTATATGGGTGTGAGGGGTGGATTGAAAAATCCGTCCCGAGGGACACTGTCCGGCATCACGAGGCTTGCCGAGTGATGCCGGACAGTGATCCCGAGGGACGGATTTTTCTATCCACCCCTCACACCCATATTGGATTCTTTTTCTTGCATACCTTCCTTTTCTATAGCGAATTTTTAATGCTGCTGTCACTTCGGTTATCGACGTCCGCCCTTTTGTGATGACATAACAGGAATGTTTAGTGACATCACGCATGACGACACCGCACATGAGGTTGTAATCAACCAGTGCATTTATCAAACACGCGATTATATTCGATTTGGGGTCGGAACACCAGGGTCAGAACATAAATTTCTATCCCAGGGTAAAATCACGGATTTCCATGTCTGGTGTGCAAGAAAAATGCTATCTTTATAACTATGAGCAAGTTAAATGCCATTTTTAGAAACGCGAACAAGTAACTGCCCTCTCAAGGGAAAGCAAATGCAAACGAAAGGTCATCTTTAGAACCGTGAGCAAGTAATTGCCCTTTTAAGGAACCGAATGCAAGTGAAATGTCAACTTTGGAACTTTGAGCAAGTACATTGCCATCTGAGGAGCCAAGAGCGAGTAAAATGTCATCTTTACAGCCATGAGTAAATTGACATCTTTAGATCCAAGAGCAAGTTCATTGCTATCTGAGGAGTAGCGAGCGAGTAAAATGTCATCCTTAGAACCATAAGCAACTACAATGTCATCTTTAGAAGCTTGAACAAAGAATATGACAGCTTAATGAGGAAATCGTGCCATCTCAAGAGATCTTAGCAAGAAAAATGTCAGCTTTAGAGCCATAAGTAAGAAAATGCCACATTAAGAGCCAGGAGCAAGTCAAATGCCATCTTAAGAGCCATGATCAAGTAAAATGTCAATTAAAGAGAAACGAGCCAGAGACAAGTAAATTACTCTCTCAGACGCCAGAAAAAAACAAGTAAAATATCATCTTAAACGCCATGTGCAAGAATAATCCAATTGACAGATCCATAAGCAAGTATATTTGCAGCTTAGGAGCCATGAGCAACTAAAATGAGAACATTAGAGCCATGAACAAGTGATATACCAGCTTAAGAGACATGGGCCAATAAAATGAGAGATATAGAGCCAATAACAAGTGATATGCCAGCTTTAGAGCAATATACAAGTAATATGTCAGCTTTAGAGACATCAGCAATTAAATGCCAGCTTAAGAGACATGGGCAAGTGATATGTCAGCTTAATGAGGAAATTGTGCCATCTCAAGAGACATTAGTAAGAAAATGCCACAGTGAGAGCCAGGAGCAAGTTAACTACCATCTTAAGAGCCATGAGCAAGTTAAATGCCAGCTTAAGGGCCATTACCAACTAAAATGCCAGCTTAAGAGCCATGAGTAAGTAATATGTTAGCTCAAGCACCAGCAGCAAGTAAAATGTCATTACAAGCGAATTGTGCAGGTAAAATGTCAACTTAAGCCCCACGAGCAAGTAAAACACTATCGCGAGATCCATAAAGCAAGTAAAATTGCAGCGTAAGAGCCACGAGCAAGTAAAATTGCAGCTTAAGAGCCACGAGCAAGTAAAATTGCAGCTTAAGAGACACGAGCAAGTAAAAGGCAAGCTTAAGAGCCACGAGCAAGTAAAATTGCAGATTAAGAGCCATGAGCAAGTAAAATGTAGGCTTAAGAGCCATGAGCGAGTAAAATTGCAGCTTAAGAGCCACGAGCAAGTAAAAGGCAAGCTTAAGAGCCACGAGCAAGTAAAATTGCAGATTAAGAGCCATGAGCAAGTAAAATGTAGGCTTAAGAGCCACGAGCAAGTAAAATTGCAGCTTAAGAGCCACGAGCAAGTAAAATTGCAGATTAAGAGCCATGAGCAAGTAAAATGTAGGCTTAAGAGCCATGAGCGAGTAAAATTGCAGCTTAAGAGCCATGAGCAAGTAAAAGGCAAGCTTAAGAGCCACGAGCAAGTAAAATTGCAGATTAAGAGCCATGAGCAAGTAAAAGGCAAGCTTAAGAGCCACGAGCAAGTAAAAGGCAAGCTTAAGAGCCATGAGCAAGTAAAATTGCAGATTAAGAGCCATGAGCAAGTAAAATGCAGGCTTGTGAGCCATGAGCAAGTAAAATGCAAGCTTAATAGCTATGAGCAAGTAAACGGTAAGCTTAAGAGCTATGAACAAGTAAAAATGCAAGGCCTGAGCCATGAGCAAGTAAAAGGCCAGCTTAGGAGCCATGAACAAGTGCAATACAAGCTTAAGAGCCATGTGCAAGCAAAATTGCAGCTTAAGAGCCATGAGCAAGTAAAATGCAAGCTTAAGAGCAATGAACAAGTAAAATTGCAGCTTAAGAGCCATGGGCAAGTAAAATGCAAGCTTAAAAGCCATGAACAAGTACAATTGCAGCTTGAGAGCCATGAGCAGGTAAAATGCAAGCTTATGAGCCATGAGGAAGTACAAGTGCAGCTTAAGAGCCATGAGCAATTAAAATGCAAGCTGTAGACCCATGGGCAAGTAAAATTGCGGCTTAACAGCCATGAGCAGATCAAATGCAAGCTAAAGAGCCATGAGCAACTAAAATGCAACCTTAAGACCCATGAACAAGTAAAATTGCAGCTTAAGAGCCATGAAAGTAAACTTGCAGTTTAAGAGCCATGAGCAAGTAAAAATGCAGTTTTTAAGAGCCACGAACAAGTAAAATAGCAGTTTAAAGAGCATTGAGCAAGTAAAATAGCAGTTTAAGAGCCATGAGCAAGTAAAATTCAAGCTTAAGAGCCATGAGCAAGTAAAATTGTTGTTTAAGAGCCATGAGCAAGTAAAATTGCAGTTTAAGAGCTATGAGCAAGTAAAAGTGTAGTTTAAGAGACATGAACAAGTAAAATTGCAGCTTAAGAGCCATGAGCAAGTAAAATTGTAGCTTAAGAGCCACAAGCAAGTCAAATGTTGCTTAAGAGCCATGAGCAAGTAAAATTGCAGCTTAAGAGCCATAAGAAAGTAAAATGCTGCTTAAGAGCCATAAGCAAGTAAAATGCTGCTTAAGAGCTATAAGAAGGTAAAATGCTGCTTAAAACCACAGGAGCTTGAAGTTTTTTTTTTTTTTAAATCTTGTTTTACAATTTCTGAAAGAAATCGAAGGACGGACACTTCTCTGCTTGTGAAATTAGTCCTGCTCGCTTTTCCTATCAAATGTAATATGTTCACACACGCAAATATGGCCTGGCTATGTAAAAATAGTCAATTTTTTCTCCCCGCTTAAAAAGTTTGTGTCTGTAGCACATTTATGCTGTATTTGATGATTTTGACAATTCTATCTCTTTAATCAGTTGTCGGATACAGCCGCCATGTTTTCGCCCTGCATTGAATTCTGATTCGCAATTTGATTGGTTAAAGCAGAAACATGCATATTTTTAAACCAATCAGGTTGCAGCTTGCATAGATGTAAACAAACAAGATGGCGGATTGTATCTTGTAACTGATTAAAAATGTTTTTCATGAATAAACGAATTTGCAGATATAATCAGGACCTTCTGTGATTTAGAGCTAGCGGCGGAAAAAAAAACTGTCACTTAATGTTTATTATGACCCTATTTTCGGGTTAAAAAAACTCTTAATTACATAAATTTCTGAGCAAATATTGTTTTACAAACTGGGAAGTATCCTACCTTCGATTTTCTACGAAAATCGTAGAGGCTATATTCTGAATGTGTAAATATCAACTTCAAGTACTTGTGTCAAAAACCGCCGCGTCTTATTAGGGTCTACAGTAAAGTAATTTAAAGGTTAAACGAAACAGTCAAGATTACGAAAACATACCTATATAATTTTGAACCCCTTGAACCCCAATTTTATATAGTAAAACTGGGGTTTACAGGGGTAAATCTTATTTTTCTTATTTCTGCTCAAAATATAGATTGTTGGTACTCGTTAGAACCGCCTTATCGATTTTTCTTATTTCTGCTCTAAAATATAGATTGTGGGTACTCGTTAGAACCCCCTCGATGAGGCGGTTCTAACGAGTACCAACAATCTATATTTTGAGCAGAAATAAGAAAAATATCACAATTTTTCATCTTAAAATTTTCAGTTTTTTTCGGCGATAAAGGTTGCAATGCATTTGTATAGGCGTGTTTTCGTACTGAAGTCCCCGTTCAAGCCCATTTTCCCAATTTACACTCGACCCACCAGTACTCTCAGTGCTTTGATTATTCCGGGTTACAAGTCGTTTTGCATGAAAACACGCCTTTGCATATACAGTCGAACTTCAATGGCTCGAATACCTTTCGGACTTCGAAAATCTGTTCGAGACAGGGGTAGTTCGAGCCACTGGGGGTTACTGCCAGGAGCCATCACGGGGTTATTTCTGGACTTCTTTTGGTGTTCTATAGTATAAATGTATGTTGTGTGTGCTCATTAGAATCGCCTCTTTGAGGCGATTCTAATGAGTACATACAGCATACATTCACAAATTAAAAGACGAAAATACACTAATTTTACTCCATTACTTCTTATGCAGAAAATTTCCTAGTGACCCAAGAACGGGTTCAACTCAGCCTTTGTAAACGAGTCATCAGTGTTCGAGCCATCTAAGTTCTACTGTACATTGTAAATTTAGCCGCCGAATAAGCGAGAATTTTAAGATGAAAAAATTGTGGCATGTTTCTTATTTCTGCTCAAAATATAGATTGTTGGTATACTTTAGGACCGCATCATCGAGACGATTCTAACGAGTAGACAAAAATGTGGGCACACGTTAGGGTTCTAACGAGTACACACAATCTATGATTTGAGCAGAAATTAGATAAAAATATGTTTAGCCCTGTAAACCCCAGTTTAAACATATAAAAGTGGGGTTTAAGGGGGTCAGAGTGTCACTGCGTGTTTTATGGTAAAAGTTATTATAGAACGTTGTTTAGACATGCAATAAATCTATTTGTAACAAAACATTTTACTCAAGTATGTAAAGGAGAAAGGATACCTGTCATGGGAGATAACTATATTTACCCTGAAACAATCAAAAATGATCTACCATAAAAGGAAACGATAGCAGATCCATTTTTTTATAGGGGACTCAGCTTCCTAGACAGTAAACAGGGGGTCCCAAAAGTCATCTCCCTTTAGAAACATTTGATAATAAAGTCAGCTTATCCCGTCATATTAACGCAATTTACAGTCGAACTTCGATGGCTCGAACACCGATGGCTCGTTTACCATGGCTGAGTCGAGCCCGTTTTTGGGTCCTTAGGGAATTCCTCTGCATAAGTAAACGTGTGGGATAATTAAGGAGATTTTCGAGTTTTATCTTGCAAATGTATACTGTGTGTACTCATTAGAATCGCCTCAATGAGGCGATTCTAATGAGTACACACAGCATACATTCATGTTACAGAACACCAAAAAGAAGTCCAAAAATACCCCCGTTATGTTTTCTAGAAGTTTACAACAGTGGCTCGAACTACCGCTGTTTCGAACAAATTTCCATGGTCCCAAAGGGGTTCGAGCCATCGAAGTTCGACTGTAGTTTTTTTTTCTACATCATGAAACGTCGCTGATATTTAGTGCTTTTTGTTTGTTTGAGTTGAGGTTTTACGTCCCCGTCAACACTACTAAGGTCATTTTACAGACGTTACTTCCACTTTTGAGGGACTTTTACCCGACACTGAGATGACATGACATCTCAAGCCCTACTGCCCATAGAAACCGCTAAGGTTTAAGGAACGATCCGACTTGCATCACTTTTCCTGGGCAGGCTCAGACCTAAGCTGTTTGTCAGTACTCAAGTTCGGTCGGTTTCAGCTCTGCGCGGAAGCACCGTGCAGCCCAATACTTCTGTCCAGGCCCCGATGGGCGGGGGCGCTGTTATTTAGTGGATGACGTCATGTTGTAAATGCATATGACAACACGTGTACTAAATAACACATGGTTAACTGGCGCGTAACGTCATGACGCCGTCCGTGACAAACCTATGATTTCTACTGAAATTCATTTGCACCCCACCCCCAAAAAAAACAAACAAAAAAACAAAACAACAACAACAACAAAAAAAAAAAAAAAAAATCCGATTTAAAATCGTTAAATGAGTATCTTATACTCGTGGTCATTTCGTACGAAATTAATGAACTCGCCGAAGGCTCGTTTCATCAATTTCATATGAAATGACCACGAGTGTTAGATCCTCAACCAAGTCGTTATAAGTCTCACGATATTCATACCAATGAAGCTAATAATAATAATAATAATAATAATGATTATGGTGATGATGAAGCTATTAATAATAATAATAATAATGATTATGGTGATGATGAAGCTATTAATAATAATAATGATTATGGTGATGATGAAGCTATTAATAATAATAATAATAATAATTATGGTGATGATGAAGCTATTAATAATAATAATAATAATAATTATGGTGATGATGAAGCTATTAATAATAATAATAATAATAATAATAATTATGGTGATGATGAAGCTATTAATAATAATAATAATAATGATTATGGTGATGATGAAGCTATTAATAATAATAATAATAATAATAATAATGATTATGGTGATGATGAAGCTAATAATAATAATAATAATAATAATAAAAATGATTATGGTGATGATGAAGCTAATAATAATAATAATAATAATAATAATAATTATGGTGATGATGAAGCTATTAATAATAATAATAATAATGATTATGGTGATGATGAAGCTATTAATAATAATAATAATAATAATTATGGTGATGATGAAGCTATTAATAATAATAATAATAATGATTATGGTGATGATGAAGCTAATAATAATAATAATAATAATAATAATAATAATAATAATAATTATGGTGATGATGAAGCTATTAATAATAATAATAATAATGATTATGGTGATGATGAAGCTATTAATAATAATAATAATAATGATTATGGTGATGATGAAGCTAATAATAATAATAATAATAATAATAATAATAATAATAATGATTATGGTGATGATGAAGCTAATAATAATAATAATAATAATAATAATAATAATAATGATTATGGTGATGATGAAGCTAATAATAATAATAATGATTATGGTGATGATGAAGCTAATAATAATAATAATAATAATAATAATAATAATGAAGCTAATAATAATAATAATAATAATTATAATAATAATAATAATACAATGAACCAAACTGTTAAGACTACTCCAGTTTTGTTGTTCATTTTGTTTGTTTGATTTGAGGTTTAACATCCCCGTCAACAGTGTACAGGTCATTTTGGAGGCGTAGCTTCCAATTTTGTGGGCTTTTACCTGACATTGAGATAAAATGACTTCTCAAGCCCTGCCACCCAATGAAACCAATAGGGTTTAAATGCATGGGCGATCCGACTCGTATCCCTTTTCCTGGGGAGGCTTAGAACCTCAAAGCGATTTACCAGTACTCGCGAGGGGTCGGAGTCAGCTCTGCGTGGAACCATCATGCAGCCCAATCTATTTCTTCAAGCCCTGATGGGCGGGGGGCATGGATATTTCAATGAGCTAAATTAAATATATACTGTGGAAAGAAAGAAAAACCTTTATTTCGTATTTAGTATCCATCTTCGCTCTTTCAAAGGCGTTCTTCGTGAATATATTTTGCGCATCAGTGTTAGAATGAAAAGGCAAAATATGGCTGCAAGACTTCGAAAGCTCTTCAAGTAAATTTAAACAACACTCAAACATAACAAACATTAACACCGTAGTTACGCTTTAAGGACCAGGGGCCAGTTGTTCAAAGCATCGTTAGCTTAACGAGCTCGTTAGTGATCATATTGTTAACTCTTCTAGCAAGTACAATATCGTAAATTTTGGTATTTTTGCTGAAAAAATGTGAGCAGCTTTTGCGTCCGCAAAAGCTGCTCACTTTTTTCAGCAAAAATTTCAGCATATTTGCCATAATAAATGATCAAAGTTTTAACGATACGTTAACTAACGACGTCGTTAGTTTTGAACAACTGGCCCCAGATAACATTTGGATTAATTCTGCTTTTTAACGCATAGTTTTTGCAACGGAAGGTCAGGCGGTTTTCTCCGGATATACCCAGGTTTTCGACCAAACAAACAAACAAACAAACAAACGAAAATTAACAACTACGAAAAAAAAACACAAAAAAACGCAAATTTAGAAGATTTTAGTTAATCTTTCTTCATATTTTCTACACTATGTATCCTGTAGAAGAACCCGCCTTTGGAATTGTCCAAACGTTGTCTTAAAGACAGACCACTTTTAAACAGTCCCTAAGGTGGTCTGAAAAAAGAAATTTAACTTTATTTACATTATATGGGCCCCGTCAAGCGATTTTGGTACTTATCGCCTATGCGAACAGCGAAGGTTCAGGCGAGCCTGCGCATCCGCGCAGTCTCGCCAGAACCTTCGCTGCTCGCTCATACAAGCAGTGAAACAAGAGGAACCTTCAGACAGAAAGCTATTTCCCTGGCCCCTCTGAATGGCTGGGCATGCGTAGTTAAAATTTGTCATGACGGAATGCTCGAAGACACAAATTCGCTTGGCGGGGCTCATATAAAATAGAATGAACGGTGTCTCGTGAAAAAGTTACGAACACTAAACAACAGCATCACGAAAACACGCTCATATAATTTTGACCCCCTTGAACCCCACTTTTATATAGTAAAACTGGGGTTTAGAGGGGTATACATTGGTTTTCTTATTTCTGCTTAAATGTACATTGTGGGCAATCAGAACTATGAAAAATATCAGATGTTTTATTTTTTGGTGGTAAAATGTTCACTATATTTGAATTAGCAAGTTTTTTTTTTATAATGGCCTTTTATAACGGTGTCTCCCTTCAGGTACACTGTATGAGGGCAATGGACAAAGTTTTTTAGGGCAATGGACAAAGTTTTTTGTTTGAGCCTTAATAAAATCAACTTGACTTGACTTGATTGACTAACAAATCTATATAATGTCGAACCTCTCGAACACAGATTGCATTGTTTCATTAGTGCAATGTCGTCTAGAGAACTATGGGCAAGGCAAGTAAAATGTCATCTTAAGAGCCATGTGCTGGTAAAATGCCATCTTTAGAGCCATTACGACAAATGGCATCTGTGGAGCCATGAGCAAGTAAAATTTCAACAGCAGCATGGGCAAGTTTATAAGAATCTTATATGGGTGTGAGGGGTGGATTGAAAAATCCGTCCCGAGGGACACTGTCCGGCATCACGAGGCTTGCCGAGTGATGCCGGACAGTGATCCCGAGGGACGGATTTTTCTATCCACCCCTCACACCCATATTGGATTCTTTTTCTTGCATACCTTCCATTTCTATAGCGAATTTTTAATGCTGCTGTCACTTCGGTTACCGACGTCCGCCCTTTTGTGATGACATAACAGGAATGTTTAGTGACGTCACGCATGACGACATCGCACATGAGGTTGTAATCAACCAGTGCATTTATCAAACACGCGATTATATTCGATTTGGGGTCGGAACACCAGGGTCAGAACATAAATTTCTATCCCAGGGTAAAATCACGGATTTCCTTGTCTGGTGTGCAAGAAAAATGCTATCTTTAGAACTATGAGCAAGTAAAATACCATGTTTAGAAACGCGAACAAGTAACTGCCCTCTCAAGGAAGCAAATGCAAATGAAAGGTCATCTTTAGAACCGTGAGCAAGTAATTACTCTTTTAAGGAACCGTATGCAAGTGAAATGTCAGCTTTAGAACCTTGAGCAAGTACATTGCCATCTGAGGAACCAAGAGCGAGTAAAATGTCATCTTTACAGCCATGAGTAAATTGACATCTTTAGCCGGTGGGTCAGGCCTCAGATTCTATGACGGCTCCAACGTAAAGGCTTATTGAGAATTAGAGAGATAATGCTGGTTGGTGCCTGATGCTCTGTCTCTGGTCGGGCTCATCGGAGTCTAACTGTTGGTTTTCTTTTGCTCCAGCATTTCAGTGGTTTCTTGCTGTCGAGTCCTCACCGTTGTCTCACCTCTGTGGTTCTTTGATTTTTGTGTTCACGGAGATGTTGCACTGATGAGTTAGGAGGCCTTCATGCGGACTGAACAAATTATTTGTCTAAATCGCGACGGAAGTAAGGGCGAGGATTGTGGCCACTTAAAATCGATTTAAGCCCCCCAGTGGAATTCTTCCACTGACCGTTCCAAGGCGGCTCTTCTGTGGCGATTTATTTATGTTGTTGTTTGTTACTTACTGTGTGTATCACTTGTGTCATTTTGGATGGCCATATGGCCATTTTGTGGGAAAGTAACTGTCCTTATGGCCTTCCTTTGTTTAGGTTTCCATTATGGTCTGGTCGCTTAATGTTTGTATTTCTTTCCCTTTGGTGTCTTTTATGGGTGGAGTAAGTTAATTGTATCAATTCCTGATCTTTGTTTTACTTCTACTTTAGATCCAAGAGCAAGTTCATTGCCATCTGGGGAGCAGCGAGCGAGTAAAATGTCATCCTTAGAACCATAAGCAACTACAATGTCATCTTTAGAAGCTTGACCAAGGAATATGACAGCTGAATGAGGAAATCGTGCCATCTCAAGAGACCTTAGCAACAAAAAAAATGTCAGCTTTAGAGCCATAAGTAAGAAAATGCCACATTAAGAGCCAGGAGCAAGTCAAATGCCAACTTAAGAGTCATGATCAAGTAAAATGTCAATAAAGAGAAACGAGCCATAGGCGAGTAAATTGCCCTCTCAGACGCCAGAAAAATAAACAAGTAAAATATCATCTTAAACGTCATGTGCAAGAACAATCCAATCGACAGATCCATAAGCAAGTATAATTGCAGCTTAGGAGCCACGAGCAAGTAAAATGTGAACATTAGATCCATGAACGAGTGATATGCCAGCTGAAGAGACATTGGCAAATAAAACAAATGAGAGCATTAGAGTCATAAACAAGTGATATGCCAGCTTTAGCGCAATGAACAAGTAATATGTCAGCTTTAGAGCCATCAGCAATTAAATGCCAGCTTAAGAGACATGGGCAAGTGATATGTCAGCTAAATGAGGAAATTGTGCCATCCCAAGAGACATTAGTAAGAAAATGTCACAGTGAGAGCCAGGAGCAAGTAAAATACCATCTTAAGAGCCATGAGCAAGTTATATGCCAGCTTAAGAGCCATTAACAACTAAAATGCCAGCTAAAGAGCCATGAGTAAGTAATATGTCAGCTCAAGCACCAAAAGCAAGTGAAATGTCATCATAAGCGACATGTGTAAGTAAAATGTCAACTTAAGCCCCACGAGCAAGTATAACGCAATCACCAGATCCATAAAGCAAGTAAAATTGCAGCTTAAGAGCAACAAGCAAGTAAAATTGCAGCTTAAGAGCCATGAGCAAGTAACAGGCAAGCTTAAGAGCCATGAGCAAGTAAAATTGCAGATTAAGAGCCATGAGCAAGTAAAATGCAGGCTTAAGAGCCATGAGCAAGTAAATGCAAGCTTAAGAGCCATGAGCAAGTACATTCAAGCTTAAGAGCTACGAACAAGTAAAAGGTAAGCTCAAGAGCTATGAACAAGTAAAAATGCAAGCCTGAGCCATGAGCAAGTACAAAGGCCAGCTTAGGAGTCATGAGCAAGTGAAATACAAGCTTAAGAGCCATGAGCAAGCAAAGTTGCAGCTTAAGAGCCATGAGCAAGTAAAATGCAGACTAAGAGCAATGAACAAGTACATTTTCAGCTTAAGAGTCATGGGCAAGTAAAATGCAAGCTTAAGAGCCATGAGCAAAGTAGAAGTAAAACAAAGATCAGGAATTGATACAATTAACTTACTCCATCCATAAAAGACACCAAAGGGAAAGAAACACAAACACTAAGCGACCAGACCACAACGGAATTGCAGCTTAAGAGCCATTAGCAGGTAAAATGCAAGCTTAAGAGCCATGGGCAAGTAAAAATGCAGCTTAAGAGCCATTAGCAAGTACAATGCTGCTTAAGACCCATGGGCAAGTAAAATTGCAGCTTAAGAGCCATAAGGAAGTACAATGCTGCTTAAGAGTCATAAGCAAGTAAAATGCTGCTTAAGAGTCATGGGCAAGTAAAAATGCAGCTTAAGAGCCATTAGCAAGTAAAATACAAGCTTAAGACCCATGGGCAAGTAAAATTGCAGCTTAAGAGCCATAAGCAAGTACAATGCTGCTTAAGAGTCATAAGCAAGTAAAATGCTGCTTAAGAGCCATAAGCAAGTAAAATGCTGCTTAAGAGTCATAAGCAAGTAAAATGCTGCTTAAGAGTCATAAGCAAGTAAAATGCTGCTTAAGAGCCATAAGCAAGTAAAATGCTGCTTAAGAGCCATAAGCAAGTAAAATGTAAGCTTAAGAGCCATGAGCAAGTAAAATGTAAGCTTAAGAGCCATAAGCAAGTAAAATTGCAGCTTAAGAGCCACAAGCAAGTCAAATGCTGCTTAAGAGACATGAACAAGTAAAATTGCAGCTTAAGAGCCATGAGCAAGTAAAATTGTAGCTTAAGAGTCACAAGCAAGTCAAATGTTGCTTAAGAGCCATGAGCAAGTAAAATTGCAGCTTAAGAGCCATAAGAAAGTAAAATGCTGCTTAAGAGCCATAAGCAAGTAAAATTGCAGCTTAAGAGCCATAAGCAAGTAAAATGTAAGCTTAAGAGCCATAAGCAAGTAACAAGCCATCTCAAGAGCCATGCGTAAGAAAGTATAATATAAACAACGCCAAGCGAAAAAGTGTCTTCAGACATGTGTGCAACAAGTGAAGACTTAGATCAGCCTGGGCGTTCAAGCAGTCTGATCAGAGTCTTCGCAGAGTGCTTCAATGATGCCCATCAATCCAATGGTTATTCACGCAGAAAAGGAAGGCTGCAATTCTATTTAGTTGGTAAGCATACAAGTTTTATTCTGACCTGAATGCACAAGCACGAAAACACGTTTTCGACTGTCGACTACGAAAACACGCCTATTCAAATATATCGAAAGCTTTACCATCAAAAACTGAAATTTTTCAGATTTTTTTTTTTATATTTCTGCTCAAAACATATGGGCCCCGTCAAGCGATTTTGGTACTTATCGCCTATGCGAGCAGCGAAGGTTCAGGCGAGCCTGCGCATCCGCGCAGTCTCGCCAGAACCTTCGCTGCTCACTCATACAAGCAGTAAATCAAGAGGAACCTTCAGACAGAAAGCCATATCCCTGGCCCCTCTGACTGGCTGGGCATGCGCAGTTAAAATTTGCCATGACGGAATGCTCGAAGACACAAATTCGCTTGGCGGGGCTCATATGTTGTTAGTCCTCGTTAGAACCGCCACAATCTATGTTTTGGAACAGAAGTAAGAAAACTAAAGTTTATCCCTGTAAATTCCAGTTTTACTGAAAGTGGGGCTTACAAGGGGTTCGAAATATTTTGGCGTGTTTTCGTGAAGCAAATTGAATATACATCTTGCCTTCCAATTTTCAATACTTGCAGAAAAAAGGTCGGGTAAAAGTCCCACAAAATTGGAAGCAACGTCTCCAAAATGACCTTTATAGTGTTGACGGGGACGTTAAACCTCAAATCACACAAACAAACTTGCAGAAAATACGGTACTCTATAGACAGACACATATTTATGGTCCTACTAAATATACTATGTTGTATTTTATTTGACACAAGGACCCTTTATCACAAAATTGATAATGCCTGGATATATTATGGACATTTAAGTTTCACTTTCGATCACTAGTCACATTTTTTATTTGGTGTTCGTCTTACGACCCTTACAAGATTATTTCATTTATATCCATTCGATAATCAGAAATGGTGGAAAACCGGAGTAGCCAGACGCAAACCATCCTTCCGTTGCAGACCTTGGCGACTCGTAACTATGTGACTCGAGCGAGGCTCGAACCATAGCTATGAGACACCTAACCTAATGATTAAGAGTCAGCGCTTTTACCTAGTAGCTAGACTATAAGGGGTCGTAGACCCCCGTCCATCGGGGCTTGGAGAAATAGACCGGGCTGCTTGGTGTTTCCACGCAGAGCTGGAACTGACCGCACATGAGTGCTGGTAAACCGCTTAAAAGGACTAAGCCTGCCCAGGCAAAGTGGTGCGAATCGGATCGTCCAATGCTTATAAACCCTATTGTCTCCATTAGGCGCGGGGGTGGGGGGGGGGGGGGGCTTGGGCTGTCATTTCACCTTCATGCCGGGTAAAAGTCCAACAAAATGTGAAGTAAAGTCTCTTAAATGACCTAAATAGTGTTGACGGGGGCGTTAAACCTCAATTAAAAAATCTACTAGGCTTCAATAGTATAATGTTATATATATGTCATCGAGACATTCACATAACCTATTAATTGTGTCCAAAGAGTTTTCAAATAAATGGTTTGCAGACAGATTATCAAAACAGGGTTAGCCCCCGCCCATAGGGGCTTGAAGAGATATATGGGCTGCATGATGCTTCCAAGCAGAGCTGAATCTGGCCCGCACACTAGTACTGGTAAACCGCTTAGAGGATCTAAGCCTGTCCAGGAACCGCGGTGCGAGGCGGACCGTCCATGCTAATAAACCCTATTGGTTTCATTGCGCGACAGGGCTTGAGATGTCATTTCATCTCAATGTCGGGTAAAAGTCCCACAAAATTGGAAGCAACGTCTCCAAAATGACTTTTACAGTGTAGACGGGGACGTTAAACATAAAATCAAACAAATCAAAACAGGGACTTTATGTCATATTTAACGGTTCTCCATTTTATTATACAGTCGAACTTCGATAACTCGAATACCTTTGGAACCCTGCAAATTTGTTGGAAAATAGGTGTAGTTCGAACTACAGTAGAAATTCGATGGCTCGAACACCGATGGCTCGTTTACCATGGATGTGTCGAACCCATTCTTGAGCCCCTAGCGAAATCCTCTATATAAGAAATAGTGGGGGATAATAGAGGAAATTTTAGTCTTTTATCTTGCAAATGTATGCTGTGTGTTCTCATTAGAATCGCCTCGATGAGGCGATTCTAATGAGTAAACAAGCATACATTTTTATTATAGAACACCGAAAAGATGTCTAAAAATATCTCGTTATGCCTCCTGACAGTAACATCAGTGGCTCGAACTACCCCTGTCTCGAACAGATTTTCGAGGTCCCAAAGGTGTTCGAGCCATTGAAGTTCGACTGTACTGAGGTTTAAATGATAGTTTCAGGTCATAAAACATAATAGGGATCAATTTAATATCTTTATGATGTTCTGGGAAATAAAGGTATGTTGTGTGTACTCATTAGAATCACCTCATTGTCCGCTCAGATCAGCAAAGAATGTTGATTGCCCTGCTTATAACTTTTAAAATGCCAACAATTGTTGGCATTTTAAAGTTTATGAGCAGGACAATTTCATGCTCAAGCGAGTTGAGGATGAAAATTGTTTTATAACCTAGGACTTTGACCAGTCAGTCTGATCTGAGTCCTCTTTTTTTTTTTTTTTTTTTTTTTTGGTTTGGGTTTCACGGCCCTTTCAATATTATTTCACTCATATCTAGCCGATCGTTAATCAGAGGTGGGCGAAAACCGGAGTACCCGGAGTAAAACCACCTGACCTTCCGTTGCAGAACTTGGCGATCTGAGTCTTCGTGCAACGTACATTCTCAAAGATAAAATTTCAAAAGAAAGTCTCGAGTTATACCTACCACAGAGTATGTTTCCCGACAGGAATTATTTATAGCGAGCACAGCTCGCGATGCGCGAAGCGCATCGCGAACGAAGTGAGCTCTACGGTAGAGAATCTGACAAAGAAAATTAACATACAGCCCTACATACTTTAAAGCTTAGATCGATCTGACCATTTTTCTTCCATCTGTCTTCCGGAAGTTGTTTAATGGGGCGAAAACGAGGCTGACAGTCTGGTATACCGTGTTTTCAGAACGTTCGGATGATGTTCAGAGTTTTACCGAAGACAAGTCTAGCGTATGACAACGAATGAACAGAAACGGACCTAATAAACAGAACGGACTTGCAAAAACAACAAAAAATCCGAAGTGCTTATTTTTCATTATTTCTCCGACCTTTGAATGTTTAATCCAGCTGGGCACCGCCACATTGAAAGTACTTTTATTGTACTATAAAATACTGTACATAATGAGGTGTACCTAAAACAAGCAGCTAGCAAAATGTACTTACAGAAGTATCTGAACAGAATAGAATAGAATAGAGCTTACAATATCATAGGTAATAAAATGGCTAAATGTAAAAGTAAAAAAGATAAAGATAAAGAAGCTTTATTTAACGTCGCATATTCGAAACAAATAACATAAGCTCTGTAGAGCTTTTATTGCGACAAACAAAGTATCCTCTAACAAATACTTACCTGCCTTCATTTATCTTCCTAGGACTACCCCTGATAATGCGAGCGTCAGCCAAGGGAGCTCCTAGTACCATTTTTCACGCCTTTGGTATGGCGCGGCCGGGGATCGAACCCGCGACCTCCCATTCCCGAAGCGGACGCTCTACCACTGAGCTATCGGGGCCGGTAAATGTGACCAAATCAGTGTATAAACATAGATAGATAATACCCACAATAATGCTGATCTATCTATCCATCTATCTATATGTCTGTTTTGTTTGATTTGAGGTTTTACGTCCCCATCAACACTGTAAAGGTCATTTTGGAGATGTTGTTTCCAATTTTTTGGGACTTTTACCCGACATTGACATGAAATGACATCTCAAGCCCTGCCGCCCAATGAAACCAATAGGGTTTATAAGCATGCACGGGCCGACTCGCACCGCTTTGCCTGGGCAGGCTTACATGTAGATCCCCTAAGCGGTTTACCACCAGTACTTGTGTGCGGGTCGGTTTCAGCTCTGCATGGAAGCATCATGCAGCCCATCTTTTTCTTCAAGCCCCGATGGGCGGGGCCGGCTGTCTGTCTATCTATCTATCTGTCTGTTTGTCTGTCTAATCTTATCTTATCTTATCTTATCTTATCCTATGCTATCTATAGAAGGGTGTTAGCTGAAATAAAGGGAAAAATGAGTTTGTACAGTGTTAGTATAGTTAAAATATAAAAAACAGAGATTGGTCTTTAAAGGAGAAGCATGAACCCCCAGGCAAACAGCACTACTAACCTGGATTTTTATTAACATGCAGGCACAGGGGCAACACCCACATAAACGAGCCCTTTTCCAAGTAACTGGCTTGATGCACGCATGGTAGATCTCACACCAGATCTCGAGGTTTGTCTATGATGAGGGTCGGTAGCAGAGAGCTTCGAATCTCTGCAATCTCTCCGTCAGCTGCTTCAGTATCGTCTTAGGGCCCCCAAGGCCCTTGCTTTTCATCTACCTGTATGTCACAGCCAGCCTGGAATGCACTGTTGGAGTGTTTCACATGTCCATACCAGCGGAGCCTTCTCTCATTCAGGATAAGGTCAGGTCCTCAATGGACATTGCAGATCTGTCTGATCATTGACATGTCATTCCGATGCAGAGACGTTTGGCTTTATCAGTGGCCAAGTGTCACTAGCATGGAACACCGCACTCGCACAAGAGCTTTACACAAGGCAACGTGTCTTGAACGAGACGTGATGGGAAGAGAGAACTGGTAGCCGTTCCTTGATTTTCTTCCAGGCTGTTTCACGTGATGTGGTCGAAAGATCACAGCCATCCGTTGTTGAGAGTATGTCTACTAGGTACCAAAAGGAAGCTACCTCACCTCTAGCTTGCCAGGTCCACCTTGGACTTCCCTATACGGTATCAGACCCAAAAAATATTCTGCAAATTTTAGCATACCCAAAAAATATTCCCAAACTATACCAAACTATACAGGTATAGACTTGTCTTCTGTGAAGAAAACGTGTTTTCAGTAATTTTTGCCTATAATGATTGTATTTGGTAACAAAAGAGCTTAAAACAGTTCCTAACAGTATAGCTCTGTAATAACTAAAATTACCAGGTTCTTCCTACCCCCAACCCCCCCCCCACAAAAAAATGATAAAATATACAATTGTGACCCCTACCCCACCGAAAAAAATAGTCCCAGCCTATGTAGCAGGCAACGTTCATAGTACCCCCTGGGTCTGCCGTCTAAGGGGCGTGTAAATCTTTGGCACTGTGTACACCGATAATCAGGGTTCTCTGTCAAGCGCATTAGCCCACTGAATTTCTCGTGCTCCCAGAACATGCAGCCATTGCGAAAGGTATTGCCCACTCCAGTGTGACATACAACACATGGGAACTCACCTGGCCTCTGCAGTGGGTCTAGGCCAGTACCACAGATGCAGGGGGTCTAGGCCAGTACCATAGACCATGATTTTCATCTTTCCGACATTATCTCTCAGCCTTTTCTCCTCCATTGCTTCTTTCCAAGTGAAGCGCCTCCTGGCACTTTCCTCAAGCGATTCAGCTATGATGTCAAGGTCATCAGCATACAGGTCCTCCCAGGGGACTCCAGAGTGGAACTTGTGTGTCATTGTCTTCACTTCTGTTTTTCAAGCACACTGATGAAAAGCAGTGGGCTGAGAACAGAGCCTTGATGAACATGGACACGGTTCCCCACATTAGCATACATGTACACCCCCTCGACCGGTTGCAAAATCCAGTTGTCCACTCCAAGTTTGCAGTGCCAACCAGATAATCTTCCAGGGTACTTGATTAAATGCCTTCTTCTGGTCTATGAAAGCCATGTAGAGTCTCTTGTTGGCACATTATTGCAGTTGGAAAACTTTATTGAGGAGACTAGGAGATTTGTGTCTTCCAAAACAAAGGAAAACTAAAAATCAGCACATTTTTTTTTTCTGCATCCCAGTATCTAATATATGTTCTTCATTTGTTTGTTTGTTGTTGTTGTTATTTTTTTTCCAGAAAATACATTTGAAAACAAACCATTTGTGGGAATATACAGGAGATGCATTTACCTCTTTCTAGCCTGTAACGGCTTAGAATCATTGCCCTGATCCAAAATATTCCTTACTTTACGCTATAAGTGAAATAATCTTGAAAGGGCTGTAAAACCTAAAAAAAAAAAAAAATACCATATTCTAGTTCTGATGTAACTGTGGTGTTACCAGCTTTGGTGGCTCAGTGGTGGAGTGTCCGCTTTGGGATGAGGTTGAAGGTCTCGATCCCCGGCTATGTAATGCAGTTGATGTTACTTGTTTCTGAAAGATATCAGAATCAGATATCTTTCAGATATGTTAAGTTAAATAAAGTTTTTATCCTTATCACTGTTTATGAGCTACTATGCTTTGTTATTACAGCATCAGTTTCGTGGAATTATTCAGTTGCATAGACTCGTGTATGCTATGCTGTGCTCGCTCTTAGGCTAAGCCTATTTACATATTATGATTAACATTACGACAACTAAGTTCTTATCTGTAGAACTAGCATTTTTTCAAACGAAAATGTTTGATATTTTGGGTAGATTCCAATATGCCGGTTCCGAAAGTTGCAGCAGTCATGTGACGTACCTATTTACTGCGCATGACCAACGACCTTTGCGTTGTCGCTAAGGAATTATTTACATGACGTCCGCCATTTTGATTTTACTGCCGACAAGCGGTAGAGATGCCAGGGGAATGGGGGCTGGCCATTGAAGCATATATCAAATACGAGATAAGTATAACACCCGATGTTAATATCACACTTGATTACACTGTTCCCAATTTTGAAAATGAAAAGAGATTGGTGTTTTATATGCTTTTTATCACTTCGAAAATGGGGTTGAAATGGCTTTTTAGATACCGAAGACATTCAATATTCACAGACCGGGGAAGGGGTGGAGAAATTCAAATTGACTTACCTTACTGAAAGTCATCTAAACTGTCATTCAATGAATTTGAAATGTCTTGAAATACAATTCTTGGCTCCTTTACATGAATTTTACACACTTTTAAGGGTTTTTCTTTCAGTTTTTCTTTGATTAATCCACCCTTCACTTTATCAACATCATACACTTGCTTCACAAGTTCTAAAAATGTAAGAAACTGGTCTGCACTTCCAACAAGAAACTGTTTCCGTATACAATACTGGGCGAAGTAGCTGTCATATAGTGTCTTTGTTGTTCCGTGCTTTGGGAGTGATGTTTTTTGGGCCCTCCAAGTGCTCTCAATTGTGTTTGTGTGGGCTCCACTGTCTGGATCCTTGAAATTAATGGAATGGTTCACAGTGAGATGATTAAAACCCTCCTGATCCAGCTGCGAATACGCCTTCCAGCAATCACTTATAATGGTGGTTCCAGGTTTTATGTGCTCCTTTATTATTGTAACCAAAGTGTCAGCTTTCCGGTCTTCGACACATTCAAAGAAACATTTTTTTCCATCCCGCTCTATTCCACCGAAAACCCAAACTCCATCAACTTTCTTCCCTCTGTGGTACTTTCTCTTGCCAAACTTGCTTTCATCAATTTCTACGATGGTTCCTTCTCCCCCAATCAATTCACTGCTTGTCTCCAGTACACAAGTGCAAACTTCTCTAGCGAAGTTATACCAATCAACGATGGTAGAATGTGATATTTCTAATTCATGCTCCACAAATTCCTGATCACATCTATACACCCAAAAGTATGTCAAGAGAATAATTTGTTCTAATGTTAACTTACTCCCAGAGAACCACGATCCTTTCCTCACACTAACTTTTGAATGACACTTCTTATTTGAACATCTCCAGACATGTCCATCACTGCTGTAGGATGCATCTTTTCTCAGGCCAAAGTGGCCATCTTCACAGGTTTTACATACACAGCCAGCAAGATTTAACAGTAATCCAATTTCTATCAACCAGTGAATAAGAATCTCAACGGACGCAGATTTTTGAAACAAATCTTTCAGTTTTATCGGCATCGATGTTGTTGTTACGATCAGCTGTTTTCTGTCAACTCTCCGATAAGTCACGTGATCTCAAGAGGTCAAATTGTACCACGTGACCGAGAATTTCGTCACGTTCTTGACAACAGCTGACGGATTTTTAGATTGGAATTTCTTCTCTGTCATCGGTTTGATTTTCGGAATTCTAGCATTTTTTAGTTAAAAACTTCGTTAAAACTTGAAGTTTTTAACTTAAACTTACCTCGTAGAATCCATTTTTGGGGGTTTCAAGGCCCCCCCAAAAAACGCGTATTTTTCATTTTTTCCCCGCCGCTCGCGCTCTTCTTATAAAGAACCCGGAAGCATTATACACGTGCTTTTTACCATAAAAAATCATACTTTATTGGGGACCGGCATACTGGAAGTGTCCCGATATTTTTACTATTTCTGGTCCAAAAAAAGATTGTGAGTGCTCGTTAGAACCGCCTCACTGAGGCGGTTCTAACGACTACCCACACTTTACGTGACGTTAGGTTTTGAGAAAAACTAATGATTAACCCCGTAAACCCCACGTTTGTCCATATAAAGTGGGGTGTAGTGGGGTTCTTTATTTCACTGACTTGTTGGATATCCATCCCCCGAATGGAAGCTCCTTGCAACCAAATCTACTTCTCCAATCCCCGATGGGCGGGGCCACTATTAGGCAGTGTAAGTATTTTGATATCTTAAATTAGAGAACAATATGAGTCACGTAATTAAAAATCTATGATTGCATTGTATATAAGAACAGTACTTCTTGCACACCAATCAAGGAAATCCGTGATTTAACCCTGGGATAGAAATTTATGTTCTGACCCTGGTGTTCCGACCCATGCAACTAACATAAATGCGCTTCAATTCTATTCAACTGCCGGAACTACTTCCGCACTACTTTTATTTTGTAAACAATATACATGTGCGAGCTGTCAAAACTAACCGGAGGTGTTGTACATGTGAGTGTTAGAGTTTTACGTCCCACCAACAGCTTAGGTCATACGGAGAAGGGACCTCGGTTTTAAGACTCATCCGAAAGTCTGGTGAAGCCCGGGATCGATCCTTGAGGTGTTGTACAAGAAAAAAGAATCCAATATGGGGTTTTGTTGTAGATGGGCGTTTCCAACCCGAGGGGTGACCGTGCTGAGCGGAACCGAGGCGTCGCCTCGGTTCCGCTCAGCACGGTCACCCCTCGGGTTGTAGCCTCGGTTCCGCTCAGCACGGTCACCCCTCGGGTTGGAAACGCTCATCTACAACAGAACCCCATATCAGATTCTTATAATATCCGCATGCGCACCCGCACAGTCTAATCAGCAGATGAGTGTTGGGCGCTTTTTTATAGTATAATACCTCAAGTTTCTGTAGCTAAAATTTCAAGACTCTTGCTAGTCTGTGTAGCTGAGTAGACTGGTTTGTGTCTTACCTGGTTGTATAGTACAATATCTCTAGTTTCTATATCTAAAATATCAAGACTCTTGCTAGTCTGTGTAGCTGAGTAGACTGGTTTGTGTCTTACCTGGCTGGATAGTACAATATCTCTAGTTTCTATATCTAAAATATCAAGACTCTTGCTAGTCTGTGTAGCTGAGTAGACTGGTTTGTGTCTTACCAGGTTGGATAGTACAATACCTCCAGTTTCTATATCTAAAATTTCAAGACTCTTGCTAGACTGTGTAGCTGAGTAGACCGGTTTGTGTCTTGCCTGGCTGGATAGTACAGTACCTCTAGTTTCTATATCTAAAATATCAAGACTCTTGCTAGTCTGTGTAGCTGAGTAGACTGGTTTGTGTCTTACCAGGTTGGATAGTACAATACCTCTAGTTTCTATATCTAAAATATCAAGACTCTTGCTAGACTGTGTAGCTGAGTAGACTGGTTTGTGTCTTGCCTGGCTGGATAGTACAATATCTCTAGTTTCTATATCTTAAATATCAAGACTCTTGCTAGACTGTGTAGCTGAGTAGACTGGTTTGTGTCTTATCCTGGTTGGATAGTACAATATCTCTAGTTTCTATATCTAAAATTTCAAGACTCTTGCTAGACTGTGTAGCTGAGTAGACTGGTTTGTGTCTTGCCTGGCTGGATAGTACAGTACCTCTAGTTTCTATATCTAAAATATCAAGACGCATGCTAGTCTGTGTAGCTGAGTAGACTGGTTTCTGTCTTCCCTGGTTGGATAGTACAATATCTCTAGTTTCTATATGTAAAATATCAAGACCCTTTCTAATCTGTGCAAGTGAGTAGACTGGTTTGTGTCTTACCTGGTTGGATAGTACAGTACCTCTAGTTTCTATATCTAAAATATCAAGACTCATGCTAGTCTGTGTAGCTGAGTAGACTGGTTTGTGTCTTGCCTGGTTGGATAGTACAATACCTCTAGTTTCTATATCTAAAATATCAAGACTCATGCTAGTCTGTGTAGCATAGTAGACTGGTTTGTGTCTTGCCTGGTTGGATAGTACAATATCTCTAGTTTCTATATCTAAAATATCAAGACTCATGCTAGTCTGTGTAGCATAGTAGACTGGTTTGTGTCTTGCCTGGTTGGATAGTACAATACCTCTAGTTTCTATATCTAAAATATCAAGACTCATGCTAGTCTGTGTAGCATAGTAGACTGGTTTGTGTCTTGCCTGGTTGGATAGTACAATACCTCTAGTTTCTATATCTTAAATATCAAGACTCTTGCTAGTCTGTGTAGCTGAGTAGACCGGTTTGTGTCTTGCCTGGCTGGATAGTACAATACCTCTAGTTTCTATATCTTAAATATCAAAACTCT
Organism: Lucinisca nassula; assembly: GCA_963580285.1. Lineage (NCBI taxonomy): Eukaryota > Metazoa > Mollusca > Bivalvia > Lucinida > Lucinidae > Lucinisca > Lucinisca nassula. The sequence goes on from OY757021.1 coordinate 1,110,390, forward strand.
TGCTAGTCTGTGTAGCTGAGCAGGTGTCCAACATGGTCACCGTACCAGTGGACACATAACATGTATGCAACGTCACATCAACGACGATGCAACGCCACGACGTTGTATACGACGTTGCGTACACGTTTTGAGCCCGCTGGGATGGTGGAGTTATAGTTAACAAACTACGAGGGTAGGCTGAAAAGTTCTGAGCCTGACCAAGATCCAATGGTTTGTCCATGCTGAAAGTGCCTTATTTTTCAACATAGTCTCCATTCCTGTCCACACACTTCCTCCAGCGACGCTGGAGTCCTTGGATCCCAGTGGTATAGAAGGTCTCATCTTGGGCCCTGAAAAACTCCTCCACAGCAGCTATCACCTCCTCGTCTGACCGATAATGCTGCACAGCCGAGTGCTTTTTCATGTTTGGAAACAGGAAATAATCTGATGGAGCTAGATCAGGTGAATACGGAGGGTGATCGACAAGTGTGAAGCCACAGTCAAGCACAGCAGCCATTGCGACAACCGATTTATGAGCAGGCGCACTGTCCTGATTGAACAAGACCCCTTTTGTCAATTTTCCGGATCGTTTAGCCTTAATTGCTTTTCGCAATTGTTTTAGCAGATCTGCATAATACTCCCCATTAATTGTTCTGCCTTTTTGAAGGTAACCTATGAACATTATACGCTTGGCATCCCAGAACACTGATGCCATTACCTTCCTTGCAGTGGGGACGACCTTTGCCTTCTTTGGAGGGGGTGAGCCAGGGTGCTTCCATTGCATGGATTATCTATTGGTCTCTGGCTCAAAGTGATGAACCCAACACTCATCCTGAGTGACAAAACGGTCAAGAAAACCATCTTGTCTGCTTCAAAAATAGCCAAGTTGGCTTGTGACAGGTTCGGTCTGGTCAACTTTTGGTCAGACGTCAAAAGCCGTGGCACCCATCTGGCGGAAACCTTCGACATTCCTAATTCACTGTGTAGAATGCTCTCTACTCGTTCACGGGAGATGCCAACAGTGTTAGCTAACTGATTCACAGTTAAACGCCTGTCATCCATCATGGCCCTGTGCACTTGGCTGATGGTTTCCTCAGTTGTTGCCCTTGTGGGTCGTCCACACCGGTCATCATCTTCAAGGCTGTCCTTGCCCATCTTAAAATTTGCGGCCCACCTTTTCACGGTTGCATACGAAGGAACATCATCCCCTAATGTAGCAACCATATCGGCGTGAATGTCCTTAGGAGCTAACCCCTTTTTATGGAGGTACTTGATGACACCACGATGCCAGATTTTGTCCATTTTCTCAAAAACGTGCTAGTATCAATTTTCAAAGTCTAGAATGTCTACGTAATTGCAGGTAAACTTGAACTCATTTGGCATTAGGTCTCTCACCGCCGTAGGTTCGAGCCTCGCTCGGGCCACGTGTGAGACGCCAAGTTCTGCAACGGAAGGTCAGGTGGTTTTTCTCCGGGCACTCCGGTTTTCGCCCACCTCTGATTAACGATCGGCTCGATATGAGTGAAATAATCTTGAAAGGGCCGTAAAACCCAAACCAAAAAAAAAAAAAAAAAAAAGGACTCATTTGAGTCAAATCAAGTAATAAAGGTTTGGATTTAATGAATACAAAATTTCATGGTTGTTCGATGCCTGCTTCTTGGTCAGGCTCAGCACTTTTCAGCCTACCCTCGTATAAAATATGGCACCATAAAAATACTTACACTCTGAAGGTATTCTTTCTTTCTTTCTTTCTTTCTTTCTTTCTTTCTTTCTTTCTTTCTTTCTTTCTTTCTTTCTTTCTTTCTTTCTTTCTTTCTTTCTGAGGCAATTATAAAACCCAATTTAAACTGTTATATAAATGGTAAGAACCATACACTCGTGGCCATTTCATATGGCATTCATAAATACTTTTCTTCTTTCTTTTACTTTTTTCATTTTCTTTCTCTCTTTCTGTCTTTCTGTCTTTCTTTCTTTCTTTCTTTCATCGACAATTAAGAAATCGCGTTTCAACTGTTATATAATAGACAGAATCTTACACTCGTGGTCAGTTCATATGACATTCATAATTACTTTCCTGCTTTCTTTCTTTCCTTCTTTCTTTCTTTCTTTCTTTCTTTCTTTCATTCTTCGGCAATTATAAAATCCAATTTAAACTGTTATATAATGGACAGAATCTTACACTCGTGGTCATTTCATATGATATTCATAAATACCTTCCTTCCTTATAACTGCAACATAAAATACCAGTATTTCAAAACATTCAAATGGCTTGAGGTGTCATTTCATCTCTATCTTGAGTAAAAGTCCCACAAAATCGGAAGCAATGTCTCCAAAATAACATAAACAGTGTTGCCGGGGACGTTAAACCTTATAACAAACAAACAAACAAACAAAAAATATTCAAATGAAGTTATCGTTCCCAATGTTTATTTACTGAGGGCGCTTTATTTTCATACCACGTGACCAGGACTATAAAACCAGACAGAATATCATCAACGTCCTCTCTTAAGTTTAAATTTCAAACAGGTAACATAGATTACGCATTTTATGTTATCATGTTATACGGGTAGCATCCAAAAGTCAGACTCAACTTTCGCGAGCTGTTGATTGTTACGGACTGAAAGCAAATTATAATAGTATATCATGCCAATAAAATATTTGAATATGCATTCAGGCCGAATAGGCTTGCTTAGGGTTGGTTAGCTTAAATGGCAGTTTTACGTATTCGCATACTGAGACAGGATCGTATTTTATTACCGAAAATGCATCGTTATTATTATTATTATTATTATTATTATTGTTATTATTATTATTATTATTGTTATTATTATTTATTTTGTAAACTGCAGTCCAATATTTTTGCATTTTGTGAAACTGAAAACATTTTCTTTAACAATAAGCAAATTGGGCTTTATATATCGCAAGAACTAGACTTTCTCATCACTTGAACAAGTCCGTGAATCGAACACCCCTCTAAACCCCACTATATATAGAGAAAACTGGGGTTTACGGGGGTATACATTATTTTTCGTATTTCTGCTCCAAGACATAGGTTGTGGGTACTCGTTAGAACCGCCTCAATAAGGCGGTTCTATGAAGCACCCATAACCTATGTTTGGAGTAAAAATAAGAAAAAAAAATCACAAATTTTCATTAGAAAAATGTTCGTTTCTGAGTTTGAAAAAATGCACTATACTTTACGGGTGTGTTATCATAATGTATAATCATAGCGATTAACATTCCAAGGCCCATTAAACAATGAAATGACATATTCAATATCACATCAATAGAATAAATTTAACAATATATGGTTAATTCATCCAAATATGATCTAAGAAACCGTACATTTCTTTCTATGGCGTGATTTTGTTTCAGTATGTTCATTACGAGTTAACAAGTCTGGGTAATTCACTCCTGAAAACCCTACTTGATACAGATATACAGTAAAATTCCGATATTAAGACCACCTAAAACTGATACCAATTTTGCTTTGAGTAAGTTTATTCTTTCTTTGTGCTTTTGGCGCACAGTGTCCTCTAGTCAGAAACAACCTTTTGCGACGGTTCAAAAGTGGGCTTCAAGACCACTTTTAAACAGTCCCAAAGATGAAATTAATCGAGGAATTTTACTGTAACAGGTTTACAGGTGTATAACTTCTTTTCTGATTTCTGCTCCAAGACATTGAGGCGTTTCTAACGAGCACACACAACATGTGTTTGGAGTATAATACGACAAAAATAACAAATTTGCAGTTTTGGAGGAATGCAAGAGTGCACAATGTCACACGGATGGGAAAATGGCTTTGTTTTAAATATGGCTGACTGCTGTTTGGCAGCTAATGGCATTGTTCCTCCAAAAATACAATCGTATAGATGACAGCCATGTGAACATCAACTATGGCTAACACTGTAGGTTTTGTGTCAGATTTATCTACGAGTATGTAAATCTGTATCTATGTAAATTTAACAACTTTAACCCGGAAATACTCTTTACGAGAATTGAGCGAGATGTAAACACTAAACGTCACATCCGGTGCCGTGACTCAATGTGTCATATGAAACTATTTATAAAATTATTATTTAAAGTATATGTAACGCAGATACAATAATAAGGTCGAAAACCGGGTTTAACTTTATTGATATCTGGTCTTGATATAGTTAGGATTTGAGGGGCTGCCTGCAGGGTACGACCATCGACGTACTAGCATTTGTATAGAGTTCAGAAAGGGAGGTGCCGTGGCTAATATTTCTTCTTGCACACCAGACAAGGAAATCCGCGATTTTACCCTGGGATAGAAATTTATGTTCTGACCCCGGTGTTCCGACCCAAAATCGAATATAATCGCGTGTTTGATAAATGCACTGGTTGATTACAACCTCATGCGCGGCGTCGTCATGCGTGACGTCACTAAACATTCCAGTTGTGTCATCACAAAATGGCGGACGTCGGTAACCGAAGTGACAGCAGTATCAAAATTCGCAATAAAATGGAAGGTATGCAAGAAAAAGAATCCAATATGGGTGTGAGGGGTGGATAGAAAAATCCGTCCCTCGGGATCACTGTCCGGCATCACTCGGCAAGCCTCGTGATGCCGGACAGTGTCCCTCGGGACGGATTTTTCAATCCACCCCTCACACCCATATAAGATTCTTATATTCTGTACCCTCTTTGGAAGGTTTCCGTTGCAGTTTATCCTGATGACAACCCTATGAATGACATACCTTGAAGATTTCTTCATGGAACCTAGCTCGGACCCGGTATTGATGGGTCCGAGAACCTAGCAAAATGTACATAATTGTTTCTGAGACCACCTAGGTTTATTCGGTTCATCGAAAGACGGATCTGACAAATTAATCCTAGCCTGGTCGATCACGTGACCTTAAAGCCTCGTATCTAGTGATGTTGCATCGACATGGATACGACGTTGACCACACGTTAAGCTAATTATTAATACGGCAATATGGATAAGTATTGAATTGTGTATATGTAATATAGATACATGTATATAAATGCATAACACAATAATAAAATAAAACAAATAAATAGGTTCCAAACTCATAATTTGACGGTACAGGGATGGTAGGTTCCATTTAAGGGCCTCTCCAGGCTTTCGGACGAGCCTTTAAACGGGGTCCTGACTCCATATTACCTTAGTTGTTGGCGGCACATAAAACGCAAACATACATACAAACAAACAAACAAATGTGAAGGACAATTTATAGTCCCTTTATTTCACCCCAGGATGATATGTAACATTATTACAAATCAACAAATCAGTACTGTAAAATATAAATTAGCCGCGACAAACCGAATATGTCAGTTTGACACATACGCACAGGGAAGACGAAAATCAGCCTACGCATATATTCAGGCTTCCCGGTTCTTCTGTAGAACATTCTTGTCAGGAGCTACCAATGTGGCAACCAGCAAAGACTCCGACCAGGCTGCACAGACGTGCAGGCTGGTCAGAGTCTTCGTTGGGCACATAGTCTATAAGATATTTTCGTACTTGCTCGGTCAGATTGGGAGGGATAGTCTTGTCTAGCTTCAACCGGCTTAGACAGGAACTGTCAGCAATCAGTGGGTATCTGCATCACGAGAAAATGTCTAATGCTTTTTCTGAATTTGTTACACTCAAGTCGCAATATCCGAAATAATGCCATCATAAACTGAGATCAGACCCCGAATATTTCAGGAATTATCTGAGATCCAGCCACATAACGTTGTATGTAAACCACTACAGGTTGCTAAAACGTCAATAAAGAGAAGGCTACGTCAGGCCTTTGAAACCACATTTTGCCCCTGTTTGCTTTCACTTAGTCTTAAAGAGCTGTTGGATCGAAGACATGGTAAAAGGCAATACTTAAACTCGATATAGGCTTCTATGGTCACTAGAAACGTCTCTCATACTCGTAGTTCCACCAAATTGCAAGAGAGAGACATTTTGTAAGCTTTGTGGTTTCCTGTTGCCATTCCTACAATCGGAACCCCTCTAAAATCTATCTACGCCGTAAGAAAACAAGTGGCTTCTCATGAGACAAGTTATGACAAGTTTTCAAGTTACAAGTTATCTTCCCTGAAGGCGTATCATTTTCTCTCAACGTTTCTCGGTCATCGGGCAGGGTTGAATTTATATTCAAGGTTCGCACTTTAAGAATACTATAAGGTGCAGTGTTATTCGAAATCACATTAGTGTATCTGTACGGTGAAAAACAATTCAGAGGACTGAGTGAGTGTTTGAGTTTTACGTCCCACCAAAAGCTAATGTCATACGGAGACGGGACCTCGGTTTAAAGACTCATCCGAAAGTCTGGAGAAGCCCGGGATTGATCCTGCGACCCCTGGTTTACAAGGCGAGTAGCATAACCACTGCACCACGGAGGCTACAATTCAGAGGACGAGATGTTGTCTGAAAGGGGTGTGATGATAAGCCGCTGTGTTACTTTTTATAATATATTAAAATGAGACAAAAATCACTTCAGAACTGATACGAGTGCTCATAGCGTCAGATAAGGACTGGGAAATTTAGTCTTATTTTTCCATAATCATATGGCCCCGTCAAGCGATTTTGGTACTTATCGCCTATGCGAGCAGTGAATCAAAAGGAACCTTCAGACAGAAAGCCATACCCCTGGCCCCTCTGAATGGCTGGGCATGCGCAGTTAAAATTTGTCATGACGGAATGCTCGAAGACACAAATTCGCTTGGCGGGGCTCATATGATATGAATACTTGTTAGACTTGTTAGCGATTTCAGAGAAGTCCTTACATTCAGTCCTAGCGATTTTCTACCAAGGTCACTGAATGACATTGGCCTTTGGTATTTTGTTATGAATTGTCTGTGAGTGTATGTATCGCTTATCTTATTTTGTTTTGGATAGCCAATTGGCCATTTTGTGGGAAAGTAACTGTCCCTTTGGCTTTCCGATAGTGATGTTTCCATTTGGGTCTAGTTGTTTCATTTTTGTGTTTCTTTCCCATTGATATCATTGATGGGAGCTGTGAGTTACCTGTATTGACTCCTGATCATTGCCTACACTTCTACTTTTCAAAGTAGTTGATGCAGCACCTACTTATATATCTTAAGACTACAATCTTTTTGGGGGAAAATGCACTGTTTTTACCTTTACCCCATTCGAAAGCACCAATATATCAAATTTCACCTTGGTGCTAAGCTAGAATCATCATTTGAAACAAATACTTAACTCCTGTTAAAACATGCCGTGGAAACTGTTGGTGATATCCTCGGGGTAGGGGCGGGGATCAGATGTGATTCCTGCATTTTATTACTTCCAGACGGGTATTAAGAAGAAATTGCATTCGCGCGTACAACGAGGTGAATGTAAACGTAAACATCTTTGGCTTTTCGTAAAGTCAATAATAAGGATAAAGGTTCCGACCGAAACTAACCAGAAGTGATCGTTATTAATATCGAACTGTATACATCTAATAAAATGAATGACTATTTCTCCAACATCTCTGAAATGTTTGGAAATCAAACTGAAGATTTAGACGTTGATCTTACAGAGTCAGAAACGCTTGTCAATTATAAGGTTTCAAACGATTTTAATTCAAAATCACGGCCATCACAGTAGAACAAGTATCAGCATTTGTTTACGCCTTAGATTTGTTCACAGCAATATGTTTAGACGGTCTAGTTGTCAAATTAATAAAATAGACCCTGCAGGCACAAAACGTTGACACAACGTTGAATTAAAGTGTTCCAACGTTAGTTCAACGTTGAGTGCCTGTTGGGGGTGTTTTTTTTGTCGTCAAGCATAGCAGCTCTTATAAACAAAAGCTTGACTACTGGAAGGTTTCCTGGTCAACTTTAATTTCTTCACATATTTTCGATCTTTAAAAGTGGCAGCAAATCTGATCCTAGCAATTATAGACCAATATCTATATTGCATACCCTCTCAAAGATATTATAAACCTTTGATGACTTACATGAATAAATATGGTCCAATAAATGAAACACAGCACGGCTTTAGGTAGAAACATAGTTGCCATACAGCAATTGTAAAACTGATTTATCAGTGTATGATATACATCGGTAAAATTGATACTGTTAGATCAATGTTAATAGACTTCTTAAAAGCACTCGACTTAGTCGGTCACAAATTTCTGATTCGAAAACATTCAGTTATTAAATTCTGTAGCTACTACCTCTAGTAGTTTATATCCTGATTCAGAAGCATCAGTGGTGTAGTGGTTACGCTACTCGCCTTGTAAAGCAGGGGTCGCAGGATCGATCCCGGGCTTCTCCCCACTTTCGGAGGAGTCTTTAAACCGAGGTCCCGTCTCCGTATGACCTTAGCTGTTGGTGGGACGTAAAACTCAAACACTCACTTACTCACTGATATTCCGATTCCCGCCAACAAACAATAATTAGTGACAAATGAGTGTCATCGATCAGGTGTTCCACAAGGTTCGATATAGGGACCAACTTTGTTCTTTTTATTTAAAAATGATTTGCCCCTGTTATTCAAACTTTGCTCTTCTGATTTGTTTACCTATGACACAGCCATTCATACAAGTAATTCTAGCATAGACACAATAAATACTAAGGATCTTTCGGACTTTCTCATTAATAGTATGTACTGGTGAAAAAGAACTAATTTGCCAGCTAATTTCGACAGAACGACATATGCTGCACCTGGCTGGTCTTCGGCCTCTGAGCATCTTCTATAATTTAGAACCCAAAGCTGTCCGACGTTTTACCTTCTGTATTGGGACATGAGAGAGGAAGTCCTGATTTCCCCCCGCCCAGCCCCATTGATGGGTTAAACCTCATTCTTTCACGTCCACTATTTCGACATTTTCGATGCCTCAGGACGTGTGACCTACTCTCATACCTCGAGGCTTGCACCTGAGGTGACTCGAATGGAAAAGTCTGCAACCTGTGGAGCAAAGTGCTAGCGTTACGTTTAAAAGATAAACTGTTCATAACTTATTTTTTTTTTTTAATTTTGCTAAACAAAAATAGCGTGAATTCTCGACGACGTCTGCGATTTTAAGGACTATCAAACTGGTATGGTAGTATAGGGCATGTTGTTTGGACATCGGTTTCCGCCACGCGCCCCTCGCCTGACCAGGTTTTTTTTTGAGTACTAAAATGCTGAGTCTGACGCTGGCAGACGTGCCAAATATGTTATCCTCTTGAAATAAAGTTTATATATGCTACTTTGTCAAAGAAAACGCATAACCGATAATCGTGAACTGAAACTATTGATAAATCATGCTTCTATCCAAACATTATCTTACCAAACAATTGGTGATCACCTCTCATGGACACCTCGCAACGATAATCTTTGCCCGATACTTTCTACAAAAATATCACTTCTCAAGAATCAAGGCATTCATATATATGTTTAGTCAATGCTACATTTTGACGTTACTGAATTATGGCTGTAATACATGGGGTACTACATCGCGTGCAAACATTGAGCTGTAATACATGGGGTACTACATCGCGTGCAGACATTGAAATACTTTGTAAACTGCAAAAACGAGTTCCTCGGATCATCTTGCAATCTGAGTATATGACACCATCCGTCCAAAAGATTGAACAGTTGTGATGGATATCATAACCCATTATGATAACACACCCGTGCGACAAAGTGCATTTTTTCACATCTCGGTTGAAAATCCGTGATATTTTCTTATTTATACTGCAAACATAGGTTGTGGGTGCTCGTTAATAAAAAAAAAGCATCATGGTAGAATAGATAAGCAATTAATTAAAAATTCCAGTATCAAATAGTCCACTTTTGAAACTGTTCAAAGGTGGTCATACACCGCTTTTGAATGGTCCAATAGATGGTCTTTTACCAAGCACTGTGTGTAGAAAATACACAGAAAAAAGAAAAATTGAAACCTTTTAAGAGTGCGTTTTAGCAGATGGTTTAGTTTTTGAAAGTTGATACTTGTATCAAGTTTATATGTCATTGCATTTCTACTTCCGGTACTGGACCGCGTTACTACACTTCCGCTGTTCGTTCTCTGCATAAAATAGTCCAAATTAAGAACTCTTGCCACATTTCCTTTTCCAGCGCATTGATTTCTTAACATTTGCGCTGAAGGCGGACTTGATTCCACAGGTGTTCCTTCCCTTTCACCCCTCGGTTTCCGAACTGGACATTAGCCCATATTACTAGCATCACTTTTTATGGCATGTAAGTATTGTAGGCCCAGATCAGACGCAGCACAACTTGGCGTCTGATCTGAGTCTGCATTGATTGCTAAAAAAAAACATATATTCTTGCAAAACCTACCTTTAAGAAAACAAATCTGACAATCCTGTTCCGAACTTATTTGTTGGAAGATTCCATTGTCATATATTGGTTAAGCAAATTCAGAAGCCACTGATCAGACACCTCATTCTGTGACCTCGAATCAGACCCTTCAGTGTCATAAAAGGAAGCTTTGCATTTTTGGGTTTTGGGTGCATATGCACTCGTTTTATAGACACTTGGTAAGACGAATCTAAGTCGAAGCGTCTCCACTGTTTAAAATGTAGAAATTAAAGGGCTCTGGTGTAACGTCTCCGAAAGCAATGTACACTTCATTTTTGGAGACCCATGACTCACCGAAAGAAAGCAATAGGTTTTAAAGTTCACTCCCGTCCAGTGATCCAGATTAACAGCGTATTTGCGTAAATACTCAATTAATCAAAGTGCTGAGAGAACTGGTGTATCGATCGTCTCTGAATGTAAGTTTGGAGAATAGTCATGAACTGAGAATCGGACTGTTCGTTTAAGCAGGTACATTAGATCTGATCGGACACCGCATTATGTGGCGTCTGATTATGAAGGTTCTGTTTGCCAATGGCCAAATGCACGAGCACAGTCCTACCGCCCCCGCCCATCAGGGCTTGAAGAAATAGACGGACTGCAAGATATTTCCACGCCGAGCTGAAATCGACCGCACATGAGTACTGGTAAACCGCTTAGAGGATCTAAGCCTGCCGAGGCAAAGTGGTGCGAATCGGACCGTCCATGCCACAAGCCTATTTGGTTTCATTGCGCGACAGGCTTGATAATTATGTCATTTCATTTTAGTGTTGGGTAAAAGTCTCACAAAATTGGAAGCAACGTCTCTAAATGATCTAGTCAGTGTTGACGGGGATGTTAAACCTCAAAACAAGCAAACAAACATACAAACAAACAAACAAGCACAGTCCAGAATTTTCTTCTGACGTTCCGCTCTGACATCGTAGGGGTGCTATCAATAACCAATACCTGGATTTTGTTCAGGGTCGGCGCCAGTCAGAGGGTCAGTGATTGTCACGAGGACAATAACAAGCAACAGGAATTTTTTTCTTAGTCGAACCTGGTTAACTCCTTTTTCAACCTTGTCAAAAAGATACTTAGAGAACTGTTTAATCTACCACTACCATTTTATCATGGTGAATATACCTCATAAATCAACTTTCCTCAGTACTTTCAGTACTTTGATTATTTTAGATGATCTTAATAGCGAAAATGTCCCTATAAATATCAAAGACAGTCATGTGTTGTTGCTTAAGTTCAGGTCGTTCCTCTGAATGTAAAACTTTTCACTTGAGCATATTTCGAATGGTGATTGTAAACAACAAAGATAATCATATGACCTTTCTAGGGTCAGTTGACACCTGTTTACCACTATATAAGGCGCGCACTTCGAAATTTACGCCTACTTTTCTTAATTACATTAAAGGCAATTAACGTCTATTGAAATATAATTTACTAATATTTTTACTATATAACTGTATTGTATATTATAATGGCATTGCAGTCATATCTGGACTACGTGGACGATAACCACCCCGATGACGTCGAGGCCTACACTAACAATTATAATGTTTTCAAAGGCGGTCTGAGCCGAGAAGAGATAGCAGATTATTACACCAGATGGGCAGAGAGTGGACAGTATGATGACGTAAGCATTTGGTATCCACTTATACAGATTCTGTCATCCGGGTCTTCAAATGGCATTTTTCATAACCCCTAACTTAGTGGTTGTTTGAGTTTTACGCTCCACCAACAGCTAAGGTCATACGGAGACGGGGCCTCATCCGAAAGTCTGGAGAAGCCTGGGATCGATCCTGCGACCACAGGTTTACAAGCCGAGTAGCGTAACCACTGCACCACGGAGGCTTCTGAACCCTTAACTTAGAATTTTCTAGATGAAAGTTTCGATAATTTTTTTATTTCTAGTCCAAATATAGATTGTGGTAGCTCGTGAGAGGAGATTCTGATGGGACCGCAATTGAGGCGGTTCTAACGAGTACGCACAATCTATTTTTGTGCAAAAAATAAAGCAAATCACGCATTCCCCTGTAAACCCTACTTTTCTTTATTAAGTAGGGGTTAGCAGGGTGTTCATCACACCGATATGTAAGATTTATGGCACGCGGAAATTTCTGGTAAACAAGTCCGCGAAAGAACCCCACTTTATATATAGAGATGTGGGGTTTACAGGGATATTTATTAGTTTCCTTATTTTTGCCCAAAAACATAGATTGTGGTTACTCGTTAGAACCGCCTCACGGAAGCGGTTCTAATGAGCACCCAAAATCTATATTTGGACTAGAAATAAGGAAAGTATAAAACATTTTATCCGAAAAAATTTAAGTTATAGAGTTATGCAAGACGCCATTTTAGCCAAGAGTTTGTTATGGTAATAGTTCCAACTTGATATGTTTGACAATGGAATATTAAAATATGTTTACACATAAATGAAGTCCGGATAAGCCAAGATTCTTTGATGGCACAGGCGACCTGTAGAGACACTGATCAGGCTGCGCACATGCTTGTGTTCTAACTTGATGTCACCGTGTCTTTGTCACTTCTTGAACTATAATTTTGTTTTTCATTTTTCTTGTAGTCCAAACATAGATTGTTTCGCCCTCATTGAGGCACTCCTGCGAGTACCAACAATATATATTTTTAAAAAAGATTTGGGATTAGATCCCACCTTTTTGCTATATAATATGAGATTTAAGGGGTGTTAACTGCACGTGCTTGTTAACCTTATCTGAGTTTGCTCTGGTTCCACATGCGCACTTGCACCTTTCCAGTCCAAATGTTTAATCATATTTTAGTATAATCTGAATCGAACATGCAGAAGAAAGAAAGGAAAATAAAGGAAAGAAAGAACGAAAGAAATATCCAGTAAATAAAACGGTTTACAATTTAAGGCTGACCCGATTAATCGTATAATCGATTAATCAGACGATAAATTCCACAAAAATGATTATCAATTCTGATTTGCTTTTAATCGATTACTTGATAGGTACAATTTACTACCCAAAGTTATGCCTAAAATAGCTGGATGAGTGGCAAACAGTGCATACCCTGATGAGACGCCGCATTATGCGGCGTCTCATCTGGGTCTACACTCTTTGCTCAGGCCTGTCTGTTCAAATATACATATGGTAAAGTGCAACATATGGTAAGAGTCATGCTCAGATAGAAAGCCAGACAGGTAAAATAATGACAAAAACCTTAGCGATTACTAATCGATTATCCATCACAATGACATGACTGATAATCGATTATCTTTTCAGCTCCGATTAACCAGCCCTAGTTTACATGTAATTTGTTTGTTTGCTTGATTTGCGGTTCAAATTGTGTATGTCATTTTGGAGACGCTGCTTCCAATTTTGTGGGACTTTTACCCGACATTGAGATGAAATGACATCCCAAGCCCTGTCGCCCAATGAAACCAATAGGGTTTATAAGCAAGGGCGGTCCGACTCGCACCGCTTTGCCCGGGTAGGCTTAAATCCTCTAAGCGGCTTATCAGTACTCGTGTGCGGTCGGATTTCAGCTCTGCGTGGAAGCATCATGCAGCCCATCTATTTCTTCTAGCCCCGATTACATGCAGTGAAAAGCATGTTACGGTTTTATAAAAACAAGAAATAAGATCGTAATATACAAATTGTTCACAATTTTTAATTTTGTAAGTCAAATCATACCTATATACGTAAAATCGTGCAAATCAAATATGAAAATGTATGTGTAGCGTATGACTTATTCATTGAAACTAGATTTCCAAATGCCATTTTTTATGATTTTTTTTTTTATACAAAAATTATAGTTACATGTTTCTAAATATGCTTTAATAAAGAAGTGCTTATCAGTAAAACGATTTTACTGTGACGAGTCACTATGTGATAAATGTGTTACAGCATTTGAATCCAGACCGCTACACTGGTCCAGAGGTAGCCGCCCAAGCTTTAGCTTCTCAGTTTGACTCTGAGTGTAGAAGAAGTGCTCGAATACTGGATGTTGCTGCGGGGACAGGCCGACTGGGAGCCGAGGTAATGTAAACTGTAACTTGCAAAGCATATTTGGAAATATTTGAAAGGCACGTTTCCTGATTTCTCCATATGAATCCTTTACGAAAACACGCCTATACAGATACATTGTCACCTTTATCGCCGAAAAAATGAAATTTTTATTATGAAAATCCATGATATTTTTCTTATAAATGCTCATAACATAGGTTGTGGTTGCTCGTTAGAACCGCCTCGTTGAGGCGGTTCTAACTAATACCCACAACATATGTCTTGGAGCAGAAATAACAAACATAATGTATACCACCGTAAATCCCAGTTTTCTCTATATGAAGTGGGGTTTAGGGGGTCTTCATTTCACGGACATTTGTTTGTTTGATTTGAGGTTTAACGTCCCCGTCAACACTGTAAAGGTCATTTTGGAGACGTTGCTCACGTGATGCGAGGCGATTCTAAAGAATACCCACATCATAGATGTGAAAGGAGAAATGACAAAAATATCATCCAGTTATCGCCAATTACCCACCGTATCTGCTTCTTCCGTATATATCAGGATATTCTGAAAACATAACCTATTAGAGGCTTGAGCAATGCACAAGCAACTTCAGATGGTTTGGAATCAGTTTTAAACTCGCTTTTCATTTCGATTTGCAAGCTTCTGTCTATACGTAAATCTGAATGCATCCAGAAGGCATTTAAATGCAATTTCATTTCTTCAGCAAATCCGTGTAACAAATACTTACCTTTCTTGCACACGAGATAAAGAAATTCTGGGCTTAACCCTAGGATAGAAATTCTTGTGCTACCCAGGTTATCCTAAAAATCGAGAATTGTCACGTACGCCGTCGTTACATTTGACGTCACGACTCGCACAATGACGTCACTGAACGCTGCGTTAATGTTATCAAAATATTGCGGACTTCCACAATGACGCTGTCTGCATTATAAAAAATGAAAGGTATGCAAGAAAAAAGAAAGATTGGTACATGGGTGTGAGGGTTATATAAAAAATCCGTCCCTCGGGATCACTGGAATTCCCGGTACATGTGCACAATTGGTTAATCTGTACTGAGCTATAAAAAGGCGAACTAATCTACTTTACTTTCATTCATTAGTTGTACATGGAGAATCTATGTGTACAAATTTATAATTCTTGAAAAGTAAACAGGAAGACAGGTGCGTTCATGAAATATTTGACAGAAAAAAAAAAAACACAAATTATTCTCTTCAGTTCCATATAGATATGAGAAACTTTTAAAACTGTTTTGAATATGGGGCAAAATGCCTACTTCCTCACGGATGTCTCGGTGGTGGTTAGATCATATGCAGTAGCTAGCCGATTTAGTCTAATGTTAAATCTGGGTCTATTGTCGATTACAATCGACCCAAGAATGAAAGTTATGCAAGAAAAAAGAAAGATTGGTACATGGGTGTGAGGGTTATATAAAAAATCCGTCCCTCGGGATCACTGTCCGTCATCAGTCGGCAAACCTCGTGATGCCGAACAGTGACCCTCACACCCATGAAAGATTCCTATAATCTGACTCATACGCTATCCTAGAGATAGCCTCTGTAAATCCAGAAGAACTCGAGTAGACACCTTGGTCATCATGTTATCAGGTACATGAGATGAACGCCCCTGTATATACCATTTTACACAGAGAAAACCCGAGGTTTAAATGGATATATTTCTGCTCCAAATCATAGATTGTGTTCCCGTTAGAATGAGAGGCGGCTCTTCTAAAAGGCACCTACAATCTATGTTTGGAACAGAACTGAGAAGCAAATTTGAAATTTTAATAACAAAATATCAGTTTTTGGGGGTATAAAAAGAAAGTACAATGCCACACGGGTTTGTTATCCTAATACATTACGGTAAATAGCTTATAGTATGCATATTTATCATAGAACATCTTAAAAATGTCCCAAAATTCACCCCGTTATACCTCCTAGCAGTAGCCCTCTCTGGCTCAAACTACCCTGTCGCGAACCGATTTTCGAGATCCCGAACGTATTCGAGCCATTGAAGTTCGACTGTACCTTTATTTTATAAAAGTTTGGAAGGATATCCCTAACTCATCCCCATTTCGATTCATGACCTGAGGCTATAATACTCCCACTGGCTGGAACTACCGCTACCTCGAACAAATTTTCCTCGTCCCAAAAAGTGTTAGAGTTATTGAAGTTCGGCAGCGGTGTTCGAATAATTGAAATTTAATTCTTTCTCGTCTTTTTTCAATATACCATATATATTTCAATATACAATATACCCTATATATTCGGACAGGCAAGCCTGGGCAAGAAGTGTAAACTCAGATGAGACGCCGCGAAATGCGACGTCTCATCAGACTACTCGTCCAACCAGTTCTAGGCACAGCACCAGATATAGTAAGAAATTGAGGTTTTCGTATATTCAGGATAACTATGGTAAGAAATTGGGGTGTTCGAATATTTAGGATAAATATGGTAAGACATTGAGATGTTCGAATATTCAGGATAACTATGATAAGAAATTGAGGTGTTCGAATATTTAGGATAAATATGGTACCCAATACAGTGGAATTCCGCTATGAAGGCCACACGAAAATTAAGACAAAGTATGCCTTTATATATTTAAAAGCATATTTAGAAGGTTTCAGGGACATTTTCGTAGTGTTGTCTACACAAAATCTGCTCTGGTGGGACACCACCTTTGGCCCTGTCTTAAAGATCACTTTTGAACAGTTCCAAGGGTGGTCTTAATAGAGGAATTTTGTTTTGTATGTTTTGTTTGATTTGAGGTTTAACGTCCCCGTCAACACTATTAAGGTCATTTTGGAGACGTTCCTTCCAATTTTGTGGGACTTTTACCCGACATTGAGATGAAATGACATCTCAAGCCCTGTCTCCCAATGAAACCAGTAGGGTTTAGAAGCATGAACGGACCGACTCGCACCGCTTTGCCTGGACAGGCTTAGATCCTCTAAGCGGTTTACCAGTACTCGTGTGCGGTCGGTTTCAGCTCTGCGTGGAAGCACCATGCAACCCATCTATTTCTTCAAGCCCCGAGGGGCGGGGCCTAGTGGAGTTTTACTGTACTTTGTTTCTCATTTCAGCTTTACAGGCTTGGGTTTGGGAATGTTGATGCCCTTGACCCTTCGCCCGGGATGTTGTGCCAAGCCATGAAAAGAAACATCTACACCAAGTTCTACTGTGAGTTCCTGGATGCTGAAAGCCCAACATCTATACCTGATAGTAAGTCAAATGTTTTATCACATGCACATACGGGCCTCCGTGGCCTAGTGGATAAGAGCGCTGACTCTTAATCATTAGGTCTCTCACCGCTGTGGGTTCCAGCCTGGCTCGGGTCACATGTGAGACGCCGAGTTCGGCAACGGAAGGTCGGGTGGTTTTTCTCCGGGTACTCCGGTTTTCGCCCACCTCTGATTAACGATCGGCTCGATTTGAGTGAAATAATCTTGAATGGGCCGTAAAACCAAAAAAAAAAAAATTTGTTTTTGGACGGCTGTGAAAATGAATATTAAATCTAGCATTATACAGGTAAGAGCGCTGATTCTTAACATTACGTACCTCGCCGCTGTGTGTGTGAACCTTGTTCGGGTCACATATGAAACTCCAAATTCTGCTAAGGAAGTTCACGTGTTTTTCTCGGGGTACTTCGGTTTTCATCGACCTTGAAAGGGCCGTACAAAGCAAATAAATAACAAGCGTTGTTTGTTTATTTGTTTGATTTGAGGTTTAACACTCCGTCAACACTATTAAGGTCATTTTGGAGACGTTGCTTCTAATTTTGTGGGATTTTTACCCGACATTGAGATGAACAGACATCTCAATCCCTGCTGTCCAATGAAACCAATAGGGTTCATATGCATGGATGGTCCGACTCGCACCGCTTTGTCTGGGCAGGCTAAGACCTAAGCAGTTTACCGGTACTCGTGTGCTGTCAGTTTTAGCTCTGCGTGGAAGCATCTTGCAGCCCATCTATTTCTTCAAGCCTCGATGGGCGGGGGCCGAAAACAAAATAATAGTAATAAATCAAGCATTATATAGGTAAGAACGCTGACTCTTAAAAGATTAGGTGCCTCGCCCACGGCTGTGAGTGTTAACCTTGTTCGGGTCACATGTGAGACTCCAAGTTCTGCAAAGGAAGGTCAGGTGTTTTTCTTGTGCCACTTTGGTTTTCGCCAACCTTGTAAGAGCCGTACGACGAGAGAGAGAGAGAGAGAGAGATAGAGAGAGAGAGAGAGAGAGAGGGAGAGAGAGAGAGAGAGAGAGAGAGAGAGAGAGAGAGAGAGAGAGAGAGAGAGAGAGAGAGAGAGAGAGAGAGAGAGAGAGAGAGAGAGAGAGAGAGAGAGCACAGAAATATTATGTCGCTATATTCTACCAGCGTTAAATTTGTTCGCCTGGACGAAGTCAATGAATAGCTATTGGACAACCCCTGGCGTTAGCGTTGGAATCGGCGTCGGAGTCCACATTTACGTTAATGTTAAAGCTTTAAGAGCTCATATTTTCCAAACTGTACGATGGTTTGGGTTCATATTTGGTATGATGATATAGGCGTATATCTCTAAGTTTTATTCAGCAATACCCATACCTATACCCATGACCTCAAGGTCAAGGTCATAGACTTAGACATTTTATAGTAAAGCTTTTTAAGGGCTCATATTATCCAAACTTTATCATGGCTTTGGTTCATATTTGGTATGATGATAGATAAGGGCCTATAGTTTTATTCAGCAATATCCTTGCCCAAACCCTATGCCTCAAGGACAAGGTCACAGACTTAAAACGTTTATTTTTAAGTTTTTAAGGGCCAATATTATCCAAACCATACGATGGCTTTGGTATAAGGTCACAGACTTAAAAAACATATATTTTAGTTTTTAATAGAGTTTAATATTCATCAATAGCCCCGCCCAAGCTCATGACCTCAACGTCATACCATTGGTTTTGTTCATATTTGGTATGATGAAGGTCCAAAGGTTTATTCAGCAATATCCCCAACTATGCCCAAGACTCTCAACGGGCGTCTTTTCACGCCTTATATTATTCCAACAAGTATGTTAACTCTTAAAACGCAAATAAAGCACAACAAAACTCAGAGCATGCAGAGGGCATTCTGAACCAGCTTTAGCAGCTATGCACGGCTCGAGACTATTGAAAAACGGAGATTATCTAAAGAACATAGAATAAGGGGATAACTGTATTGAAAATTGTCATTTTGGGGGGGGGGGGTGTAAATCGGAGGTTGTACGGTCGGAAATTTCGTTTTACGGCGACGCGTCAGCGGAGCCGTAAAACGGAATTTGCGACCGTAAAACCGACGAATTACCTCCCCAAATGACAATTTTTAATACAGTTATCCCCATTCTAATCCACTAATTCACTTCACTTGTTTTGTTTTAAAAATGTTATTTTTGCCCAACCCGGCAAGTACAGTGAGCTGCGTAATACCAAATACCAACCAATGAAAAGGGACGTTACATGATGAGGTCGGGTTTCCGACAGTATATCGCAGAATATACTGTCGCAAATTTTTGACTTTATCCAATCAGGCGTCGCGTTACATGTGCAAGTGCATTAGAATTCACCAATAACTAGACGTTTCTTCAAAATGGATGAAAGTTCGGCTTGATAATAGAGCACCAGTCAAAACTGGCCTTATTGCCCAACACTGACGGGCCCTGCAATTTCAGTTTTGTCATTTGTTAAAGAAAAAAACATCTAACACAGCGCGGCGCCTATATAGGCAATGGAAAATAACTGGTTTTTATTCTACAACGAATCATGGCAAGGAAGAGCGTGACGAGTGACGTCATTAAAACGGTCAATTTATGACGTCACTAGTCGATTTCCTTGACGTTAGATGGTGTAACGTCATTTTCTCGCACCGAAAACGTTAGAAAAGGATATAAATGCATGTGTTTCAGTCGATAATTTTAGATAATTGGCCGTTTTAATGACGTCACTTGTCACGCTCTTCTTTGCCGATATTTTCTCATTAGATTTACAAAAACTGAGACTGTAGTCTGCTACGTTTTGCAATTGGCGCTTCAAAGATTACTTATCTATATTTCCAGGTACATATGATGGGTTGGCGGTGGCTGGAGGAATGGGAGAGGGCCACATACCTAGTGATGCCATTATTGAAATGATAAGGATTGTGAAATCAGGTAATCGAAATACTGTTCTACCCTTCCTCTGATTCAACAAGGGCAGTTGTCAGTTTCTGGCTAAAGAATGTGTACTGTACTTGTTAACCGCTATACACATAGTGCGCTTAGATAAACTGATCGACTCGACATAATCTTAAATATTGGTTGGGCCTTCAAACTGAAAACCAGGCAAATAAAACAAAAAACAAAACTCTCCTTGTTATCTCAGAAAATTATTTAGACCCACTCAGGTCCTTTAACTCTTAAAAGACAGATTTGATCAATGTGCGTCTTTAATCACCCTTGTAACAGTAGGTTTTTGGGTCGATTGTTTGTCAGTCGATCCAAAGTTACTAAGCACAAAAGCTCTTTAGTACTGATTATCACCGATCTGAAGGTAAATCCAGGTAACGGTTATTAATATAAAACAGCCTCACAATTCTTATCGTTGTGACGTCAGAGTGTTGTTTAAAAGAAAGCTTATTGTAAACATATTGACTAGGCGCTTGTGCTTGGACACTGGAAAACAATTTAGACCCAGAGCAGACACTGTAGACCAGAATTAAACTTTTGGTTAAAGTACGGGAATGTACATGTAATTAGGGTTAAACAAACCAGCCCTGTTCTCCGGTCAGGACCACTTTCCCAGCTCTGAAACAATCGACCCAACACTGATGTAGGTGTTTTCATTGTCATATGAGCCCAGCCAAGCGAATTTGTGTCTTCGAGCATTCCGTCATGACAAATTTTAACTGCGCATGCCCAGCCATTCAGAGGGGTCAGGGATATGGCTTTCTGTCTGAAGGTTTCTCTTGATTCAATGCTTGTATGAGCGAGCTGCGAAGGTTCTGGCGAGACTACGCGGATGCGCAGGCTCGCCTGAACCTTCGCTGCTCGCATAGGCGATAAGTACCAAAATCGCTTGACGGGGCCCATATGACGTTGTTGTTAGTCAATGGCGTAAGGTCGTCTCATATTTTCCACATGTGAAATGTGTATACTAAATTACAGACTATGGTATATTATTTATTTCTACTTCAAATAAAGTGATTCAGTCCCATAAGATGTATCATATAAAATATTCAGAATTACGAAAGCGGTTAAACAGGTAGAAATACTTTTTATATCGCGGTCAAGTAAACAATATCAGGTAACTCCGACCAATTTACTCATTTCTCGATAATCACGATTCCATGGGCAAAACAATAATTCAGAGTTTGGGCTTTTTATTAACGAGACTCAAATAGTTTGAGTAGGTCGTCTACACAGAATCTACCCATTCCTCTTATATAATCACCTTATTTGCATTATCTGCTGGTTCCTAGTCAAAAGGTTATCAGTTTTGGAAAAACAGGTAACCAGACCCCACTGACCTTGAAAGGTCAGGGGAGTCTGGTTACCTGTTTTTTAATAGTGCAAGCTGGCGATAGTGCAAGCTGGGAGCCGACAAATAATGCCAATATGGTGAATATAATACCAATGACGGAACTAAATTTTTCAGGCGGAATAATCTGTATAGCAATGAGAGAAGAGTATCTTGAGCACGTGAGTGAGTACAAAGACAATCTAGGTCCACTAATGAACAAACTACAAGAAGAAGGAAAATGGACGGCGGTTTCAAAGGACACTTTAGAAAACTACGCTCTCGGAAAACCTGGTGTACTGTTTCAGTTTAAAGTCGCATGAAATGACCAAATAGCATGGCTTATTATTATTAGAAAGACGCATTATCCCGCATGTATAGGTTACAGTACAGAGCGCGACAAAGGAAACGCATATTAAATGCACATGTGTATTTTATCTGTTATCCACAAGTACATGTCTATTCTATATAGAATTGTAGACCCACTGGGTTGGGCGCTTGTATTACTATTTTATGCACTTGTTAGTGTAGCATATGCTATTTCAATAAAAGTTTACCGACTTTCTTTCTTTCTTTTTTTCTCTTTCTTTATATACTGCCATACGCCCTCGCGGACATTCTAGGCAGGTGTATAATATTAGATACATTCCAGGTTTGCAGGATGAAAACCTACACACTAACCATGTAATTATGGTAGGATTCTTTAACCTGCACAGTGGATGGTTCTCCCTGCACAGGGGGTTCCAGTTAACATCCCGATCCGAAGGACGGTGCACTTCATGGCATTCATCCCTGGAAATGATGCCAATGGAGCGTGTTCGGACACCGAAATTATATCGCCGGTGCCGGTGATCGAACCCGGGACCTCTAGCATTGAACCTCAACACAATCAATCAGTCAATGAGCTGTGACAAGAGAAATGGGGCCTTCGAGCATGTGTGTTCAGTGAAGACTCAGGCTGATCTGAGTCCTCGCTGTTTGCTATTTGAATGGCTTTTGGCACGTGCGCTATATGAATGGACTTTGGGACGTGCGGTATATGAATGGACTTTGGCACAAAGCTTCTTCAAACAGTCATGGAAGCTGGCATTCTGATTAAGTTTTTGTGCCCTGAACAAGCTGATTAGGCACTTCGCAGAGCGCACGTGGTGCTCAAAGACATTTGTTCACTTGCCGTGGCCCATATCTTTAAAATACCATTACACCACAACCTCTTTATAACACTATTAATGGAGTCCAAAACAGAAGCCGTGTTAGTTAAACAACATTGTTATATCCAAACACAAATGAATAGGTTATATAGAAAAATGACCATTTATGGTCATTTTTCTATATAATATATACATTTTTTGAAATATTTTTCTATATAATCTATACATTTTTTTGGAATATTTTTCTATATAATCTATACATTTTTTGGGAATATTTTTCGATATAAGCTATACATTTTTGGAATCGATCTTGAAGCCGTGTTATATCCATAACCGTGTTACAACGAACAGAGTTATAATGAGGTCGCGGTGTATGTATTTTCCAGTGTATTCAGTAGTGTATCTGTAGTGCTAACCTGTGTCACAAAGATCACAAAAGGGTCCCCGCCCACTTTGGCTTGGAGAAATAGATTGGGCTACATGGAGGTCCGTAAAGAGCTGAAACTGACCAAACTTGAGTACATGTAACATGTACTGGTAAACTGCTTTTTGAAGGTCTAAACCAGTCCAGGAAAAGAGGTTTCTTTTGGCAGTAGTTTTGTTTATTTTAGATCATTTTTGTGCCGGTCAATTTACCTATCCACACCTTTCCTGGACAGGCTTGTGCGTAAGCGGTTATCTAGTACCGTGCACATTCTTTCGCCAGAAACTAACAACTGCCCTTCTTGAATCAGCGAAATGGGGAGAATGACCGTAGAAAAGATTTCATGATCAATCTCCACGAAAGAATGTTGCCACCCCCGGCAGGGATTTTGGCAGTTGTGCTTGAAATATCATTTCATCTCAATGTCGGATAAAAGTGTCACAGATGAAAGCAACGTCTCCAAAATGACCTAAATAGTGTTGACGGAGACGAGACGTAAAACCACAACAAAGACAGACAAGATCACAATTGATAACATTATTCAACTTTCTCGTCAATCACGGGGACCTTACTCAAATATAACATTACGATAAAACACTCGAGTGCATTCTTCCATGTTGTTTGTTTGTTTTTTGTTTTTATTGAAGTTTAACGGCCCAGTCAACACTATGTTTAGGTCATTTTGAGCGGATCAGTTTACCTGTCCACACTTTTCCTCGGCAGGCTTATTTCCTCGGTAGTTTTGTTTATTTTAGACCATTTTTGAGGCGGTCAGTTTACCTATCCATACCTTTCCTGGACAGGCTTGTGAGTAAGCGGTTAACGAGTACAGTGCATTTTCTTTCGCCAGAAACTGACAACTGCCCTTCTTGAATCAGCGGAAGGGACAATTCTTTCATATCTCTAAAATCGCTACTTTTCCGATGATTTTGTTTTATGCTTTTCTTATTTATACTCGAAACATAGGTTCTGGGTGCTCGACAGAACCGACGCAGGCGGGTTCTAACAAGTACTTGGAGCAGAAAAGAGCAAAACATTACCAAAAAACGCCTATACCAATACATTGTAACCTTTATCGCCGAAAAAATGAAAATTTTAAGATGAAAAATTGTGATATTGTTCTTATTTCTGCTCACAATATACATTGTGGGAACTCGTTAGAACCGCCTCATTGAGGCGGTTCTAACGAGTACCCACAATCTATATTTTAGAACAGAAATAAGGGAAAATAAGGCTTACCCCTGTAAACCCTGTTTTACTATATAAAAGTGGGGTTCAAGGGGATCAAAATAATATAGGCATGTTTCCGTGATGTAATGTACATCCCGGTAAACCTCAGTTTTCGGTATATAATGCCGGGTTTAAAGGGTTGTTCATTTCACTGACTTATTAACATGATGAGTTATCTCATCAAGACATAGCTGTTCCTAGCTTAAATCGTGAACTTGTAAGTGGTCAAAATGTAACCAATTCCAGGTAGTATGATATGTTGAAAAACCTGAGCACGGTCAAAGTAAAACTGACAGAGTGCAATAATATTACATTCAAGTGATATGTCTATCCGGCGGGCAGACAACGCGTATGCAACGCCGTATCAACGTCGAACCAACATCGTGACGTTGCCTCGACAATGATTCGATGTTGGTGGACGCCATGATGTTGTATCGGCATCGAGGCGACGTTGCTGACAGCTTCAGACCTAGCCAGTTTACAAAAAGAACGCTGCGATTTTATGTTTGCCCTACCCATCCTATGCTGGTGAAAAAGACCATTCCCCTTCATTCCAGCAAAGAGATGTGATTCGAAAGCTAGTTACCGGATGAAGCCAGTTTTCGAATTCGTCCAAGACTTAATAGTCCAAGACTGTGACATGTATCTGAAATTTTTGTAAAGATGCAGCAAGGCCAAATTAACTCTATACAAGATCACTTCATTCATCAAATCTGCCCATGGTTTTTTTTGGCTGACATTCGACAGGTGTTGTTTTCAGCATTTAAAGGGTCATAGTTCGAACACTAAATATCCAGCCAGACCAGCCTCCTAACACGCCTGTCCCAGTTAAATCATCATGTTAACAAGTCATGTAATGAATACCCCTCTAAACCCCACTTTATGTAGAGAAGGCTGGGGTTTACAGCGGTATACATTATATGCCTTGTCTCTGCTCCAAGATATAGGTTGTGGGTACTCGTTAGAACCGCCTCAACGAGGCGGTTCTAACGAGCACACACAACCTATTCTTTAAGCATTAATAAGAATATTATCACAATTTTTCAGCAGCAAATTAACCATTTCTGGAGATATGAAAGAATGCAATATGTCGCATGGGTGTGTCGTTGTAATGGAAAATTTCACGAGAAGCCGAAGTGTGCTGCATGGTGACAAGCATTTCCCTGTTGCCAAGTCGTCTACCAGATTTATGTTGCCATAGCAACAGAAGTTGACCCGCGCCCTGTCTTTTGTTTGATTTTAGGTTTAACGTCCCCGTCAACACTGTAAAGCTCATTTTGGAGGCGTTGCTTCCAATTTTGTACGACTTTTACCCGACATTGAGATGAGTATAAGTATGGAAGGTCCGACTCGCACCGCTTTGCCTGGGCAGGCTTAGGTCCTGTAAGCGGTTTACGAGTACTCGTGTGCGGTCGGATTTTAGCTCTGCGTGGAAGCATCATGCAGCCCATCTATGTCTTGAAGCCCCGGCGGGGGCCGGCCGCGCCTTGTCTGAAACACGTTTTATCGTGGCTGGCGGGGCCTTTACTATTTCTAACTAGTCTCACAGACAGGATTACCAGAAAGAAAAGACTTTAAAGAATTAATATAGGAGATGTTTGTGTATTTAATGGCACTTGGAAACAGTTTCTGAATATGGTTGCGGAACAGCAACATTACGAAAACACGCCTATACAAATACATTGTAACCTTGTTCGCCGAAAAATTAAAAATTTTAAGATGAAAAATTGTGATTTTTTTCTTATTTCTGCTCAAAATATAGTTTGTGGGTATTCGTTAGAACCGCCTCTATGAGGTGGTTCTAACGAGTACCAACAATCTATATTTAGAGCAGAAATAACAAAAATTTACTCCTGTAAACCCCATTTTTGCTGTATAAAAGTGGGGTTCGAGGGGGTCAAAATTATATAGGCGTGTTGTCGTGAAGAGCAGAACAGAAACAAAGTTTGTGCAAATGTTCGTATATGCAGATGCTAAGTATTAAAGTTTTTTTTACCTTAAAACATAGCGCCCCCGCCCATCGGGGCCTGGAGAAATAGACTGGGCTGCACAATGCTTCCGCGCAGAGCTGAAACCGACCGAACTTGAGTACTGGTAAACAGCTTAGGTCTAAGCCTGCCCAGGAAAAGTGATGCGAGTCGGACCGCTTCTTAAACCCTAGCGGTTTCTATGGGCGGTGGGGATTGAGATGCCATTTCATCTCAATGTCTGGTAAAAGTCCCACAAAATGGGAAGCAACGTCTCAAAAAGGACCTTAATAGTGTTGACGGGGACGTAAAACCTCAACTCAAACAAACAAACAAAACCTTAAGACATAATTGAATCTAGAGCAATATTGATTCAAATTTCATGTCTGACCAGCAGACGATGTATATGTATTGTCAAACCTTATTTTTTTTTTCATGAATAAGAGAAAATATTCGAAAACGTCACAGTCCCGATTGGCGTTTGAGCATTAACTAAGTATATACAGTGATTTGGTTGATTTGAGGTTTAACGTCCCCGTCAACACTGTAAAGGTTATTTTGGAGACGTTGCTTCCTATTTTGTGGGACTTTTACCCGACATTGAGATGAAATGACATCTCAAGCCCTATCGCCCAATGAAACCAATAGGGTTTATAAGCATGGACGGTCCGCCTCGCACCGTGGTTCCTGGACAGGCTTAGATCCTCTAAGCGGTTTACCAGTACTAGTGTGCGGGCCGGACTCCGCTCTGCGTGGAAGCATCATGCAGCCCATATATTTCTTCAAGCCCCTATGGGCGGGGGCGTTCTAAGTACCGTGAAACTCCGCTATAAGACCACCTAAAATTGGGACGAGTTATGCGTTTAAAAGCATGTTGTATGCATAAAAACCTATGCGCATTGCTGTTTGAAGCCATTGTCAAATGGACCGAAAGCCGTGCTCAAATAGCAAAAACCATGTTCAAATCATGAAATTCGCTTGCTGTTTGAACATGGATTTTGAGCGTTTGATATCACAAGACGGGCCTTGCTTTGTTTACGTTACGTTGTTATCGTCCTGAACGTAGCGTTTTAAGGTTCTATGATGACGTCAGAGGGTTACTGCATGACAACGTCATTGTAAACAACATTCTGAACTCGCCACCATTTTGGTTTGCCTGTCGCATTTGAAGAGTTTATTTCGAATTTATATGGAGCTTTTGGGCGTTTTCGTCAAAATTTGCGGTCGGATTCGTATGTTATGCAAGAACAACGATCATCCATGGTTATTTCATTGCATTAACATTTGTCGGATCCCTCGGAAGATATTTGAACATTCGGCCTGGCGGCCTCATGTTCAAACAGCTTCCTCGGGATCCGGCAAATGTTAATGCATGAAAAACCATGGTTGATCCCTATATTAGATGGTTTCAGTTACATTTTCTTTGTGTTTTCTCTGTCAAGTATGGTAGCCCCGATGGGCAGCGACATTTTATGATAAAAAAATCATGTGATATCTATATGGCCAATTCCTTCATGGCTCCAAAAACATATACAGTCGAATTTCGATAATTCGAACACCTTTAGGACCATGCAAATTTGTTCGAAATAGGAGTAGTTTGAACTGCAGAGGTAGTTTGGGTTTAGTCCTAAAGGGTATTGGGGATCACTTAATATCTTTAAGACGTTCTATAAAATTAAGGTGTGTTGTGTGCACTCATTTGAATCGCTTCATCGCCTCATTCTTTTGAGTACACACAACATACCTTTTACCGACCAAATCAGGAAAACCTCCATAACATCACGAAAACATACCTATATAATTGTACGCCCTTGAACCCCACTTTTATATAGTAAAACTGGGGTTTACTGGGGTAAAACTTATTTTTCTTATTTCTCCTCTAAAATATAGATTGTGGGTACTCGTTAGAACCGCCTCATCGAGGCGGTTCTAACGAGTGCCCACAATCTATATTTTGAGCAGAAATAAGAAAAATATCACAATTTTTTTCATCTTAAAATTTTCATTTTTTTGGCGGTAAAGTGTGCAATGTATTTGTATAGGCGTGCTTTCGTAATTAAATATCGAAATATGTATATGTCTGGAGGTATTTGTAGAGTTCTCTAGGGACTGCAGAACAAGTTCGAATTAGCCATGGTAAACGAGCTATCTGTGTCCGAATTTTCACTGTATCATGCTGAAAAAAGATTCGTGTTATTTTTCTTATTTCTCATCACGTGAACAAGTCCGTGAAATGAACACCCTCTTACACCCCCCTTTATATAGAGAAAACTGGGGTTAACGGGGGTAAACAATATTTTTCTTATTTCTCCTCCAAGACATAAGTTATGGGTACTCGTCAGAACCGCCTCATTGAGGCGGTTCTAACAAGTACCCACAACCTATGTTTGCAGTATAAATAAGAAAAATATCACAGATTTTCGTCAGAAAAGTAGCCATTTTGGAGATGTAAAAATTGCACTATATCGCACGGGTTTGTTATCGTAATGTGACGCAAACACAGGTTGTAGGTGCTCGTAGTACCCATATTCTATACTTTGGTTACAAATAAGGAAAATAATATATGCCCGTATGAACCCCAGTCTTTTTTAAAAATAAAGTTGGGTTTTCATTGGTGTTCATAAAACGGATTCGTTCACGCGATAACACTGTTAACTCGATATCACGAAAACACGCCTATATAATTTTGACCCCCTTGAACCCACTTACATATATTAACTAGAAATGCGTCCATAGGACACGGATGCCCCCGCCTGAAAATATGTCTGTTCGTATTCATCAATAGAAAGTTATTGACCGTGATTAAGTTTTGGACCCTTTTTTCACGTTTGACCTCTAAGTATGACCTTGACCTTGTAGGTAAGGACCTTGGTTTTGTGTGAGGCAGATTGTCTCATGATGGCCAACATTTCTGCCAAATAATTTCAAAATCCATCCAGAGATAAAAAAGTTATTGACCGACCATTTTTTTTTTTACCTTGGACCTCTAAGTATGACCTTGACCTTGGAGGTACGGATCTGGGTTTGCACGTGACACATCGTCTCATGATGGTTAATATTTCTTCAAAGTAATTTTAAAATCCATCCATAAATAAGTAAGTTATTGACTGCGTTTAAGTTTCGGACCCTTTTTTTGACCTTTGACCTCTAAGTATGACCTTGACCTTGGAGGTACGGATCTGGGTTAGCACGTGACACATCGTCTCATGATGGTCAACACTTCTTCAAAGTAATTTCAAAACCCATCCAGAAATAAGTAAGTTATTGACTGCGTTTAAGTTTCGGACCCTTTTTTTGGCCTTTGACCTCTAAGTATGACCTTGACCTTGGAGGTACCAACCTGGATTTTGCACATGAGACATCGTCTCATGATGGTTAACATTTCTACAAAGTAATTTCAAAATCCATCCAGAAATAAGAAAGTTATTGACTGCGTTTAAGTTTCGGAGCCATTTTTTGACCTTTGACCTCTAAGTATGACCTTGACCTTGGAGGTACGGACCTGGGTTTTGCACGTGACACGTCGTCTCATGATGGTTAACATTTCTGCCGAGTAATTTTAAAATCCATCAAGAAATAAGGAAGTTATTGACTGCGTTTAAGTTTCGGGCGCACGGACGCACGGACACACGGATGCACGGACGGACGGACGGACGGACAGGGGCAATGCTATATGCCCTTTCCACCATTCTTCGAATGGCGGGGGCATAAAAATGGGTTTACAAGGGGTAAACCTTATTTTTCTTATTTCTACTCTAAAATATAGACTGTGGGTACTCGTTAGAACCACCTCGATGAGGCGGTTCTAACACGTACCCACAATCTATATTTTGAGCAGAAATAAGAAACATACCACAAGTTTTCATCTTAATTTTTTTTGGCGGTAAAGTTTACAATGCATTATATAGGCGTGTTTTCGCAATGTGTAGCAACGAATGCGAGGTTCTCGAACCGTATCTATACAGTCTGGGGATCCATCCAATCTGGAAATCCCATGCTAGCAACATGTCCTTGCCACAGAACAACAGACCCTACAGACCTTCAGGATATCATACCAACATATACACAAAAAGTTGATTCAGCGTTGAATCAATGTCTAAATATAAACAGCATTGTTTCCACATTAATTCAACATTAATCGCCTTCTGTGTTGCCTATGCCCCAAACCGTTGACTCAGTGGGAACACCTAGCACATTTTCTCGCCATTTTTCAAAGGGAGACAACTTTCGGGACTTCCTGTTGCCTGTCCCACTGAAAAAGGTGTCTACTCTTAAAGGAAAGAATTTGCTCCTCAGGAGCAAATTCTTTCCTTTAAGAGTTGACCCCTATTGACACGGGAGACAAAAATACTTTTGCAGGAGTTGCCTCCCCTGAAAGTGTTCACATTCCCCTTTAATGAACGCGAAACGTTGTTTCAACGTCGAGTGCCTGCTGGGATACCCGTATCCGATAGGCCCTACGTCACTAAAATCCATTTAATGGCATTTGTTGTCCACGTTGCAAGCACACATATCGTTTGCTCCTTAGAACTGCCCCATTCTTTCTTCCGAACTAAAATTTGCCAAAGAATAAGCTATAGAAATGTAGGCCTACTAGGCTACAGCGATCTCGTCGTCCTTTGCATCCACTTTAGTTCTCGTCTTCGAGTCACCGCACTGATCTGAACAACAAATAATTCCCCGAGGCTCCTTGAAACACAGTACACATGGGAACACGGTAAAAACACAATACCACATACAACAAACTCCAAGAGCCCTGTAAATGCCTTTGTCCCACGGGTAGTACCACCGTGGGTCCGGGCCTGTGCCCCAGCCGTGGATACAGCAACAGTACTCTCGAGCATGTGTGTCGCTGCTTTCATAAGACACTCTATCACTCTGAACTAATTCTCCTGGTTGAAAGGATACAGTTCTATTTTCTGCCATTTTCAAACTGATCACTTCGAGTATTGGTGGCTTATTTAATATTTAATTCCTTTACCCGAGAATGGGACAGGGGATTATCCCTGCAGGCACAAAACGTTGAGTGCCTGCTGGGATTTCTCCATCACTGCAAGACTGTCTTTCCTGCTTCCTTTGAAGCGTCCAGTACAAGGTATGGTATGCAAGGTAAAATATTAACCTTTCACCCTGAATACAGTAACTTTCATGTATACAATAATACATGAATTGAAACACGTGTTTTGTTACTAATGTAAACAAACCAGCGTTATGGATAAAGTTATTACACGAATAGAAAGACACGTCGAAGAGTACCGATGTGATTGCGATAAACTTTGGTAACCTCTTTCTAACGGTAAATAATGTATTAAAATACTTTGTCAACGTTAGTACCAAGTTCACAAGTTATAAAATATTTTGTGACATGAGCTAGCCTCTTACGCAACACACTGACTTCAGATTTGCGAAAAGTCAGTGATGGTCACGTGGACTTCAGCTTTGAAGAGTACTGCGTTTTATAACGCTGGGTCTTTTGAGAATCAATCGACCCCAAAATGCCAGTCAGTTGGTATGCTGGTGCATATAAATGGGCAGGTATGCTATAACACGCGGCCTTTTCTGCAGCTCTATTAGTTATGTAGGAAAACGCAGCCACGCAGCATAAGGTAACGCAGGCAATATTGATAATAATAATAATAATAATAATAATAATAATTGACTTTATTTCAAGAGGGTGACACATTTAGCAATTAATAATCTTCCATGAGGCCCTTACTAACTACAGAATACGGACACAGAAATTTACATGGACAAGCATTTATACCAGTCTTTCATTCACCACCTCACATACTGCAACCAAATATGATTGAGAAAAAAGACAAAACAAAAGCATATATATATGACAAACAAATGGGGTGGAAAAAATTAATATATATACATGTATACAAATACATAAAATATGTAGCTTTTATGTATATGTTCATGGTTGATTAGATGGTGAACATTTCATCCATTTTATGCACTGTTTATGGAAATAATCTTTAACCACATTGTACCAAATGATAAGCCCAGAATAGATTAAACTTTGCTTGAAAATTTCTTTATGTGGCCTTGGGGTTTGAAAGTTTGATGTATTTATTGATCTAACAGAAAGACGAGTCTCATTTATTGGCCTGAAAGTGAACATTGCATGAATATAAAATAGTGTGAAAAGATGTTAAAGGGGTTATCTGGACCTACTATTCAGTCTTTTTGTTTGTTTGATTTGATGTTTAACGTCCCCGTCAACACTGTAAAGGTCATTTTGGAGACGTTGCTTCCAATTTTGTGGGACTTTTACCTGACATTGAGATGTTATGACATCTCAAGCCCTGCCGCCCAATGAAACCAATAGGGTTTATAAGCGTGGACGGTCCGACTCGCACCGCTTTGCCAGGGCAAGCTTAGATTCTCTAAGTGGTTTACCAGTAATCGTGTGCGGTCGGATTTCAGCTCTGCGTGGAAGCATCATGCAGCTCATCTATTTCTTCAAGTCCCGATGGCGGGGGCCATGTAGGAAAAGTTGTCACAGCTATTTACTTTTATTGTCGACACAAGACGGGGTTTCTTGTCAAGTCTCTATAAGGACATATAAAACAATGCTCGTAAAGAAAATCTTTTATGCTGAAGGGTTCTGTGTGATATCAAAATATTTTTGCACACCAGATAAGGAAATCCATAGTTTTAGCTTGGGATAGAAATTCTGTTCTAACCCTGTAGTTCTTACCCAATATCGAATATTCCGGCGTGTTTGATAAATGCACTGGTTGAATACGACCTCATATGCGCCGTTGTTAAGGTTGACGTCACAGCACGTTACGTGACGTCACTAAACATCACTGTAGTGTCATCACAATATGGCGGACATCGGCAACCGGTGACTGCAGCATTAAAAACCCACGCTCAGAAACGGAAGGTATGCAAGAAAAAGAATCTTACATGGGTGTGAGGGGTGGATAGAAAAATCCGCCCCTCCGGGTCACTGTCCGGCATCACTCGGCAAGCCTCGTGATGTCGGACAGTGACGGTCGGGATTTCCATTCACCCCTCACACCCATATAAGATTCTTATATCCTGCTTAAATTTGGCTGAAAATACACATCGAGCCAGCGCATGATGACGCATACGTTAAGCCTTGTGCAGTCTGATCAGTCTTCGCTGATTGCATGTGCCTTCTACAGACTCAGGGCTATCCAAAGAGAGACAAATCCATGTAATGAACACCCCCTAAACCCGACTTATATAGATAAAACTGGAGTTTAAGGGGTATACATTATTTTACTTTTCTTGCCCCAAACATACGTTGTGGGCACTCGTTTTAACCGCCTCAATAAGGCGGTTCTAACGAGCACCCACAACCTATAATTCCAGTATAAATAAGAAAACAATCGCCAATCCCCCCCCCCCACCACCACCCCACCACGAAAAAAACTGGACTGAATAGGGGCATAGATTCGATAACGCAATGAACTCGAAAACACTAAATGTTGGGGCCCCGGCTGAGGCCAAGCCTATCTAGCAAGCAGAATTCAGAGTAACCTCACCCCTAAGGAAATCGCTTAAATAGGGGTTATATAAGGGGGCCGATTTAATGACGCGCGTATCGATTAATCAGTCGATAATTAGATTATCGTATATATAGGACGATATATCAATTAATGTAACCAAATGTGATCAAAGACCAGACCAAGTAGGCGTGAACGCAGCTTTATTATACAGGGCACGTCGAAAACTCTATGAAATTAGCACCTCAGTTAAGCCATTTTCATACTGAGAAACTTGGAAACTTCAAGGCTGTATATTATTATTATTATTATTATTATTATTATTATCATCATCATCATCATCATTATTATTACTCAAATACAAAGCTGAGGACTCGTTAGAACCGCCTCAGTCTAAGTTGAAAATTCATTACGTGAACAAGTCGGTGAAATGAACACCCCCGCCCTAAATCCCACTTTGCATAGAGAAAACTGGGGTTTACCGGGGATACATTAATTAATTTTCTTATTTCTACTCCAAGACATGGATTGTGGTACTCGTTAGAACCGCCTCAATGAGACGGTTCTAACGAGCACTCACAGCTTATGTTTGCAGAATGATAAGAAAAGGAAATCACGAATTTTCATCAGAAAAGTAGCCATTTTGGAAATGTGAAATGAGGCACTATGTCGCACAGGTGTGTTATCGTAATGTATCATAAATTTTCAATAGAAAAAAATGCAACTAATAGAGCGATGAAAGAAAACATCATATCTGCAACTGTATCTGCCAGGTACTCCATACCCCTACCATATAGTATTATATGGAGCGCACGTGGAAATGACATGGTTTCAAAAAAGGAAATAATGGCATCTTAGATCTAAGTTTAATCATAGCAAGGTTTTGAATTTAGAGTAATTTGGCCAAACTGTGAAACTGCCCAGAGGGCACACGTCGCTAGGCCAACGTAAAATCAACTTCGTTGCACCGGCGTAGATGTGACGTTGCACCGACGTAGATGTGACATTGCATAAACGTCATGACGTTGTACCGATGTAGTTGTGACGTTGCACAAACGTCACGACGTTGCACCGACGTATATGCGACGTTGCATAAACGTCATGGCGTTGTATCGAAGTTCACGTGACTGCTGGGTGACATAATTGGAATATATTAATGAGGATGATCGAATGATGATGATGATGATGATGATGATGATGATGATGATGATGATGTTGGCTGTGGAGTTACTGGAAATGTAAAATCAGTCTTGACCGGAATGTCTCCGGGTCAGGACTGTTGGGTATGTCAGGGAGTAGATAATTCCACAAACGGTCTTGCTGTTCTAGGAAAGAAGGAATACTTGTGGGCCTTGGTCCTTAAAGGCATTTATTCTTAAAAGGTAGGACACACCGTGTGCTCATAATTGTTTTATTGTCCCTGTGATATACTCTCTGTAGCAGATCAAAGACAGCCCCTAATATGGTGATAAGTAGCTCTTGTTGAATCCCTGACTGAGGCACTTAAGGGGAAAATCAATAAGGTACACTCTAGTCAACAGTTAGTAAACTATTGATTTTTTCTCAAGAGGCCTCTTACCTGTTGAGGACAGGAGTCTTCTCTTCAGTCAGCACTGAGGGCTATATAATATTATGTAATGCAATGAATGTCCTCAATAAACGAGAATAAATGCCTTTAAAAAGTGTACTGAGAGCCTACATAGAGAGTTTTATGTAGGAGGGAAGGCTTATGCGGATATGGCCGGTTTGAATTTTGTAAAGCATACCTTGCTATGTTCCTGCGTTTATCATATGACGTCGCGAGAGTGTAATAACGCCATGTATTATTTTCGGTAATCCACTAGTGGATTAAATATGCAAATTAGCTAGATACGTCCCGTAACGTTACATGTACGACGTCCTTAACGACGTCGCGTTTACTAACGGCGAAACATTGATATTTTTGTAAACAATAGTGAATAAAATGCGTTTTAAGTGTCATATGATAAATAGAATCTTGCATTCGTGCTCATGTATTATTGAATTTATTAAACTCGTTGAGGAAAAGGGATAAAATGCTCGGCACAGCCTCGAATTTTATCCCTTTTCCTAAACTCGTTTAATAAATTCAATAATACATGAACACTCATGTAAGATCCTCTCTGTCTTACACGTGTATATGTTACCCTAATGAATAAGAGCAATAGATGTATGAATGAACGCGCTATTTCATCCGGTTGAAATATTGGATGGACAATGAGATGGGTTGGACTGCAGGGCTTGAGTTAGCAGTAAAATTTGATTCAACTGGTGGTAAGGAAAACCTGTTTTTTTTTTTTTTTTTTTTCAGTTTCCGTGACTCTTTTGAGCTGTGCCTCAAATTAGTCTTTAAATAGTTATCATTATTGTGTACCTTATCATAATTACTTACAGTCGTGTAGGCTAATTCTACGCATTTGGATTATTTCAAAATTAAAAGAACCAGGTTAAATCATTGAGAAGATATGAGAAAAATATCACAATTTTTCATGTTAAAATTTTCAATTTTTTTTTTTTTCGGCGAAAAAAGGTTACAATGTATTTGTATAGGCGTGTTTTCGTAATGATATTTTGAGCAGAAATAAGAAAAATATCACAATTTTTCATGTTAAAATTTTCATTTTTTTCGGCGATAAAGGTTACAATGTATTTGTATAGGCGTGTTTTCGCAATGTTTTTCATTTTCCTTTGACAGGTACCAATTAAACAAAGCTTCAAATATCATTTTGGATGAGACTTGGACTGTAAACTGAGCGAATGAAATCCATATTTTGACTTTTACTTTAATCAGGCTTAATGAGCGCCACAGGCCCTATTTAATTTTGAACAAAACGTTCAGAATCATCAGAATCATCAGAATTATTACTGGTGACACGTCAAATGACATTCATACACCAGGACCTGTGATATGGGAAGTTAGTCCCTAGCTCTAACCAAAGAGGTAAACTTAGCTACACAATCCTCGGCACCTTCAGTCTTCGAAAAAATCGAATCGGGAAGGGCATTCCAATCTCTAATGGTTCGTGGGAAGAAAGATTCTTTATAAATGTCCGTTTTTGCAGTAAGGGTCTGAAACGTCATTGAATGGTGCTTTCTGCAATGCCTAGCTGGGGGAACAAGGTCATCTGTTGGGATGCTTGCAGCACCCTTTAGACCTTTGTATAAGAGTATGAGCCTACTGTCTCTTCTCCTTTTCTTGAGAGACTCCCATCTTAATTTTCCTAGAATTCCAGTCATGCTCCCAGTTTTAAAGCAGTAATTTCCAGTTACAAATCTAGCAGCTCTATTCTGAACTTTTTTTCAATTTCTTCATTGAGGGCTACTCCGCTTGGGTCCAAGATGCAACTACCATATTCCAAGTGTTACGAGCCAGGCGTAGCAGAAAGAAAAAGCAAACAAGCCTTTTGGAAAAATTTAACAAAATTTATTTACAAGTTAACTTTAACCTGTAGTTGTAAGAAAACTAAATGTACTTAGCTCTGAATGAAATATCCTGAATGAATCTATTTTCCTTGATCCCACAGAATTCACAGTCCAAAATGAAAAGTAATATACTTTAACAATCCAACACAGAATTTAGAAATAACTTTCCTTATAAGCCCAAACATCAAACTCCAAAGTCTGACTCAATGAGAAAAATCAAGCTCTTTTATAGACCCTAAGATTTCTCTAGAACATTCCAGAGGGCTGTGGAATAAGATGAGGTAATTTTCTGCAACCCTGTTGTTTACAAAAATGAAATTAATCTGTGACTCGGTTTTCTAGAATCTTCTATAAGAAGATTAACAAGATATTTATAGCACTATTAGGTCAACACTGGGGTGAAAGTGGGAATCAGAAAAATAAATTCTTATGCATAACACTACCCCTCTTCGAGGAAAAGAAAGATTTATGTAATAAAGCTTTTTTTTGCTTTAAGAATAATAAAATATTGAGCATAGCATATAAAATTACATGTATCTACAATCCACTTTAGTAGGAAAGAAAAACACAACTCCTGACACTGCTCAAACTCTTGAAAGGGCATCAGGGATAATGTTATCTCTTCCTCTGATATGTCTTATGTCTAAATTATACTCTTGTAGCATAATAGTAGAAGTAAAACAAAGATCAGGAATTGATACAATTAACTTACTCCACCCATAAAAGACACCAAAGGGAAAGAAATACAAACACTAAGCGACCAGACCACAACGGAAACCCAAACAAAGGAAGGCCACAAGGACAGCCACTTTCCCACAAAATGGCCATATGGCCATCCAAAACCAAAAGACACAAGCGACACACACAGCAAGTAACAATCAACAACACAAAAAAACCGCCACAGAAGAGCCGCCCCGGAACGGCCAGTGGAAGACCCCCACTGGGGGGGCCAAATCGATCCCACGCGGCCACAATCCTCGTTAAATAAGTTAAATAAGACTCCACCTGAGCAACCGCTGATTTTTGTTTTTCATTTTATGTATGAAAGTCAGTGGATTGTGATCACTGAAAACAACAATCGGTGCAGTAGTAGGGGTAAGATAAACTTCGAAATGTTGCAGAGCAAGAATCAGAGACAAGCACTCTTTCTCTATGGTAGAGTAATTTCTCTGATGCTTATTAAACTTTTTGGAAAAGTAGCAAACTGGATGATCCACACCATTTTCATCTTCCTGCAACAAAACACT
The DNA here is from genome assembly GCA_963580285.1 of Lucinisca nassula. Lineage (NCBI taxonomy): Eukaryota > Metazoa > Mollusca > Bivalvia > Lucinida > Lucinidae > Lucinisca > Lucinisca nassula. The sequence continues at coordinate 1,149,114 of OY757021.1, forward strand.
ACCTGCACCTACGTCACTAGCATCTACAGCTAGCTTAAACTCCTTTTCAAAGTTTGGTGCTAAGAGAACTGGGTCACTCTTGAGTATGGCTTTAAGTTTATCAAAAGCATTTTGGCATATTGCATTCCAATGGAATTTTGTTCTTTTGCTGAGCAAATTTGTCAAAGGCTCAGCAATGACAGAGAAATTATTACAGAACTTTCTGTAATAACCAACCATACCAAGAAATCGCATCAGCTGTCATTTGCACGTGGGTACGGGAAAATTTGAGATAGCCTCAACTTTAGCATCAATGGGTTTCACATGACCTTGACCTACAACATGACCTAGAAATGTCAAACTTGCATGGCAGAATTCACTTTCAGCAAGATTGATTGTCAATTTGGCATTACTCAGTCTATCAAAGAATGCTCGAATAGTCCCAAGATGTTGATTCCACTGGTCGTTGTATATGATAGCATCATCGATATAAGCACTGCAGCCTTCCAGTCCCGCAATTACCATGTTTATTAAGCGCTGAAATGTTGCCGGAGAGTTTTTCGTTCCAAATGGCATGACTTTATAGTTAAATAATCCGTCTGGTGTTGTGAATGCCAAAACCTCCTTTGCTCTATCTGTAAGTGGAATTTGCCAAAATCCTTTCAGAAGGTCGAATTTCGTTATGTATTTGGCATTCCCGATGTTATCCATTCAGTCATCCATTCTTGGAATAGGAAAGCTATCTGTTTTACTTAAGGAATTAACTTTCCTAAAATCTGTACACATACGATATGTCCCATCAGGCTTTGGTACAAGAATACAAGGAGAACTCCACTCACTTTGGCTTGGTTCAATAAAGTCATTGTCTAATAGATACTGAACTTCTTCTTTAAGATATTTTTGTTTCACAGGAATCATCCTGTATGGGTGTTGTTTTACAGGTTTAGAACCATTTATGTCCAGATCGTGAAATATTTTGTCTGTCCGTGTTGGAATGTCAGGAAATAAGTGTTCATATTCAAATAACAGCTGTTTCAGTTCATTCTGCTGATTTGGCTCTAGATGTGACAGTTTCTGGTCAAGATTCCGTAGAATGTCAGAATTCTGAAGTTTTAATGATGTGGGATCCGACTTCACTGAATTAATATCCTCACAGTCATTGTCACATGAATTAAGTGGAACAGAGCTAACAAGATTGACTGATGTTAAAGATGTGTTGTCCCTATCTATGTATTCCTTAAGCATATTAATATGACATAGCTGCTTTAGCTTGCGCCTCCCAGGAGTGTTTATTATGTAATTTACGTCACTGATCTTTTTGTCTACAGTGTATGGACCATAATACCTGGCCTGCAACGCTTTTCCTGGAATAGGCAAAAGAGCTAGTACCTTATCACCTGGTTTAAAATTCCTTTCTTTTGTCCCTATGTCATATAGCAGTTTCATTTTCCTTTGGGCTGACTGAAGATTGGTCCGAGCAGCCTCACAAGCTTTTGAAAGTCTAGTTTTGAAATCAGACACATACTGAAGTATTTTTCCAATAAGTTAATTGTATCAATTCCTGATCTTTGTTTTACTTCTACTTTACATACTGAAGTAAATTCAGGGAGGTGTCATCATTGGAGAGAAATTTCTCTTTGAGAAGTTTCAAAGGACCACGAACAGTATGGCCAAATACTAATTCAAATGGACTGAAGCCAAGAGATTCTTGCACTGATTCTCTAACAGCAAATAAAAGGAGATGGATGCCTTCATCCCAATCCTTCTCTGTGTCAAAGCAATATGATCTTATCATGTTTTTTAATGTTTGATGGAATCTTTCAAGGGCGCCTTGACTTTCAGGATGATAGGCCGATGACTTATACTGTACAATGCCAAGTTCATGCATTACTTGTTGAAATATTCCAGACATAAAATTTGAGCCTTGGTCTGACTGAATAGATTTAGGCAGCCCAACAAATTTAAAAAAAAGTAGAAGTAAAACAAAGATCAGGAATTGATACAATTAACTTACTCCATCCATAAAAGACACCAAAGGGAAAGAAATACAAACATTAAGCGACCAGACCATAATGGAAACCTAAACAAAGGAAGGCCATATGGACAGTTCCTTTCCCACAAAATGGCCATATGGCCATCCAAAATTAAAAGACACAAGTGATACACACAGTAAGTAACAAACAACAACACAGAAGAGCCGCCTTGGAACGGTCAGTGGAAGATTTCCACTGGGGGGGGGGGGGGGGGGGGCTTAAATCGATTTTACGTGGCCACAATCCTCGCCCTTACTTCCGTCGCGATTTAGACAAATAATTTGTTCAGTCCGCATGAAGGCCTCCTAACTCATCAGTGCAACATCTCCGTGAACACAGAAATCAAAGAACCACAGAGGTGAGACAACGGTGAGGACTCGACAGCAAGAAACCACTGAAATGCTGGAGCAAAAGAAAACCAACAGTTAGACTCCGATGAGCCCGACCAGAGACAGAGCATCAGGCACCAACCAACATTATCTCTTTAATTTTCAATAAGCCTTTACGTTGGAGCCGTCATAGAATCTGAGGCCTGACCCACCGGCGTGCAATTAAAGAGGGAAGCAAAGTTGCCAACCGTGATTGGGTTAACTACCATGCATGCAGTCTGTCGTATAATATCCATGTTGTACCCAATCTTTTTATATCGAAGAATGATTTTACGAAATTGGGCGCTGAAGTCATTACGGTTATATATTTTTCTGAATTTATATACTAAGTCACCATAAAATTCGGGTTCCGATAGACCTTGTTGCAGAAGAGATTTAAGTCCAATATTGAATTTTGAAACTAAATCAGAATGGCGTCTATAAAATTTTGAAAAGGCTTTGCGTAGTTTATGGTACCGATAACCCTGATTAAGAAGTTTAGCTTCACTAAGGCCTTGACGATTGTCTTAGTTTTGATATTTCTTAGTGGAATGGCTTCAGGAAAACGTGTGGAAGCACACATAATAGTCAATAGATATTCACAACCAGACTTTGTTCTGGGCAATGGACCTACACAGTCTATAATAATTCGACTGAAAGGTTCATCAAAAGCAGGTATGGGTTGCAAATGAGCCTTAGGTATAGTCTGGTTGGGTTTTCCTACCATTTGGCATGTATGGCAGGACCTACAATGCTGAGAAACGTCTGATTTTTACCCAGGCCAGTAAAAATGATTAAGAATCTTGTGATAGGTTTTATTGACACCTAAATGTCCTGACATGGGAGTTTCATGTGCCAAGTTTAATATTTCAGGACGGTAAATCCGTGGAATCACTATCTGATGGTTGACAGTCCACTCGTCTTCTGCTGAGACGTCTGGTGGACGCCATTTTCTCATAAGAATGCCATTTTTGACATAATAACAGACTGGGACCTGAGATACTTCCTGCTCATCTAGAGTCCTTTCAAACAAAGGCGAAATTTCAGGATCCTTGTGCTGTTCTATAGCTAATTGAGACCCGGACATTTTGTCATGGCCTAGATCGAAAACTGAGTTATTCTCATGAAAATCTGCCTGCTTTTCAGGCAGGCTTGAAGACAGAGACCTTGTTATCTCGTCATTAAAAGACTGACCCAAAAAGGTATCAGTTAAATCAAAATCCTGTTTCCCATCAGTTTGCTTGGCCTTACGTGCCATAGCCCTTGTGACTGCACAGGACGGATAAAGATCAGGAATTTCCTGCTCAATGGGATCAGGTGGTTGATCAGTACAAGGATTAAAAGTCAAAAGTGGGTTTACCACAACCTTATCTCCAGCTAAGTCATTGCCTAGCAACAAATGAACACCTTTAAAAGGTAAAGAAGGTCTAATACCAACAGCCACTGAACCGGATACCAAGTTTGATGACAAACAAACGTTATGAATCGGAACATTAACAAATCCACATTCCACACCCTGAATAAGGACACTTTGGCCCATAGAAGTCTTCTCAGAAAAAGGCAGAGTATCTGCTAAAATAAGAGATTGAGAAGCTCCGGTATCTCGTAAGATTTTAATAGGGGTAGAATAGGCATAACTGTCACCATTTAGTGACACAAAACCATCTGATAAGAATGGTTCATAAATCTCCATAACTGAATCAGTCTCAGATAACTTGATATCAGAAAGAGTTTCCTCCCCTTACACAAGACTGTGGTTTTGGCCTTATAGAAGTCAAGCCTGTAGGCTTAAGTTCCTCTTGTCTTTCTCTTTCTTTCCTTCGCTTTAATTTTAAACACTCAGAGATCAAATGACCTGTATTTTACAATAATAACAAACTGCTTGAGATTGAGATAAGGGATTCTGGTCTTTGTTTTCACCAGAAGGTTTGGAAAAATTCTGGCTTCTGTTTTCACCAGAAGGTTTGGAAGGATTCTGGCTTTTATTTTCACCAGAAAGTTTGGGCATAGTACTAGATGTATGGCTATAACTACCAGAAGGATTACTGGGATAGAATCTTGGACCTGTCTGTGGATTATAAGGTTTTCGAGGATAAGGTCTGTTCACAAATGAGACTTTATGAGTCAAAGCATAATCATCTGCCAAACGAGAAGCTTCCTCCAAAGTTTCAACCTGTCTCTCATCGAGAAAAGATTTAATGTCTGAATTTATGCACCGTTTGAACTCTTCAACAAGGACAAGCTGTCTAAGTTTGTCATGATCTGAGCCTACTTTTTTAGAAGAACACCACCTATCAAATAGCTGTTCTTTGGTTCGAGCAAATTCTACATGAGTTTGGGAAATTTCTTTTTTACAATTCCTAAATTTCTGCCTGTAAGCCTCAGGGACCAACTCATATGCCTTAAGAATAAGCTCCTTAACCAAATCATAGTCTGAGCTTTGCTCGACAGTCAGCTGAGTGTATATGTCTCGAGCCTTTCCGACAACAACGCTTTGCAAAAGTAAGGTCCAATGCTCCTTTGGCCATTTTAAATTTTCTGCAACATTTTCGAAATGCAAAATATACTTATCTACCTCTTTTTCCTGAAATGGCGGAACTAATCTGATGTGCTTTGTGGCATCAAAGTAACTACCAGAGTCAAAAACAGGGGCAGGTTTCACCCTATCTTGACCCTGGAGTTCCAATTCCTTCAGTCTTAATTGAAATTGCCTTTCCCTTTCTTTTTCTTTAATACTATATCTCATTTTTTCCTTTTCTAACTCAATCCGTTCCTCCATTTCTCTTTGTTTTTCTTCCTGTTCTAATTTTTCTTTTCGAACACGTTCTTCCATTTCTAATCTTTCCATCTGCATTTGTCTCTGCATTTCTCTTTCTTTTTCCTTCTCTCTTTCTTCCATTTCTCTTTGCTTTTCTTTCTCTCTTTCTTCCATTTCTAACCTTAACTTCTCTAATTCAATTTGCCTTCCTATTTCAATTTGTCTCATTTGTAATTCAGTATGTGAAACCATAATGAGAGACAAAGCAGATAGCTCGAAAAGTTCTTCATCAACAAAAAACTGTACCAAAATATTCTTAATTTCATGCTTCTTCATGCTTGTTTTGACAGCATTGACCCCATAATGGGAAGCAATATCTAACAAATCTGTCCTTTTGGCCAGATTAAACAACTCCTGAGTAGGCTGAGCCAAAAAGGTTCTCAAATCAAACGACATGTTTGCTTTTTGTATGTTTTATAAAGTAATTATGGTAATAAAGAGTGAGGTTAATTTAACATTTTTTTTTGAAATGACAAGCCCAATAAGAATTTCACATGAAATGACAAGTACTATTTCACCTGAAATGACAATTCACATGAAATGTTAATCCCCTATATGCCTATAGGGAAATACCAATCCTGTGAAGCAACTGCCAAGTCTATATTTGACAAGAAATGACAATTACCTGCCGTCACATGAAATGTCGGTTTTAAAATGCTCGAAATGGTTTATCCCGGACGATCCCCCAATTTCTGTTACGAGCCAGGCGTAGCAGAAAGAAAAAGCAAACAAGCCTTTTGGAAAAATTTAACAAAATTTATTTACAAGTTAACTTTAACCTGTAGTTGTAAGAAAACTAAATGTACTTAGCTCTGAATGAAATATCCTGAATGAATCTATTTTCCTTGATCCCACAGAATTCACAGTCCAAAATGAAAAGTAATATCCTTTAACAATCCAACACAGAATTTAGAAATAACTTTCCTTATAAGCCCAAACATCAAACTCAAAAGCCTGACTCAATGAGAAAAATCAAGCTCTTTTATAGACCCTAAGATTTCTCTAGAACATTCCAGAGGGCTGTGGAATAAGATGAGGTAATTTTCTGCAACCCAGAACTTTCTGGAAGGTTCTGAAGTACTTTTCCTTGTAAACATGTTGTTTACAAAAATGAAATTAATCTGTGACTCAGTTTTCTAGAATCTTCTATAAGAAGATTAACAAGATATTTATAGCACTATTAGGTCAACAGTGGGGTGAAAGTGGGAATCAGAAAAATAAATTCTTATGCATAACACAAGATTGAGCGAACAAGTCCCCTGTATGCTGTCTCTTTCACATCCTGAGGACACTGATGAAGATTTCGCCTCAGGAAACCAAGTGTTCTATTCGCCTTTGTACACATCATGCTAATGTGTGTATTCCATCTCAAATCGTGAGTGATTGTCACACCAAGGTACTTAAAGGTGCATTATTGAGCTATCGGTAAAAAATGCTTCCAAAAATAAAATACATATAGCCGGTTTTTTTCCTTTAAAACAATAAAAATGAATGCATTTTATGCAAAAATGCGAACAATTATGATGACAGGTAAACGAGTTTGAGAGGGATTACCTAACCAGGTTTCGAACACTAGTTAGATCTATTTTTAGTTCGTGACAAAAATAGAATCCCCATATATGACGTTATGCGACGTTCATTTTGGCCTTGTTTGCTTAGGCCAAGCCTGAATATGACGCTGAATAGCATGCCATAAGTAACGACACTCAGAGACGATACTATCGCCATGTATTTGTAAAGTGACAGATTTATTTTTAGAACAGAAATTCCGAACACATGTTCAGAGCGAAGGGTAAACACGAATGAAAACGACCATTTTCACAAAGTTCTGAAGCTGTATTTGGCTCCAAAAGTGTACACATGACAAAGGAGTATGCATTGAAGATAAAAACCAGAAAAAAAATTGAGACCCGGTGGCTCAATAATGCACCTTTAATGGAATTCACATTTTCGAGGACCGTTCCCTCTAAAGTGTAAGAAGCATAAATTTTATTAGATCTCTTCCTAGTTATCTGCATAATATTGCATTTAACTGGCTGAAATCTCATGCCCATTTTCAGGCCCAACATCCTAATCTATCTATGTCAGCCTGAACTTTCAGTGAGTCATCTGTACCTCCAATTTCCCGGTAACAAACACAGTCGTCTGCGAACAGTCTTATTTCTGAGTCAATGTCAGCGGAGATATCAATGATGTTCAGAGAGAACAATAGAGGACCAAGAACAGTCACTTGCGGGACTCCAGACAAAACAGCGCCCATACTGAAGATTCACCATTAACAACAACCCGCTGTTTTCTTTAACAAAGGAAGGAATCTATCCAGTTTAGAGTCTTTCCTCCAATTCCATAACCAAATAATTTGGATTTAAGTAGATCATGCGGAGGGGTGTCAAAAGCCTTCTCGAAGTCCAGAATAAATGTGTCCACCTGCCCCCCTTTGTCCAGGATTTTTGCCCAATCATTAATAACCGTGCTCAACTGAGTTTCGCAACTATGCCTTTTCCTAAATGCATGTTGTCTGTCTGACAAAAGTTTATGTTCATCCAAGTGGGCCATGATGTTTGAGCAAACAATGTGTTCAAGCAATTAACATAGAACACAGGTAAGTGACACCGGGGTTACTGACAGCTAATGGATCAACACATGACCAAACAAGAATAACAACAAAACACCTTTCTTGTCTAAAGTATCTTATCTTGACGGTAACTGGTCAACTCGTACCTAAGTCAACTCGTACCTGAGTCAACTCGTATCTGTTTTTGGTCAACTCGTACCCGTTCTTTGGTCAACTCGTACCCCCTAGTCAACTCGTACCTATTTTGGTCAACTCGTACCCCAGGGGTAGGTGGGGTACTCTATAGTTGAATAGTTGAAATGGCTTATAACTTGCCCCGAGACATGTCTTGAGTTCACCGGAGGCCAGAAAGAAGTACTTTGGGTCCTTTTATTGTAACATGGTTTTCACAGCGCGGGGATTTGCGATCGCGCGCCATTAACCTGCTCTAGCTATTATTATTTTTATTCTCATTATTATTATTATTATTATTATTATTATTATTATTATTTTATTAGTATTATTCACTTTAAACCCATTCCGTCCCTGAAACCCACAAAGGGGTACCTTGTCAAACACGGCAGATCCAGATCAGACGCTGCAGAACGCGGCGTCGTATGATCAGGGCCTTCGCTGTTTGAAAAAGTTTAGCCTCTTCCCGAATAAATTTTGAAGAAAGCACAACCTGACACCCCTAAATTTCGAAATAAATAAGATGGAAGATTCCATTTGGGTTAATTTAATTATCACTTTAGTTAATCGTGTGCCGATTAATGTGGGTGTAAAAAAACGATTATCGGTACTAGTTTAATCTAATCGTCCTTCATTAAAGACTGTTTTTAATTGCTTTAATTTTGCCGGCGAGCGGCTGTTTTTGTTTTGACAAAACTTGAAACTAAATCCCAGTTTTACTATTTATATATAAAAGTGGGTTTTAAGAGGAACAAATTCATATAGGCTTGCATTCGTGATGATTGTTTTTATTTAAGCGTTTGTTAGTTAAACGGTATAACAAATGTTTATAATTTAAGCAATAAAATTATGTAAATAACTGATTTTTTTTATTGTGCTACCTGTACATCCCGCTGTGTTTATACTCGCCGACATGTAACCGGTTTTGTCCGTGCAATGGGCACACCCCTAAACCCCACTTTATAGAGAAACTCGGGTTTACGGGGGTATACATTATCTTTCTTTATTTATGCTCCAATACATAGGTTTAGGGTACTCGTTAGAGTCGTTCCAACTAAAAATCACAGCCTATGTTTGAAGTATGAATAAGAAAAAAAAACAACAAAAAAAACACACGGATTTTCGTAAGAAAAATTGCCATTTTGGAGATGTGAAAAACGCACCATATTGCACGGGTGTGTTATCGTAAAGTAACAGTAATAAGGAATATGCAACATTTATGTTAGCCAACATTTATGTTTTGAGCATATATGAGAACAAATTATAATTGTATAACTACATTTTATTTGCAACTGAGCATGAAATGTAAGTTCTACAATTATATTTTTCTCGTTATTTTCATTTACATATTTACATCTGAATGTTCGTCTTATGTTGACCATGGTGTTATGTACCAATCACATCCCTCTGGAGCATAGATTGTTGGCACTCGTTAGAGCTGCCCCACAGGGATAGTTCTAACGAGCACCCATAAATTATGTCTGGCTAAAGGGATATGGGGGTCATACACATGAAAGGCGCCATTTTGGCGCACGTGCGTAATGGCGTCATGCACACACTATGTATCGTCTTCATCGTCGGGAAAAGGATCAGGAGTCTGCATAGACCATAAAGTTGACCTGTATATATGAGTACTTAAGCCAAACTTACCCCAAAACAAATTTTATTTTTACTAAGGTACGAGTTGACTTAGGTACGAGTTGACTAGGGTACGAGTTGACCAAATTCGGGTACGAGTTGACTAAGGTACGAGTTGACTTAGGTACGAGTTGACCAGAAACTGGTCAACTCGTACCTAAGTCAACTCGTACCTGAGTCAACTCGTATCTGTTTTTGGTCAACTCGTACCCGTTCTTTGGTCAACTCGTACCCCCTAGTCAACTCGTACCTATTTTGGTCAACTCGTACCCCAGGGGTAGGTGGGGTACTCTATAGTTGAATAGTTGAAATGGCTTATAACTTGCCCCGAGACATGTCTTGAGTTCACCGGAGGCCAGAAAGAAGTACTTTGGGTCCTTTTATTGTAACATGGTTTTCACAGCGCGGGGATTTGCGATCGCGCGCCATTAACCTGCTCTAGCTATTATTATTTTTATTCTCATTATTATTATTATTATTATTATTATTATTATTATTATTTTATTAGTATTATTCACTTTAAACCCATTCCGTCCCTGAAACCCACAAAGGGGTACCTTGTCAAACACGGCAGATCCAGATCAGACGCTGCAGAACGCGGCGTCGTATGATCAGGGCCTTCGCTGTTTGAAAAAGTTTAGCCTCTTCCCGAATAAATTTTGAAGAAAGCACAACCTGACACCCCTAAATTTCGAAATAAATAAGATGGAAGATTCCATTTGGGTTAATTTAATTATCACTTTAGTTAATCGTGTGCCGATTAATGTGGGTGTAAAAAAACGATTATCGGTACTAGTTTAATCTAATCGTCCTTCATTAAAGACTGTTTTTAATTGCTTTAATTTTGCCGGCGAGCGGCTGTTTTTGTTTTGACAAAACTTGAAACTAAATCCCAGTTTTACTATTTATATATAAAAGTGGGTTTTAAGAGGGACAAATTCATATAGGCTTGCATTCGTGATGATTGTTTTTATTTAAGCGTTTGTTAGTTAAACGGTATAACAAATGTTTATAATTTAAGCAATAAAATTATGTAAATAACTGATTTTTTTTATTGTGCTACCTGTACATCCCGCTGTGTTTATACTCGCCGACATGTAACCGGTTTTGTCCGTGCAATGGGCACACCCCTAAACCCCACTTTATAGAGAAACTCGGGTTTACGGGGGTATACATTATCTTTCTTTATTTATGCTCCAATACATAGGTTTAGGGTACTCGTTAGAGTCGTTCCAACTAAAAATCACAGCCTATGTTTGAAGTATGAATAAGAAAAAAAAACAACAAAAAAAAAAAACACGGATTTTCGTAAGAAAAATTGCCATTTTGGAGATGTGAAAAACGCACCATATTGCACGGGTGTGTTATCGTAAAGTAACAGTAATAAGGAATATGCAACATTTATGTTAGCCAACATTTATGTTTTGAGCATATATGAGAACAAATTATAATTGTATAACTACATTTTATTTGCAACTGAGCATGAAATGTAAGTTCTACAATTATATTTTTCTCGTTATTTTCATTTACATATTTACATCTGAATGTTCGTCTTATGTTGACCATGGTGTTATGTACCAATCACATCCCTCTGGAGCATAGATTGTTGGCACTCGTTAGAGCTGCCCCACAGGGATAGTTCTAACGAGCACCCATAAATTATGTCTGGCTAAAGGGATATGGGGGTCATACACATGAAAGGCGCCATTTTGGCGCACGTGCGTAATGGCGTCATGCACACACTATGTATCGTCTTCATCGTCGGGAAAAGGATCAGGAGTCTGCATAGACCATAAAGTTGACCTGTATATATGAGTACTTAAGCCAAACTTACCCCAAAACAAATTTTATTTTTACTAAGGTACGAGTTGACTTAGGTACGAGTTGACTAGGGTACGAGTTGACCAAATTCGGGTACGAGTTGACTAGGGTACGAGTTGACTTAGGTACGAGTTGACCAGAAACCTATCTTGACTGGGTGTTATTGTTCGGGTGCGCGGAATGGGTGCATACATTTACCGGAAAGCACCAAAATACCGGAAAGCAAACCAAAATACCGGAAAGCACACATAAATACCAAAAAGCACTTTGTTCTTGGGGTTTTTCAGCGGAGGAAAATGTTAAAAATGAAATTTAGGTCTATTTATTAGATTTATATTGATAATTTTACCTAAAAACTTAAATATTTATCCCCAATCCCCTAGGGTATTGTCAGAATGACATGCAAGTTTCAAGAATTTCTCGCTGCTTCTATCTTCATATACTGCAGCAACCGTTTGAGAGTGTTATGTGCAGTTTAAAGATCTTGAACCAGACCGTTCGGAATACATTGGTTAAATAATGTCGTCTTGACGTTAGTTCAACAAAGGGTGTCCATTCGGAGATCACCACCAAGTGTCAATGTAAGGTTTCCAAAAGCTTGAAACTTGGGAAAAGAACTGGGAAATGGAATTTAACCCGGGTAAATGCCAGGTCCTACACATTTCCCGTTCTAAAGAACCCATTAGACACAATTACATTCTCCACGGTGAAGTCCTCCAGGAGGCTGATCATGCCAAGTACCTGGGCCTTGAGTTTAGCCGTGATTTAACTTGGAACACCCACATTCATAACGTGACCACCAAAGCAAATCGGACCCTGGGCTTCATACGTAGGAATATACGCACCAAACATCAAGGCATACGTGAAACAGCTTATAATACCCTTGTTAGGCCCCAGCTTGAGTATGCCTCCCCTGTGTGGAGCCCATATACCCAGTCAAATATAAACAAGGTTGAGCAAGTCCAAAGAAGAGCAGCTAGATGGGTCAAACATGACTACTCTTCATATAGTAGTGTGACCCAGATGCTTAATACCCTGGAATGGAGATCATTGGAACAGAGGCGGGCAGATGCTCGCCTCCTATTGTTCTACAAGATAGTATATAGTCTTGTCGAGATTCCGCTCCCTACATACATCCGACATCCAATCAGAACTACTAAAAACATGCATACTATGCACTATATTCAAATCCCTACTACTGCCAGTTACTATAAATACAGTTTCTTCCCCTTGGCTGTGGTACAATGGAATCACCTTCCTCCTCATGCTGTTGTGTGCTCCGATCTGGATTCTTTCAGATCGACCATATGCACCCTCCATCACCCAATGCCATGAACCGTGAAACATTGTTTTTATCTGCTTTTAATCTCTACTTTACTAACACTGTTTTTACTTTCAATTCTCCTAAAATCTAATACTTTTTCTTCTATCACACTTTTCTTTTTCTGACGCGCGCAGCTGCACATAATCCTCGCGAGAGGGTGCTGCAGGATATATAGATAGATAGATAGGGTTTCCATTGCTAGAGCGGGGGTAGTGTCTCTGACTAAATACGGCGTATAACACGTCTGTTCAACAATTCACATGTAGATTTAGCTGTTTAGCGGGTGGTGGGGGCTATATAGTCCTTTCAAAATTTTCATATATATCGAGCCGATCGTTTGGGTTGGCAAAAAGGGGAGAACCAGGAGAAAATCAGGCAAAACTTGTCTTTCACACATGTTTTTTGAGCGGGATGAGAACCATTAATTAAGCAAGTGTAACTCAGAGAATAACCAAACAGAACTTGTCTCTTGCCACAAGTGAACTGAGCGGGGGCACGAACCACAGCGATGAGCGACCTATTGAGAAAGAGTCAGCGCTCCTAACCACTAGGCCACCGAGACCCGTTGAAAACAATGTATAAGTACAATGCAATAACAATGGCATGTTAAAGTGATGCTACATACATTATAGCGTCCCCTTAGTGCAAGACTGCAGTAACTCAGTTTTTGAAAAATTTTCAGGAGAGACAAAAAAACTGTGATATTTTCTTGTTTGTGGACATTCGGTAGTAAAATTTGCTTAACTGCACAATAAATGGGTTAGAAATAAAATACAATGTGATTTTTATGTTAACATTTAATCTGAGAACAGTAATTGATCAAAATATAAGTTACAACAGTATTGCATAAATAAAACTGTTGATATAATCACTTTTTGAATGCAACACTGTTGTAACTGTACTTACGACAGTGTTGCATTAAAAAATTGTGTCAAAGCCTCAACGCAAGACTGTTGTAACTGCACTTACAACAGTGTTGCATTTAATCTTTGTCTCATTATCTGCTTGATCTCACATGCAAAAGTGTTGTATCTGATGCAAGAAAGACATAAAATTGAACAAAATGAATACTAGATACACTAAATGTCTTTTGGAAAACCCTATTCCCTCATTACTGGGGTCCATTAAGATCAAGTGCACCCAGAGTCCTTACGAGTACTTTGAGACACACTGAGTATGAGCTCTGGGTGCTTTCGAGTGTTAATGACATTACATAAACACATCTATAAAAATAAAATATAAATTTTATCACCAAAAATAAAGATTTTAAGATGAAAAATTGTGATCTTTTTTCTTATTTCTGCACAAAACATAGATTGTGGGTACTCGATGAGGCGGTTCTAGTGAGTACCTACACCTTATGTTTTTGTGCAGACATAAGAAAAACGGGCCTCCGTGGCCTAGTGGATAAGAGCGCTGACTCTTAGTCATTAGGTCTCTCACCGCCGTAGGTTCGAGCCTCGCTCGGGCCACGTGTGAGACGCCAAGTTCTGCAACGGAAGGTCAGGTGGTTTTTCTCCGGGTACTCCGGTTTTCGCCCACCTCTGATTAATGATCGGCTCGATATGAGTGAAATAATCTTGAAAGGGCCGTAAAACCCAAACCAAAAAAAAAAAAAAAAAAAGACATAAGAAAAATATAGTATACCACTGCAAACCCCAGTCTGTGGCAATCCTATAAGTTTAAAGTATTGTTTTGTTTTGTTTTTACGACTCTTTTAAGATTATTTCACTCATATCGAGTCAATCGTTAATCAGAGGTGGGCAAAGAAAACTGGAGTACCTGGAGAAAGAACGCCTGACCTTCCGCTGCAGAACTTGGCGTCTCACATGTGACTCTAGCTACATGTAGGCTCGAACCCACAATGTTGAGAGACCTAATGATTAAGAATCAGAGCTCTCATCCACTAGGCCACAGAGGCCCGTCAAGTATAAAGTATAAACTGTGATGTGTTGTCAACACTCAACAGTGGTCAATGAGAATTATACAGATATCAGACGTGTCACAGCTTATGATTTTCCATGAAGTGATTTTGCAAATAAAAAATAGACGCCCTAGTAATTTACAAGAGCAGTGACCACTTCTATGTACGGTTTAAAAGGGTGTGCCGAACCTGTCAGAATATCTGAGTCTGTGAAAGAAAATATAGATTTTGCAATTTTCTCCATATAATCACAGCCTTTCCTGACTGTCGCAGAGGCATGCTACTTACTGGAGAAGTCGGCAGAGGGTCAGGTCTAAAACTTTCCCATTGTGATTTATGGGCTAAAATGAGTATTAAAAGCAAGAAACAAAAAAATTGATTACCCGGTATTCAGATTTTCTGAACTCTTCCATTCTTAACACCTGTCCTGTCCTGAATAATTCCTATACCCATACCTCCTGTACCATCCTGTACTGTACGTCCTCCCATAAATCTTGCCCTGTCCTGAATTTCCCCTTCTACCATAACTCCTACCCTGTGCTAAACCATCCCTCCTCCTATAATTCCTTCCCTATCTTGAACAATCCCTCCTCTCTTAACTCCTGTCCTGAACTGAACCATCCCTTCCCGCATGACACCTGTTCCATCTTGAATAGTCCCTCCTCCCATTATTCCTGTACTGCTGTGAATTGTCCCTTCTCCCATGCTCCTTCTCTATCCTGAATCATCCCTCCTCACATGACTCCTGTCCCATCCTGAATAGTCCCTCCTCCCATTACTTCTGCACTATCCTGAATTGTCCCTCTTTCAATGACTGCTGTCCTGTCCTGAACCATCCCTCCTTCCATGATTCCTGTCCCATCCTGAATTGTCCCGCCTCCCATTAATCCTTTGCTATCCTGAACAGTCCCTTCTCTCATACATACACACGACTCCTACCATGTTCAGAAGCATGCTTTCTCCCATGACCCCTGTCCCATCCTGCATAGTCCCTCCTCCCATTATTACTTCACTGTCATGAATTGTTCCTTCTTCCATAACTCTTGTCCTGCCCTGACCATCTCTCCTCCTATGGCTCCTGTCCTGTCTTGAACCATCTCTCCTCCCATGACTGCTGCCCCACCCTGAATAGTCCCTCCTTCCATTACCCCTGCACTGTCCTGAACTGTCCCTCTTTCAATCACTGCTGCCCTGTCCTGAATATCCCTCATTCTATGACTTCTGCCCCATCTTTAATAGTCCCTCCTCCCATTATTCCTGCACTGCCATGAAAGTCCCTCATCCCATTCCTCCACCCATGACTCCTGTCGCGTCCTGAACCACCCCTACTCCCATGACCCCCATCCCATCCTGAATAGTCCCTCCTCCAGTTATTCCTGCACTGTCTTGAATTGGTCCTATCATTCCTCCTATGACTCCTGCCCTGTACTGAACCATATCTCCTCACTTGACACCTGTTTCAGCCTAAAAACTCCCTCCTCCCATTACCCCTGCACTGTCCTGAACTGTCCCTCTTGCAATCACTGCTGCCCTGACCTGAACCATCCATCCTTTCATGACTCCTGCCCCAGCCAGAACACATTTAGTCCATCTTCCCATTATTCCTGGGCTGTCCTGAACAGTCCCTTCTCCCATCCCTCCCCCCATGACTCCTGTCCTGTCCTGTATTTTGGTTTGCTTTCCGGTATTTTGGTGCTTTCCGGTAAATGTGTTGGGTAAGACTAAAGAGGCTTATCTTGGAATCATAGGGTGGGCTTGGCAAACAGTGTAGCGAAAGATAACATGTTGCAGGCTGTGGCATCTGACAAAGATCTGCATTATTAGCTTAAAAACTGGAATTTTTTAGTGGAAAGACACACTTTAAATCTCAGTTCAGGACTATTTCTCCAACCATCAGAATCCAGATACAATCAGCCCACCAGACTGGGTACTGTCAGTGCTGTGATTTATAAATGGACCTGTGACGCTTCATTTTCATGAATATATTCTTATAATAATGCTTAGGAGCTATGGCCCTGTCAGTAACCTTCAGAGTTGCACTGAATTGAATTGTACCATGTGTAGATAATTTATAAACCACACAAGCAAGCATCAGAGCTTGAAGAAATATATGGACTGTATGATGCTTCCATGCAGACCTGAAACTGACCGCACACAAGTACTGCCAAACCATTTTGAGAATCTAAGCCTGCCCAGGCAAAACGGTGCAAGTTGGACCATCCATGCTTATAAGCCTTATTGTTTTCTTTGGTTGACAGGGCTTGAGATGTCATTTCATCTCAATGTCGGGTAAAAGGCTCACAAATTTGGAAGCAACGTCTCCAAAATGACCTATATAGTTATATTTTTATTTTTATTTCTTTTTTTTTTTTGGGGGGGGGGGGAGGGGGGGTGGTATGGCCCTTTCAAGATTATTCCACTCATATTGAGCTGATGGTTAATCAAAGGTGGGAGAGAACCGGAGTATCCAGAGAAATACCACCTGACCTTCCATTGCAGAACTTGGCGTTTCACATGTGACCCAAGCCAGATTGGAACCCACAGCAGTGAGAGACATAATGATTAAGAGTCAGAGCTCATATACACTAGGCCACGGAGGCCCGCACCTATAAAGTGTTGACGGGTCTGAAAAACCAACAGTTAGCATTCTGTACAGTGGTAGCATTCAGCCAATCATAACCTATTGTACGCAGGAAACCCCTAAAAGGTGTGGCCTGGCAAACAGTGCAGGCCCAGATCAGATGCAACAGAACATGGTGTCTGATCAGGGTCTGCTCTACTTGCTAACAGGATTTTCCTTCAAAAATTAAATAAAAATGAGAAAGAAAAAAAAAAGGCCTGACACACCTTATATGACAAATGGGCTTTGTCCAACATATAGCAACGGGCCTCTGTGGCCTAGTGGTTAAGAGCACTGACTCTTGATCATTAGGTCTCTCACAGCTGTGGTTAGAGCCTCGCTCGGGTCACATGTGAGATGCCAAGTTCTGCAACGGAAGGTCAGGTGGTTTTTCTCTGGGTACTCAAGTTTTTGCCCACCTGATTAACAATCGGCTCAATATGAGAGAAATAATCTTGAAAGGGTGGTAAAACCAAAAAAAAAAAAAACATATAGCAATGGAAGAGTCCACATGTACACAATGTGTTAAATTCACAAATTAGACAAAGATCATTATAGTCCCCCCAATTGGGGCTTGAAACAATCGATGGGCTGCATGATGCTTCTACGCAGAGCTGAAACTGACTGCACAAAAGAACTAGTAAACCACTTAGAGGATCTAAGCCTGCCCAGGCAAAGCAGTGTGAGTCGGGCCCTCCATGATAATAAACCCTATTGGTTTCATTGGGTGACAGGGCTTGAGATGTCATTTCATCTCAATGTCGGGTAAAAGTCCCACAAAATTGGAAGCAATGTCTCCAAAATGACCTACACAGTGTTGACAGGGATGTAAACCTCATATCAATCGATCAAAAAGACAAAGATCATTAACAAGATTGCGAATATGGGACCATTAATTACACTAATTGAATTAAGTCATGGGAAGATAATTCAAAACCAAAGTGAGCAAGATTTTTTTCCTTGCTTGCAACACATCTTCATGATATGGTTCAGAAGCCTCCGTGTTGAAGTGGTTACGCTACTCGCCTTGTAAGCCAGGGATCGCAGGATCGATCCCGGGCTTGTCCAGACTTTCGGATGAGTCTTTAAACCGAGGTCCCGTCTCCATATGACCTTAGCTGTCGGTGGGATGTAAAACTCAAACACTCACTCACTCATGATATGGTTCATGCTGCTGTGATGTTTCTTGAAAATATTCCGTAGGGTTTAAGAGTTTTAGCCCGCAGGCCGCGGACAAAGGCCATCAACAATACCGTAAAACTCCTAAGATTTTGGACACCAGAAAATGCCCTTATGCTATTCCTTGTAGGGGCATAATCGCCTGTTACTTTCTAGTACAAACAAGCAGTAGTATTTTTAACAACAGTTTTGTGTTATGATTGTTTGAAATACTTCTGCTGATTCAAGAAAGGCAGTTGTCAATTTATGGCGAAAGAATGCACTGTACTGGTACCACAAGATTTTTACAGGAAGTGTATGATTAACAATTATTTTCATTTCTGCAAAAAACTTATTTTCACCAAAACACGGAGTTACTGCAGTCTTGCGCTGAGGGGACGAATTAGAAGCAGTATTCATCTTTATTATATTGGAAAGTACACGTTAGAACACTCTATATTTTAGAGCAAAATTAAGAAAAATAAGGTTTACCCCTGCAAACCCAAGTTTTTCTATATAAAACAGGGGTTCAAGGGGTCAAAATTATATAGGCGTGTTTTCGTGATGACGTGTGTTTTCAGGTTTCCCTATCCTAATGTGTATCATCACGTGATCAGGTCCGTGAAATGAACACCCAATAAACCCCATTTATATAGAGAAAATTTGGGTTAACGGGATAAACAATACTAGTACTATACTTATTTCCGTTCTTAGGCAAAGGTTGTGGGTACTCGTTATAACCGTCTCAAAGGGGCGGTTCTCACAAGCACCACGACGTTTTAATAAGAAAAAAATCATCCCGAGTTTTCATAAGAAAAGTAGCTATTTTGGAGATGGGAAAAAATGTACTTTGTCGCACGTGTGTGTTATCTTAATGTCTATTGGTAAGAAAGTCTCATTGAGACGGTTATAACGAGTACCCACAAGATTGTTTAGGACAAAGAAGGGAAAGATAATATTTTCTTTTATGACTGGCTTGATCTTATTTCACTCGTATTTTGGTCAATGTTAAACATATATATTTTCATCTTCACTTATATTTTTGCACACAAAAATCACTATCATCCTTAAAGGAGCCGTCTGATCTGGAACCGCACTGTTCGCAACTTTGAAAGTAAACAGCAGACGACAATTGTTGTGATTTGCATGTTAAAGGGATAAATGATATAAAGCACGTGCCAACACTTGATCCAATTATCTAAATGTGGTGAAACTTCAACAGGTATTCATTCGTTAATCAACAATCAAGGGTTTATATAATGAGCCGGAGCACGACTGTCGACAATTTCTTCTCTTTAATTACCCGTGCGTCTGATCAGACCCGTAGCAATGGATGATTTCTGTCGCTTGATTTGACCAGATCAGACTGCGCAAATCATTACGAAAACATGTCTATACAAATACATGAAAAAAAAAGAAAAGATTAAAAATTATGATATTTTTTCTTATTCCTGTTGGGGTGGGGTGAGGTAATGGCCAAGTTTGACCGACTCAGTATATGAAGATAGATAGATAGTATACTTACCATTGCAATAAAATCGCAAGTTATAAGTTCAGAGAGCAACCATAATTGTTCCAGATATGTTTTAAATACAATTTTATAATGTTTTCCAGTATATATAAGTGCTTTTTGGTATTTATATGTGCTTTCCGGTATTTTGGTTTGCTTTCCGGTATTTTGGTGCTTTTCGGTAAATGTATGCACCGGCGCGGAATTACCACGCAAAATTGATGGCGTCTTAACATGGGGATGTGTCTTTTTAAAGACAAACCACAAAATAATATTGCACCCGACAAATTTTTGGTTTTAACACGCCAAGACAAAGTTTTTGTGGTTTTAACACGCCAGACAAAGTTATTTTAAGTAATTGGCCAGACTTTTACGCCTCTTAGGTGGTGCATCGATTTTATTCATCGGTGGAGATCTACGACAACAACAACAACAACATAACATACTGCTGCAAAACAGGTTTCGGTTCATCGGAAGGGATGAAACAAACGCTCAAAGTCTTAAGTGCGCAGAATTAGCCTATAACACTAAAATAATAGTAATAATGATTTACAACGATTATGTTTTGTCTTATCTTTGTTCGTTACTAGATTTTATTTGTTGATCTGTCTAATTTTCGTCTAAAAGCTTGAAAAATCAGAAGATGCGATTTTCTGTGTGAGATTCAAGCGCCAATCTGCCGGTTTTGATCATAACAAATAAACATGTCTGACACGTGGGAACTACTCCAAGTTTCTTTATCAAATTCCACACTTTCAAGCCTCAGATTGCTGAAATTTAGACATCCGACCCCAGTACAATCTGCTTGTATAACACTGCTGTTGAAGCATAAAGATGTTGCTGCTGAAGCTGTCACTGGAAGTGGAAAAACTCTTGCATTTGTCATCCCAGTTCTAGAAATTTTACAAAAGCGAGAATTCAAGTTGAAGAAGAACGAAATCGGCGCACTGATTGTGAGCCCTACTCGTGAACTTGCATCTCAGATTGAAGAAGTTGTTCAGCATTTCCTGAAAAATATTGAAGGGATCAGCTGTAAACTTCTGATAGGTGGAAAAAATTCTGAGCACGAGTCCTTTGAAGAAAAAGGAGGTAAACTTGCAGACTTTTGTTTAGAGAGGGCATCACCTGAACAAGTCCATGAAATGAACACGCCCTCTATCTATCTATCTTCTTATACTGAGTCGGTCATATCTGGCCATTACCTCAGTTGATTGGGTGGCTAAATTTAGAATTTAGCTGAAAAAAAAAAAAAAAAAAGAGAGGCACTGGATGCGTCCTTAAAACTATTTACAATCTGCATAACAGAGGTATCCTAAAACGCATACCTCTGAGTCCCAATCTTACACTGTGCGGGCTTTGAACTCTTCTGCGGACTTGGCATTTACCGCAGAGGAGGGAAGACTATTCCATTGGGGAATAGTTCTAGGAAAAAACGAGTTCTTCAGGGCATCACTATAGGACTGGTATCTACGATATTGTGAGTCGTTTTCTTTTGATGCCCTTGTTTGGGTCGACAGTGTTACAGGGGTCAAGTACCTATCTTTATCAATAGACACTGAATCAGAGTGTATCTTGTAGAAGAAGGTTAAAGAGGACTGCTCACGACGGGCCTCCAGGGACGGCCACTCTAGCTCATTAAGCATGTCACCGACGCTACTTCTATTTCGCCATCGCCTACAGGTCCATCGAGCAGCTGTCCTCTGCACCTTCTCCACTTTATATAGAGAAAACTTGGACTTGCGGGTATACAGTATTTTTCTTACCAGAGGGCACTCAACATTGGACCAAGGTTGAAAACGTTTCAACGTTGTGTCAACATTTTGTGCCTGCAGGGTTATTTCTGCTCCAAGACATAGGTTGTGGGTACTCATTAGAACTGCCTCGATGAGGCAGTTCTAACGAGCACCAACAACATATGTTTGCAATAAAGATAAGAAAAATGTCACAGACTTTTTGTCAGAAAAGTAGTCATTTTGGAGATGTTAAAAATGCACTATGTCGCACAGGCATGTTATAGTGATGAAGTGGCTAGAGGTCCTTCCTTTTTTCTTTCTTTCTACTGATACTGCGATCAGTCACATTTGACCATTACTCGCAGGTGTACATTACAGTAGCGAATCTCAGAGGCCGGCGTAGGTAGATTTAAAAACATTCTTCTCGTGCCAAAATTCGATGGGACTATAATTCTAAGATGAAAATGCCTGTCGCGTCAGAATTTCATGCTCTTGACACAACCTGATTGATAAAATTCACCTTTGAAAAATAAACAGATAGGAAACTTTGTGTACATTTCTTTCCGATGAAATACAAAACAAACGACTTTCTCAGCAAAAAGTGTGTATAAAAATGTGGTAAACTTGAGAAAAATCTGGGTCGTTTCAGTGGGTTCAGAAAAGACAAAAATTAATATATTTTGCGATAAACTGGAAATTTTTCACCATAATCATTAAATCGGAAATTGAATAATCTGCAACTGAGTTAAATTTCAGGAAAATCTATTTCTGACCATTTTTTTATTCCAAAAAAGACTGAACTACTTCCGGTTGTTGAACAGGAACAAAAGCCATCCAACATGGTTGTAAACACAGGAAAATAATGAGACGAAAAGACTAACCCTGTAGTATTTCTCCAGCTACTGGTTTGTTTATCCCGCCTGCAGTTCATCAGGTTTTCCCAGTATATCCGAACTCCCGATGTTTAATTTATTTTTCCATTTGTGTCAAAAATAGCCTTGAAGAGTCTGCCAATATACGCATCTTCCATGCCATAATAGGTATATTGCCAACAACAACAACAAAAACATGTGACGTCATATACGAAAAACCAATACTACCTTATTTGCCCATCTACTAATCAAAATCAAATAACAATGTAGACTAACAATGTAGACAGAATGAGCACCTTACTCTGTAAACTGCCAGTTCACACGCAGCCTAAGTTTCAACTAGTCCCATCCACCTCGAAACACAAATAACCTTAAATTTCCATCACGTTTGCTTAACAATGCTTTATTTTAGTTGTCACTACTGCTCAATCATGAGAGAGAGAGAGAGCTGCTCAATCATGAGAGACTGCTCAGTCATGAGAGAGAGAGAGTTTGTTTGATTTGAGGTTTAACATCCCCGTCAACACTGTAAAGGTCTTTTTGGGGACGTTGCTTCCAATTTTGTGGGACTTTTACCCGGCATTGAGATGAAATGACTACTCAAGCCCTGCCGCCCAATGAAACCAATAGGGTTTATAAGCATGGACGGGGCGACTCGCACCGCTTTGCCTGAGCAGGCTTAGATCCTCTAAGCGGTTTACCAGTAACCGTGTGCGGGTCGGTTTCAGCTCTGCGTGTAAGCATCATGCAGCCCATCTATTTCTTCAAGCCCCGATGGGCGGGGGCTGAGAGAGAGAGCCAGCCAAACAATCATGTCGGGACATCAATGTCGGCCCAACATTAGCCCCCTGCTGTAGCATAGCATGTCGGGACATTGCTGTTTTGTGTGTGTGTGTGAGAGAGAGAGGGAGAGAGAGAGAGATTCATTTAACTGCACTCAGATGTAAATAAAGTGAAATAAAAAGATAAAAAAAATCCAAGCGATCGGTTTTGCACCATCCGCTCAACCGAGCCAGCAAAGGGTGCCGGACCAACGTCTGGCCGACAGCAATACGACGTCTTAACGCTGGGCTAACTTGTCATATCGCTGTCTGTCCGACGTTGGTCCGCTGTTTGTGCTATAGCCGGGCACTATCTGCAAGAAAAGATACCTGGGTGTCAAAGTAGAACCACAAAAGTCGCGCGGTGGAGGATGCTCCTAGAAAACCGACCGAAAGTGGATAATTTATTTTCATTCGCAGCAGCAAGTTTTTTTTTTTACCATCCTTATTAGTTTTTTGTGTGTTCATGATGGGCTAATTTATCGGGCTTGGCCACAAAGTGCGATACAGGCTTGTTTGTAGAAATTATTTCTACAAACAAGCTGTAGCGCAATTGAGAACCTTTCCCCCCCCCCCCCCCCATCTTTCATGCCCAGTGTCAAAACAATTGTATGATCGTAGGGGGTTTATCCTTTCCAGGCATATAATCTTTGAAAGACGGCATCCGCCTCACCTTGAAATTAATCAATAATCAATGTCATGTCATAATAAAACCCCCGTCTGAGTATAGGCTGAGAAAAAAAGTCCTGAGCGAGGATTTAGACTGTTTCGCCCTGTATTTGTTTAACGTCCCCGTCAACACTGCATGTGTAGGTCATTTTAGAGACGTTGCTTCCAATTTTGTGGGACTTTTACCCGGCATTGATATGAAATGGACAAGCTTAGATCCTCTTAGCTGTTTACCAGTACTCGTGTGCGGTCGGTTTCAGCTCTGCGTGGAAGCATCAAGCAGCCCATCTATTTCTTCAACCCCCAATGGGCGGGGGTTGGGCCTTTACTGAGCTTTTATAAATCTAAGGTTTCTACCGAGTCTACTGTTCACACATACGAATGCAAACAGTGTAGATCAAGATGCCGCAAAATAAGTTATCTCATCCATAACGATTATCATTCTATTAATGATTTTCATTGACCAAAAACCCGATGGGTGAGTACTATCACAAAAACTGACCTATATAATTTTGACACCCTTTAAACGCCACTTTAAGTGTAGTAAAACTGGGGTTTACAGGGGTATACTTTGCCACTGCCCAACGGGGCTTTCAAAAATAGGTTGGGCTGCACAATGCTTCCACGTAGAGCTGAAACCGACCGCACACGAGTACTGTTAAACTGCTAAGAAGGTCTCAGCCTACCCAAGCAAAGTGGTGCGAGTCCTAATGACCTACACATGCAGTGTTGACAGGGACGTTAAACAAATACAGGACGAAACAGTCTAAATCCTCACCCAGGACGTAACCTCATGCATATAAACACTATTGGTTTCATAGGGCGGCAGGGATTGAGATGTCATTTCATCTCAATGTCTGGAAAAAGTCCCACAAAATTGGAACAGTGAGTGAGTGAGAGTTTGAGTTTTACGTCCCATCAACAGCTAAAGTCCTACGGAGACTGGACCTCGGTTTAAAGACTCATCCTAAAGTCTGGAGAAGCCCGGGATCGATCCTGCGATCCCTGGTTTACAAGGCGAGTAGCGTAGCCACTACACCCCGGAGGCTTCTAAAAATTGAAGCAATGTCTCCAAAATGACCTAAATAGTGTTGACGGGGACGTTAACCTCAAATCAATCAAACAAACAAACAGGGGTATACATTATTTACCCAACGTTGAGATGAAATGACATCTGAAGCCTACCACCGAGGTACCCACTTGTCCAGCGGGCACACAACATTTACGCAATGTCGTATCAACGTTGATGCAACAGAATTGTGTTGCATCGACATTTAAAAGTCATTTGCCCCACCCAACATCGAGATGAAATGACATCTCAATCCCAGGTACCCGCTTGTCCAGCGGGCACACAACGTTTACGCAACGTCGATGCAATAGCATGATGTTGCATCGACGTTTAAAAGTTATTTGCACCCCCCCTCACACACACACCCTGAAGCAGTTTTTACACCAGTACAAAAGTTCATTCGGTTTCAGCTCGGCGCAGAAGCTCATGCAGCCCAATCCAAATTTCTCCAAGCTATGATGGAAGGCGGTGTCATTTTCTGAAGGCTCGAACATATAGCAGTCACCACTCACAGGCTGCAGTAATGGAATACCGACAGATACAATGTCGTCAGATAGACTTTGACAGAGAGAGAGAGAGATAGAGAAAGAATCGTACCAGTGATGTGTTTTGCATAGGATTAACATGGATCTGGTGAAGGATTGTCTAAGGATGTGACACCAGTAAAAATTCTGATTCTGATCTACGTGTTCACAAGCTACTTATCTTCTTATACTGCATATTTGACAATTACCTCAGTTGCCGTATCAAAGTGTGAAACTGCTTAACTTACCTACAAAAATAAAGCAATCCAGAGGCATTTAGTTTAGTTGTGGTCTAACAACCAAGGTTCATAACGTATTTTGACAAAACACGCCTTCTTTCAGCGCTTAAATTTTTTATAACTTTTCTTCGAGATGAGAGGCTACTCAGTAATCAAGTTATTATGGCAGGGTTCTTTTACCTGCACAGGGGATGGTTCTTCCTGCACAGGGGGCCTCCAGTTAACGTCCCGATCTGAAGGACGGTGCACTTTATGACATACATCCCTGCAAATGATGCCAATGGAGCATGTTAGGACACCGAAATTTTATCGCCCTGCCGGGGATCAAACCCGGGACCTCTAGCATCAGAGGCAAGTGTACTAATTACTGAGCTATCACATAGCAGACTACTTGACTTTGGAGGAAGATCCCATACTGGGATCTCTTGCCATTCCTAACTGGGCTAGAGATAGGCAATAGATTACTTGCTGGTTAATTTCCACCATTTACCATCTTAGATGAACTCAAATTTACTAAGGTAAAGCAATTTGTTATATATAGATAGACAGACAGTCCTTTTGTCTGTTCTCCTCCTGTGTTTGTGCCTGTGCCTTCAATTATGCAGTGGAATAGACGTGGTTTCAGCATTCAGCATCATTTAGGAAGTCAAGACAGAGCAACAGCAACTCTTCTGCTCTCTCTGGATTCATTCTAGGGTTATTGTTGTTGGCACTTTCAAATGCAGAATAGCGATTGATCAATTTCTGCGTCCCCCTCATTACTGAGTATTATGTCGTCCCCGCCCATAGGGGCTTGAAGAAATATACGGGCTGCATGATGCTTCCACGCAGAGCTGAATTCGACCCACACACGAGTACTGGTAAACTGTTTAGAGGATCTAAGCCTGCCCAGGCAAAGCGGTGTGAGTGTCAGACCGTCCATGCTTATAAACCCTATTGGTTTCATTGGGGGACAGGGCTTGAGATGTCATTTCATCTCAATGTCAGGTAAAAGTCCCACAAAATTGGAAGCAACATCTCCAAAATGACCTTTACAGTGTTGATGGGGACGTTAAACCTCAAATCAAACAATCAAACAAACTGATTATTATGTGCAGGGATGCGTGCATGAGATGATATTGTTTGTGTGTTAGTATGAATGAGATTTAAAAGCAGCTAGATCCAAAACAATATTACTTTCTATGGCCTTGAGTGATTTACCTTGCTCACTTCTCTCTTGAAGGAGTCAAAATCGCTTAAAAATACAATATCTGCAAGGAGCGTATTCCATTAAACAACAGTCATGGGAAAGAATGAAAACCTGTTTAACACACCTGTGCGCTATATTGGTGACTTTCATATCCTACTGTTGCTTTTTTCATACGAAAATGTTTGAATTAGTCCAAATATAGATTGTTTGTGCTCCTTAGAATCGCCACGTAATGTTGACATCGTTTGTCGATTTGGCGTGCTCCGGTGAGCAGTTGGTGGTATGTTTAAGATATTTCTTAAACTTTTAATATACAGGCAAGATATTGTCACATTTAGCTACCGTTGAATGATAGAATCCATAAATGAAATCGATTTTTGCAATATAGCGTATTCATAAAAATTATAGACTAATTCCGCAAACTTCGAGAACACCCCTCAAACATGTAGATTAATAATACATTAGAAGTTGTCACATTTTGCTATACAGGGTTTTCCCCTTCAAGATCGTGGCTAAGTAACAGAAGAAAAAAAGAATTAGGGGATAACTGTACTGAAAATTGTCATTTGGGGAGGTAAATCGGAGGTTTTACGGTCGGAAATTTCGTTTTACGGCGACGCGTCAGCGGAGCCGTAAAACGTAATTTGCGACCGTAAAACCGATGATTTACCCCCCAAATGACAATTTTCAATACAGTTATCCCCATTCTAGTGCACTTATTCGATTGTTAAGTTTAATATTGTACTATTTTGCACAAGCCGGCAAGCGCGATGAGCTGCGTAAAACCAAATGCCAGCCAACGAAAAGCGACGTTACGTGATGACGTCGGGTTTCGGACAGTATATCGCAGAATATACTGTCGCAAATTTTTGACGTTATCCAATCAGACGTCGCGTTACATACACAAGTGCATTAGAATGTGTGATCTTAGTCAGCTGAGAACTTATGATCTTTTTACATGATCTAGCTCGGCCCTCGCCCACCGGGGCTTGAAGAAATAGATGGGCTGCATGATGCTTCCACGCACAGCTGAAATCCGACCGCACACGAGCACTGGTAAACCGCTCAGAGGATCTAAGCCTGCCCAGGCAAAGCGGTGCGAGTCAGATCGTCCATGCTTATAAAACCTATTGGTTTCATTGGGTGACAGGGCTTGAGATGTCATTTCATCTCAGTGTCAGGTAAAAGTCCCACAAAATTAGAAGCAAAGTCTCCAAAATGACCTGTATAGTCTTGACGGGGACGTTAAACCTCAAATCAAACAAACATATACAAACATGATCTAGCTATAGTATTTTTTTTTTCCTATTATTTTGCAGGTAATATAATTGTTGGCACACCAGGTCGCCTTGAAGCCTTATTTGAACAGAAACATGGTGGCATCATGTCAGCATTAGCCAGAGGAGTTAAAGAATTAGATGTGTTGATCTTAGATGAGGCTGACAGGTTACTAGACATGGGGTTTGAAGCTAGTATAAACACTATTCTGAGCTACCTGCCCAAACAGCGGAGGACTGGACTGTTTTCAGCCACTCAAACCAGTGAAGTAGAGAAACTGATCCGAGCAGGTGTAGTACCATAAAGTTACATTAATTCATTGTATAATGGTGGACTCTTCCATTGCTATACATGTATGTTGGACAAGTCCATTTGCCATATAAGGGGTGTCAGGCCAATTTTTCTCATTTTTATTCTATTTTTGAAGGAAAATTACGTTAGCAAATAGTGTAGGCCCTGATCAGATGCCGCATAATGCGGCATCTGATCTGGGCCTGCACTATTTGCCAAGGTATTCCTTTATGGGTTTCCCACATGTAATGGGTTAGGGTTAACCCTAGCCCTAACCTTTGTCCTACTTTACATGACAATCTCTACCTTTGCAACTACTGCAGATCCAGATCAGAGGCCTTCCAAAGAAGATCTCCACTGTTTGTCGTCTACTTTGTGAATTGAAAGAATAGTTTATATCAAGTCATAGCTTGAGATAAGATGGATATTTGGTGATAATAAAGAATAAATTTCCTTATTTCTCCAAATATATGTAAGCTGAGATGGTTCTAAATGAATACAAAATTAATGATTACCAAATGCCCAAGCCTATAGATTGGACTGCATGGTGCTTCCACATAGAGCTGAAATTGACTGCATAAGAGTCTAAGCCTGCCCAGGAAAAGTGGTGTGAGTCGAGCTGTCTCTGCATCCTATTGGTTTGTTTGGGCAGTAGGGCTTTAGATGTCATTTCAATCATCTCAGTGTCAGGTAAAAGTCGCACAAAATTGGAAGCAGCATATCCAAAATGCTCTAAAAAGTGTTGAGGGGGGTGTAAAATCTCAATTCAAACAAACACAAATTAAATAAATACCCACAAGAATCTAGCTGAAAATTCTGAAAATGTAATTAAATAAATTTAGCAAAGATAATAACTTGCAGTTTGGTAAGCCCCCACCCATAGGGACTTGAAGAAATATATGGGCTGCATGATGCTTCCACGCAGAGCTGAATCCAGCCCGCACACTAGTACTGGTAAACCGCTTAGAGGATCTAAGCCCGTCTAGGAACCGCGCTGCGAGGTGGACCGTCCATGCTAATAAACCCTATTGGTTTCATTGGGCAACAGGGCTTGAGATGTCATTTCATCTCAGTGTTGGGTAAAAGTCCCACAAAATTGGAAGCAAAGTCTCCGAAATGACCTTTACAGTGTTGATGGGGACGTTAAACGTCAAATCAAACAAAAAAAAAAAACTTGCAGTTTGGTTGCTTTCCCAGGTAGAAAACACTTGTAAATTAGGTATCTGAAAAGTAGATCCAGTCACTAGATGTTTTATAGGTCAGTAGAAGGTATTATAGGTCACTACCGATTATAGTATACACCCCTTTGTCAGGTTACTTGAATGTCTAATTGTGGTGTTAAAAATAGCTTGTTTCAGAGACATTCAAATGTCAGCTGGTGTCACATGTTGACTTTAAGCTGTCATTGTTTCAGTTTCAGAGAGTAAAAACTGTTATAATGTGGAATTTTAACACTTATTCTGCTGAACATGACAACCCCTACCTTTGCAAACAAAGTAGATCCAGATCAGATGGCTTCTAGAAGCCACATTATGATAACTCGCCCGTACGAAATGGTGCATTTTTCACATCTCCAAAATGGCTACTTTTCTGATAAAAATCTTTCATATTTTTAGCTCACCGTCACGTAGTGACGAGGTGAGCTTTTGGGATCACTTTTTGTCTGTCGTCCGTCGTGCGTCCGTGCGTGCGTCCGTGCGTGCGTGCGTGCGTAAACAATTTCTTCAAACGACATCTCCTCCTAAACCACTGGGCGGATTTTGAACAAACTTCACAGGAATGATTCTTAGGTGGTCCCCTTTCAAAGTTGTTCAAATGGTTCCGGTCCGTTGCACATATAGGTCACAGGAGCCAAAAATAGATTTTTTTCACCGAAAACTTAAAAAAATCTTCTTCTCTGAAACTGCAAGGCCCAGGTCTTTGATATTTGGTATGAAGCTTCATCTAATGGACCCCTACCAAGATTGTTCAAATTATAGTGCTGGGGCGAAAAATGCCCCCGCCCCGGGGCCCTTTGTTTTTAAATGGGCTTATATAGGGAAAATCTTTAAAAATCTTCTTCTCTGAAACTGCAAGGCCCAGGTCTTTGATATTTGGTATGAATCTTCATCTGGTGGACCCCTACCAAGATTGTTCAAATTATAGTGCTGGGGCCAAAGATGCCCCCGCCCCGGGGCCCTTTGGTTTTACATAGGCTTATATAGGGAAAATCTTTAAAAATCTACTTCTCTGAAACCGCAAGGCCCAGGTCTTTGATATTTTGTATGAAGCTTCATCTAGTGGACCCCTACCAAGATTGTTCAAATTATAGTGCTGGGGCCAATAATGCCCCCGCCCCGGGCCCTTTGGTTTTAAATGGGCTTATATAGGGAAAATCTTTAAAAATCTTCTTCTCTGAAACCACAAGGCCCAGGTCTTTGATATTTGGTATGAATCTTCATCTTATGGACCCCTACCAAGATTGTTCAAATTATAGTGCTGGGGCCAAAAATGCCCCCGCCCCGGCGCCCTTTGGTTTTACATAGGCTTATATAGGGAAAACCTTTTAAAAATCTTCTTCTCTGAAACCGCAAGGCCCAGGTCTTTGATATTTGGTATGAAGCTTCATCTAGTGGACCCCTACCAAGATTGTTCAAATAATGGTGCTGGGGCCAAAAATGCCCCTGCCCCGGGGCCCTTTGGTTTTACATGGGCTTATATTGGGAAATCTTTAAAAAATCTTCTTCTCTGAAACTGCAGTTCCCAGGTCTTTGCTATTTGGTATGAAGTTGATCTAGTGGACCCCTACCAAGACTGTTCAAATTATAGTGCTGGGGCCAAAAATGCCCCCGCCCCGGGGCCCTTTGGTTTTACATAGGCGTATATAGGGAAAATCTTTAAAAATCTTCTTCTCTGAAACTGCAAGGCCCAGGTCTTTGATATTTGGTATGAAGCTTCATCTTGTGGACCTCTATCAAGATTGTTCAAATTATAGCCCTGGGGCCAAAATGCCCCCCCTACTGGGCCCTTTTGTTTTTCATAGACTTAAATAGGGAAAATCTTCTACTCTGAAACCACAAGGCCTAGGTCTTTGAAATTTGGTATGAAGCTTCAGCTAGTGGTCCTCTACCAAGATTGTTCCAATTATAGCCCTGGGGCCACAAATGCCCCCGCCACAGGGCCCTTTGGTTTTACATAGACTTATAATAGAGATAATCTTTGAAAATCTTCTTCTCTGAAACAACAAGGCCCAGGTCTTTCATATTTGGTGTGAAGCTTCATCTAGTGGACCTCTATCAAGATTGTTTAAATTATAGCCCTGAGGCCAGAAATGCCCCTGTCCCGGGGCCATTTGGTTTTACATAGGCCTATGTAAGGAATATCTTTAAAAAAATCTTCTCTGAAACCGCAAGGCCCGGGTCTTTGATATTTGTTGTGTAGCTTCATCTAGTGGACCTTTGCCAAGATTGTTCAAATTATAGCCTTTGTTGATATTTGGTATGAAGCTTCACCTTTTTAGACCTCTCTCAACATTATGCACATTATAGCCCTGGGATTAATAATGGCCCTCCCCAGGGCCCACTTGTTATTCTATGGATCAGGTGAGCGATCCAGGGCCATCATGGCCCTCTTGTTAGCTCACCGTCACGTAGTGACGAGGTGAGCTTTTGGGATCACTTTTTGTCCGTCGTCCGTCGTGCGTGCGTCTGTCCGTGCGTGCGTAAACAATTTCTTTAAACGACATCTCCTCCTAAACCACTGATCGGATTTTGACCAAACTTCACAGGAATGATCCTTAGGTGGTCCCCTTTCAAATTTGTTCAAATGGTTCCAGTCCGTTGCACATCTAGGTCACAAGAGCCAAAAACAGATTTTTTTCACCAAAAACTTAAAAAATCTTCTTCTCTGAAACCACAAGGCCCAGGACTTTGATATTTGGTATGAAGCTTCATCTAGTGGACCCCTACCAAGATTGTTCAAATTATAGTGCTGGGGCCAAAAATGCCCCCGCCCTGGGGCCCTTTTGTTTTACATAGGCTTATATAGGGAAAATCTTTAAAAATCTTCTTCTCTGAAACCACAAGGCCCAGGTCTTTGATATTTGGTATGAAGCTTCATCTAGTGGACCCCTACCAAGATTGTTCAAATTATAGTGCTGGGGACAAAAATGCCCCCGCCCTGGGGCCCTTTGGTTTTACATAGGCTTATATAGGGAAAATCTTTAAAAATCTTCTTCTCTGAAACCACAAGGCCCAGGACTTTGATATTTGGTATGAAGCTTCATCAAGTGGACCCCTACCAAGATTTGTTCAAATTTTAGTGCTGGGACAAAAAATGCCCCCGCCAAGGGGCCCTTTGGTTTTACATTGGCTTATATAGGGAAAATCTTTAAAAATCTTCTTCTCTGAAACCACAAGGCCCAGGTCTTTGATATTTGGTATGAAGCTTCATCTAGTGGACCCTTACCAAGATTGTTCAAATGATAGTGCTGGGGCCAAAAATGCCCCCGCCCCGGGGCCCTTTGGTTTTACATAGGCTTATATAAGGAAAATCTTTAAAAATCTTCTTCTCTGAAACCACAAGGCCCAGGACTTTGATATTTGGTATGAAGCTTCATCTAGTGGACCCATACCAAGATTGTTCAAATTATAGTGCTGGGACAAAAAATGCCCCTGCCCCGGGGCCCTTTGGTTTTACATTGGCTTATATAGGGAAAATCTTAAAAATCTTCTTCTCTGAAACCACAAGGCCCAGGTCTTTAATATTTGGTATGAAGATTCATCTAGTGGACCCCTACCAAGATTGTTCAAATTATAGTGCTGGGGCCAAAAATGCCCCCGCCCGGGGGCCCTTTGGTTTAACATAGGCTTATATAGGGAAAATCTTTAAAAATCTTCTTCTCTGAAACCACAAGGCCCAGGACTTTGATATTTGGTATGAAGCTTCATCTAGTGGACCCCTACCAAGATTGTTCAAATTATAGTGCTGGGCCAAAAAATGCCCTGTCCCGGGGCCCTTTGGTTTTACATAGGCTTATATAGGCAAAATCTTTCAAAAATCTTCTTCTCTGAAACCGCTATGCCCAGGTCTTTGATATTTGATGTGTAGCTTCATCTTGTGGACCTTTGCCAGGATTGTTCAAATTATAGCCTTTGTTGATGTTTGGTATTAAGCTTCACCTTTAAGACCTCCCTCAACATTATGCACATTAAAGCCCTGGGGCCAATAATGGCCCTCTCTGGGGCCCACTTGTTACACTATGGATCAGGTGAGCGATCCAGGGCCATCATGGCCCTCTTGTGTTTTATATTAGGATCACTTTTTGTCTGTCATCCGTGCATAAACAATTTCTTCAAACGACATTTCCTCCTAAACCATTGATCGGATTTTGACCAAACTTCATAGGAATAATTCTTAGGTGGTCCCCTTTCAAAGTTGTTCAAATGGTTCAGGTCCGTTGCACATCTGGGTCACAGGAGCCAAAAATAGATTTTTTTCACCGAAAACTTAAAAAATCTTCTTCTCTGAAACGACAAAGCCCAGGTGTTTGATATTTGGTATGAAGCTTCATCTAGTGGACCCCTACCAAGATTGTTCAAATTATAGTGCTGGGGCCAAAAATGCCTCCGCCCCGGGGCCCTTTGGTTTTACATGGGCTTATATAGGGAAAATCTTTAAAAATCTTCTTCTCTGAAACCCCAAGGCCCAGGTCTTTGATATTTGGTATGAAACTTCATCTAGTGGACCCCTACCAAGATTGTTCAAATTATAGTGCTGGGGCCAAAAATGCCCGGCCCCGGGGCCCTTTTGTTTTACATGGGCTTATATATAGGGAAAATCTTTAAAAATCTTCTCTGAAACTGCAAGGCCCAGGTCTTTGCTATTTGGAATGAAACTTCATCTAGTGGACCCCTACCAACATTGTTCAAATTACAGTGCTGGGGCCAAAAATGACCCCACCCTGGGACCCTTTGGTTTTACATAGGCCTATATAGGGAAAATGTTTAAAAATCTTCTTCTCTGAAACCGCAAGGCCCAGGTCTTTGATATTTGGTATGAAGCTTCATCTTGTGGACCCCTACCAAGATTGTTCAAATTATAGCCCTGGGGCCAAATATGCCCCTGTTCCAGGGCCCTTTTGTTTTACATAGGCTTATATAGGGAAAATCTTGAAAAATCTTCTTCCCTGAAACCACAAGGCCTAGGTCTTTGATATTTGGTATGAAGCTTCATCTAGTGGACCTCTACAAAGATTGGTCAAATTATAGCCCTGAGACCAAAAATGGCCCCGCCTTGGGACCCATTGGTTTTACATAGACTTATATAGGGAAAACCTTTAAAATTTTCTTCTGTGAAACCACAAGGCATAGGTCTTTGATATTTGGTGTGAAATTTTATCAAGTGGATCTCTGTCAAGATTGTTCAAATTATATCCCTGGGGCCAAAAATGCCCCCGCTCCGAGACCCATTGGTTTTACATAGGCTTATATAGGGAAATATTTAAAAATCTTCTTCTCTGAAACATGCATGGCCCATGTCTTTGATATTTTTGTATGGAGCTTCATCTAGTGGACCTCTACCAATATTGTTCAAATTATAGCCCTCGGGCCTCAAATGCCCCCACCCTGGGGCCCTTTGGTTTTACATAGACTTATATAGAGATAATCTTTGAAAAATCTTCTTCTCTGAAACAGCAAGGCCCAGGTCTTGGATATTTGGTGTGAAGCTTCATCTAGTGGACCTCTATCAAGATTGTTTAAATTATAGCCCTGAGGCCAAAAATACCCCCGCCCCGGGGCATTTGGTTTTAATAGTCTTATGTAAGGAATATCTTTAAAAAAATTTTCTTCTCTGAAACCGCAAGGCCCAGGTCTTTGATATTTGGTGTGTAGCTTCATCTATTGGACCTTTGCCAAGAATGTTCAAATTATAGCCTTTGTTGATATTTGGTATGAACCTTCACCTTTTTAGACCTCCCTAAACATTATGCACATTATAGCCTTGGTGTCAATAATGGCCCTCCCCAGGGCCCACTTATTACTCTATGGATCAGGTGATGTGCCCCCGCCCATAGGGGCTTGAAGAAATATATGGGCTGCATGATGCTTCCACACAGAGCTGAATCCGGCCCGCACACTAGTACTGGTAAACCGCTTAGAGGATCTAAGCCTGTCCAGGAACCGCGGTGCGAGGCGGACCGTCCATGCTAATAAACCCTATTGGTTTCATTGGGCGACAGGGCTTGAGAAGTCATTTCATCTCAATGTCGGGTAAAAGTCCCACAAATTTGGAAGCAACGTCTCCAAAATGACCTTTACAGTGTTGACGGGGACGTTAAACCTAAAATCAAACAAACAAACAAATGTATCAGGTGAGCGATCCAGGGCCATCATGGCCCTCTTGTTAGCTCACCGTCACGTAGTGACGAGGTGAGCTTTTGGGATCACTTTTTGTCCGTCGTCCGTCGTCCGTGCGTGCGTCCGTGCGTCCGTCCGTGCGTCCGTCCGTCCGTAAACTTTATCTTCAAACGACATCTCCTCCTAAACCACTGAGCAGATTTTGACCAAACTTCACAGGAATGATCCTTAGGTGGTCCCCTTTCAAAGTTGTTCAAATGGTTCCGGTCCGTTGCACATATGGGTCACAGGAGCCAAAAATAGATTTTTTCACCGAAAACTTAAAAAATCTTCTTCTCTGAAACTGCAAGGCCCAGGTCTTTGATATTTAATATGAAGCTTTATCTAGTGGACCCCTACCAAGATTGGTCAAATTATAGTGCTGGGGCCAAAAATGCCCCCGCCCCGGGGCCCTTTGGTTTTACATGGGCTTATATAGGGAAAATCTTTAAAAATCTTCTTCTCTGAAACTGCAAGGCCCAGGTCTTTGATATTTAGTATGAAGCTTCATCTAGTGGACCCCTACCAAGATTGTTCAAATTATAGTGCTGGGGCCAAAAATGCCCCCGCCCCGGGGCCCTTTGGTTTTACATGGGCTTATATAGGGAAAATCTTTAAAAATCTTCTTCTCTGAAACTGCAAGGTTCAGGTCTTTTATATTTGGTATGAATCTTTATCTGGTGGACCCCTACCAAGATTGTTCAAATAATAGTGCTGGGGCCAAAGATGCCCCCGCCCCGGGGCCCTTTGGTTTTACATAGGCTTATATAGAAAATCTTTAAAAATCTTCTTCTCTGAAACCGCAAGGCCCAGGTCTTTGATATTTGGTATGAATCTTTATCTGGTGGACCCCTACCAAGATTGTTCAAATTATAGTGCTGGGGCCAAAGATGCCCCCGCCCCGGGGCCCTTTGGTTTTACATAGGCTTATATAGGGAAAATCTTTAAAAATCTTCTTCTCTGAAACCGCAAGGCCCAGGTCTTTGATATTTGGTATGAAGCTTCATCTAGTGGACCCCTACCAAGATTGTTCAAATTATAGTGCTGGGGCCAAAAATGCCCCAGCCCTGGGGCCCTTTGGTTTTACATGGGCTTATATAGGGAAAATCTTTAAAAATCTTCTTCTCTGAAACTGCAAGGCCCAGGTCTTTGATATTTGGTATGAAGTTTCATCTTGTGGACCTCTATCAAGATTGTTCAAATTATAGCCCTGAGGCCAAAATTGCCCCCGCTCCTGGGCCCTTTGGTTTTTCAGACTTATATAGGGAAAATCTTGAAAAATCTTCTACTCTGAAACCACAAGGCCTAGGTCTTTGACATTTGGTATGAAGCTTCAGCTAGTGGACCTCTACCAAGATTGTTCAAATTATAGCCCTGGGGCCACAATGCCCCCGCCCCAGGGCCCTTTGGTTTTACATAGACTTATAATAGAGATAATCTTTGAAAATCTTCTTCTCTGAAACAACAAGGCCCAGGTCTTTGATATTTGTTGTGTAGCTTCATCTAGTGGACCTTTGCCAACATTGTTCAAATTATAGTCTTTTGTTGATATTTGGTATGAAGCTTCACCTTTTTAGACCTCCCTCAACATTATGCACATTATAACCCTGGGGTCACTAATGGCCCTCCCCGGGGCCCACTTGTTACTCTATGGATCAGGTGAGCGATCCAGGGCCATCATGGTCCTCTTGTGTTTTATATTAGGATCACTTTTTGTCTGTCATCTGTGCGTAAACAATTTCTTCAAACGACATCTCCTCCTAAACCACTGATTGGATTTTGACCAAACTTCACTGGAATGATCCTTAGGTGGACCCCTTTCAAAGTTGTTCAAATGGTTCTGGTCTGCTGCACATCTAGGTCACATGAGCCAAAAATAGATTTTTTTCACCAAAAACATAAAAAATCTTCTTCTCTGAAACCACAAGGCCCAGGTCTTTGATATTTGGTATGAAGCTTCATCTAGTGGACCCCTACCAAGATTGTTCAAATTATAGTGCTGGGGCCAAAAATGCCCCCGCCCAAGGGCCCTTTGGTTTTACATAGGATTATATAGGGAAAATCTTTAAAAATCTTCTTCTCTGAAACCACAAGGCCCAGGTCTTTGCTATTTGGTATGAAGCTTCATCTAGTGGACCCCTACCAAGATTGTTCAAATTAAAGTGCTGGGGCCAAAAATTCCCCCGCCCCGGGGCCCTTTGCTTTTACATGGGCTTATATAGGGAAAATCTTTAAAAATCTTCTTCTCTGCAACCGCAAGGCCCATATCTTTGATATTTGGTATGAAGCTTCATCTAGTCGACCCCTACAAAGATTGTTCAAATTATAGTGCTGGGTCCAAAATGCCCCCACTTCGGGGCCCTTTGGTTTTACATGGGCTTATATAGGGAAAATCTTTAAAAATCTTCTTCTCTGAAACTGCATGGCCCAGGTCTTTGCTATTTGGTATGAAGATTCATCTAGTGGACACCTACCAAGATCATTCAAATTAAAGTGCTGGGGCGCAAAATGCCCCCGCCCCAGGGCCCTTTGGTTTTACATTTGCTTATATAGGGAAAATCTTTAAAAATCTTCTTCTCTGAAACTGCAAGGCCCAGGTCTTTGCTATTTAGTATGAAGCTTCATCTAGTGGACCCCTACCAAGATTGTTCAAATTAAAGTGCTGGGGCCAAAAATGCCCCCGCCCTGGGGCCCTTTGGTTGTACATAGATTTATATAAGGAAAATCTTTAAAAATTCTTCTTCTCTGAAACCTCAAGGCCCAGGATTTTGATATTTGGTGTAAAGCTTCATCTTGTGGACCCCTACCAAGATTGTTCAAATTATAGCCCTGTGGCCAAAAATGCCCCCGCCCTGGGGCCCTTTGGTTGTACATAGATTTATATAAGGAAAATCTTTAAAAATTCTTCTTCTCTGAAACCTCAAGGCCCAGGATTTTGATATTTGGTGTAAAGCTTCATCTTGTGGACCCCTACCAAGATTGTTCAAATTATAGCCCTGTGGCCAAAAATGCCCCCGCCCTGGGGCCCTTTGGTTGTACATAGATTTATATAAGGAAAATCTTTAAAAATTCTTCTTCTCTGAAACCTCAAGGCCCAGGATTTTGATATTTGGTGTAAAGCTTCATCTTGTGGACCCCTACCAAGATTGTTCAAATTATAGCCCTGTGGCCAAAAATGCCCCCGCTCCGGGGCCCTTTGGTTTTACATAGACTTATTTGGGGAAAATCTTTAAAAATCTTCTTCTGTGAAACCACTAGGCCTAGGTCTTTGATATTTGGTGTGAAATTTCATCTAGTGGACCTCTATCAAGATTGTTCAGGGGCCAATAATGCCCCTGCCCTGAGACCCTTTTGTTTAACAAGACTTATATAGGGAAATCTTTAAAAATCTTCTCTGAAACTGCAATGCCCATGTCTTTTATATTTGGTATGAAGCTTCACCTTTTTAGACCTCCCTCAACATTATGCACATTATAACCCTGGGGTCAATAATGGCCTTCCCTGAGGCTCACTTGTTACTCTATGGATCAGGTGAGCGATCCAGGGCCATCATGGCCCTCTTGTTAGCTCACCGTCACGTAGTGACGAGGTGAGCTTTTGGAATCACTTTTTGTCCGTCGTCCGTCGTGCGTCCGTCCGTGCGTCCGTGCGTGCGTGCGTAAACAATTTCTTTAAACAACATCTCCTCCTAAACCACTGATCGGATTTTGACCAAACTTCACAGGAATGATCCTTAGGTGGTCCCCTTTCAAAGTTGTTCAAATGGTTCCGGTCCGTTGCACATCTATGTCACAGGAGCCAAAAATAGATTTTTTTCACCAAAAACTTAAAAAATCTTCTTCTCTGAATCCACAAGGCCCAGGTCTTTGATATTTGGTATGAAGCTTCATCTAGTGGACCCCTACCAAGATTGTTCAAATTATAGTGCTGGGTCCAAAAATGCCCCCGCCCCGGGGCCCTTTGGTTTTACATAGGCTTATATAGGGAAAATCTTAAAAAATCTTCTTCTATGAAACCACAAGGCCCAGGACTTTGATATTTGGTATGAAGCTTCATCTAGTGGACCCCTACCAAGATTGTTCAAATTATAGTGCTGGGACAAAAAATGCCCCCGCCACGGGGCCCTTTGGTTTTACATTGGCTTATATAGGGAAAATCTTTAAAAATCTTCTTCTCTGAAACCACAAGGCCCAGGTCTTTGATATTTGGTATGAAGCTTCATCCAGTGGACCCCTACCAAGATTGTTCAAATTATAGTGCTGGGGCGAAAAATGCCCCCGCCCCGGGGCCCTTTGGTTTTACATAGGCTTATATAGGGAAAATCTTTAAAAATCTTCTTCTCTGAAACCACAAGGCCCAGGACTTTGATAGTTGGTATGAAGCTTCATCTAGTGGACCCCTACCAAGATTGTTCAAATTATAGTGCTGGGACAAAAAATGCCCCCGCCACGAGGCCCTTTGGTTTTACATTGGCTTATATAGGGAAAATCTTTGAAAATCTTCTTCTCTGAAACCACAAGGCCCAGGTCTTTGATATTTGGTATGAAGCTTCATCTAGTGGACCCCTACCAAGATTGTTCAAATTATAATGCTGGGGCGAAAAATGCCACCGCCCCGGGGCCCTTTGGTTTTACATAGGCATATATAGGGAAAATCTTTAAAAATCTTCTTCTCTGAAACCACAAGGCCCAGGTCTTTGATATTTGGTATGAAGCTTCATCTAGTGGACCCCTACCAAGATTGTTCAAATTATAGTGCTGGGGCGAAAAATGCCCCCGCCCCGGGGCCCTTTGGTTTTACATAGGCTTATATAGGGAAAATCTTTAAAAATCTTCTTCTCTGAAACCACAAGGCCCAGGACTTTGTTATTTGGTATGAAGCTTCATCTAGTGGACCCCTACCAAGATTGTTCAAATTATAGTGCTGGGGCAAAAAATGCCCCGGCACGGGGCCCTTTGGTTTTACATTGGCTTATATAGGGAAAATCTTTTAAAATCTTCTTCTCTGAAACCACAAGGCCCAGGTCTTTGATATTTGGTATGAAGCTTCATCTAGTGGACCCCTACCAAGATTGTTCAAATTATAGTGCTGGGGCGAAAAATGCCCCCGCGCCGGGGCCCTTTGGTTTTACATAGGCTTATATAGGGAAAATCTTTAAAAATCTTCTTCTCTGAAACCACAAGGCCCAGGACTTTGATATTTGGTATGAAGCTTCATCTAGTGGACCCCTACCAAGATTGTTCAAATTATAGTGCTGGGGCGAAAAATGCCCCCGCCCCAGGGCCCTTTGGTTTAACATTGGCTAATATATGGAAAATCTTTAAAAATCTTCTTCTCTGAAACCACAAGGCCCAGGTCTTTGATATTTGGTATGAAGCTTCATCTAGTGGACCCCTACCAAGATTGTTCAAATTATAGTGCTGGGGC
The DNA here is from genome assembly GCA_963580285.1 of Lucinisca nassula. Taxonomy (NCBI): domain Eukaryota; kingdom Metazoa; phylum Mollusca; class Bivalvia; order Lucinida; family Lucinidae; genus Lucinisca; species Lucinisca nassula. The sequence continues at coordinate 1,190,541 of OY757021.1, forward strand.
GAAAAATGCCCCCGCCCCGGGGCCCTTTGGTTTTACATAGGCTTATATAGGGAAAATCTTTAGTGGACCCCTACCAAGATTGTTCAAATTATAGGCGAAAAATGCCCCCGCCACGGGGCCCTTTGGTTTTACATAGGCTTATATAGGGAAAATTTTTAAAAATCTTCTTCTCTAAAACCACAAGGCCCAGGACTTTGATATTTGGTATGAAGCTTCATCTAGTGGACCCCTTCCAAGATTGTTCAAATTGTAGTGCTGGGACAAAAAATGCCCCCGCCACGGGGCCCTTTGGTTTTACATTGGCTTATATAGGGAAAATCTTTAAAAATCTTCTTCTCTGAAACCACAAGGCCCAGGTCTTTGATATTTGGTTGGAAGCTTCATCTAGTGGACCCCTACCAAGATTGTTCAAATTAAAGTGCTGGGGCGAAAAATGCCCCCGCCCCGGGGCCCTTTGGTTTTACATTGGCTTATATAGGCAGAATCTTTAAAAATCTTCTTCTCTGAAACTGCAAGGCCAAGGACTTTGATATTTAGAATGAAGCTTCATCTAATGGACCTCTACCAAGATTGTTCAAATTATAGCCCTTGGGCCAAAAATGCCCCCGCCCCGGGGCCCTTTGGTTTTACGTAGACTTATATAGGGAAAATCTTTAAAAATCTTCTTCTCTGAAACCACAAGGCCCAGGTCTTTGATATTTGGTATGAAGCTTCATCTAAAGGACCCCTAACAAGATTGTTCAAATTATAGTGCTGAGGCCAAATATGTCCCTGCCCCGGGGCCCTTTGGTTTTACATAGGCTTATTTAGGGAAAATCTTTAAAAATCTTCTTCTCTGAAACTGCAAGGCCCAGGACTTTGATATTTGGTATGAAGCTTCATCTATTTGACCCCTACCAAGATTGTTCAAATTATAGTGCTGGGGCAAAAAATGCCCCCGCCCCCGGGCCCTTTGGTTTTACATAGGCTTATAAAGGGAAAATCTTTAAAAATCTTCTTCTCTGAAACCGCAAGGCCCAGGACTTTGATATTTGGTTTGAAGCTTCATCTAGTGGACCCCTACCAAGATTGTTCAAATTATCAAATTATAGCCCTTGGGCCAAAAATGCCCCTGCTCCGGGGCCTTTTGGTTTTACATAGACTTATATATGGAAAATCTTTAAAAATCTTCTTCTCTGAAACCACAAGTCCTAGGTCTTTTATATTTGGTATGAAGCTTCTTCTAAAGGACCCCTACCAAGATTGTTCAAAGTATAGTGCTGGGGCCAAAAGTGGCCCCGCCCCGGGGCCCTTTGGTTTTACATAGGCTTATATAGGGATAATCTTTAAAAATCTTCTCTGAAACCACAAGGCCCAGGACTTTGAAATTTGGTATGAAGCTTCATCTAATGGACCTCTACCAAGATTGTTCAAATTATAGCCCTGGGGCCACAAATGCCCCCACCCCGGGGCCCTTTGGTTTTACATAGATTCATATAGCCCCGGGGCCATTTGGTTTTGCATAGGTTTATGTAGGGAATATCTTTAAAAAAAATCTTCTTTTCTCAAACCGCAAGGCCCAGGTCTTTGATATTTGATGTGTAGCTTCATCTAGTGGACCTTTGCCAAGATTGTTCAAAGTATAGCCTTTGTTGATGTTTGGTATGAAGCTTCACCATTAAGACCTCCCTCAACATTATGCACATTAAAGCCCTTTGGCCAATAATGGCCCTATCTGGGGCCCACTTGTTACACTATGGATCAGGTGAGCGATCCAGGGCCATCATGGCCCTCTTGTGTTTTATATTAGGATCACTTTTTGTCTGTCATTTGTGCGTAAACAATTTCTTCAAACGACATCTCCTCCTATGCCACTGATCAGATTTTGATGAAACTTCACAGGAATGATCCTTAGGTGGACCCCTTTCAAAGTTGTTCAAAGGTTCTGGTCTGCTGCACATCAAGGTCACAGGGGGCCAAAAAAAGATTTTTTTAATGAAAACTTAAAAAATCTTCTTCTCTGAAACCATAAGGCCCTGGTCTTTGATATTTGGTACGAAGTTTCATCTAGTGGATGCCTACCAAGATTGTTCAATTTATAGTGCTGGGGCCAAAAATGCCCCCGCCCCCGGGCCCTTTGGTTTTACATGGGCTTATATAGAGAAAATCTTTAAAAATCTTCTTCTCTGAAACTGCAAGGCCCATTTCTTTGATATTTGGTATGAAGCTTCATCTTGTGGACCCCTACCAAGATTGTTCAAATTATAGTGCTGGGGCCAAAAATGCCCCCGCCCCTGGGGCCCTTTGGTTTTACATGGGCTTATATCGGGAAAATCTTTAAAAATCTTCTTCTCTGAAACCGCAAGGCCCAGGTCTTTGCTATTTGGTATGAAGCTTCATCTAGTGGACCCCTACCAAGATTGTTCAAATTATAGTGCTGGGGCCAAAAAATGCCCCCGCCTCGGGGCCCTTTGGTTTTACATAGGCTTATATAGGAAAAATCTTGAAAAATCTTCTTCTCTGAAACTACAAGGCCTAGGTCTTTGATATTTGGTATGAAGCTTCATCTAGTGGATCTCTACCAAGATTGTTCAAATTATAGCCCTGAGACCAAAAATGCCCCCGCCTCGAGGCCCTTTGGTTTTACATAGCCTTATATAGTGAAAATCTTTAAAAATCTTCTATGAAACCACATGGCCCAGGTCTTTGATATTTGGTGTGAAATTTCATCTAGTGGACCTCTATCAAGATTGTTCAAATTATAGGGGCCAGAAATGCCCTCGTCCTGAGACCCTTTGGTTTTACATAGACTTTTATAGGGAAATCTTTAAAAATCTTCTTCTCTGAAACTGCAAGGCCCATGTCTTTGATATTTGGTATGGAGCTTCATCTAGTGGACCTCTACCAAGATTGTTCACATTATAGCCCTTGGGCCACAAATGCGCCCGCCCTGGGGCCCTTTGGTTTTACATAGGCTTATGTAGGGAATATCTTTAAAGAAACCTTCTCTGAAACCGCAAGGCCCAAATATTTGGTGTGTAGCTTCATCTAGTGGCCCTTTGCCAAGATTGTTCGAATAATAGCCTTTGTTATTTGGTATGAAGCTTCACCTTTTTAGACCTCCTTCAACATTATGCATATTATAGCCCTGGGGTCAATAATGGCCCTCCCCGGGGCCCACTTTTTACTCTATGGATCAGGTGAGCGATCCAGGGCCATCATGGCCCTCTTGTGTTTTATATTAGGATCACTTTTTGTCTGTCATCCGTGCGTAAACAATTTCTTCAAACTACATCTCCTCCTAAACCACTGATCGGATTTTGACCAAACTTCACAGGAATGATCCTTAGGTGGACCCCTTTCAAAGTTGTTCAAATGGTTCCGGTCCGTTGCACATATAGGTCACAGGAGCCAAAAATAGATTTTTTTCACCTAAAACTTTAAAAATCTTCTTCTCTGAAACCACAAGGCCCAGGTCTTTGATATTTGGTATGAAGCTTCATCTAGTGGACCACTACCAGGATTGTTCAAATTATAGTGCTGGAGCCAAAAATGCCCCCACCCCGGGGCCCTTTGGTTTTACATGGGCTTATATAGGGAAAATCTTTAAATATCTTCTTCTCTGAAACCACAAGGCCCAGGTCTTTGCTATTTGGTATGAAGCTTCATCTAGTGGACCCCTACCAAGAATGTTCAAATTATAGTGTTGGGGCCAAAAATGCCCCTGCCCCGGGGCCCTTTGGTTTTACATGGGCTTATTTAGGGAAAATCTTTAAATATCTTTTTCTCTGAAACCACAAGGCCCAGATCTTTGCTATTTGGTATGAAGCTACATCTAGTGGACCCCTACGAAGAATGTTCAAATTATAGTGCTGAGGCCTAAAATTCCCCCGCCCCGGGGCCCTTTGGTTTTACATAGACTTATATAGGGAAAATCTTTAAAAGATCTTCTTATATGAAACCACATGGCCTAGGTTTTGATATTTGGTGTGAAATTTCATCTAGTGGACCTCTATCAAGATTGTTCAAATTATAGCCCTGGCGCAAAAAAAGCTCCCGCTATGGGGCCCTTTGGTTTTACATAGACTTATATAGGGAAAATCTTGAAAAATCTTCTTCTCTGAAACCACAAGGCCTAGGTCTTTGATATTTGGTATGAAGCTTCATCTAGTGGACCTCTACCAAAATTGTTCAATTATAGCCCTGAGACCAAAAATACCCCCAACTCGGGGCCCTTTGGTTTTACATAGACTTATATAGGGAAAATCTTGAAAAATCTTCTTCTCTGAAACAAGAAGGCCTAGGTCTTTGATATTTGGTATGAAGCTTCATCTAGTGGACCTCTACCAAATTATAGCCCTGAGACCATAAATGCCCCTGTCTCAGGGCCCTTTGGTTTTACATAGACTCATATAGGGAAAATCTTTGAAAATCTTCTTCTGTGAAACCACAAGGCCTAGGTCTTTGATATTTGGTGTGAAATTTCATCTAGTGGACCTCTATCAAGATTGTTCAAATTATAGCCCTGGGGCAAAAAATGCCCCTGCCCCGAGACCCTTTGATTTTACATAGACTAATATAGGGAAATCTTTAAAAATCTTCTCTGAAACCACAAAGCCCATGTCTTTTATATTTGGTATGAAGCTATATCTAGTGGACCTCTACCAAGATTGTTCAAATTGTAGCCCCAGCCCCGGGGCCCTTTGGTTTTACATAGACTTATATATAGAGATAATCTTTGAATATCTTCTTCTCTGAAACAGCAAGGCCCAGGTCTTTGATATTTGGTGTGAAGCTTATCTAGTGGACTTCTATCAAGATTGTTTAAATTATGGCCCGGAGGCCCCCGCCCCAGGGCCATTTGGTTTTACATAGGCTAATGTAGGGAATATCTTTAAAAAATCTTCTTCTCTGAAAACCCCAAGGCCCAGGTCTTTGATATTTAGTGTGTAGCTTCATCTAGTGGACCTTTGCCAAGATTGTTCAAATTATAGCCTTTGTTGATATTTGGTATGAAGCTTCACCTTTTTAGACCCTGGGGTCAATAATGGCCCTCCCAGAGGCCCACTTGTTACTCTATCATATGGATCAGGTGAGCGATCCAGGGCCATCATGGCCCTCTTGTTCTTTTAAATGCTCAAACAATAGGATGTGGGTGCTCGTTAGAACCGCCTCATTGAGGCGGTTCTAACGAGTACCCACAACCTATATCTTGGAGCAGGTATACGAAAGTTTTCTCTATATAAAGTGGGGTTTAGAGGGTCTTCATTTCACGGACTTGTTCACGTGTTGATCTGATCTGAATTTACGCTGTCTGTCATTCTGTTAGTGAATTGAACAAATACACTATTTCAAGTACAGTGATTAGATTTAATAGTTGATAGTCAGAAATGGGTGTGGTTAATAGGGCTGTAAGGATACAGTCACCCCACGATACGATACGTATCGCTATACTTGCCTCACGATACGATACAGATCATGATACTACTTTCTTGCTTAAATAAAAGCTCGAAAATTTTCAAACTGTCTCAAAACCATCTCAGGGTTCAACCTTGTGTAACAAAGCTTCTGTAGGATGCCCATATTTGTCATAGAAGTGACCAATGTATCTCAGTAACAATAAAGATCTTTGTAATTATGTCTCCCCCGAAAAAATTTTTTTCGGAGAGACATATTGTTTTTCCCCCGGGCGTCTGTCTGTCTGTCCGTCTGTCTGTCTGTCCGTCTGTCCGTCTGTCCGTCTGTCTGTCTGTCACACATTCGTGTCCGCTCTGTAACTTGAAAACCGTTAGAGCTATCTTCACGAAACTTCGTATAAATATTAATCAGCATTAGACGACGTGCAGTGCGCAAGAACCATAACTCTCGCATTTATACTTCTTGAATTATCTCCCTTGGAAGTTTGTTGGTATGTATATATGTATGGGCAAATCCTGTCCGGTCAATAACTTTCTTATTTTTTGATGGATTTTAAAATTACTCGGCAGAAATATTAACAACCATAAGACGATGTGTGGTGCGCATGAGGCAGGTCGGTACCTCAAAGGTCAAGGTCATACTTAGAGGTCAGAGGTCAAAAAAGGGACCTTTTTTTCGTATTTGGTCAATAACTTTCTTATTATGAGATGGAATTTAAAATTACTTGGCATAATTATTAACAACCATAAGACGATGTGTGGTGCGCATGAGGCAGGTCGGTTCCTCAAAGGTCAAGGTCATACTTAGAGGTCAAAGGTCAAAAAAGGGGCCTTTTTTTCGTATTTGGTCAATAACTTTCTAATTTTGAGATGGATTTTAAAATTACTTGGCATAATTATTAACAATCATGAGACGATGTGTGGTGCACATGAGCCAGGTCGGTACCTCAAAGGTCAAGGTCATACTTAGAGGTCAAAGGTCAAAAAGTGGGCCTTTTTTTCGTATTTGGTCAATAACTTTCTTATTTTGAGATGGATTTTGAAATCACATGGCAGAAATGTGAACCAATATAAGGCGATGTGTTGCGCACATGACCCAGTTTGGTACCTTAAAGGTCAAGGTCATACTTAGAGGTCAAAGGTAAAAAAATGGGCCTTTTTTCGGGTTTTGTCAATAACTTGCATATTTTTAAATAGAATTTGAAGTTACTTGGCAAACATGTTAACTATCATGGGACGATGTGTTGCATGCATGATTCAGTTTGGTACCTAAAATGTCAAGGTCATACATAGAGGTCAAAGGTAAAAAAGGGGCCTTTTTTCGTGTTTGGTCAATAACTTTCTTATTTTTAGATGGATTTTGAAATTGCTAGGCAGAAATGTTAACCACCATGAGATGATGTGTTGCACGCATGACCCAGTTTAATACCTGAAAGGTCAAGGTCATAGATAGAGGTTAAAGGTAAAAACAGGGCCTTTTTTGTGTTCTGTCAATAACTTTCTTATTATGCCCCAACTTTGAAAAAGTTTGAGGGGCATATTGGTTCTGGTTCGTTCGTCTGTTTGTCCATTCGTCCGTCAGTTACGCTTTTGATGCATAGCATAACTAAAGAACCGTGTATGCTAGGGTTTTGAAATTTCATATATGGATTCCTCATGGAAAATTAGCTTACGCATATTTTTTTTCTCGTCCGGATTATGCCCCCTTCAAGAGTTATTGCCCTTTGAATTTTTTTTTTAATAAAATCTTGTCAGCAAGATATCTCAAAAACTATTGGAGCTAGAGCCTTGAAAGTTGGTGAATATATTGATGGTGATGAGTAGATGAACTGATTAACTTTTGACAAAATTCTGAAAAATACTTTGTGAGTTATGGCCCTTTGTCATTTTGGTAATTTGTGCCCATTGTAATGTATGCTAAAAGTGATGCATAGCATAACTTTAGAACCGTGTATGCTAGGGTTTTGAAATTTCATATATGGATTCCTCATGGAAAATTAGCTGACGAGTATTTTTTTTTCTCGTCCGGAATATGCCCCTTTCAAGAGTTATTGCCCTTTGAAATTTTTTTAATAAAATCTTGTCAGCAAGATATCTCAAAAACTATTGGAGCTAGAGCTTTGAAAGTTGGTGAATAGATTGTTGGTGATTAGTAGATGAACTGATTAACTTATGACAAAATTCTGAAAAATACTTAGTGCGTTATGGCCCTTTGTCATTTTGGTTATTTGTGCCCATTGTAATGTATGCTAAAAGTGATGCATAGCATAACTTTAGAACCGTGTATGCTAGGGTTTTGAAATTTCATATATGGATTCCTCATGAAAAATTAGCTGATACATATTTTTTTTCTCGTCCGGATTATGCCCCTTTCAAGAGTTATTGCCCTTTGAAATTTTTTTAATAAAATCTTGTCAGCAAAATATCTCAAACACTATTGGAGCTAGACCCTTGAAAGTTGTTTAGTATATTGGTGGTGATGAGTATATGAACTGATTAACTTTTGACAAAATTCTGAAAAATACTTAGCGAGTTATGGCCCTTTGTCATTTTGGTAATTTGTGCCCATTGTAATGAATGCTAAAAGTGATGCATAGCAGAACTTTAGAACTGTGTATGCTATGGTTTTGAAATTTCATATATGCATTCCTAATGGAAAATAAGCTGACGCGTATTTTTTTCTCATCTGGATTATGCCCCTTTCAAGAGTTATTGCCCTTTGATTTTTTTTTAATAAAATCTTGTCAGCAAGATATCTCAAAAACTATTGGAGCTAGAGGCTTGAAAGTTGGACCATGAGTCATGTGCAAGACCAAGGTCCATACCTCCAATGTCAAGGTCATACCTAGAGGTCAAAGGTAAAAAAAAGGACAGTCAATAACTTCCTTATTCTTTGATGGATTATGAAATTACTTGGCAGAAATGTTAACCATCATGAGACGATGTGTTGTACCGCAAAGGTCAAGGTCATACTTAGAGGTCAAAGGTAAAAAAGTGCTTTTTTTGTTTACGGCCAATAACTTTTTTGTTTTTCTATGAACATTTTTAAAGTTACTATGCAGAAATGTTCATCTTCATTATATGTTGTGTTGCACACAAGACCCAGCTCAATACCTCCAATGTCAAGGTTATACTTAGCAGTCAAAAACGGGGGAGACATCTGTGTTTTTGTAGAAAAACAAATTCTAGTTTGTTATGGAAATGGTCTTGAAATATGTTAAAGCTGTCATTTTCTTTGGAAATTGTACTTTTTGGCGTATCATCAGGTATCGCGATATTAGCCCCAAGATGCGATATGCGTATCGTCAGCAAAAGAATCGCGATACGATACGATTTCAATGAATCGTTTCACCCCTAGTGGTTAAATGAATTTATTCATCAGGATAAGTATTACTGTTCAACCAACATGTTTTTGGTGCTGGCTTCGGTAGCTCAGTTGGATACACATCTGACTGGTGACCAGGATGTGGGTTCGATACCAACCGGCGTCGGCAACATTCTTTATGAAATCTTTTCTACAGTCATTCTCTCCCTTCCGCTGATTCAAGAATGGCAGTTGTAAGTTTCTGGCTAAAGAATGTGCTCTCTACTGGTTAACCATATGGACTGGTAATTGACCAGCTCAAAAATGACCTAAATAGTGTTGACTGGGCCCTTAAACTCCAATGCAAACAAACAAACTGAAGATGTTTTTGGTGTTAAATGGTTGTCCAGTGGACACTATTAATGTCATGTTGAGCTTGTCATTTTACCTAACAACACTGTTTGTTTTGTTTGATTTGAGGTTTAACATCCCCGTCAACACTGTTAAGGTAATTTTGGAGACGTTGCTTCCAATTTTGTGGGACTTTTACCCGACAATAAGATGAAATGTGCCCCAAGCCCTGCTGCCAAATGAAACCAATAGGGTTTATATGCATGGACGGGCCACCGCATTGCTTGGGCTGACTTAGATCCTCTAAGCGGTTTACCAGTACTTGTGTGTGGGTCGGTTTCAGCTCTGCATGGAAGCATCATGCAGCCCATGTATTTCTTTAAGCCCCTATGGCGGGGGCTACTAACAACACTGTTACTGGGTAGGTCAGTACAAGAGGTTTAATGGCATCGCCCATCCAGGCTTGGAGAAATAGATTGGGCTGCATGATGCTTCCGACCAGAGCGAAAACTGTCCACACATGAGTACATGCTAAACTGCTTAGAAGGTCTAAGCCTGTCCAGACAAAGTGGTGCGAGTTGGACCATCCATGCATATAAACCCTATTAGTTTCATTGGGCGGCAGGGATTGTGATGTCATTTCATCTCAATGTCGGGTAAAAGAGGCAGAAAATTGGAAGCAGTGTCTCCAAAATGACCAAAATAGTGTTGACAGAGACGTTAAATCTCAAAACAAATAAACAAAATTTTTAACCAGTACAGTGCACATTATTTTGCGGGAAACTGAAAACTGCCTTCCTTGAGTCAGTGGAAGGGATAGAATGACCATAGAATATTTTTCATGATCAAATTCCACGAAGGAATGTCGCTGGACCCTGTTTGGGATCAAACCATCGACCTGATCAATCACTGTCAATGCATGTGACAGAGTCACTGGCATGTGACAGAGTCACTGTGGCTTCAGACCCATGTTTAATTCCTACGTTAACCATTTACAGCTGTACCAAGATATGCTTTATCTTTGCAAACCGTGTAGATCCAGATCACCATCTACACTGTTTGTCATTCAGTGGGTGGATTCATGGGAATAAATTACATGAAATAATTTGATTGGCTGCTAGTCAAAATGGGCGTGTCAAAATTAATTTACTCAGCAGAACAATGGCAAGTAGTATTAGTCAATATTTGTCTGATAGACTCATTCACAAAATAGCTTTAGAAGGTCCATTTACAGTTGAAGAGATGTCAGATTTGTTTTATTTGTGGTAAGTTTTATAAAAAACCCTTTTACTTCAAGTCTTGAAGCAACCATGTAGAATCATCATGATAACAAGTCCGTGAAACGAAGACCCCCCTTAACCCCACTTTATATAGAGAACATTACGAAAACACGCCTATACAAATCAGTGTAAATTTTACCTCCGTAAAAATGAAAAATTGTGCTATTTTTCTTATTTCTGCTCTAAAATATAGATTGTGGGTACTCTTGGCGGTTCTAACGAGTACCCACAATCTATATTTTAGAGCAGAAATAAGACTTGGAGGTTCTAACGAGTACCCACGGTTCTAACGAGTACCCACAATCTATATTTTAGAGCAGAAATAAGACTTGGCGGTTCTAACGAGTACTCACAATCTATATTTTAGAGCAGAAATAAGAAAAATAAGGTTTACCCATGTTAACCCCAGTTTTACTATATAAAAGTGGGGTTTAAGGGGTCAAAATTATATAGGCGTGTTTTCGTGATGAATGCCAAAGAATTGATGCAGTTACCTTTCAACTCCCATTCAAGACATTATAGGGGAAGAAACAGCAACATTATACAACTTCACCGTAATTAAAACGACACAAGCAAAAAGTTAGCCTGGCTCCTCGGCTATGATATGAAGAATTCAAACTAAGAAACAACCCCCTTGAACCCCACTTTTATATGGTAAAACTTTGGTTTACAGGAGTAAACTTTATTTTACTTATTTCTGCTCTAAAATACAATCTATATTTTGAGCAGAAATAAGAAAAATATCACAATTTTTTATCTTAAAATTTTCATTTTTTCGGCGATAAAGGTTACAGTGTGTTTGTATAGGCACGTTTTCCTAATGCATACTCCTCCTTGACTATTTTCTTCATGAAGAAATATATGGGCTGCATGATGCTTCCACGCAGAGCTGAATCCGGCCCGCACACTAGTACTGGTAAACCGCTTAGAGGATCTAAGCCTGTCCAGGAACCGCGGTGTGAGGCGGACCGTCCATGCTAATAAACCCTATTGGTTTCATTGGGCGACAGGGCTTGAGCTGTCATTTCATTTCAATGTCGGGTAAAAGTCCCACAAAATTGGAAGGAACGTCTCCAAAATGACCTTTACAGTGTTGACGGGGACGTTAAACCTTAAATCAAAATCATGTATATACTCCCTTACATGCTAGAAACTCAAACTGATCATCCAAATCAGTGAAAAACCCTTTGCCAATGAAAGATTTTCTTTTATAATAAAAAAAGTCATGTTCCAGTGATAAAACTATCAGATAGTTGGGAGCAAGTCTAGCAGAAAGCCAAAAAGCCCTGATCAGAGGCTTTATATTGAAGCATATGATTATGCCAATTTCCCTTTTTGTTTCGGTGTTTCCCGGCATATAATTTAAGTTAAGCGGAATGGATACAACTTCAGGGGAGGCAACACCTGCAAAAGTATTTTTGTCTCCCATGTCAATAAGGGTCAACTCTTAAAGGAAAGAATTTGCTCCTGAGGAGCAAATTCTTTCCTTTAAGAGTAGACCCCCTTTTCAGCGGGCAGGGCTACAGGAAGTCCCTAAACTTGTCTCCATGTAAAAATGGCAGAAAAATCTGCCAGGTGTACCCATTCCCCTTAAATGAATGAGCATATTGTCACAGGCTTAAGAAATCCAGTACGAGTCACTATTAAAGAAAAATCCTGTACGAGCGAGAACAAAACTGCCAATGACGGCACTAGTGATCAGATTCAGAGAACTCCAGCCACACTCAAGAATTACTTCATGATGGTTGATGCTAACGAGAAGCTGAATCAATTGATGAGTTTCCTACAGTCTCACAGAAAGGAGAAGATAATGTTGTTCGTGAGCACGTGCGCTGGAGTGGAGTACTTCTCTAGGATTCTGCCACCATTATTGAAGTATTCACAGGTATACCAGAACTTTATCATAGGTTCAGATAATTAAGAGTCATAGTAAAATTCTTATAATAAGACCACATTTGGGACTGTTCAAAAGTGGTCTTAATAGTCTAAAGACCACTTTTGAACAGTTCCAAATGTGGTCTCTTACTAGTCCTAGATACTGGGTGTAGAAAATACAAAGAAAGATAAACTGAGACCTTTACCCCATAATCTGCTGCATAAATTAATTAAGCCACTCCCATTGCTGATTATCAACCAATCAAATTACTTGATTTATTTTATACTGAGCAGTGAAAACAATGCGTATCTGAAACAAATAAAAGTGATAATGTGAAATGCAAATGATATTTTCATACTGTAAAAAATAACAAGACCTTGTTATTTTCACAGTAACAGCCAGGTCTACTTTTTTCGCCAAAGTCATAAGTTATCCATGAAATAATTCTTTAAAATACCTTGAAAAAGCATTCTTTGAACTGTCACAAGGCTGTATTAACATTACGATAACACACCCGTGTGGTTTAGTGCATTTTTCACATCTCCAAAATGGCTACTTTTCTTATGAAAATCTGTGGTATTTTTCTTATTGATATTGCAAACATAGGTTGTGGGTGCTCGTTAGAACCGCCTCATTGAGGCGGTTCTAACGAGTACCCACAACCTATGTCTTGGAGCAAGAATAAGAATAATAATGTATACCCCCGTAAACCCCAGTTTTCTCTATATAAAGTGGGGTATAGGGGGGTCTTCATTTCACGGACTTGTTCACGTGATGAAATGGTGATCTGTTTATGTTTTGCAACTGACAGTTGTGACGTCATAGCCAGGTCAAAAATTGTGACTTAAGATCTGATTGATCAATTACAGTAAGTGTCCTAAAATATTATAAAATAAAAAGAAAATTTACTTTTTTCGATAAATATCAAAAATATTTCGTCCCGCGTGTTGAAAACATCAGAAATTTCACTCCTGCTTCGCACTCGTGAAAATTCTGATATTTTCAATACACTCGATGAAATATTTTTGGGATCTATCTCAAAAAAGTAAATATCCTCTATATAATACATTTGTTCAATTCATAAATTGCATGAAAACAGTGTAAATACTGATCAGATGGCCATCTGATCTGGATCTACACTGTTTGCAAAAATATGGGGTTGTTGTGAACAGCAGGATAAGATTTAAATATGTTTTAAAAGAAGAATAAGTTTTGATTTTACCTGGTCTTTTATAGTGGAATTATACTGTTACAGTCCAACCTGTGTTAAGCAAGCACCTCAGGGATAATGAAAATGTGCTTGCTTAAGACAGGTGCTTGCTTAATACAGGTGAATTTTAATGCATTTGCCCTTTTTCGGGAACAAAATGCCTGCTTGCTTAAGGCAGTTTGCTTGCTTAATAGGGGTGGCCACTAAGACAGGTTTGACTGTATTTTCTTTATTCCTTTTCAGAGACCTTGTCATGTGATGAATAGAGGATCTTACATGAGTGTACATATTGAATTATCAGACTTGCTGAGGAAAAGGGATAAAATGCGGGGCTTTGCTACCATATCTCAAACAAATTTTCATGATCTCAAAGGCATTTGAACTATTGAAGTTTTACTGTACTCATAGGAATATATAAGGTGGTTATTTTGTGATAATTGAATGGTAATGTTTGGCAGTCCTCCATAAAAACCTATGTTGTGGGTATTCATTAGAACTGCCTCTGTGAGGCAGTTCTAATGAATATCCACAACAAAGTGGTTATATAGAGATAAAAGGAAAAATGTTGTTTTCAATAAACACCCAGTAACCGCATTAGTTGTTATGCATACCACTGACTTCATATAAACTCTGGTTTCAGGTTTACTGCATCCATGGAAAGATGAAGAAAAGACAAAATGTGATAAACAAGTTCAAACAAGGAGTTGGTGGGGTATTACTGTGCACTGATGTGATGGCGAGAGGTATAGATATTCCAGAAGTGGGTTGGGTTATACAGTATGACCCTCCTACATCAGCCACGGCCTTTGTTCACAGGTAGGGTTGTAGAAATTGAAAAAAAAAAAAAACACTTTAAAGGTGCATTATTGAGCTACCGGGTCTCAATTTTTTTTTTTCTGGTGTTTATCTTCAATGCATACTCCTTTGTCATGTGTACACTTTTGGGGCCAAATACAGCTTCAGAACTTTGTGAAAATGGTCGTTTTATTCGTGTTTACCCTTCGCTCTGAACATGTGTTCGGGATTTCTGCTCTAAAAATAAATCTGTCACTTTACACATACATGGCGACAGTATCGTCTCTGAGTGTCGTTACTTATGGCATGGTATTCAGCGTCATATTTTTTTTCTGATTCAGGCATGGCCTAAGCAAACAAGGCCAAAAATGAACATCGCATAACATCATATATGGGGATTCTATTTTTGTTACGAACTAAAAATAGATCTAACTAGTGTTCGAAACCTAGTTAGGGAATCCCTCTCAAACACATTTACCTGTCATCATAATTGTTCGCTTTTTTTGCATAAAATGCATTCATTTGTTTTAAAGAAAAATACCGGCTATATGTATTTTATTTTTGGAAGCATTTCTTCAAGATAGCTCAATAATGCTCCTTTATCATATGACGTCGCGTCTGAGAGTGTAATAACGCCATGTAATATTTCCGATAATCCACTAGTGGATTAAATATGCAAATTAGCTAGTTACGTTCCGTAACGTTACATGTACTACCTCCTTAACGACGTCGCGTTTACTAATGGCGGAATATTGGCATTTTTGTAAACAATCGTGAATAAAATGCGCTTTAAATGCCATATGATAAATAGAATCTTGCATTCGTGCTCATGCATAATTGAATTTATCAAACTCGTTGAGGAATAATTGAATTGAATAATTGCATAATTGAGGAATAATTGAATTGAATAATTGCATAATTGAATTTATTAAACTCGTTGAGGAAAAGGAATAAAATGCTCGGCAAAGCCTCGCATTTTATCCCTTTTCCTCAACTCGTTTAATAAATTCAATAATACATGATCACTCATGTAAGATCCTCTATTTAAAAATGAATGGTTACACCTCATTTTGATAACACACCGAAGTGCCTAAATGACATTCTTATTGTCTCTAGAACAAGCAGTTTTCAGGTGAAAATGTTTTTTTTTCCTATTGCTGGTCCAAATATAGAGTGTAGGTGCTGGTTTGAACCGCCTCAATGAGGCGGTTCTAACGAGTACCCACAATGTATATTTTTGAGCAACAACAAAGAAAATAATACCGCCTCAGCGAGGTGGTTCTAACGAGTAACAACAATCTATGTTTTTGAGCAGAAATAAGAAAAATCATGTATACCCATGCAAACCCCAGTTTTACAATATAAAAGTGTGGTTTAAGGGTTTCAAATTTATATAGGCATGTTTTCGTGATGAAAGGAAAACTATCCTTCAATAATTACAAAATACGCATCTTATATTTGCTATGATCTGTCCATACATTCCATCCATATCCATAAGTATGAAAAATTGTTTGATATCTTTTAAAGAGATATGTAATCGGGGCTAGGAGAAATAGATTGGCTGCAGGATGCTTCCACGCAGAGCTAAAATTGACCGCACCCGAGTACTGGTAAACGGCTTAGAGGTATAGATATTCCAGAAGTGGGTTGGGTAATACAGTATGACCCTCCTACATCAGCCACGGCCTTTGTTCACAGGTAGGGTTGTAGAAATTGAAAAAAAAAAAAAACACTTTAAAAATGAATGGTTACGCCTCATTTTGATAACACACCCAGGTGCCTAAATGGCATCCTTATTGTCTCTAGAACAAACACAGGCCACACCCATTTCTGACTTTGAACCAATCAGATTACTTGATGTAATTTCTTCTTACAAAGCCATTAACTTAATGTCAAACAGTGTAGATCCTGATCAGATGGCTTCTTCAGAAGCCATCTGATCTGGATCTACACTGTTTCCAAAGATAGGGGTTGCAGGCCTCCTAGCAAAACCTATAAAACCTATAATAACCTATAATTTTGTGCCAAACCTATAAAACCTTTATTTTGTTTATAAAACCTAGAAAAAGCCTGTATTTTCATGAAAAAAAACCTATATTTTTCACTTTTTGAACCTTCTTGCGACTCAACCCTAACTTTTCTTCAAAATGCACTACTATTTTTTACTTTTTAGTCCGATAAAAAGTGATGAAAACTGTCAAGAAATTGTAATTTGTTTCCTCACTCGCTTCGCTCACTTGGACTTTGTAAAATTCAGATCAACTTTATCTGAGTAAATGTGCCGCAAAAATTCCTCAAAAATTTTTTCTTCAGTTTTAAATCTTTATGTAAGTTTGGAAGACTCTTTTTTTAACCTGTATTTTTTTTTAAAAACCTGTAAATAACCTATATTTTGAGTAAGAAGAACCTATATAAAAACCTCTATTTTCAAAGTGGGCCACTAGGAGGCCTGCAAGCATTTTTCAGATGAAATTGTTTGATATTTTTCTTATTTCTGGTCCAAATATAGAGTGTAGGTGCTCGTTTGAACCGGTTCTAACGAGTACCCACAATGTATATTTTTGAGCAACAACAAAGAAAATAATGAATACCCATGTAAACCCCGCTTTTCTTTATATGTGGTATTTAGTGGGTGTTCATTACATAGACTTTTAAAACTGATGTGACATATTTTTCTGCTGTTCGTCACCTGAACAAGTCCTTGAAATGAAGACCCCACTTTACCCCACTTTATATAGAGAAAATTGGGGGTTTACAGGGGTATACATTTTTTTCTTATTTTTACTCCAAGACATAGGTTGTGGGTACTCGTTAGAACCGCCTCAATGAGGCGGTTCTAACGAGCACCCACAACCTATGTTGGCAGGATTTATAAGTAAAATATCAGGGATTTTCATAAGAAATGTAGCCATTTTAGAGATGAGAAAAATGCACTATGTTGCACAAGTAATGTGTGCCATAGTCATTTCCAGTGGAGGGGATGTGGAGCATGCAGTAAGTGAGTGAGTGTTTGAGTTTTACGTCCCACCAACAGCTAAGGTTATATGGAGATGGGACCTCAGTTTAAAGACTCATCCGAAAGTCTGTGTGGAGCATGTAGTCACATGGAAAGTAGCCACATAACTCCTTACTCATACAGTTTCTTTAGATACAGTGATAATACAACCTAAAAAATACCTCTGTCCATATGTACATCTGTCCATAGCAACAGCAACATGGGTGTGTTACCGTAATGTATGCCATGGTTATTTCTAGTGGAGGGGATGTGGAGCATATAGTCACATGGAAAGTAGCAACCTAACTCCTTACTCATACAGTTTCTATGGGTCCATTGATAATACAACCTAAAAAGTACCTCTGTCCATATGTACATCTGTCCATAGCAACAGATAAGGATGATATTTTGTGATAACTGAAGGATGGTTTTTGTCAATTCTCTATAAAATCCTATGTTGTGGGTATTCATTAGAACCAACTCGACAAGGCGATTCTAATGGGTACCCAACGACAAAGGTTTATATGGAAAACATTACAAAAAGATGCCTATACAAATACATTGTAAATTGTGGTATTTTTCTAATTTCTGCTCAAAACATCTATTGTGGATACTCGTTAGAACCGCCTCGGTGAGGTGGTTCTAACGAGTAACAACAATCTATGTTTTTGAGCAGGAATAAGAAAAATCATGTATACCCATGCAAATCCCATTTTCACAATATAAAAGTTGGGTTTAAGGGTGTCAAATTTATTATGTCTCCCCCGAAAAACATTTTTTCGGAGAGACATATTGTTTTTCCCCCGGGCGTCTGTCTGTCCGTCTGTCACACTTTCGTGTCCGCTCTATAACTTGAAAACCGTTAGAGCTATCTTCACGAAACTTTGTATAAATATTAATCAGCATTAGACGATGTGCAGGGCGCAAGAACTATAACTCTCGCATTTATACATTTTGAATTATCTCCCTTGGAAGTTTGTCGGTATGTATATATGTATGGGCAAATCGTGTCCGGTCAATAACTTTCTTATTTTCTGATGGATTTTAAAATTACTTGGCAAAAATATTAACAACCATAAAACGATGTGTGGTGCGCATGAGGCAGGTCGGTACTTCAAAGGTCAAGGTCATACTTAGAGGTCAAATGTCAAAAAAGGGGCCTTTTTTTCGTATTTGGTCAATAACTTTCTTATTTTGAGATGGATTTTAAAATTACTTGGCATAATTATTAACAACCATGAGAAGATGTGTGGTGCGCATGAGGCAGGTCGGTACTTCAAAAGTGAAGGTCATACTTAGAGGTCAAAGGTCAAAAAGGGGCCTTTTTTCGTATTTGGTCAATAACTTTCTTATTTTGAGATGGATTTTAAAATTACTTGGCATAATTATTAACAACCATGATACAATGTGTGGTGGGCATGAGGCAGGTCGGTACCTCAAAGGTCAAGGTCATACTTAGAGGTCAAAGGTAAAAAAAGGGGCCTTTTTTCGTATTTGGTCAATAAATAACTTATTTTGAGATGGATTTTAAAATTACTTGGCATAATTATTAACAACCATGAGACGATGTGTGGCGCGCATGAGGCATATGTACCTCAAAGGTCAAGGTCGTACTTAGAGGTCAAAGGTGAAAAAGGGGCCTTTTTTTCGTATTTGGTCAATAACTTTCCTATTTTGAGATGGATTTTGAAATCACTTGGCAGAAATGTTAACCAATATAAGAAGATGTGTTGCGTGCATGACCCAGGTTGGTACCTCAAAGGTCAAGGTCATACTTAGAGGTCAAAGTTAAAAAAGGGGCCTTTTTCCGGGTTTTGTCAATAACTTGCTTATTTTTAGATAGAATTTGAATTTACTTGGCAAACATGTTAACTATCATGAGACGATGTGTTGCATGCATAATTCAGTTTGGTATCTAAAATGTCAAGGACATACATTGAGGTCAAAGGTAAAAAAGGGACCTTTTTTCATGTTTGGTCAATAACTTTCTTATTTTTAGATAGATTTTGAAATTGCTAGGCAGAAATGTTAACTACCATGAGATGATGTGTTGCGTGCATGACCCAGTTTGGTACCTGAAAGGTCAAGGTCATACATAGAGGTTAAAGGTAAAAAAGGGGCCTTTTTTGTGTTCTGTCAATAACTTTCTTATTTTTAGATGGATTTTGAAATTACTTGGCAGAAATGTTAACCACCATGAGACGATGTGTTGTGTGCATGACTCAAGTTGGTACCTCAAATGTCAAGGACAAAAGGTCAAAGGACAAGAAGGGGCCCTTCTTTAGTGTTCAGTCAATAACTTTCTTCTTCCTGAATAGATTGTGAAATTACTTGGCAGAAATGTTAACCATCATGAGACGATGTGGTGCACGCTAGACCCAGGTCGGTACCTCCAAGATCAAGGTCATACTAAGAGGTCAGAGGTAAAAAAAGTTTGTTTTTTTGTGTCCAGTCATTAACTTTTTTTATTTCTGGATGGACTTTATAAAGTAACCTTGCAGAAATGTTCACCGTCATTAGACCATGAGTCATGTGCAAGACCAAGGTCCATACCTCCAATGTCAAGGTCATACCTAGAGGTCAAAGGTAA
The DNA here is from genome assembly GCA_963580285.1 of Lucinisca nassula. Classification (NCBI taxonomy): domain Eukaryota; kingdom Metazoa; phylum Mollusca; class Bivalvia; order Lucinida; family Lucinidae; genus Lucinisca; species Lucinisca nassula. Next base: position 1,210,338 of record OY757021.1, read on the forward strand.
AAAAAAGGGACAGTCAATAACTTCCTTATTCTTTGATGGATTATGAAATTACTTGGCAGAAATGTTAACCACAATGGGACGATGTGTTGTACCTCAAAGGTCAAGGCCATACTTAGAGGTCAAAGGTATAAAAGTGCTTTTTTTGTTTACGGCCAATAACTTTTTTATTTTTCTATGAACATTTTTAAAGTTACTATGCAGAAATGTTCATCTTCATTAGATGATGTGTTGCACACAAGACCCAGCTCAATACCTCCAATGTCAAGGTTATACTTAGCAGTCAAAAACTGGGGAGACATCTGTGTTTTTGTAGAAAAACAAATTCTAGTATAGGTATGTTTTCGTGATGTAAGGAAAACTATCCTTCAATTATCACAAAATACGCGTTTGATATCTTTTAAAGAGATATGTGTATTGGATTCATATTTGATACACAGGTATGAAATTGTAAATGTAGGTCAAGATTAATTAAGGGTAAAATTCATCAATAATTATTGGGGTTATCTCCCTTTTTTTTAGCTCACCTGTCACGTAGTGACAAGGTGAGCTTTTGTGATCACTTTTTGTCCGTCGTCCGTGCGTCCGTCCATGCGAGGTGCGTCCGTGCGTCCGTAAACAATTTCAAATAAGTATATCTCTAATATCCCATGGCAATTCTTAATCAAATTTCATGTGAAGCATCATCAGGTAGGGGGAAAGGCTGCATAAGGTTTTTGGGCTGATCAGATTGGAATTCTGGTTGCCATGGCAACATATAGCTCCCATAGACTTATAATGGGAAAAATTTAAAACATCTTCTTCTCTGAAACCACAGGGCCCAGAGCTTAGATATTTAGCTTGTAACAATGTTAAGTGGTCACCTATGTAAATCCTGCCAATCATGCCCCTGGGGTTCAAATTGGCCATACTCCGGGCCCCTTAGCTCCTATAGACTCATAATGGCAAAACAAGCTTCAAAAATCTTCTTTTCTGAAACCACAGGGCCCAGACCTTAGATATTTAGCATGTAGCAACGGCAAGTGGTCACCTACATAATTCCTGCCAATCATGCCCCTGGGTTCCAAATGGGCCACGCCCGGGGCCCCTTCGCTCCCATAGACTCATAATGGAAAAAAAGCTTCAAAAATCTTCTTCTCTGAAACCAAAGGACCCAGAGCTTAGGTATTTAGCATGTAGCAACGGCAAGTGGTCACCTACATAATTCCTGCCAATCATGCCCCTGGGTTTCAAATGTGCCATGCCCCGGGGCCCCTTCGCTCCCATAGACTCAAAATGGGAAAAAAGCTTCAAAAATCTACTTCTCTGAAACCACAGGGCCCAGAGCTTAGATATTTAGCATGTAGCAACGGCAAGTGGTCACCTACATAATTCCTGCCAATCATACCTCTGGGTTTCAAATGGGCCACGCCCCGGGGCCCCTTAGCTCCCATAGACTCATAATGGGGAAAAAAGCTAAAAAAATCTTCTTCTCTGAAACCACAGGGCCCAGAGCTTAGATATTTAGCATGTAGCAACGGCAAGTGGTCACCTACATAATTCCTGCCAAACATGCCCCTGGATTTCAAATGGGCCACGCCCCGGGGCCCCTTATCTCCCATAGACTCCTAATGGAAAAAAGCTTAAAAAATCTTCTTCTCTAAAAACACAGGGCCCAGAGCTTAGATATTTAGCAGGTAGCAACGGCAAGTGGTCACCTACATAAATCCTGCCAATCATGCGCCTGGGGTCCAAATGGGCCAAGCCCCGGGGCCCCTTAGCTCCCATTGACTCCTAATGGAAAAAAGCTTCAAAAATCTTCTCCTCTGAAACCACAGGGCCCAGAGCTTAGATATTAAGCAGGTAGCAACGGAAAGTGGTCACCTACATAAATCCTGCCAATCATGCCCCTGTGGTCCAAATGGACCACGTCCCGGGGCCCCTTAGCTCCCATAAACTCCTAATTGAAAAAAAGCTTCAAAAATTTTCTTCTCTGAAACCACAGGTCCCAGAGCTTAGATAATTAGCATGTAGCAATGGCAAGTGGTCACCTACGTATTTCCTGATAATCATGCCCCTGTGGTGCAAATGGGCCACGCACCAGGGCCCCTTAGCTCCCATAGACTCCTAATGGAAAAAAGTTTCAAAAATCTCCTCTGAAACCACAGGGCCCAGAGCTTAGATATTTAGCATGTAGCAACGGCATGTGGTCATCTTCATAAATCCTGCCAATCATGCCCCTGGGGTCCAAATGGGCCACGCCCTGGGGCCCCTTAGCTCCCATAGACTCCTTATGGAAAAAAAACCCTTCAAAAATCTTCTTTGAAACCACAGGGCCCAGAGCTTAGATATTTAGCATATAGCAATGGCAGATGGTCACCTACATAAATCCTGCCAATCATGCCCCTGGGGTCCAAATGGGCCACGCCCCGGGGCCCCTTAGCGGCCCATTGACTCCTAATGGAAAAAAGCTTAAAAATCTTCTTCTCTGAAACCACAGGGCCCAGAAATTAGATATTTAGTATATAGCAACGGCAAGTGGTCACCTACATAAATCCTGCCAATCATGCCCCTGGGGTCCAAATGGGCCACGCCCAGGGGCCACTTAGCTCCCTTGGACTCCAAATGGAAAAAAGCTTAAAAAAACTTCTTCTCTGAAACCACAGGTCCCAGAGCTTAGATATTTAGCAGGTAGCAACAGCAAGTGGTCACCTACATAAACCCTGCCAATCATGCCCCTGGGGTCCAAATGGGCCACCCCCAGGGCCCCTTCACCCATAGACTCATAATGGAAAAAAAAAAGCTTCAAAAATCTTCTTCTCTGAAACCACAGGGCCCAGAGCTTAGATATTTAGCATGTAGCAACGGTAAGTGGTCACCTACATAAATCCTGCCAATCATGCCCCAAGGGGTCCAAATGGGCCACGCCCCGGGGCCCCTTAGCTCCCATAGACTCCTAATGGAAAAAAGCTTCAAAAATCTTCTTCTCTGAAACCACACCCAGGTCACCTCCATAAATCCTGCCAATCATGCCCCTTGAGCCAGAATTGGCCACACTCATGGCCCATTAGCTACCATGGATGGACTTAAAATGGAAAAAAAACTTAAAATGGAAAAAAAAAAACTTCAAAAATATTCTTCTGTAAAACCATAAGGCCCAGAGCTTAGGTATTTAGCATGTAGCAACATGGAGTGGTTGCCTACATGAATCCTGCCCAAGTCTTGCCCCTGGGGTTCAAATTGGCCAAATCCTGTGGCTTCTTAACTCCAATAAACTTTATATAATGGAAAAAAAAAAGCTTTAAAAATCTTCTTCTCTGAAACCATGAAGTACGGACCTTAGATATTTAGTATATAGCAACATAAATTTGTCGCCTACATAAATCCTGCCAACCATGCCCTTTGGGTCAAAATTGACCTATGGACTTATACTGGAAAAAAAAAATCTTCTTCTCCAAAGCCATAAGGCCCAGAGCTCAGATATTTAGTATGTAGCAATGTCAAGTGGTCTCCTACACTTTTGATTTTCTGGTACACAGGTGAGCGATATAGGGCCATTGGGCCCTCTTGTTTGACTTCAGCATCCCATAATATGTATTTAAAATGTTTTTTTATGCACCCTCCTATTTGAAGAATGGTGAAAAGGGCAATTTTTTTTTTTTTTTATTGCCCTTTCAAAATTATTTCACTTATTTTGAGCTGATCGTTAATCAGCGGTGGGCAAAAAACCGAGAATCCAGAGAAAAAAACACCCAAATTTTCTTTGCAGAACTTTGCGTTTCATATGCGGTGGCTTGAGCCAGACTCGAACCCACAACAGCAAGAGACCTAAGGATTAAGAATCAGCTCTCTTACCCACTAGGCCACCGAGGCCCATGCATATAACCTTAACCCTGTCCATCTATCCATCCTTGTCTCTGTCAGCGTATATGTCTGAAATGGTGTTAGCAATTTACAATTACGAAAACACACCCGTGTGACAAAGTGCATTTTTAACATCTCCAAAATGGCTACTTTTCGGATGAAAATCTGTGATATTTTTCTTATTTATACCACAAACATAGGTTGTTGGTGCTCGTTAGAACCACCTCAATGAGGCGGTTCTAACGAGTACCCACAACCTATATCTTGGAGCAGAAATGAGAAAAATTATGTGCAACCCCATAAACCCCAGTTTTCTCTGAATAAAGTGGGGTTTAGAGGGGTGCTCAATTCACGGACTTGTTCACGTGATGCATTCAAGCTTTTTATCAGTGCTAGATGTAAATCTAGCAGAGGTGGGCACCCATATCCCTTGAACACATTTCTTGTTTTTTGATATCTTTTATTAAGTATATTGGATTTCATATTTTATGTTTAGGTACATGTATCATCATCATCATCAACGGGTTTTGATTAACATGCAGGTACAGGGGCAACGTCCACATAAGTTGGCCAACGCCCCCGCCCATAGGGGCTTGAAGAAATATATGGACTGCATGATGCTTCCACGCAGAACTGAATCTGGCCCGCACACTAGTACTGGTAAACAGCTTAGAGGATCTAAGCCTGTCCAGGAACCGTCCATGCTAATAAACCCTATTGGTTTCATTGGGCGACAGGGCTTGAGATGTCATTATAGCCCCGCTTTGAAAAAGTGGGGGCTATATTGGATTTGGCTTGTCCGGAATTCCGTCTGTAATTTGTCCGGAATTCCGTCTGTCTGTCTGTCTGTCTGTCTGTAATATTTGATAGTGGGTACCTTGTTACCGCAACTCCTCTTACAGTTCTAGGTCAATCCTTTTGAAACTTTACAGGTGTTTTCATATAGGTCTGAAGATGTGCATTTTCTTTTTTCGTTATCCTTAAATAATTTTTTTCACTTATTTCACATTTTTTAACTTAGACAATTTTTGAGATCTACTAATGTTAAAATGTATAGGGAGTAGCTACCTTGTGACCACAACTCCTCTTACAGTTCTAGGTCAATCCTTTTGAAACTTTACAGGTGTTTTCATATAGGCCTGAAGATGTGCATATTCTTTTTTCTTTATCCTTAAATAATTTTTTTCACTTATTTCACCTTTTTTAACTTAGACAATTTTTGAGATCTACTAATGTTAAAATGTATAGGGAGTAGCTACCTTGTGATCGCAACTCCTCTTAGAGTTCTAGGTCAATCCTTTTGAAACTTAACAGGTGGTTTCATATAGGTCTGAAGATGTGCATGTGCTTTTTTCATTATCCAAAACTTATTTTTTAATTATGCCCCCGCATCATATGATGCCGGGGGCATATAGTTTTTCGGTTTTCCGTACGTGCGTACGTGCGTACGCGTGTACGTCCGTCTGTACGTGTGTGTGTACGTACGTACGTACGTACGTACGTACGTACGTACATGATCCTGTAACCTCAGGTTAAAGTTTTTGTAACAGGTAGAGCCTGAATTTTTAGAAGTCATATTTTCCTAACCATTTGATGGAACTGGTTCATCTTTGGTATGATGATAGATATAGGTCCAAAGTTTTATTAAGCAATACCCCCACCCATGCCTGTGAGCTCAAGGTCAAGGTCACAGACTTAGAAATTTTCAATGTTAAAGACTCAGGTTAAGGTTTTTGTAACAGGTAGACTTGAACATTTTAGAACTCATATTTTCCAAACCATTTGATAGAATTGGTTCATATTTGGTATGATTATAGATATAGGTCCAAAGTTTTATTCAGCGATACCCCCACCCATGCCTATGGCCTCAAGGTCAAGGTCATGGACTTAGAAATTTTCCATGTTAAAGACTCCAGTTAAGGTATTTGTACCTGGTAGAACCTGAACTTTTATGATGGCTTTGGTTCATATGATCATAGATATAGGTACAATGATTTATTCAACAATACCCCCACCCATGCCTATGACCTCAAGGTCAAGGTCACAGATTTAGACAATTTTAATGTGAAAGATTTTAAAGAGCTCAAATTTTCCAAACTATATTATGGATTTGGCTTATGTATGCTATGATGATAGATACAGGTCCAAATGTTTATTTGGCAATACCCCCACTCATACCTATGGCTTCACGGCCCCCGCCCATCGGGGCTTGAAGAAATATATGGGCTGCATGATGCTTCCACGCAGAGCTGAATCCGGCCCGCACACTAGTACTGGTAAACCGCTTAGAGGATCTAAGCCTGCCCAGGAACCGCGGTGCGAGGCGGACCGTCCATGCTAATAAACCCTATTGGTTTCATTGGGCGACAGGGCTTGAGATGTCATTTCATCTCAATGTTGGGTAAAAGTCCCACAAAATTGGAAGCAACGTCTCCAAAATGACCTTTACAGTGTTGACGGGGACGTTAAACCGCAAATCAACCAACCAACCAACCTATGGCTTCAAGGTCAAGGTCACAGACTTAGAAATTTTTAATTAGATATTTTAAGAGTTGATATTTTCCAAATCGTGCAATGGATTGAGTTGATATTTGGTATGATGTTAGATACCTGTCCATATTATTCAGCGATACCCCCACCCATGCCCATGAGCTCAAGGTCAAGGTCACAGACTTAAAAAAATTTAATTATCCCCTCGCACAACATAGCTCTAGCGTCTATATTTCTTCACTGATTTCAATATAACTTCACACAAATGTTCCTTATGACAATATCTCGAGCGAGTTCATCTTTCAAGGTCATGACCTCAAGGCTCAAGGTAAAGGTCACTGTGGCTATTTTTAGAAAAAACTTTGTCATCGCTCTAGCGCCTACATTTCTTCACCAATTTCAATATAACTTCACACAAATGTTCCTTATAAAAATAGCTCGAGCAATCAAGGTCATGGCCTGAAGGTCAAGGTCACTGTGGCTATTTTTAGAAAAACTTTGTCATCGCTCTAGCGCTTACATTTCTTCACCGATTTCAATATAACTTCACACAATTGTTCCTTATGACAATATCTCGAGCCATTTCGACTTTCGAGGTCAAGGTCACTGTGGCTATTTTTAGAAAAAACTTTGTCATCGCTCTAGCGCCTACATTTCTTCACCAATTTCAATATAACTTCACACAAATGTTCCTTACAAAAATAGCTCGAGCAATCAAGGTCATGGCCTGACGGTCAAGGTCACTGTGGCTATTTTTAGAAAAACTTTGTCATCGCTCTAGCGCTTACATTTCTTCACCGATTTCAATATAACTTCACACAATTGTTCCTAATGACAATATCTCGAGCCATTTCGACTTTCGAGGTCAAGGTCACTGTGGCTTTTTTTAGAAAAACTTTGTCATCGCTCTGGCGCCTGCATTTCTTCACTGGTTTCAAAATAACTTCACACAAATGTTTCTTATGACAATACCTCGAACGAGTTTGACTTTCAAGGTCAAGGTCACTGTGGCTATTTTTAGAAAAACTTTGTCATTGCTCTAGCGCTTACATTTTTACACCAATTTCAATATTACTTCACACAAATGTTCCTTATGACAATATCACTAGTGCAAGTTCCACTTTCAAGGTCAAGGTCACTGTGGTCATTTTTAGAAAAACTTTGTCATCGCTCTAGCGCTTACATTTCTTCACCGATTTCAATATTACTTCACACAAATGTTCCTTATGACAATACCTCGAGCGAGTTCGACTTTCAAGGTCAAGGTCACTGTGGCTATTTTTAGAAAAACTTTGTCATTGCTCTAGCACTTACATTTTTTCACCAATTTCAATATTACTTCCCACAAATGTTCCTGATGACAAGGTCACACACTTAGAAAATTTTTTTGCAACATGGATTTTCGGGGTGAGGCGGGGCCCTTGGCGGGGGCATCTGTGTCGTCTGGACACATTTCTAGTTTAGACTGTTTTTCAGATCTAATAACGCGAAAAGTCTATAAGGCGTAGGTACCTTGTTAGGGATTTAAGCCTCTCACAAGTCTTTACCTTTAATTCATGAGTCTTTCTCCTCTGACAGGGCTATAGCGGGGCTATAGTCAGATCCTCTGACAGTTCTAGTTTTTTGATATCTTTTAATAAGTATATTGGATTCATGTTTTATGTTTAGGTACATGTATCATCATCATCATCAATGGGTTTTGATTAACATGCAGGTACAGGGGCAACGTCCACATAAGTGGGCCCCATTCCAGGTAGCTGGCTTGCTGCACGCTATGTACATAATCATAAAATATAAGTCAAGTTTGAATTGATGTAATACTCGCCAATTTTTATGGGACTTAAGGGTCCTTTTTCACCTTAATTTTGTAAGATGCTTATTTCTGTTTGAGGATGGCAGGGGCATCTGTGTCATATTTACACGCTGATTTTTATGCAAAAATATTATGACTTCCTGTTTGCTTTTTTGCAAACTCAGCCCCTCTAAGAAAGGGGTCTACTTTTAACCTTTTTTTTGTACCAAATGGAATTTTCCTCCATATATGTGGCAGGAGTCCTTTTCAAAATAAAGGGGTGTCAGGTTGTCTTTTCTTCAAAATTGATTTGAAAAATGGCTGAATGTTTTGCAAACAGTGTAGGCCCTGATCAGACACTGCGTTCTGTGGCTCTGGTCTGGGCCTGCACTACTTGCCAACTACATGTACCCGTTTTGGGGTTTCTGGTACGAAACAGGTTAAAGGAAAGAATTTCCTCTTGAGGGCTACTCTTTTAGGAGGAGCAAATTCTTTCCATAAAGAGGAGACATCTACATGTATTGACAAGGTTGGAAAATATTTTTAGATTGTTGGAAAATAATTTTATGTGAAGCATCATCAGGTAGGGGGAAAGGCTGCATAAGATTTTTGGGCTGATCAGATTGGAATTCTGGTTGCCATGGCAACATATAGCTCCCATAGACTTATACTGGGAAAAATTTAAAAAATCTTCTCTGAAACCACAGGGCCCAGAGCTTAGATATTTAGCTTGTAACAGTGTTAAGTGGTCACCTACGTAAATCCTGCCAATCATGCCCCTGGGGTCCAAATTGGCCACTGCCCGGGGCCCCTTAGCTCCTATAGACTCATAATGGATAAAATTTTTTTCAAAAACCTTCTTCTCTGAAACCACAGGGCCCCAGAGCTTAGATATTTAGCATGTAGCGACAGCAAATGGTCACCTATATAATTCCTGCCAATCATGCCCCTGGGTTCCAAATGGGCCATGCCCCGGGGCCCCTTAGCTCCTATAGACTCCTAATGGAAAAAAAGGTTTGAAAATCTTCTTCTCTGAAACCACAGGAACAAGAGCTTAGGTATTTAGCTCCTATAGACTCATAATGGATAAAAAAATTTTCAAAAACCTTCTTCTCTGAAACCACAGGGCCCCAGAGCTTAGATATTTAGCATGTAGCAACAGCAAATGGTCACCTATATAATTCCTGCCAATCATGCCCCTGGGTTCCAAATGGGCCATGCCCCGGGGCCCCTTAGCTCCTATAGACTCCTAATGGAAAAAAAGGTTTGAAAATCTTCTTCTCTGAAACCACAGGAACAAGAGCTTAGGTATTTAGCATGTAGAAACAGCAAGTGGTCACCTTCATAATTCCTGCCAATCATGCCCCTGGGGTCCAAATTGGCCCCCCCCCCCCCCCCCCCCCCGGGCCCCTTAGCTCCTATAAGCTCATAATGGAAAAAAGCTTAAAAAAATCTTCTTCTCTGACACCACAGGGCCCAGAGCTCAGATATTTAGCATGTAGAAATGACAAGTGGTCACCTAAATAATTCCTGCCAATCATGCCCCTGGGGTCCAAATGGGCCACGCCCCGGGGCTCCTTCGCTCCCATAGACTCAAAATGGAAAAAAGCTTAAAAAAATCTTTTTCTCTGAAACCACAGGGCCCAGAGCTTAGATATTTAGCATGTAGCAACGGCAAGTGGTCACCTACATAATTCCTGCCAATCATGCCCCTGGGGTCCAAACAGGCCACGCCACGGGGCCCCTTAGGGCCTATAGGCTCATAATGGAAAAAAGCTTCAAAAAGCTTCTTCTCTGAAACAACAAGGCCGAGAGCAAAGATATTTAGCATGTAGCAACGGCAAGTGGTCACCTACATAAATCATGCCAATCATGGCCCTGGGGTCCAAATGGGCCATACTCGGGGGCCCCTTAGATCCCATAGACTCATAATGGAAAAAAAAGCTTCACAAATCTTCTTCTCTGAAACCACAGGGCCCAGAGCTTAGATATTTAGCATGTAGCAACGGCAAGTGGTCACCTACATAATTCCTGCCAATCATGCCCCTGGGTTCCAAATAGGCCATGCCCCGGGGCCCCTTTGCTCCCATAGACTCATAATGGAAAAAAAAGCTTCAAAAATCTTCTTCTCTGAAACCACAGAGCCCAGAGCTTAGGTATTTTGCATGTAGCAACGGCAAGTGGTCACCTACATAATTCCTGCCAATCATGCCCCTGGGGTCCAAATTGGCCACACCCCGGGGGGCCCTTAGCTCCCATAGACTCATAATGGAAAAAAAAGCTTCAAAAATCTTCTTCTCTGAAACCACAGGGCCCAGAGCTTAGATAATTAGCATGTAGCAATGGCAAGTGGTCATCTACATAATTCCTGCCAATCATGCCCCTGGGTTCCAAACGAGCCACGCCCCGGGGCCCCTTAGCTCCTATAGACTCATAATGGGAAAAAGCTTCAAAAAGCTTTTTCTCTGAAACCACAGGGCCCAGAGCTGAGATATTTAGCATGTAGCATCGGCAAGTGGTCACCTACATAAATCCTGCCCCTGGGGTCCAAATGGGCCTCGCTCCAGGGCCCCTTAGCTCCCATGGACTCATAATGGAAAAAAGCTTCAAAAATCTTCTTTTCTGAAACCATAGGGCCCAGAGCATAGATATTAAGCATGTAGCAACGAAAATTGGTCACCTACATAATTCCTGCCAATCATGCCCCTGGGTTCCAAATGGGCCACGCCCTGGGGCCCCTTTGCTCCCATAGAGTCATAATGGAAAAAAGCTTAAAAAATCTTCTTCTCTGAAACCACAGGGCCCAGAGCTTAGATATTTAGCACCTAGCAACCGCAAGTGTTCACCTACATAATTCCTGCCAATCATGCCCCTGGGGTCAAAACGGGCCACGCCCCGGGGCCCCTTAGCTCCTTTAGACTCATAATGGCAAAAAAGCTTAAAAAATCTTCTTCTCTGAAACCACAGGGCCCAGAGCTTACATATTTAGCATGTATCAACGGCAAGTGGTCTCCTACATATCCTGCCAATCATGCCCCTGGGGTCCAAATGGGCCACACCACGGGGCCCCTTAGCTCCCATAGACTCATAATAGAAAAAAAGTTTCAAAAATCTTCTTCTCTGAAACCACAGGGCCAGAGCTTAGATATTTAGCATGTAGCAACAGCAAGTGGTCACCTACATAATTCCTGCCAATCATGCCCCTGGGTTTCAAATGGGCCACACCATGGGGCCCCTTTGCTCCCATAGACTCATAATGGAAAAAGCTTCAAAAATCTTCTTCTCTGAAACCACAGGGCCAAGAGCTTAGATATTTAGCATGTAGCGACAGCAAGTGGTCACCTACATAATTCCTGCCAATCGTGCCCCTGGGGTCCAAACAGGTGAGCGATATAGGGCCATTGGGCCCTCTTGTTAAAAGAGTTACCTACCCTGTAGTTGTATCCATATCTCTCAAAATTGTAGTGAATAATAAAGAACATGGTGTCAGAAGAAAATGGTCAAATCACAAATAGAGGTAAAAACCGCACCATTAGTCCGATGCACGTCTGACTGGTGATCAGGAGGACATGGGTTCGATACCTGCCGGGGTCTGCAACATTCTAATTGATCATGAAATTTTTTCTACAGTCATTCTCTTCCTTCCGCTGATTCAAGAAGGGCAGTTGTCAGTTTCTGGCGAAAGAATGTGCATTGTGCTGGTGAACCGCTTACATATAAGCCTGCCATGGAAAAGTGTGTACAGGTAAACTGACTAGCTCAAAAATGACCTAAATAGTGTTGACTTGGCTGTTAAACTCCAATACAAACAAACAAATAAACAAACAAAAATCCACCAATGGCAAATGAGGAAAAGCAAGTAAAATGATCACATGCACAAGAATACCAGAACTCAGCCACATCATAGTTACAACTCTGCCACAACTGAAAATAGTCACAAAATAGCCACAACATTACTACAACATTACAACAACATAGTCACAACTCAGTTAGAACATAGCCACAATACAGTAATAGCACAGTCCAAACATAGCCGTATCATAGCCACAGCAAAGCACAACATAGCCTCTAAATAGACACAATATAACCACAACACAGCCACAGCTTAACTGCAACACAGACGCATCTTAACTGCAACACAGCCACATCTTAGCCACAACAAAGTGACAACATAGCCACAACAGTCACAACATAGCCAGCAAATAGCCACAATATAGCCATAGCTGAGCCACAACATAGCCCCTTTTGAGCCACAACACAGCCACAACACAGCCACAACACAGCCACAAGCCAGCCACAGCATAGCCACAACACAGCCACAACCCAGCCACAACATAGCCACAACACAGCCACATATTAGCCACAACATAGCCACAACATAGCCAACAAACAGCAACAATATAGCCACAGCTTAGCCACAACCCAGCCACAACATAGCCACAACACAGCCACAACCCAGCCACAACATAGCCACAACACAGCCACAACAAAGCCACAACATTAACAACATAGCCACCAAACTGCGACAATATAGCCACAGCTTAGCCACAACATAGCCCCTATTCAGCCACAACACAGCCACAACCTAGCCACAACACAACCACTAAACAGCCAATAATGAGCCATACTTGGCCTCAACATAGCCGGAACACAGCGGGTCAGCCTTGTTGTGGCAGTGCTACTAAGTATACACAGCATTCCTTCATTTTGTAGAGGCATTTTGCCCCCTGACAGGGCAGTATGAAAAGCCAACAGTGGCTCAAACTACCCATGTCTCTAACACATTGACATGGTCCCAAAGGTGGTCCAACCACTGAAGTTTTAGTACATTGTAAAATCCTAAAAATTGGGATGCCTTTAGGTCTTGCTGTATTTCTCCTAAAATTTCAATAAATTTGTTTCACAATCCAGCAAGGAGTCAGAAAGGTGCAGACAGAATGGCAAACAGTGTAGATGCTGATCAGACTGCTCCTTCAGGAGCAGTCTGATCTGGGTCTGCATTGTTTGATAAGGCCTATCTGTCTCAATATTTAGGATCATTAAGGTACTTCTGTTATCTGTTTGGCACAATGGCTGGGCTAGGACATACAGGAAATGCTCTTGTGAATTTACACCCTCATGAAAAGGCCCCCGCCCATAGGGGCTTGAAGAAATATATGGGCTGCATGATGCTTCCACACAGAGCTGAATCCGGCCCGCACACTAGTACTGGTAAACCGCTTAGAGGATCTAAGCCTGTCCAGGAACCGCGGTGTGAGGCGGACCGTCCATGCTAATAAACCCTATTGGTTTCATTGGGCGACAGGGCTTGAGATGTCATTTCATCTCAATGTCGGGTAAAAGTCCCACAAAATTGGAAGCAACGTCTCCAAAATGACCTCTACAGTGTTGACGGGGACGTTAAACCTCAAATCAACCAACCAACCAACACCCTCATGAAGGCAGTTTTATCAAGTTTTGCTGAATTCAGCCAGAAAGTGCCACTGTTTGAAATGAGAAAATGTTCTTTATTATCATCACGTGAACAAGTCTGTGAAATGAGCACCCCCCCTAAACCCCACTTGATATAGTGAAAACTGGGGTTTACGGGAGTATACATTATTTTTATGCCCCCGCATCATATGATGCCGGGGGCATATAGTTTTTCGGTTTTCTGTACGTGCGTACGTGTGTACGTGCGTACGTGCGTACATGTGTACGTCCGTCTGTACGTGTGTGTGTATGTATGTACGTAACCTCAGGTTAAAGTTTTTGTAACAGGCAGAGCCTGAACTTTTAGAACTCATATTTTCCTAACCATTTGATGGAGCTGGTTCATCTTTGGTATGATGATAGATATAGGTCCAAAGTTTTATTAAGCAATACCCCCACCCATGCCTGTGACCTCAAGGTCAAGGTCACAGACTTAGAAATTTTCAATGTTAAAGACTCAGGTTAAGGTTTTTGTAACAGGTAGACTTGAACATTTTAGAACTCATATTTTCCAAACCATTCGATGGAATTGGTTCATATTTGGTATAATTATAGATATAGGTCCAAAGTTTTATTCAGCGATACCCCCACCCATGCCCATGGCCTCAAGGTCAAGGTCATGGACTTAGAAATTTTCCATGTTAAAGACTCCAGTTTTTTGTACCTGGTAGAACTTTTATTATGGCTTTGGTTCATATGATGATAGATATAGATACAATGTTTATTCAGCAATACCCCATCCCATGCCTATGACCTCAAGGTCAAGGTCACAGACTTAAAATTTTTTAATTATCCCCTCGCACAACATAGCTCTAGCGTCTATATTTCTTCACTGATTTCAATATAACTTCACACAAATATTCCTTATGACAATATCTCGAACAAGTTTGACTTTGAAGGTCATGACCTCAAGGTCAAGGTCACTGTGGCTATTTTTAAAAAAACTTTGTCATCGCTCTAGCGCCTACATTTCTTCACCAATTTCAATATAACTTCACACAAATGTTCCTCATAAAAATATCTCGAGCGAGTTCGACTTTCAAGGTCGTAGCCTCAAGGTCAAGGTCACTAGCTATTTTTAGAAAAACTTTGTCATCGCTCTAGCGCTTACATTTCTTCACCGATTTGAATATAACTTCACACAAATGTTCCTTATGACAATATCTCGAGCCATTTGGACTTTCAAGGTCAAGGTCACTGTGTCTATTTTTAGAAAAACTTTGTCATCGCTCTAGTGCCTGCATTTCTTCACTGGTTTCAATATAACTTCACACAAATGTTCCTTATGACAATACCTCGAGCGAGTTCAACTTTCAAGGTCAAGGTCACTGTGGATATTTTTAGAAAAACTTTGTCATTGCTCTAGCGCTAACATTTTTTCACCAATTTCAATATAACTTCTCACAAATGTTCCTGATGAAAGGTCACACACTTAGAAAATTTTGTTGCAACATGGATTTTCGGGGTGAGGCGGGGCCCTTGGCGGGGGCATCTGTGTCGTCTGGACACATTTCTAGTTCTTATTTCTGCTCCAAGACATAGGTTGTGGGTGCTCGTTAGAACTGCCTCAATGAGGCGGTTCTAACGAGCACCAACAACCTATGTTTGCTGTATACATAAGAAAAATATCACAGATTTTCGCAAGAAAAGTAGGCATTTTGAGTTGTGAAATACATGCACTAATTTGTGAGTGAGTGAGTGCTTGACTTTTACATCCCGCCAACAGCTAAGGTCACCCTTATATGGAGACAAGACCTTGGTTTAAAGACTCATCCAAAAGTCTGGAGAAGCCCGGGATCGATCCTGCAATCAATCCCTGGTTTACAAGGCGAGTAGCGTAACCACTGCACCACGGAGGCTTCTGCACTAAATCGTAAGTTATCATAATGTCCTAATGTTTATTATAATGCACTTACATATGTATTGCAATGTCTGAGTGGATAACATCCAAAATTTGTGATGGTATATTCTGCGATATACTGTCTTGAAACAGACATCATTATGTAATGTCGCTTTTGATAGGGTAGCATTTGGTTTTACGCAGCTCATAATGCTTGCCACTTTTAACAAAATAGTACAATTTAAAAAAAAAAAAAAAACAGATGTTTGCATTGAAATGGAGATAACAGTATTGAAATTTATCAATTTGGAAGGTAAAATGTCGACTGTATTGTTGCAAATACTGTTTTATGGCTCCACTAGCGTACCACCATAAAACAAACTTTTCGACCATAAAACCACTGATTTACCTCCCAAAATGATAATTTTGAATACAGTTACCCCCTAAGTACATGTATATCTCTGTTATCAGGTGTGGCAGAACAGCTAGGATAGGACATACAGGCAGTGCTCTAGTGTTTCTCCACCCACATGAAGACAGTTTTGTCAAGTTTATCGAAATCAACCAGAAAGTACCACTGTTTGAAATGGACAAAGTTGAAATTGAAAATGACTATCTACCCAAGATTCAGACTATGGCCATAAATGACAGATCGGTATTTGAGAAAGGAATGAAGGCATTTGTGAGTTTTGTGCAATCCTACGCCAAGCATGAGTGCTATAGTATATTCAGAGTGAAAGATTTAGACTTCGGCAAGTTAGCTACAGGGTTTGGACTGTTAAAAATTCCCAGAATGCCCGAGACAAAAGGGCAGGTAATAACCAACTTTGTGGCAGTACCTGTGGATACTGATCAGATTAGATACTTGTAAGTACAGGGAAACATCACGAAAACATGCCTATATAATTTTGAACCCTTGAACCCCTCTTTTATATAGTAAAAGTGGGGTTTACAAGATTATAACTTATTTCTGCTCTAAGATACAGATTGTGGGTACTGGTTAGAACCGCCTCGATGAGGCGGTTCTAACGAGTACCCACAATCTATATTTTGAGCAGAAATAAGAAAAATATCACAATTTTTCGTCTTAAAATTTTCGTTTTTTCGGCATCGAAATTTACAATTTATTTGTATAGGCATGTTTTCATAATGTATCAGAGCCATATGTCAGTATTGGGATAACAAACCCATGTGCTATTATTAATTATTTTGATTCTTGATGGGGAACATTGGACCACATGCCCCCCCCCCCCCCCCCCCTCGAGAGCGATATTTGCCCCAGCCGTTAGGCCCGGATAAATATCACTTTCAGGTGTGGAATGTGGTTCAATGTTCCGCGTCAAACATAAAAATAACAAATTTGTTATACTGAAAGCTTTTAGATTATATTTTGCACATTGTTGCAATGTTTTCCAATGGTCCTTTTGTAGCAGATGTCGTCAGAAGTACATGTTTACATGTGACATCATCAAATACGCCCTTCTGCACACACTATGTTGATCACGGTGCTAAATTATGTCTCCCCCGAAAAATTTTTTTTCGGAGAGACATATTGTTTTTCCCCCGGGCGTCTGTCTGTCCGTCTGTCCGTCTGTCACACTTTCGTGTCCGCTCTGTAACTTGAAAACCGTTAGAGCTATCTTCACGAAACTTCGTATAAATATTAATCAGCATTAGACGACGTGCAGTGCGCAAGAACTATAACTCTCGCATTTATACTTTTTGAATTATCTCCCTTGGAAGTTTGTTGGTATGTAAATATGTATGGGCAAATCGTGTCTGGTCAATAACTTTCTTATTTTTTGATGGATTTTAAAATTACTCGGCAGAAATATTAACAACCATAAGACCATGTGTGGTGCGCATGAGGCAGGTCGGTACCTCAAAGGTCAAGGTCATACTTAGAGGTCAAAGGTCAAAAAATGGGCCTTTTTTTCGTATTTGGTCAATAACTTTCTTATTTTGAGATGGATTTTAAAATTACTTGGCATAATTATTAACAACCATAAGACGATGTCTGGTGCGCATGAGGCAGGTCGGTACTTCAAAGGTCAAGGTCATACTTAGAGGTCAAAGGTCAAAAAAGGGGCCTTTTTTCATATTTGGTCAATAACTTTCTAATTTTGAGATGGATTTTAAAATTACTAGGCCTAATTATTAACAAATATGAGACAATGTGTGGTGCACATGAGGCAGGTCAGTACTTCAAAGGTCAAGGTCATACTTAGAGGTCAAAGGTCAAAAAGGGGCCTTTTTTTCGTATTTGGTCAATAACTTTCTTATTTTGAGATGGATTTTAAAATCACTTGGCAGAAATGTTAACCAATATAAGACGATGTGTTGCGTGCATGACCCAGGTTGGTACCTCAAAGGTCAAGGTCATACTTAGAGGTCAAAGGTAAAAAAAGGGGCCTTTTTTTTGGGTTTTGTCAATAACTTGCATATTTTTAAATAGAATTTGAAGTTACTTGGCAAACATGTTAACTATCATGGGACAATGTGTTGCATGTATGATTCAGTTTGGTACCTAAAATGTCAAGGTCATACATAGAGGTCAAAGGTTAAATAGGGGCCTTTTTTGTGTTTGGTCAATAACTTTCTTATTTTTAGATGGATTTTGAAATTGCTAGGCAGAAATGTTAACCAACATGAGATGATGTGTTGCACGCATGACCCAGTTTGGTACCTGAAAGTTCAAGGTCATACATAGAGGTTAAAGGTAAAAAAGGGCCTTTTTTGTGTTCTGTCAATAACTTTCTTATTATGCCCCCAACGTTGAAAAAGTTGGAGGGGCATATTGGTTCTGGTTCGTTCGTCCGTTTGTCCATCTGTTAAGCTTTTGATGCATAGCATAACTAAAGAACCTTGTATGCTAGGGTTTTGAAATTTCATATATGGATTCCTCATGGAAAATTAGCTGACGAGTATTTTTTTCCTCGGCCGGATTATGCCCCCTTCAAGAGTTATTGCCCTTTGAAATTTTTTTAATAAAATCTTGTCAGCAAGATATCTCAAAAACAATTGGAGCTAGAGCCTTGAAAGTTGGTGAATATATTGGTGCTGATGAGTAGATGAACTGATTAACTTTTGACAAAATTTCGAAAAATACTTTGTGAGTTATGGCCCTTTGTCATTTTGGTAATTTGTGCCCATTGTAATGTATGCTAAAAGTGATGCATAGCATCACTTTAGAACCGTGTATGCTAGGGTTTTGAAATTTCATATATGGATTCCTCATGGAAAATTAGCTGACGCGTATTTTTTTTCTCGTCCGGATTATGCCCCTTTCAAGAGTTATTGCCCTTTGAAATTTTTTTAATAAAATCTTGTCAGCAAGATATTTCAAAAACTATTGGAGCTAGAGCCTTGAAAGTTGGTGAATATATTGGTGGTGATGAGTAGATGACCTGCTTCCTTTTTGACAAAATTCCGAAAAATACTTTGTGAGTTATGGCCCTTTGTCATTTTGGTAATGTGTGCCCATTGTTATGTATGCTAAAAGTGATGCATAGCATAACTTTAGAACCGTGTATGCTAGGGTTTTGAAATTTCATATATGGATTCCTCATGGAAAATTAGCTGACACGTATTTTTTTCTCGTCCAGATTATGCTTTTTTCAAGAGTTATTGCCCTTTAAAATTTTTTTTATAAAATCTTGTCAGCAAAATATCTCAAAAACAATTGAAGCTAGAGCCTTGAAAGTTGGTGAATATATTGGTGCTGATGAGTAGATGAACTGATTAACTTTTGACAAAATTTCGAAAAACACTTTGTGAGTTATGGCCCTTTGTCATTTTGGTAATTTGTGCCCATTGTAATGTATGCTAAAAGTGATGCATAGCATAACTTTAGAACCGTGTATGCTAGGGTTTTGAAATTTCATATATGGAATTCTTCATGGAAAATTAGCCAACACGTATTTTTTTTTCTCGTCCGGATTATGCCCCTTTCAAGAGTTATTGCCCTTAGAATTTTTTTTTAATAAAATCTTGTCAGCAAGATATCTCAAAAATTATTGGAGCTAGAGCCTTGAAACATGGTGAATAGATTGGTGTTGATGAGTAGATGAACTGATTAACTTATGACAAAATTCCGAAAAATACTTTGTGAGTTATGGCCCTTTGTCATTTTGGTAATTTGTGCCCATTGTAATGTATGCTAAAAGTGATGCATAGCATCACTTTAGAACCGTGTATGCTAGGGTTTTGAAATTTCATGTATGGATTCCTCATGGAAAATTAGCTGACGCGTATTTTTTATCTCGTCCGGATTATGCCCCTTTCAAGAGTTATTGCACTTTGAAATGTTTTTTAATAAAATCTTGTCAGCATATTTCAAAAACTATTGGAGCTAGAGCCTTGAAAGTTGGTGAATATATTGGTGGTGATGAGTTGATGACCTGCTTAACTTTTGACAAAATTCCGAAAAATACTTTGTGAGTTATGGCCCTTTGTCATTTTGGTAATTTGTGCCCATTGTAATGTATGCTAAAAGTGATGCATAGCATAACTTTAGAACCGTGTATGCTAGGGTTTTGAAATTTCATATATGGATTCCTCATGGAAAATTAGCTGACGCGTATTTTTTTTCTCGTCCAGATTATGCTTTTTTCAAGAGTTATTGCCCTTTAAAATTATTTTTATAAAATCTTGTCAGCAAAATATCTCAAAAACTGTTGGAGCTAGAGCCTTGAAAGTTGTTGAGCATATTGGCTGTGATGAGTATATGAACTGAATAACTTTTGACAAAATTCCGAAAAATACTTTGCGAGTTATGGCCCTTTGTCATTTTGGTAATTTGTGCCAATTGTAATGAATGCTAAAAGTGATGCATAGCATAACTTTAGAACTGTTTGCTATGGTTTTGAAATTTCATATATGCATTCCTAATGGAAAATAAGCTGACACGTAGTTTTTTTCATACCCGGATTATGCCCCTTTCAAAAGTTATTGGACTTTTGAATTTTTTTTATTAGAATCTTGTCAGCAAGATATCTCAAAAACTATTGGAGCTAGAGCCTTGAAACATGGTGAATAGATTGGTGGTGATGAGTAGATGAACTGATTAACTTATGACAAAATTCTGCAAAATACTTTGTGAGTTATGGCCCTTTGTCATTTTGGTAATTTGTGCCCATTGTAATGTATGCTAAAAGTGATGCATAGCATCACTTTAGAACCGTGTATGCTAGGGTTTTGAAATTTCATATATGGATTCCTCATGGAAAATTAGCTGACGTGTATGTGTTGTACCTCAAAGGTCAAGGCCATACTTAGAGGTCAAAGGTAACAAAGTGCTTTTTTTTGTTTACGGCCAATAACTTTTTGTTTTTCTGTGAACATTTTTAAAGTTACTATGCAGAAATGTTCATCTTCATTAGATGATGTGTTGCACACAAGACCCAGCTCAATACCTTCAATGTCAAGGTTATACTTAGCAGTCAAAAACGGGGGAGACATATGTGTTTTTGTAGAAAAACAAATTCTAGTTTGAGAATGTTTGTCATGTTAGAGATCTAGCAACTCCTAGATGGATTGCCAACCAAGGCTATGGGTTCCATCTGGGTTATTGGAGTATCGTAACATTAAACAACAAAATTAAGCTTCGGATGAATGAAAAACAATCAAAAGTCTTTATCAAATTTTTTATTGGCTGAAAATTATTGTGGTGCATGAAATTATTTTACTTATATTTCTTATCATCTGCAGTAAATCCAAGATGGCAGACATCGCAATTCAGTGAAGGCAAGCACAAGAGGGTTATATTTTTGCTCACGGGGTATATTGAAAATAATTGCCCCCTTGCCCTGTCCATTCAAAAGCCTGGACATTTCTTTGCAGTATAACAATATATTGTTTCTATTCCCCCGCCATTTGTAGAATGGTGGAGAGGGCATATAGTGTTTCTCTCCATCTGTGTTCGTGGCTGCATCTGGTTCTGATATTGTGTTTGCAATTTGCGTTTAAGTTTTCTTAGTTGCGCTAGCAATTTGTGTTTAAGGTTTCTTAGTTGCGCTACTAGGGGGCATCCATGTCCTTTGTATAAATTCGTAGTTCATCTTAAATTGACATTTGCAAATAATGAAAATTTGTCATTTTTCTATAAAATCTGTAAAGGGGGTCTTTCATCTGTGCCCATGCATGATTTTTCTTTAAACTTTGTATATTAATAACTCAGCATATACAACCTATAAAAATGTATTTAATAAATTATGTAAATCAAAGTAGGACTCAGGAGGCCACTCTAACTGACTGCGTCCATGAGCTGGTGTCTGTCTCTAAATAAGTGCATCTTAAATCTTATGTTTTATTTTGTTTCAAGATCTGTGAACTGGATAGAATGCAGAACTCGATAGGCATTCCTTTGATACTAAAAAACCTTTTGAATTAATTAAAGTTTACATTTTCTGATAAAATAATTATCAAAAATCTCATTTTTTAATTAAAATATTAAAAAAATTATCAAAATTCAATCCCTAAGATAAATATGTTCTAGTCTTTGTCAAGATTTCATTTTGCTAGGAAAACTTGCCATATATGTATCTTCTTTAGCTATGCCAAATTTCATGAAAATCCGAAACCGGTAACACTGTAGTTTTACACCTTTAATGGATGTAAGTCGTTTCTGCAAAATTTACTATTTTATTGAAATCATCCAAGAACCTTACAAAAAGGCAATTTGTAACACTTACGTTATAAAAATGAGTCTATACAAATCACAATGAATACATATTGAGCTGATCTGGCTTAGAAACTATTAAAATATCATGAATTACTGATATTTTTCTTTCATTTATACACTATGATCTATCCATAATAGTAGATAGTAAAACACTAAATCAAAAGGTATTCTAATCAACAAATTAGGCTTTAAACGTAAATCACGTGCGTTTAAACGAAACAATACTAGACTGAAGTGACTGTCAATTATATTATTAAATCATGGACGCCACTCTATGCTTTCATTTTTAAGTTCATTACCCGTTTCTGTTTTACATCTTCTGGACACCGAGGCGAATAAATTCTACGATAGTTCTAATCAGTTATATGATGCGGCTCTCTTAACTAGAGGCTATACTCAGCATACTCTCCGTCCTTACATTGATTCTGAAATTAATCATAAACGCCATTTCTTCAAAATATCCTTCATTAATAAGGGTATGGATTTTATAGATTTGCCCAGTATCTTCCGTGAGAGATCGGTGCTTTCTTCCATTCCTGCTTATTTTCAAAATACTGAAACACCTATAATTTGCTATAGATATAACAAACCTAATAGATCTATCATTTTTAATTTCAATAAACTTGTTTCAGATCTTGATATAGATACTAATACTCCTGATTCATGTGATTGTAAAAACTCAGTGTATTGCTATCCTGCTGCTGGTCATGTAATTACTGGCAATTTGAAAATTATTCCTGATTCTAGGATAAGGAATATAATTTCTAAAGGACCGAAATATCGGTTTCCTTCTAAAATTGATTTCAGTAAATGCAGAGATGAAATCGCTGCTTGCTTGAATGAATTCGGTAATCGATGGTGTAAGCGAGAGTATGTTGAGCATAAAGCCCTTAAGGACTGGAAACTTAGCATTTTAAAACTAGTGAATAAACGCATTTCTTTCTATTCTCAAAATACTAACTTATTACCACCTAAGCCCAAGACGTCTTTACGTCATCTTAAACTAGGTATTCAAGAATTTCATAAGAAGTTTGTTTTGGCCCCTGCAGACAAGGCCGTTAACAACGTCATCGTTGTGTGACGGCTCCACTATGTTAACACACTTAAGCAGGAGCTTGGTTGTACTAGGCCTATGAACTTCAGCCTTTAGCTGAAGAGAGAGCTATAGTAGATAAACATGTTTGTCATTCAGCCACCAAGTTTGCTGTGTGTGTTACCGAAGGCCAAGACAAGCTTTCTACGCTATACTGGTTACCAAAACTTCATAAAAGACCTTACAAAGCACTGTTTATTGCAAATTCTGGATCTTGCACTACCACTGAACTTTCTAAATTATTAACTTACTGTCTTACTGCTATTAAAACGCATGTGATTAAATATTGTGATAAAGTCTTTGAAAGATCAGGAAGAAATCTGTTTTGATCTATAAAAAATTCGAATGAGGTTTTAAATAAATTGAAATCCAGACATTTTCGTGCTTCAAGTCTGTCTACTTACGATTTTTCCACTCTTTACACTACACTTCCGCATAATCTTATAAAAGAAAAGCTTAATGATTTAATTGAATGGGATTTTCACAGAGAAGATTCTCTCTATCTTGCATGTAATGTCAGAAATGCATTTTTCACTTCTAAAGAGCATAAGAATTATACACTTTGGTCATGTCAGAAAGTGTGTGATGCCCTCACCTTTCTACTTGACAATATTTATATTAGATTGGGTACTAAGTTATTTAGACAAATTGTGGGTATTCCGATGGGTACGAATTGCGCACCTCTTGTGGCTGATCTGTTCTTGTATTGTTATGAAAGAGACTTCATGTTGTCGCTTTCCATTGATAACCAATCTGAAATTATTGAAGCTTTTAGCCCCACTTCTAGATATTTAGATGATTTATTAAATATTGATAATACCTATTTCGATGGTTTGATCAGTCAGATTTACCCCCCAGAACTTGTTAAATAAAACAAATTCTTCTGATACCGAGGCCCCGTTTTTGGATTTACATCTATCTATTGTAGATGGGTTTGTTTCGTGCAAAATTTATGATAAACGCGATGACTTTGATTTTGAGATTGTAAATTTTCCTCTTTTGGATGGTGATGTTCCTCGTGCGCCCTCCTATGGCATTTATATTTCTCAATTAATTCGATTTGCTAGAGTGTGTAGTGATGTAACTGACTTCAACACTCGTAATAAATTATTAACGGCTAAACTCCTTAATCAGGGTTATCGGTACCATAAACTACGCAAAGCCTTTTCAAAATTTTATAGACGCCATTCTGATTTAATTTCAAAATTCAATATTGGACTTAAATCTCTTCTGCAACAAGGTCTATCGGAACCCGCATTTTATGGTGACTTAGTATATAAATTCAGAAAAATATATAACCGCAATGACTTCAGCACCCAATTTCGTAAAATCATTCTTCGATATAAAAAGATTGGGTACAACATGGATGTTATACGACAGACTGCATGCATGGTAGTTAACCCAATCACGGTTGGCAACTTTGCTTCCCTCTTTAATTGCACGCCGGTGGGTCAGGCCTCAGATTCTATGACGGCTCCAATGTAAAGGCTTATTGAGAATTAGAGAGATCTAATTCTTGGTAATGTTGGTTGGTGCCTGATGCTCTGTCTCTGGTTGGGCCCATCGGAGTCTAACTGTTGGTTTGCTTTTGCTCCAGCATTTCAGTGGTTTCTTGCTGTCGAGTCCTCACCGTTGTCTCACCTCTGTGGTTCTTTGATTTTTTGTGTTCACGGAGATGTTGCACTGATGAGTTAGGAGGCCTTCATGCGGACTGAACAAATTATTTGTCTAAATCGCGACGGAAGTAAGGGCGAGGATTGTGGCCACGTAAAATCGATTTAAGCCCCCCAGTGGAAATATTTCCACTGACCGTTCCAAGGCGGTTCTTCTGTGGCGGTTTATTTATGTTGTTGTTTGTTACTTACTGTGTGTATCACTTGTGTCTTTTTATACCCCACCACACGATAGTGGCGGGGTATTATGATATACCCTCCGGTGTCCGTCCGTCCGTCCGTCCGTCCGTCCGTATGTCCGTCCGTCCGTCCGTCCGCACCATTTCCGATCGATAACTTGAGTAATTTTTAACAAATTTTTTTCAAATTTTGCATACATGTATATATCGGGAATGAGTGGTATGGGATTGTTAATGGGCAAAATCTGTTAACATTTGACAGAGTTATGGCCCTTTTTAGTTCAAAATAAGGGGTTTTGGGGCGTTTCCGATCAATAACTTGAATATTTTTTCACGGATTTTCTTCAAATTTTGTATACACATTGGCATTGGGTATGAGTGGTTTGGGATTGTAAATGGGCAAAATACATTAACATTTAACGGAATTATGGTCGCTAAAAATTCCGATTAAATGGTTTTTGGGGACTTATTCCTTTACTATATGGAATATTTGGATGAAACTGCACTGATGTATAAACGACCATAATAAGCAGGTTTTGTGTTGTGAATACACAAAATGCGTTAACATTTAACGAAAAATTGGTCGTTAACAATTCCCATTAAATAGTTTCTGCGCATTTATTCCTTTAATTTATGACATATATTGATTAGTGGTTAGAGTGCTGGACTACAAATCCTATTGTTGACTATGAATCTGAGGGGCGTGAGTTCAAATCTCCGTCGAGGAATGGAAATTGTTTTTTTTTTTTTCGTTTTTTTTTTTTTTTTTTTTTTTTTGTGTGTGTGTTCTTTTTTCTTTTTTCTTTTTCTTTCTTTTTCATTTTGGCAATGAATTTATTTATTTTTTTTATTTTTTTTAATTTTCCTCATTTTTGGTTTTTCATTCCTTTTTTTTCCCTTTTTTTCACCCTTTTCTTCTTTTTGTTATACCCTATCACACGATAGTGCTGGGATATTACAATATACCCTCCGGTGTCTGTCCGTCCCCACCATTTCCGACCAATAACTGGATTAATTTGTGCTATGAATCTGAGGGGCGTGAGTTCAAACCCCCGTGGAGGAATGGAATTTTCTTTTTTTTTCCCTTTTTTCTCGTTTTTTCTTTTCTTTTTTTTTCCGTTTATTTTTCTTTTCTTTCTTTTTGCAATGATTTTTTTTTTTTCGTTTTTTTTTTCTCATTTTTTGTTTTTCATTCCTTCTTTTTACCTTTTTTTTTCCTTTTCTTCTTTTTGTTATACCCCATTACACGATAGTGCTGGGATATTATAATATACCCTCCGGTGTCTGTCCGTCCGTCTGTCCGTCCGTCCATCCCCACCATTTCCGACCGATAACTTGATTAATTTTTCACATTTTTTTTTCAAATTGTGCCTACATGTTTATATCGGGAATTACTTTTTTTTCTTTTCTTCTTTTTGTTATACCCCATCACACGATAGTGCTGGGGTATTATAATATACCCTCCGGTGTCTGTCCGTTCGTCCGTCCATCCACACCATTTCCGACCGATAACTTGATTAATTTCTCACAATTTTTTTTTGGAGTTTGCGATCAATAACTTAAGAATCTTTTCATGGATTTTCTTCAAATTTTAAAACACTAAAGGACACATATTATTGCCAAGGACAGTCACTCTGCTTTTCTGGTTATTGTATTATCTGCCCTTTTGATATACATGTATGTAGTTCCTTTACTATATTGAATGCCTTAGTGAAGTTTTACAGATAACTATAACACTTAAAAGTACCACTATTATGGGCAAGGCTATAACCATATTATCTTGCAGTGGTGGGGTATCATGCAGTGTTAGCGTGCTTTTATTATTTTGGATGGCCATATGGCCATTTTTTGGGAAAGTAACTGTCCTTATGGCCTTCCTTTGTTTAGGTTTCCATTATGGTCTTGTCGCTTAATGTGTGTGTTTCTTTCCCTTTGGTGTCTTTGATGGGTGGAGTAAGTTAATTGTATCGATTCCTGACGTTTGTTTTACTTCTACTTAACAACATATATTGCTTTTTTATTAGCAGCTAAATTATTGTGAACATGTGCAACTTTATTTAATGACTTTGCATAAGTCATGCTACTCAAATAGGTGTAAGGCAAGGAGATACATTATTTTCATTTCCATACCAAGCTGGTATGCAAGGACGCAGTAGTCAGTGGTTTGTTGTTACTAGTAAAAATAGTTTTGTTGATAAATCCATGGCCAGATTAAGCCTTAGATATACTCCTGTCTTTATGAACCCTGGATTAATATCCTAACAAAAAAGTTACAATAATTATTGGTTAGTATTTCCAAAAATCGAAATGTCACTGATATTGAGTTTCTGTTGCAAAAGATATCATTGATGGATGAGGCACAGAATATTTGGTGTAAACAAAGCTGTTCCATGACCTTGAGAATTTTTGCTATTAGACAGTGAGAGAAACAGTTTCCTTCCTTATAGTACACATGCATAAATATGTCTCTTTTCTGCATTGGTATTGTAATTGTCGACGTTTCTTTAGTGTCTTATTTTTCTATTTACTTTGTCAATATATTGGTTAATTTATCAGAAGCGAGCTTTTAGTATTTTTTTCTGGTTGTAAAACTTTCAACCACTTCTTGAATGTTTCTGCTGAATGCAAGTTCACTGTTTTTATGCCCCCGCCATTCGAAGAATGGTGGAAAGGGCATATAGCGTTGCCCCTGTCCGTCCGTCCGTCCGTCTGTGCGTCCGAAACTTAAACGCAGTCAATAACTTCCTTATTTCTTGATAAATTTTAAAATTACTCGGCAGAAATGTTAACCATCATGAGACGACGTGTCACGTGCTAAACCCAGGTCCGTACCTCCAAGGTCAAGGTCATACTTAGCGGTCAAAGTTGAAAAAAAGGGTCTGAAACTTAAAAGCAGTCAATAACTTACTTATGTCTGGATGGATTTGAAATTACTTTGAAGAAATGTTAACCATCATGAGACAATGTGTCACGTGCAAACATAGATCCGTACCTCCAAGGTCAAGGTCATACTTAGAGGTCAAAGGCAAAAAAAGGGTCCGAAACTTAAACGCAGTCAATAACTTACTTATTTCTGGATGGATTTAAAAAAATACTTTGAAAGAAATATTAACAATCATGAGACGATGTGTTACGTGCAAACCCAGATCCGTACCTCCAAGGTCAAGGTCATACTTAGAGGTCAAAGGTAAAAAAATAGTCCGAAACTTAAACGCAGTCCATAACTTTCTTATCTCTGGATGGATTTTGAAATTATTTGGCAGAAATGTTGGCCATCATGAAACAATCTGCCTCACACAAAACCAAGGTCCTTACCTACAAGGTCAAGGTCATACTTAGAGGTCAAACATGAAAAAAGGGTCCAAAACTTAAACATGGTCAATAACTTTCTATGGATGAATACGAACATAGACATATTTTCAGGCGGGGGCATCCGTGTCCTATGGACGCATTTCTAGTTTTAAGCACTGTTCTTTCTTGCTTTTTGTTCATTAATAATTACCAGTACATTTCTGTGCAATGTATCTCTCAGCTTAGAAAGAGCACTGCAGTGTTTGGACAGAAAAAAGCATCACAATGTATTTACTGAAAATAATTTAAAATCCTATGAGTAATCCGATAACTACTCCCAGATTGAATAATTATTACCAACAGTTTAAATGCTTCTTGATATCTTACATAATGTGCTTTGTAATTACTGCAACAACTGCTGAGATAGGTAAATGAAGTGAAAGACCTATACATATATATAGACAACACAATCATGATCACATAAGTTTTGGAACACTGGCAAATGTACGACCATGTGAATTCTAAAAGCAAATTCAAATGGCTTTGGAATACAGCTTCAGG
Source organism: Lucinisca nassula (assembly GCA_963580285.1). NCBI lineage: Eukaryota > Metazoa > Mollusca > Bivalvia > Lucinida > Lucinidae > Lucinisca > Lucinisca nassula. The sequence continues at coordinate 1,239,251 of OY757021.1, forward strand.
ATGCCGTTTGATTTCGTTCATAGGGGCTATACAAAAAAGATAGATTGGCTAGTGCCTATGCAGATACAAATTCTGAAAACTTAATGTCCAGGAAAAGTAATCTCAAGTGTTATTGGTTTTCCCTAGAGTAAACCTTTCTTTTTAAATGGACAGTTAGGGTTAAATAAACAAACAACAGTTTGACTTGAGAGTCATTTATCTCCAGTCGGATAACAAATCTCACAAAATCTGAAGCAACATCTAAAGTGACTGGTATGTTGTTGATTTGAATGTTAAATCTAAACATCAGCGATGTTGTTAGCACCATTACCAAATCAGACAAGAAAGACAGAAAGAAAACTCATAGGTGGCAAATTTACTGAAATGGATGTTTTGAAATAATACTTATAATTATGCTATGAACTACTTACACAAACCATACTATACTATACCCATCTAAATTGAAAGCAATAGTAAAGTATTATTAAACAGCATGGCCAAAACATGATAATCATATAATTTCACATTTTGTTGAATCAGGACTATCAGTATTCAGTCTGTTAAAACACAATGTTACCGGTCCTCAATTTCCATCAAAATTCATCAACATGTTCCTAAGATATGTGGGTAGTTTTTATGCTAAAATGGTGTCTTGATAAAAATTGGAACATGGTAAAAATGCATATCAATTTTTTATGAATACAAAAATAGGAGCTGAAATACGGGGACAGCATCAAAGAAAATTGAATGCCCAGCCACTATTACTAGACCTATGAGGTCATTCATACTATCAACTAACTCACCAATTATGGCTTTAATTCATAAAACAAAGCAGCATTAGATATATGAAACTCTGAATACTGTTGACAAGTTTATATGAGAGTACTCTCTGTTGCGATAGAAACTTCATAAAATAGGTAATAAATTTACTACGGAAATAAAATTTAAAAGTGAATGCATCGTAATTATAATGGTTATACCCAAGGTAATTATTGTGCATAATTATCCCCTCGCACAACATAGTTGTGAGGGGGGATATAGCATTTGTCCCGTACGTACGTACGTACGTACTTTGTCAGCGCTCTAGCGCCTACATTTCTTGACCGATTTTAATATAACTTCACACAAATGTTCTTTATGACAATACCTCGAGCGAGTTCGACTTTCAAGGTCATGACCTCAAGGTCAAGGTCACTGTGGCTATTTTTAGAAAAACTTTGTCATCGCTCTAGCGCCTACATTTCTTCACCAATTTTAATATAACTTCACACAAATGTTCCTTATAAAAATATCTCGAGCGAGTTCGACTTCCAAGGTCATGACTTCAAGGTCAAGGTCACTGTGGCTATTTTTAGAAAAACTTTGTCATCGCTCTAGCGCCTACATTTCTTCACCAATTTCAATATAACTTCACACAAATGTTCCTTATGACAATATCTCGAGCGAGTTCAACTTTCAAGGTCATGACCTCAAGGTCAAGGTCACTGTGGCTATTTTTAGAAAAACTTTGTCATCGCTCTAGCGCCTACATTTATTCACCAATTTCAATATAACTTTACACAAATGTTCCTTATAAAATATCTCGAGAGAGTTCGACTTTCAAGGTCATGACCTCAAGGTCAAGGTCACTGTGGCTATTTTTAGAAAAACTTTGTCATCGCTCTAGCGCCTACATTTATTCCCCGATTTCAATATAACTTCACACAAATGTTCCTTATGACAATATCTCGAGCGAGTTCGACTTTCAAGGTCATGACCTCAAGGTCAAGGTCACTGTGGCTATTTTTAGAAAAACTTTGTCATCGCTCTAGCGCCTACATTTATTCACCAATTTCAATATAACTTTACACAAATGTTCCTTATAAAAATATCTCGAACGAGTTCGACTTTCAAGGTCATGACCTCAAGGTCAAGGTCACTATGGCTATTTTTAGAAAAACTTTGTCATCGCTCTAGCGCCTACATTTCTTCACTGATTTCAATATAACTTCACACAAATGTTCCTTATGACACTATCTCGAGCAAGTTCAAACTTCAAGGTCATGACCTCAAGGTCAAGGTCACTGTAGCTATTTTCAGAAAAACTTGAGCATCGCTCTAGCGCCTACATTTTTTCACCAATTTCAATATAACTTCACACAAATGTTCTTTATAAAAATATCTCGAGACTGTTCGACTTTCAAGGTCATGGCCTCAAGGTCAAGGTCACTGTGGCTCGTTTTAGAAAAACATTGTCATCGCTCTGGCGCTTACATTTCTTCACCGATTTCAGTATAACTTCACACAAATGTTCCTTATGACAATATCTCGAGCGATTTCGACTTTCAAGGTCAAGGTCACTGTGGCTATTTTTAGAAAAGCTTTGTCATCGCTCTAGCGACTACATTTCTTCACTGAATTCAATATAACTTCACACAAATGTTCCTTATGACAATACCTCGAGCGAGTTTGACTTTCAAGGTCAAGGTCACTGTGGCTATTTTTAGAAAAACTTATTTATTGCTCTAGCGCTTACATATTTTCACCAATTTCAATATAACTTTACACAAATGTTCCTTATGACAATATCTCGAGCTATCTCGACTTTCAAGGTCAAGGTCATTGTGGCTATTTTTAGAAAAACATTGTCATCCCTCTAGCGCCTACATTTATTGATGGATTTTTATAGAACTTCACACAAATGTTTATGATAATATCTCGAATTGCTTTGACTTTCAAGGTCATGACCTCAAGGTCAAGGTCACTGTGGCTATTTTTAGAAAAACTTTGTCATCGCTCTACCGCCTACATTTATTTATAGATTTTAATATATAATTCACACAAAAGATGCTTATGATAATATCTTGAGCAAGATCTTCTTTCGCGTTCATGGCCTCAAGTCAAGGTCACTATGGCTATTTTTAGAGAAACATTGTCATCACTCTAGAATGTATATTTATTGATGGATTTTTAAACAAATTTTACACAAATGTTGCATATGATAATATCTCAAGCAAGTTGGACTTTTGCCATTTCAATTTTTTTCCACACACAAAGTTGTCTTGTGCGAGGGGATTTGTATCGCATGCGATGCCTTGTTTCATCAAAATCCAAGCGTGGGCAGAAACCAATGCAAATTTCCTATACCTTGAAAGACCCCATTTGTGGGTTTCATTGGACTGTATGGTGCTTTAGTGCAGAACTGAAACCAGCCAATCATTTGAGTACTGGTAAACCCCTTTTAATAGAAGGTCTAAGCTTGCGCATGAAAAGTGGTGCAAGCTGGATCATTGCTATATATAAACCCTTTTGGTTTGTTTGGGCGGCAGGGCTTGATATGTCATATCATCTAAATGTCGGGTAATAATAAGCAACATCTCCAAAAGGACCTAAATAGTGTCAAGGGGGATATAGAACCTCAACTCAAACAAATACTGCCTTTTGCAAACACAGGTACAGATCAAATGGCTTCTGAATAAGTGAAAAAAAAATCTTCACCTTATTTGCATTATCTGCTGGTGCCTAGTCTGATGGTTGTCAGTGTTGGAAAAACAGGTAACTAGACCCCCTGACCTTAAAAGGTCACTGCGGTCTGGTTACCTGTTTTTCCAATATTGACAATGTGCAAGCTGGGAGCCAGCAAATAATGTAAATAAGGTGAATAAGGACTGTAAAACCATAAGGGCTGTAAAACGCAAAAAAAACAACAACAACAACAACAACAACAAAAACAACACCATATTTTTCAGAGATAAACATAAAGAAAAACGGAGACAAGAACAACTAGCAAATGGTTCAACAAAGAAAAGAAAATCTTTGAAGAGACCTCCGAAATCGGAGGCTTGGTCACAGCAGAAAGGCAGAAAAGACAGAAAGAAGAAAAGAAGAGAAATAAAGGTGAAGAAAAGAAAAATGGAAATGACAGAGGATGATATGCAAGAATTAGAAGATGATTTTAGAATGGTAAAGAAGTTAAAGAAAAATAAGGTAAATATGTTCAGCCAAATACAAATGGCTCGTTTACCATGCCTGTTTCAAACTCCTTTCAGAGTCCCTAAGAATAATTTAGCGAGAATTTTCTTATTTTATCTTGGAAATGTATGTTGTGTGTACCCAATAGAATCGCCTTGATGAGGCGATTCTAATGGGTACACATAACATACCTATACTTTAAAGAGTGAGTGAGTGAGTGTTTGAGTTTTACATCCCACCAACAGCTAAGGTCATAAGGAGATGGGACCTCAGTTTAAAGACTCATCTGAATGTCTGGAGAAGTCTGGGATCGATCCTGCGATCCCTGGTTTACAAGGTGAGTAGCGTAACCACTACACCACGGAGGCTTCTGTGCAGTTTATATTTTACTTTTGGTCCTTTGAGATCAGCGTGAATATTCTGAGAAATCAGAAATAAATTATTGGTTTAGACTCATATTCTAGACAGGTTTTTAATTATTTGGACCCCATTTTGATTTATATCAGTCTTTGAATCGACTGCCTATTCGAAATTCGCAAAATTGCAGTACGTTTCCTCTGGTTTTCTTTGCCAGATCATTACAGGGTCACTGATGAGGCTTTATTAGCCGAAACTACGTAGTATGACCCGTCGTCTTTCTTATGAATGTTTTCATTGCTCTTAAAGGAACTCATTTTTGATTTTTATTATTCTAAACTCCTTTTAGAGTCACTAAGAATAGTTTAGGGAGAACTTTCTTATTTTATCTTGGGAATGTATGTTGTGTGTGCTTATTAGAATCGCCTCGATGAGGCGATTCTAATGAGTACACACTACATACCAATAGTTAAAAGAAAATTAAAAATAAATCTCTGTGAGTAGCCGTGTCTGGGATCCTAACCCCTGTCTGGAACAAATTTTTATGGCCCCAAAGCAGGGCTTGAAAATCCTTCAAAATTTCACTCGCATGATCAAGGTTATGTAGATTTTGGTAAATTTCATTGGGACTAGGCAAATATTTTACTCCTCCTCCAAATTGTTTTCTAGTCATGGCAAGAAGAAGAGTGGAATTTTCCAGCCCTGCCCAAACATGCTTGAGCCGTTGCAGTTTGACTGTATTAAGTTTTAAATTTAGTGTTGTTATGTTTAAGAAATAGATCTAGCTGTGATTTGTTGATCAATACGAGGACTGTTCAAATATGAATGCAAGTAGAACGTTTTCTCATGCACTAATGCGAAAATCACCTGGAAATAAATACCACAGCGTAGAAAAACATTTTACCTATACATTGATACCAAACCTGTTAAAATCCGTGCACTTTAGCCATGTATAGATGAGTTTAGGACGCCACCGGTCGCTAAGGAAATGCTATCCCACGATTCCGTATTTTTGCGCATGCGCAGTTTTGTGTGGCAAAAAATAATCGTTGTTCAGACTGATCCGATAGCAGTTTTTAATTTCTTTGAATTTGACAAATTGAAATGGAGGGCAAGGTAAAGGTGCGTTTTTCTTGCGTCACTGTGGCGTCCAAATGATATTGGCTGACAATCGGGCCTTGCAGCAGTTAAGGGTAGAGAGGAGTGCTCTTATTCCTTCTGTTTCAACACCTCCATTTATTTTCCTCTTTCTCCTCTGTCCTTTACTTTGACCTACGATCTCTTCTATATTTTTCTCCCTTTCTCTGGGAGACGAGACAAAATTAACCACATGGGTTGATGTGTCGGTAAACCCAAAACAATTAATAATCAAATAATTAACTGACAATGGTCGCGTCATGTTGCGCTAATCGCAAGACACTGTACGATGCGACAGTGAAGATGGTTGGTTGGTTGGTTGAATTGTGGTTTAATGTACCCGTCAACACTATTTAGGTCATTTTGGAGACGTTGCTTCCATTTTTGTGGGGCTATTACCCGACATTGCAATGAAATGACATCTCAAGCCCAGCCGCCTAATAGAACCATAATGCTTATATGCATTTGACGGTCTGACTCACATCACTTTGCCTGGGTAGTCTTAGTCCATCTAAGCGATTTACCAGTACTCATGTGAGGTCAGTTTCAGCTCTGCGTGGAAGCACCATGCAGTCCAATCTATTTCTCCAAGCCCCGATGGGCGGGACCGAGACAGTGCAGATGAATCGAAGGATTACCAACCTGACGGATTCAACATGCGGGTGATAAAGATAATCGTTTACAACCAGTAACAGAGTTGTTTAATATTGAAATTCACTGTCCCCTCGATCCCTGCCCAGCGAGACTTGAAGAAATAGTGGGGCTGCATGATGCTTCCACGCAGAGCTGAAACCAACGCCCACGAGTACTGGTAAACCGCTTAGAGGATCTAAGCCAGCCTAGGCAAAACGGTGCAAATCGGACCGTACAAGCTTATAAACCCTATTGGTTTCATTGGGCGACAGGGCTTGAGATGTCATTTCATCTCAATATTGGGTAAAAGTCCCACAGAATTGGTAGCAACATCTCCAAAATGACCTATTCAGTGTTGCCGGGGACGTTAAATCTCATAACAAACAAACAAACAAACAAACAAATCACCGTCCCCGTTAACACTATTTGCCTTAAGCCTTGTCGCCAAATAAAAAAGATGTGGTTTATAGTGGTTTACCAGTACTCATGTGCGGTCAGTTTTAACTCTTCGAACCCAGGGCCTCTCGTATACCGTACAAACACTCTACCGACTGAGATACCGAGCCACACCCTCGACCTTTTACATTCCCTACTGCCTAATGGGATGCGTCTCGAATCTCTAAGTGTTATCCAGTCAGGCTATGGTACTTTCATGTTCAGGTTTTTCAAAGTATCGCTTCTGAAACTCTGCCAGAACTACTCATTTTTTTCTTGCAAGTCAAGTCAGGTCAAAGATTTATTCAGGGTCCCCGAACTCAGGGTATGAGAATTAAACAAGCATTCATTTAAAACATACAGCAAACAACAAATAGCATGTACATGTATAATGGAATAGTGTAATAACCTATAAAATCGGATACTTCGGACATTCGGACATGGTATCTGCAAGGTACTGTTGTGATTCAAAAAATTGTGAACTGCAGCTTTCGTTTCTTTGACTTGAGGTTTAACGTCACCGTCAACCGTGCAATGTAAAGGTCATTTTGGAGACGTTTCCAATTTTGTGGGACTTTTACCCGACATTGAGATGAAATTACATCTCAAGCCCTGTCGCCCAATGACAGCAATAGGGTTTATAAGCAAGGACGGTCCGACTCGCACCACTTTGGCTGGGTAGGCTTAGATCCTCCAAGCGGTTTACCAGTACTCGTGTGCGGGTCGGTTTCAGCTCTGCGTGGAAGCATCATGCAGCCCATCTATTTCTTCAAGTCTCGATTGGCGGGGACCGCTGAACTGCAGTATAAAAGCCTCTTTGAATGTTGTGGATAAACTGACAAACACTATGCTTAAAACTCTTATTTTTTCCTTATTTTACTGTACACACACGGGCTCGATTGATTACTTTTTGCCACACAAAACTGCGCATGCGCATCGTAACTAAGGAAGTTAATCAGCCTAAACTCATATATATCGTTCTACTCTTGTATACTAATACCAAACATGGTTGGAAGAAGGTCAGAGTACGCCGTTGAAATACGTTCCTGTATTAACAATCGTTGTATTCTTGGTATACGGTGCAAAGACATTTTTGATGAAATATGTTTGGTTTATGGGCATAATGAATTGTCTTATCCAACAGTTTTTCGTTGGTGTAAGAAATTCAGCTGTGGGCTAGGCTCAACAGAAGATGCACCTGATGATCGTCGAACGAAAAGAGCAACATCTGCCAAGATGGTTACTAGAGTGAAAGAAATAGTTGCTACCGATGCACGATACACCACTAGGCAAATAGCTAGTATGGTTGGCATCTCATTAGGAGCAGCTCATACAATTCTGAAACGGGATTTGAAAATGAGAAAGATCTGTGCTAGATGGATTTCCCATCTGTTGACAGATGAACAGAAAAAGACACGCGTTCAGTGCGCCAAGAAGTTGCTTAAAAAGTTTCGAAATTACAATGCACAGTCTTTCGCTAATGTCTTCACAGGTGACGAGACATGGGTTCACTTTTTTGAGCCAAAACGAAAGAGTCAGAACAAAATATGGACAACAAAGTATTGCAAAAGACCATGCATTGCAAAGCGAACCATGAGCGTCAAGAAGGTAATGTATGCCATATTCTTTTCAAATCAGGAACATGCAACCTGCTGAAAAAATACCTTTCTGGTCGAAAATTTGTACACCGCAAACACCTCGGTTCTGCAATATTCCAGTGCCTTCATAGTATACCTCGAAAAGCCTACCAAAATGCATTCAATGATTGGATCATAAGACTGAAAGTTTGTATATCTGTTTAAGGGGAATACTTTGAGGGGACAAAATAAATTTTTCATCGAAATCTATCACAGAATCATTTTTATGTGCTTAGTTGCATTCATATTTGAACAGTCCTCGTAAATGACAGTTTGGAGGTCAGTTGTAAAGTAGATCAAATCATGAGCATGTAGCGCACTTGATTTGTCTACTTAAAACTGACCAGCAAACTGATTTAATACTCAATAAATCACAGACTAGAGCTGATCTATTTCGATTCTAACCTGCTGAAAATCGGCAACAATTTTGTTGTTAACTTCAAATTCTCATTAACTTTCGCCATTATTAGAAGAAATCCCGCAAAAAAATATTGACTGTAATATATGCATTTGTGTCCGTTTGTAACATTTTCGATGTGAGAAAGTGAAGCTACACCGTCTAATGTCAAGGAATCTACAGGCACGCTGTGTTAGAATAAATCAAGAGCTCGTCACACAGAGCTATGAGGTATGTTGTCTTTTTTTTCTGGCAAAAAAACAAACAAACAACAAAACAGCTGACTGGTCAGTTCTTCCAGACATTTTCAGATGCTTATCTAATTTAATCATAACATTTTGATCAGTCGGGAATGTTGCACCTCATTGAAATCAGATAAAACCCACTCCTAACACACTCCATCCAGTAAGTCTTGTAATAAGTGTTTGTGTTGGTGGCCTGTTAAATACTTGCCAGGTAATAAGCCTGCATGTGGTTGAAATATTGGCCTTTAATAGAGAATTCTTTGGCTAAGAGTTAATCTTTGATCTCTTGGACCAAAGAAATCAAAACCTATAGATGTAAGCTCAGTGTCATACCGTAAGCTCCTTGAATTCAGAAAATTTCTGAATCTAGTGGACCTTTGCCAAGATTGTTCAAATTATAGCCTTTGCTGATATTTGGTATGAAGCTTTACCTTTTAGACCTCCCTCAACATTATGCACATTATAGCCCTGGGGCCAATAATGGCCCTCCCCTGGCCCACTTGCTACACTGTGGATCAGGTGAGCGATCCAGGGCCATCATGGCCCTCTTGTTAGTTAAATTATTGTTGGAACTTGCATGATCATTTAATATGGCGAAATGCTAATATTTTTTGCTGAAGAAAAAAATGAGTAGATTTTGCGAATTTTTAAGTACAGTAATGATCCTAAATATTGGGTCAAGCAAACAGTGAAGGAGCAGCCTGGTCAGGGTCTACACTGTTTGCCATTCCGTCTGCACTTTATGGACACCTTGCAGGATCGTGAAAAAATATTACATGTATTAAAGTTTTAGGAGCATTGCAGTAAGTCCTCAAGGTGTCGGATTTTTAGCTTGGATGTTTTCGAAGAAAACAACGAGGTATTGTCTTAGCTCTGGCATTGTCTGCTTTGTCGTCGTCGTATGCGTCGTCGTGCAAAAACTTAGACATTTTGTAATATCTCTGTCATTAATTAACATATTTACTTGAAACTCGAATGAGTTGTTCATAATGAAAAGGGGAACCCATACCAATAGGTGAGGTAACCCTCAAGATATTTTTGGCACAGTTATGCCCCTTTTTCGACTTAGAATTTGCAGCCGAGTGTTGGCACCCGCATGCAGTGCTCTTGTTCAATATGTCATATTCTCATATTTTGCTGAAAAATTGTGAGTAGAGTTTGCAGAAGCTTTGCACTTTTTTACAGCAAAAATCCAAAGTATTAGATATCAGTTAACATATTGTTTAAACTTTGACTATACAATATGACAAAATATGCTTATATTTTAGCTGAAAAAAAAGTGAAGTACTTACATTTTTTCCAGCAAAAAATCCAAAGTACAATGTGTTCATCACGAAAACACGCCTATCTAATATTGACCCCCTTGAACCCCACTTTTATTTACGGAGGTAAACCTTATTTTTCTTATTTCTGCTCTAAACTATAGATTGTGGCTACTCGTTAGAACCGCCTCGATGAGGCGGTTCTAACGAGTAACAACAACCTATATTTTGAGCAGAAATAAGAAAAATATCACAATTTTTTCATCTTAAAATTTTCATTTTTTCGGCGATAAACGAAACAATGTATTTGTATAGGCCTGTTTTCATAATGAGATATTCTTTTTGCTAGAACAGCTAACAATTGCACCATGATCTAAACAACTAAGTCCAGGTTAGCATATTGAGTCATGATTTCTGGACTGAACCATATGGAGATCTGGGGCCAGTTATTTAAAACTAACGACATCATTAGTTAACAAATTGTTAAATCTTTGATTATTAAATATGGCAGATAGACTAATATTTTTGCTGAAAAAAAAATGTGTGTAGCTTTTGCATATGCAAAAGCTTCTCACATTTTATCAGCAGTAATACCAAAATTTTAGACAATAAACTTAGTAGAACAGTTAACAATATCATACTTAACAAGCTTTTAAGCTAATAAGGCTTAGCCTAATTGGCCGAAACTAGCTAGTCTGGCCCAGAAAACATGCACACTTCATATTTTCCAGTTGTGTGGTGTATTCCTTGCTTCCAAAGGATAACCCTTTTATAGAACATATTTGAACAACTGAGCCTTGGACTCCCTGACCTAGTTGGTAAAGCACTGTCTCTTAACTTTTAGGTCTGTTGCCCTTGTGGGTCCACCTCACTCCGGACATATGTGAGACTCTAAATTCTGCCATGGAAGGACAGAGGGTTTTTGTCTGGTGCCCATGTCAAATTAGCAAGCAGCTCAAAATTATCTTGAAATGGCTGTAAAATCAGAAAAATGGACTAGATAGAGAAAAGAATGGTCTTTCTTGCACACCAGACCAGGAAATCCATGATTTTACCCTGGGATAGAAATTTATGTTCTGACCCTGGTGTTCCGACCCAGGCAACTAACATAAGTGCGCTTGAATTCTATTCAACTACCCAAACTACTTCCGCACTACTTTTATTTTGTATACAATTTACATATGCGAGCTGTCAAAACTAACCGGCAAAAAAAAAAAAAAAAAATAAAAAAAACCAATAATAATGATAATTATTTGACTCATTTATTGTTACAGGACTTTTGTACGAGGACTGTTCAAATATGAATGCAACTAAGCACATAAAAATGATTCCGTGATAGATTTCGATGAAAAATTTATTTTGTCCCCTCAAAGTATTCCCCTTTAACAGATATACAAACTTTCAGTCTTCTGATCCAATCATTGAATGCATTTTGGTAGTCTTTTCGAGGTATACTATGAAGGCACTGGAATATTGCAGAACCGAGGTGTTTGCGCTGTACAAATTTTCGACCAGAAAGGTACTTTTTCAGCCGCGGGAACAAAAAAAAAGTCACACGGGGCAAGGTCAGGGGAATACGGGGGTGCTGGGGGGGGGGGGGGGGGGCGTGAGGGAGTTCAACAACCTTATCCTGCGAGTCTTGCACAATGAACGCCTTGTGCTATGACGCATTGCCATGTAGCAATCTGACATTGGCCAAACCAGTTGCGGGTCTTCGTTCTTTGAAATATTTCTTCAATTTTCGAAGAACTTTATTCTTGTAAAACTTCGCATTTACAGATTTGCCTTTAGGCACAGCAACCCGAATAGCAGGGCCCTGATTTGAAAAGAATTTGGCATACATTACCTTCTTGGCGCTCATGGTCCGCTTTGCAATGCATGGTCTTTTGCAATACTTTGTTGCCCATATTTTGTTCTGACTCTTTCGTTTTGGCTAAAAAAAGTGAACCCATGTCTCGTCACCTGTGACGACATTAGCTAAAGACCGTGCATTGTAATTTCGAAACTTTTTAAGGAACTTTTTGGGTTACTGAACGCGTGTCTTTTTCTGCTCATCTGTCAACAGATGGGGAATCCATCTAGCACAGATCTTTCTCATTTTCAAATCTCGTTTCAGAATTGTATGAGCTGCTCCTAATGAGATGCCAACTATACTAGCTTTTTGCCTAGTTGTGTATCGTGCATCGGTAGCAACTATTTCTTTCACTCTAGCAACCATCTTGGCAGATGTTGCTCTTTTCGGCCGACGATCATGTGGTGCATCTTCTGTTGAGCCTAGCCCACAGCTGAATTTCTAACACCAACGAAAAACTGTCGGAAAAGACATTTCATTATGCCCATAAACCGAATATATTTCATCAAAAATGTCTTTGCACCGTATACCAAGAATACAACGATTCTTAATATAGGACCGTATTTCAACGGCGTACTCAGACCTTCTTCCAACCATGTTTTGTATTAGTATACAAGAGTAGACAGTGTTTATCGAACGGTATACATGGCTAATGTAGACGGATTTTAACAATTTTGGTATCAATGTATAGGTAAAATGTTTTTCTACGCTGTGATATTTATTTCCAGGTGATTTTCACATTAGTGCATGAGAAAACGGTCTACTTGCATTCATATTTGAACAGTCCTCGTATGAACTCTTAAAAAGACGAAACGAAATACTGTCTGTAGTTCTGCTATTTGCTGCAAAATAAAAAGGAAATGTTTGGGAGGTGTTGTGCACGAAAAATAATCCAGTGTGGGGTTCTGTTGTAGATGGGCGTTTCCAACCCTCAGGGTGACTGTGCTGAGCAGAACCTCGGCAACAGAATCCCATATCCGATTCTTATTTTTTTTCATTTCAGATTAGTACTGATGAGTTTGACAAGGAATTTGTATCTGACGGTGACTCGGGTGATGATACAGCTTAGATCTGTGAAACACGTGTATCTCATAACATGCACCTCCAACTGGTTACCAGGTCGCGGGTCGATACCTGCCAGTTCAGCAGCATTGTTTCATAAAGATTAATAATGAAATCTTTACGATGGGGGTTCATTCTCTCCCTTCTGCTGATTCAAGAAGGGTTGTTGTCAGTTTCTGGTGATAGATGTGGGCTGTAATGATCAAGTCTTGATGTATAAGACTGTAATGGTCAGCTGCTGATGTATGAGCTGGCCCAGGAAACCGCGTGGTGAGGCAAACTGATCTACTTGATATGACCCCAGAAGTGTTGGCTGGGCTGTTAAAATAATGGATAGAGACTGTTTTTAATTCTTGTTCATGTTTCCTTTATATGATTGATTGATTGTTTTGGGTTTAACGACACATCAACCCTTGTGGGTCATTTTGTGTTGCCCCTCTGAGAAATAGAGGAGACAGTAGAGGAGAAGAAAGTGAGGGACAGAGGCAAAAAAAAATATACATTCCCCACTCGACCCTTATCTGCTGCAAGGACAGCATGCCTTGCCCAACTGAAAGCCAATATTAGTTTGAAGCCCCAGTGATGCCAGATACACGTCATCTGTACCTCACCTAACTGTGAAGTTGAGTCATTGCAAACTCAAGCTCACACCCAGACACCAGAAGCAAACATGTGTTCAAGATAGATAAGGGTGGTTTAGGTGATAGAATATAAGAATTTTACACAGGCAATGAGGGTTGGATGGAAAAATCTGTTCACTGTCCGGGTGTTGCCTGACGGTGAAACTGAGGGATGCCAGATACACGTCACCTGTACCTCACCTAAGTGTGAAGTTGAGTCATTGCACACTCAAGCTCACACCCAGACACCAGAAGGGAACATGTGGTCAAGATAGCTAAGGGTGGTTTATGTGATAGAATATAACAATCTTACATTGGTGTGAGGAGTGGATGGAAAAATTCGTCCTGAGGATCACTGGCAGGATCACTGTATACGATGCTTGCAGAGTGATGCCTGACAGTGGTCCTGAGGGACAGATTTTTCTATCCACCCCTCACACCCATGTAAGATTCTTTTTCTTGAATGCCTTCCATTTCTGAGCATGGACTTTTTAATACTGCAGTCTGGCATATTGTGATTACCCTACAGTGGTGTTTAGTGACGTCATGTATTGTGCTGTGACGTCAACCATTACGCATATTAGCTCGTATTACCTGGTACATTTATGAAACACGCTAGAATATTCGATTTTGGGTAAGAACACCAGGGTTAGAACAGAATTTCTGTCCCAAACTTTAACATGTAGATGCTTGTAGACCAGTATTTGTATCAGACAGACTGGAAAGGCTGTATTCAGTGCAGATTTCCTAAATAGTTCAGCAAGAGTTATAGTACAATATTAAATACGCAGATACTTCTGCTGAAAATATGTGAGTATCTTTTGCAAATGCGAGAACTACATACATTTTTAGGCCCCCACCCATAGGGGCTTGAAGAAATATATGGGCTGCATGTTGCTTCTACGCAGAGATGAATCCGGCCGGCACACTAGTACTGGTAAACCGCTTAGAGGATCTAAGCCTGTCCAGGAACCGCGGTGCGAGGCGGACCATCCATGCTAATAAACCCTATTGGTTTCATACGGCGACAGGGCTTGAGGTGTCATTTCATCTCAATGTTGGGTAAAAGTCCCACAAAATTGGAAGCAACGTCTCCAAAATGATCTTTACAGTGTTGACGGGGACGTTAAATCTCAAATCAAACAAACAAACAAAATATATATTTTTATGTCCTGTACTCACAGTGAGGGGGACATATTGATTTTTGTGCGTTGGCGTAGCCTGTTTGAAACACCATTTCTGGCACACCAGACAAGGAAATCCGTGATTTTACTCTGGGATAGAAATTTATGTTCTGACCCTGATGTTCCGACCCAAAATCGAATATAATCGCATGTTTGATAAATGCACTGGTTGATTACGACCTCGTATGCATTGTTCTTAAGGTTGACGTCACAGCACGTTACGTGATGTCACTTAACATTCCTGCAGTGTCATCACAATATGGCGGAGGTCGGTAAGAAATGGAGAAATGGAGGGTATGCAAGAAAAAGAATCCGATATGGGTGTGAGGGGTCGATAGAAAAATCTGTCCCTCATGATCACTGTCCCGCATCACTCGGCAAGCCTCGTGATGCCGGACAGTGTCCCTCGGGGCTGATTTTTCAATCCCCCCCTCACACCCATATAAGATTCTTATAATCTCCTGAACCTATTCATGGATTCTGACCAAACTTGCATGGCAACATCACTAGGAATGGGGAAACAGCCATTAGGCTTTGATGGCTTTTACCTTAGTTTCAAGGGCACAGGCCCACCAAAACCATTACGAAAACACGCCTATACAAATTCATTGTAATCTTTACCACGGAAATCATGATAATTTTGTGGTGAAAAATTGCGATATTTTTTTTTTATTTCTGCTCAAAATATAGATTGTGGGTACTCGTTAGAACCGCCTCATCAGAAATAAGAAAAATAAGGTTTACCCCTGTAAACCCCAGTTTTACTATATACAAGTGGGGTTAAAGGGGGTCAAAATTATGTAGGCATGTTTTCGTCCTGACTGTCAATTTCGGCTTTTCTGCGCCTGATCTCTTGAACGAATGTATGAAATATGCGCACGCACCCCCCCCCCCCCCTCCCCCCCCCCCCCTCGGAAAACAAATATCAGTTTTAGCTCGTCTGTACCCTATCTCATGAAAAAATTAGTGCAATTTGTTAAAATATATCATGGCAACCTACAAAAGATTAGATTAGATTTTTGGGGTCTTCACCTTATTTCCTTATTTTGAAGGTCACAGGCTCCCGGCAATTGTCTGTTTTTGGCAAGTACTGAGTTGTATGCACCTTGTCTTATTAGTTCACCTGAGCACGAAGTTCATGCTAGTGGTGATCATGAGCTATTGTGATCAGTCAATGTCCATCGTCCGTCTTGCGTCATCCGTCGTCAACAATTGCTTTAAAAGACTACTCCTCTTAAACTCTTGGGCCAATTTCATTTAAACTTCACAGGTATGTTGCCAAGGTGGCTCTCTACCAAACTAGATAAAAGCTTTCTGCTCAGATGAACATGATGGCCACCAGAGCTAAAAATATAAAAATCTTTTAACGACTACTCCCATACCCCTTGGCCGTTTTCATTCAAACTTAATAGGAATGTTGCTTAGGTGACTCTCTACCAAAATAGCTAAAACAGTTCTGCTCTGATGAGCAAAATGGCCGCAAGACCTGAAAATAGAAAAACATTGCAAATTTGCTTTAAACGCGAGCTCCTCCTTAACCATTGGGCCAATTTAATTCAAACTTCACAGGATTGTTGCCTAGATAGCTCCCTGCCAAAATAGCTAAAATCTTACTGCCACGATAAACAAGGTGGCCGCGTGAGCTGAAAATAGAAACAATCTTTAAACTACTACTCCTCCTGTACCCTTGGTCTAAATTGATCCAAACTTCATAGGAATGTTGCTAAGGTGACCCTCTACTTAAATAGCTAAAACAATTATGCTCTGATGAGCAAAATGGCCACCAGGGCTAAAAATAGAAAAACGTAAATTTACTTCAAACGCCAACTCCTCCTAAACCCTTGGGTCAGTTTGATTCAAACTTCACAGGAATGTTGCCTAGGTGTGTCCCTACCAACAGAGCTAAAATTGTTCCGCTCTGACAAACAAGATGGTCACCACAGCTAAAAATAGAAAATATTTTTAAATGACAACTCCTGTACCCTTGGACCAATTTCTTTCAAACTTCATAGGAATGTTGCTTAGGCAACTCTCGAATATAATAGCTAAAAGGTTCTGCTCTGATGGGCCATTTTGGCCACCATAGATAAAATAGAAAAAAAGCATCATAAATTTGCTTCAAATGCGAACTACTCCTTAACCCTTGAGTCAGTATGATTCAAACTTCACAGGAATGTTACATAGGTGACTCCCTACCAAAAAAGCTAAAATCGTTCCGCTCTGACGAACAAGATGGCCACCAGAGTTAAAAAAAATTTCAAACAACAACTGTTCCCTTGGGCCAATTTCATTCAAACTTCATAGGCGTCATAAGCTTAGATGACTCTCTACCAAAATAGCTAAAACGATCCCGCTCTGATTAGCAAAATGGCCGCCATAGCAATCAAAAAGGTTTAACGCAAAAGTTTGATGTATACATTGATGAAAGGGCAGACGGAGAGACAGCCCACCAAGGGGCTTGGCCCAGGAGCTTAGATATTCCAAATAAAAGTTAATGCTATAGAGATTACAGAGCACAATATCACTAGAGAAAGAAGTCAAAATGGGTTAAATCATTTACAGTGGGAATTCATTGACTCTAACGCAACGGCTTAGTCAGACCTGCTCTAGGGTCACAACAGTTTTCCATGACAGGTTGGATATGTGTATTGTGAATTAGAAGTCTGTGCATCACAAAAAGATACTTATAAATTTTACTCAAAATGTTTAATTTACTTTAACAGATTTATGAAATAGATCAGCTCTAACTGTGATTTGTTGAGTGATAAACCACAGTTTTGTGGTCAGATGTAAAGTAGATCAAATCACGAGCGCACTGCGCTCTTAATTTTATCTACTTTCAACTGACCGACAACCCGTGGTTTATTATTCTACAAATCACAGACTAGAGCTGATATATTTCGAGTCTAACACGCTGATTCTTACAAATTTTCGCCATTTTTAAAAGACATCCTACAAAAATTATTGACTGTGAAAGTGACGTTACACCGTCTTACGTCAAGAAATCTACGTGTGACGTCATAAATTGGCAGCTGTAGACGTCACTTGGCACGCACCGTGATTTGTTGCATAATAAAACTGTTCCTTCCCATTGCCTGTTTAGGCGCGCTGTGTAAGAAAAAAAGTGATTTGAAACAGAACAAATATTTTCGTCCCACTTTAAATTCTCATCGCTCATGATAGAAATGAAGGCAATATTCTGGAATCACTACAATTACATGTAGTTCCCACCTCCCATCCATACACTTAAGGGAAAGAAACACAAACATAAAAAAACTTCACCTTAATGAAAATGACACAAGTGGAAAGCCGAAAGGATAAGTAATTGCCCAAACATTTGCCAAATAGCTATCCAAAATAAAAAGATATAAGCATTACATATATGCAAAGACGAATTATAAAAATAATAAACCACAACAAAAGAATCGCCTTTGAAACTTTAAATTGGAAACGGACCATTCTATAGTTGTTATGTATGGGATTCAATGCGACTTGCATTCATCTACGGTTAAAATATTTCAGAGACATCTTTAACAGTAGGACGTCACCAAGGGCTGTTGCTATGATTCTATTCGCAATCTGCTTCTGCCGTTTTGGACTATATTTTGTCAGAAAAAATAAGGAAGAAAATCTTTCGAACTTCCGATGACTTTGTGCCCTCAATATTCTGGTCCGAGATGGGACATGGTGAAAAAACAAAGACGGTTAATGAGAATCGTCTTTTCTTAAAGGCATTTATTCTTGATTATTGAGGACTATCATTTCATTACATAATATTATGTAGCCATCAGAGCTGACTGAAGAGAAGTGCTCTGTCTTCCACAGGTAAGGGGCCTCCTTGGGAAAATTAATTATTTACTAACTGTTGACTAGAGTGTACATTATTGATTTTCCCCATAAGTGCCTCAGTCAGGGGATACAACAAGAGCTACTAATCATCCTATTAAGGACTGCCTTTGATCTGCCATAGTTGGTATATTACAAGGGGCAATAAAACAATTATGAACACACGGTGCGTCCTACTGTTACAAGAATAAATGCATTTAAGCCTTTATATTGCGGCCGTAAAACGTCTCCCCGTACATCAACCATAGTGCAGATTATATTTTCCTTTTGGTCCTTTGAGATCAGAAATAAATTATTGGTTTAGACTCATATTCTAGACAGGTTTTTAATTATTTGGACCCCATTTTGATTTATATCAGTCTTTGAATCGACTGCCTATTCGAAATTCGCAAAAATTCAGTATGTTGCCTCTGGCTTTCTTTGCCGGATCATTACAGGGTCACTGATGAGGCTTTATTAGCCGAAACTACGTAGTATGACCCAACTTCTTTCTTATGAATGTTTTCATTGCTCTTAAAGGAACTCACTTTTGATTTTTATTTAAATTATGGCAGAGAACATGAGATCTTAAACTGACGGAGCAGACGCCTCATTAACAGCACCACCCGATTTCTTGACGTCGCCGTATTGTGATACCCGCCTTTGGAAAAAATGGCACAAAAATGGTCATTCAACGATTTCGGCACAAATTTTCATGTAGATAGATGAATCTATGCCGGAGGTGATGATGTAGGTGAGAATAATCGCGAGGAACATGAAATTTGTGTATTTTTCGTTTTCCTGATGGTACTGGTAGGGTTGAAAAATGGCCATTTTCAAACCCCTGATGTGCGTACACTGAATGTAAAAATCCGGTTTTAGACATTTACTGGAATAAAATCATATTTATACTTTTCATATTAATCATTGTCAAAGCTCGAAAGTAAACAACAGTTGAGGAATTAGCTGTCAAATTAGCTAGTCGACTGGAAGCCTAAAAAATGGCAAGTAGTCCCATCGAATCGACGTACGAGAATTTTGTTTTTAAATCTACCCACGCAGGCCACTCTGATGCGCAACTGTAATCCCGACAGAACTTCTCATTATCTTACGTAACACATGTTGGAATATATAATCACTTGGTAGCAACGGGTTAACAAGTTGACAGAGGAGCACTCTACAGAAGCACATGAAAATAGTATATAGTAAAATTCCTATATTAAGACCACCTTTGGGACTGTTCAAAAGTGGTCTTAAAGACCCCTTTTGAACAGTCTCAAACGTGGTCCCTGGCCAGAGGACATTGTAACCAGAAAATACAAAGCAAAATTAAGTGTACCCTTCAAAATAAGCTTTTTATAGCAGAATTAGTCCTAATTTCAGGTGGTCTTAATAGCGGAATTTCACTGTACATGGTTTGTGATCTGTTTTAACCATCCATCAGACACAAGGTGTGTATGCTTTCATTTCTTGTATGACATTCACTTCTGACAGTGCCAGATTTTTTCTAGCTTCAGAAAACAAGAAAGGAAAACAAAAACAACAGCAGCAACAACAACAACAACAAAAAAACAACAAAAAAACATCTGTACTTCGTTAATCCTTATCCTGCTGTTCACGACAACCCCTTCCTTTGCAAACAGTTTAGATCCAGATCAGGTGGCATCTTATCCGGATCTACACTGTTTGACATTCAGTTTGTGTATTAGTAGAAATAAATTACATCAAGTAATCTGATTGGTTCAGAGTCAGAAATGGGTGTGGCTAACTTAATTATTCAGCTGGATAAGGCTTAAATAGATTATAACCAATAATCACATGCAAAATGAATTTATTCAATTTCGTGTATTTAAACGGAGTTGTAAATTTTTTGCTATTATCGAAGCGTCATTTGCAAATAAAATAAACCGCATAATGAGAAAATGTTTATTCAGACAGATGCTATAATTGAACTCAACATTATCTTTCCCCCCCCCCCTTTTTTTTTTTTGATATTGCAAAGTCTTACTTCCGAGTATGAAGCCAGCCCTGTTTACCTATGCAATATTACCTGGACAAGGTTTTTTTCCTTGTCTTAAGCGCCTTGTATGTGAAACCTCCAGTTTTGGAATTGCATTAATTTCTCATGCCGATTGGGAACAATTTTTTTTTATTTGATTGATGTTTAACAACCCAATCAACTATATTTGCATTTATCTTACCACACTTTTCCGCGCAGGGTTTACCCAGAATGATGATTTTGGTCATGTAAAGTCGATTTAACACTTTTTTGCACCAAATGGAATTTTCTTCCTCATTATATATAGCAGGAGTCCATTTGAGAATTTAGGGTGACAGGTAGTGTTATTCTTCAAAATGTATTTGGAACATCGCTGAACTTTTTTGCAAACAGTGTAGGTCCTGTCAGACGCCGCGTTCTGCAGTGTGTGATATGGGCCTGTACTGTTTGCCAAATACACGTTTTTGGGTTCCTGTTGAATTGACGTTAAACGTCCTCTTCAACACTATTTAGGTCATTTTGGAGACGTTGCTTCCAGTTTCGTGGAACGTTTACTCCACGTTTAGATGAAATGACTTCTCAAGCCCTGCCGCCCAATGAAACCAGAAGGGCTTATATGCACTGAACAGTCTGACTCGCACCACTTTGCCTAGACAGGCTTAGTCCATCCAAGTAGTTTACCAGTACTCGGGTGTGATAAGTTTCAGCTCTGCGTGGAAGGATCATGCAGCCCAATCTAATGCTCCAAGCCCCGATGGGCGGGGGCCGAAATGGGTTAAACTCCCAGTAATTATCCTGTTGACATTGCTATGGCAGTGGTCCTTGTGATGATCATTCTATGTGACCCTTGTGAACACGTAGCAGAAATCTATAAAAATACCTAAAATCTCCCACCCAAAACACCAAAGGGAAAGAAATACAAACATAAAACAACTTCACCATAATGAAAACAAAACAAGCGGAAAGCCCAAAGTACAGTTTCTTTCTATAAAATAGCCAAACAGCAATCCAAAATAATAATGAAAAATAACAATACATATATGCAAAGACAAACTAAAAAAATAATAAACTACGACAGTTTTTGTTTTTTGTTTGTTTGATTTGATGTTTAACGTCCCCGTTAACACTATATAGGTCATTTTGGAGACGTTACTTCCAATTTTGTGGGACTTTTACCCGATATTGAGATGAAATGACATCTCAAGCCCTGTCGCCCAATGAAACCAATAGAGTTTATAAGCATGGACGGTCCGACTCGCTCCGTTTGCCTGAGCAGGCTTAGATCCTCTAAGCCGTTTACCAGTACTCGTGCGGTCGGATTCAGCTCTGCGTGGAAGCATCATGCAGCCCATATTTTTCTTCAAGCCACAATGGGCGGGGGCGCCTTGGAACGGCCAGTAAAAGGTTTTATACCGGGAAGCCTTAATCGATTTTGCATGGCCACAATTCTGATCCTTGTTTCTGTCGTGGGTTAAGATAAATAATGTGTTCAGTCCGCATAAAGAATTTCTAACTCAACAGTGCAACATCTCCGAGAAAATACAGATAAAACGTCTACCGAGATGAAACAGCGATAGCGATTCGACAGCATGAAATAACGAATGCTGGAGCAAACGAAAACCAACAGTTAGACTCCAGTTGGCTCGACCATAGACAGGGCATCAGGCACTAACGGATATTACCTAAAATTCAAGTAAAGTAGAAGTAAAACAAAGATCAGGAATCGATACAATTAACTTACTCCATCCATCAAAGACACCAAAGGGAAAGAAACACAAACATGAAGCGACCAGATCATAATGGAAACCTAAACTAAGGCCATAAGGACAGTTACTTTCCCACAAAATGGCCAAATGGCCATCAAAAATAAAAAGACACAAGTGATACACACAGTAAGTAACAAACAACAACATAAATAAACCGCCACAGAAGAACCGCCTTGGAAGGGTCAGTGAAAAGAATTCCACTTGGGGGGGGGGGGTGCTTAAATCGATTTTACATGGCCATAATTCTCGCCCTTACCTCTGTTGCGGTATACACTAATTTTGTTTAGTCCGCACGAAGGCTTCCTAACTCATCAGTGTAACATCTCCGAGAACATACAAATAAAAAAAATACAGAGATGAAACAAGGTTGAGGACCCGACAGCATACAACGGTGGTAAAGTTTACAATGTATAGGTGTGTTTTCGTTATGCTTTGCATGAAACAAACCCATCTAAAATAGATATATATATATGTAAATAAAAAAGGGGGCATAATATTTGATAAATCGTCTAAATACAGACACTACATCATAGTGTAGTTTATATTTTCTTGTCCTTTGGGATCATTGATTCCATTGTTGAATTTTGAAAATTTTCGAGGGTCACTGATGAGACCTAATTGGCCGAAACTAGCTAGTCTGGACCAGAAAAGATGTACACTCCATATTTTCCAGTTTGGTTGTGTATTCCTTGCTTCCAAAGGGTAACCATTTCTAGAACTTGTTTGAGAGAGAAGCTTCAGTAACTCCACGGATTGTTTTTAACCCATATTTAACAATGGAATCTTCCAGCTGATAAGTTTGGGGTAGTCTATTTCCAATTATTGTTTTTGTTTCGTGCAAATTTTACAAAAAGTAAATGTTCTTTAAGCAAATAGTGTAGACCTGATCAGACGCCACGTTCTGCTGCTTCTGATCTGGGTCTGCACCGGTTGCCAATGTCCCATTAAAGGGCCGCTAGGCACATATGGGTTTAACAGAAGGGGACATCATTATTCTACATGAAGTTTCTATATCATACCAGAACAAAAACAAATCAGGCACAAGGGGTGCGCAATTCATACCCGTCGGAATTCCACAATTAGTCCAAATAACTTAGTAGCAAATCATATGTAAACATTGCCGCGTAGGAAGGCAAGACCTTCACACTGTTTTCTGACATGACCATACCCAGCAGACACACGTCGCTAGGGCAACGTCACATCAACGTCGGTGCAACGTCACGACGTTGCACCGACGTTGATATGACGTTGCATAAACGGCATGACGTCGCGCCGACGTTGATGCGACGTCATAATTACGTCATGTTTAACGTAAGGTAAGGAGTAGAGTATTTTTCATTTCCCTGAAAGCATGATCAAGGAGAGGATTAATTAAGACTCAGAGTTAATCTTTTGTACATTTGCGTGTTTGTTTATTGTGAAGGTATTTGTTTTCATGATTGATTGATTGATTTTTTTGGGTTCATTTGGGTTCACCCTTGTGGGTCATTTTGTGTCGTCTCCCAGAGAAAGGGGGATTATAAGGGCACACAACTGATCCCATTGGGGCCGCAGTACAGAATATAGCTGCTGGTAGACCGCTAAGAGGATCTAAGCAGTAAGCATGCCCAGGCAAAGCGGTGCGAGTCGGCCCGTCCATCGTTATAAACTCTTTTTGTTTCATCGGGCGGCAGGGCTTGCGATGTCATTTCATCTCAATGTCAGGTAAAAGTCCCACAAAATTGGAAGCAACGTCTCCAAAATGGCCTTTACAGTGTTGACGGGGACGTTAAACCTCAAACAAGGTGCATTCTTCTGTCTCGGAGAATTGGCTTAGAAAAACATTGGACAATCTTGAGCTCGGGCTTTATAATAATAATAACAATACTGCTACTACTAATAATAGTTCGGCTTTCATTACTGACCTATGACCGGTCTTAATCAAATGCGACTACTTGTCACCATGAAAACAAATCCGTGAAATAACCACCCTCCAAACCCCACTTTATATAGAGAAAACTAGGGTCTTCACGGGTATACAATATTTTTCTTATCTCTGCTCCTAGACATAGATTGTTGGTAGTCGTTTGAACCGCCTCGAGGCGGTTCTAACGAACACCCACAATCTATGTGTGGAGTATAAATAAGAAAATATCACACATTTTCATCGGAAAAGTAGGCATTTTGGAGGTATGAAAGAAAACACTATGTCACACGGGTGTGTCATCTAGTGTGATCTAAGATGGCTGACGAAACTTATTCTAGCTCAAAACTGCCTGTTGCAGACAGAGATATCCAGACCAGAGGAAGAAAGCTCTGCAAATTATGCATAAGCTTTGCCTCTCATTAAGAAAACACGCCTGTACAAATACATTGTAGATGCCTTAGCTTTGCCTCTCATTAAGAAAACACGCCTATACAAATACATTGTAGATGCCTTAGCTTTGCCTCTCATTAAGAAAACACGCCTATGCAAATACATTGTAGATGCCTTAGCTTTGCCGCTAATTAAGAAAACACGCCTATACAAATACATTGAAGATGCCTTAGCTTTGCCTCTCATTAAGAAAACACGCCTATACAAATACATTGTAGATGCCTTAGCTTTGCCTCTCATTAAGAAAACATGCCTATACAAATACATTGTAGATGCCTTTGCTTTGCCTCTCATTAAGAAAACACGCCTACATAAATACATTGTAGATGTCTTAGCTTTGCCTCTCATTAAGAAAACACGCCTATACAAATACCTTGTAGATGCCTTAGCTTTGCCTCTCATTAAGAAAACACGCCTATACAAATACATTGTAGATGCCTTAGCTTTGCCTCTCATTAAAAGACACGCCTATACAAATACATTGTAGATGCCTTAGCTTTGCCTCTCATTAAAAGACACGCCTATACAAATACATTGTAGATGCCTTAGCTTTGCCTCTCATTAAAAGACACGCCTATACAAATACATTGTAGATGCCTTAGCTTTGCCTCTCATTAAAAGACACGCCTATACAAATACATTGTAGATGCCTTAGCTTTGCCTCTCATTAAGAAAACACGCCTATACAAATACATTGTAGATGCCTTAGCTTTGCCTCTCATTAAGAAAACACGCCTAAACAAATACATTGTAGATGCCTTAGCTTTGCCTCTCAGTAAGAAAACACGCCTATACAAATACATTGTAGATGCCTTAGCTTTGCCTCTCATTAAGAAAACACGCCTATACAAATACATTGTAGATGCCTTAGCTTTGCCTCTCATTAAGAAAACACGCCTAAACAAATACATTGTAGATGCCTTAGCTTTGCCTATCATTCAGAAAACACGCCTATACAAATATATTATAGATGCCTTAGCTTTGCCTCTCATTAAGAAAACACGCCTTTACAAATACATTGTAAATTGTACCACCTAAAAAATGAAAAATTTATATTTATTTCTTATTTCTGCTCAAAATATAGATTTGATATTTTTCTTATTTCTGCTCAAAATATAGATTGTGGGTACACGTTAGAACCGCCTCATTTGGGCGGTTCAAACGAGTACCCACAATCTATATTTTAGAGCAGAAATAAGAAAAATAAGGTTTACCCCTTTAAACGCCAGTTTTACTATATAAAAGTTGGATTCAAGGGGTCAATATAATATAGGCGTGATTGCGTGATGTGCATTGAGCAAGTTTTTGCTCGGCTTTAAATGTTTTATTTTTGCCTCATATTAACATTTATCTTGCTGTTCACGACAACCACTATCTTTGCAAACAGTGTAGATCCAGATCAGATGGTTTCTGAAGAAGCCATCTGATCTGGATCTTCACTGTTTGGCATTCAAATTATGAATTTGTAGCAATAAATTACATCAAGTAATTTGATTGGTTAATGACACTTCGGAACTTGCTCGGTCCTTTGGTCGCGTGCAATGTGTTCCCATTACTCTGCTGGTATGTTCGAGTCACTATGAGAGACTTTGAGGGTGTCCTTGTATCGCTTCTTCTGACATTTTCCCATTTCTGGTTCTCTATAGAGGATTTTCTTTTGGCAAACGTTCCCCAGGTATCTTGGTAACATGGTCTGTAAGTCTTAACAATGCCAACGTCAGATATTTATGTACAGTCTGCATACCTGCTATTTTCAGGATTCATGTTTTATGTTGATGTTTATTTCCCTTTGGTGTCTTGGATGCATGGTGTGAGGTTATTGTACCGTTTCCTGATAATTGGCTTCACTTTCAAGTTACAGGGCTGGAACAGGCAAATCTAGATACTATTGAATAAGAGTAATTTTGAAAAATCTAGATAATTAGTTTTGTTTGTACTCCTCATTCTCTAGATGGTATGGCGACCAGGGACTGAGTGCTCCCTTCACGATAATAAGTCCGTGAATTGAAAGACCTCTCTACACCTACATCGGGGCTTAAAGAAACAGATGGGCTGCGCGATGCTTCCATGCAGAGCTGAAACCGACCCGCACACGAGTACTGATAAACCGCTTAGAGGATCAAAGCCTTCCTAGGAAAAGCGGTGCAAGTCGGAACGTCCATTCCTATAAACCGGTTTCATTGGGCGGCAGGGCTTGAGATGTCATTTCATCTCAATATCGGGTAAAAGTCCCACAAAACTGGAAGCAACGTCTCCAAAATGACCTTTACAGTGTTGACGGGGACATTAAATCTCAAATCAGCCAAACCAAACAAAACCTCTCTACACTCCACTTTATACATGTATAGAGAAAAGTGGGATTTAAGGGGTCTACATTATCAGCCTTGTTTTGTTAAAAACATAGATTGTGGGTACTCGTTAGAACCGCATCATTGAGGCGGTTCTTACGAGCACCCACAATCTATGTTTAAAGCCGAAATAAGACCGGTTTTACAACTTTTACTCAATATTTTTCAATTTCTGACACAATGGTGGACGCCATTATGCTTTCTCGGATATTGCTACGCAGATTCAGTTTGCAGCTTTGCAGAAGCAGTTACCTTAAGCAAACCGTGTAGCTCCTAATCGGACACATAATGTACATTATTTTCCCTAGTTATGCTCAAAATCATAGATTGTGGGTACTCCTTAGAACGGCCCAGTTGAGGCCGTTCTGAATTGTGGGTACTCCTTAGAACGGCCCAGTTGAGGCCGTTCTGAAAATCAGCCACAACCTATTTTTGGAGCATAAATAAGAAAACAATTTTTCAGTAGACACATAAAAGCCTACGTGGTGTAGTGGTTACGCTACTCGCCTTGTAAACCAGAGATCGCAGGATCGATCCCGGGCTTCTCCAGACTTTCGGATGAGTCTTTAAACCGAGGTCCCGTCTCCGTATGACCTTAGCTGTTGGTGGGACGTAAAACTCAAACACTCACTCATTCAGTAGACACATGAAGAATAACTGTATCTGATACAACCACCTACAGCGAAATGAATGAACAGGTAAACTATGAATTCGATTCCTGTTTGTCTATTTAAACTGTGTATAACTTTGTGGTTGTTTATGTTATTGCTTTTTGGCATATTATTCACGGGGTCTGTAACAGAAATTTGTTTTCTCAGAAAGGCGAGTGTTATTATAGTTAAAGATTGACGAGAAGAATCGCTGAACATGTTGGTGCATTTCTGCTTGTATCTGCTTCTATCGCCGTTTGTCGGATCTTACACCATAAGCCAGATGTATTCTAAAGTTCTCGTAAGTGATCATTTCTTATTTTTAGCTCACCCGAGCATGAAGTGCTCAAGATAAGCTATTATAGTGATCGCTACCCTGTTGGCACAAAACGTTAGTTCACGTTGAGTGACTGCTGAGTATGTATTCGTCCGTCAACAATTTCTCCAATTGCATCTTCTAAACCACTTTGCTTTTTTTTAAATCACAGAATGGTTCCTTGGGTGGCCCCCTATCAAAATTGCTAAACTCAGTGGTTCTGCTCTGCTGAACAAAATGGCCGCCAAAGTGGAAAAAAATAAAAATAATAATAATTACCTTTCAATGACATCTAGACTGAAACTAGTAAGAAAAGGTCACCCAGGAAAGGCCACAATCTAAGAACGCAGCCGTCTCAAGTCACCTATTCGGAAAGTGATAAGGAGGCACATACAGAAACAGACGCATTTTTGTTTGTTTGATTTGAGGTTTAACGTCCCCGTCAACACTGTATAGGTCATTTTGGAGACGTTGCTTCCAATTTTGTGGGACTTTTACCCGACATTGAGATGAAATGACATTTCAAGCCCTGTCGCCCAATGAAACCAATAGAGTTTATAATCATGGACGTTCCGACGTGCACCGCTTTGCCTGGGCAGGCTTAGATCCTCCAACAGTTTACCGGTACTCGTGTGCGGGTTGGTTTCAGCTCTGCGTGGAAGCATCATGCAGCCGATCTATTTCTTCAAGCCCCGATTGGCGAGGGCCACAGAAACAGACGAAACATGAACCAACGACATAAAGCCAAATAACAAATACAATACTGCAAAAGAACGACCGCCTTGGGACGGTCAGTAGTTAAACTACTGGGGACTTCAACTCCGGAGTTCAAGGAAATTTTAACCCTCGCCCTTACTTCCAGTACAGTATCAAACATAATAACAACTAATTGATCCGCATGGATGCTTTCTAGCTCAACAGTGAGTCGTGATCAAATATATTGTAAAATGGTTATGTATAGGTTAATATAATGAATCAGGGTTGACTTATTTGTCTAAATCGCGACGGAAATAAGGGCGAGGATTGTGGCCACGTGAAATCAGTTTAAGCCCCCAAGTGGAATTCGTTTCACTGACCGTTCCAAGGCGGTTCTTCTGTAGCGGTTTATATTTGTTATGGTTTGTCTTTGAGTGTGTGTATCGCTTATATTATTTTGTTTTGGATAGCCAATTGGCCGTTTTGTGGGAAACTAACTGTCCTTTTGGCTTTCCGCTATTGCTTTTTCCATTAGGGTCTAGTTGTTTCATGTTTGTGCGTCTTTCGCTTTGGTGTCTCTGATGGGAGCTGTGGTTTAATTGTATCGATTCCTGATCATTGCCTTCACTTCTTTTTTAAGGACTCAACAACAATCCGACGTCAGAGCAGAAGAAAACCACCAGTTATATCACGGAGGTTCGAACCCAGGAAA
Organism: Lucinisca nassula; assembly: GCA_963580285.1. Lineage (NCBI taxonomy): Eukaryota > Metazoa > Mollusca > Bivalvia > Lucinida > Lucinidae > Lucinisca > Lucinisca nassula. Next base: position 1,268,670 of record OY757021.1, read on the forward strand.
TATCCGTCCCCACCCTTCCCGAATTCAAAGGATTTAGGGTGACCGCAGTCATCAAAGAGTCCGGAGTCAGGTCCACGGTCTGATTTCAAAGCAATTTGATAAAAACTTTACTCTGGTGACTCTCTGCCAAAATTGCTCAAACGGTTTCCGCTCCCGTCGCTGAACAAAAAATGGCCACCGGAGCTAAAATAGAACTAAAACTGTCTAACGATATCTCTTAGGCTTATAATCCGATTGGCTAAGTTTCAAGGTATCTATGACTCCCTTGCTTAGAGGTCGCCACTGTTTCGATGTAACTGTTTCCCAAGCTTGGCGAACGGTGCCTTGATTTATCATATGACGTCACGTCTGAGAGTGTAATAACGTCATGTATTATTTCCGATAATCCTTTAGTGGATTAAATATGCAAATTAGCTAGATACGTTCCGTAACGTTACATGTACGACGTCCTTAACGACGTAGCGTTTACTAATGGCGGAATATTGACATTTTTGTAAACAATCGTGAATACAATGAATTTTAAATGTCATATGATAAATAGAATCTTGCATTTGTGCTCATGTATTATTGAATTTATTAAACTCGTTGAGGAAAAGGGATAAAATGCTCGACAAAGCCTACCATTTTATCCCTTTTCCTCAACTCGTTTAATAAATTCAATAATACATGAACACTCATGCAAAATCCTCTATATAGCACACTTACCGAGAGAAGAACATTTTGTAGGTATTATAGTACACACATCATTTCGTGTGTAACTGGGAAATTCTACCTTTTTATGCCCCGCGAGAATCTTTGATTCGGGGGGTTGGGCATATAGTATTTGCCCTGCCTGTCTGTTTGTTTGTTTGTTTGTCTGTCTGTCCGTCACAAAAACTTTAACTTTGATCATAACTTCAAAAGTATTTGACTTAGCCCCATGAAACTTCACACTCATTCACCATCACAAGGGCTACATTCTGACTAAGAGCTATAACTCTGTTGTCATTTTTGGCTGAATTATCTTCCTTTGAAATTTTGCACAAACTCAGAAATTGGCCCCAACGGGAGACATTGGTCACCTAAAGTGACAGCTCTTGTTCTTTCTGCTAAGTTATCATTGATGTCCTTTCCATGTAGTTACCATGTACAGTAAAATTCCGCGAATACGACCACCTGAAATTAAGACTAATTCTGCTTTCAAAAGTTTATTTAGAAGGGTGCAGTGTTATTCTTTCTTCGAATTTCCTGCACACAATGTCCTCTTGGAAGGGACCACTTTTGGGATTGTTCAAAAGTGGTCTCAAAGACCACGTTTGAACAGTCCCAAAGGTGGTCTTAATATAGGAATTTTGATTACTTCCAGGAATTACAAACCCAGCTCAGCCTTCGAGAGACTGAACATGAACATCTTGATTCCAAGCTAGATACAATTTTACGAGAAATTCGCAAGCTTAGCTTTGGCACACAAGACAACAGTATAGAAGACAGACTAAAACAACTGGAGACAACCCTAGCTAAAGTTGTACAAGCACAAGCCGACCTGAAGAATGATACAAAATATCTTGCTGAAAGTTTCGCAATGGCGAAAACGGATACACATACTGTCGACGGTAGCGTTTATACCAGATGGGGGAGGACGTGTTGTCCAGGAAACGGATCAGCGGCGTTATACGCTGGTTATGCTGCTGGGACATGGTTTACACATACTGGAGGGTCTCCGAACATGCTTTGCCTTCCTAAAGATCCAGAATGGGGTAAATATGTCGCCGAAGAGAACAGTGCCGGAAATTATATTTATGGAGTCGAGTATCAGACAGACAACGGAAGGGACACTACTCTGTTTGGTAAACAGTTGTTTCAGCAGGATGTGCCTTGTGTTGTTTGTGACGTTCAGCACAGAACGCGAAAACTAATGATACCAGGACGGAAAACCTGCTATGATGGCTGGACAAAAGAATACTGGGGTTATCTGATGAGTGGTCACCATACGAATAAGGCACAGGCGGATTATCATTGTGTTGATTCCGACCCGGAAGTCGTGCCTGGTGGCCATGAAAAAATAAAAATGGATACTTGCTTTATTTTGTTGAAGTAGGATGTGGCTCGTTGAAGTGCCCACCGTACGTAAAAGGAAGGGAATTGCCATGCGTTGTATGCACAAAGTGAACATTTATTTCATAGCGTAGTGATAAAATGTCTGTGGTACCTATATTTTTAAGTTGAGCTAAACAGCTTTCCACATGTCAGGTTTGGGGCTGATTTAGTAATTTTGCGAATGTTATATACTGTAAAGCTCAGGGGCCAGTTGTTCAAAAATAACGACGTCGTTAGTTCACGTATCGTTAAAACTTTGATCAATAAATATGGCAAATATGCTGAAATTTTTGCTGAAAAAATGTGAGCAGCTTTCAGCAAAAATACCAAAATTTACGAAATTGTACATGCTAGAAGAGTTAAGAATATGACCACTAACGAGCTCATTAAGCTAACGATGCTTTGAACAACTGACCCCAGACTGCCCGAATGTCGATTGTACAATTATAATGGCTTATAACGCGTTCTTGATTCCTTGAAAAATTCCTTTGACTGCTCCATATAACAGGAGAGGAACTATTTAGGGAGCGGTTTCTTAATTTGTGGACATATTTTGGATAGTTTATTTTTATGTGTTGAGGTTTGACGTCGATATTATTAAGGTTATGTTCGAGACGTTGCCTCCGATTTTGTGGGACTTTTACCCGACACTTGTGGTCATTTCATATGAAATTTTTGAAACCCGCCAAAGGCTCTTTATAAGTCCTGGGTTGGGCGTCTCTTGCCTGATGCCTCCAGTGGGCGTGTCTCATGAGCTACGTCGGTCGGTGTGTGCTCGTAGGGGATGTGCTGTGTTTGCCGAGTCTTGTCTATCGGCCGTTTCGGTTTCCAAACTTTGGTGTTGGGACACACTGATGAAGATCAAATGTCAGAAAGACCTCTGTGTCACTAAATTTGGCATAGTTACGCCTAAATTCATAAATAGCATATGAAATGACCACTCGTGTAAGATCCTGTATAGTATATGTTGATCCATATGAAACAGGTCCTTTCCATTCTCTTATTGCTGTTCTTCAAAAAACGCGTATGCTGCTATCTACTAAGGTCAGACGCACGATATCTGGCCTGAAGCTAACTTGGAGGTAATGTTGCAGAGTTTCAAATTCCTATTATGATTTCCAGTCCTGTAATACAGACAAGCTCAATGACACCGCCAATTCGGCTCTGCAAACATCGTTTGCTTTGCCTGTCACACAGATGTTCTTCCGTCATGGTAATGCTGTATTGGATGTATCCAACCCAAATCTGATAACGTAATCAATATACCTGGGTCTGGGGAACGGAATGTATTTGGATTGTGATGGCTCACTGATAATGGTGTTGTACCTAAACTCGGTTAAATCTCTATGATCAAGTGTGCAGGAGAAGTGTTGTGTAACCGTGGTTAAATCATAGGGGACCTGAAGATGTAACACTAGGAGAACATACTCATATGAGAAAAGAGAAAATGATCCTTTCTTTGCGTTAAGCTAACTAGTGTCTATGAGTATCCACAATCTATGTTTTCAGGTAAATAATTAGGGGATAACTGTATTCAAAATTGTCGTTTTGGGAGGTAAGTCGGAGGATTTACGGTCGGAAATTTCGTTTTACGGCGACGCATCGGCAGAGTCTTAAAAAACATAATTTGCGACCGTAAAACCGACGATTTACCTCCCGGCCCAAGATGACAATTTTCAATACAGTTATCCCCACTTTAATGCACTTATCGTGTTATTTTAAATTGTACTATTTTGCACAAAGGGCTGCATAAAACCAATTCTAATGCACTTGCGTATGTAACGCGACGTCTGATTAGATAACGTCAAAACATTGAGACAGTATATTCTGCGATATATTGTCGGAAACCCGACGTCATCACATAACGTCGCTTTTCATTGGTTGGCATTTGGTTTTACGCAGCTCACAGCCCTTGCCGTTTTGTGCAAAATAGTTCAGTTTTTAACAAAACAACCGAACAAGTACATTAAAATGGGGATAACTGTATTGAAAATTGTCATTTGGGGAGGTAAATCGTCGGTTTTACAGTCGCAAATTCCGTTTTTCGGCTCCGCTAACGCGTCGCCGTAAAACGGAATTTCCGACCGTAAAACCGACGATTTACATTTTCAAAACAGTTATCCCTAATTCTAATGCACTTATCCTGTTCTTTTAAATTGTACTATTTTGCACAAAGCGCTGCATAAAACCAAATGTCTGCCAATGAAAAAGGAACATTATGCAATCTCGCGGAATATACTGTCGCAAATATTTGACTTAATCCAATCAGATGTCTCGTTACATATGTAAGTGCTTTAGAACGGACAATATATATAGCCTGTATTTGTCTCTTTATACATCTGATATTAAAGGGGTGTTTGCGCTAAAATAACGCATGCAAATTGTTCATCCTTGTAAACCCCATTTGTCTACATGTATGTTTTGTTTGTTTGATTTGAGGTTTAACGACCCCGTTAACCCTGTAAAAGTCATTTTGGAGACGTTGCTTCCAATTTTGTGGGACTTTTACCCGACCTTGAGATGAAATGACATCTCAAGCCCTGCCACCCAATGAAACCAATAGGGTTTATTAGCATGGACGGGCCGACTCACACCGCTTTACCTGGGCCGGCTTAGATCCTCTAAGTGGTTTACTAGTACTCGTGTGGGGGTCGGTTTCAGCTCTGCGTGGAAGCATCATGCAGCCCATCTATTTCTTCAAGCCCCGATGGACGGGAGCCTGGGATAACAAGCGATTTAATCTTAATCTTCATTTCTCTCTATTAAGTCACCGTCTCTTTTGATTTTCTATCATAATACTTAGTTTTGGAATAACATGATTATGACAGTGGGTTATGAAAATAAGGTACGGTCTGGTCAGCCTATATTGTATTCAGTCAGGTTCAAGTTCATTGGAATCAATGTGTTGATCGGGTGATAGGCTTTGATTTCTTAAAATGTATTACTATTAATTTATGCAAGATTAACAAGCAGTAAAGAGTTGCTACAGATATAAAGTTGTATTTCAAAGAAAAGTTTGATAAACTGTTAACAAAAGCAGTTGTCTAACAGCGGAAGGAATACCTTGGTATAGTGTTTTGTTTTGAATAAAGAAGCAAAATAATTATGATATCTCACGTTGATATAGAGGATCTTACATGAGTGTTCATGTATTATTGGATTTATTAAACGAGTTGAGTAAAAGGGATAAAATGCGTGGCTTTGCCGATCATTTTATGCCTTTTCTTCAACGAGTTTAATAAATTCAATAATACATGAGCACGGATACAAGATTCTATTTATCATATGACATTTAAAACGCATTTTATTCACGATTGTTTACAAAAATGTCAATATTCCGCCATTAGTAAACGCGACGTCGTTAACGACGCCGTACATGTAACGTCTTGACTTGATAGATTTTGTAAGGTAACAGGGCGTTAAAAGCACAAAGGGGCTACCCCTACATGTAACGTTACGGGACGTATCTAGCTAATTTTCATATTTAATCCACTTGTGGATTATCGAAAATATTACATGGCGTTATTACAATCTTAGAAGCGACGTCATATGATAAACTAAATTATTCCACGCACTTGAATCATGTTACTTCAAAATACTAGCGCCAACGTTACCAATTCAATACTGTTTTAAAAAAGGGTATTACAGGCAAATGGCGACTCTTGTTACAGAACAGAAACATGCCCTATTTCCGTTTGTAAATTAAATCACTAAACAAGTTTATCATATGACGTCGTTGATAAGCAGTGGATAACGCCGTGTAATAAAAATCGTATGACCACACGTGTAATAACACTTTAAGCGGGATTAAGTTACGTCATGGCGATGTCTATGCCAACCATGCACACATTGTCAAATTTAAAGGCGATAAAATCCAATTTAAAGTGGTCATATGATAAACAGAATCTTACACTCGTGGTCATTTCATATGAAATTTATGAAACTCGCCGAAGGCTCGTTTCATAAATTTCATATGAAATCAACACTCGTGTAAGATCCTCAATATCTTTCTTTACTCGCTTTGATGGTGCTTGATGATGGTGCTTTAACCCTTGTCCTGTTGAATAAATTAACTTGGCCACACCCATTTCTGACTATCATCCGATTAAATAACTTTATCAGATAAAGTATGTCCATTCAATTCACAAACTCTATGATAAACAGTGTAGATCCTGACAAGATGGCTTCCAAAAAGAGTGTATATTCTGATCAGATGACTTCTTTAGAAGCCATCTGATCAGGATCTACAATTTTCGCAAACATAGGGGTTGTCATGTTCAGCGGGATAGGGGTTAAATAACTCACAAGGGTTGAAGTGTCGTTAAACCCAAAATAATCAATCGTGCCGAAAGTCTAAAATAAAGTTAAATAGAGTGCAATGGTCATATGACGTAACCCACCTGAGGCACCAGGGGGACAAGAGAAGTCAGTTTAATGACAAAGGTTGACTACTAAGGACTTATCGCGACAGTAAAACAAAGCCAAGCTCCTTATAGATGGACTTTGCTCTTTTTCGTGGAAAGTAGCTCGCACAGTAACCTCAAAATCGTTCACAAGATACGTTTTCTACACCGCGATGGTTTTGCTTATTTATACATTTCTCACGCTTTAGTGCTTTAGTGAGTCTGAATAGACTGATTCAGACTGGAAAATGAAAAATCGGAGACCCAAATCTCCGTCTTGACAGAAACTGACAGCCCCGCCCATAGGGGCTTGAAAAAAAAATAGATCGGGTTGCATTGTGCTTCCACACAGAGCTGAAACTTTCATGCAGTATGTTTTAGATAACCATTTACTATACGAAAATAGCGTTCTAAGATGACTCTACAGTGTGTTTTATTATTAGTTTTGTTTGTTTGATTGATTTGAGGTTTAACGTCCCCGTTAACACTGTAAAGGTCATTTTGGAGACGTTGCTTCCAATTTTGAGGGACTTTTACCCGACATTGAGATGAAATGACATCTCAAGCCCTGCCGCCTAATGAAACCAATATGATCTATATGCATGGACCGCTTTGCGTGGGCAGGCTTAGATCCTCTAAGCGGTTTACCAGTACTCGTGTGCGGGTCGGATTCAGCTCTGCGTGGAAGCATCATACAGCCAATCTATTTCTTCAAGCCCCGATGGGCGGGAGCCGCTATAATTGGTATTATTATATATTTATGCGTGTGTGAAGATGTAAATTATGCCTTTCGTGCGGATAAGTGCGTCATAATGCATTTTTTTATATCTCCAAAACGATCAATTTTCTGATGAAAATTTGTGATATATTTCTTATTTATATGCCAAACATAGGTTGTGTGTGCTCGTTAGAACCGCCTCATTGAGGCGGTTCTAACGAGTACCCACAACCTATGTACTTGAGCAGAAATAAAGAAAATGATGTTTACCCCCATAAACCCCAGTTTTCTCTATATAAAGTGGGGTTTATGGGGGTCTTGATTTCACGGACTTGTTCGCGTGATGGTGTAGTGGTTACGCTACTCGCCTTGTAAACCAGGGATCGCAAGATCGATCTCTGGCTTCTCCAGAATTTCGGATGAATCTTTAAACCGAGGTCCCGTCACAGTATGACCTTAGCTGTTGGCGGGACGTAAAACTCAAACAGCCACTCACACACACACTATGCTCTTCGTGCGGATAAGTATTACTGCCGTTTCGTCTCTAATGAACGGGTCATGTAGCTTTTGTCCATAGCTGAACAGTTCACTCAGAAAAGGCCACAATCCAAAAACGCAGCCGTCTCAAGTCACCAATAGAAAGTGACATGGGGGCACACACAAAAACAGATGAAAAATGAACCAACGACACAAAGCCAAATAACAAATAAGACACTACAAAAGAACAACCGCCTTGGGGCGGTCAGGAGTAAAACTACTGGGAATCCTTCGATTCTTGAGAGCTTTCAAAATAAATAAACTAGATCAAATCGATGGCGCGCGCCATCGCATATCCCCGCGCTGTGAAAATCATGCCACAATAAAATTATGTCACAATAAAAGGACCAAAAGTACTTCTGTTTGACCTCTGGTGACCCAAGACATGCCTCCTGGGCAAAATTTTGCACCACTGTATTCTAATCGTCATAACGTTTGATTTGATATGCAACATGACCATGTTTCTACAAAATAGACTTTTGATCCCTTGGGCGGTACAGGACCCTACCATATGGGGGAGACACTACAACATTCTGACTATGTTTTCCACCATTCTATCACCCCCTCGCGGGGATTACGTGCATTCCTCTTCCATAGGGCTCATACCTGTGACCATTTCAAGATTCAAGCTCAAAAAGCCACACTACAGTCGAACTTCGATGGCTCGAACACCGATGGCTCGTTTACCATGGCTGAGTCGAACCCGTTTTTGAGCCCCTAGGGAATTCCTCTGCATAAGTAAAAGTGTGGTTTTCGAGTTTTATCTTGCAAATGTATACTGTGTGTACTCATTAGAATCGCCTCAATGAGACGATTCAAATGAGTACACACAGCATACATTTATGTAACAGACCACCGAAAAGAAGTCCAAAAATACCCCGATATGTTTTCTAGAAGTATACAACAGTGGCTCGAACTACCGCTGTCTCGAACAAATTTCCATGGTCCCAAAGGGGTTGGGGCCATCGAAGTTCGACTGTATATTCCACTCTTTATTACCTTTGATTTGATATGGAACATGATCATGTTTGTGCAAAAAAGAATTTTGACAACTAGGGCTCACAACCCTGGCCTCGCCCCAAGGTGGGGGGGGCGGGGGGCATATCAGAATTCAAAATAAGTTCCTCCAGACCGTTATCCATGTATTAACTGTTGCAGTTTCAAGATTCTAGCTCAAAAGCCTAGGAGGAGTTGGGTGACAATCGAAAAAAAGGACCTACAATCCTACTGTTTGGCCTCTGTTGACTCCCAGGCATGCCCCCGAGGCAAACTTTTGCACCATTGTATTCTGCCCTTCATTATCTTCGATTTGATATGCAACATGACTTCGTTTGACCGAATGAATTTTGACCCCTCGGGCAGTGTTTGGCCCTACCCCAACTGGTTTGTGGGTTGAGGGGGGGGGGGGGGTCACATCAGAATTCGGAGTGTGTTGCTGTAGTCCTTCGCCAAAGGGCTTTTGCCTATGAAAGTTTCAAGATTCTAGATAAAATGGTGTAGGAGCAACGGTGGCACATTACAGGCGGGCGGACGGACGGACGGACATCCGGACGGACGGGGTTAATACATGATCCCCGCTTTTTTTTCGAAAAGCGCGGGGATAATAAATGTCAACACAAAGGGAACATTACTAAGTCAGTGCATAAAATTTTCGACAAAATGGCCGTTCAATTTGAGGTTTAGTTTCGATTGGGGTCTAGCAAGAGCACATTAGCTACTTGGGTCTAGTTATTTCATGTTTGTGTTTCTTCCCCTTTGGTGTCTCTGATGGGAGCTGTAGGTCAATTGTATCGATTCCTGATCATTGCCTTCACTTCTATTTTAAGGTCCCCGTCAACACTATTTAGGTCATTTTGAAGACGTTGCTTCCAATTTTGTGGGACTTTAACCCAGCATTCAGATGAAAGGATATCTCAATCGCTCCCGCCCAATGAAACCAATAGGGTTAAATGAAAGAACTGGCCGACTCGCACCACTTTGCCTGGACAGGGTTTGACAGTGGACGTTCATCAGGTTCACGGGGGAGGTTAAACCTCAAATCAAACAAACAAACATTCATCAGATCAAAACCTTATGTTGACCATAGTTTTTGTCATAGCGAGACATCCTGTTCACCCTGTTGAGCAGGCAGGTAGATCACTTCTGTATACTTTTAAGCGTATTTTCATTCATGTTTCGCGACTTTTATAAATGAGGCCAGCTGTCTAATAACAGCTGTGAAGTACGTAAAGCGTTAATCAACTTTTATTGTGTACTTTAAACAAGAGTATATACTAGTCAAAATTGCTAAGTACTGTTACTCCTATTACCGGACTTAACAGTGGAGCTACATTAGTCAATGGGCAATGTTGATGGTAGGGTTAAGCAAATGTAGTATAATACCTTAATTTCTGACTTGTCTGACTGTTCATTTAGTCCGTGTATGACTATAAGAATCTTATATGGGTGTGAGGGGTGGATAGAAAAATCCGTCCCAAGGGTCACTGTCCGGCATCACGAGGCTTGCCGAGTGATGCCGGACAGTGATCCCGAGGGACGGATTTTTCTATCCACCCCTCACATCCATATTGGATTCTTTTTCTTGCATACCTTCCATTTCTTAGCGCGGAATTTCAATGCTGCAGTCACTTCGGTTACCAACGTCCGCCATATTGTGTTGACACTGCAGGAATGTAAAGTGACGTCACGGATCGTGCATGACGTCAACCTTAACGACGGCGCACACAAGGTCATAATCAACCAGTGCATTTATCAAACACGCGATTATATTCGATTTGGGGTCGGAACACCAGGGTCAGAACATAAATTTCTACCCCAGGGTAAAATCGCGGATTTCCTTGTCTGGTGTGCAAGAAAATGGAATCTTCCACCTTATACGTTTGGAGTCTCCCATTTTCAATTTTATGGGTGTCAAGTTTGTTTGCTTGTGGTAACTTATACAACGATGTACTTTAAGCTTAAGCAAATCGTGTAATTTCAGATCACACACAACATTATGTGGCGTCTAATCTAAATCACGCAGAATGAGTTTTGTTGTATACATGCAACCTCGTGTCTGTGACCATATCCAGGATCCATGTCTTGCACTTTCCTCTTGCGTCTGATCAGCTGTCGTTCTCCACACAAACGCTGGTTCATTAGTCATCACGAAAAACGTCTGTATAGTTTTGACCCCGTTAAATCCCACTTTTTAGGGTTCCCTGGAGTTTACATTATTTTACTTATTTCTGCTCAAAAACATAGAATGTGAGAGTACGAGTATAAACCCATTATCTATGTTTTTGCGGGAATATAAAAAATATAAGATTTTTCATCTGAACAATTTTCATTTTTTTTTGTTTTTGGTATCTATTTGAATAGGCGTATGTTTGTAATGGATATATGTAATTTCGCTTATTTATTGCTGAAAGATACTTGTTGCACGTCTCCTTCAGGCGGTTTTAAAAAGTACCCATTCTCTATGACTATGATCGGAGCAAAACACAAGCACACACAACCTATGTTCGGTACAGACGTAAGAAAAATATCCCAATGTTGAGTCAGAAATAAAAAAGTTATTTTAGGGACAGAAAAAGTAGCATTATCGAACGTTGCTGTATTTTCAGAAAAGAAATAAAGAAATTAATGAGTATAACAAAAACAAAAAAAAAAAACAAAAAAAAAAAAAAAAAAAACGGAAGCATCTCGAAAACAAGCCTATATAATTCTGACCCCCTTGAACCCCGCTTTATATAGTAAAACTGAGGTTTACAGGGGTAAACCTTATTTTTCTAATTTCTGCTCTAAAATATAGGTTGTAGGTAATCGTTAGAACCGCCTCGATGTGGCGGTTATAACGAGTACCAACAATCTATATATTCAGCAGAAATAAGAAAAATATAACATTTTTTCATTTTAAAATTTTAGTGTTTTTTTTTCAGCGGAAATGTGTACAATGTATTTGTATATGCGTGTTTTCGTAATGGAGAGAAAGAAAGAAAGGTAGAGAACAAACAACCTGAACCTGAAGGATGCATTTTGTTTTGTCTGTTTGATTTGAGGTTTAACGTCCCCGTCAACTCTGTTTAGGTCATCTTGGAGACGTTGCTTCCAATATTTTTGGGACTTTTACCCGGCATTGTCACGAAACGACATCTCAACCACCACCACCCAATGAAACCAATAGGGTTTATAGGCATGGACGGACCGACGCGCACCACTTTGCCTGGACAGGCTTAGCCTTCTAAACAGTTTACCATTTCTCATGTGCGGTCGGTTCCAGCTCTGCGTGGAAGCATCATATGCAGCCGAATCCATTTCTCCAAGCCCGATGGGCGGTGGCAAAGTATTAATTTTGACTAGTGTATATGTCAGTGAAGGACTGTTTACTGCAAAACAACAGGATATAAATTGAAGATTGTTTTATTTTGTTTATTTACAATGTGTCTTTTGGCACAAAGGACGAAATCTGTAACAGTGAAAGAGTGTCGAACAGCACCGCTGAACATGTTGTTACGTTTCTGTGTACTTCTGCTACTAGTACCCTATACTAGGGGTAACACCACGCGACAGGTGTATGTTAAAATTCTGGTAAGTGAATTTCTCTTATCTCTTACGTTTTGGGATTGAAGTTGAGATATATTGGTTATGGTAGAGTTAGGGTTAACTCTAACTCTAAACGGGCCTCCGTGGCCTAGTGGATAAGAGCGCTGACTCTTAGTCATTAGGTCTCTCACCGCCGAAGGTTCGAGCCTCGCTCGGGCCACGTGTGAGACGCCAAGTTCTGCAACGGAAGGTCAAGTGGTTTTTCTCCGGGTACTCCGGTTTTCGCCCACCTCTGATTAACGATCGGCTCGATATGAGTGAAATAATCTTGAAAGGGCCGTAAAACCCAAACCAAAAAAAAAACCAAAAAAAAACTCTAACTCTAACCTTATGTTTATGTTGTGAACAACACACTATTGATGCGTGCAGATTTATCCGGAAAGAAAGTAACAAAAAAGAGGTCAAGAAAAGAAAAGCACCATAAAAAAGCACCATAGTTTGCTAGAAGAAATTGTACATGTAACTAAAAACATTAATAACAACATATTCAATTGGTTTTCCTGGGTATTCTAAACTATTTTGGCCCGCAACTCCTATCCCCAATTTTCTACCTCGGTACTACCAGATACGCATGCCTTAATTTATTTGTTTGTAATAAATCACTGACAACTGCGCCAGGTAGTCGGCTCTTTGGCCCCGTGGTTTTACCCGAGCGGCCCGGGTTTGAACTACATGGTAGGGAAGGATTTGTATTAGCTATGCTTCAGTCAATTGTTGCCAGTTTCATGTCGTAAGATGGGGGCTCGTCCGTGTGCGGACTTTACGTAGGCTAAAAAGGCCTTTTCGTCATTATAACTATGACTATATTGTTGCGGCCCGCAACTCCTACGCTCATTAATCTAGCTTGGTACATGTAGATTTCACATAGCTTATAGATTTATAACCAATCCCTGGCAATTGCATCAGGGCTTAGTGGTTAGAGCATTGTATTTTCAGCCCGGGTTCGAATCCCTCGACAGGAAGGGATTTGTTTTTAGTTATGCTTCATTCCTTCGTTTTGAATTTCATGTCATAAACAAAACAAGTAGATCTCTAGTTAATATTACTGTATGGAAATTGCAACCATTAAAATGTGAAAATGTTTGCTCAAATAGCTAAGACATTGTTGAGGGTTACTTTTGATTTTATTGGTTTGTAATAATTTAACATACAGTGATGTCACACTATACAGTTTATCTGTTTTTTTTCCTACATTCGTGAACACCGTCGAAGGCATTTGCATGAGGTTTTTAGTGTATATTGTTGACTTCTAAGAACTTAAAACACAGTTCAAACTTAGATACACAGAACATGAACAGTTAGATCCTAAACGTGATAGAACTCTTTGAAAAATTCGCAAGCTGATCTCGGGTAGACAAAATAAAAAGATAGAAGACGGGCTAACCCTACTCGAGACTACCCTATCTAATGTTGTTCAAACACAGGTCGACCTGAAAAGCGAAACTAAAATTAAAATTATTGCTGAAAGTTTCGCAAAGACGAAACAGGTCGAGAGAGCGTTTATATACTAGATGGGGTAGAACAATTTGTCCCGTAAACGGGACAGGAGTAATATACAGTGGCCAGTCCACTGGTGCACTCTATTTGGACAATGGAGGATCTCCAAACATGCTCTGTCTTCCCAAAGACCCAGAATGCCGGGGAGTCCCGAACTGAAAGTTATCGCACATAATCTGTGAATTGCGAGTCATTGACGACATTGTCATGAGTTTTTTTATGTACTTTACCTTCTAGGAATTAACAACACAGCTAAGCCTTCGCAAGACAGAACATGAACACCTCGATTCCAAACTCGATACAATTCTACGAGAAATAAGCAAGCTAACCTCAGGTAAACAAGACACAAAGCTAGAAGAAAGGCTAAACCAACTGGAAATTAAAATAGCTAATGTTATTGAAAAACAAGTCGACCTAAGAAACGAAACTAAATCTCTCGCTGAAAGTATCGCAAAGACGAAAACAGGAAAAGGTACTGTTGATGGTACCGTTTATACTAGGTGGGGGAGAACAGTTTGTCCCGGAAACGGATCAGCAGTGATATACTCTGGCTGTGCCGCTGGTGCACATTACACGCATAGTGGAGGTTCTCCGAACATGCTGTGCCTTCCAACTGACCCACAATGGGGGAAATATGACGCAAGTGAGAACAGCGTTGGAGGTTATCTCTATGGAGTCGAGTATGAGATGGATAATGGTAGGGACAGAGCTCTATTTGATAAGCATTTGTACCAACAAGATGCACCCTGTGTTGTTTGTGAGGTTCATCAAAGAACGCGAAAACTGATGATACCCGGAAGGAAAACCTGCTATGATGGTTGGACCAGGGAATACTGGCGCTATCTAATGAGTGGTCACTATAAACATGCTGCACAGGCGGATTATCATTGTGTTGATTCCGACCCGGAAGTCCTGCCTGGTGGTCATGAGAATAAAAATGGATACTTGCTTTATTTTGTTGAAGCAAGATGTGACGCTTTGAAGTGCCCACCGTACGTAAAAGGAAGGGAATTGTCATGTGTTGTATGCACAAAGTGAACATTTATGTCATAATACAATGATAAAATTCCTATAAGAATGGTGCTTATGTTTCGACAGTTAAACAAGACGCTTATCCACCTGTCTGTTGTAGGGCGGCTTTAGTAATTTTGGGTAAATTTTCAATGAATCGGCCCAGCTGGCACAGGTCACTAGGGCAACGTCAAATCAACGTCAGTGCAACGTCACAACGTTGACCGCCGTAGATCTGACGTTGCATAAACATGACGTTGTACCGACGTCGATGTGACGTCATAATTACGTCATGTGTCTGCTGGAGAACATCGCTGGTTCACTTATCATGGCTGACTTGAACTAGGGCTCGAATTCCTAAGAAATTCTTCCGATAGCTGCAGTTTACAAATATTTAAGAACACTTTGGTAGACTGAAAAATGCTTGGTGTGTATATAGGGGCCCTCCTAAATGAGTACAACGTCACAGCATACGATTATTTTGTTGATGATTTGAAAATATTCCGTTCAATTTTCCACATAATACCTCCTAATCTGCCTCTGTGAGTATTCGTTTTATTTGAGGTTTAACGTCCCCGTCAACACTGTAAAGGTCATTTTGGAGAATTCTATTTTTTGTTTGACTTGAATCTCCTATGCTATCGATATTTTCTTAAACATTTTGTTTTATTCCAAACACCTTAGTTCAAAGACATAAACGAAAATTAAAATCTCTATAGTATTAAGATCGTTACAAGTGTGTGTGTGTGTGTGTGTGTGTGTGTGTGTGTGTGTGTGTGTGTGTGTGTGTGTGTGTGTGTGTGTGTGTGTCTCTATTCCGTAAATCTGAGTGCCAAGCGAGGAGCAGCTAGTACCATTTTTAACGACTTTGGTATGTCGCGGCCCGGGACCGAACCCGTGACCTCCCGTTCCCCGGAGCGGACACTCTTCCAACTGAGCTAATCATTACAAGTATTTTGAGTTTTATTTTTTAGGAAATGTTTTACGGTAGTGCTGCTTAAAGTAACGCAAAAATAAAGCATTTAACCAAGCTAGGGATCTTCCCCGCTCATCGAGGCTGAAAGAAATAAAATGGTTTACACGAAGCTTCCGCGCAGAGCTGAGACGGACTGAACTTGAATAATGGCAAACCGCTTAGAAAGTATGCGCCTGCACATTCCCACCCGAAACCATTGCAATTTCTTCGAGCGGTAAGGCTTGATATGTCATTTCATCTCAATGTCGGGTAAAATGCCACAACCATTACGCTAACACTTCCGACATAGTGCATTTTTTTCACATCTCCAAAATTGCTACTTTTCTGATAAAAATCCGCCGTAGTTTTCTTACTGATACTGCAAACATGGGTTGTCGGTGCTCGATAGAACCGCCTCATTGAGGCGGTTCTAACGAGTACCCACAACCTATATCTTGGAGCAGAAATAAGAAAAAATACTGTAGACCTTCGTAAACCCATGTTTTCGCTATATAAAGTGGGGTTTAAGTCGGTGTTCATTTCACGGACTTGTTCACGTGATGATCGGAAGCAACGGCTCCAAAATGATTAAACTAGAGTTGACGGGGACGTAAAACTTCTAAAAAAAGCTAGGGAACATATTCATAATCAGTTATTGGGCCCCCGCCCAACGAGGCTTGAAGAAATAGATGGGCTGCATGATGCTTCCACGCAGAGCTGAGACCGACCGCACACGAGTACTGGTAAACAGCTTACAGTATCTAAGTCTACCCAGGCAAAGCGGTGCGAGTCGGTCCGTCTATGCTTATAAACATATAGGTTTCATTGGGGGACAGGGCTTGAGATGTTATGTCATCTCACTGTCGGGTAAAAGTCCCACAAAATTGGAAGCAACGTCTCCAAAATGACCTATACAGTGTTGACGGGGACGATAAACCTCAAATCAAACAAACAAACATAATCTGTGTTTGGTAGCTGTGTCGTAATATTCCGAAGAGTATTTATTGAATCGTATTGATGTGCGACCTTCTTTTGTTTCGGTTTTACGGCTCTTTCAAGGTTATTTCACATATTTCGAGCACATCATTAATCAAAGTTGGGCGAAAACTGGTGTACCCGGAGAAAAACCTCATTGGTTCCGTTGCAGAACTTGCCTCTCACATGTGACCCGAGCGAGGCGCGAACCACAGCGGTGAGAGACCTAATGATCTTATCTATAGGCCACGGAGGCCTGTGGCATGCTATTTAAATATGAATATTAACGCGACTATAGTGGAGATACCTAATGCATAGTTTTGGCCGTGTAACTATTGTTGAAATGCGCCATTCGAAAAAATATGATTTCGAACCTAAAGGTAAAGTAGAAGTAAAACAAAGATCAGGAATCGATACAATTAACTTACTCCACCCACCAAAGACACCAAAGGGAAAGAAACACAAACAACAAGCGACCAGACCATAATGGAAACCTAAACAAAGGAAGGCCATATGGACAGTTACTTTCCCACAAAAAGGCCATATGGCCATCCAAAATAAAAAGACACAAGTGATACACACAGTAAGTAACAAACAACACCATAAATAAACCGCCACAGAAGAACCGCCTTGGAACGGTCAGTGGAAAGATTTCCACTGGGGGGGGGGGGGGGGGGGGCTTAAATCGATTTTACGTGGCCACAATCCTCGCCCTTACTTCCGTCGCGATTTAGACAAATAATTTGTTCAGTCCGCATGAAGGCCTCCTAACTCATCAGTGCAACATCTCCGTGAACACAAAAAAATCAAAGAACCACAGAGGTGAGACAACGGTGAGGACTCGACAGCAAGAAACCACTGAAATGCTGGAGCAAAAGAAAACCAACAGTTAAACTCCGATGGGCCCGACCAGAGACAGAGCATCAGGCTCAGAGTAAGTCAGTTGGTGCCTTATGCACTGTCTCTGCTCTAGCCAACCGCAGGTCAAACTGTTCATTAGGAAAACATGTCCATGTGAAATAATGGCGTCCAAAATGGTGTCAGAAATATCAAACGTTAGATAAAAAATGTGACATCTTTCTTATTTCTTCTTTCAACAAAGATTTTGGGTGCTCGTTAGAACCGCCTCAATGATGCGGTTCTAACGAGTACACACAAATTATGACTTGGAGCAAACATAAGAAAAATAATGAATACCCCATAAACCCTAGATTCTCTTTTCTAAAGCGGGGGTTAGAGGGGTCGTCGTTTCACGAACTTATTATCATGATGGGGTTTCGTTTGATTACGAAGACACGCCTATACAAATGTATTGTAAATTTTGTCGCTAAAATGTGATACAGAAACAGACGCTTCCACCAACACCGCCATCGCCAAAACCAACCCCGCCTAAAACCCAGCGACGATCGTCACCTACTCAAGCCACCAGAAGCGGTAGAGTCTACACGTCAGAAGAAACGATTTTGAGAGGGTACCACCCAACCCACACCAACCATGAACCGAGAAATACCACCCGAGCTGAGCCTGGGATGGCCCCCCCCCCCCCCCGCCATCATACTAGAACTACACCGCCTGAAAAGACCAACTGAAATCATCAACGTGGACCTTGCCGTTTACGCCTTCAAGACACCCGCGACCCCAGCATCCATAGTCTACCAAGGACCTACCTCCAAATATTACGACGAGTACGTCTGCAACAAACTGGAAAAGACCACTGAAGAGACCCCCCCCCCCCCTTGAATAAGAAGAAAACCCGGAAGGTCCACAAACTTTTCTTAGATACGGCAATGGCGGAGGGATCGATAATTAGGAGAGCGCATCACTCCTAACCCTGCACCGGTTTGAGATCGTGAACTTAGAGCCGCATGTCTGAAAACCCTGTTTACCATGGGTATTGCACGGCTTCTTCATGTGTAGTCAATCCGACGCCAATCACGCGACCCTTAAGAGAGAGTAACATGACCTACATGTAGTATGCTCTCGGGCAAGACGGAGAAGTCTCGATTTGCAGCCGAAATTGGCATAGATTTCTTTGTTGCTTCATGCCCACTTTCGACCTGGCGTTCAAAATTCTAAATTGCAGTACTTCTATTTTACTTAAGGGAGGGCAATGACAGACTAGCACGATTCGTATTCCGCTGACAACTGCCGCGATTCGCAGCCCAGAAGCACTAAACCTTAGCCACCTAGCCTTCCTCCTCTATCACGGCCAGACGGGCACTGACTATGGAACTAGATTTGCAGAGCGAAATTGACCATGTTCCATAGCCGCGATTGACGTCCCACATACTTTTGGAGACTCCGTCAAAAACCACCGTGACGGTAAATTACAAACCACTTTCACCTTTATTGCACCGTGACTGAGGCGAGAGGAGTACACCGGAATTAATGTACAACTCCGCGCGAAAGCCTTACCAAAAGTGGGAAAACTAATCCTGGACACGGTCTAGGGGTAGCCCCTATGTGCTTGTTACCTTAACAACCAGTTCAGTCAGTCAGTCAGCTAAAAATGAAAATTTTAAAATGAAAAAAAGTGATATTTTTCTTATTTCTGCTCAAAATATAGATTTTGGATACTCGTTAGAACCGCCCCGATAGTACCCAAAATCTATATTTTGGCACAGAAATAAGGAAAATAAGGTGTACCCCTGTAAACCCCAGTTTTTTTTTCTATATAAAAGTGGGGTTGAAGGGGGTCAAAATTATATAGCTGTGTTTTCGTGATGTGTGTCACAGAGCAAGCTAAATGTCACCCCACAATGTACAATATCAGTTTAATCACTAAGCTAGCAAAATGTCACCCCACAGTGTACAATATTAGTTTTGGCCAGGTATAGGTGAGTTTAGTGAGATGTACGCTTTCAGTGGAAATAAATTCAAGCAGAGGATTTTAGGACAGTTAGACATGAGTGATTAGATCTTACCTGTGAACTAATAAAAATCAAAAATGAGTTCCTTTAAGAGCAATGAAAACATTCATAAGAAAGAAGATGGGTCATACTACGTAGTTTCGGCTAATAAAGCCTCATCGGTGACCCTGTAATGATCCGGCAAAGAAAGCCGGAGGAAACATACTGCAATTTTGCGAATTTAGAATAGGTAGTCGATACAAAGACTGATATAAATCAAAATGGGGTCCAAATAATTAAAAACCTGTCTAGAATATGAGTCTAAACCAATAATTTACTTCTGATTTCTCAGAAAATTAACGCTGATCTCAAAGGACCAAAAGTAAAATATAAACTGCACTATGGTTGATGTACGGGGAGACGTGGAAATCAAAGCATTTGCGATGTATTTTCGTCTTAAAAAGATCTTACGAAGTTCTTACGACAAAAATCCTGTTTCACCAAATGCTCACAATCTGCGATGTTCGCACATTTTGTCGTATTTCTGAGATGAATATTTAGACGTCGCATATTGAAATTTTCGTTTTATCACAGCCATAGCTGAAGAAGGTTAAATTGTTAAAAGGATGGTACGCAACATTTCAGTTTGTTTATACCTTCGCAGATAACGCCCATTACTTATACAAGCCCACGCAATAAAGATCCCACGAAACTACCCCCCCCCCCCCGTTTTATAATCTTTAGGTTTTGGGTGGGGGTTTCTTAGTGTTTTTTTTTTTTGTTGAAAAATTGAGATTGAGGGTACTCGTTAGAAGCGCATCGTTGTGGTTGTGCTTACGAGTACCCACAATCTATATTTCATGGTATAACATAGAATTGACGTTCGCTTTCGCCAATCGGGTTTGGCCTGCATAGTGCTTCCACGCAGAGCTGAAACTGTCCAACATTACGAAAACATGCCTATACAAATACATTGTAACCTCTATCGCCGAAAAAAAAGAAATTTTCAGATAAAACTTGTGATATTTTTCTTATTTCTGCTCAATCGAGACGTGATAACGAGTACCCACGACCTATACTTTAGAGCATAAATTAGAAAAATAAAGTTTACCCATGTAAACCCCAGTTTTACAATATAAAGGTGGGGTTCAAGGGGTTTGAAATTATTCAGGCGTGATTTCCTGATGATTTGATCACTGGTTTGCCGTTTAGAATGTAACAGCCTAGCCAAGAAAAGTGATGCGAGTGGGACCGCTCCTTAAACCCTAGCGGTTTCTTGGATCGATGGGGCTTAAGATGCCATTCCATCTCAAGGTCGGGTAAAAGCCCCACAGAATCAAAAGTAGCGTCTCCAAAATGACCTATATACATGTACCAACAGTTGACGGGGGCTTAACAGCAAAACAACCGACGCGACGACCCCCAATTGCGATTAGACTTCTACTTTGTGATTAAAACGAAGACTCAGTATACCTAAAATCGACACATCGAACTAGAATTGTCAATACGACACAGATGCCTCCGCCCGGGGACCATCCTCAACAAGGAAATAAATAATAATAATAAAAATAATAATAATAATATATAATTATAATAATAATAATAAATAAATAAATAAATAAAATAAAGACAGCATTTCTAGCTTGGAAACTGTCCCTATGGCGTAAGTGGGGGTAATGTCGCTTGAATCTTGGAAAATGTGTGTGTATCTTCATACCAAATATGAACCAAATCCATAAATAATAAATTACTGAATCTGTGACATTGTCCTTGAGTTTTGGTTTTAAGGCCTCTTTTATTTCGAGCCTATCATTAATCAGATGTGGGCGAAAACTAAACGGAGTAGCCGGAGAAACGACCTGTATCTTTCATCATTCCAAATACGAACTAAATCCATGATATATATAGGGAAATGTGAGCTCCTATTTAAACGTTGACATTAAAATATTCTGAGTCCTTGACCTTGAGTTTATGGGCATGGGCGCGGGTATGCTGAATAAAACTTTTAATGAGTATCGATCATCATACTAAATATGAACCAAATCCATTATATGGTTTTAAAAATATGAGCTCTTAAGTAATTTCTACATTTAAAGTTTTCTAATATGCTTTGACCTAGAGGCTATAGGTATGGGCAAGTGTATTGCTGAATAAACCTATTGGCCTATACCTATCATCACATTTCGGTGATCGCCATATTTGGAAGTCACGTGACCGCAATATTTGGAAGTCACGTGACCTATAATAGTTCCGGTAGAAATTGCTGTCTTATCTCCAGGTCTAACATTCATCAGAGGGAAATATTTGCTATTTTCTTATTATTATTTCTAATCCAAATACAGTGGAACTTGTTGGCTCCAACAAGGATGGCTCGTTTACCATGCATTTCTGGCAATAATACCACTTGGCAAACACTGCAACTGTGCAGGGCCTGCACTATTTGCTAAGAGAATTTTTCGTCAAAAATAGAATAAAAAGGCAAAAATAACAAATAACAAATCAGTATAAGCATGCAGCCCGACCAAGCTGTCGTTTTTATCCAACAAAGCATGCACTTAGCGCTAATGTTTTGTAGGTCTTTTTTTTATAAGTGTCTTAAACGGTTCCCGGTCAGATCACGTGATCGCCATATTTGGAAGTCACGTGACCGCCATATTTGGAAGTCACGTGACCTATAATAGTTCCGGTAGAAATGGCTGTCTTATCTCCAGGTCTACCATTTAACAGAGGGAAATATTTGCTGTTTTCTTATTATTATTTCTAATCCAAATACAGTGGAACTTGTTGGCTTGAACACGGATGGCTCGTTTACCATGGATGAGTCGAATCCGTTTTTGAGTCCCAGGGGAATTCCTTCACATAAGAAGTAGTGTGGGATAAGTAAGGAGATTTTCGACTTTAAACTTGAAAATGTATGCTGTGTGTACTCATTAGAATCGCCTCAATGAGGCGATTCTAATGAGTACACACAACATACATTTTATTATAGAACACCAAAAAGATGTCCCAAAATTAATCCCTTTTTGTCTCCTGGCAGTTACCCTCAATGGCCCGAACTGCCTCAATGTGGCAGTTCTAATGAGTACCCACAATATATTCTTTTTTGCAAAGTATGGAAAATAATAACAGTTGGCAAACACTGCAACTGTGCAGGGCCTGCACTATTTGCTTAGAGAATTTTTCGTCACAAATAGAATAAAAAAGCAAAAATAGCCCCCGACCTCCCGCAACCCCCCCCCCCCCACCACAACCACAGGGATTAATTGTGGAACACTCGAATTTTATCATATAAATATTTTGAACGGTAAACACTGTTCATACTCCGCATAAGAAGCTTTGAATACAACCCCAGCAACCCGTAAATATTTGCAGTTATCCGTGTAATTTGAACATAAAATCCCAAGTTGAAAAGTCAGGCACAGCAGGTCTGGACGTTAAACGTCCATTTCTGGCAATAATACCACTTGGCAAACACTGCAACTGTGCAGGGCCTGCACTATTTGCTAAGAGAATTTTTCGTCAAAAATAGAATAAAAAGGCAGAAATAACAAATAACAAATCAGTATAAGCATGCAGCCGAAATATAGGTAGCTGCACAAGCTGTCGTTTTTATCCAACAAAGCATGCACTTAGCGCTAATGTCTTGCAGGTCTTTTTTTTTTATTTTTTTTATAAGCGTCTTAAACGGTTCCCGGTCAGATCACGTGATCGCCATATTTGGAAGTCACGTGACCGCAATATTTGGAAGTCACGTGACCTATAATAGTTCCGGTAGAAATGGCTGTCTTATCTCCAGGTCTAACATTTAACAGAGGGAAATATTTGCTGTTTTCTTATTATTATTTCTAATCCAAATACAGTGGAACTTGTTGGCTCGAACACGGATGGCTCGTTTACCATGGATGAGTCGAATCCGTTTTTGAGTCCCAGGGGAATTCCTTCACATAAGAAGTAGTGTGGGATAAGTAAGGATATTTTCGACTTTAAGCTTGAAAATGTATGCTGTGAGTACACACAACATACGTTTTATTATAGAACACCGAAAAGATGTCCCAAAATTAATCCCTTTATGTCTCCTGGCAGTTACACTCAATGGCCCGAACTGCCTCAATGTGGCAGTTCTAATGAGTACCCACAATATATTGTTTTTTTTGCAAAGTATGGAAAATAATAACAGTTGGCAAACACTGCAACTGTGCAGGGCCTGCACTATTTGCTAAGAGAATTTTTCGTCACAAATAGAATAAAAAAGCAAAAATAGCCCCCGACCTCCCGCAGACCCCCCCCCCCCCACCACCACCACAACCACAGGGATTAATTGTGGGACACTCGAATTTTATCATATAAATATTTTGAACGGTAAACACTGTTCATACTCCGCATAAGAAGCTTTGAATACAACCCCAGCAACCCGTAAATATTTGCAGTTATCCGTGTAATTTGAACATAAAATCCCAAGTTAAAAAGTCAAGCACAGCAGGTCTGGACGATAAACGTCCATTTCTGCCAATAATACCGCTTAGCAAACACTGTAACTGTGCAGGGCCTGCACTATTTGCAAAGAGAATTTTTCGTAAAAAAAATAGAATAAAAACGCAAAAATAGCCCCCCCCCCCACTCCCGCAGACCCCCCCCCCCCCCCCACACACACACACACAGACCACAGTGATGAATTTTGGGACAGCTTTTCGGTGTAAGCTCAGTATATACTCCCGCAAACTCGAATTTTACCATATAAAAGTTTGAAGGTAAACGCTGTTCATACTCCGCATAAGAAGCTTTGAAAACAACCCCAGCAACCCGTAAATATTTGCTGTTATCCGTGGAATTTGAACATAAAATCCCAAGTTGAATAGTCAGGCACATCAAGTCTTGACGTTCAACGTCCATTTCTGGCAATACTACCACTTGGCAAACACTGCAACTGTGCAGGGCCTGCACTATTTGCTAAGAGAATTTTTCGTCAAAAATAGAAGAAAAAGGCAAAATAACAAATAACAAATCAGTATAAGCATGTAGCCGAAAAATAGGTAGCTGCACAAGCTGTCGTTTTTATCCAACAAAGCATGCACTAAGCGCTAATGTCTTGTAAGTTTTTTTTTTTTTTTTTTTTTTATAAATGTCTTAAACGGTTCCCGGTCAGATCACGTGATCGCCATATTTGGAAGTCACGTGACCGCAATATTTGGAAGTCACGTGACCTATAATAGTTCCGGTAGAAATGGCTGTCTTATCTCCAGGTCTAACATTTATCAGAGGGAAATATTTGCTATTTTCTTATTATTATTTCTAATCCAAATACAGTGGAACTTGTTGGCTCGAACACGGATGGCTCGTTTACCATGGATGAGTCGAATCCGTTTTTGAGTCCCAGGGGCATTCCTTTACATAAGAAGTAGTGTGGGATAAGTAAGGAGATTTTCGACTTTAAACTTGAAAATGTATGCTGTGTGTACTCATTAGAATCGCCTCAATGAGGCGATTCTAATGAGTACACACAACATACATTTTATTATAGAACACCGAAAAGATGTCCCAAAATTAATCCCTTTATGTCTCCTGGCAGTTACACTCAATGGCCCGAACTGCCTCAATGTGGCAGTTCTAATGAGTACCCACAATATATTCTTTTTTGCAAAGTATGGAAAATAATAACAGTTGGCAAACACTGCAACTGTGCAGGGCCTCCACTATTTGCTAAGAGAATTTTTCGTCACAAATAGAATAAAAAAGCAAATATAGCCCCCGACCTCCCGCACCCCCCCCCCACCACCACCACCACAACCACAGGGATTAATTGTGGGACACTCGAATTTTATCATATAAATATTTTGAACGGTAAACACTGTTCATACTCCGCATAAGAAGCTTTGAATACAACCCCAGCAACCCGTAAATATTTGCAGTTATCCGTGTAATTTGAACATAAAATCCCAAGTTAAAAAGTCAAGCACAGCAGATCTGGACGATAAATGTCCATTTCTGCCAATAATACCGCTTAGCAAACACTGTAACTGTGCAGGGCCTGCACTATTTGCAAAGAGAATTTTTCGTAAAAAAAAATAGAATAAAAACGCAAAAATAGCCCCCCCCCCACTCCCGCAGACCCCCCCCCCCCACACACACACACACACACACAGACCACAGTGATGAATTTTGGGACAGCTTTTCGGTGTAAGCTCAGTATATACTCCCGCAAACTCGAATTTTACCATATAAAAGTTTGAAGGTAAACGCTGTTCATACTCCGCATAAGAAGCTTTGAAAACAACCCCAGCAACCCGTAAATATTTGCTGTTATCCGTGGAATTTGAACATAAAATCCCAAGTTGAATAGTCAGGCACATCAAGTCTTGACGTTCAACGTCCATTTCTGGCAATAATACCACTTGGCAAACACTGCAACTGTGCAGGGCCTGCACTATTTGCTAAGAGAATTTTTCGTCAAAAATAGAAGAAAAAGGCAAAATAACAAATCAGTATAAGCATGTAGCCGAAAAATAGGTAGCTGCACAAGCTGTCGTTTTTATCCAACAAAGCATGCACTAAGCGCTAATGTCTTGTAAGTTTTTTTTTTTTTTGTTTTTTTTTATAAATGTCTTAAACGGTTCCCGGTCAGATCACGTGATCGCCATATTTGGAAGTCACGTGACCGCAATATTTGGAAGTCACGTGACCTATAATAGTTCCGGTAGAAATGGCTGTCTTATCTCCAGGTCTAACATTTATCAGAGGGAAATATTTGCTATTTTCTTATTATTATTTCTAATCCAAATACAGTGGAACTTGTTGGCTCGAACACGGATGGCTCGTTTACCATGGATGAGTCGAATCCGTTTTTGAGTCCCAGGGGAATTCCTTTACATAAGAAGTAGTGTGGGATAAGTAAGGAGATTTTCGACTTTAAACTTGAAAATGTATGCTGTGTGTACTCATTAGAATCGCCTCAATGAGGCGATTCTAATGAGTACACACAACATACATTTTATTATAGAACACCGAAAAGATGTCCCAAAATTAATCCCTTTATGTCTCCTGGCAGTTACACTCAATGGCCCGAACTGCCTCAATGTGGCAGTTCTAATGAGTACCCACAATATATTCTTTTTTGCAAAGTATGGAAAATAATAACAGTTGGCAAACACTGCAACTGTGCAGGGCCTCCACTATTTGCTAAGAGAATTTTTCGTCACAAATAGAATAAAAAAGCAAATATAGCCCCCGACCTCCCGCACCCCCCCCCCACCACCACCACAACCACAGGGATTAATTGTGGGACACTCGAATTTTATCATATAAATATTTTGAACGGTAAACACTGTTCATACTCCGCATAAGAAGCTTTGAATACAACCCCAGCAACCCGTAAATATTTGCAGTTATCCGTGTAATTTGAACATAAAATCCCAAGTTAAAAAGTCAAGCACAGCAGGTCTGGACGATAAACGTCCATTTCTGCCAATAATACCGCTTGGCAAACACTGTAACTCTGCAGGGCCTGCACTATTTGCAAAGAGAATTTTTCGTAAAAAAAATAGAATAAAAACGCAAAAATAGCCCCCCCCCCCTCCCGCAGACCCCCCCCCCCCCCACACACACACACCCAGACCACAGTGATGAATTTTGGGACATCTTTTCGGTGTAAGCTCAGTATATACTCCCGCAAACTCGAATTTTACCATATAAAAGTTTGAAGGTAAACGCTGTTCATACTCCGCATAAGAAGCTTTGAAAACAACCCCAGCAACCCGTAAATATTTGCTGTTATCCGTGGAATTTGAACATAAAATCCCAAGTTGAAAAGTCAGGCACAGCAGGTCTGGACGTTAAAGGCATTTATTCGTAGACAGTAGGACACACCGTGTGTTCATAATTGTTTTATTGCCCTCTGTGGTATACTGTCTATAGCAGATCAAAGGCGGCCTTCAATAGGGTGATAAGTAGCTCCTGTTGAATACCCTGACTGAGGCACTAAAGAGGAAAATCAATAAAGAACACTGTAATAATTATTGATTTTCCCAAAGAAGGCCTCTTACCTGTTGCAGACAGAGGACTTCTCTTTAGTCAGCACTGCGGGCTACATAATATTATGTAATGAAATGATAGTTCTTAATAATTAAGAATAAATGCCTTTAAACGTCCATTTCTGGCAATAATACCACTTGGCAAACACTGCAACTGTGCAGGGCCTGCACTATTTGCTAAGAGAATTTTTCGTCAAAAATAGAATAAAAAGGCAAAAATAACAAATAACAAATCAGTATAAGCATGCAGCCGAAATATAGGTAGCTGCACAAGCTGTCGTTTTTATCCAACAAAGCATGCACTTAGCGCTAATGTCTTGCAGGTCTTTTTTTTTTATTTTTTTTATAAGCGTCTTAAACGGTTCCCGGTCAGATCACGTGATCGCCATATTTGGAAGTCACGTGACCGCAATATTTGGAAGTCACGTGACCTATAATAGTTCCGGTAGAAATGGCTGTCTTATCTCCAGGTCTAACATTTAACAGAGGGAAATATTTGCTGTTTTCTTATTATTATTTCTAATCCAAATACAGTGGAACTTGTTGGCTCGAACACGGATGGCTCGTTTACCATGGATGAGTCGAATCCGTTTTTGAGTCCCAGGGGAATTCCTTTACATAAGAAGTAGTGTGGGATAAGTAAGGATATTTTCGACTTTAAGCTTGAAAATGTATGCTGTGTGTACTCATTAGAATCGCCTCAATTAGGCGATTCTAATGAGTACACACAACATACGTTTTATTATAGAACACCGAAAAGATGTCCCAAAATTAATCCCTTTATGTCTCCTGGCAGTTACACTCAATGGCCCGAACTGCCTCAATGTGGCAGTTCTAATGAGTACCCACAATATATTGTTTTTTTGCAAAGTATGGAAAATAATAACAGTTGGCAAACACTGCAACTGTGCAGGGCCTGCACTATTTGCTAAGAGAATTTTTCGTCACAAATAGAATAAAAAAGCAAATATAGCCCCCGACCTCCCGCACCCCCCCCCCACCACCACAACCACAGGGATTAATTGTGGGACACTCGAATTTTATCATATAAATATTTTGAACGGTAAACCCTGTTCATACTCCGCATAAGAAGCTTTGAATACAACCCCAGCAACCCGTAAATATTTGCAGTTATCCGTGTAATTTGAACATAAAATCCCAAGTTAAAAAGTCAAGCACAGCAGGTCTGGACGATAAACGTCCATTTCTGCCAATAATACCGCTTGGCAAACACTGTAACTCTGCAGGGCCTGCACTATTTGCAAAGAGAATTTTTCGTAAAAAAATAGAATAAAAACGCAAAAATAGCCCCCCCCCCACTCCCGCAGACCCCCCCCCCCCCCCACACACACACACACAGACCACAGTGATGAATTTTGGGACAGCTTTTCGGTGTAAGCTCAGTATATACTCCCGCAAACTCGAATTTTACCATACAAAAGTTTGAAGGTAAACGCTGTTCATACTCCGCATAAGAAGCTTTGAAAAAAAGAATATATTGTGGGTACTCATTAGAACTGCCACATTGAGGCAGTTCGGGCCATTGAGTGTAACTTTGAAAACAACCCCAGCAACCCGTAAATATATGCTGTTATCCGTGGAATTTGAACATAAAATCCCAAGTTGAATAGTCAGGCACATCAGGTCTTGACGTTCAACGTCCATTTCTGGCAATAATACCACTTGGCAAACACTGCAACTGTGCAGGGCCTGCACTATTTGCTAAGAGAATTTTTCGTCAAAAATAGAAGAAAAAGGCAAAAATAACAAATAACAAATCAGTATAAGCATGTAGCCGAAAAATAGGTAGCTGCACAAGCTGTCGTTTTTATCCAACAAAGCATGCACTAAGCGCTAATGTCTTGTAGGTTTTTTTTTTTTTTATAAATGTCTTAAACGGTTCCCGGTCAGATCACGTGATCGCCATATTTGGAAGTCACGTGACCGCAATATTTGGAAGTCACGTGACCTATAATAGTTCCGGTAGAAATGGCTGTCTTATCTCCAGGTCTAACATTTATCAGAGGGAAATATTTGCTATTTTCTTATTATTATTTCTAATCCAAATACAGTGGAACTTGTTGGCTCGAACACGGATGGCTCGTTTACCATGGATGAGCCGAATCCGTTTTTGAGTCCCAGGGGAATTCCTTTACATAAGAAGTAGTGTGGGATAAGTAAGGAGATTTTCGACTTTAAACTTGAAAATGTATGCTGTGTGTACTCATTAGAATCGCCTCAATGAGGCGATTCTAATGAGTACACACAACATACATTTTATTATAGAACACCGAAAAGATGTCCCAAAATTAATCCCTTTATGTCTCCTGGCAGTTACACTCAATGGCCCGAACTGCCTCAATGTGGCAGTTCTAATGAGTACCCACAATATATTCTTTTTTGCAAAGTATGGAAAATAATAACAGTTGGCAAACACTGCAACTGTGCAGGGCCTCCACTATTTGCTAAGAGAATTTTTCGTCACAAATAGAATAAAAAAGCAAATATAGCCCCCGACCTCCCGCACCCCCCCCCCCCCCCACCACCACCACAACCACAGGAAAATTTAATTGTGGGACACTCGAATTTTATCATATAAATATTTTGAACGGTAAACACTGTTCATACTCCGCATAAGAAGCTTTGAATACAACCCCAGCAACCCGTAAATATTTGCAGTTATCCGTGTAATTTGAACATAAAATCCCAAGTTAAAAAGTCAAGCACAGCAGGTCTGGACGATAAACGTCCATTTCTGCCAATAATACCGCTTGGCAAACACTGTAACTCTGCAGGGCCTGCACTATTTGCAAAGAGAATTTTTCGTAAAAAAAATAGAATAAAAACGCAAAAATAGCCCCCCCCCTCCCGCAGACCCCCCCCCCCCCCCCCACACACACACACACACAGACCACAGTGATGAATTTTGGGACATCTTTTCGGTGTAAGCTCAGTATATACTTCCGCAAACTCGAATTTTACCATATAAAAGTTTGAAGGTAAACGCTGTTCATACTCCGCATAAGAAGCTTTGAAAACAACCCCAGCAACCCGTAAATATTTGCTGTTATCCGTGGAATTTGAACATAAAATCCCAAGTTGAAAAGTCAGGCACAGCAGGTCTGGACGTTAAAGGCATTTATTCGTAGACAGTAGGACACACCGTGTGTTCATAATTGTTTTATTGCCCTCTGTGGTATACTGTCTATAGCAGATCAAAGGCGGCCTTCAATAGGGTGATAAGTAGCTCCTGTTGAATACCCTGACTGAGGCACTAAAGAGGAAAATCAATAAAGAACACTGTAATAATTATTGATTTTCCCAAAGAAGGCCTCTTACCTGTTGCAGACAGAGGACTTCTCTTTAGTCAGCACTGCGGGCTACATAATATTATGTAATGAAATGATAGTTCTTAATAATTAAGAATAAATGCCTTTAAACGTCCATTTCTGGCAATAATACCACTTGGCAAACACTGCAACTGTGCAGGGCCTGCACTATTTGCTAAGAGAATTTTTCGTCAAAAATAGAATAAAAAGGCAAAAATAACAAATAACAAATCAGTATAAGCATGCAGCCGAAATATAGGTAGCTGCACAAGCTGTCGTTTTTATCCAACAAAGCATGCACTTAGCGCTAATGTCTTGCAGGTCTTTTTTTTTATTTTTTTTATAAGCGTCTTAAACGGTTCCCGGTCAGATCACGTGATCGCCATATTTGGAAGTCACGTGACCGCAATATTTGGAAGTCACGTGACCTATAATAGTTCCGGTAGAAATGGCTGTCTTATCTCCAGGTCTAACATTTAACAGAGGGAAATATTTGCTGTTTTCTTATTATTATTTCTAATCCAAATACAGTGGAACTTGTTGGCTCGAACACGGATGGCTCGTTTACCATGGATGAGTCGAATCCGTTTTTGAGTCCCAGGGGAATTCCTTTACATAAGAAGTAGTGTGGGATAAGTAAGGATATTTTCGACTTTAAGCTTGAAAATGTATGCTGTGTGTACTCATTAGAATCGCCTCAATTAGGCGATTCTAATGAGTACACACAACATACGTTTTATTATAGAACACCGAAAAGATGTCCCAAAATTAATCCCTTTATGTCTCCTGGCAGTTACACTCAATGGCCCGAACTGCCTCAATGTGGCAGTTCTAATGAGTACCCACAATATATTGTTTTTTTGCAAAGTATGGAAAATAATAACAGTTGGCAAACACTGCAACTGTGCAGGGCCTGCACTATTTGCTAAGAGAATTTTTCGTCACAAATAGAATAAAAAAGCAAAAATAGCCCCCGACCTCCCGCAGACCCCCCCCCCCCCCACCACCACAACCACAGGGATTAATTGTGGGACACTCGAATTTTATCATATAAATATTTTGAACGGTAAACCCTGTTCATACTCCGCATAAGAAGCTTTGAATACAACCCCAGCAACCCGTAAATATTTGCAGTTATCCGTGTAATTTGAACATAAAATCCCAAGTTAAAAAGTCAAGCACAGCAGGTCTGGACGATAAACGTCCATTTCTGCCAATAATACCGCTTGGCAAACACTGTAACTCTGCAGGGCCTGCACTATTTGCAAAGAGAATTTTTCGTAAAAAAAATAGAATAAAAACGCAAAAATAGCCCCCCCCCCCACTCCCGCAGACCCCCCCCCCCCACACACACACACACACACACACAGACCACAGTGATGAATTTTGGGACAGCTTTTCGGTGTAAGCTCAGTATATACTCCCGCAAACTCGAATTTTACCATATAAAAGTTTGAAGGTAAACGCTGTTCATACTCCGCATAAGAAGCTTTGAAAACAACCCCAGCAACCCCGTAAATATTTGCTGTTATCCGTGGAATTTGAACATAAAATCCCAAGTTGAATAGTCAGGCACATCAGGTCTTGACGTTCAACGTCCATTTCTGGCAATAATACCACTTGGCAAACACTGCAACTGTGCAGGGCCTGCACTATTTGCTAAGAGAATTTTTCGTCAAAAATAGAAGAAAAAGGCAAAAATAACAAATAACAAATCAGTATAAGCATGTAGCCGAAAAATAGGTAGCTGCACAAGCTGTCGTTTTTATCCAACAAAGCATGCACTAAGCGCTAATGTCTTGTAGGTTTTTTTTTTTTTTTTTTTTATAAATGTCTTAAACGGTTCCCGGTCAGATCACGTGATCGCCATATTTGGAAGTCACGTGACCGCAATATTTGGAAGTCACGTGACCTATAATAGTTCCGGTAGAAATGGCTGTCTTATCTCCAGGTCTAACATTTATCAGAGGGAAATATTTGCTATTTTCTTATTATTATTTCTAATCCAAATACAGTGGAACTTGTTGGCTCGAACACGGATGGCTCGTTTACCATGGATGAGTCGAATCCGTTTTTGAGTCCCAGGGGAATTCCTTTACATAAGAAGTAGTGTGGGATAAGTAAGGAGATTTTCGACTTTAAACTTGAAAATGTATGCTGTGTGTACTCATTAGAATCGCCTCAATGAGGCGATTCTAATGAGTACACACAACATACATTTTATTATAGAACACCGAAAAGATGTCCCAAAATTAATCCCTTTATGTCTCCTGGCAGTTACACTCAATGGCCCGAACTGCCTCAATGTGGCAGTTCTAATGAGTACCCACAATATATTCTTTTTTGCAAAGTATGGAAAATAATAACAGTTGGCAAACACTGCAACTGTGCAGGGCCTCCACTATTTGCTAAGAGAATTTTTCGTCACAAATAGAATAAAAAAGCAAATATAGCCCCCGACCTCCCGCACCCCCCCCCCACCACCACCACAACCACAGGGATTAATTGTGGGACACTCGAATTTTATCATATAAATATTTTGAACGGTAAACACTGTTCATACTCCGCATAAGAAGCTTTGAATACAACCCCAGCAACCCGTAAATATTTGCAGTTATCCGTGTAATTTGAACATAAAATCCCAAGTTAAAAAGTCAAGCACAGCAGGTCTGGACGATAAACGTCCATTTCTGCCAATAATACCGCTTGGCAAACACTGTAACTCTGCAGGGCCTGCACTATTTGCAAAGAGAATTTTTCGTAAAAAAAAATAGAATAAAAACGCAAAAATAGCCCCCCCCCCCCTCCCGCAGACCCCCCCCCCCCACACACACACACAGACCACAGTGATGAATTTTGGGACATCTTTTCGGTGTAAGCTCAGTATATACTCCCGCAAACTCGAATTTTACCATATAAAAGTTTGAAGGTAAACGCTGTTCATACTCCGCATAAGAAGCTTTGAAAACAACCCCAGCAACCCGTAAATATTTGCTGTTATCCGTGGAATTTGAACATAAAATCCCAAGTTGAAAAGTCAGGCACAGCAGGTCTGGACGTTAAAGGCATTTATTCGTAGACAGTAGGACACACCGTGTGTTCATAATTGTTTTATTGCCCTCTGTGGTATACTGTCTATAGCAGATCAAAGGCGGCCTTCAATAGGGGTGATAAGTAGCTCCTGTTGAATACCCTGACTGAGGCACTAAAGAGGAAAATCAATAAAGAACACTGTAATAATTATTGATTTTCCCAAAGAAGGCCTCTTACCTGTTGCAGACAGAGGACTTCTCTTTAGTCAGCACTGCGGGCTACATAATATTATGTAATGAAATGATAGTTCTTAATAATTAAGAATAAATGCCTTTAAACGTCCATTTCTGGCAATAATACCACTTGGCAAACACTGCAACTGTGCAGGGCCTGCACTATTTGCTAAGAGAATTTTTCGTCAAAAATAGAATAAAAAGGCAAAAATAACAAATAACAAATCAGTATAAGCATGCAGCCGAAATATAGGTAGCTGCACAAGCTGTCGTTTTTATCCAACAAAGCATGCACTTAGCGCTAATGTCTTGCAGGTCTTTTTTTTTTATTTTTTTATAAGCGTCTTAAACGGTTCCCGGTCAGATCACGTGATCGCCATATTTGGAAGTCACGTGACCGCAATATTTGGAAGTCACGTGACCTATAATAGTTCCGGTAGAAATGGCTGTCTTATCTCCAGGTCTAACATTTAACAGAGGGAAATATTTGCTGTTTTCTTATTATTATTTCTAATCCAAATACAGTGGAACTTGTTGGCTCGAACACGGATGGCTCGTTTACCATGGATGAGTCGAATCCGTTTTTGAGTCCCAGGGGAATTCCTTTACATAAGAAGTAGTGTGGGATAAGTAAGGATATTTTCGACTTTAAGCTTGAAAATGTATGCTGTGTGTACTCATTAGAATCGCCTCAATTAGGCGATTCTAATGAGTACACACAACATACGTTTTATTATAGAACACCGAAAAGATGTCCCAAAATTAATCCCTTTATGTCTCCTGGCAGTTACACTCAATGGCCCGAACTGCCTCAATGTGGCAGTTCTAATGAGTACCCACAATATATTGTTTTTTTGCAAAGTATGGAAAATAATAACAGTTGGCAAACACTGCAACTGTGCAGGGCCTGCACTATTTGCTAAGAGAATTTTTCGTCACAAATAGAATAAAAAAGCAAAAATAGCCCCCGACCTCCCGCAGACCCCCCCCCCCCCACCACCACAACCACAGGGATTAATTGTGGGACACTCGAATTTTATCATATAAATATTTTGAACGGTAAACCCTGTTCATACTCCGCATAAGAAGCTTTGAATACAACCCCAGCAACCCGTAAATATTTGCAGTTATCCGTGTAATTTGAACATAAAATCCCAAGTTAAAAAGTCAAGCACAGCAGGTCTGGACGATAAACGTCCATTTCTGCCAATAATACCGCTTGGCAAACACTGTAACTCTGCAGGGCCTGCACTATTTGCAAAGAGAATTTTTCGTAAAAAAAATAGAATAAAAACGCAAAAATAGCCCCCCCCCCACTCCCGCAGACCCCCCCCCCCACACACACACAGACCACAGTGATGAATTTTGGGACAGCTTTTCGGTGTAAGCTCAGTATATACTCCCGCAAACTCGAATTTTACCATATAAAAGTTTGAAGGTAAACGCTGTTCATACTCCGCATAAGAAGCTTTGAAAACAACCCCAGCAACCCGTAAATATTTGCTGTTATCCGTGGAATTTGAACATAAAATCCCAAGTTGAATAGTCAGGCACATCAGGTCTTGACGTTCAACGTCCATTTCTGGCAATAATACCACTTGGCAAACACTGCAACTGTGCAGGGCCTGCACTATTTGCTAAGAGAATTTTTCGTCAAAAATAGAAGAAAAAGGCAAAAATAACAAATAACAAATCAGTATAAGCATGTAGCCGAAAAATAGGTAGCTGCACAAGCTGTCGTTTTTATCCAACAAAGCATGCACTAAGCGCTAATGTCTTGTAGGTTTTTTTTTTGTTTTTTTTTATAAATGTCTTAAACGGTTCCCGGTCAGATCACGTGATCGCCATATTTGGAAGTCACGTGACCGCAATATTTGGAAGTCACGTGACCTATAATAGTTCCGGTAGAAATGGCTGTCTTATCTCCAGGTCTAACATTTATCAGAGGGAAATATTTGCTATTTTCTTATTATTATTTCTAATCCAAATACAGTGGAACTTGTTGGCTCGAACACGGATGGCTCGTTTACCATGGATGAGTCGAATCCGTTTTTGAGTCCCAGGGGAATTCCTTTACATAAGAAGTAGTGTGGGATAAGTAAGGAGATTTTCGACTTTAAACTTGAAAATGTATGCTGTGTGTACTCATTAGAATCGCCTCAATGAGGCGATTCTAATGAGTACACACAACATACATTTTATTATAGAACACCGAAAAGATGTCCCAAAATTAATCCCTTTATGTCTCCTGGCAGTTACACTCAATGGCCCGAACTGCCTCAATGTGGCAGTTCTAATGAGTACCCACAATATATTCTTTTTTGCAAAGTATGGAAAATAATAACAGTTGGCAAACACTGCAAATGTGCAGGGCCTCCACTATTTGCTAAGAGAATTTTTCGTCACAAATAGAATAAAAAAGCAAATATAGCCCCCGACCTCCCGCAACCCCCCCCCCCCACCACCACCACAACCACAGGGATTAATTGTGGGACACTCGAATTTTATCATATAAATATTTTGAACGGTAAACACTGTTCATACTCCGCATAAGAAGCTTTGAATACAACCCCAGCAACCCGTAAATATTTGCAGTTATCCGTGTAATTTGAACATAAAATCCCAAGTTAAAAAGTCAAGCACAGCAGGTCTGGACGATAAACGTCCATTTCTGCCAATAATACCGCTTGGCAAACACTGTAACTCTGCAGGGCCTGCACTATTTGCAAAGAGAATTTTTCGTAAAAAAAAATAGAATAAAAACGCAAAAATAGCCCCCCCCCTCCCGCAGACCCCCCCCCCCCCCACACACACACACACACAGACCACAGTGATGAATTTTGGGACATCTTTTCGGTGTAAGCTCAGTATATACTCCCGCAAACTCGAATTTTACCATATAAAAGTTTGAAGGTAAACGCTGTTCATACTCCGCATAAGAAGCTTTGAAAACAACCCCAGCAACCCGTAAATATTTGCTGTTATCCGTGGAATTTGAACATAAAATCCCAAGTTGAAAAGTCAGGCACAGCAGGTCTGGACGTTAAAGGCATTTATTCGTAGACAGCAGGACACACCGTGTGTTCATAATTGTTTTATTGCCCTCTGTGGTATACTGTCTATAGCAGATCAAAGGCGGCCTTCAATAGGGTGATAAGTAGCTCCTGTTGAATACCCTGACTGAGGCACTAAAGAGGAAAATCAATAAAGAACACTGTAATAATTATTGATTTTCCCAAAGAAGGCCTCTTACCTGTTGCAGACAGAGGACTTCTCTTTAGTCAGCACTGCGGGCTACATAATATTATGTAATGAAATGATAGTTCTTAATAATTAAGAATAAATGCCTTTAAACGTCCATTTCTGGCAATAATACCACTTGGCAAACACTGCAACTGTGCAGGGCCTGCACTATTTGCTAAGAGAATTTTTCGTCAAAAATAGAAGAAAAAGGCAAAAATAACAAATAACAAATCAGTCTAAGCATGCAGCCGAAATATAGGTAGCTGCACAAGCTGTCGTTTTTATCCAACAAAGCATGCACTTAGCGCTAATGTCTTGTAGGTCTTTTTTTATTTTTTTTTATAAGCGTCTTAAACGGTTCCCGGTCAGAACACGGGATCGCCATATTTGGAAGTCACGTGACCGCCATATTTGGAAGTCACGTGACCCATAATAGTTCCGGTAGAAATGGCTGTCTTATCTCCAGGTCTAACATTTAACAGAGGGAAATATTTGCTGTTTTCTTATTATTATTTCTAATCCAAATACAGTGGAACTTGTTGGCTCGAACACGGATGGCTCGTTTACCATGGATGAGTCGAATCCGTTTTTGAGTCCCAGGGGAATTCCTTTACATAAGAAGTAGTGTGGGATAAGTAAGGAGATTTTCGACTTTAAACTTGAAAATGTATGCTGTGTGTACTCATTAGAATCGCCTCAATGAGGCGATTCTAATGAGTACACACAACATACATTTTATTATAGAACACCGAAAAGATGTCCCAAAATTAATCCCTTTATGTCTCCTGGCAGTTACACTCAATGGCCCGAACTGCCTCAATGTGGCAGTTCTAATGAGTACCCACAATATATTCTTTTTTGCAAAGTATGGAAAATAATAACAGTTGGCAAACACTACAACTGTGCAGGGCCTGCACTATTTGCTAAGAGAATTTTTCGTCACAAATAGAATAAAAAAGCAAAAATAGCCCCCGACCTCCCGCAACCCCCCCCCCCCCCACCACCACCACAACCACAGGGATTAATTGTGGGACACTCGAATTTTATCATATAAATATTTTGAACGGTAAACACTGTTCATACTCCGCATAAGAAGCTTTGAATACAACCCCAGCAACCCGTAAATATTTGCAGTTATCCGTGTAATTTGAACATAAAATCCCAAGTTAAAAAGTCAAGCACAGCAGGTCTGGACGATAAACGTCCATTTCTGCCAATAATACCGCTTGGCAAACACTGTAACTCTGCAGGGCCTGCACTATTTGCAAAGAGAATTTTTCGTAAAAAAATAGAATAAAAACGTTAAAATAGCCCCCCCCCCCTCCCGCAGACCCCCCCCCCCCCCCCCACACACACACACACACACACAGACCACAGTGATGAATTTTGGGACATCTTTTCGGTGTAAGCTCAGTATATACTCCCGCAAACTCGAATTTTACCATATAAAAGTTTGAAGGTAAACGCTGTTCATACTCCGCATAAGAAGCTTTGAAAACAACCCCAGCAACCCGTAAATATTTTCTGTTATCCGTGGAATTTGAACATAAAATCCCAAGTTGAAAAGTCAAGCATGTCTGGACGTTCAACGTCCATTTCTGGCAATAATACCACTTGGCAAACACTGCAACTGTGCAGGACCTGCACTATTTGCTAAGAGAATTTTTCGTCAAAAATAGAAGAAAAAGGCAAAAATAACAAATAACAAATCAGTATAAGCATGCAGCCGAAATATAGGTAGCTGCACAAGCTGTCGTTTCTATCCAACAAAGCATGCACTTAGCGCTAATGTCTTGTAGGTCTTTTTTTTTTTTTATAAATGTCTTAAACGGTTCCCGGTCAGATCACGTGATCGCCATATTTGGAAGTCACGTGACCGCAATATTTGGAAGTCACGTGACCTATAATAGTTCCGGTAGAAATGGCTGTCTTATCTCCAGGTCTAACATTTAACAGAGGGAAATATTTGCTGTTTTCTTATTATTATTTCTAATCCAAATACAGTGGAACTTGTTGGCTCGAACACGGATGGCTCGTTTACCATGGATGAGTGGAATCCGTTTTTGAGTCCCAGGGGAATTCCTTCACATAAGAAGTAGTGTGGGATAAGTAAGGAGATTTTCGACTTTAAACTTGAAAATGTATGCTGTGTGTACTCATTAGAATCGCCTCAATGAGGACATTTCTGAGACGTTGCTTCCAGTTTCGTGGGACTTTTACTCCACTTTGAGATGAAATGACTTCTCAAGCCCTGCAACCCAATGAACCAGAAGGGCTTATATGCAGTGAACAGTCTGACTGGCACCACTTTGCCTGGACAGGCTTAGTCCTACTAAGTAGTTTGCCAGTACTCAGGTGTGATAAGCAGAAACCAGAAGGGCTTATATGCAGTGAACAGTCTGACTCGCACCATTTTGCCTGGTCAGGCTTAGTCCTTCTAAGTAGTTTATCAGTACTCCGGTACGATCATTTTCAGCTCTACGTGGAAGCATCATGCAGCCCAATCTAATTCTCCAAGCCCCGATGGCGGGGGCCGAAATGGGTTAAACTCCCAGTAATTATCCTGTTGACATTACTATGGCGGTGGTCCTTGTGATGATCACACCAGTATGTGACCTGTGCGAACACTGGTGTTTTGGTGTTAATGGAAGTGAAGGCAATTGTCAGGAATCGATAAAAATTCCCCACATCCCCATCCAAGACACCAAAGAGAAAGAAATACAAACATAAAACAACTTCACCATAATGAAAACAAAACAAGCGGAAAGCCAAAAGGACAGTTTCTTTCCACAAAATAGCCAAACAGTCATCCACAATAATATAAAATAACAAAACATATATGCAAAGACAAACTAAAACAATTATAAACCACGACAGAAAAACCGCCTTGGAACAGCCAGTAAAAGGTTTTATACCGGGAAGCCTTAATCGATTTTGCGTGGCCACAATCCTTGGTTCTGTCATGGGTGTAGATAAATGAGCCCCGCCAAGCGAATTTGTGTCTTCGAGCATTCCGTCATGACAAATTTTAATTGCGCATGCCCAGCCATTCAGAGGGGCCAGGGATATGGCTTTCTGTCTGAAGGTTCCTCTTGATTCACTGCTTGTATGAGCGAGCAGCGAAGGTTCTGGCGAGACTGCGCGGATGCGCAGGCTCGCCTGAACCTTCGCTGCTCGCATTGGCGGTAAGTACCAAAATCGCTTGTCGGGGTCCAAATAATCTGTTCAGTCCGCATAAAGAATGTTTATCTCAACATAGCAACATCTCCGAGAAAATACAGATTTTTATCGTCTTATGAGATGAAACAACGATAGCGACTGGACAGCATGAAATAAAAAATGCTGGAGAAAACGAAAACCAAAAGTTAGACTCCAGTTGGTCCGACCAGAGACAGGGCATCAGGCACCAACGGACATTACCTAAATTTAAGTAAGCCTTTTTCGCTGCAGTGGTCATAGAATCTGAGGTCTGATCTGTAGACGTGCAATTAAAGAGGGAAGCAAAGATATCTTACTACTATGCATGCAGTCTGTTGTAGAACAGTTATGTTAACTGCACCAATATTTTTGTATCGAAGAATGAGTTTACGAAATTGGGTACTGAAATCATTGCAAACATATATTTTTCTAAATGACTACAGATCTACTACGTCACCATAAAATTAAGATTTTGATAAACCTGTTTGCAGAAAAGATTCAAGTCCAACCTTCAATTTCGGAACTCAGTCGAAATGACGTGTTAAAAAACTTAGGGAAGGCTTTGTGAAGTTCAGGATACCGTTAACTCGAATTAAGAAGTTTAGCATTTAATAATTCGTTGTCAGTTTTATGACTACACACCTTAGCAAACCAAGTGAATTGTGATATATAACACCATAGGATGCCGCCAGGAACATCACTATCTAATAAAGGAAAACTTCGCATGAAACAAACCCATCTAAAATAAAACAGCCATAATATTTGATTAATTGTCTAAATATAGACGTCCAGAGAGAAGCTTCAGTAACTTCAGATTTTTTTAAACCATATACTAGTATGACAATGGTATCTTTCACCTGATCAGTTTGGAGTGGTCTATTTCCAATTATAGGGGTGTCAGTTGTTTTGTTTGTGGCAAATTTTACAGCAATACATGTTCTTTAAGCAAACAGTGTAGACACTGATCAGACGCCGCGTTCTGCTGCGTCTGGTCTGGGTCTTCACCGGTTGCCAATGTCCCAGTAAATGGCCGCTAGGCATATATGGGTTAAACAGAAGGGGACATTATTATTCTATATGGAAAGTAGAAGTAAACCAAAGATCAGGAATCGATACAATTAACTTACTCCACCCATCAAAGACACCAAAGGGAAAGAAATACAACCATGAAGCGACCAGACCATAATGGAAACCTGAACAAAGAAAGGCCATAAGGACAGTTACTTTCACACAAAATGACCATCCAAAATAAAAAGACACAAGTGATACACACAGTAAGTAGCAAACAACAACATAAATAAACCGCCACAGAAGAACCGCCTTGGAACGGTCAGTGGAAAGACTTCGATGGGGGGGGGGGGGGGGGGGGGGGGCTTAAATAGATTGTTCATGGCCATAATCCTCGCCCTGAGGAATTTCTATATCATACCAGAACAGGAACAAATCAGGCACAAGGGGTGCGCAATTCATATCCGTCCCAATACCACAATTAGTCCAAATAACTTGGCAGCAAATCATATGTAAACATTGCCGCGTAGGAAGGCTTTCTGACACACTTTCTGACATGACCATAATGTGTAACGTAAGGTTGGCAGTAGAGTATTTTTCATTTCCCTGAAAGCATGATCAAGGAGAGGATTAATTAAGACTCGGAGTTAATCTTTTGTACATTTGCGTGTTTGTTTATTGCGCAGGTATTTGTTTTCATGATTGATTGATTGATTTTTTGGGGTTCATTTTGGTCCATTTGGATTCACCCTTGTGGGTCATTTGGTGTCGTCTCCCAGAGAAAGTGGGGAGAGAACGGGCACACAACTGATTCCTTTGGGGCCGCAGTACAGACTATAGGTGCTGGTAAACCGCTTAGAGGATCTAAGCCTGCCCAAGCAAAGCGGTGCGAGTCGGCCCGTCCATCGTTATAAACCCTTTTGGTTTCATTGGGCGGCAGGGCTTGCGATATCATTTCATCTCAATGTCGGGTAAAAGTGCCACAAAATTGGAAGCAACGACTCCAAATTGACATTTACAGTGTTGACGGGGACGTTAAACCTCAAACAAGGTGCATTCTTCTGTCTCTGAGAATAGGCTTAGAAAAACAATGAACAATCTTGAGCTTGATCTTAATAATACTAATAACAATACTACTACTAATAATAATAGTTAGTCTTTCATTACTGACATGTTACAGAAAACTGGGGGTCTACACGGGATTACAGTATTTTACTTATTTCTTCTCCTAGACATAGATTGTTGGTACTCGTTTGAACCGCCTCAATGAGGTTGTTCTAACAAGCACCCACAACCTATGATTGGAGTATAAACAAGAAAATATCACACATTTTCATCGGAAAAGTATCTATTTTGGAGGTTTGAAAGAAAACACTATGCACCACGGGTGTGTCATGGTAATGTGTGTTCCAAGATGGCCATTATGATAATTCACCCGTGCGACATAGTGCATTTTTCACATCTAAACGGCCACTTTTCTGATAAGAATACGTGATTATTTTCTTATAAATTATCAAAACATAGGGTGTGATGCTCGTTAGAACCGCCTCATTCTATCGAGTACCCACAACCTATGTCTTTGAGCAGAAATAAGAAAAATAACGAATACCCCGTAAACCGCAGTTTTCTCTATGGGGCTTAGGGGGTCTTCATTTCACGGACTCGTTCCCGTGATGGCTGACGAGACTTATTCTAGCTGAAAACTGCCTGTTACAGATAGACCTATCCAGACCCGAGGA
Source organism: Lucinisca nassula (assembly GCA_963580285.1). Lineage (NCBI taxonomy): Eukaryota > Metazoa > Mollusca > Bivalvia > Lucinida > Lucinidae > Lucinisca > Lucinisca nassula. The sequence goes on from OY757021.1 coordinate 1,312,082, forward strand.
AGAAAGCTCTGTCGATTATGCATAAGCTTTGCCTCTCATTAAGAAAACACGTCTATACAAATACATTGTAAATTTTACCACCTAAAAAACGAAAAAAAAAAAAAAAAAAAAAATGGATATTTTTCTTATTTCTGCTCAAAATATAGATATGATATTTTTCTCATCGAGGCGGTTCTAACGAGTACCCACAATCTACATTTTAGAGAAATAAGAAAAATAAGGTTTACCCCTATAAACGCGAGTTTTACTATATAAAAGTTGGATTCAAGGGGGTCAAAATAATATAGGTGTTTGCCTGATCTGCGTTTAGCACATTTCTGCTCGGCTTTAAAGTGTTTTTCCCTAATATTAACTTTCACCTTTTCTGATGACGCTTCGGAACTTTGCTCGGTCCTCGGTCCTCGGCATTTAAGTCTCTATGCCGAAACCAGCTAGTCTGGGCCAGAAAACCTGTACACGCCATATATTCCGGTTCTGTGGTGTATTCCTTGCTTCCAAAGGATAACCTTTTTTTAGAACATATCTGAGGGTGTCCTTGTATCGCTTCTTCTGACAATCCAGAGGGCATTTGCCCATTTCTACATGTAGTTCTCTATGGAGGATTTTCTTTTGCAAACGTTCCCAATGCATCTTGGTAACATGGTCTGTAACTCTTAACAATGCCAGCGTCAGATATTTATGTACAGTCTGCATACCTGCTATTTGCAGGATTCATGTTTTATGTTTATTTCCCTTTGGTATCTTGGAAGCATGCTGTGCGATTATTGTACCGTTTCCTGATCATTGTCTTCACTTTCTTGCTACATAGCTGAAACAGGCAAATCTAGATAATTACTTCCACGCAGAGCTGAAACCGACCCGCACACGAGTACTGACAAACCGCTTAGAGGATCTAAGCCTTCCCAGGAAAAGCGGTGCAAGTCGGAGCGTCAATTCCAATAAACCGGTTTCATTGGGCGGCAGGGTTTGAAATGTCATTTCATCTCAATGTCGGATAAATGTCCCACAAAACTTGAAGCAACGTCTCGAAAATGACCTTTACAGTGTTGACGGGGACGTTAAACCTCGAATTATACAAAACAAACAAAACCTCTCTACACCCCACTTTATACATGTATAGAGAAAAATGGGATTTAAGAGGTATACATAATCAGCCTTATTTTGTTCAAGAACATAGATTGTGGGTACTCGTGAGAACCGCCTTATTGAGGCGGTTCTTACGAGTACCCATAATCTATGTTAAAAGCCGAGATAAGACCGGTTTTACATCTTTTACTCAATATTTGTCAATTTCTGACACCATGGTGGACGCCATTATGCTTTCCTGGATATTGCTACGCAGATTCAGTTTACAGCTTTGCAGAAGCAGTTACCTTAAGCAAACAGTGTAGCTCCTAATCGGACGCATAATGTACATTATTTTCCCTAGATATGCTCAAAATCATAGATTGTGGGTACTTCTTAGAACGGCCTGAGGCCGTTCTAAAAATCAGCCTCGACCTATTTTTGGAGCATAAATAAGAAAACAATTTTTCAGTAGACACATGAAAAATAACTGTATCTAATACAACCACCTACAGCGAAATGAATGAACAGGTAAACTATCAATTCGATTCCGGTTTGTCTATTTAAACTGTACTTTAAGATAAGCAGTGTATAACTTTGTGGTTGTTTATGTTATTGCTTTTTGGCATATTATTCACGGGGTCTGTAACAGAAATTTGTTTTCTCAGAAAGGCGAGTGTTATTATAGAAAGATTGACGAGAAGAATCGCTGAACATGTTGGTGCATTTCTGCTTGTATCTGCTTCTATCGCCGTTTGTCGGGTCTAACACCATAAGCCAGATGTATTCTAAAGTTCTCGTAAGTGCTCATTTATTTTTAGCTCACCTGAGCATGAAGTGCTCAAGATAAGCTAGAGTGATCGCTACCCTGCAGGCACAAAACGTTGACTCAACGTTGAACTAACGTTGAAACAACGCTGTTTCAACGTTAGTTCAACATTGAGTGCCTGCTGGGTATGTATTCGTCTGTGAACAATATCTTCCAATGGTATTTCTTAAACCAATATGCCATTTTTTTAAAAAAAATATCACAGACTGGTTCTTGGGTGGCCCCCTATCAAAATTGCTAAACTCATTACGAAAACGCACCTGTACAAATACATTGTAAACTTTACCTCCGAGAAATCGGAATTTTTTAGATGAACAATTGTGATTTTTTAGCTCGCCTGTACGAAATACATGGAGAACTATTGTTGTCACCTCGGATGGCGTGCGCGTGTTCATGTGCGTTTGCGTTTGTGTGTGCGTTCCCGTCACACTGCGTTAATTTTTTTTCAAATGCTTATATCTCTACAGTCACTCATTACAGAGCACTCATATTTGGAACTTTAGTACCTGGGAGGGTCTTCTGATGTTCAAAGAGAACAGACCCCTGGGGTCATGCCCCGGGGTGGGCTAGGGATCAAAATCTAGAACACCTATGTAATAATGTGTTAAAGTTTTTGAAATGCTTATATCTCAGCAGTCACTCATCACAAAGCATTCATATTTACAACTTGGATACCTGGGAGTGTCTTCTGAGATTCCAAGACAATACACCCCTGGGTTCATGCTTGGGAGTGGGGATGGGGTGGGGCTAGGGGTCAAAATCTATGATAACTTTGTAATTTGTTGTATACCTTTCCCTTATGCTAACAAGTTATGGACAGAGTTGGTTATACATCAGCCAGCCAAGTGACATTGGTTCAAGTGTAAAAGGGTGAAGGTCATGGTGACCTACATTTCACGGTCCAGTGATTTTGCCTTATATCTTGAAGACTATTTGTTGGAGAAATGTCATACCTGGGATATTAGTTCCATGTGACACCATGGTTGACTTCAAAATATATCTAGGTCACTGTGACCTATATTTCATGGTTCAGTGATTTTGCCTATTATCTCGAATACTATTTGATGGAGAAATGTCATACCTGGATTACTAGTTCCATGGGACCCGATAATTGACCGCAAAATATATCTAGGTCAGAGTGACCTATATTTCATGGTTCAGTGATTTTGCCTATTATCTCGAATACTATTTGATGGAGAAATGTCATTCCTGGATTATTTGTTCCATGGGACCCGATGATTGACCGCAAAATATATCTAGGTCATTGTGACCTATATTTCATGTTTCAGTGATTTTGCATATTATCTCGAATACCATTTGATGGAGAAATGTCATACCTGGATTATTTGTTCCATGTGACCCGATAATTGACCGGAAAATATATCTTGGTCACCGTGACCTATATTTCATGGTTCAGTGACTTTGCCTATTATCCCGAATACTATTTGATGGAAAAATGTCATACCTGGGTAATTAGTTCCATATGACCCCGATGGTTGACCTCAAAATATAGCTATGTCAATGTGACCTATATTTCATGGTTCAGTGATTTTGCCTATTATCTTGAATACTATTTGATGGAGAAATGTCATACCTGGATTATTAGTCCCATGTGACCCCATGCTTGACTTCAAAATGTGTCTAGGTCACTGTGACCTATATTTCATGGTTCAGTGATTTTGTCTATTATCTTGAATACTATTTGATGAAGAAATGTTACACCTGGATTATTTATTTCATGTGACTCAATTATTGATCACAAACTAAATCCAGGCCATTGTGACCTATATTTCATGGTTCAGTGATTTTGCCTATTATCTTGATTACTATTTGATGGAGGAATGTCATACCTGGGTTATTAGTTCCCTGTGACCCCATGATTTACCTCAATAGATCCAGGTCAGTGTGACCTTTATTTCATGGTTCAGTGATTTTGCCTATTATCTTGAATACTTTTTCACGAAGAAACGTCATACCTGGATTATTTATTCCATGTGACCCCATGATTGACCTCGAACTGCCTTATAATTCATACACAATGTGATTATGAAATGTAATATCTGGCATATATGTTCCATGTGACCTCATCATTGACCTCAAAATGTATCTAGGTGTGTGTGACCTATATTTCATGGTTCAGTAATTTTACCTTATATATTTAAGGTGTGAAACAGGCGAGCTATGCTGTCATGCGGCAGCTCTTGTTTCTTATTTGTGCTCAAAATATAGGTTGTGGGCACTCGTTAGAACCGCCTCAATGAGGCGGTTCTAACGAGTAGCCACAATCTATATTTTAGTAATAGGTTTACCCCTGTAAACCCCAGTTTTACCATATAAACGTGAGGTTCAAGGGGGTTAAAATTATATAGGCGTGTTTTCGTGATGTGGTTCTGCTCTGCTGAACAAAATGGCCGTCAAAGTGGAAAAAAAGAAAAAAGAAAAGCAGAAAAAAGTAATAACCTTTCTTACTAAAACTAGTAAGAAATGGTAACCCGGGAAAGGCCACAATCTATGAACGCAGCCGTCTCAAGTCACCTATAGAAAGTGATAAGGGGTTAAAATTATATAGGCGTGTTTTCGCGATGTGGTTCTGCTCTGCTGAACAAAATGGCCGCCAAAGTGGAAAAAAAGAAAAAAGAAAAGCAGAAAAAAAAGTAATAACCTTTCTTACTAAAACTAGCAAGAAAAGGTCATTCGGGAAAGGCCAAAATCTAAGAACGCAGCCGTCTCAAGTCACCTATAGAAAGTGATGAGGAGGCACAAACATAAATAGACGATGTTTTGTTTGTTTGAGTTGAGGTTTAACGTCGCCGTCAACACTGTATAGGTTATTTTGGAGACGTTGCTTCCACTTTTGTGGGACTTTTACCCAACATTGAGATGAAATGACATTTCAAGCCCTGTCGCCCAATGAAACCAATAGAGTTTATAATCATGGACATTCCGACGTGCACCGCTTTGCCTAGGCAGGCTTAGATCCTCTAACAGTTTACCAGTACTCGTGTGCGGGTCAGTTTCAGCTCTGTGTGGAAGCATCATGCAGCCCATCTATTTCTTCAAGCCCCGATTGGCGGGGGCCACAGAAACAGACGAAACATGAACCAACGACACAAAGCCAAATAACAAATACATAACTGCAATTGGGACGTTCAGTAGTAAAACTACTGGGGGCTTCAACTCCGGAGTTCAAGGAAATTTTAACCCTCGCCCTTACTTCCAGTACAGTATCAAACAAAATAACAACAACTAATTGGTCCGCATGGATGCTTTCTATCTCAACAGTGAGTCATGATCAAATACATTGTAAAATGGTTATGTATAGGTTACTATAATGAATCAGGGTTGACTTATTTGTCTAAATCGCGACGGAAATAAGGGCGAGGATTGTGGCAACGTGAAATCGATATAAGCCCCGACGTGGAATTCGTTACGAACATTCCAAGGCGGTTCTTCTGTCGCAGTTTATATTTGTTATGGTTTGTCTTTGAGTGTGTGTATCGCTTATATTATTTTGTTTTGGATAGCCAATTGGCCGTTTTGTGGGAAAGTAACTGTCCTTTTGGCTTTCCGCTGGTGCTTTTTCCATTAGCATCTAGTTGTTACATGTCTGTGCGTCTTTCGCTTTGGTGTCTCTGATGGGAGCTGTGGGTTAATTGTATCGATTCCTGATCATTGCCTCCACTTCTATTTTAAGGACTCAACAACAATCAGACGTCAGAGCAGAAGAAACCACCAGTTATATCACGGAGGGTCGAACCCAGGAAATATCCGTCCCCACCCTTCCCGAATTCAAAGTATTTAGGGTGATCGCCGTCATCAAAGAGTCCGGAGCCAGGTCCACCGTCTGATTTCAAAGCAATTTGACAAAAACTTTACTCTGGTGACTCCCTGCCAAATTTGCTCAAACGGTTTCCGCTCCCGTCGCTGAACAAAAAATGGCCACCGGAGCTAAAATAGAACTAAAACTGTCTAACGATATCTCTTAGGCTTATAATCTGATTGGTTAAGTTTCAAGGTATCTATGACTCCCTTACTTAGAGGTCGCCACTGTTTCGATGTAACAGTTTCCCAAGCTTGGCGAACGGTGTCTTGATTTATCATATGACGTCACGTCTGAGAGGGTAATAACGCCATGTATTATTTTCGACAATCCACTAGTGGATTAAATATGCAAATTAGCTAGATACGTTCTGTAACGTTACATGTACGACGTCCTTAACGACGTCGCGTTTACTAATGGCGGAAAATTGACATTTTTGTAAACAATCGTGAATACAATGAGTTTTAAATGTCATATGATAAATAGAATCTTGCATATGTGCTCATGTATTATTGAATTTATGTAGGTATTATAGTACACACATCATTTCGTATGTAACTGGGAAATTCTACCTTTTTATGCCCTTCGAGAATCTTTAATTCGGGGGAGGGGGGGGGCATATAGTATTTGCCCTGTCTGTCTGTTTGTTTGTCTGTCTGTCCGTCACAAAAACTTTAACCGTGATCATAACTTCAAAAGTATTTGACTTAGCCCCATGAAACTTCACACTCATTCACCATCACAAGGGCTACATTCTGACTAAGAGCTATAACTCTGTTGTCATTTTTGGCTGAATTATCTTCCTTTGAAATTTTGCACAAACTCAGAAATTGGCCCCAACGGGGGACATTGGTCACCTAAAGTGACAGCTCTTTATCTTTCTGCTAAGTTATCATTGATGTCCTTTCCATGTAGTTACCATGTACAGTACAATTCCGCTAATAAGACCACCTGAAATTAAGACTAATTCTGCTTTAAAAAACTGATTTAGCAGGGTGCAGTTATTCTTTTTTCGAATTTCCTGCACACAGTGTCCTCTGGGAAGGGACCACTTTTGGGATTGTTCAAAAGTGGTCTCAAAGACCACTTTTGAACAGTCCCAAAGGTGGTCTTAATATAGGAATTTTGATTACTTCCAGGAATTACAAACCCAGCTCAGCCTTCGAGAAACAGAACATGAACATCTTGATTCCAAACTAGATACAATTTTACGAGAAATTCGCAAGCTTAGCTTTGGCACACAAGACAACAGTATAGAAGACAGACTAAAACAACTGGAGACAACCCTAGCTAAAGTTGTACAAGCACAAGCCGACCTGAAGAATGATACAAAATATCTTGCTGAAAGTTTCGCAATGGCGAAAACTGATACACATACTGTCGACGGTAGCGTTTATACCAGATGGGGGAGGACGTGTTGTCCCGGAAACGGATCAGCGGCGTTATACGCTGGTTATGCTGCTGGGACATGGTTTACACATACTGGAGGGTCTCCGAACATGCTTTGCCTTCCCAAAGATCCAGAATGGGGTAAATATGTCGCCGAAGAGAACAGTGCCGGAAATTATATCTATGGAGTCGAGTATCAGACAGACAACGGAAGGGACACTACTCTGTTTGGTAAACAGTTGTTTCAGCAGGATGTGCCTTGTGTTGTTTGTGACGTTCAGCACAGAACGCGAAAACTAATGATCCCAGGACGGAAAACCTGCTATGATGGCTGGACAAAAGAATACTGGGGTTATCTGATGAGCGGTCACCATACGAATAAGGCACAGGCGGATTATCATTGTGTTGATTCCGACCCGGAAGTCGTGCCTGGTGGCCATGAAAATAAAAATGGATACTTGCTTTATTTTGTTGAAGTAGGATGTGGCTCGTTGAAGTGCCCACCGTACGTAAAAGGAAGGGAATTACCATGCGTTGTATGCACAAAGTGAACATTTATTTCATAGCGTAGTGATAAAATGTCTATGGTACCTATATTGTTAAGTTGAGCTAAACAGCTTTCCACATGTCAGGTTTGGGGCTGATTTAATAATTTTGCGTATGTTATATACAGTAAAGCTCAGGGACCAGTTGTTCATAACTAACGACGTCGTTAGTTAACGAATCGTTAAAACTTTGATCATTAAATATGGCAAATATGCTAAAATTCAGCAAAAATACAAAAAATTACGATATTGTACTTGCTAGAAGAGTTAACAATATGACCACTAAAAAGCTCGTTAAGCTAACGATGCTTTGAACAACTGACCCCAGATTGCCCGAACGTCGATTGGACAATTATAATGGCTGATAACGCGTTCTTGAATCCTTGACAAACTCCTTCGACTGCTCCATGTAACAGGAGCGGAATTATAAAGGGACAGTTTTCTTAATTTGTGAACAGATTTCGGATAGTTTATTTGAATGTGTTGAGGTTTTATAAGCACCCCCTCCCCCACCCCATGGGATTCGTTTCACTTACCGTTCCAGGGAGGTTCTTCTGTCGCGGTTTATGTTTGTTATGGCTTGTCTTTGAGTGTGTGTGTCGCTTATATTATTGTGTATTGGATAGCCAATTGGCAATTTTGTGGGAAAGTGACTGTCATTTTGGCTTTCCGCTATTGGTGTTTCCATTAGGGTCTAGTTGTTTCGTGTCTGTGTTTCTTTCCCTTTGGTGTCTACGATGGTAGCTGTGGGTTAATTGTATCGACTTCTATTTAACGTCGATCCTATTAAGGTTATGTTTGAGACGTTGCTTGCGATTTTGTGGGACTTTTACTTGACACTTGTGGTCATTCCATATGAAATTTATGAAACTCGCCAAAGGCTCGTTTCATAAATATCATATGAAATGACCACTCGTGAAATACCTTACACGTGGTCAATTCATATGAACATTATTAACTTCGCCGAAGGCTCGTTTCATAAATATCATATGAAAGACCACGTTTCATAAATATCATATGAAATGACCACTCGGGTAAGATCCTGTTTAATATATGTGTTGATCCATACGAAACAGGTCCTTTCCATTCTCTTATTGGTGTTCTTTAAAAACGCGTATGCAGCTATCTACTAAGGGCTGACCCACGATATCTGGCCTGAAGCTACCTTGGAGTTAATGTTGCAGAGTTTCAAATTCCTATTATGATTACCATTGCTGTATTACAGACAAGGTCAAGGGCACCGACTATTTGGCTCGGTTAACATCGTTTTGCTTTGCCTGTCACACAGATGTTTTTATCACATGACGTCGGTGATAAGCAGTGGATAACGTCGTGTAATAAAAATCGTATGACCACACGTGTAATAACACTTTGGCGGGATTAAGTAACGTCATGACGACGTCCGTGTCAACCATGCATTTTTTCTTTCAAAACTGTCAAATTTAAAGGCGATAAAATCCATTTTAAAGTGGTCATATGATAAACAGAATCTTACACTAGTGGTCATTTCATATGAAATTTATGAAACTCGCCGAACGCAAGCAAGATGTACGTCCTTGTAAACCCCATTTGTCTACGTGTATAGTGGAATAACAAGGGATTTAATCTTAATTGAAAAAAAAAAAACAATGTACCCTTGACAACTTCATTTCTCTCTATTAATTTACCATTTTTTTACCTATGTCTCTTTTCATTTTGTATCGTAAGACCTAGTTTTGGAATAACATGATTATGACAGTGGGTTATGAAAATAAGCCAATATTGTATTCAGTCAAGTTTCATTGGAATCAATGTGTTGATCGGGAGGTAGGCTTTGATTTCTTAAAACTTATTATTATTTATTTATGCAAAATTAACAAGCAGTAGATATAAAATTGTACTTTTATGAAACGTTTGATAAAATATTAACAAAAGCGGTTGTCTAACAGCGGAAGGAATACGTTAGTATAGTGTTTTGTTTAGAATAAAGAATCAAAATAATTATGATATCTCACGTTGATACTAAATTAATCAACGCACTTGAATCATGTTACTTCAAAAACTAGCGTTAACGCTGCCAATTCAATACTGTTTTGTTTATTTGATTTGAGGTTTAATTCCCCCGTCAACACTGTATAGGTCATTCTGGAGACGTTGCTTCCAATTTTGTGGGACTTTTTACCCGACATTGAGATGAAATGACATCTCAAGCCTTGTCGACCAATGAAACCAATAGTGTTTATAAGCATGGACGGTCCGACTCACACCGCTTTGCCGGGGCAGGCTTAGATCCTCTAAGCAGTTTACCAGTACTCGTGTGCGATCCGTTTCAGCTCTGGGTGGAATCATCATGCAGCCCATCTATTTCTTCAAGCCCAGATGGGCGGGGACCTTCAATGCTGTTCTAGAACAGGGTATAACAGGCAAATGGCGACTCTTGTTACAGAACAGAAACATGCCCTATTTCCGTTTGTAAATTAAATCACTAAACAAGTATCTTTGTTTATTCGCTTTGATGGTGCTTGATATTGGTGTTTTAACCCTTATCCTGCTGAATAAATTAACATAGCCACACCCATTTCTGACTATCATCCGATTAAATAACTTTATCAGATAAAGTATGTCCATTCAATTCACAAACTCCATGATAAACAGTGTAGATCCTGACCAGATGACTTCCAAAAACAGTGTAGAACCTGACCGGATGGCTTCTTTGGAAGCCATCTGATCAGGATCTACACGTTTTGTAAACGTAGGGGTTGCCATGTTCAACGGCATAGGGGTTAAATAACCCACAAGGGTTGAAGTGTCGTTAAACCCAAAATAATCAATCGTTCCGAAATTCTAAAATAGAGATACATGTAAATGGAGTGCAGTGGTCAAAAGACGTAACCCACCTGATGCACCAGGAGGATTAATGACTAAGGACGACTAATAGGGACTTATCGCGATAGTTAAACAAAGCCGAGCTCCTTATAGATGGAATTAGCTCTTTGTCGTGGAAACTTGCTCGCACAGTAACCTCGTATTCTTTCACCAGATACGTTTTCTACACCGGTTTAGTTTTGGCAATTTATACATTTCACACGCTTGAGTGCTTTAGGGAGTCTGAATACACTGGTTCAGACTGGAAAATGAACAATCGGGGACCCAAATCTCCGTCTTGACCGAAACTGACAGCCCCGCCCATAGGGGCTTGGAAAAAGAAATAGATGGGGTTGCATTGTGCTTCCACACAGAGCTGAAACCTTCATGCAGTATGTTTTAGATAACCACTTACTATACGAAAATAGCGTTCTAAGATGACTCTACAGTGTGTTTTATTATTAGTATTTTTATATATTTATGCGTGTGTGAAGATGTATAGTCCGACAAGGAATTCCTGGCAGTTACGTCATAATTAGTTTACTCGAATATTCATATGATATGGCCTTTACTTGAAACCTAGGAGTAAGATCATTTACATACCGCCAAAGCTTTGTGCATCTCGTGGCCGAGAGAGTAGAGGGGCTGTTCTACAGACCAAGAAGTGGCTGGTTCGAAACCCACGTGTCGAATGATTTATTATTATGTTTCCCCCGAAAAATTTTGTTGTTTTTCCCCCGGGCGTCTTTCTGTCTGTCCGTCTGTCTGTCTGTCCGTCTGTCCGTCTGTCACACTTTCGTGTCCGCTCTATAACTTGAAAACCGTTCAAGCTATCTTCACGAAACTTCATTTAAATCTTAATCAGCATTAGACGACGTGCAGTGCGCAAGAACTATAACTCTCGCATTTACACTTTTTGAATTATCTCCCTTGGAAGTTTGTCGGTATGTATATATGTATGGGCAAATCGTGCTCGGTCAATAACTTTCTTATTTTCAGATGGATTTTAAAATTACTTGGCATAAATATTAACAAGCATAAGACGATGTGTGGTGCGCATGAGGCAGGTCGGTAGCTCAAAGGTCAAGATCATACTTAGAGGTCAAATGTCAAAAAAAGGGGCCTTTTTTCGTGTTTGGTCAATAACTTTCTTATTTTGAGATGGATTTTAAAATTACTTGACATAACTGTTGACAACCATGAGACGATGTGTGGTGCGCATGAGGCAGGTCGGTAGCTTAAATGTCAAGGTCATACTTAGAGGTCAAAGGTAAAAAAAGGGGCCTTTTTTCGTGTTTGGTCAATAACTTTCCCATTTTGGGATGGATTTTGAAATCACTTGGCAGAAATGTTAACCAATGTAAGACGATGTGTTGCGTGCATGACCCAGGTTGGTACCTCAAAGGTCAAGGTCATACTTAGAGGTCAAAGGTAAAAAACCGGCTTTTTTTCGGGTTTTGTCAATAACTTGCTTATTTTTAGATAGAATTTGAAGTTACTTGGCAAAAATGTTAACAATCATGAGACGATGTGTTGCATGCATGATTCAGTTTGGTACCTAAAATGTCAAGGTCAAACATAGAGGTCAAAGGTAAAAAAGGGGCCTTTTTTTCGTGTTTGGTCAATAACTTTCTTATTTTTAGATGGATTTTGAAATTGCTTGGCAGAAATGTTAACCACCGTGAGATGATGTGTTGCACGCATGACCCAGTTTGGTGCCTGAAAGGTCAAGGTCATACATAGAGGTTAAAGGTAAAAAAGGGGGCCTTTTTGTGTTCCGTCAATAACTTTCTTATTTTTTGATGGATTTTGAAATTACTTTGCAGAAATGTTAACCACCATGAGACGATGTGTTGTGTGCATGACCCAAGTTGGTACCTTAAATGTCAAGGTCGTACTAGGAGGTCAAATGGACAAAAAGGGGCCTTATTTAGTGTTCAGTCAATAACTTACTTATTCCTGGATAGATTGTAAATTACATGGCAGAAATGTTGACCATCATGAGACGATGTGGTGCACGCTAGACTCAGGTCGGTACCTCCAAGATCAAGGTCATACTAAGAGGTCAGAGGTAAAAAAAGTTTTTTTTTTTTTTTGTGTGTGTGTCCAGTCAATAACTTTTTTATTTCTGGATGGACTTTATATGTAAAGTAACCATGCAGAAATGTTCACCGTCATTAGACCATGAGTCGTGTGCAAGACCAAGGTCCATACCTCCAATGTCAAGGTCATACCTAGAGGTCAAAGGTAAAAAAAGGAACAGTCAATAACTTCCTTATTCTTTGATGGATTTTGAAATTACTTGGCAGAAATGTTAACCATCATGAGACGATGTGTTGTACCTCAAAGGTCAAGGCCATACTTAGAAGTCAAAGGTAAAAAAGGACTTTTTTGTGTATGGCCAATAACTTTTTTTATTTTTCTATGAACATTTTTAAAGTTACTTTGCAGAAATGTTCATCTTCATTAGATGATGTGTTGCACACAAGACCCAGCTCAGTACCTCCAATGTCAAAGTAATATTTAGAGGTCAAAACGGGGGAGACATCTGTGTTTTTGTAGAAAAACAAATTCTAGTTATTATTTTTTTTTGACCTCGTAATACACACACACGACATGTGAAATCTGCTTTACCCGTATGGCATGTTAAAAGTGGATAATTACGACGTGTTCAAAGCATATTTCTTGTTCATTTTCAAGCACATAACACTTGACTGCACAAATCGTGTTTATGAGAAATGAAGATGAAAAAAGTGAAATAGAAAAAAATATATATATACAAAATTTACTATATATTATAAACCAGTAAAATATAAAAATATGAAACGATGAACATTAAATTTACTATAAAAAGATAAAATTAATATATAATAAAAAATCGCAATTAGTGAGATTCGAACTCGGACCGTCAGCATGAGAAACAGCGTTGACATCCCCTGGGCCGTTGTGAATGCTGTATAATCGAAGGGCGTGTCCTGATCATACGATAAATCCAAGCGCAAATTTATACTGGAAAATCCTTTCTATTTTTAGCTTTGTAATTGATTTGACGTCACTGCCTGACCTATTTGTTTACCAGTACAATATGCTCTTCGTGCGGATAAGCATCATTACGATAACACACCCGTTCGTCATAATGCATTTTTTTCACATCTTCAAAACGGTCTATTTTCAGATAAAAATTTGTGATAGTATTCTTATTTATACTCAAAACATAGGCTGTGTGTGCTCGTTAGGACCGCCTCATCGAGGCGGTTCTAAAGATTACCCACAACCTATGTACTGGAGCAGAAATAAAGAAAATGATGTTTACCCCCCATAAACCCCAATTTTCTCTATATAAAGTGGGGTTTAGGGGGGGGGGTCTTTATTTCACGGATGGTGTAGTGGTTACGCTACTCGCCTTGTAAACCAGGGATCTCAGGATCGATCCCGGGCTTCTCCAGACCCGTCTCCGTATGACCTTAGCTGTTGGTGGGACGTAAAACTCAAATACTCACTCAAACACACTATGCTCTTCGTGCGGATAAGTATAACTGCCGTTGCGTCTCTAATGAACGGGTCATGTAGCTTTTGTCCATAGCTGAACAGTTCACTCAGAAAAGGCCACAATCCAAAAACGCAGCCGTCTCAAGTCACCTATAGAAAGTTACACGGAGGCACACATAAAAACAGACGAAACATGAACCAACGACACAAAGCCAAATACAAAATAAGACACTGCAAAAGAACAACCGCTTTGGGGCGGTCAGGAGTAAAACTACTGGGAATCCTTCGATTCTTGAGAGCTATCAAAATAAATAAACTAGATCAAATCGATGGCGCGCGCCATCGCATATCCCCGCGCTGTGAAAATCATGCCACAATAAAATTATGTCACAATAAAAGGACCAAAAGTACTTCTGTTTGACCGCTGGTGACCCAAGAATGCCTCCTGAGCGAAATTTTGCACCACTGTATTCTAATCTTCCTAACCTTTGATTTGATATGCAACACGACCATGTTTCTACAAAATAGACTTTTGATCCCTTGGGTGGGTTCAGGACCCTACCATATGGGGGAGACACTACAACATTCTGATTATGTTTTCCACCATTCCCTCTATATCAATATCAATACTGCATCACCCCCTCGCGGAGATTACGTGCATTCCTCTTCCATAGGGCTCATACCTGTGAGCGTTTCAATATTCTAGCTCAAAAAGCCACTACAGTCGAACTTCGATGGCTCGAACACCGATGGCTCGTTTACCATGGCGGAGTCGAACCCGTTTTTGAGTCCCTAGGGAATTCCTCTGCATAAGTAAAATTGTGGGATAATTAAGGTTTTCGAGTTTTATCTTGCAAATGTATACTGTGTGTACTCATTAGAATCGCCTCAATGAGGCGATTCAAATGAGTACACACAGCATACATTTATGTAACAGACCACCGAAAAGAAGTCCAAAAATACCCCGATATGTTTTCTAGAAGTATACAACAGTGGCTCGAACTACCGTTGTCTCGAACAAATTTCCATGGTCCCAAAGGGGTTGGAGCCATCGAAGTTCGACTGTATATTCCACTCTTTATTACCCTTGATTTGATATGGAACATGATTATGTTTGTGCAAGAAATTTTTGACCACTAGGGCTCACAACCCTGGCCTCGCCCCAAGTGGGGCATATCAGAATTCCAAATACGTTCCTCCAGACCTTATCCATGTAGTTACAATATATTAACTGTTGCAGTTTCAAGATTCTAGCTCAAAAAGCATGGATGAGTTGAGTGACAATCGAAAAAAGGACCCACAATCCTACTTTTTGACCTCTGTTGACTCCCAGGCATGCCCCCGGGGCAAACTTTTGCACCATTGTATTCTACCCCTCATTACCTTCGATTAGATATGCAACATGACTTCGTTTGACCGAATGAATTTTGAACCCTCGGGCAGTGTTTGATCCTACCCCAACTGGTTTGTGGGTTGTGGGGGTGGGGGGGGGTCACATCAGAATTCGGAATGTGTTGCTGCAGTCCTTCGCCATAAGGCTTTTGCCTATGAAAGTTTCAAGATTCTAGATAAAATGGTGTAGGAGCAACGGTGGCACATTACAGGCGGGCGGACGGACGGACGGACGGACATCCGGACGGACGGGGTTAATACATGATCCCCGCTTTTTCTTCGAAAAGCGCGGGGATAATAAATGTCGACACAAAGGGAACATTACTAAGTCAGTGCATAAAATTTTCGACAAAATGGCCGTTTAATTTGAGGTTTAGTTTCGATTGGGGTCTAGCAAGAGCACATTAGCTACTTGGGTCTAGTTATTTCATGTTTGTGTTTCTTCCCCTTTTGTGTCTCTGATGGGAGCTGTAGGTCAATTGTATCGATTCCTGATCATTGCCTTCACTTCTATTTTAAGGTCCCCGTCAACACTATTTAGGTCATTTTTAAGACGTTGCTTCCAATTTTGTGGGACTTTAACCCAGCATTCAGATGAAATGATATCTCAATCGCTCCCGCCCAATGAAACCAATAGGGTTAAATGAATGAACTGGCCGACTCGCACCACTTTGCCTGGACAGGGTTTGACAGTGGACGTTCATCAGGTTCACTGGGGACGTTAAACCTCAAATCAAACAAACAAACATTCATCAGATCAAAACCTTATGTTGACCATAGTTTTTTCATAGCGAGACATCCTGTTCACCCTGTTGAGCAGGCAGGTAGATCACTTCTGTATACTTTTAAGCGTATTTTCATTCATGTTTCGCGACTTTTATAAATGAGGCCAGCTGTCTAATAAGAGCTGTGAAGTACGTAAAGCGTTAATCAACTTTTATTGTGTACTTTAAACAAGAGTATATACTAGTCAAAATTGCTAAGTACTGTTACTCCTTTTACCGGACTTAACAGTGGATCTACATTAGTCCATGGGCAATGTTGATGGTAGGGTTAAGCAAATGTAGTATAATACCTTAATTTCTGACTTGTCTGACTGTTCATTTAGTCCGTGTATGACTATAAGAATCTTATATGGGTGTGAGGGGTGGATAGAAAAATCCGTCCCAAGGGTCACTGTCCGGCATCACGAGGCTTGCCGAGTGATGCCGGACAGTGATCCCGAGGGACGGATTTTTCTATCCACCCCTCACATCCATATTGGATTCTTTTTCTTGCATACCTTCCATTTCTTAGCGCGGAATTTCAATGCTGCAGTCACTTCGGTTAACAACGTCCGCCATATTGTGTTGACACTGCAGGAATGTAAAGTGACGTCACGGATCGTGCATGACGTCAACCTTAACGACGGCGCACACAGGGTCGTAATCAACCAGTGCATTTATCAAACACGCGATTATATTCGATTTGGGGTCGGAACACCAGGGTCAGAACATAAATTTCTACCCCAGGGTAAAATCGCGGATTTCCTTGTCTGGTGTGCAAGAAAATGGAATCTTCCACCTTATACGTTTGGAGTCTCCCATTTTCAATTTTATGGGTGTCAAGTTTGTTTGCTTGTGGTTACTTATACAACGATGTACTTTAAGCTTAAACAAGTCGTGTAATTTCAGATCACACACAACATTATGTGGCGTCTAATCTAAATCACGCAGAATGAGTTTTGTTGTATACATGCAACCTCGTGTCTGTGACCATATCCAGGATCCATGTCTTGCACTTTCCTCTTGCGTCTGATCAGCTGTCGTTCTCCACACAAACGCTGGTTCATTAGTCATCACGAAAAACGTCTGTATAGTTTTGACCCCGTTAAATCCCACTTTTTAGGGTTCCCTGGAGTTTACATTATTTTACTTATTTCTGCTCAAAAACATAGATTGTGAGAGTACGAGTATAAACCCATTATCTATGTTTTTGCGGGAATATAAAAATATCAGATTTTTCATCTGAATTTTTTTTTTTTTTGGTATTTATTTGAATAGGCGTATTTTCGTAATGGATATATGTTATTTCGCTTATTTATTGCTCAGAGATACTCGTTGCACGTCTTCTTCAGGCGGTTTTAAAAAGTACCCATACTCTATGACTATGATCGGAGCAAAACACAAGCACACACAACCTATGTTCGGTACAGACGTAAGAAAAATATTACCATCTTGAGTCAGAAATAAAAAAGTTAATTTAGGGACAGAAAAAGTAGCATTATCGAACGTTGCTGTATTTTCCGATAAGAAATAAAGAAATTAATGAGTATAACAACAACAAAAAACAACAAAAAAAACAACAACAAAAAAACAACAACAAAAAAACAACAACAAAAAAAAAACAGAAACATCTCGAAAACGAGCCTATATAATTCTGACCCCCTTGAACCCCACTTTATAAAGTAAAACTGGGGTTTACAGGGGTAAACCTTATTTTTCTAATTTCTGCTCTAAAATATAGGTTGTAGGTACTCGATGAGGCGGTTCTAACGAATACCAACAATCTATATATTGAGCAGAAAGAAGAAAAATATAACATTTTTTCATCTTAAAATTTTAGTGTTTTTTTTTTTCGGCGGAAAAGTGTACAATGTATTTGTATACGCGTGGTTTCGTAATGGAGAGAAAGAAAGAAAGATACAGAACAAACAACTTGAACCTGAAGGATGCATTTTGTTTTGTTTGTTTGATTTGAGGTTTAACGTCCCCGTCAACACTATTTAGGTAATTTTGGAGACGTTACTTCCAATTTTTTGGGACTTTTACCCGGCATTGTCACGAAACGACATCTCAACCACAACCGTCCAATGAAACCAATAGGGTTTATAGGCATGGACGGACCGACGCGCACCACTTTGCCTGGACAGGCTTAGGGCTTCTAAGCAGTTTACCAGTACTCATGTGCGGTCGGTTTCAGCTCTGCGTGGAAGCATCATATGCAGCCGAATCCATTTCTCCAAGCCCCGATGGGCGGGGGCAAAGTATTAATGTTGACTAGTGTATATGTCAGTGAAGGACTGTTTACTGCAAAACAACAGGATATAAATTGAAGATTGTTTTATTTTGTTTATTTACAATGTGTCTCTTGGCACAAAGGACGAAATCTGTAACAGTGAAAGAGTGTCGAACAGCACCGCTGAACATGTTGTTACGCTTCTGTGTACTTCTGCTACTAGTACCCTATACTAGGGGTAACACCACGCGACAGGTGTATGTTAAAATTCGGGTAAGTGAATTTCTCTTATCTCTTACGTTTTGGGATTGAAGTTGAGATATATTGGTTATGGTAGAGTTAGGGTTAACTCTAACTCTAAACGGGCCTCCGTGGCCTAGTGGATAAGAGCGCTGACTCTTAGTCATTAGGTCTCTCACCGCCGTAGGTTCGAGCCTCGCTCGGGCCACGTGTGAGACGCCAAGTTCTGCAACGGAAGGTCAGGTGGTTTTTCTCCGGGTACTCCGGTTTTCGCCCACCTCTGTTTAACGATCGGCTCGATATGAGTGAAATAATCTTGAAAGGGCCGTAAAACCCAAACCCCCCACCCCCCAAAAAAAGAAACTCTAACTCTAACCTTATGTGTATGTTGTGAACAACACACTATTGATGTGTGCAGATTTATCCGGAAAGAAAGTAACAAAAAAGAGGTCAAGAAAAGAAAAGCACCATAAAAAAGCACCATAGTTTGCTAGAAGAAATTGTACATGTAACTAAAAACATTAATAACAACATATTCAATTGGTTTTCCTGGGTATTCTAAACTATTTTGGCCCGTAACTCCTATCCCCAATTTTCTAGCTCGGTACTACCAGATACGCATGCCTTAATTTATTTGTTTGTAATAAATCACTGACAACTGCGCCAGGTAGTCGGCTCTTTGGCCCCGTGGTTTTACCCGAGCGGCCCGGGTTTGAACTACGTGGTAGGCAAGGGTTTGTATTAGCTATGCTTCATTCATTTGTTGCCAGTTTCATGTCGTAAGATGGGGGCTCGTCCGTGAGCGGACTTTACGTAGGCTAAAAAGGCCTTTTCGTCATCATAACTATGACTATATTGTTGCGGCCCGCAACTCCTACGCTCATTAATCTAGCTTGGTACATGTAGATTTCACATAGCTTATAGATTTATAACCAATCCCTGGCAATTGCATCAGAGCTTAGTGGTTAGAGCATTGTATTTCCAGTCCGGGTTCGAATCCCTCGACAGGAAGTGATCTGTTTTTGTTTATGCTTCATTCCTTCGTTTTGAATTTCATGTCATAAGCAAAACAAGTGGATCTCTATTTAATATTACTGCATGAAAAGTGCAACCATTAAAATGTGAAAATGTTTGCTGAAATAGCTAAGACAGTGTTGAGGGTTGCTTTTGATTTTATTGGTTTGTAATAATTTAACATACAGTGATGTCACACTATACAGTTTATCTGTTGTTTTTTTTTCCCTACATTCGTGAACACCGTCGAAGGCATTTGCATGAGGATTTTAGTGTATATTGTTTACTTCTAAGAACTTAAAACACAGTTCAAACTTAGATACACAGAACATGAACAGTTAGATCCTAAACGTGATAGAACTCTTTATAGCCCAGCTTTGAAAAAGTGGGGGCTATATTGGATTTGGCTTGTCCGGAATTCCGTCTGTCTGTAATATTTGAAAGTGGGTACCTTGTGATCGCAACTCCTCTTACAGTTCTAGGTCAATCCTTTTGAAACTTTACAGGTGTTTTCATGTAGGTCTGAAGATGTGCATGTGCTTTTTTCATTATCCTTAAATAATTTTTTCACTTATTTCACCTTTTTTAACTTAGACAATTTTTGAGAACTACTAATGTTAAAATGTATAGGGAGTAGCTACCTTGTGATCGCAACTCCTCTTACAGTTCTAGGCCAATCCTTTTGAAAGTTTACAGGTGTTTTCATATAGGTCTGAAGATGTGCATGTGCTTTTTGCATTATCCTTAAATATTTTTTTTCACTTATTTCACCTTTTTAACTTAGGCAATTTTTGAGATCTACTAATGTTAAAATGTATAGGGAGTAGCTACCTTGTGATCGCAACTCCTCTTACAGTTCTAGGTCAATTCTTTTGAAACTTTACAGGTGTTTTCATATAGGTCTGAAGATATGCATGTGCTTTTTTCATTATCCTTAAACTTTTTTTTTACTTAAATCACCTTTTTTAACTTAGACAATTTTTGAGATCTACTAATGTAAAAATGTATATGGAGTAGCTACCTTGAGATCGCAACTCCTCTTACAGTTCTAAGTCAATCCTATGAAACTATACAGGTGTTTTCGTATAGGTCTGAAAATGTGCATGTGCTTTTTCATTATCCTTAAATAATTTTTTTCACTTATTTCACCATTTTAAACTTAGACTATTTTTGAGATCTACTAATGTTAAAATGTATAGGGAGTAGCTACCTTGTGATCGTGATCGCAACTCCTCTTACAGTTCTAGGTCAATCCTTTTGAAACTTTACAGGTGTTTTCATATGGGTCTGAAGATGTGTATGTGCTTTTTTCATTATCCTTTAATAATTGTTGCACTTATTTCACCTTTTTTAACTTAGACAATTTTTGAGATCTACTAATGTTAAAATGTATAGGGAGTAGCTACCTTGTGATCGCAACTCCTCTTACAGTTCTAGGTCAATCCTTTTGAAACTTTACAGGTGTTTTCATATGGGTCTGAAGATGTGCATGTGCTTTCTTCATTATCCTAAAATTATTTTTTTCCACTTATTTCACTTTTTTAACTAAGACAATTTTTGAGATCTTCTAATGTTAAAATGTATAGGGAGTAGCTACCTTGTGATCGCAACTCCTCTTACAGTTCTAGGTCAATCCTTTGGAAACTTTACAGGTGTTTTCATATGGGTCTGAAGATGTGCATGTGCTTTTTTAATTATCCTTAAATAATTTTTGCACTTATTTCACCTTTTTTAACTTAGACAATTTTTGAGATCTACTAATGTTAAAATGTATAGGGAGTAGCTACCTCGTGATCGCAACTCCTCTTACAGTTCTAGGTCAATTCTTTTGAAACTTTATAGGTGTTTTCATATAGGTCTGAAGATATGCATGTGCTTTTTTCATTATCCTTAAATAATTTGTTTCACTTAAATCACCTTTTTTAACTTAGACAATTTTTGAGATCTACTAATGTTAAAATGTATAGGGAGTAGCTACCTTGTGATCGCAACTCCTCTTACAGTTCTAAGTCAATCCTATGAAACTATACAGATGTTTTCATATAGGTCTGAAGATGTGCATGTGCTTTTTCATTATCCTTAAATAATTATTTTCACTTATTTCACCTTTTTTAAACTTAGACAATTTTTGAGATCTACTAATGTTAAAATGTATAGGGAGTAGCTACCTTGTGATCGCAACTCCTCTTACAGTTCTAAGTCAATCCTTTTGAAAGTTTACAGGTGTTTTCATATGGGTCTGAAGATGTGCATGTGCTTTTTTCATTATCCTTTAATAATTTTTGCACTTATTTCACCTTTTTTAACTTAGACAATTTTTGAGATCTACTAATGTTAAAATGTATAGGGAGTAGCTACCTTGTGATCGCAACTCCTCTTTCAGTTCTAAGTCAATCCTTTTGAAACTTTACAGGTTTTTTCATATAGGTCTGAAGATGTGCATGTGCTTTTTTCATTATCCTTAAATAATTTTTGCACTTATTTCACCTTTATAACTTAGACAATTTTTGAGATCTACTAATGTTAAAATGTATAGGGAGTAGCTACCTTGTGATCGCAACTCCTCTTACAGTTCTAGGTCAATCCTTTTGAAACTTTACAGGTGTTTTCATATAGGTCTGAAGATGTGCATGTGCTTTTTTCATTATCCTAAAGTTATTTTTTTCCACTTATTTCACTTTTTTAACTAAGACAATTTTTGAGATCTTCTAATGTTAAAATGTATAGGGAGTTGCTACCTTGTGATCGCAACTCCTCTTACAGTTCTAGGTCAATCCTTTTGAAACTTTACAGGTGTTTTCATATGGGGCTGAAGATGTGCATGTGTTTTTTTCATTATCCAAAACTTATTTTTTTTAACTTTTTTTCAGATCTAATAAAGCGAAAAGTCTATAAGGCGTAGGTACCTTGTTAGGGATTTAACCCTCTCACAAGTCTTTACCTTTAATTCATGAGTCTTTCTCCTCTGACAGGGCTATAGCGGGACTATAGTCAGATCCTCTGACAGTTCTAGTTGAAAAATTCGCAAGCTGATATCGGGTAAACAAAATAAAAAGATAGAAGACGGGCTAATCCTACTCGAGACTACCCTATCTAATGTTGTTCAAACATAGGTCGACCTTGAAAAGCGAAACTAAAATTAAAATTATTGCTGAAAAGTAGAAGTAAAACAAAGATCAGGAATTGATACAATTAACTTACTCCACCCATAAAAGACACCAAAGGGAAAGAAATACAAACATTAAGCGACCAGACCATAATGGAAACCTAAACAAAGGAAGGCCATAAGGACAGTTACTTTCCCACAAAATGGCCATATGGCCATCCAAAACCGAAAGACACAAGTGATACACACAGTAAGTAACAAACAACAACATAAATAAATCGCCACAGAAGAGCCGCCTTGGAACGGTCAGTGGAAGATTTCCACTTGGGGGCTTAAATCGATTTTACGTGGCCACAATCCTCGCCCTTACTTCTGTCGCGATTTAGACAAATAATTTGTTCAGTCCGCATGAAGGCCTCCTAACTCATCAGTGCAACATCTCCGTGAACACAAAAATCAAAGAACCACAGAGGTGAGACAACGATGAGGACTCGACAGCAAGAAACCACTGAAATGCTGGAGCAAAAGAAAACCAACAGTTTCACAAAAACGAAACAGGTCGAGATAGCGTTTATATACTAGATGGGGGAGTACAGTTTGTCCCGTAAACGGGACAGGAGTAATATACAGTGGCCAGTCCACTGGTGCACTCTATTTGGACAATGGAGGATCTCCAAACATGCTCTGTCTTCCCAAAGACACAGAATGCCGGGGAGTCCCAAACTGAAAGTTATCGCACACAATCTGTGAATTGCGAGTCATTGACGACATTGTCATGTAGTTTTTTTTTTTAGCTCACCTGTCATGTAATGACGAGGTGAGCTTTTTGGATCACTTTTCGTCCGTCGTCCGTCGTCAGTCCGTGCGTCCGTCCGTAAAGAATTTCTTCAAACGACATCTCCTCCTTAACCACTGATCGGATTTTGACCAAACTTCACAGGAATGATCCTTAGGTGGTCGCCTTTCAAAGTTGTTCAAATGATTCTGGTCCGTTGCACATCTAGGTCATAGGAGCCAAAAATAGATTTTTTCACCGAAAACTTTAAAAATCTTCTTCTCTAATACCGCAAGGCCCAGGTTTTTGATATTTGGTATGAAGCTTCATCTAATGAACCCCTACCAAGATTGTTCAAATTATAGTGCTGGGGCCAAAAATGCCCCACCCTGGGGCCGTTTGGTTTTACATGGGCATATATAGGGAAACTCTTTAAAAATCTTCTTCTCTGAAACCGTAAGGCGCTGGTCATTGATATTTGGTATGAAGCTTCATCTAGTGGACTCCTAGCAAGATTGTTCAGAATATAGTGCTAGGGCCAAAAATGCCCCCCCGCCCCGGGGCCCTTTGGTTTTCCATATACTTATATAGGGAACATCTTTAAAAATCTTCTTCTCTGAAACCGCAAGGCCCAGGTCTTTGATATGTGGTATGACCCTTACGGAAAAAAAGCACTGCCGCAAACTAATCTTGCGAACATTTGGCAAATACCGCGAGAATATTCCGCAAACTGTCCTTTTAAGGCATGAACAGTATTCACAGCATATTCGCAAGATGTTCACTTTTCACATGCAAATTAGGTCTGCCGCGAATACTTTATGTGAACAGCCTGCGAATATTCTGCGAACATGGGGCAAACATGATTCAAGACAGTGGATTAAAATGCAGCGAATATCCTGCAAACATTCTGCGAATATACGACGAACATGAATTCAAAACTGCAAATTGAATATAGAGTGAATATCCTGCGAATTTTGTTGTAAATATGCTGCGAACAATAACTGTGAATATCCTGTGAATTAACAGCGACTATGCTATGAATATGGGCTCGGACAATGGATTTTAAGCTGCGGCGAATATTCAGCAAATTTTCTCGATATATTTGTTTGTTTGTTTGAATTGGCATTTAACAGCCCAGTAAACACAATTTAGATCATTTTTGAGCCGGTCGGTTTACCTATCCACACTTTTCTTGGGCAGGCTTATACGTACATGTAAGCAGTTTATCAGGACAGTGCTGAATTTCTTTCGCCAGAAAATGACAATATTTTGCCTTTCTTCAATCACTTATTAACGGAAGGGAGAGAATGTTTGTTTGATTTGAGGTTTAACGTCCCCGTCAACACTATGAAGGTCATTTTGGAGACGTTGCTTCCAATTTTGTAGGACTTTTACCCGACATTGAGATGAAATGACATCTCAAGCCCTGTCATCCAATGAAACCAATAGGGTCCGACTCGCACTGCTTTGCCTGGACAGGCTTAAATCCTCCAAACGGTTTACCAGTACTCGTGTGCGACCGGTTTCAGCTCTGCGTGGAAGCATCATGCAGCCAATATATTTCTTCAAGCCCCGAAGGGCGGGGGCCCAAGGGAGAGAATGACCGTAGAAAATATTTCATGATCAATCTCCACAAAGGAATGTTGTCGGTACCGAACCTGCGTTCACCTGATTACCAGTCAGACAGGCATCCAACTGAACTACCGAGGCCAGCTTCTTTTTATATACAGAAAAGAGTCAGATCTAACAGCGGGTTTGACCAGAATCTTTCCTGTTTGCAAGAATCTATAATTTCAATAGATCCTATAGAGAATCATCATCAGATATTTTTTATTAACATGCAGGTACAGGGGCAACATCCACATAAGTGAGCCACATTCCAGGTAGCTGGCTTGCTGCATGCATGGCAGATCTTACACCAGATCTCCAGGCTTGTCTGTCATGAGAATCGATAGCAGATACCTTCCATTCTCTGCAATCTCTTTCTGTCAGCTGCTTCCAGGTCATCATGGGCCTTCCAGGCCCCCACTTGCCACCTACCTGTATTATATTTCTCAATGTCGGGTAAAAGTCCCACAAAATTGGAAGCAACGTCTCCAAAATGACCTTTACAGTGTTGACGGGGACGGTAAACCTCAAATCAAACAAACAAACAAAAACCTGTATTATATTTCACAGGCAGTCTTGACTGCATCCTTGGAGCATTCCACATGTCCATACCAGCAGAGCCTTCTCTTTTTCAAGATGAGATCTAGGTCCTCAATGCCAAGACGCTCAAGGAGCTCACTGGGCCTGATGGTGACAGTACGTGTCCTGTTGCTTGACATTGCAGATCTGTCCCATCATTGCCCTGTCATTCCGCTGAAGATGTTGGAGGTTTGGCTTTGTCAATGGCCATGTCTCACTGGCATGAAGCATTATGCTCCGCACACAAGAGCTGTACACACAGCCACGTGTCTTGAACGAGAGGTGGCGGGAAGAGAGAACTGGTAGCTACTCCTTGAATTCTTCCAGGCTGTTTTCACACGTGATGTGGTTGAAAGGTCGCAACCACCCACTCCTGAGAGCATATCACATATAGCAGCAAGAGGAAGCTACAACCTCCAGCTTGTCGGGTCCAGCTTTGACTTCCCTCTGTGGTCTGTCATCGAAGGGACTTGCAGTTCCTTGGCACCATATACACCGAATCAGGAAGGGCACTACAATCCGAGGGAACCGACACAACACGGTCCGAGGGAATCCTTGCAAGCTAACATCAGTCTCCCGCGGCAGGGGTCTGAAACGCTAACGAAATATGACCCCAACAGTGCCAAGAAACAAGGCCATCCATCCATCCATCCATCCATCCATCTGCAGTGATGCCCCCTAGACCGCAGTACAACAGTCCTAAGCCCAATGTCTCTCATCCCCTTCCCGAGAGACTCCTATCTTAAGTTTCCCAACATTCCAGTCATACTCCCAGCCTCAAAGCAGCAACAGCCCGCCACAAAATCAGCAGCTCCACTCTGAGCCCCTTCAACTTCAAACGTCCTCAATCAGGATCACTCCACTTGGGTCCACATGTGCACTCCAAGACTGAGTGAATTGCGCTATTAAACCATTTTGTACCAGAAAACCCCCAAAAGGGTAATTGACAAACAGTGCAGGCCCAGATCAGACGCCGCAGAACATGCAAAAAAGTTTTGTCACTTTTCAAGCAATGTAATGCTCCGAAACGGCCTATCCCGAAAATTGGGCCGAAACGACCCGGTCCGAAACCACCCGTGATCAATATTTTGAATGGTCGCGGAAACGTACATGTAATAGTAATCTAATTTCAAGCAAATTTACCTGCAATAATTCCATTCATTTACAACATACTACTGAAACGATTTCATGTTGCTGCATTTACAAATTACTTGAATTTGTCCAAGAAAACACCGGCTTCGCAAGTCTTTGGCGGGCATTGATTTCGAAATGTATAATCTCAATAAAAGTTATTACTACGAGAGAAAATAAGAATGATAACGAAAGGAGAATAAAAAAAAAAAATACAAAGCAGAAATGATAACAGAGGTAACTTAAATAAAGGCAAAAATAAAAACCAAGAATGCAATAATGGATAGTTTGAGATTATAAATGGATACATGGCATCGGAATCATGTGACCAATACAAAATGGCGGCCCCAGTTATTGTAATAGACGTATCGTTAATTTCGACAAATTTTGAGAGAAACACACTTTTTTCTATTTTTTTTTTTTTTTCATATCATGTTTGAAGGAGTATAACTTAATGATTTCTTTAAGGTATTATGTAAAATGTATGTCAAATCGCTTGGTACAATAGAATACCCTATCTGTTTTATGTGGGTGGGGATACTCGGCTACTTTCGTTTTCCTTCTGTCTTGGCTATGTCAGATATTAATGTTGAATAGGATCGTTCTCTTAGGCTCATCATTATCATTGCCCCTATTATTTAGTATAGGAAACAATATTTTTTTTATCGGCATGTGTTGCAGGGTTTCAAAGTCGCAAAAACTGGATGTTGTTGTTGTGTATATACCTGGATACCTTTTCTGTTATGGTTGCTGCATTCAAGCAAATCGTTCCTGTAATTTTTATATGAAAGTACTATATAATTCATGTAATTTGTGTAGATAACACATAAAATTACATGACTGAGTATGTCACTTCTTTCGTTTGATCTTGGTTTATGCATTTTCGGCTATATCAAAATCGGTAATGTTGCCGAGGTGATAATGTAAACAATCTATCTATCTATCTATCTATCTATCTATCTATCTATCTATCTACTATCTATCTATCTATCTATCTATCTATCTATCTATCTATCTATCTATCTATCTATCTATCTATCTACCTATCTATCTATCTATCTATCTATCTATCTATCTATCTATCTATCTATCTATCTATCTATCTATCTATCTATCTATCTACTGTAACGGCAATCAACCATGTAACATACCAGGTCTGCAGGATGAAAGCCTATACAGTAATCTTGTAATTATACCGAAGGGCTCTTTAACGTACCTGCACAGGGGATGAGTGAGTGAGTGTTTGAGTTTTAAGTCCCACCATCAGCTGAGGTCATACGGAGATGGGACCTCGGTTTAAAGACTCATCCGAAAGTCTGGAGAATCCCCGGATCGATCCGGCGACCCCTGGTTTACAAGGCGAGTAGAATAACCACTACACCAAAGATGCTTAATTCTGCTGCACAGGTGATGATTCTACCTGCACAGGGGGCCTCCAGTTAATGTTCCAATCTGAAGAACGGTTCACTTTCTGACATTTATCCTTGCAAATGATGCCGTTATATAATGTTCGGACACCGAAATTGTTTTTACCGCTGCCAGGATGCCGGGGAATCAAACCGGGGGCCTCGATCATCCTGCAGAGGCAAGTGCACTATATAACCACTGAGCTACCATGCATGCTCCAATCACGTAACAGTAACACAACGTGGATCAGAATTGTTACTGGTGACACGTCAAATGACATTCATACACCAGGATGGATACAACGTCTCTTGCAGACATTGGGCTGACGTCCCAGTTTCAACATTGTATTGACTTATTTTGGTCAACCAAAATACAACATCTATACAACGTTGCATTCTGACGTTGAACTGACATCGCAGTTTCAATGTTGTATTGACATTGTATTTTAGTTGCCGATTTCTCAACCTAAATTAACCAATTAGATAGCTTATTTTGCATTTCAGATATTTATTTTGATAAGCATTTATTTAACTAAAAAGATATCTTACATGGTATAATATAAGATGCCTGACATGTGGAATTAAATAAGATATCTTCTATATTACAGTCAACCTGTCATAGTGGCCACCTCTATTAAACAAGCAACTTGTTTTAAGCAAGCATGCATTTTGTTCCCGAAATAGGCAAAGGCATTATTTTTCACCTGTATTAAGCAAGCACCTGTCTTAAGCACGCACATTTTGATCATCCCTGAGGTGCTTGCTTAACACAGGTTGGACTGTATATCTAATAACTTTTTTGGGATACCTTCCAAGTTAGCAGTATGCAAACATGCAAAAAAGTATAAGTATTTGCTGTGAATATACAGCGAACATTAACAAAGTTGAAGTTCTTTTAAATCTGAAGTATAAACTCACAGTTTTCTGTGAACACTCCGCAAACAAATAAAAAGTTAAAGTCACTGCAGCAAATATACAGCGAACAGTATACAGAACTAAGTTCATACAGCAAATATTGGGCGAAGAAGATGCTTTGCTAAAGTTTTTGCTGCGAATATGCGGCTATTAATGACAAAGCGCAAACATTCAGCGATTACTTTTTTGTCAGACCTACTTTTTTCACTGAATATTCGCGACAAGAGGTGAATATATCGCGAACAATAACTGCGAACAGTGCAATTCGCGAAATATTCACTGCATATTTGCCAGATATTCGCAAGAAGACAGCTTTTCCGTAAGGGGAAGCTTCATGTAGTGGACCCCTACCAAGGTTGTTCAAATTATAGTGCTGGGGCCAAAAATGTCCCCGCCCCGAGGCCCTTTGGTTTTACATGGGCTTATGTAAGGGAAATCTTTAAAAATCTTCTTCTCTGAAACCACAAGGCCCAGGTCTTTTATATTTGGTATGAATCTTCATCTAGTTGACCCCTACCAAGATTGTTCAAATTATAGTGCTGGGGTCAAAAATGCCCCCGCCCCGGCGCCCTTTGGTTTTACATGGGCTTATATAGGGAAAATCTTTAAAAACCTTCTTCTCTGAAACCGCAAGGCCCAGGTCTTTGGTATTTGGTATGAAGCTTCATCTAGTGGACCCCTCACAGAATTGTTCAAATTATATTGCTGGGGCCAAAAAATGCCCCCGCTCCGGGGCCCTTTGGTTTTACATGGGCTTATATAGGGAAAATCTTTAAAAAATCTTCTTCTCTGAAACCGCAAGGCCCAGGTCTTTGATATTTGGTATGAAGCTACATTTAGTGGACCCCTACCAAGATTGTTCAAATTATAGTGCTAGGGCCAAAAATGTCCCCACTCCGGGGCCCTTTTGTTTTACATAGGCTTATATAGGAAAAATCTTTAAAAATCTTCTTCTCCCGAACCGCAAGGCCCAGGTCTTTGATATTTGGTATGAAGCTTCATCTTGTGGACCTCTACCAACAGTGTTCAAATTATAGCCCTGGGGCCAAACATGCCCCCACTCGGGGGCCCTTTGGTTTTATATAGACTAATATGGAGAAAATACTTGGTATGAAGCGTCATCTAGTGGACCTCTACCAAGATTGTTCAAATTATAGCCCTGAGACCAAAAATGCCACCACCTAGGGGCCCTTTGGTTTTACATAGACTTACATTGGGAAAATCTTTAAAGATCTCCCTCTGTGAAACCACAAGTCCTAGGTCTTTGATATTTGTTGTGAAATTTCATCTAGTGGACCTCTATCAAGATTGTTCAAATTATAGCCCTGGGGCCAAAAATGCCCCCACCTCGAGATTCTTAGGTTTTACATTGACTTATATAGGAAAATCTTTAAAAGTAGAAGCAAAACAAAGATCAGGAATTGATACAATTAACTTACTCCATCCATAAAAGACACCAAAGGGAAAGAAATACAAACATTAAGCGACCAGACCATAATGGAAACCTAAACAAAGGAAGGCCACACGGACAGTTACTTTCCCACAAAATGGCCATATGGCCATCCAAAATCAAAAGACACAAGCGACACACACATTTCTTCTCTGAAACTGCAAGGCCCATGTCTTCGATATTTGGTATGGAGCTTCATCTAGTGGACCTCTACCGAGATTGTTTAAATTATAGCCCCCGGGCTACAAATGCTCCTGCCCCGGGGCCCTTTGGATTAACATAGTCTTATATAGAGATAATCTTTGCAAATCTTCTCTGAAACAGCAAGGCCCAGGTCTTTGATATTTGATGTGAAGCTTCATATAGGGGACCTCTATCCAGATTGTTTAAGTTATAGCCCTGAGGCCAAAAATGCCCCTGCCCCGGGGGCCATTTGGTTTATCATAGGCTTATGTAGGGAATATCTTAAAAAAAAATTCTTCTCTGAAACCGCAAGGCCCAGGTCTTTGATATTTGGTGTGTAGCTTCATCTAGTGGACCTTTGTCTAGATTGTTCAAATTATAGCCTTTGTTGATATTTGGTATGAAGCTTCACTTTTTTAGACCTCCCTCAACATTATGCACATTATAGCCATGGTGTCAATAATGGCACTCCCCGGGGCCCACTTGTTACTCTATGGATCAGGTGAGCGATCCAGGGCCATCATGGCCCTCTTGAGTTTTATATTAGGATCACTTTTTGTCTGTCATCCGTGCGTAAACAATTTCTTTAAACGACATCTCCTCCTAAACCACTGATCGGATTTTGACAAAACTTCACAGGAATGATCCTTAGGTGGACCCTTTCAAAGTTATTCAAATGGTTCCGGTCCGTTGCACATCTGGGTCACAGGAGCCAAAAATAGATTTATTTCACCAAAACCTTAAAAATCTTCTACTCTGAAACCACAAGGCCCAGGTCTTTGATATTTGGTATGGAGCACCATCTAGTGGACCCCTACCAAAATGGTTCAAATTATAGTGCTGGGGCCAAAAATGCCCCCCCCCCCCTCGCCTGGGGCCATTTGGTTTTACATGGGCTTAAATACGGGAAATGTTTAAAAACTTCTTCTCTGAAACTGCAAGACCCAGGTCTTTGATATTTGGTATGAAGCTTCATCTAGTGGACCCCTACCAAGATTGTTCAAATTATAGTGCTTGGGCCAAAAATGCCCCCACCCCGGGCCATTTGGTTTTACACGGGCTTATATAGGGAAAATCTTTAAAAATCTTCTTCTCTGAAACCGCAAGGCCCAGGTCTTTGAAATTTGGTATGAAGCTTCATCTAGTGGACTCCTACCAAGATTGTTCACATAAAAGTGCTGGGGCCAAAATGCCCTCCGCCCCGGGCCCTTTGGTTTTACAAGGGCTTATATACGGAAAATCTGTAAAAATCTTCATCTCTGAAACTGCAAGCCCAAGGTCTTTGATATTTGGTATGAAGCTTCATCTAGTGGACCCCTTCCAAGATTGTTCAAATTATAGTGCTCGGGCCAAAAATGCCCCTGCACCGGGCCATTTGGTTTTACATAGGCTTATGTAGGGAAAATATTTAAAAAGCTTCTTCTCTGAAACTGCAAAACCCAGGTCTTTGATATTTGGTATGAAGCTTCAGCTTATGGACCTCTTCCAAGATTGTTCAAATTATAACCTTGGGGCCAAAAATGCCCCCGCTCCGGGGCCCTTTGATTTTACATAGACTTATATTGGGAAAATCTTTAAAAATCTTCATCCCTGAAACCACAAGACCTAGGTCTTTGATATTTGGTATGAAGCTTCAGCTAGTGGACCTCTACCAAGATTGTTCAAGTTATAGCCCTGAGACCGAAAATGCCCCCGCCTCGTGGCTCTTTGGTTTTACATAGACTTATATAAGGAAATCTTTAAAAATCTTCTATGGAACCACAAGGCCTAGGTCTTTGATATTTGGTGTGAAATTTCATCTAGTAAACCTCTATCAAGATTGTTAAAACTATAGCCCTGGGGCCAAAAATGCCCCCGCCCCGAGACCCTTTGGTTTTACTTAGACTTAAAATGGGAAATATTTTAAAATCTTCTTCTCTGAAACTCCAAGGCCCTTGTCTTTGATATTTGGTATGGACCTCTACCAAGATTGTTCAAATTATAGCCCTCAGGCCACAAATGCCCCCGCCCCGGGGCCCTTTGGTTTTACATAGCCTTATATAGGGAAAATCTTTAAAAATCTTCTTCTCTGAAACTGCAAGGCCCAGGACTTTGATATGTGGTATGAAGCTTCATCTAGTGGACCCCTACCAAGGTTGTTCAAATTATAGTGCTGGGGCCAAAAATGTCCCCGCCCCGAGGCCCTTTGGTTTTACATGGGCTTATGTAAGGGAAATCTTTAAAAATCTTCTTCTCTGAAACCACAAGGCCCAGGTCTTTTATATTTGGTATGAATCTTAATCTAGTGGACCCCTACCAAGATTGTTCAAATTATAGTGCTGGGGTCAAAAATGCCCCCGCCCCGGCGCCCTTTGGTTTTACATGGGCTTATATAGGGAAAATCTTTAAAAACCTTCTTCTCTGAAACCGCAAGGCCCAGGTCTTTGGTATTTGGTATGAAGCTTCATCTAGTGGACCCCTAACAGAATTGGTCAAATTATATTGCTGGGGCCAAAAATGCCCCCGCTCCGGGGCCCTTTGGTTTTACATGGGCTTATATAGGGAAAATCTTTAAAAATCTTCTTCTCTGAAACCGCAAGGCCCAGGTCTTTGATATTTGGTATGAAGCTACATTTAGTGGACCCCTACCAATATTGTTCAAATTATAGTGCTAGGGCCAAAAATGTCCCCACTCCGGGGCCCTTTGGTTTTACATAGGCTTATATAGGAAAAATATTTAAAAATCTTCTTCTCTGGAACCGCAAGGCCCAGGTCTTTGATATTTGGTATGAAGCTTCATCTTGTGGACCTCTACCAACAGTGTTCAAATTATAGCCCTGGGGCCAAACATGCCCCCACTCGGGGGCCCTTTGGTTTTATATAGACTAATATAGGGAAAATACTTGGTATGAAGCGTCATCTAGTGGACCTCTACCAAGATTGTTCAAATTATAGCCCTGAGACCAAAAATGCCACCACCTCGGGGCCCTTTGGTTTTACATAGACTTATATTGGGAAAATCTTTAAAAATCTCCCTCTGTGAAACCACAAGTCCTAGGTCTTTGATATTTGTTGTGAAATTTCATCTAGTGGACCTCTATCAAGATTGTTCAAATTATAGCCCTGGGGCCAAAAATGCCCCCACCTCGAGATTCTTAGGTTTTACATTGACTTATATAGGAAAATCTTTAAAAAATTTCTTCTCTGAAACTGCAAGGCCCATGTCTTCGATATTTGGTATGGAGCTTCATCTAGTGGACCTCTACCGAGATTGTTTAAATTATAGCCCTCGGGCTACAAATGCCCCTGCCCCGGGGCCCTTTGGATTTACATAGTCTTATATAGAGATAATCTTTGCAAATCTTCTCTGAAACAGCAAGGTCCAGGTCTTTGATATTTGATGTGAAGCTTCATATAGTGGACCTCTATCCAGATTGTTTAAGTTATAGCCCTGAGGCCAAAAATGCCCCCGCCCCGGGGGCCATTTGGTTTATCATAGGCTTATGTAGGGAATATCTTTTAAAAAAAATTCTTCTCTGAAACCGCAAGGCCCAGGTCTTTGATATTTGGTGTGAAGCTTCATCTAGTGGACCTTTGTCTAGATTGTTCAAATTATAGCCTTTGTTGATATTTGGTATGAAGCTTCACTTTTTTAGACCTCCCTCAACCTTATGCACATTATAGCCATGGTGTCAATAATGGCACTCCCCGGGGCCCACTTGTTACTCTATGGATCAGGTGAGCGATCCAGGGCCATCATGGCCCTCTTGAGTTTTATATTAGGATCACTTTTTGTCTGTCATCCGTGCGTAAACAATTTCTTTAAACGACATCTCCTCCTAAACCACTGATCGGATTTTGACAAAACTTCACAGGAATGATCCTTAGGTGGACCCTTTCAAAGTTATTCAAATGGTTCCGGTCCGTTGCACATCTGGGTCACAGGAGCCAAAAATAGATTTATTTCACCACAACCTTAAAAATTTTCTACTCTGAAACCACAAGGCCCAGGTCTTTGATATTTGGTATGGAGCTTCATCTAGTGGACCCCTACCAAAATGGTTCAAATTATAGTGATGTGGCCAAAAATGCCCATCCCCCCTCGCATGGGGCCATTTGGTTTTACATGGGCTTAAATACGGAAAATGTTTAAAAACTTCTTCTCTGAAACTGCAAGACCCAGGTCTTTGATATTTGGTATGAAGCTTCATCTAGTGGACCCCTACCAAGATTGTTCAAATTATAGTGCTGGGGCCAAAAAAGCCCCCACCCCGGGCCATTTGGTTTTACACGGGCTTATATAGGGAAAATCTTTAAAAATCTTCTTCTCTGAAACCGCAAGGCCCAGGTCTTTGAAATTTGGTATGAAGCTTCATCTAGTGGACTCCTACCAAGTTTGTTCACATAATAGTGCTGGGGCCAAAATGCCCTCCGCCCCGGGCCCTTTGGTTTTACATGGGCTTATATACGGAAAATCTGTAAAAATCTTCATCTCTGAAACTGCAAGCCCCAGGTCCTTGATATTTGGTATGAAGCTTCATCTAGTGGACCCCTTCCAAGATTGTTCAAATTATAGTGCTCGGGCCAAAAATGCCCCTGCACCGGGCCATTTGGTTTTACATAGGCTTATGTAGGGAAAATATTTAAAAAGCTTCTTCTCTGAAACTGCAAAGCCCAGGTCTTTGATATTTGGTATGAAGCTTCAGCTTATGGACCTCTTCCAAAATTGTTCAAATTATAACCTTGGGGCCAAAAATGCCCCCGCTCCGGGGCCCTTTGATTTTACATAGACTTATATAGGGAAAATCTTTAAAAATCTTCATCCCTGAAACCACAAGACCTAGGTCTTTGATATTTGGTATGAAGCTTCAGCTAGTGGACCTCTACCAAGATTGTTCAAGTTATAGCCCTGAAACCGAAAATGCCCCCGCCTCGTGGCTCTTTGGCTTTACATAGACTTATATAAGGAAATCTTTAAAAATCTTCTATGGAACCACAAGGCCTAGGTCTTTGATATTTGGTGTGAAATTTTATCTAGTAAACCTCTATCAAGATTGTTAAAACTATAGCCCTGGGGCCAAAAATGCCCCCGCCCCGAGACCCTTTGGTTTTACTTAGACTTAAAATGGGAAATATTTAAAAATCTTCTTCTCTGAAACTCCAAGGCCCTTGTCTTTGATATTTGGTATGGAGCTTCATCTAGTGGACCTCTACCAAGATTGTTCAAATTATAGCCCTCTGGCCACAAATGCCCCCGCCCCGGGGCCCTTTGGTTTTACATAGCCTTATATAGAGATAATCTTTGAAAATCTTCTTCTCTGAAACAGCAAGGCCCAGGTCTTTGATATTTGGTGTGAAACTTCATCTAGTGCACCTCTATCAAGATTGCTTAAATTATAGCCCTGAGTCCACAAATGCCCCCCGCCCCTGGGCCATTTGATTTACGTAGGCTTATGTAGGGAATATCTTTAAAATAATCTTCTTCTCTGAAACCGCAAGGCCCAGGTATTTGATATTTGGTGTGTAGCTTCATCTAGTGGACCTTTGCCAAGATTGTTCAAATTATAGCCTTTGTTGATATTTGGTATGAAGCTTCACCTTTTTAGACCTCCCTCAACATTATGCACATTATAAGCCTGGGGTCAATAATTGACCTCCCCGTGGCCCACTTGTTACTCTATGGATCAGGTGAGCGCTCCAGGGCCATCATGACCCTCTTGTTTATGTATTTTTATCTTCTAGGAATTAACAACACAGCTTAGCCTTCGCAAGACAGAACATGAGCATCTCGATTCTAAACTTGATACAATTCTACGAGAAATAAGCAAGCTAACCTCAGGTAAACAAGACACAAAGCTAGAAGAAAGGTTAAAGCAACTGGAAATTAAAATAGCTAATGTTATTGAAAAAACAAGTCGACCTAAGAAACGAAACTAAATCTCTTGCTGAAAGTATCGCAGAGACGAAAACAGGAAAAGGTACTGTTGATGGTACCGTTTATACTAGGTGGGGGCGAACAGTTTGTCCCGGAAACGGATCAGCAGTGATATACTCTGGCTATGCCGCTGGTGCACATTACACGCATAGTGGAGGTTCTCCGAACATGCTGTGCCTTCCAACTGACCCACAATGGGGGAAATATGACGCAAGTGAGAACAGCGTTGGAGGTTATCTCTATGGAGTCGAGTATGAGATGGATAATGGTAGGGATAGAGTTCTATTTGATAAGCATTTATACCAACACGATGCACCATGTGCTGTTTGTGAGGTTCACCACAGAACGCGAAAACTGATGATACCCGGACGGAAAACCTGCTATGATGGTTGGACCAGGGAATACTGGGGCTATCTAATGTGTGGTCACTATAAACAAACTGCACAGGCGGATTATCATTGTGTTGATTCCGACCCAGAAGTCCTGCCTGGTGGTCATGAGAATAAAAACGGATACTTGCTCTATTTTGTTGAAGTAAGATGTGACGCTTTGAAGTGCCCACCGTACATAAAAGGAAGGGAATTGTCATGCGTTGTATGCACAAAGTGAATATTTATTTCATAATACATGTACGATGATAAAAAGAAGCCCCCGCCCACAGGGGCTTGAAGAAATATATGGGCTGCATGATGCTTCCACGCAGAGCTGAATCCGGCCCGCACACTAGTACTGGTAAACCGCTTAGAGGATCTAAGCCTGTCCAGGAACCGTGGTGCGAGGCGGACCGTCCATGCTAATTAACCCTATTGGTTTCATTAGGCGACAGGGCTTGAGATGTCATTTCATCTCAATGTCGGGTATAAGTCCCACAAAATTGGAAGCAACGTCTCCAAAATGACCTTTACAGTGTTGACGGGGACGTTAAACCTCAAATCAAACAAAAAACGATGATAAAATTTCTATAAGAAAGGTGCTTATGTTTCACCAGTTAAACAAGACGCTTATCCACTTGTCCGCCACAAAAAACCGCCTATATAATTTTGTCGTGGATTCTCCACGATAACAACTTTTCCGTGCAATCATTTAGTTCATTTTTGTTAATAATATAATATTCACAGTACAATTAGGTTAATTAATTATACATTAGGTTTTATGAACAATAAGTAACGTAACGTAATGACGTTGACGTCGTTACTAAAGGGATACGAGTAACAAAATAGTAATGGAAGAAAATTAACAAAGGATCTACAGAACACAGGATTCATAGAAACAAAAAGTGAAGGCAATAACAGAACAGAGTAGTTACAGAACATTGGATTTATAGATCAACACTACAGAGGAATTAAAGAACACAATAATTATAGAACAGAATATTAAACAGAATACCAGAACTGTGGACTTACAGAACTGAAGGTGTAAGGGATAAACACACAAGGAAAATATAGGAAGGTGTAATTTTAATGGTTATTATAACTGATACAAAACAAATAACTATTTATATTGATTTCTATAACAGGTTTAATTTGTTCTCTAATGTGGCATTAAAATAATATTGATTAACTATTTTCAGTTCGCTCGTTTACTGTCTTTTGCCACATTATTTGGTGCCGGTGTAACAGGCCGGTTCTTCCCTCCAGTCAGTTTCTTCCCCGGGGAAGAAATGAACAGTCCCGGTTCTTCCAAGGGGAAGAAACTGACTAGTCAGTTTCTTCCCCACCCAGTCAGTTTCTTCCCCACCTGAATTTTTTCAGAACCATAGGGTACGAGTAATTTATGCCTCACAAAATGTTAAAAATTCGAAAAGAAACCATTCTGAATTAGTTTTGAGTCTTTTCACATTGAATGGCAAAATTTTCTCAATACCATACAATATATGGAGATCCAAGGAAATTTTCATCCCAATTCTAGTATCTCTGATTAATTTTCTTAGCTTTTTATGACATTAATTGGTATTAACTAAACATATATAATAAGCAACAACTCTTTAGTGCTCCAATCTAACTATAATTTGGAAAGTGGGGAACGGAATAGAACTGGGCCGGCCCATTTCTTCCCCGGAAAAGACATAAATTGGTATTAACTACAGAGATATAATAGGCAACAAATGTTTGGCCCTTAAATTTCAATATAATTTGAAGAATGGGGGTGGGGAAGAATAGGGCCGGCCCAGTTCTTCCCCACCCCAGATGTTTCTGTTTACTAATAATTCTTGTGATAAATTTCCTTTGCATTTTAGGACAAAAATGGTATAAACTAAAAAGATATAATAAGCAACAAATGCCGGCCCAGTTCTTCTCCACCCCAGATGTTTCTGCTTACTAATAATTCTGGTGATAAATTTCCTTTGCTTTTTAAGACATAAATTGGTATAAACTAAACAGATATAATAAGCAACGAATGTTTGGAGCTCAAATCTTAATAGAATTTGGTGACTGGGGGTGGGGAAGAACTGGGCCGCTCCATTTCTTCCCCACCCCAGATTTGTTTGTTTACTAACAATTCTTGTGATAAATTTTCTTCACTTTTTAAGACATAAATTGGTATTAACTAAACAGAAATAATAAGCAACAAATGTTTGGCACTTAAATTTCAATAGAATTCGGAGGCTGAGGGGTGGGGAAGAACTGGGCCGGCCTGTTTCTTCCCCGCCCTTGTTAGTGTTGTATAGTTATATCAGTTATATTGCTGAAGATGTCTTGGGAGGGGAAGAACTGGGCCGTTCCGTTTCTTTCCCACCCTTGGTAAGTGTTGTACTGTTGTTGAAGGTGTCTGGGGTGGGGAAGAACTGGGCCGGCCCGTTTCTTCCCCATCCCTGGGTAGTGTTGTACAGTTATGTCAGTTATATCACTGAATATGTCTGGGGTGCGGAAGACCTGGGGCTGCCCATTCCTCCCCCTCACCCTTGGGTAGTGTTGTACAGTTATTTCAGTTATATTGCTGAAGATGTCTTGGATGGGGAAGGACTGGGCCGCCCATTTCTTCCACACCCTTGGTAAGTGTTGTACTGTTAAGTCAATTATGACTGTGAAGGTGTCTGGGGTGGGGAAGAACTGGGGCGAACCATTCTTCCTCACCCTTGGGTAGTGGTGTACAATTAAATCAGTTATGACGTTTAAGGTGTCTGTGATAGGCCGGCCCAGTCCTTCCCCACCCCCCAATCTCCAAATTCTAGTTAAAGTTGAGCTCCAAACATTTGTTGTTTATTATATCTTTATAGTTTATACCATTTTTTGTCTTAAAAGGCAAAGAAAATTTATTACAAGAATTATTAGTAAACAGAAACATCTGGGGTTGGGAAGAAGTGGGCCGGCCCAGTTCTTCACCACGTCCAGTCTCCAAATTCTATTTAGCTTTGAGCACATTGCAGTTTTTGCTTATTATATCCGTTAGTTAATACCAATTTATGTTTAAAAAGCGAAGAAAATTTATC
The DNA here is from genome assembly GCA_963580285.1 of Lucinisca nassula. NCBI lineage: Eukaryota > Metazoa > Mollusca > Bivalvia > Lucinida > Lucinidae > Lucinisca > Lucinisca nassula. Next base: position 1,352,203 of record OY757021.1, read on the forward strand.
ACAAGAATTTTTTGTAAACAGAAAATTCTGGGAAGGGGAAGAAACGGGCTGGCCAAGTTATTCCCCACCACCAGTCTCCAAATTCTATTTAGATTTGAGCTCCAAACATTTGTTGTTTATTATATCTTTTTAGTTTATACCAATTTATGTCTTTAAAAAGTGAAGAAAATTTATCACAAGAACTTTTTGTAAATAGAAAAATCTGGGCTGGGGAAGAAACGGGCCGGCCCAGTTCTTCCCCACCCCCAGTTTCCAAATTATATTGAGATTTGAGCTCCAAACATTTGTTGCTTATTATATCTGTTTAGTTCATACTAAATTATGTCTTAAAAAGCAAAGAAAATTCATCAAAGATGCTTGAATTGGGGTGCATTTTTTATTGCATCTCCATGAATGGTGTAGCATAGAGCAAATTTTATCATTCATGCTAAAAGGACTCAGAACTTATTCAGAATGGTCTCTTTTCTCATTTATAACAAATTGTGAGCTGAAAATTACTCGTTGACTATAGTTCTAAAACAATCAGGTGGGGAAGAAACTGACTGCGCGGGGAAGAACCGGGCCGGGGGAAGAAACTGACCGTTACACCGGAACCCGATATTTTCATAAGGGGCCGATAGTGTATAAATATCTAAGATGGAAACTAAAATTTCAACTAAAGAAAACATATTCAGACAATTCTGCAGTTTCTGTGTAGGGGGTCATTGGAATGACTGCTGTCCGAATTATACAACAACTGAAGATAGAAAGCAATTTCTCAAAAGATTAGGAGGTTGCTTTTTGTGTCTTAAACGTGGACATAGAGCATTTGAGTGCTTTACAAACAAGACGAAAGAAGAGCTTAATTCATTTCAAGATAGTGAAAAGGGAATTAGAATGGGAAGGATATATAATACAGCCGACAAAGAACCCTCTTCAGAGGAACAGATAAACGGCATGACAGAACAAAGAGCAATGATGGAGGAGAATATAATCAAATTCTAAATGAACTTCAGCAAGCCAAGTCAGATCTGGTAGAGTGTACAAAAGAAAATATAATTTTGAAAGCGATAATTTCAAAGATAGAGGCAGACAATCATCACTTAATGGACATACTTAAACAATGCAACGGTTATCCAATGGAATAATCCTGATAAAAGAAAAACTTGAACATTTGGAACATAAGTAAACATTTGGAACATAAGAGTTGTGCACCTGCTGTAAGGTCTCAAGATTCCTTTGCTTGGACGGAGGCAATTGCAGGCGGCAAGGCAACTAAAATCGAAGATAATGACAGACGGAGGGTGGGAGCTGACCACAAATTACAGAAATAATGGATACAACAGCAAAATACAGATCAGCAGATGGTGGACCATTCATTTCTAGAAACTGGTACGACACAGAGAAAAGGGGATTCTGATTCTGTAAAAACACAGTCAACTGCTGGCGGCACTAGGAAGACCTTAGTGGAAAATCCAAACAGTCAGATGGAGATATTGAAATCTTTGTTCGAAAGAGGGACACTTCTATCGGATTGTCGAATGGATATAAATGAGCTGCTAACAAATAAAGAACAGATATTTCATGCTTGGATGAGGATGCTCAGCTTCTTAACTCAAATTAAATTACCATAATTATCAGTTGAAAACCTCTTGACTATTTATTTAATTAACTTAATTGACTTAATTAATACAAAACAAATAAGTATTCATATTGATTTATATAACAGGTTTAATTTGTTCTCTAATGTGGCATTAAAATAATATTGATTAACTATTTTCAATTCGCTTGTTTACTGTCTTTTGCCACAATTTTGACCCCCTCGAACCCCATTTTATATAGTAAAACTGGGGAGTAAGTTAATTGTATCGATTCCTGATCTTTGTTTTACTTCTACTTTGCAGGGGTAAACCTTATTTTCTTATTTCTGCTCTAAAATATAAATAGTGGGTAATTATTAAAACCGATGAGGCGGTTCTAACGAGTGCCCGTAATTTATATTTTGAACAGCAATAAGATAAAATTGCAATTTTTCATCTTAAATTTTTTTTTTTTGCGATATAGATTACAATGTATTTGAATAGGCATGTTGTCCTAATGTATTGTAGGGCCGCTTTTGAATTAAGTAATTTTGGGTAAATCTTCAATGAATCGAACATCGCTGGTTCACTTATCATGGTTGATTCGAACTCAGGCTCCGGTCCCCGTCCATCGGGGCTTGAAGAAATATATGGGCTGCATGATGCTTCCACGCAGAGGTGAATCCGACCCGCACACGAGTACTGGTAAACCACTTAAAGGATCTAAGCCTGCCCAGGCAAAGCGGTGCGCACGATTCGGACCGTACATGCTTATAAACCACACTGGTTCCATTGGGCCACAGGGCTTGAGATGTCATTTCATCTCAATGGCGGGTAAAAGTCCCACGAAATTGGAAGCAACGTCTCCAAAATGACGTTTACAGTGTTGACGGGGACGTTAAACCTCAAATCAAACAAAACTAGAATCGCGCAGTCGACGGCAAGCCATCGCATATCCCCAGGCTTCCCCGCGGGCCCCACCTCCTGGACCATCACCTAGGGGTGTTTGACCCCGAGGGGTAAAATTTTGATTGTGATGTATTCTACTCATCATGCCGTTCGATTTAATATGCTACACGACCATGTTCTGAAAACTTTGATTTTTTATCCCCAAGGTGCCCCACCCCTGGCCCCACTCCCAGGGGTAGGATAAAAATTCCTAAAGTGTTATGCACTCCCCAGACTAATTTTTTATCAGTTCCCAAAGTTTCAAGTTTCTATCTATATCGGTCTAGGAGGAGTTATCCGGTAACAGTAATGTATGGGGGTATAGGGGTCAAAATCAGTTTTTGACCTCTGGTGACCTCAAAATTGACCCCAGGGGTCAAATTTTTGTTGTAATGTTTTCTACTCATCATGACTTTCGCTTTGATATATTACACGACCATGTTCTGGAAATTTTTATTTTTGACCCCCGCGGGCCCCACCCCCTGGGCCCACCCGTAGGGATGTGATCAAAATTTCGAAAGTGTCATGCACTCCCCAGACCAAAGATCTATCAGTTCCCAAAGTTTCAAGTTTCTATCTATAACCGTCTAGGAGGAGTTATCCGGTAAAGGGGTCAAAATCAGTTTTTGACCTCTGGTGACCTCAAAATTGACCCCAGGGGTCAAATTTTGGTTGTAATGTTTTCTACTCATCATGCTGTTCGCTTTGATATATTACACGACTATGTTCTGGAAATTTTTATTTTTGACCCCCGCGGGCCCCACCCCCTGGGCCCACCCGTAGGGGTGTTATCAAAATTCCGAAAGTGTCATGCACTCCCCAGACCAAAGATCTATCAGTTACCAAAGTTTCAAGTTTCTATCTATAACCGAATAGGAGGAGTTATCCGGTAAAGGGGTCAAAATCAGTTTTTGACCTCTAGTGACCTCAAAATTGACTCCAGGGGTCAAATTTTGGTTGTAATGTTTTCTACTCATCATGCTGTTCGCTTTGATATATTACACGACCATGTTCTGGAAATTTTGATTTTTGACCCCACGGGCCCCACCCCCTTGGCCCACCCGTAGGGGTGTGATCAAAATTCCAAAAGTGTCATGCACTCCCCAGAGCAAAGATCTATCAGCTCCCAAAGTTTCAAGTTTCTATCTATAACCGTCTAGGAGGAGTTATCCGGTAAGACGGACGGACGGACGTACGGACGACGAAGACCATTACAATTTCCCCACATTTTCTTTGAAAAGCGTGGGGATAACAAACAAAATAGGAAATGTGTTTATGTTTCACCAGTTAAACAAGACCCTTATCCACTTGTCTGTTGTAAGGCCGCTTTAGTAATTTTGGGTTAATCTTCAATGAATCGTACATCGCTGGTTCACTTATCATGGTTGATTCGAACTCAGGCTCGAATTCCCAAGAATTTCTTCCGATGGATGTATATTACAAGTGCAGTCGAACTTCAATGGCTCGAACACCTTTGGGACAACGAAAATCTGTTCGAGACAGGGGTAGTTCGAGCCACTGAGGGATACTTCCAGGGGACATGACGGGGTTATTTTCATGACATCTTTTCGATGTTATATGATAAAATGTATGTTGTGTGTACTAATTAGAATCGCACCCATTTACCTGGGCAGGTTTGGATCCTCCAAGCGGTTTACCAGTACTCGTGTGCGGTCGGATTTCAGCTCTGCGTTGAAGCATCATACAGCTCATCTATTTCCTCAAGCCCCGACGGGCGGGGGCCGATGCTCTGTGATTAAACCTCAGCTGCTACATCAAAATTAATTACAGTCCAAAGCATTACGAAAAGACGCCTACACAAACATGGACATTTTTTAATTTTACCGCCGAAAAAACGAAAATTTTAAGATGAAAAATCGTGGTATTTTTCTTATAAGAAAAGTAAGATTTATCCATGTAAATATGTTCTAGAAAGGGTTATCCTTTGGAAGCACGGAAGATTTTCTGTACAGTGAGTGTTTGAGTTTTACGTCTTACCAACAGCTAAGGTCATACGGAGACGGGTAGAAGTGAGGTTCAGGTGAGTCAGAACTATAGAGGCGTGTTTTCGTAATGGGTGTTTGAGACATAGAGGATCTTGCATGAGTGTTCATGCATTATTGAATTTATTAAACTCGTTGAGGAAAAGGGATAAAATGCTCGGCAAAGCCTCGCATTTTATCCCTTTTCCTCAACTCGTTTAATAAATTCAATAACACATGAGCACGAATGCAAGATTCTATTTATCATATGGCATTTAAAACGCATTTTATTCACGATTGTTTACAAAAATGTCAATATTCCGACGTTAGTAAATGCGACGTCTTTAATGACGTCGTACATGTAACGTTACGGGACGTATCTAGCTTATTTGCATATTTATCCACTAGTGGATTATCGAAAATATTACATAGCGTTATTACACTCACAGGCGCGACGTCATATGATTAATTGAGTTTCGATGTACTTCGTAGTTATAGGTGGCAGTTGATTTTTATGTAAAATTTAAAACCAAAAACTGGGAGGTGCGGTGACATAAGAAGTAATTTTAGTCGATAGTTAATCTATCGGCCAAAAGTTACTAATTTTACAGATAACTGTGTTTTAAAGTTGCATTATTCTTGCTGCTGTGATATGATACTGCAGTGTAAAGAGGGTTATTTGAAAAACATGGATTTTTTTTTCAATATAATGGGACACTGACGTCAGTGTAGATGCAGATCAGATGCCGCAAATTACTGGGACTGATCAGGGCCTGCATTGTTTGCTCCAATTAACCCACCAGGGCTGTCAATATTTTGATACAATATCGAGTTTTATTTATTGATTATCCTGTATTGTTCTGAGGTCATCCGTATTAACACCAGGTCAACCAATATTAAGTGAGGTCAAGTGAGGTCATAAAATCAATAATCACGTTTTTTAATTGTGTCAATTAATAAAATAGTCATTAATCCAAGTACAGGTCCTCAATGCAGCAGACCTCGGACATGGGCCCATACGAAATTACATGATTATTAACATTATATTATTATTTAACTCGTGCTGCTTTAGGGATGATTATTAAATATCAAGGCGCGAACCACAAACACCATATCAGCCTAGAAGAGGTTATCACGGTGCAACAGCCGTAGGGAAATCAAAAGAGGATACAATGTAACCTACATTAAACAGCCATCCTGGGAAAACTAAAAAAACTGGCTGTTTAAGGGAGGTGGCTGTTCAACAGACGGAAATGTCTGAGATGATGTATTGCTTGTTATCGACAGAAGAAAAATGGTGATAAATGAAGACAGCTCAACATGGATGTACCAAAAGAAGGTTTTACTGTATCTGGAAAAAATAAAATTTGGTACGCTTTCAATGCCATATAAGAAACATTGTTTAGCAGAATCAAACGGCTTCCATTACGTCACAATGGTATATTTACTTCGAGGATTCATCAGTAGGCTACTTGTCAGTGTGTGTTTATATAACATGGCGTAGTTTTTAAAAGGTAAGTTCTTGTTTGATTTGAATCTCCTGTTCCATCTCACACTTGCAACAGACACCAAATACAATCGATATTTACTTAAACATTTTGTTTTATTCCAAACACATTAGTTTAAAGACAAAAGCGAAAATTCAAATTTCTGTAGTATTAAGATCATTACAAGTAATATGAGTTTTATTTTTTAGGACATGTTTTACGGTAGTGCTGCATAAAGTAACGCAAAATAAAGCATTTAACCAAGCTAGGGACCGTCCCCGCTTATCGAGGCTGGAAGAAATAAATTGGTTTACACGATGCTTCCGCGCAGAGCTGAGACGGACTGAACTTGAATAATGGCAAACCGCTTAGAAAGTCTACGCCTGCACATCCCCCACCACAAAAAGAAAAAATGTATGCTAGTCGGACCGTCCCCTAAACCATTGCAATTTCTCCGAGCGGTAAGGCTTGAGATGTCATTTCATCTCAATGTCGGGTAAAATGCCACAACCATTACGCTAACACTTCCGTGCGACATAGTGCATTTTTTTCACATCTCCAAAATTACTACTTTTCTGAAAAAAATCCGCCGTAGTTTTCTTACTGATACCGCAAACATGGGTTGTCGGTGCTCGTTAGAACCGCCTCGATGAGTACCCTCAACCTATATCTTGGAGCAGAAATAAGAAAAAAGTGTATACCTCCGTAAACCCCTTTTTTCGCTATATAAAGTGGGGTTTAAGTCGGTGTTCATTTCACGTACTTGTTCACGTGATTTTCGGAAGCAACGGCTCCAAAACGGTTAAACTAGAGTTGACGGGGACGTAAAACTTCTAAAAAAAGCTAGGGAACATATTCATAATCAGTTATTGGGCCCCCGCCCAACGAGGCTTAAAGAAATAGATGGGCTGCATGATGCTTCCACGCAGAGCTGAGACCGACCGCACACGAGTACCGGTAAACAGCTTATAGGATCTAGGTCTACCCAGGCAAAGTGGTGCGAGTCCGTCCATGCTTATAAACCTATAGGTTTCATTGGGCGACAGGGCTTGAGATGTTATTTCATCTCAATGTCGGGTAAAAGTCCCACGAAATTGGAAGCAACGTCTCCAAAATGACCTATATACAGTGTTGACGGGGACGATAAACCCCAAAATCAAACAAACAAACATAATCTGTGTTTGGTAGCTGTGTCGTAATATTCCGAAGAGTATTTATTGAATCGTGTGAATGTGCGACCTTTTGTTTCGGTTTTTCGGCTCTTTCAAGGTTATTTCACATATTTCGAGCACATCATTAATCAAAGTTGGGCGAAAACTGGTGTACCCGGAGAAAAACCTCATTGGTTCCGTTGCAGAACTTGTCTCTCACATGTGACCCGAGCGAGGCGCGAACCACAGCGGTGAGAGACCTAATGATCTTATCTATAGGCCACGGAGGCCTGTGGCATGCTATTTAAATATGAATATTAACGCGACTATAGTGGAGATACCTAATGCATAGTTTTGGCCGTGTAACTATTGTTGAAATGCGCCATCCGAAAAAAATATGATTTCGAACCTAAAGGTAAAGTAGAAGTAAAACAAAGATCAGGAATCGATACAATTAACTTACTCCACCCACCAAAGACACCAAAGGGAAAGAAACACAAACAACAAGCGACCAGACCATTATGGAAACCTAAACAAAGGAAGGCCATATGGACAGTTACTTTCCCACAAAATGGCCATATGGCCATCCAAAATAAAAAGACACAAGTGATCACACAGTAAGTAACAAACAACACCATAAATAAACCGCCACAGAAGAACCGCCTTGGAACGGTCAGTGGAAAGATTCCACTGGGGGGCTTAAATCGATTTTACGTGGCCACAATCCTCGCCCTTACTTCCGTCGCGATTTAGACAAATAATTTGTTCAGTCGCATGAAGGCCTCCTAACTCATCAGTGCAACATCTCCGACAGCAAGAAACCACTGAAATGCTGGAGCAAAAGAAAACCAACAGTTATACTCCGATGGGCCCGACCAGAGACAGAGCATCAGGCTCAGAGTAAGTCAGTTGGTGCCTTATGCACTGTCTCTGCTCTAGCCAACCGCAGGTCAAACTGTTCATTAGGAAAACATGTCCATGTGAAATAATGACGTCGAAAATGGTGTCAGAAATATCAAACGTTAGATAAAAAATGTGACATCTTTCTTATTTCTTCTTTCAACAAAGATTTTGGGTGCTCGTTAGAACCGCCTCAATGATGCGGTTCTAACGAGTACACACAACCTATGACTTGGAGCAAACATAAGAAAAATAATGAATACCCCATAAACCCCAAATTCTCTTTTCTAAAGCGGGGGTTAGAGGGGTCGTCGTTTCATGAACTTATTATCATGATGGGGTTTCGTTTGATTACGAAGACACGCCTATACAAATGTATTGTAAATTTTGTCGCTAAAATGTGATACAGAAACCGACGCTTCCACCAATACCGCCATCGCCAAAACCAACCCCGCCTAAAACCCAGCGACGATCGTCACCTACTCCAGCCACCAGAAGAGGTAGAGTCTACACGTTAGAAGAAACGATTTTGAGAGGGTACCACCCAACCCACACCAACCATGAACCGAGAAATACCACCCGAGCAGAGCCTGGGATGACTCCCCCGCCATCATCCTAGAACTACACCGCCTGAAAAGACCAACTGAAATCATCAACGTGGACCTTGCCGTTTACGCCTTCAAGACACCCGCGACCCCAGCATCCATAGTCTACCAAGGACCTACCTCCAAATATTACGACGAGTACGTCTGCAACAAACTGGAAAAGCGCACTGAAGAGACCCCCCCCCACCCCCATTGAACAAGAAGAAAACCCGGAAGGTCCACAAACTTTTCTTAGATACGGTGATGGCGGAGGGATCGATAATTAGGAGAGCGCATCACTCCTAACCCTGCACCGGTTTGAGATCGTGAACTTAGAGCCGCATGTCTGAAAACCCTGTTTACCATGGGTATTGCACGGCTACTTCATGTGTAGTCAATCCGACGCCAATCACGCGACCCATAAGAGAGAGTAACATGACCTAGTTTGCTCTCGGGCAAGACAGAGAAGTCTCGATTTGCAGCCGATATTGGCATAGATTTCTCTGTTGCTTCATGCCCACTTTCGCCCTGGCGTTCAAAATTCTAAATTGCAGTACTTCTATTTTACTTAAGGGAGGGCACTGACAGACCAGCACGATTCGTATTCCGCTGACAACTGCCGCGATTCGCAGCCCAGAAGCACTAAAACTTAGCCACCTAGCCTTCCTCATCTATCACGGCCAGACGGGCACTGACTATGGAACTAGATTTGCAGGGCGAAATTGACCATGTTCCATAGCCGCGATTGACGTCCCACATACTTTAGGAGACTCCGTCAAAAACCACCGTGACGGTAAATTACAAACCACTTTATTGCACCGTGACTGAGGCGAGAGGAGTACACCGGAATTAATGTACAACTCCATGCGAAAGCCTTACCGAAAGTGGGAAAACTAATCCTGGACACGGTCTACGGGTAGCCCCTATGTGCTTGTTACCTTAATAACCAGTTCAGTCAGTCAGTCAGCTAAAAATGAAAATTTTAAAATGAAAAATTGTGATATTTTTCTTATTTCTGCTCAAAATACAGATTTTGGATACTCGTTAGAACCGCCCCGATAGTACCCAAAATCTATATTTTGGCACAGAAATAAGGAAAATAAGGTGTACCCCTGTAAACCCCAGATTTTGTCTATATAAAAGTGGGGTTCAAGGGGGTCAAACTTTTATAGCTGCGTTTTCGTGATGTGTGTCACAGAGCAAGTAAAATGTCACCCCACAATGTACAATATCAGTTTAATCACTAAGCTAGCAAAATGTCACCCCACAGTGTACAATATTAGTTTTGTCCAGTTATAGGTGAGTTTAGTGAGATGTACGCTTTCAGTGGAAATAAATTCAAGCACAGGATATTAGGACAGTTAGACATGAGTGATTAGATCTTACCTGTGAACTAAACCTGGGGCCAGTTTCATCAAAGCATTTGCGTCTTTTCGTCTTAAAAAGATCGTACGAAGTTCTTACGTCAAAAATCCTGTTTCAACAAATGCTCACAATCTGCGATGTTCGCACATTTTGTCGTATTTCTGAGATAAATATTTAGACGTCGCACATTGAAATTTTTGTTTTATCACAGCCATAGCTGAAGAAGGTTAAATTGTTAAAAGAATGGTACGCAACATTTCAGTTTGTTTATACCTTCGCAGATAACGCCCATTACTTATACAAGCCCACGCAATAAAGATCCCACGAAACTACCCCCCCCCCCCCCCCTTGTTATAATCTTTAGGTTTTGGGTGGGGGTTTCTTAGTGGTTTTTTTTTCTTTGAAAAATTGAGATTGAGGGTACTCGTTAGAAGCGCATCGTTGTGGTTGTGCTTACGAGTACCCACAATCTATATTTCATGGTGTAACATAGAACTGACGTTCGTTTTCGCCCATCGGCTTTGGCCTGCATAGTGCTTCCGCGCAGAGCTGAAACTGTCCAACATTACGAAAACATGCCTATACAAATACATTGTAACCGCTATCGCCGAAAAAAAGAGAAATTTTCAGATAAAAAATTGTGATATTTTTCTTATTTCTGCTCAATCGAGACGTGATAACGAGTACCCACGACCTATACTCTAGAGCAGAAATAAGCAAAATAAAGTTTACCCATGCAAACCCAAGTTTTACTATATAAAAGTTGGGTTCAAGGGGTTTGAAATTATTCAGGCGTGATTTCGTGATGATTTGATCACTGGTTTGCCGTTTAGAATGTAACAGTCAGCCAAGAAAAGTGGTGCGAGTGGGACCGCTCCTTAAACCCTAGCGGTTTCTTTGATCGATGGGGCTTAAGATGCCATTCCATCTCAAGGTCGGGTAAAAGTCCCACAAAATCAGAAGTAGCGTCTCCAAAATGACCTATATACATGTACCAACAGTTGACGGGGGCTTAACAGCAAACCGACGCGACGACCCCCAATTGCGATTAGACTTGTGATTAAAACGAATACTCAGTGTACCTAAAATCGACACATCGAACTAGAATTGTCAATTCGACACATATGCCTCCGCCCGGGGACCATCCTCAACAAGGAAATAAATAATAATAATAATAATAATAACAACAATAATAAATAAATAAATAAAATAAAAACAGCATTTCTAGCTTGGAAACTGTCCCTGAGGCGTAAGTGGGGGTAATGTCGTTTGAATCTTGGAAAATGTGTGTGTATCATCATACCAAATATGAACCAAATCCATAAAGAATAAATTACTAAATCTGTGATATTGTCCTTGAGTTTTGGTTTTAAGGCCTCTTTTATTTCGAACCTATCATTAATCAGTTGTGGGCGAAAACTAAATGGAGTAGCCGGAGAAACGACCTATATCTTTCATCATACCAAATACGAACTAAATCCATGATATCTATAGGGAAATGTGAGCTCCTATTTAAACGTTGACATTAAAATATTCTGAGTCCGTGACCTTGACCTTGAGGTCATGGGCATGGGCGCGGGTATGCTGAATAAAACATTTAATGAGTATCGATCATCGTACTAAATATGAACCAAATCCATTATATGGTTTTAAAAATATGAGCTCTTAAGTAATTTCTACATTTTAAGTTTTCTAATACGCTTTGACCTAGAGGTTATAGGTATGGGCAAGTGTATTGCTGAATAAACCTATTGGCCTACACCTATCATCACATTTCCATCATATGGTCTGGAAAATATGAGCTCCTAAAAGTTTAGGTTCTGCCTAGTACAATGTCTTAACCTGAGGTCAAAGGATCTCGTACGTACACCCCATACGGAAGGACGTACGAACATGTGTGTAGACTCGTATGTACGAAAAGCTCCACGGCATCATGCAGATGGCACGTGTGGGGGTGGGGGTCATTGTCTTGCGTACTTTCATTTCGTCTATATTTTACAAGCGATTGTATAATTGTGTATACATATATGTATATTAGACCTTCGTTTCAAGTCAGGTTCTTTGTAATTTAAAATCAGTCATGTTGTAGAATCTATGTTGCAAATGAAATGAATTTATTTTTCATTGAAACCAAAATCCGCTGAACGGCCTGACAGACGGCATTCAATGAATAATATTTGCTAAGACCATTGCCAGCAACAAACCGGAGCTGAAACTGATAAACGTTATACACGAAAACTTTCAGAGGCTTTTGATTTGTTTGTTTAATTTGAGATTTAACGTCCCCGTCAACACTGTAATGTTCATTTTGGAGACTTTGTTTCCAATTTTGTGGGACTATTACCCGACATTGAGATGAAATGAAACCAGTAGGGTTTATAAGCACGGAAGGGCCGACTCGCACCGCATTGCCTGGGCAGGCTTAGTTGCCTGATTGGCCGAAACGAGCTAGTCTGGCCCAGAAAACATGGACACTCCATATTTTCCAGTTTTGTGGTGTATTCATTGCTTCCACTGACCGTTCCAAGGCGGCTCTTCTGTGGCGCTTTATTTATGTTGTTGTTTGTTACTTACTGTGTGTATCACTTGTGTCTTTTGGTTTTGGATGGCCATATGGCCATTTTATGGGAAAGTAACTGTCCTTATGGCCTTCCTTTGTTTAGGTTTCCATTATGGTCTGGTCGCTTAATGTTTGTATTTCTTTCCCTTTGGTGTCTTTTATGGGTGGAGTAAGTTAATTGTATCAATTCCTGATCTTTGTTTTACTTCAACTTTCCAAAGGATAATCCTTTTATATTTGACGTCACTACAGCTGATGTGTGGGAATGTGTGGCGGCCGCAAAAAGTCTCCCTGTCCAACATCATAGTGTAGTTTATATTTTCTTGTCCTTTGAGATAATTGATTCCATTGCGGAATTTCGAAAATATTTTGAGGGTCTCTGATGAGGCTTAATTGTCCGAAACTAGCAAGTCTGGCGCAGGAAACATGGACACTCCATATTTTCCAGTTATGTGGTGTATTCCATGGTTCCAAAGGATAACCCTTTTATAGAACATATTAGATCCTCGAAGCGGTTTACCAGTACTCGTGTGCGGGTCGGAAGCATCATGCAGCCCATGTATTTCACGTTACGTTATATGCGGCGTCTTTGTTAAACGACGTCATGCAATGACCTTTTGTGTTAAAATCGTGCGTAAACTGTGTTTTAAGTTCATAAGATAAATTAATAATAATAATAATAATAATAATAATAATCGACCTTATTTATAGATGGTAACACATTTAGTAAACTAGTACTAATCTTCCATGTGGCCCTCTTTTCCTGAATCTTGTATTCATGCCCTTGCATTACTGGTTTTATTAAGGTAATTAAATGCTCAGCGAGGTCTCACCGTGATGTCATTCCTTTTCCTCAACTAATATTATAAACTCAACGATATACGTGCACTCATGGGAGAGGGTCGCCCGCATTAACTGACAAACGTGCTTGTGAAAGGTTCATTATAACGTAAAATCAACGCTTATTTGACGTCAGGACGTCCACAAACAGCCCAACTCGCCAGTGGTAAAGAGGGAAGGGGTCCAGACAATCAACATCTGTATCTTACCACAATGAAATGGCAGCACAAGTTTGAAGCAACGTAGAATCAACGTTGATTCAACGTTGTTTGTACTGCATATTCATCTAGGTCCACAGGAACAATAATTTTAAAGCGTGTAATATACCTTACACGGCTATTTCAAGACGGCACGTGATCACGCATGTGACGATTAGTGGCCCTGTTTAAGCGCATATTCAAAATTACGACTTATTTTAGTGAAACGCAAATTTAGCTCGCACGAACACTTTGCGGTGTTTTGATGAAACTGACGTACGCAGTTCTTTAAAAAGTGCGTACGAGCAATTTAAGATTAATCGTACGATGTTTATTGATGAAACTGGCCCCTGGTTTATAGCCTTGACAACTTTCATTCAGCTGAAAACTTTCAAGGGGACACCATGTGCTCAAAGTGTTGAAAGAAAAATTCTATCTATTTATCTTGTTGGTGAATAGAGTGTTGGAAACACTGTAAGTTCTTGGTGTAGCTTAGGCCCCCTTTTCTGAAATTGGCTGTAATTTGGAAATTTGTTATTTTCTATTTTAATTTTCACTATACCAGGCCATTGCTGAAATTCTGGAATTTTATTTTGAACTTGACCTGTTCCCTTTGTAGCATATGTCCCGTATGTTTTATTCTAGGTGGCTTTAACCCAGTGGGTCATTGCAAGGGCGAATCTACTGACAAACCCTTAAATCTTAGTGCCTGGTTGTTGGGGCTAAAGTTGAACATACGAGGATTTGTATACAGATGAATGGGGTTTTGCTACACGGACCCAGAGGGGATGTTTACGTGATACATAACATTAAACCATGGTGTAGAAATACTGAATCTGTATAGTTTGGAAATGGTCGTTTATGGATGATGGCCTGAAAGTCTTGAAATAATTTTATTCGTGATGAGTCTGACAGTTCTTACTGTTTATTTTATCCAGAGTTTTAAGATGTATATAATGATGATATCTAAACGTCAGTCCTTATGATTGATGACGTTGCTACTGTGTGATTGACACAACGTTATCGCTGAGTGGATTTGAAGCGTTAGCAACTAGTATGAATTAACGCTCCAATTTGACGAAACTATGCTGTGTGACTGATGCAACGTCACGTTAATGTGTATTACGAAATAACACTTCAGCATGATTCAACAGCATACCTTGTAATGCTTTTGATATAACGACACATTTTCTCGGAGTATGAAATAGCGTCTTGACTGGTATAATGATATACATAGTAATGTTGTTGACTTAACGTCACATAATATTACTCTATTTTCCTGGAGTATGAGTTAACATTTTGATGTGGTACAATGAATGCCATATGGTGTGATTGACATAACGTCACATTAGCTCACGTTATCACTCTACTTGTTGGATTAACGCTATGATGTGGCATTGTAAGGTATGGTGTTGTGTTAGCTCTTTAAAAGACTCAATGCTATGGTGGTATAGCAGTTAGCATGAAATATCACATAAACTTTATGAACTTTAACTTAACGTATGGCTGATATAACGTTAACGTTACTTTATAAACTTTTGTGTCCATGCTACTACTGTGTGAATAATGTATGCATTCGAATGGACCCATGAACTACGTTTGGATGCCAAACAGACATAATTCCGTGATGATAATAATTATCGTTAAAACTTTATGAAAAGTGACTAGAATAAACATTAATTGATAAATACTTAAGCAAGTGTGGCTCATCACATTTATTATACATTTAGTATTATTCCATATATGATAAATGCTACATTAATACATAGAAACTATTTGATGTGATTTTTAATTTTTAACCGTATGGAGCTAGATGCCTTCTCATATAGTGAATTGCAAGAACTTGGTTGTGACAATGTGCTTCAGCATTTCAGTTATTTCATGCTGTCTTGTTCTCTTCATTGTTTCATCTCTGTTTTCGTTTGATATGTTTAAATGAATTCAAAGCTGATATGTTCTATGTTTATGAATATTTTACCAGCTACTGGGCGTTTTCATCTCACTTCAATTTCATAGACCCACATAGATAGCTACGCAAACGGTGTAGATGCCAATGAGATGGGCATGGCCCTGTTCTTATCTGTGTCACAGAGTGAAATATTGGAAACTGGAGGAGCGCTTGCGCTTGGGACTTCCTATTTATTTCCCATTATTTTCCCTATTGACCTTCGCTTTTTATACATTTCATCTTTCTTTAAGCATAAAGCATTCCTGAGTAGAGCATATCAACTTCCGCTTTCTGTCCTTAAGTAAGCTTCGCTCACATTACACCTCACTGATTGACAATGCATGCGTGCGCACACTTACCTTCGCGCCCTTGTAATTTTCCTTGGTATCTGGCAAGGGTTGGACTTGCGTTCACCTCAAGGACAGATCTTATAAGTTTATCCCTAATTACGTAGGATATCTGCATTATTTATTCAGGTATGCGTTTACTTTATCTCATTATCATGTTGAACATTTGTAACTTCTCATAATTGGCATTATTTCATGATTATTCATATCTTGCTATTTTGATCTCTCGACCTCGTGTCAGTTTTCCTTGGTCTCTGGCAAGGGTTGGACTTGCGTCCACCTCAAGGACAGATCTTAAATATTTATCCCTAATTACTTAGGATATCTATATTATTTATTCAGATGAACAAAGTCGAGAAAGAAGGTTTCGTAATATAGCGAAAAACATGGAATAATCCAACTTCGTTGTCATCCATTAACCCCGAACCCCTTCGAGAAAGCGAAAGAAGCTCCAACGTCGTCATAACATCGACAGCCATCATGTGACCACAACCACCATAATAATATATCCCCGTGACAACTGGCGTCCCACGTTGGGCGCTAGTTGACACGGGAATGATTGTGAGTGAGTGTTTGAGTTTTACGTCCCACCAACAGCTAAGGTCATACTGAGGCGGGAACTCGGTTTAAAGACTCATCCGAAAGTCTGGAGAAGCCCTGGATCGATCCTGCGATCCCTGGTTTACAAGGCGAGTAGCGTAACCACTGCACCACGGAGGCTTCTGGGGAATGATTGTATTAAGGTTGTTGTGGCCACATGATGATGGTTGATGTTAATATGACGACGTTGATTTCATGGTCTTCTTCCGCTTTCTCGAGGTTAATGCACGACAACTAAGTTAGATGATTCCATGTTTTTCGCTTTATTAGAAAACGTATCGATCTCTCGACCTCGGGTCAGTCTTTCTTTTTCCTGGCAAGGGTAGGTCTTACGACCACCTAAAGGACACAATTAATATAGTTTTCCTTATTACTAAGGATGTTTATATCTATTTATCAGAATGACGAGGTAGACATAGAGAGAGAGGTTTTCTAATATAGCGAAAAACATGGCATCATCTAACTTAGTTGTCGTGCATTAACCTCGAGAAAGCGGAAGATCATTAAATCGCTGTTGTCATATTAACATCAACCATCATAATGTGGCCACAACCACCTTAATTTATTCATCCCCGTGACATCTGTATGCCTTATTGTTTATTATTTGTTATACGGGTCCTTCCGCAAAAGCGGCCATTAAATACTATTGTAGACCATTCATCATCTAAAAATCCTCAAATACAAAAACTGATCGAAAAACAGCATGAAATTTCTAAAACGCACCAAATCTTGTTTTGTTGGCTTCCGAGCCATATTGGCATTGTCGGCAATGAGTTTGCTGACAAGAAAGCAAAGGAATCGCTCAATCTTGAACCGTCTGTTTTTAAAATTCTTTTTAATAATTTTAAACCATTTATCAACAGATACATCTTGTCAGAATGGCAAGGCGAATGGGACTGTGCAATAAATAACAAACTCCATGCCATTAAACCTGTCGTTGGAACAAAATGCTCTCCTCCACAGTTTTCCAGGAAAGAGGATGTAGTATTAACACGACTGCGCATTGGCCATACTAGAATTACTCATTCTTATATTTTAAATGGTGATGAGCAGCCTTCCTGTGTAGGCTGTGATCAGCCATTCACTGTGAAACATATTTTAATTGAATGTGTAGACTTTTCACAGTCCCGTAACTTATACTTCAAAGCTGACACTTTGCAACATTTGTTTCAAGATGTACCTTTTGAAAATATTATTTTATTCTTAAAAGAAAATGGGCTTTTTCATAAGATTTAACTGTTTAAGATTTTTATACATATCAAACTAACTGTTTTACTTTTAATATCCTCATAATTATCAATGCCGTTAACCATTAACCGTTTGACGCTTATGACCCACAAAGAGGGTTGGTTGACGCGTCGTTAAACACGAAATCATCATCATCATCATCAAATACTATTGTAGTATCGGGTCCATGTAATGAATCTCCCTTTATTTCCCGCTTTATATGGGAAGAATTAAGGCCTATCTTGAACCGTGGAGTAAGTTAAGGCCTATCTTGAAGGTGGAGTAAGTTAATTGTATCAATTTCTGATTGGTGTCTTTTATGGGTGGAGTAAGTTATTTGTATCAATTCCTGATCTTTGTTTTACTTCTACTATGTTTGCCGATAAACATAGACTGGGCGTGTTATCCTAATCATAATTCTAGTTCTTCATCAGTTTGTACATTTCTGGCGATACATTTGTTGAAATAAAAGCTGATTCCAAGAGCTAGACTCTCAGAACCATCTCACACAGCAACACATAGTGACGTCAAAGAGCACGCTGTGAACCCGCGCGTCACGTGGTAGGACCTCAAAGCGTTCGTTACTATTGAAAACGCAGATGTTAGAAGACAAATAAACGGAATTTAAAGCATTGACGTTTTTTTTTTTTTTCCTTTTTCTTTCGGTTGGGTTTGTTTCAAGATGGCAATTTCTAATGGAACAATCAGTCCGCCGTGGCCGTTGATAAATTCATTCTTACACTTTCGAAAGAATTCCCAATGTTAACCATTTTGTTGGCATTTTAACATGATTCCGATGCCAAAGTTCGAATTTAAGGAATGCATGATCATTTTTGTTGATTTCATCGATGTGTAAACTCCGGCGAATACTCACAAACTTAGCATAAAGCCCTTTATACAGTTGGTGAATGTTTCGCCGGTTTGTTCGTGAGTGATTCGCTAAATCCACAAAAGTGAAATTAATTTCGATTTTAGATGCTTGTTGCATTAAAACATTTTAGGTTGACATCAAGATTTAGTTATTAATCTTTTCCGTGGCAAAACAGGCTATCATTTATCGCCCCCGCCCATCGGGGCTTGGAGAAATAGATTGGGCTGCATGATGCTTCCACGCAGAGCTGAAACTAACCACACATGAGTACTGGTAAACCGCTTAGAAGGACTAAGCCTGCCCAGGCAAAGTGGTGTGAGTCAGACTGTCCAATGCATATAAGACTTTTAGTTTCACTGGACGGCAGGGCTTGCGATGTCATTTCATCTCAATGTAGGGTAAAAGTCCCTCAAAATGGGAAGCAACGTCTCAAAAATTACCTAAATGTTGTTGACGGTGATGTTAAACCTCAATTTAAACAAACAAAACACGGACTCATTTAAAACTGCAAAAACCTGAGATGATTTTATTTCACTTTATCATTAGAAATGTTTGTTTGGTATTTAAAACGATACCCCCTCCCCCCAGACACACGCCCCATCCCCCGTCAACCCCCACCACCAGCTACCGTTCTATCAGTTAAACGGACACGCGGCCCCATGACACTGCTGAGTCGGAGTCAATCAAACATTGCAACGTTGAGTTGACGTTGCATCAGGGGTGCCTATTTAGGCGTTCTGCCTGCTGAAGTTTCTCTAGTTAGTTTAATATTTCCCATGGTTATATCTGATTAGTTAAATGCTATATATGTGTGTGTGTGTATGTGTGTGTGTGTGTGTGTGTGTGTGTGTGTGTGTGTGTGTGTGTGTGTGTGTGTGTGTGTGTGTGTGTGTGTGTGAAAATGTATTGCCATATTTTGACATCTATTGAAATTTGAAATTCAGCTCGATGTATTATATATGACCGGAGATTTCTCAATCGTCACGATGACAAAGTAGAAGTAAAACAAAGATCAGGAATCGATACAATTAACTTACTCCACCCATCAAAGACACCAAAGGGAAAGAAACACAAACATTAGACGACCAGACCATAATGGAAACATAAACAAAGGAAGGCCATAAGGACAGTTACTTTCCCACAAAATGGCCATATGGCCATCCAAAATAAAAAGACACAAGTGATACACACAGTAAGTAACAAACAACAACATAAATAAATCGCCACAGAAGAACCGCCTTGGAACGGTCAGTGGAAAGATTTCCACTGGGGGGCTTAAATCGATTTTACGTGGCCACAATCCTCGCCCTTACTTCCATCGCGATTTAGACAAATAATTTGTTCAGTCCGCATGAAGGCCTCCTAATTCATCAGTGCAACATCTCCGTGAACACAAATAATCAAAGAACCACAGAGGTGAGACAACGGTGATGACTCGACAGCAAGAAACCACTGAAATGCTGGAGCAAAAGAAAACCAACAGTTAGACTCCGATGGGCCCGACCAGAGACAGAGCATCAGGCACTAACCAACACTACCTTGAATTAGATCTCTCTAATTCTCAATAAGCCTTTACGTTGGAACCGTCATAGAATCTGAGGCCTGACCCACCGGCGTGCAATTAAAGAGGGAAGCAAAGTTGCTAACCGTGATTGGGTTAACTACCATGCATGCAGTCTGTCGTAAAATATCCATGTTGTACCCAATCTTTTTATATCGAAGAATGATTTTACGAAATTGGGTGCTAAAGTCATTGCGGTTATATATTTTTCTGAATTTATATACTAAGTCACCATCAATTCGTGTTCCGATAGACCTTGTTGCAGAAGAGATTTAAGTCCAATATTGAATTTTGAAATTAAATCAGAATGACGTCTATAAAATTTTGAAAAGGGTTTGCGTAGTTTATGGTACCGATAACCCTTATTAAGAAGTTTAGCCGTTAATAATTTATTACGAGTGTTGAAGTCAGTTTCATGACTACACACTCTAGCAAATCGAATTAATTGCGAAATATAACATCATAGGATGGCGCACGAGGAACATCACCATTCAAAAAAGGAAAATTTACAATCTCAAAATCAAAGTCATCGCGTTTATCATAAATTTTGCACGAAACAAACCCATCTACAAAAGATAGATGTAAATCCAAAACCGGGGCCTCGGTATCAGAAGAATTTGCTTTATTTAACTGAAGTTCTGGGTGGTAAATCTGACTGATCAAACCATCGAAATAGGTATTATCAATATTTAATAAATCATCTAAATATCTAGAAGTGGAGCTAAAAGCTTCAATAATTTCAGATTGGTTATCAATGGAAAGCGACAACATGAAGTCTCTTGCATAACAATACAAGAATAGATCAGCCACAAGATGTGCGCAATTCGTACCCATCGGAATGCCCACAATTTGTCTAAATAACTTAGTACCGAATCTATTATAAATATTGTCAAGTAGAAAGGTGAGGGCATCACACACTTTCTGACATGACCAAAGTGTATAATTCTTATGCTCTTTAGAAGAGAAAAATGCATTTCTGACATTACATGCAAGATAGAGAGAATCTTCTCTGAGAAAAGCCCATTCAATTAAATCATTAAGCTTTTCTTTTATAAGATTATGAGGCAGTGTAGTGTAAAGAGTGGAAAAATCGTAAGTAGACAGATTTAAAGCACGAAAATGTCTGAATTTCAATTTATTTAAAACCTCATTCGAATTTTTTATAGACCAAAACAGATTTCTATCTGATTTTTCAAAGACTTTATCACAATATTTAAACACATGCGTTTTAATAGCAGTAAGACAGGAAGTTAGTAATTTAGAAAGTTCAGTGGTAGTGCAAGTCCGTGAAACGAAGACCCCCCTAAACCTCACTTTATATAGAGAAAATTGGGGTTTATGGGGGTACACATTATCTGCCTACATTTTTGCGCAAAAACATATATTGTGGGTACTCGTTAGAACCGCCTCATTGAGGCGGTTCTAACGAGCACCCACAATTTATGTTGGAAGCAGAAAAAATAAAAATGCTATCATTTTTACCTAATATTTATCATTTTCTGACACCATGTTGGAAGCCTTTATTTCTTACGGACATGTTTTCCTAATGGAAGTATATCGTATCGCATCGATTGCTGATTATTCCTTTCCCTTCTGTTTCATTTCTCACGTACACTTTCCTTCTTAGAATGCCAATACTATTTTAGAAAGACAGCCATATGAACTCTAATGAAGATATAGAGGATCTTACATGAATGCTCATGTATTATTGAATTTATTAAACGAGTTGAGGAAAAGGGATAAAATGCGAGGCTTTGCCGAGCATTTTATCCCTTTTCCTCAGCGAGTTTAATAAATTCAATAATGCATGAGCACGAATGCAAGATTCTATTTATCATATGTCATTTCAAAGGCATTTTATTCATGTTTGTTTACAAAAATGTCAATATTCCGCCGTTAGTAAAAGCGACGTCGTTAAGGACGCTGTACATGTAACGTTACGGGACGTATCTAGCTAATTTGCATATTTAATGCACTAGTGGATTATCGAAAATAATACATGGCGTTATTACACTCTCAGACGCGACGTTATATGATAAATTACAATCAATAATCACATGCAAAATTAATTTGTTTTATTTCATACAATTCTGCGGAGGGCTCGACTTTTTTATATTTTAAGCGCTTGACGCTTTGCACTGCTGGCAAATAAAATCAACTGCATTGTGTGTAAACGTGCTCTGAAACACGTGCGTTCAGCACAGCCTCAAAGCAGTCCTGTAGTAAGACAACCTTTTGGACTCTTCAAAAGTGGCCTTTAAGAACATTTTTGAACAGCCTTTATTTTTGTTCTAGTTCGTCTCTGAATGTGTGTTTCGGTTTTGGAGAGCCAGTTGGTCATTGTGCGGGAAAATAACTGTCCTTTTGGCTTTCCGCTATTGATGACCCAATAAGGGTCTAGTTATTTCATGTCATGCTTGTGTTTCTTTCCCTTTCGGGTCTCTGATGGGAGGTGTGTGTTAATTGTATCGACATTTTTTTGGTATTGGTTTTACGGCCCTTTCAAGATTATTTCACTCATATCGAGCCGATCGTTAATCAGAGGAGGGCGAAAACCGGAGTACCCGGAGAAACCCCACCTGCAACCCGATTCCTCATCATTACCTTCACTTCTATTTTTAGCTCACCAGAGCCGAAGGCTCCGGGGGAGCTTATAGTATAGGCATTGGTCCGTCGTCCGTCGTCGTCGTCTGCGCCTGTGTCTGCGTCTGCGTCGTCAACATTTTCAAACAACATCTCCTCTGAAACTACTTGGCCAATTGAAACCAAATTACATGTGGAGCCTCTATGGGAAGAGGGAACGAAAGTTTGTTCGGGAGGACTGGGTCACATGACCAATATGGCCGCCATGCTCATATATGGTAAAAACCTTTAAAAATCTTCTTCTCAAGAACCGAATAGCCAATGATCTTGAAACTTGGTATGCAGCATCGGGGACCCAGGCCATACCAAGTTTATTCAAATGATGACCTTTGGTTGACCTTGACCTGTTTTACGTCAAGGTCAAATTTGGTCACTTAGACATTTGTATGGAAAAACGGCAAAACAGTGGATTTTTCTTATTGTATGTAAGCTAGTGGCATCAGAAATGGTATTTGCAATTAGCTGAATGGAAGTTTATCAGTTTCAAAGGTCAAGGTCATTTACCGACCTTTGTCCAGGACGGCTCAGATTCAATATTTTTATCTTCTTCTTCACTTAAACTACTTGGCCAATTGAAACCAAATTACATGTGGAGCCTCTATGGAGTGGGGGAACGAAAGGTTGTTCGTGAGAACTGGGTCACATGACCAATATGGCCGCCATGCCCATATATGGTAAAAACCTTTAAAAATCTTCTTTTCAAGAACCGAAAGGCCAATGATCTTGAAACTTGGTATGCAGCACCAGGGACTCGGGCCCTACCAAGTTTGTTCAAATGATGACCTTTGGTTGACCTTGACCTGTTTTACGTCAAGGTCAAATTTGGTCACTTAGACATTTGTATGGAAAAAGGCAAAACACTGGATTTTTCTGATTGTATATTAGCTAGTGGCATGAGAAATGGTATTTACAATCAGCTGAATGGAAGTTTATCAGTTCCAAAGGTTAAGGTCATTTACCGACCTTTGTCCAGGACGGCTCAGATTCAGTATTTGTATCTTCTTCTTCACTTAAACTACTTGGCCAATTGAAACCAAATTACATGTGGAGCCTCTATGGAATGGGGGAACAAAGGTTTGTTTGTTAGGACTGGGTCACATGTCCAATATGGCCACCATGCCCATATATGGAAAAAACCCTTAACAATCTTCTTCTCAAGAACCGAATGGCCGATGATCTTGAAACTTGGAATGAAGCATCAGAGACTCTGGTCCTACCAAGTTTGTTCAAATGATTACCTTTGGTTGACCTTGACCTGTTTTACGTCAAGGTCAAATTTGGTCACTTAGACATTTGTATGGAAAAATGGCAAAACACTGGATTTTTCTGACTGTATATTAGCTAGTGGCATCAGAAATGGTATTTACAATCAGCTGAATGGAAGTTTATCAGTTCCAAAGGTTAAGGTCATTTACGGACCTTTGTCCAGGACGGCTCAGATTCAGTATTTTTATATTCTTCTTCACTTAAACTACTTGAACAATTGAAACCAAATTACATGTGGAGCCTCTATGGAATGGGAGAATGAAAGTTTGTTCGTGAGGACTGGGTCACATGACCAATATGGCCACCATGCCCATATATGGTAAAAACCCTTAAAAATCTTCTTCTCTAGAACCGACTGGCCGATGATCTTGAAACTTTGTATGCAGCATCAGGGACTCAGGCCTTCCCATGTTTGTTCAAATGATGACCTTTGGTTGACCTTGACTTGTTTTACGTCAAGGTCAAATTTGGTCACTTAGACATTTGTATGGAAAAATGGCAAAACACTGGATTTTTCTGATTGTATATTAGCTAGTGGCATCAGAAATGGTATTTACAATCAGCTGAATGGAAGTTTATTAATTCCAAAGGTCAAGGTCATTACTGACCTTTGTCTTGGATGGCTCAGATTCAGTATTTTTATCGTCTTCGCCAGTAAAAGAGCTGTGCTGATTGAAACCAAATTACATGAAAAACCTCTATAGGGGTGAGGCAATTAAACATTATTCGTGGTATTGTTGTCACATGACCAAGATGGGCACCTTGCCTGTATATGGTATAAACCACATGACCTCTGGTGACCGTAGTGGCCCATGGGCCTCTTGTTAGGAGAACTCGTGGCATAGAAAATACGAGGGAAGAAAAAGCTTGAACTTATATATGTTTTTAAGACAAGAATTACTCTTTATTCAAGGGTGGTCTAGATAGCAGGATTTTACTATAAATCATTCCTTATCTTAAAGGGCCTTTGTCTGTAAAGAAGCATCAATACATCTCACCGCAAACAGCAAAGATGCTGGGGAGACTGTGCGGGTGGTTGTTTTACTGCGATGTAATAAGAAACAATACGATAAGACAAGTGCATTCTTTCATATCTCCAAAATGATTGCTTTTTTTCTGATGAAAATGATTGATATGTTTCTTATTTATATGCCAAACATAGTTCGAGCCTCGCTCGGGTCACATGTGGGACGTCAAGTAGAAGTAAAACAAAGATCAGGAATCGATACAATTAACTTACTCGTCCCATTTAAGACACCAAAGGGAAAGAAACACAAACATGAAGCGACCAGACCATAGTGGAAACCTAAACAAAGGAAGGCCATAAGGACAGTTACTTTCCCACAAAATGGCCAAATGGCCATCCAAAATAAAAAGACACAAGTGATACACACAGTGAGTAGTAACAAACAACAGCATAAATAAACCGCCACAGAAGAACCGCCTTGGAACGGTCAGTGGAAAGAATTCCACTTGGGGGCTTAAATCGATTTTACGTGGTCACAATCCTCGCCCTTACTTCCGTCGCTATTTAGACAAATAATTTGTTCAGTCCGCATGAAGGCCTCCTAATTCATCAGTGCAACATCTCTATGAACACAAATAATCAAAGAACGCCAGAGGTGAGACAACGGTGAGGAATCGACAGCAAAAAAAAACACTGAAATGCTGGAGCAAAAGAAAACCAACAGTTAGACTCCGATGGGCCCGACCAGAGACAGAGCATCAGGCTCCAACCAACATTACTTTGAATTAGAAAGTTCTGCAACGGAAGGTCAGCTGGTTTTTCTCCGGGTACTCCGGTTTTCGCCCACCTCTGATTAACGATCGGCTCGATATGAGTGAAATAATATTGAAAGGGATGTAAAACTAAAACAAACCAAAAATATATGCCAAACATAGGTCGTTGGTGCTCGTTAGAACCGCCTCAATGAGGCGGTTCTAACGAGTACCCACGAGTTATGTCTTAGAGCAAAAATAAGCAAAATAATATATACCTCTGTAAATCCCAGTTTTCTCTATTTAAAGTGGGGTTAAGAGGGGTGTTCATCCACGGACATGATGGATGTTTGCTTGTCACGGCTTAGGGTGCTGTAGTTTGTGGCAAGTAAAATCACCCTTACATCTGCTGTCATCCACGGACATGATGGATGTTTGCTTGTCACGGCTGAAGAGTTGCATTTCGTGGCAAGTAAAATCACCCTTACATCTGCTGTCATCCATGAACATGATGGATGTTTGCTTGTCACGGCTGAGAAGAGCTGTAGTTTGTGACATTTAAACTCACCCTTACATCTGCTGTCATCCACGGACATGATGGATGTTTGCTTGTCACGGCTTAGAAGACCTGTAGTCTGTGGCAAGTAAAATCACCCTTACATCTGCTGTCATCCACGGACATGATGGATGTTTGCTTGTCACGGCTTAGAAGAGCTGTAGTTTGTGACATTTAAACTCACCCTTACATCTGCTGTCATCCACGGACATGATGGATGTTTGCTTGTCACGGCTTAGAAGAGCTGTAATTTGTGGCAAGTAAAATCACCCTTACATCTGCTGTCATCCACGGACATGATGGATGTTTGCTTGTCACGGCTTAGAAGAGCTGCAGTTTGTGGCAAGTAAAATCACCCTTACATCTGCTGTCATCCACGGACATGATGGATGTTTGCTTGTCACTGCTTAGAAGAGCTGCATTTCGTGGCAAGTAAAATCACCCTTACATCTGCTGTCATCCATGAACATGATGGATGTTTGCTTGTCACGGCTGAGAAGAGCTGTAGTTTGTGACATTTAAACTCACCCTTACATCTGCTGTCATCCACGGACATGATGGATGTTTGCTTGTCACTGCTTAGAAGAGCTGTAATTTGTGGCAAGTAAAATCACCCTTACATCTGCTGTCATCCACGGACATGATAGATGTTTGCTTGTCACGGCTTAGAAGACCTGTAGTTTGTGGCAAGTAAAATCACCCTTACATCTGCTGTCATCCACGGACATGATGGATGTTTGCTTGTCACGGCTTAGAAGACCTGTAGTTTGTGGCAAGTAAAATCACCCTTACATCTGCTGTCATCCACGGACATGATGGATGTTTGCTTGTCACGGCTTAGAAGAGCTGTAGTTTGTGGCAAGTAAAATCACCCTTACATCTGCTGTCATCCACGGACATGATGGATGTTTGCTTGTCACGGCTTAGAAGACCTGTAGTCTGTGGCAAGTAAAATTACCCTTACATCTTCTGTCATCCACGGACATGGTAGATGTTTGCTTGTCACTGCTTAGAAGAGCTGCAGTTTCTGGCAAGTAAAATCATCCTGACATCTGCTGTCATCCACGGACATGATGGATGTTTGCTTGTCACGGCTTAGAAGAGCTGTAGTTTGTGGCAAGTAAAATCACCCTTACATCTGCTGTTGTGGCAGACGCGGCTTTGGGATAGCTGAAATTCATGGATTGATGGACGGGCAGACGGATGGACATACGGACGCCGTGTCAGTAGTTAGGTTGGAACGTCTGAGGACGTCACTTAAGAATTAACGGAATTCCGGGAATTATTTGAAATCCCGGAACTCAGTACCGGGTTTTAGACATTAAAGCACGGACGAACGGACGGGCGAACGCCGTACCAGTGGTTAACGTAACATTTTCCTGAACTGAGACTTAGACGGTTCCATTCGACACTTCTATTCCAGTATTCTAAACACATAATTTAGATCCTGATCAGACGCCGCGTTTTGCGGCGTCTGATCAGGATCTACACTATATGCCAATGCCCCAGTAGAAAACCTAAGTCCAGATTATGACGTCACAGGGAGAAGAAATATGCTGTTAAAAATAACCGTTAACTGGATTCTGTACAGTGTCAGGAATGGTCACGTGGTACATGTTCTTTCAGTACTTTGATTATTGATCGGATAAGGAAAAAGATGACCAGAAAATAATCACACCCCGCCCATCTGGTCTTTGAGAAATAGATTGGGATGCATGATGCTTCCACGCAGAGCCGACACCGGCCACAGATGAGTACTGGTAAACCACTTAGAAGAGCAAAGCCTACCCTGGCAATGCTGTGTGAGTCAGACCATGCAATGAATATAAACCTTTTGGTTTCATTGGGCGGCGGGGCTTGAGATGTCATTTCATCTCAATGTTGGGTAAAAGTCCCACAAAATTGGAAGCAACTTCCCCAAAATTACCTAAACAGTATTGACGGGGACTTTAAAAATCAAGAACAAACAGTGAAATTCCACTATTAAGACCACCTAAAATTAAGACTAATTCTGCTTTAAAAAGCTTAGATTGCAATTATTCTTTCTCTGTTTTTTTTTCTGTGTACAGTGTCCTCTTGTCACATCACGTGAACTAGTCCGTGAAATGAAGCCCCCCTCCCTTTACCCCACTTTATATAGAGAAAACGGGGGTTTACTGGGGTATACGTTATTTTTCTTATTTTACTCCAAGACATAGGTTGTGGGCACTCGTTAGAACCGCCTCAATGAGGCGTTTCTAACGAGCACCCACGACCTATGTTTGCAGTATTTATAAGAAAAATATCAGGCGTTTTCATCAGAAAAATAGCCATTTTGGAGATGAGAAATATGAACTAGACCACCTTTGGGACTGTTCAAAAGTGGTCTTAAAGACCACTTTTGAACAGTCCCAAAAGTGGTCTAAATATAGGAATTTTACTGTGCAGTATTTTGGTTGGTTGGTTGATTTGAGGTTTAACGTCCCCGTCAACACTGTAAAGGTCATTTTGGAGACGTTGCTTCCAATTTTGTGGGACTTTTACCCGACATTGAGATGAAATGACATCTCAAGCCCTGTCGCCCAATGAAACGAATAGGGTTTATTAGCATGGAAGGTCTGCCTCGCACCGCCGTTCTTGGACAGGCTTAGATCCTCTAAGCGGTTTACCAATACTAGTGTACGGGCCGGATTCAGCTCTGCGTGGAAGCATCATGCAGCCCATATATTTCTTCAAGCCCCTATGGGCGGGGGCCTAACACTATTTTGGTAAACCTAACATGAAAGAGGAAACATTGAACAGAACGGGAATCATAAAAGAAAACAAATCACAATCTCTCTGACCCGTATATTAATCATTTATTTGACCAGACAGTATATATTTTACACTGATATTAAAACATTTTGAGGAATGAAGCTTCTGACATGCATCTCGTTAACGTGCTCGTGAAATAATTACCTCTGCAAAACCCTGCTTCTTCATCACGTGAACATGTCTGTGAAATGAACGCCCCATAAACCCGAGTTCATATAGAGATAACTGGGGTTTACGGGGGTATACATTATTTTTCTCACTTCTGCTCCAATACATA
The DNA here is from genome assembly GCA_963580285.1 of Lucinisca nassula. NCBI lineage: Eukaryota > Metazoa > Mollusca > Bivalvia > Lucinida > Lucinidae > Lucinisca > Lucinisca nassula. Next base: position 1,381,584 of record OY757021.1, read on the forward strand.
GGTTGTGGGTACTCGTTAGGACCGCCTCATTGAAACGGTTCTAACGAGCACCCACAACCTATGTTTTGAACATTTATAACAAATTTATTAAGAATTTTCATCAGAAAAGTAGCCATTTTGGAGATGTGAAAAATGGACTATGTCGCACGGGTGAGTATTCGTAAGATTAAAACATTTTGAGGAAGTGCAGTTTTTGTCATGTCTCTCGTTAAACGTGCTCGTGAAATAATTACCTCGGCAAAACCCTGCTTCTTTACGATAACGCAGAAGCCTCCGTGGCGTAGTGGGTATGCTACTCGCCTTGTAAACCAGGGGTCGCGGGTTCGATCCCGGTCTTCTCCAGACTTTCGAATGAGTCTTTAAACCGAGGTCCCGTCTCCGTATACGACCTTAGCTGTTGATGGGATGTAAAACACAAACTCACTCACATTAAGATAACGCACTCATGCGACAAAGTGCATTTTTCAGATCTACAACATAGCTACTTCTCTAATGAAAATCCGTGATATTTTTCTTATTTATACTGCAAATATAGGTTGTGGGTGCTCGTTAGAACCGCCTCATTGAGGCGGTTCTAACGAGTACCCACAATATATGTCTTGGAGCAGAAATAAGAAACATAATGCATATACCCGTGAGCCCCAGTTTCCGCTATGTAAAGTAGGGTTTAAGGGATCTCCATTTCATGAAATTGTTAACCCGATGAAAATAGGGGTTACTTGGGTTTACTGGGGATATACATTATTTGTTTCTTATTTCAGCAACAAGATTTGTGGCTACTCATTAGAAACTCCCCATTGGAGCGCTCAACAAACCGGTTCTAACGAGCACCCACAATCAATTATGGTTGGTTTAAAAATAAGAACAAGAGGGCCATGATGACCCTGGCTTGCTCACCTGATCCATTTTTTTTTTTTTTTTGGTTTCGGTTTTACGGCCCTTTCAAGATTATTTCACTCATATCGAGCCGATCGTTAATCAAAGGTGGGCGAAAACCGTAGTGCACGGAGAAAACCCACCTGACCTTCCGTTGCAGAACTTGGCGTCTCACATGTGACCCGAGCGAGGCTCGAACCACAGCGGCGAGAGACCTAATGATCAAGAGTCAGCGCTCTTAACCACTAGGCCACGGAGGCCCGTTTCACCTGACCTATACAGTACAAATGAAATGGTAGGTAATATAGTAAGGTAGAGTGGAGGGTTTGAGCAATTTTGGTTGACAGTGACCCAAGGAAAATGTCTGTGAAATTATTATAAGTTATTTATACTTATAGTTCTGGTAGCTATCATGTTCAGCAAAGGGATTTTGAGCAATTTTGGCAGAGGTTCACCCATCGAATGTTTCCGTTTAGAGGAAGAAGTCTTTTAAAAGTGTATGTTCTATTTTTAGAGTTTGCCACCATCTTATTTATCAGAGTGGAACAATTTGAGCAATTTTGACAGGTAGTATCAAAATATCATTTCCGTGAAACATTCATAAACCAGGGGCTAGAGATATCGCATTTTTTTTTTTTCTACAAACTTGAGCCTAGCAATCCGAAAGTTGAAATTGCTCGAGATTCGAGACATTATCATACCCAACCTTTATGTGAAGTAATATCAGAATCCAGGAATAAATGTTGCACTAATGTCATGACAAAGATTTTTTTCCTAAAAATAACCTGCCGACTTTGACCTTCATCCCAACAACCTTGCTCGATATGTTATCATACCAAACATTTGTGTGATGTTATATTAAAATCCATTCATAAATGTAGGTACTAGAATCATAGCAATGTTTTATGTATAGCCACAGTGACCTTGACCTTGAGCCCGGACCCCTGAACCTTGTTCTTGCTTGAGATATTTTCATCCTAAACATGTGTGAAGTTACATCAAAATTCATTGAGAACAATGTAAGTGTAAATTATCAAACTCAGCATTTGTGTGAAGTTACAATAAAATTGGCCGGCCTCGGTAGCTCATTTGGATGCGCGTCTGACTGGTGATCAGGAGGACGCGGGTTCGATACCTTCCGGGTTCGGCAACATTCCTTCGTTAAGACTGATCATGAAATCTTTTCTACGGTCATTCTCTCCTTTCCGCTGATTCAAGAAAGGACTTTGTCAGTTTCGGGCGAAAGAATGTGCACTGTAGTGGTTAACCACTTACGTATAAGCCTGCTCAGGAAAAGTGTGGATAGGTAAACTGACCGGCTCAGAAATGGCCTAAATATTGTTGACTGGGCCGTTAAACTCCAATACAAACAATTAAACAAACAATAAAATTTATCAATACATGTACTTAATGTAGGCGCTAGAGCAATGACAAAGTTTTTTTTCTCTACAAATAGCCACACTGACCTTGACCTTGAGCCGAAGACCATGGAAGTCGAACGTTTGTTTGTTTGTTTGTATTGGAGTTTTACGGCCCAGTCAACACTACTTAAGTTCATTTTTGAGCCGATCAGTTTACCTATCCACACAATATAAACTAAAATAAAATATAACCCTTTTATAGAACATATTATACGTAATTTTTGGGGACTTACCCGGCATTGGGATGAAATGACATCTCAAGCCTTGCCATATGCATTGGGCGGTCTGACTCACACCGATTTACCTGGGTAGGCTTAGTTCTTCTAAGCAGTTTACCAGTACTCGTTTGTGGTCAGTTTCAGCTCTGCGTGGAAGCACCATGCAGCCCACTCTGTTTCTCCAAGTCCCGATAGGCGGGGCGATTGAATGCATGCGCAACAAAAAATGCCCTATGAGAAATTGCATGTCAAGATTGTTCGGGATACGATCACGTGAATAATAAGATCTGAATAATTGAAACCTTTGAAGTATGTAAACCCCACTTTGTATAGAGAAAACTAGGGTTTACTGCGGTATTCAATAGTTTTCCTTATTTCTGCTCCAAGACATAGATTGTTGGCACCAACAATCTATGTTTGCAGTATAAATAAGAAAAATATCACGGATTTTCATAAAAGGTAGCCATTTTGGAGATGTGAAAAAATGCACTATGTCGAACAATGGTTTTATCGTAATGCTGTGTCTTGCCCATTCATTGCAGAATCTTTCCTGTTTACCGCTGTAATATAAGAACCTTATATGGGTGTGAGGGGTGGATGGAAAAATCCGTCCCAAGGGTCACTGTCCGGCATCACGAGGCTTGCCTCGTGATGCCGGACAGTGATCCCGAGGGACGGATTTTTCTATCCACCCCTCACATCCATATTGGATCCTTTTTCTTGCATACCTTCCATTTCATAATGCGGAATTGCACGACCCGCAGAAAAAGCGACCGACTGAAGTCGGTTGATTTTCTAAGAGTGCCCTAAAATCACCGTGTCATTCTGTCAGTCTATCTGTCCGTCCGTAACCCGTTTGTGAAAATTGGTGATAGTGACTTAACCGCTTGGAATATTTAAACAATTTTTGGCATACTGATAGATATCAATGAGATCTAACCAATAAACTTGCGAAATATTACATTCCATTTAGTATAGCCTCGCCGAGGCGAAAAATGTGAACATTTTCGAACTGCTTCTCCTCGGAAACCGTTGGGCCGATTGAAGTCAAATTTCATATGGAGCCTCTATGGGATGGGGGAAACCAAAATTTGCTCATGGGGTCCAGGTCACATGAACAAAATGGCCGCCAAGCCATATATGGTCTGTCTGTCTGTCCGTCCGTAACCCGTTTGTGAAAATTGATGATAGTGACTTAACCGCTTGGAATATTTAAACAATTTTTGGCATACTGATAGATATCCATGAGATCTAACCAATGAACTTGCGAAATATTACATTCAATTTAGTATAGTCTCGCCGAGGCGAAAAATGTGAAAATTTTCGAACTGCTTCTCCTCGGAAACCGTTGGGCCGATTGAAGTCAAATTTCATATGGAGCCTCTATGGGATGGGGGGAAACCAAAATTTGCTAATGGGGTCCAGGTCACATGACCAAAATGGCCGCAAATCCATATATGGTAAAAACCCTTCAAAAATAGTCTTCTACAGAACCACTTGGCAGATTTCCACGAAACTTGATAAATAGCATCTGAGACGTAGGCCCATCATAAATCGCTAAAATGGTGACCCTGGGTTGACCTTGACCTTCTTTGTGCCTAGGTCAAACTTTGACACATATGCTTTTGTATTGGAAAAGTGAGAATGCATTTTATCCTGTAAACGATTCAGAATACAGTTCTAAAGTATAAGATATATTTTTGCTCCTTACGATAAGGCGCATTTATTGGGGGAACCGTTTTAGGTCCAGGTCACATGACCAAATTGGCCGCCATACCCATATATGGTAACACTCATAAAGCTAAAAGCATCCGGCGGGTCGTGCACTTCAGCTGAAGCACTGGTTTCAATACTGCAGTCACTTCGGTTACTAACGTCCGCCATATTGTGTTGACATTGCAGGAATGTAAAGTGACGTCACGGATCGTGCATGACGTCAACCTTAACGACGGCGCACACATGTCGTAATCAACCAGTGCATTTATTAAACACGCGATTATATTCGATTTGGGCTCGGAACACCAGGGTCAGAACATAAATTTCTATCCCAGGGTAAAATCGTGGATTTTCTTGTCTGGTGTGCAAGAAAAAGTAGTCTATTATGCAACTTGTGAGATTAAGTTGATACATTTTGTTTTTGGTGGCAATCCTGCACATTGATTTTAAACACTTACGTTTATTTGTATTTATTTATTTGAAATCCGACTTTTAAACCATAAATCTCAATTCCATACGGCTAAACTGTCTAGATTCATTCGTATGAAATAGCAGAAAGAAACGTGGCAAGTAAAATTATCTTAAAATGACACGCTGTTTATTCAACAACTTTATGTTTGACAAACATCAAACATGCAATAATTACCATATTTGGATTATGTGCCTTTCCTTTAATTGGCTCATATCAAGTCAATTAGCCAATTATCATGTCTGTTTTAAATGATTAGCACAGTCGTATCCTGCTGTGCCTGTTCAATTAATTCAATGGGGAGACGCTGTCACTGCTAAAGGCTTATTAAAGTTAGGCAAAGACACTCATCGCGCGGAAGTAATTAGATTATGAGCCTTGTGGTGCAGTGGTAAAACCCTCATCTGGGTCTACACTGTTTGCTCAGGCATGTCTGTTCAAATATACATGTGGTAAAGTGCAACATATGGTAAGAGTTATGCTCAGACAGAAAGCCAGACAGGTAAAATTATGAAAAAAACTTTGCGATTACTAATCGATTATCGATCGCAATGAGATGACTGATAATCGATTATCTTTTCAGCTCCGATTAGCCAGTCCTATTTGCCATCCAGTTAGGACAGTGGTTGCGGGCCCGAGTGCCACCTGGCACCCGTCATTCCAGATAAATCCGGACCAGCATCACGAAAACACGCCTATATAAGTTTGACCCCTTTGAACCCCACTTTTAATAGTAAAACTGGGGTTTAGAGGGGTAAACCTATTTTTTCTTATTTCTGTTCCAAAATATTGATTGTGGGTACTCGTTAGAACCGCCTCGATGAGGCGGTTATTACAAGTACTCACAATCTATATTTTGAGCAGAAATAAGAAAAAATATCACAATTTTTCATCTTAAAATTTTCATTTTTTCGGCGGTAAAGTTTACAATGTATTTCGTAATGGCAAACAAAGAAATGCAAATAGTAAGTAAAATTAAAAGAAACGATTTGAAACAATCAGATCTCACACCCTGCTCTAAACTTCAAATGGAAAAGACTGAAAATATTAACATTACTGTGCCTAAGCACGAATGACAAGCTGAAAAGCAGACTTTTCCCAAAAATTGTGACCGCTCTGATACCCAAACTGAAAAATAAAATCAATGAACATCAACTGTATTTGGGGTCAATCAGGCCTTAGTAAAATGGAATGGGCTCCTTTTCGCAAAGGAAAACAATACTATGAAAAATGTGAAAAGAAGATTAACGATGCAGAAAATAACGCTAAAAACTGATTTAGGCTGAAATTTATGTCCTTTATCAGGTATAGGTAAAAGTTAATAAAGTTCCAAATAATGTCTTGATCAGTCTGAAAGACCACATCTGATTGAATGTTTTTCAGGCTTCGAGGTTTAAAAACTGCTCATCTAAACTTAAACATGAAAATAAAGTGTGCATAATACGAGAAAATAAACGAAGCAATTTGTCTGCTCAGGTAAAAAAAATATCGTCTATCCTGCTTAAATAAACAGTAAACTCCTATATTAAGACCACCTTTGGGAATGGCAAAAATTGTCTTAAGACCACTTTTGAACAGTTCCAAAGGTGGTCTATTCATTGGAGACTAGGCGTAGAAAGCACACAGAAGGATTAATTGAAACCTCAATAACCTTGCTAAAGCAGATTTAGTCTTAGTTTTAGGTGGTCTTAATAGCGGGATTTTACTATATTTTAAAACGCAAAACATCGATGGCATTTTAAAATTGATGAGCATGACGCATGACAACTTTCATGCTCAAGTCAGATGAGCATGAAATGTTTTAGCATCTCTGGCCATGATCTTACACCAAACACACTGTGTTGGAGTTAAGGCTAACCTTATGACGTCGTTGATAAGCAGTAGATAACGTCGTGTAATAAAAATCATATGACCACACACGTGTAATAACACTTTGGCGGGATTAAGTAACGTCATGACGACGTCCATGTCAACCATGCATTTTTGTGAAAAAAAAAAAAAAAAATTAAAGGCGATAGAATCCAATTTAAAGTGGTCAAATGATAAACAGAAGCTTACACTCATGGTCATTCCATATGAAATTTATGAAACTCGCCGGAGGCGCGTTTCATAAATTTCATATTAAATGACCACTCGTGTAAGATCCTCTGTATAACCACTGTAGTAGCTTGACCCGCGACATTGAATGTTTTGCAGACCATAGTATCACATGGTTAGGGATATGATAGGCAGATTTATTAGTCTTAGAATCTTGAAATGTTGCGTTTTATGTCTCAGCATGAGAAGATTGGCCATACCAAAGGTAGAAGTAGAATGTCTCAGAATGAGGAAACTGACCATTGTTACCAAAACAAAACGATTAAACGCAAATTGACAAGCGCTACAGTTTCTTATAAAATTAAGGGGATCGGGCACACTGGGAGACATCTCTTAGACTTATAAATAGGGGTTTGTCATTCGTTTGTTTGTTTCATTTGAGGTTTAACGTCCCCATCAACACTGTATAGGTCATTTTTGAGAATTTGCGTCCAATGTTGTGGAATTTTTACCCGGCATTGAGATGAAATGACTTCTCAAGCCCTGCCGCCTAATGAAACCAATTAGGTTTAGACTCATATTCTAGACAGGTTTTTAATTATTTGGACCCCATTTTGATTTATATCAGTCTTTGAATCGACTGCCTATTCGAAATTCGCAAAATTGCAGTATGTTTCCTCTGGCTTTCTTTGCCGGATCATTACAGGGTCACTGATGAGGCTTTATTAGCCGAAACTAGGTAGTATGACCCATCTTCTTTCTTTTGAATGTTTTCATTGCTCTTAAAGGAACTCATTTTTGATTTTTATTATATGCATGGGAGGTCCAACTCGCACCATTTTTCCTGGACAGGCTTAGAGCCTCTTAGCAGCTTACCAGTACCCATGTGCGGTCGGTTTCAGCTCTGCACGGAAGCATTATGCAGCCCATTCTATTTCTTCTAGCTCCGATGGGCGCGGACCAAGTGAGTGAGTGTTTTGAGTTTTACGTCCCACCAACAGCCAATGTCATACGGATACGGGACCTCGGTTTTAAAGACTCACCCGAAAGTCTGGAGAAGCCCGGGATCGATCCTGCGATCCCTGGTTTACAAGGCGAGTAGCGTAATCACTGCACCACGGAGGCTTCTAGGGCGCGGACCAAGCGTCATTATTTTCAACGATTAGCATCTACCTAAAAAGGTAAAGGGACAGTTTTAATCCAGAGAGGGAATTTCTTTCTTTCTCTTTCTTTATTTTATTTTATTTTGCCATAAACGTTTCAGATGGTCCTTATTATACAAGAAACTGACAAGTAGTCACAATTATTGTCAGCCCTATCAAATCAGCTCTAAACATTTTTGTTTGTTTGATTTGAGGTTTAACGTCCCCGTCAACACTGTAAAGGTCATTTTGGAGACGTTGCTTCCAATTTTGTGGGACTTTTACCCGACACTGAGATGAAATGACATCTCAAGCCCTGTCGCCCAATGAAACCAATAGGGTTTATTACCATGGACGGTCCGCCTCGCACCTCGGTTGCTGGACAGGCTTAGATCCTCTAAGCGGTTTACCAGTACTAGTGTGCGGGCCGAATTCAGCTCTGTGTGGAAGCATCATGCAGCCCATATATTTCTTCAAGCCCCTACGGGCGGGGGCTATAGCTCTAAACATCCATATCACGATAACCTATATAATTTTGACACCCTCGAACCCAACTTTTATATAGTAAAGCTGGGGTTTGCAGGGGTAACCCTTATTTTTCTTATTTCTGCTCAAAATATAGACTGTAGGTCACGTAAGGACCGCCTCATCATAAAATATAGATTGTGGGCACTCGTTAGAACCGCCTCGATGAGGCGGTTCTAACGTGTACCCACAGTCTATATTTTGAGCAGAAATAAGAAAATTATCTATATTTTTAGCAGAAATAAGAAAAATAACACTTTTTTTTATCTTAAAATGTTCCTTTTTTTCCGGCGATAAAATTTACAATGTATTTGTATAGACGTGTTTGCCGAACGGCAAAAATTAAGAGAGGCGACCATGATCTCAGATCCTGCTCTAAACTTCAAACGGAAAAGACTAGGAATATTAACATTACTGTGCCTAAGCAAGAATGGCAAAATAGAAGTGAAGGCAATGGTCAGGAATCGATACAATTAACCCACAGCTCCCTTCAGAAACACCAAAAGGAAAGCAACACAAACATGAAATAACTAGGCCCTTATGGAAACATAAATAGCGGAAGCCGAAAAGCAGAATTTCCCCCAAAAAATGTGACAACTCTGATACCCAAACTTAAATAATCATTTTGGAGACGTTTTCTTTTTTGCTACATGTATAAACATTTCAGATGGTGGTGATAATAGAAGAAACTAGCAGGCAGTCGCACTTATTGTCGCCCCTGATCAAAACAGCTCTTAATATTTTGTATCCATACCGCTTGTCTTAGCACTTCTGATTCAGAAACGAGTTTATTTAGTGAATATGAAAATAATAATATTTTATGTCTTTCAAAGTCTCCAGTTAACACTCAACGGGTCTCTGACGGATTCTCTGACAGTCTGAAATGTAAAAAATAAAACATAATGAAGCGGGGCACCAACCGCAACACATATAAGATGACCTCGTCCAGCTAAGATGCAGACCAGTCTGAGCATGCGCAGACGCTGATCAGAATCTTAAGAGTTCGCATGAGCCTTCTGTAACGCCAGTGTTCTGTGCTTAGCAAAGAGACAGCCTCTTACGAGTGCTGCAATCGGTCTATCCACACGGCAGCTCAGCGATGACATCGTACACCGTACACAAATGTGCAAAAATATAAAAATGATAATGACGTCACCTTGACGTCAAAATTATTTTTAGTAACAAATGTAACACATTGGAAAGAACGCGTTAGTCAGATAACGCCATGGACAAATAACAGAGCCATCTAAAGTCAATAAAAGAAGATTGAATGATACCAATTTTTTCTTGGGTGTGAGGGGCTGGATAGAATAATCCGTTCCTTGGGATGACTGTCCAACATCGCTCGACAGCTGCTAGCCGAATGATGGCGGACAGTGATCCCAAGGGACGGATTTTTCTATACACCACCCATCCAATGGTTCTTTGTCTTGCATACTGGGTCTTTCATTTCTAGAGTTGATTTATTTCTAAAATGAGGTAACTTCGATTGTCGACATCCATCTTATTTTATTGACCATTACGAGAACATGCCTGTAGAATTTTGACCCCCTCATACCCCACTTTTATATAGTAAAACTGGGGTTTAAGGGGGTATACATTATTTTTCTTATTCCTGCTCAAAACATAGATTGTGGGAACTCGATAGAACCGCCTCGTCGAGGCGGTTCTATCGAGTCCCCGCTATGTATGTTTTGAGTAGAAATAAGAAAAATATCATAATTTTTCATCTTAAAATTTCTAATTTTTGGCCAAACAAATTGGCAATGTATTTGTATAGGCATGTTTTCGTAATGCAATAATGCGGCGTTGTTTTACCAACGGCGTCCATGACCAACTATTCAACCAGTGCACATCGAACGCGTCAAAATTCTTGATTTTTATCCTATCCTTTGATATGATAACCCATTAGGATAAGAATTTCTTGAACACCAGACAAGGACATCCGTGATTTTACCCCGGAATAGAAATTTATGTTCTGACCCTGGTGTTCCGACCCAAAATTGAATATAATCGCGTGCTTGATAAATGTACTGGTTGATTACGACCTTATATGCGCCGTCGTTAAGGTTGACGTCATGCACGATCCGTGACGTCACTTTACATCCTGCAGTGTCAACACAATATGGCGGACGTTGGTAACCGAAGTGACTGCAGCATTGAAATTTCGAGCTAAGAAATGGAAGGTATGCAAGAAAAAGAATCCAATATGGATGTGAGGGGTGGATAGAAAAATCCGTCCCTCGGGATCACTGTCCGGCATCACTCGGCAAGCCTCGTGATGCCGGACAGTGTCCCTCGGGACGGATTTTTCCATCCACCCCTTACACCCATATAAGATTCTTATATTATAGCCCATGGTTAAATCTAGGGTTGCTTTATTTGTGATGCAAGAAAAAAATTGCCATGAAGACTCCATGAAAAACATAAAATTCTGCTGCAGAAAGCCAAAACGTATATAGCAAATTACAAAGAAACAACAACATTTGGAAGATCAACAGCAAAACCACTTTGGAGTCCTTTATGTTAAACCCTAGTTCTCAATTCCGGAGACAATATATAAGACCAATTACAACTGGCCTTCTAGCTTATTAGCAAGTTCTATACAATCATGAATCAGGACTGATGACTCAACAACAAGCTGGTATCAGAGAAGATGGAATCCACCAGTTTTGATTTTGTTTCATTTTGTAAATACAGACTTTTTAATGACTGTAATGATGTGAAATACAGTGAAATTCCTATATTAAGACCACCTTTGGGACTGTTCAAAAGTGGTCTTTAAGACCACCTTTGAACAATCCCAAAAGTGGTCCCTTCCCAGAGGACATTGTGTGCAGGAAATTCGAAGAAAGAATAACTGCACCCTTCTAAATAAACTTTTTAAAGCAGAATTAGTCTTAATTTCAGGTGGTCTTATTAGCGGAATTTTACTGTATATACACTTGTTCGATGAACGTGTAAACGAAGCAACAGATTTTTTGTAATCTAATATACCAAATCTGATCATCCGACTTGTAGTATGACCCATCTTCTTTCTTACGAATGTTTCCATTGCTCTTAAAGGAACTCATTTTTGATTTTTGTTTGCCTTCACTGCAGCTGGTGTTGTGCCGTGTGGCGGCCGTAAAACGTCTCCCTGTACATCAACCATAGTGCAGTTTATATTTTACTTTTGGTCCTTTGAGATCAGCGTGAATATTCTGAGAAATCAGAAATAAATTGTTGGTTTAGACTCAAATTCTAGACAGGTTTTTAATTATTTGGACCCCATTTTGATTTATATCAGTCTTTGAATCGACTGCCAGTTTGAAATTCGCAAATTTGCAGTATGTTTCCTCTGGCTTTCTTTGCCGGATCATCTCAGGGTCACTGATGAGGCTTTATTAGCCGAAACTACGTAGTATGACCCATCTTCTTTCTTACGAATGTTTCCATTGCTCTTAAAGGAACTCATTTTTGATTTTTGTTTGCCTTCACTGCAGCTGGTGTTGTGCCGTGTGGCGGCCGTAAAACGTCTCCCTGTACATCAACCATAGTGCAGTTTATATTTTACTTTTGGTCCTTTGAGATCAGCGTGAATATTCTGAGAAATCAGAAATAAATTGTTGGTTTAGACTCAAATTCTAGACAGGTTTTTAATTATTTGGACCCCATTTTGATTTATATCAGTCTTTGAATCGACTGCCAGTTTGAAATTCGCAAATTTGCAGTATGTTTCCTCTGGCTTTCTTTGCCGGATCATCTCAGGGTCACTGATGAGGCTTTATTAGCCGAAACTACGTAGTATGACCCATCTTCTTTCTTACGAATGTTTCCATTGCTCTTAAAGGAACTCATTTTTGATTGTTGTTATTATTGATGCAATATGATACCGCCTTTTATAAGTTAAGTTTTGGTATTTCTAGTCGATTTCTTGTTAATTGTCATGCATACATGTTTCCGAAAAGACACACAATGTATAAGCAATGTGGAAGCAACGTCGATGTAACATCGTGATCTTACACCAACGTTGTCGTATCAGCTTCTATGCAACACCATAGCGTTGCTTCGACGTTGATGCGACCTCGATCAGACGTCATGCAGAGCTATCGGAGCCACCTCACTTATGTTGTTTTACAAGTAGCCTACTCAACGCCGTTTCGTACGCATACATTTACCTTCTCTGTGCACTTACAGAAAACCCGTATTGTAAACTACTAGCGAGCAATTAATGCTGTTCACACTTCAATGAATACATCGACTCACTCGACGTTGACATCGACATAAACAATGGTTATTTTCAGTATGATTGGACGATGGCGACGTTATGGCCGCGTAAATGACGCTGTTCCGCTGTCAATAGGAAAAGTGTGTGCAATTGTTTTCTTCTCACATTTTTGTCTAAATATTTGTTTTCGTCATATGGTGTGTGGGAAATAATGTAAATAAAAGTAATAAAGGCAATTTATTAAACGCCCATCGAATTATGAACAACATCACGAAAACAGGCCTAGTCTAATTTTGACTCCCTTGAACCCCACTTTTATATAGTAAAACTGGGGTTTGCAGGGGTATACATTATTTTTCTTATTTCTGCTCTAAAATATAGATTGTGGCTACTCGTTAGAACCGCCTCGGTGAGGCGGTTCTAACGAGTAGCCACAATCTATATTTGAGCAGAAATAAGAAAAATATCACAATTTTTCATCATAAAATTTTCACTTTTTTTCGGCCATAAAGGTGGCAATGTATTTGTATAGGCGTATTTGCGTAATGAACATTGGGTCACGAGCAAAGTTTTAAGCGAACTCCGAGTCGGAATTCACTTACTTACCCTGTGACAATATTGTTTATATACTTCGATGAACGTTAAATAGCCGGCCTCGTTGGCTCAGTCGGATGCGCGTCTGACTGGTGATCAGGAGGACGCGGGTTCGACTCCCGCCGGGGTCGGCAACATTCTTTCGTGGAGATTGATCATGAAATCTTTTCTACGGTCATTCTCTCCCTTCCGCTGATTCAAGAAGGGCAGTTGTCAGTTTCTGGCGAAAGAATGTGCACTGTACTGGTTAACCGCTTACGTATAAGCCTGCCCAGGAAAGTGTGGATAGGTAAACTGACCGGCTCAAAAATGACCTAAATAGTGTTGACTGGGCCGTTAAACTCCAATACAAACAAACAAACGTTAAATAAATTACATTCATGTCTCAATTGATTCCAGTTGGATTACAATATATGCGTTCTTGCTGACTTACGATTTACATTTCTTGCACGCCAGATAAGGCACTCCATAGCTTTAGTTTGGGATAGAAATTCTGTTTTAAAGTAGAGAAGGAGGCAATGATCAGGAATCGATATAATTAACACACAACTCCCATCAGAGACACCAAAGGGAAAGAAACACACAAAAAATGAAACAACAGACCCTAATGGAAACATCAATAGCGGAAAGCCAAAAGGACAGTTACTTTCCACAAAATGGCCAATAGGCTATCCAAAATAAAATAATATAAGCGACACAAACACCCTAGACAAACAATAACAAAAATAAACCGCGGCAGAAGAACCGCCTTGGAACGGTCAGTGTTAACCCTGGTGTTTTTACCCAAAATCGAATATTCTCACGTGTTTGATAAATGCAATCAATGGTTGATATGACACCTTATATGCGCCGTCGTTAAGGTTGACGACACAGCACGTTAGGTGACGTCACTAAACATTCCTGTAGTGACATCACACTATTGCGGATGTTTGTAACCGATGTGACTGCGGCATTAAAAATCCGCGCTTAGAAATGGAAGGTATGCAGGAAATAAAATCGTATATGGGGAGTGTGGTGAGGAGGTGGATAGAAAAATCCGCTCGTGATGCCGGACAGTGACCCTCGGGACGGATTTTCTTGCCCCGTGATGCCACAGAGTGATCCCGAGGGACGGATTTTTCAATCCACCCCTCACACCCATATAAAATTCTTCTATTATTTGTGTACGACTGATTACGTACAATTTGCGATTTGGTTTTTATTATATACTCGTAAATCTCTGTATCAAATGTCATTATGTTTCTTTTTTCGAACCCAATATATCAGCGAGTCAGGACATTGGAATCAGCGCATGACAAAACAATTGGTAGAGTTTCTGTTACGTTCATATTGAGTCGAATATCGGCTGCCCTATTGGCAATTAGTATTCCAATACAGCCGTATACTTTAGTGCCAATTCTTCTCATCACGAAAACACGCCTATATAATATTGATCTCATTACACCCCGCTTTTATATAGGAAAACTAGGGTTTACAGGTCCAACTTTTAAACAGCAAAAACTGGGGTATAGATCATTTTTCTTATTTCTGCTCAAAGCATAGAAATATAGGGCTGCATATAACTGGTCAAAAACAGTTAAGCCCCACCTGAAATTTTGGGTTGGTGATTTTGCCATGGATAAACGTTGCTACGGACTGTATATTTCTACGATATTTACACTTCTTATTGCGGACAGAATATTCTCCAACCAATGTGCAATAAAATTTCATGGGTACTGACAAAGCTCATGCTTTTCTGCTAGCTCAACAACAGTCCAAAATTTGCAAAATTCATGCTCGCAGAACTTACTGCAAAGCATGCAAAGAAACAATTTTGTTCACTCATTCAGCAAAGTGTACATGTGTGCCAGACATTTTTGGAATATTCAAACGAAAAAAAAAAAAAAGATTCGAATTCTACCATTTGGAATCAGTGAAAAACTGTTTCAAATATGGCCGTATTGAGACTGAGAATGACTCCCCAGGAAAGGTTAAGGGCCATAGGGATGATTCAAGCTGGTTAACCGAATCGGCAAGTGGCCGTAAATCTGAACAGAGACCACAGAATCATTGACCACCTGTAGAACCTGTATATTCAGACCGGATCGGTATTAGATAGACCCCGTGCTGGGAGACCCAGGGTAACTACAGCTAGGGACGAGCAGTACCTTGTTACGTGTGCATTGCGTCAACGTACGCTTAACAGTAGACGTTTACGTGAACAATTGAGGGCTGGTACTAATGTCCATGTGTTGGATCAGACTATACGCAACCGTTTTCATGAGAGAAACTTGGCTGCACGTCGTCCTGTGGTGCGTCAACAACTCACTAGGCAACACCGACCTCTTCGATGCCAATGGGGAGTAACTCATCGCCGCTGGACTCGTGCACAATGGCGTCTGGTAATGTTTAGCGACGAGTCCAGGTTCAATGTCAACCACCATGACGGCAGAGTTCGAGTCTGGAGGCGTGATGGAGAGAGACATACCCCACCGTGCGTTATATCCCATGATAGGTGGGACGGAGGCTCCGTAATGGTTTGGGCCGGTATTTGGAGTGCTGGAAGAACTGATCTGGTCATAGTGAACGGTAACCTTAATTGGCAACGGTATTTGAATGACATTATTATCCAAGTTGTCCAGCCAAATCTTCAACGCATAGGTAACGGTGCCATCTTCCAGGATGATAACGCCCGACTACATCGCGCTAGAGCTGTCCAAGATTACATGGTACAACATGGCATACAGAGGATGGAATGGCCCGCAAAATCACCGGACATGAATCCCATAGAACATCTATGGGATGTGCTGGAGCGTCGTATCTGTGGTCTTCAACAACCACCACAGACTGTTGCAGGATTACGCCAAACTTTACTCGATTAATGGCGCAATATTCCCCAGCCTGGCATCACTAACCTTATAAACAGTATGCGTAGACGCTGTACGGAACTTATGAATGAAAATTGCGGACATACGCATTATTAAAACCGTGTTTGTTAATCAATGAAACCGCACTTTGAGGTTGTGGGCTTTGCAAAATGATGGTACCCTGGTTCAACCGACTGTCAAGTGATCATTACTTGATCACTGAATATCTCTACTTCTTTGAGAAATGCTGCATATATGAATGCAATATATTATGATGAAATTAAAATTTTGTTAATTTAAGTCATTTTTATGTTGTTCCAATTTTTATTAGTGGGGCTTAACTTTTTTTGACCAGTTTACATATATATAAAACTCAGATTTTTTATCTGAACATTTTCATTTCTTTGTGGCAAAATTTCCAATATATTTGAATAGGCTTGTTTGTCCATGTTTCTAACATATGACAACCCCCGCTCGTCGGGGCTTGAAGAAATAGATGGGCTGCATGATGTTCCTACACAGAGCTGAATCCGATCACACACGAGTACTGGTAAGCCGCTTAGAGAATCTAAGCCTGCCCAGGCAAAGCGGTGTGTGTTTGACCGTCCATGCTTATCATCACGTGAACAAGTCCTTGAAATGGAGACCCCTTAAACCCCACTTTATATAGAGAAAACTGGGGTTTACGGGGGTAAACATTATTTTTCTTATTTCTGCTCCAAGACATAGGTTGTTGGTACTCGTTAGAACCGCCTCAATGAGGCGGTTCTAACGAGCACCCACAACCTATGTATTGAGGCGGTTCTAACGAGCACCCACAACCTATGTTTGCAGTATAGATAAGAAAAATATCAAGGATTTTCATCAGAAAAGTATCCAGTTTGGAGATGTGAAAAAATGCACTATGTCGCACGGGTGTGTAATCGTAATGTTAACCCTATTGGTTTCATTGGGCGACAGGGCTTGAGATGTCATTTCATCTCAATGTCGGGTAAAAGTCCCACAAAATTGGAAGAAACCTCTCCAAAATGACTTATACAGTGATGACGGGGGCGTTAAACCACAAATCAAACAAACAAATATAACATATGAATCCTCTTGAGGGAGAATCTACCCGGCAGTAGGGTAAAGTTATGCAGCTGGATTCCTGCCCCACTTGATTTCGCATTCAACATCATATTGCCGATTGCTCCATTACAGCCTAGTAGCACCGCAAAAACAAAAAAAGTACTTAAACGACGACATTAGTGCCGATTCTATTGAGCTACAATCCCCATCCTCCACCCCACCCCCTCAATACCCACCCCCAGCGGTAGGGTAAACATTCGCTCTAGTATTTAACATACGGTATGTAGCTTGAATTAATGACCTCTGAATTTTGTAATCAAACACATTGCCGATATACAGTAAAATTCCGCTATTAAGACCACCGAAAAATGACCTCCGAAAATTTAGACTAATTCTGCTTAGAAAAAGCTTATTTTGTAGGTAGCCGTTTTCCGTATACCTTACCGGCCCCCGCCCATCGGGGCTTGAAGAAATAGATGGGCTGCATGGTGCTTCCACGCAGAGCTGAAACCGCCGGTACACGAATACTGGTAAACCGCTTAGAGGATCCAAGCTTGCCCAGACAAAACGGTGCGAGTCGGACCGTCCATGCTTAAAAACCCTATTGGTTTCGATTGGACCACAGGGTTAGGGATGTCATTTCATCTCAATGTCTGGTAAAAGTCCCACAAAATTGGAAGCAACGTCTCCAAAATGACCGGGGACGTTAATCCCCAAATCAAACAAATTTCCGTATACCTTATCCTCTGATCAGAGACCACATTTGGGACTGTTCAAAAGTGGTCGGTAACACCACCTTTGAACAGTCCAAAATGTGTTTAACTGTTTTGTTTATTTGATTTGAGGTTTAACGTCCCCGTCAACACTGTAAAGGTCATTTGGGAGACGTTGCTTCCAATTTTGTGGGACTTTTACCCGACATTGAGATGAAATGACACCTCAAGCCCTGTCGCCCAATGAAACCAATAGGGTTTATTAGCATGGACGTTCCGCCTCGCACCGCGGTTCCTGGACAGGCTTAGATCCTCTAAGCGGTTTACCAGTACTAGTGTGCGGGCCGGATTCAGCTCTGCGTGGAAGCATCATGCAGCCCATATATTTCTTCAAGCCCCTATGGGCGGGGGGGGCTGAACACCACTTTTGAACAGTCCCAAATGTGTTTTACTGCACATGCATTAAGAATACGTGATTGCGTTCAGTTTACAATATAAATCTGTCTATCAATTGAGCCGGGGCACAGCATTTTCCACAATTTACATGTGAGCCCAGCGAAGACTCAGATCAGCCTGCGCATTCGCGCAGTCTGATCAGAGTCTTCATTGTGCGTTCTCGGGATAGCTAAGGGCCCAATGCGCCTTCATGAAGCAACAGAAATCTCTGGCCAGACTATACAGATGCGTAGGCTGATCAAAATCTCCGCTTTGCGAACATGTAAATAGAAGGAAATGCTGGGTCCCGCCTCAAATGTCTTTTCTAACCCAATACATGTATATCAGTTGGTACATTCTGTGATTAGGCCGTTGGAGCCAGTGTATAACACAATATTTGGTTGGGTTTCTGTTACGTTCATGCTTGTTTGTCTATCTAATACGCCTCCGTCAACTCTATCTAGGTCATTTTGGAGGCGTTGCTTCCAATTTTGAGGAAATTTTACCCGACAGTGAGATGTAATGACATCTCGAGTGCTACATTATAAGATATAAAAAGATTAGGTACAGCATGGATGTTATACGACAGACTGCATGCATGGTAGTTAAACCAAGAACGGTTGGCAACTTTGCTTCCCTCTTTAATTGCACGCCGGTGGGTCAGGCCTCAGATTCTATGACGGCTCCAACGTAAAGGCTTATTGAGAATTAGAGAGATCTAATTCTTGGTAATGTTGGTTGGTGCCTGATGCTCTGTCTCTGGTCGGGCCCATCGGAGTCTAACTGTTGGTTTTCTTTTGCTCCAGCATTTCAGTGGTTTCTTGCTGTCGAGTCCTCATCGTTGTCTCACCTCTGTGGTTCTTTGATTTTTTGTGTTCACGGAGATGTTGCACTGATGAGTTAGGAGGCCTTCATGCAGACTGAACAAATTATTTGTCTAAATCGCGACGGAAGTAAGGGCGAGGATTGTGGCCAAGTAAAATCGATTTGATTTAAGCCCCCCAGTGGAAATCTTTCCACTGACCGTTCCAAGGCGGTTCTTCTGTGGCGATTTATTTATGCTGTTGTTTGTTACTTACTGTGTGTATCACTTGTGTCATTTAATTTTGGATGGCCATATGGCCATTTTGTGGGAAAGTAACTGTCCTTATGGCCTTCCTTTGTTTAGGTTTCCATTATGGTCTGGTCGCTTAATGTTTGTATTTCTTTCCCTTTGGTGTCTTTGATGGGTGGAGTAAGTTAATTGTATCGATTCCTGATCTTTGTTTTACTTCTACTTTACTTATTTTGATTCGGGTCTGAGAGCGATGTTTGCCCGACCCGTCAGGCGGCTAGTGCAAATATGGCTTTCAGGCGGGAAATATGCTCCCATGTTCCCCGTTGAGAATCAAAATAACGAATTTATTATACTGCAAAGCGTTTTCACGGTATTCCAAACAATTGTCGTGAGAAATACATATTTTTATGTGTGACGTCATCGATCGCGCCTTTATGCACGCATTCGGTTGTCAGTGAAACAAAAAAAAACAAAAAAAAAAACAAAAAAAAACACACACACACAAACAAAAAACATTTACAACATATTAGAATAAGAGATTTAAAACAGGGATTAATGAAATAAAATACCTAAAGAAATACAAACAGTCAAATATTTTCATTTATTTATTTATTGTCTGCAAATTAGCGTTGTGCCTTTATTTCTTATTAACTATGCAGTAGATCCAAAAACGGCGGCCATCACAATCAAGCGAAAGCAAGCGCGCGTGGGTAATATACTTTTGCCAACGGGGTATATGGAATATAATTGCCCTTGCGCTGACCAGTCAAAATCCTGCAGAATTCTTTGCAGTATAATAAGTTCTGAATAGTTAGATCCTTTGGAAGCAAACAATACACAAAATAAACGAAAGTAGCAGACTCGGTTTTATTGAGTCTGTTCATGATCAGTACTGAAATGTGCAACACCGGCCACGCCCTCTAGCACCGGCTTAAGCAGAACCCTATTTTCAAAATTATTTTAAATGCACCCAATGATCCCAAAGGACCAGAAAAGAATAGGGCTTGTCTTCAGAGACGGGTCCGATTCGCACAACTTTGTCAGGGCAGGCTACCTAGCAGGCACACGTCGCTAGTGCAACGGCAAATCAACGCCGGTGCAACATCATGTTATAAGACATTTGTAGACGTTAGTTGCGATTCTAACATGACGTTAACGTTTTTCCCATTGAACCCAGTGGAAACGTCAGCGTTTGCAAATATGCGATAATTCACGTCGTCAACGTGGTGCGTGCAATTTGGCGTCATCGTGACGTTGCATGTAAACATTTCCTTCTGTCGACATCCGCTGCAAAATAGTCCCCAAGATAACGCTTTGTTACTACTGTATTTCAGTTTAGCATCATGTTAGAATCGAAATAATTTCCACGCACCCGGTGTGTTATCGTGATTAACACACGGTGTTGTCGGGCAGATGCGAATATTAATTCACTCCGGCTTCGCCGTCGTGAATTAATATTTCGCAATCTGCCCTCCAACACCGTGTGTTAATCACGATAACACTTCGCCGTCGTGAATTAATATTTCGCAATCTGCCCTCCAACACCGTGTGTTAATCACGATAACACTTCGCCGTCGTGAATTAATATTTCGCAATCTGCCCTCCAACACCGTGTGTTAATCACGATAACACACGGTACGTGGAGATTATTTCTTAATTCTACCACCAGTATCAAACAAATGAATCCTCTTGGGCCACATTCTCGCTGTACATGCTGTAGAACAGTAAAATTTTACTATTAAACCGCCTAAAATTAAGATTAAATCTGACTTCAAAAGCTTATTGAGAAGGTTTCCGTGATTCTTTCTTTGTGTTTTCTATACCCAATGTTTCATATTCTAACACAGCGCGCCTATATAGGCAATGGAAAATAACTGTGTTTTATTCTGCAACAAATCACAGCTCGGAAGAGCGTGACGACTGACGTCATTAAGAAAAATATCACTGCAAATTTATGACGTCACTAGTCGATTTCCTTGACGTTAGACGGTGTAACGTCATTTTCTCGCATGGAAAACGCAAGAAAAGGATATAAATGCATGTGTTTCAGTCGATAATTTTAGCGGAATTTCTTCTAACAATGGCGAAAGGTTGTGAGATTTTGAAGGAAACAACAACATTATTGCCGATTTCAGCTTGTTAGAATCGAAATAGACCAGCTCTCTTAAAGACCACTTTTGAAAGGTCTTCATGTAGGATTTTATTTATACTTAACACAAAAGATTTGTAGCTGGAATTCCTGACCTCTGTTTTTTTTGCAATCAAACACATTGCGGATTGTGTCGGAACAGTCTACTAGTACTTAGACGACATGCAAACAAAGGAAATTAAGATCTGTCCTCGCTGTTTAGTTCTCAGCTGATCTTATGAATTATCCACATGAGTCATAAAAAAATTCTCTACATCACGAAAACACGCCAGTATAATTCTAATCATTTTGAACTCCACTTTTAACCTTATTTTTCTTATTCCTGCTCTAAAATATAGATCGTTGGTACTCGTTAGAACCGCCTCCATAGGGCGGTTCTAACGTGTACTATCAATCTATATTTGAAGCAGAAATAAGAAAACTATATCTATTATTTTCATCTCAAAATTTTCGTGTTTTTTTTCGGTGGTAACATTTAACATGTATTTGAATAGGCGTCTTTTCATAATGCCCATTGTCTTTTCATTGAAAGGAAGCTGTGGACAAAGCAAATCCCAAATGGCGACGTATTTCTGACGACCGACTTGATGCTCCTGTCGACTTGTTCAGTCGACAAACATGCTTTGTAATGAGTAGAACTGCACATATCGGTCGCGGTCAACAGATCAGACAATGAGATAATGGTATTCGACAGATTTTATATTTAGGCTATAGACAGGTATAAACCGAATCCAGAAGATTTGATGTTGCTGGGTGGTTGGGTAAACAGTTTTGTTTGTTTTGTTTGTATTCGAGTTTAACGGCCCAGTCAACACTATTTAAGTCATGTATGTAATTTTTGAGCCGGTCAGTTTTACTACCAACACTCTTCCTGGGCAAGTTTATACGTTTAACCAGTATAGTGGAATTCTTTCGCCAGAAATGACAACTGCAGTTCTTGAATCAGCGGAAGGGAGAGAATGACTGTACATGATCAATCTCCACGAAAGAATGTTGCCGATCCCGGCAGGTATCGGACCCGCGTCCTCCTGACCACCAGCCAGACGCGCATCCAACTGAGCTACTGAGGTCGGCACATCGTTAAACAGTGAAGACTCTAAGCCGAATAAGTGATCTGGCCATGCCTCATTGTTTACACCCAAGTTACATGCAGCCCAATGTTATTGTATTCCTACGACGAAGGATAGAAATCTGAATCCCCGCCTATGGTGGGTTTCTAGCCCAAGCCCGAATGCTCTTACTTCTGTGCCAAAGGGTCGACTCCATGGCGCAGGTGTCAGAAAGTGGTGACATCACGTGAACAAGTCCGTGAAATAAAGACCACCCCTAAACCCCAGTTTATATAGAGGAAACTGGGGTTTACGGGGGTAAACATTATTTTCCTTATTTCTGCTCCAAGACATAGGTTGTGGGTACTCGTTAGAACCGCCTCGACGAGGCGGTTCTAACGAGCACCCAAAACCTATATTCTGAGTATAAATAAGAAAAATATCACAAATTTTCATCAGAAAAATTACTTTTTTTGAGGTATGAAAAAATGCACTGTATCACACGGATGTGTTATCGTAATGTAAAACCTATAAGCTATGAATAATAACTGAAGGGAGGAACTGCGGTCCGTAAAACATACACTCTTCAAGGAAATCAACAATTATGATGACGCGAAGCCAATTTCGGCACATAGCCATTCTCGGCGAAATAAAGTCCGCCCCGGGACGTGTCCCCATCTTACGACATAGAGGCCGTTAAAAAGGCAGAAGCAAAGCTGAAGAAAAATCCCGCGTGAAATTCCATTGAGAGCCCCCCTCCCCCACACACACACACAAAACAGCTTTCAGAGAGTGGTTATAAAAAGTAGAAGTAAAACAAAGATCAGGAATTGATACAATTAACTTACTCCATCCATAAAAGACACCAAAGGGAAAGAAATACAAACATTAAGCGACCAGACCATAATGGAAACCTAAACAAAGGAAGGCCATATGGACAGTTACTTTCCCACAAAATGGCCATATGGCCATCCAAAATTAAAAGACACAAGTGATACACACAGTAAGTAACAAACAACAACATAAATAAATCGCCACAGAAGAGCCGCCTTGGAACGGTCAGTGGAAGATTTCCACTGGGGGGCTTAAATCGATTTTACGTGGCCACAATCCTCGCCCTTACTTCCGTCGCGATTTAGACAAATAATTTGTTCAGTCCGCATGAAGGCCTCCTAACTCATCAGTGCAACATCTCCGTGAACACAGAAATCAAAGAACCACAGAGGTGAGACAACGGTGAGGACTCGACAGCAAGAAACCACTGAAATGCTGAGGCAAACGAAAACCAACAGTTAGACTCCGATGAGACCGACCAGAAACCTGTAAGCTATACATAATCTACCAAGGTAGAGAATTGAAGGGAGAACTCTATGCACATGTACAATGAAACTTCGATGGCCCTAACAACGACGGTTCGGTAACCATAGCTGTTTCGAATCCGTCTTAAAAAGGATTCAAAAGGATAACCCTTTCATAGAACATATTTAACTTCACTACAGCTGGTGTGTGGGAATGTGTGGCGGCGGTAAAACGTCTCCCTGCCCTACACCATAGTGTAGATTATATTTTCTTGTCCTTTAGGATCATTGATTCCATTGTGGAATTTTGAAAATATCTGAGGGTCACTGATGAGGCCTAATTGGCCGAGGCTAGCTACATGTAGTCTGGCCCAGAAAACATGTACACTCCATATTTTTGGTTCTGTGGCGTATTCCTTGCTTCCAAAGGATAACCCTTTCATAGAACATATTTAACTTCATTACAGCTGGTGTGTGGGAATGTGTGGCGGCGGTAAAACGTCTCCCTGCCCTACATCATAGTGTAGATTATATTTTCTTGTCCTTTAGGATCATTGATTCCATTGTGGAATTTTGAAAATATCTGAGGGTCACTGATGAGGCCTAATTGGCCGAGGCTAGCTAGTCTGGCCCAGAAAACATGTACACTCCATATTTTTGGTTCTGTGGTGTATTCCTTGCTTCCAAAGGATAACCCTTTCATAGAACATAATTAAGAAAAATCCCATAAAATGTTTGGGACAATTTAGAGAGATGTTTTCTTCTTTCATCTAGAAAATGTAGGCTGTGTGTTCTCATAAGCCACGAGGCGATACTAATGAATAAACACAGCATACGTGTATGTGTTTGAATTTGAGACGGGACCTTGGTTTATAAAGACTCGTCCGAAAGTCTGGAGAAGCCGGGAATCGAACCCACGACCCCTGGTTTATGAGGCGAGTACCTTAATCACTACACAACGGAGGCTTCATACGATATACGGCTATTTTAAAGAAAAACGATGGTGGCCGTTTTATGCCTCCTGCCCTGGAATTAGGATTCATCCCGAATAACTCGAACAATCCCTGTCTTAACACATTTACAGTCGAACTTCAATGGCTCGAACACCTTTGGGACCATGAAAATATGTTCGAGACAAGGGTAGTTCGAGCCACTGAGGGCTAATGCCAGGAGGCATAACGACATACTTTAGGACATTTTTTCTATGTTCTATAATGAAAAATGTATGCTGTGTATACTCATTAGAATCGCCTCATCGAGGCGATTCTAATGAGTACACACAACATACATTTGCAAGATAAAAGACGACAATATCCTAATTTTTACTCTCCCTATTTCTTACGTACAGAAATTCCCTAGGGACTCAAGAACGGGTTCGACTCAGCCATGGTAAACGAGCCATCGGTGTTCGAGCCATCGAAGTTCTACTGTATATCCCAGCGAGGGGGTGGGTGGACTCTGGATTTTGCATGCTGCATGTACATGTACTTAGGCTGGGACTTTTTTGGGGAGGTTTTAGGGAAAAATGGTATCTTTATGGGTAAAGGCCATTTAGCAGATATTTTATTTTTGTTGGGTGAGGGGCATAACGTCGTTCTAAACCTGACTATTGTTTTTGTTTGGGACTATCCAAAATCTTTGGTATTTGGGGGTATGTTAAAGTTTGCAGATATTGTTTAGGAGCTATTGATGATATACTCTATATTTGTTTGGGGTGTACTGTCAGG
This sequence comes from Lucinisca nassula, assembly GCA_963580285.1. Lineage (NCBI taxonomy): Eukaryota > Metazoa > Mollusca > Bivalvia > Lucinida > Lucinidae > Lucinisca > Lucinisca nassula. The sequence continues at coordinate 1,407,134 of OY757021.1, forward strand.
CTTGGTATTTTTAGGGGTCGAACACTAGATGCTGGATCTCATCCTACGCAGCTGGTTCTCAGCCTATGCAGCAAGTAAAGTTCAGAGCCCCCCAATTCCCTCTGGGATTTATACTGCTCCAAAAGTGTTCGAGTCGAACCACTAAGGGGATAACTGTGTTCAAAATTGTCATTTGGGGAGGTAAATCGGAGGTTTTACGGTCTGAAATTTCGTTTTACGGCGACGCGTTAGCGGAGCCGTAAAACGGAATTTGCGATCGTAAAACCGACGATTTACCTCCCCAAATGACAATTTTCAATACAGTTATCCCCATTCTAATGCACCTATACACTTGTTTTTGTTTTAAAAATACTGTTTTTTCCTAAACCGGCAAGTACAGTGAGCTGCATAAAACCAAATACCAACCAATGAAAAGTGACGTTACATGATGACGTCGGGTTTCCGACAGTATATCGCAGAATATACTGTCGCAAATTTTTGACGTTATCCAATCAGACGTCGCGTTACATACACAAGTGCATTAGAATGAGGTTTGACAGTAGTTTCTTTTCTGCACCAGCTCTAATCCCGTCACATCCCGCTAACATGTAATGATAGTAATCAAATTACCAGCTAATAAACCGCGAAAAACACATCAGTTACAAAAGAAATCCCAGGAAACATTGAAGACATTGTCGATACTAGGAGACAAATTGTCAGAAAACCGTTTCTCTTCCGCGATGCAATATTTCAATGCAACCATCGAATCTAGTGAATAAAGAGGTGTGTATTGACGTCTCTGTTATTTCGACAGGGATTGTGGTGGCTTTGCATTGAGTCCCTTGATCATTTTGTACTGATTCTTTTTAATTATGATTAGTCTGCATTCGCTTTTTGTTATACAGACGCTTTATTTCATATGTATAAGGGCCCCGCCAATAGCATACCTGTCATCGTTGTAAGACCATAATGTTTTGTTTGTTTGTTTGAATTGAGTCTTTATGTGCCAGTCAACACTGTTTAGGTCGTTTCGGAGACTTGCTTCAATATGAATGAGCAGTCTTTCCGTAAACTTCACACAGTTCCTCATAAATTTCCTGGTGCGTCTGTTTTTTTTTTTACAAAAACAGGTATCCTTTAACTGCTCTGTACTAAATTTGTGAAGAAAATTCGGCAACACTGCCCCCTACTTATTATTTTACCCCGCACGGACATCAAATTCTAGAGAGGACTTATGTGGAACAATGTATAAGGTATTGATGTACATGTCTAATATGTCAAAAGCGTGCCTTTGCAAAGAGTAAGTAACTGGGTCAGGCCAGTTAGATATTGATTTGTTTGTTTGATTTGAGGTTTAACGTCCCCGTCAACACTGTAAAGGTCATTTTGGAGACGTTGCTTCCAATTGTTTGGGACTTTTACCCGACATTGAGATGAAACGACATCTCAAGCCCTGTCGCCCAATGAAACCAATAGGGTTTATTAGCATGGACGGTCCGACTCGCACCGCGGTTCCTGGACAGGCTTAGATCCTCTAAGCTTTTTACCAGTACTAGTGTGCGGGCCGGATTCAGCTCTGCGTGGAAGCATCATGCAGCCCATATATTTCTTCAAGCCCCTATGGGCGGGGGCCGAGTTAGATATTGAACGACGCTCGTTATTTGCATGTAATGAACAGTTTCCATCCGCGAAAAAAATCATTAAACTGTCTTTGGAAATATAACAGAAAAGAGGGTCGATCATATAACGTTCACAGAACAGAGCAATCAGCCAAAGGCACACGAATTCCTTTAAACAGTTATGTAACGCAATATTTCTCTACTTAAAAAATCAAGCTAGTCTGTCCCAGAAAAACGTAGGTACTCCATGGTTTAAAGTTCTGTGTTGCATTCCGTGCTTCTTATACAAATACATTGTAAACCCTACCGCCGAAAAAACGAAAAATTTAAGATGATAAATTGTGACATTTTTCCTTATTCTGCTCAAAATATAGATTATGAGTACCCACACTCTATATTTCAGATCAGAAATAAGAAAAATCAGGTATAACACTGAAAATCCCAGTTTTACTATATAAACGGGGGAATCAAGGGGGTCAAAATTAGATAGGCCTGTTTTCGTGATGTTTACTTGGCACAGCAAATATACACACTCCTCAGAGATGTTATCTGAAACATTGTATATGTAGATATTATGAGTCAGTTACTTCAGAGCATTATCCGCGAATTGCACAAGCTGCTTTTCGCGAATGCTAGTGCAAACAACTAATTCCCGGTTGCCCCACACCAAGAAATATCATTTTGTCTAGAAAATTGAAATGCATTTTGCATGGAAACATATACATTTACTGATTATGAGCTCAAGGCAGCCAAAGTTGCATGTTTAGAAGATAAAACCAAGGGCCTTTAGACAGTCTATGTGCACTGATGTAATGAGGATTATATATTGAGGATCTTATACGAGTGGTCATTTCATATATTTTTGGCGAGAACATACAAATAAATAAACTACAGAGATGAAACAAGTTTGAGGACTCGATAGCCATACAACAACAGAATTGCTGGAGCAAAAGAAAACCAACAGTTAGACTCCGAGTGGCGTTTACAGGGTTAAACGGGGGTTTACAGGGTTAAACGTGTTCCTATTTCTGCTCTAAAATATAGATTTTATGCGCTCGTTTGAACCGCTTCGATGAGACAGTTCTAATGAGAACCCACTAGATATATTTCTCGTTAGAACCGCCTCGTTGAGTACCCCCAATGTATATTCTGAGCAGAAATAAGAAAAATATCGTAATTTTTCATCTTAATGTTTTTTTTTTCGGCGGTAAAGGTACAATGAATTTGTATAGGCGTGTTTTGTAATGTAAATAAACTCATATGAAATGGCCCACGACTGTAAGATTCGGTTTGTCACTTAATGAGTCAAAATCGAATTCTATTGCCAAAGAAGTTTAACAGAAAAGTCAGGGTTGTCTCGAACGGCGTCATGACATTACGCGCCATTAATTATGTGCAATAATGTGTGTGTGGTTATATTTTTTATGACACGCCGTTATCAGTCAGATAACAGCGACTTTACAATATAAAAAAAAATAGAATAATGAATGGTCCTCCGTTTTGGCTTTTTCGTACTAAGAAGTGGCGCTGAACATTTTGCACTCAATCATTCGATAAATATATCATCAGTAATTGCGTAAGTTGATTGCTAAGTCGACATTTGCCTCAACACACTATGGTGATTTACAACGTATTTCATAGTATTTACGGGATACGGGCGAGGCTAAACAGCAATGTTTCTGCGAAATAATATTAGTTATTTTGATTCTTGACGGGGAAAATGGGATCACATTAATGTGAAAATTTTCCCGCCTTAGAGCGATATTTGCCCGGGCTGTTAGGCTCGGGCAAATATCGCTTTCAGGCGGGGAATGTGATCCCAGGTTCCCCATCAATAATAATAATGATAATAATAACAATAATAATAATAATAATACTAATAATAAAAGAATTGTTATATGCAAAGCTTTTTCCACAACATTTTGAATATTGCTGCAATTATATCCGGTTCGATCCCCGCAAGCGCCAAGTGTTGTTTCCTTGAGCAAGCGACTTTATCAACATCGCTTTGTACAGATTTC